>OZ035873.1:154668591-156017430 GCA_964034865.1 Eristalis intricaria | reverse complement strand
AGCATATTCTAGAGATTCCACGCACAATATGTAATCGTCAACTCTGTCACCTATCATACTTGATCAAAAATTTCATGTTTCGTTTTCTCTGCCGAAAGCTTTTCAATGACCGTGAGTACGTCAAGTCTTAGCAAGAGGTAAGGTGTTTTTTCCGAGCAAATGTATCAGCTTTTGCAGATTTCGTTGTGGAGCAGAGCTAATCTAAAGCCCTGTGTCCCACTCCCAAGTGTTGTCACTGATAGAAGTCCCGAAAGTCGGCCTGATCATTCTGATTAGACTTTTTGTTGGTCTCGAATTGCGAACCAGTGGGACAATGCAATAGAGGACGCCCACGGAACCGATGGCGCACCCAGGTGGAGCAGGACCTCAATCGACTAGGTGTGCGCGGTTGGAGACAGCTGGCTAAAGATCGTGCCGGCTGGAGAGGCTTACTGGTTGAGGCCCAGGTCCACCGCGGACTGTAGCCCCACCAGAAGAATTGCGAGTGGGCATAAGTGTTTAGCAGTGAGGTACTATGAAGCTTTACGATGCGTCTTAGCAAACTGTTTCAAGCTGCGGAAGTGTTGGTTCTTAACGCTCCGCTGCTACATACGCAATACATCCATTGCATTCGTTTTGTTCCACAATATTTTTCATACATGGCAGTGTTAGCTCCGACTGAGATCAACCATGAATAGCCTCCTATGAACAGTCTTCAATAGTGAGTAAGTAAAGGCGTCAATTTAGCAAGACCACCAACCCGCTACCATGTGCCTCAAAGGAGCTTGATAATGAGTTGAACAATGAAAGAACATCTTACAGAATAGAAAAACACAGGATCTACAGGATCTCCATCATCTGGATCATAAGAGAAAGCAGACGATGTGGTTTCCCTCCACGATTAATCCACTGGCTCTCGCCATCGACTCGGACTAAGGATAAAGAGCTTCGCAGCGAAAACACATTCATGCAGGCTCAATAAAATGCAGTCACTGCTTAAGGTTTATACATTATTCTAGTTATTATTACTTTCTCTAAACTTTTGTCGGGCGTCACTTAATAGTTCTTCGATTTTATTATCACTCAAGCACTGCATAACACGGTACGCCCATTCCGCAGGAGTGGTTCCTTGTTCATTGCGATCAACACACTTTGTGGAAAGTTCTCGTGCCTTTTCCTCATCTAGATGCGCGGATTTGAATCGGGCTACCATGCGGTCGACGTCGAACCCATTCTCTTCGGTAAAGAAATCCGATTGCTTTAGAATGCATAGATCATATTCGTGTACTTCCTTTTCGTCAGAACGCTGTCCCCGGTTGTGTTTTAAGAGTTGCTCCGGTGTTATTCCAGTCTGTGCGAGGCAGCGGTTAACATCTACCGGAATATCAGGCGCTTTTGGTTGTTCATTAGAAGCAACCTGGTGATAGAGAAGTTTTTAGACGAAAACAGGTTTAACACGTGATTTACTTACAAATGCAACGAGGGCGATAGTCAGAACGAGTAGGCACTTCATAATGTAGTTGTTTGGCTTGGCGGCTGGTTGCAACTAGTGCGAAAATCGTTGTTGACATTGAATATATATTCAAGAGATAGCATTTATTATGGTCAATAAATCAGGTCGGATGCTGATTGCGAGGTATAACAAGTATCAAATGTGTTTTCAAAATAAAGCTCTTATCAGACGCTCTTATCAAACAAGCCGAATAGAGGGTGTCAACATTGAGAAGGTGGGTGTTGATTCATTTTTACGGAAAGTAAAATCAAGAGAATCATGCAGATATTAGGGTAATTTCAGAAAACTTTTTATTTTAACTTTGAGCATTTGACTATTCGAGCGATGTTTCCCACATCAGGTAAAGGGTAAAAGAAAGGGCATTCCTTGGCTTCTATAGTCATAATAGGGCCAGGCCCTACCACTCCTGTTGCGCGAGTTGCGTGCTCTTATAATAGCAGAACACGCCAGAACCCAACATCTATGTACTTGAAACATCATTCAGTATGCCACGTGCTGACACCAAGCGAATGGTTTCATCAATGGTCTGATAGCAACGGTAGCGATTGATACTAGGCAAAGGCACGTGGTCTGCTCTACATATGAATCACCGCATGGATAGCTGTGGGTGTTATCATGTCGAGAGAGCCTTGTTGAAACAGTGGTTGCATTGCACTCTCCTGTTCTGGCCTACGACTTGCATGTTGGTTCGAAGAGAATTGTGCAGGTGTAAAGGTTGGATGTAAGAGAGATTATAGTCACTTTGGTTGAACAGTTGGAAAGCGAAGCAGTATTGTGAACATTTTTAAGAAAAAATAAAGAAAGTTAAAATTATAAATTGAAAGAATTGTTTTTCCATTTGTGTTTGTAACTCGCGCGCTTTTGTTCTCTGAGGTGTCCGTGAAAATTATTTCAGTCGTACCGAGAATGGAACCCAGGCAGTGACGTTCAGTTGCGGGTCGACACACATACCCACAAGGCCACGGCCGGCTGAACTAAAGTTCAGATTTCAAACAGAAAATTTGAACTCGGCTTAATGTTCAACTGAACTGGCTGGATTTGTTCTATTTGCAATGAATATAATCATAGACATCTTTAGTTTGAATATGAAAATGGAACTTGCTGTTGGAAATGGCAGCGACGCTTAAGCATTAGCGAGCCCGAAAGGGAAGAGTGACAAGATATTCCCCACGACGAATGGTTAAAGTCAGATTTATGATATGGTGGAACAAACATAAAGGGTCATGATTAATAAGAAAGAAGATCTCAAGCATACTTACACAGAGAAGATTTACCCCTAAATTCCATAATGCCATCATCATCATCATCTTCTGACCCGCATGATCAACTAAAGGTCTTCAGAGCTCAACATATGTTGGACAATGTTTTCTGGTGTTGGCGGTTCACCAAATGCGTCCCGCAATACAGCTCATTCGTTTGGATATCGAGCACATTCGAAGAAGACGTGTTCCACCTTCTCTGCCGCGTTTACGCAGTGAGGACTGGCCGGACTCGAGTCACGGTTTCGCTTGAATAAATATCCCCGGAAACCACCGTGACCAGTCAAGAACTGTGTAAGATAATAGTTCAGTTCGTCGTATCTTCTATTTACCCAACTTTCAATGCGTGGCATTAGTCGGTACGTCCATCTCCCTATTTGGGACTCGTTCCATAGTTGTTGCCACGGCTCAATACTGCGGCTTCTTACGAATTTCTTCGCATGATTTGTGCTAGGCCTGCCTTGCACGCGATTGTCATAGAGGCATCTAGCTTCTAAAGCTAGAAAATCGATTGGTATCATAGAGGATAGTACCAATACCGCGTCGTGGGATATCGTTCGAAATGCACTGCTAACTCTCAGTGCACAGAGTCTGTAGACGGATTTGATTTCCTTCATGCGTGTCTTCTTGTTCGCAACGTCAGACCATATTTGTGCCCCATACAGCTGTATGGAAGCCACAACTCTCGCAAGCATTAATCGTTTGCTTTGCTTCGGGCCGCCGATATAGGACATGAGTCTTGAAAGAGCGCCTATCGCTTTTGACGATTTCTCGCAAGCGTATGCGAGGTGATGCATGAAATTTAGCCGAGCATCAGGTATTCCCAGGTATTTTATAAATGGACTGGAAATAATGGGGTGCTCTCCGACTTTTATCGTCATGGTCTCTAGCACTTTTCTACTCGTAATGAGAACGGACTCCGTTTTGTGATCCGCGAGGTCTAAACACATATGGCGTAGCCAGTTTTTTATCAGTGCTATTGCTTCGTTGCTATACAACTCGATTTCTTCAAGCCGTTTCGCCAAGACTACAACGGCAATATCGTCCGCAAAACCTACGATGTTTACTTCCCTGGGGACTGGGAGTCGTAATACGTCGTCATACATCACGTTCCACAGTAGGGGACCTAACACTGATCCTTGGGGTACGCCCCCTGTAATTTTATACAATTTCGTCCCGTCGTCGGAGTCGTAAGGGAGCAACCTATCGGTAAAGTAGCTCCTGATTATTCTTAATATGTAATTCGGTACATTTAGTCTTTCGAGGCAATGTAAAATACACGACCAGCTCGCCGAGTTAAAAGAATTCTTCCTTCTATAGCCGATTGGGCTTTGTCTATTAGAGCGGTCGATAAGATGAGGGCTCCTCAGGTGGTTTATTTCCTTTCGGTAATAATACCAACCGTTGGTGTTTCCATTTTTCTGGAAATATTCCCTAGTTTAAGCATGCAGTATACATGCCAACGAAAATGTCCGGACGGGCCTTCATTGATTTTTTTAAAACCCGATTTGGTATGCCGTCTGGACCAGGAGCTTTCCGATCCTCTACCCTCTCTATTGCCGCTGTGAGCTCATCAGCTGTTACGGCAGGAATGTGTTCGCGTATTTCACCGATCTCGCTTAGTAGAACACCGTCCTGTTGAGATTGGAACAGAATTTCTACAATTTTGCTGAGTAATGGTGGGCAAGTTGGCGCCAGTCTCTGAGGCGTCTTGAGTTTTGTACGCTTTACCCCATACATTTTCGTTCAATTGCGTACAAAGATCCTTCAAGCACTGTCTTTTGCTAGCCTTAATGACCGATTTGAGAGCTTCTTTATACGCTGTCCTTAATATCAAGTGTCTATCCGTATCGCGTCTAGACCGTTGATATTTCCTCCGTGCTTTTAGACAGGCTGATCGAAGTTCCTTGATGTCGTCGTTCCACCAATACGTTGGACGCCGGCGGTCTTGTGTCCCCGTTCGAGCCATCGATAAATCGCAGGCAGCGTGCAGTTGTCGCATTACTTGACGTACTATCTCGTTTGCTGTTCTCCCATCAACTAGCTTCCGCGATTGCGTACTCTAATAGCTCCTCATCTAGGATTTTCACATTCCATTTCGTCTTGCTAGCTTGTGACCGAGTGTTTCGAGATCGCGTAACACTTTGGACATCTATTATAATTGCATTATGGTCACTGTCGTATGCTACCTCTAACTACCACTAACGAACGTTATATCAACAATCGAACCCGCACCCGCTCTGCTAAACGTGTTCACATTTCCCACGTTAGCTATGACGACGTCTAAGCTAGAGAGGGCTTCAAGTAGAATGGTTCCTCTTTTATTCGTTAGCACGCTTAAAATCACCGGCTATAATAGTTGGTGTGTGATCCTTAGCATCAAGAACTATGATTTCGACGGCTCGTTCGTATTGCTCAATAGTTAGGCTTGGAGGGATATAACAGCTGTATATGTATACATCGTTAAACTTTGCCCTTACGAAGTAATTTTGAAACGTGGTATTACCACAAGCCCATACGGCGGCTTTTCGGTTCGTTGCGGCATATGCCCAGTTTTCCGAATTAATGTTGCAATACTGCTCCGAGAGTATTGCGATGCGATCGACATGCTCGTGCTCGTGAACCGTTTGATAGGTTTAGGTTTAACCATCTTATCCTGGATCTGCCAAGTGGTCGCCTACCTGGCATTCACGGCCAGCCTTGGAAGTCGTGATGGTGGGGACATACGTGCTACGTGGCCAAACCAACAAAGCATTGCTCTTTCCCTTCGGAGAAGCAGCTGCTCAACATTGAGTTCCTCGCGCACTGTCGTGCTGCTCACCATATCCCGGCGAGTAATTCCCACAACAGCACGAAGAAATTGTATCTCATCAGCTTGTATTCCCGATCTTATTCTTTCGGTCATTACCCAAATTTCGTGACTATAGGTGAGAGTTGGAACAAATTCTGAGTTGAAAACTGCTAACTTGGCTTTCACACTAAGCTCGGCCTCTCTCAAGCTGTCTCAAAGCTTACCGAGCTGAACCAATCCTACAGGAAAGTTCAGTATTACTCCTCTCATCAGTCGTGACGAAGATCCCCTCCACCTGCTTCAATGGGAGTATATGTAGTGTAATATGTAGAGTGCTTGGATGAGGATAACTAAGTCATCCGCAAGAAGAAGATGACTTGCCTTCAACTCTCCCAATGTGAAACATTCCTCGCCTCGGCTGAGCTCAGCTGCAACATCCAATCCATAATAATAATATGGGTGGCGCGACAGTCCGAGGCGGACATGGGCCTAGCTTCTCAGCAACCACTCCTGTTGTGGGTGCTATTTATTCTTTTACTAGTAGAAGGGACCTACAGTTTAATGCCGACTCCGAACGGCGAAGTTGAGAAGCTTTTTCTAATGACAGGAATACTCTTTGAGCATTGTCAGTGACTCGAAAGAGGTGAAGCCGTGAATTATCAAAGGTGGTAAATTCGGGTATCGAACCTGGCACCCTCTGCGTAGGAGTCGACGTACTTACCCACTAAGCCACGGCGACCCACGCACACACACGACCCAACACCACATCCAATCCATATAAACAATTATTTTTGTTTGTTACTTGCGTTGGTGAAAATCTTCAACAGGACACTATGCCGTGACCATCGTTAGCATGGTTTATTATTATTGTGCCAAATCGAGCGGTCTCGTATGCTGGAGTCAGCGTACTAAACGTCTCTTGTCCAAAGTTTGGAGGATGGCTTTGTTACAATGACCACGGAGTCTGATACTTAACTTTCGAGCGGAGTGTATAATAGCAGCCTTCCAACTAACAAGTATATTTCTCTATACCGGTGTTCGAGCTCATCTCGTTTCTTTTTCACGTGGGCCTTCCAATTGAGTTTCGCATCGAGTGTCATACCAAGATATTTTGCTTCATTCTTCTTCTTCTTTATTTGGCGCTACAGTCCGGGGTGGGCCTGGGCCTCAACCAACAAGCCTCTCCAGCTAGCACGGTCTCTGGATAGCTGCCTCCAGTGTGGCACGCCAAGTTGGTTGAGGTCCTTCTCCACCTGGGTGGGCCACCTTAAACGCGGGCGTCCTCTGTTGCGTTGTCCCACGGGTTCGGAGTCGAAGACTCTCCGGGCCGGAGCTGAGTTGTCCATACGCTCTACATGGCCTAGCCATCTAGTCATCATCTGACTAGACTCATGTCGCTGTACAGCCCGTACAGTTCGTGGTTAAATCTTCTCCTCCAGAAACCGTCAACGCAAACAGGACCAAAGATTGATCGCAGAACTTTTCTCTCGAAAAGACCAAGTGCTTCTTCATCCGCTTTTCAGATTGTCCATGCTTGCGAACCATAGAACAGGACAGGGATGATCAAGGTGTTATATAATGTTAGCTTGGTCCTTCGAGAGAGGACTCTACTTCTCAATTGCCTCTTGAGCCCAAAGAAACAGTGATTGGCAAGAGTAATTCTGTGTTTAATCTCGGTACTGGTGTTGTTCGTACTGTTCACTTGCGAGCCGAGGTAGACGAAGTCCTTGACTACCTCGAAGTTATAGCTGCCCATTGTGACGCTCTGTCCAAGACGTCGATATTGTGTGTCTTTCCTTGTTGACAGCATGTACTTCGTTTTGCCCTCATTCGCCGCTAGACCCATTCTGGCCATCTCCGCTCAATACAAGCAAACGCTTCATTGACGGCTCGCTGTGTGCCAATCACGTCAATGTCATCCGCGTATGCTAGCAGTTGTACGGACTTTTGGAAGATCGTTCCTCTAGTGTTGGCGTGTGAGTCTTGCACAATCTTCTCCAGGATGATGTTAAAGAAATCACATGACAGCGCGTCGCCTTGTCTAGATCCTTTTTTGACATTGAAGGTCTCGGTGAGTTCGTTACCGACCTTGATGGATCAGCGAGAATTCTCCATCGTCATCCTGCACAACCTGACGAATGGGAGGAATGTCAAAACTAGACATGGCGTTGTATAGCTGGTCCCTATGCACGCTGTCATATCCGGCCTTGAAATCGACAAAAAGGTGGTTGGTGTCGATTTGCACTTCCTGGTTCATTTCCAGGATCTGACGTAATGTGAAAATCTGGTCGATGGTGGACTTCCCCGGCCTGAAGCCACACTGATATGGACCTTTCAGGTTATTTATAAACGGCTTCAGGTGAGTACACAAAACGGCAGAGAAGATCTTATGGAATTCAATGCTTCAAAAACTCAATGCTGTCTGCTGTCACTCAAGCGAACCCTTGATAATCAACCATTATCCATGAATGGCGCTTGTGTCGATGAAACCGGAAAACTGTCCATCCTTGGCATGTGCATCAACACAATTTAAGGTCGCCAAAAATGCTGTGAAATGTTTAAGTTTACTTAATCGATGCAATAAATTGTTTCCCCCTTCTGATTTGGCTTTAATTTATAAGGCGTACATCCGCCCCCAGCTTGAGTACAACGTTCATATATGGTCTGGTGCCCCCAAGACCTCCCTGCACCTAATTGATTGAATCCAAAAGCGAGCGATAAAACTTATAGAAGACAATAATATCGCAGAGTCATTAAACTCGCTCGAACATCGACGTACCGTCTCTTCTATATCGATGCTCAAATGAGCTAGCCAACTGCATTCCTCCTCTCCATGAATTCACTCGCAGTACACGTTTCGCCAGCAATGCCCATCAGTATACCCTTATGCACTTGCCTTGAATTTTGGAGAGTGTGAGTAGAATTATGGAATAGAGAACAGTGCAGTCCGCGATCTACTATCAAAGCTGAATGTTGTCGTTTATTAATAAACATTAAATTCAAAGACTCGTTCGTCAGCTGCGCTGCACGAATATGGAATGATCTTCCCAACCTAATATTTCCCACAGACTACAACCCGAAGATACTTAAGACCAATGTGCACAGGTACCTCTTCTCCATTTCTCCCTCTATACCTTCGGCCCGTGCTGTGTCTTCAACCTGGACACATAAGCGTAATAGCAACCCCTTGAGCATGCTCAAATTATAACATGCGACGTAATCGCTTTTGGCAACCGCTGTTACTTCTAAAATTCTGACTCGAAGGACCAAGATCAAACTCTACAAAACTCTTATTTTGCCAGTCCTGTTATATGGAGCCGAAGGATGGCCCTGAGCAAAACTGCAGAACTGATTCTGGGTACCATATCTATGTCGGATATGTGGTCCCCAAGTTTGAGCCCAGTTGTTTCAACAAATAGGTTGCCAACTCCACGCTTACCCCAAAAAGCGAACTGAAGCCTTTATGAGCACAAATTGAAAAAACAGGCTTAACATACTCACGCCCCCAAATGTACTTACATTAGGACTGGAATAAAGACATTGCAGAAAATGTTGTCACAAAGTCTGTGGCAAAACCCTCGCCATCCACCGCAGCACCGTCAAAAGACAGACCTGAATATTCTACTGCGTTGTCATTTAACTTGTCAGAAATTAGCACAAACTTCGCCTTCAATTTGATGCAAATTTCGTCCCACTCAGCCGTCGCGATTATTTTCGGCACACACATACACACAATGCCGAACACACTCAGGTCACACGAGTGCAGGGCTAAGTGGAGGTGTCCTTGAATATGAGTAAGTCGCAAAAATTCTAGGCCACAATGCGCCGCATAGGGTGCCACGACTGTTCAAATGCCGCGCACCCAAGTGGGAGTCACAAAAGCGTGCTCAATTCAAGTCGCACCGCATGACGCCCCAAGACATCAGTGGGTGGGTGGCCTACTCTACGAATCCCCACTCGTTCATCAAATGAAAATAACCCAAGTAAAAGCGCATTTTATGCGGCTAAATTTAAAGTCGTCAACAACATCCTTTTGCCCGTTTTCAAGCGATTTTGCATTCGAACAGTTTTCGTCCTCTGCGGCGCGCCGGGTTGGGGTTTTCCGCTCGTTTTATTGGCGGACTTTCGCATTAAGACCAAAATGAAAGGGTTCTTTGTTTTCTTTCGCTTCCTTTCGCCGGCGAGGGTGTGAGCGTGGCGCAAGGATGTTTCACTTTGAATTCGAATATCAACCTTGCGTCTGTTGTCTTGCGGCAACTTGTTGGAGGTGGGCGCAGAGGTTTTGTTTTCGCGCGAATAGGTACTCGTGAATTCCGGAGAACGAGGTTGAAAGTAGCAATTTGAATGCAGACATGTTTGTTGCTGCTGTGCCTGTGCCCGACTTGGGCGGTCGCCGGGATTTGTGGGAAGCCCTCGAGGCGGTGCCGAGAACTGGATTGGGTTACGATTTAGTGTGCCTGTAGTGGACTGAAATATGTATGCCAGTTCAACAGGATGCCCGCTCTTTGTGCATGGCAATTGACACGATTTGTCGATTTATTTTGAATCCGTGGCACGGAAGTACTTTATTGAAATCAAAAGAGGCGAAGCGAAGTCATTCGGGCCAAGTCATGGTATTTTAATGGGCGGAAATAAAACGCCTCTTTACGTATGTGTACCGGGCTTAGTGTCTTCGCCAAATGCATATTTTATCGTGAACGTGATTTCAGACGTGATTCAATTGGAGGTTTGGATTTACATGTGCGATAAATCTTGTTGGTTTTGCTTTTGCCGAGATGTTGACATTTGAAAATCCAGAACGACTGCTTTGCACGAGCTTAGGATCAGCAGGGAGACACCTTTCAAACATACGTAAGCTATCGAGAAAATACACAGGAATGTTTCGCAGAGTTTCGTTAAGTTTCATTATGTATCGTTGAGTTTCGTTAAGTTTCAATATTCTATGTTTTGTTCTACTTATTCTATGTAAGTTGCAGCAATGTGTGTTGCATATTAAATTTAGTAGCGTAACGGATGCAATGTTGTTGTCACCCCCAAGTAAATTTTGAATTCAAATGCTCATAGACTTCGCGATGATAGAACCAAGAATATGGTGAATATACCAAATTATAATTTGTATAATTTTTTATTTAAAAATACAGTGTGACCTCAATAAAAGCAACTAATAGAAATTTGGGCAGTGGTTTTTACTGAGTTTGTTGCAATAATCGAGTCAAAAAATGGAAGGTGCCGAAAATGAGACAAAAAGTTAAACTCCTCCAAAATAGTAAAAGAAACGTGCCTTGCACTGGTAAACAGACCAAAACTAATTTCTTAATTCATATTAAAAATAAAACAAATTAACATTTACACTACTTTTCTTACTGAGCGGTCTACAAATACTTGATTTTGGAAAAGTAATATCTACAAAAAAATGGCAGAACGTAGTGAACAAGGTAATATTGTGCATATTAATGAAATATGCATTAGTATTTATTAATAATGAATATTTTGCAGGAACAAGAAAATATCAGCGTACGCCCAAGGAGCAGTTGGACCACTATACGAATTTCTTGCAAATGAATCCTGATTTTCTTCTGGGCAAAAATGATCCAACTGACCCGCTGAACTATTGGGCCGCATTAGCAGATGAGCTTAACGCCTTGAGAGGACCAGTTCGCACTGCAGTCATGTGGAAACAGGTAAGTTTTTCTATTAGACGTTAACTTGGTATTACATATAATGTTACATGCATTCTTTACATACTTTAAGCCACTGGAAACACCAGTTGCGTTCTCGTCCACGGAAAGTCAAAGTGCACAAGAATTTAACTGTTGGTGGCTCACCGTGTGCAACTCAGCTAAGTTTTTTCGAGGAAAAGGCGCTCAACGTATTCGGTGCAGCCGCAATAGACGGACTAGAATCTGTCACAGCGTTTCGATGTGTAGTAAGTGTTTTTTTTTACGTACATATATATTATTAATTATGCATGCTAATTGAATATGTTTTCATTTTAAGATGTCAGATAATCCGGAAGGATCCTTGGATTCGCCTGACACGCCAACGACATCGGCGTCATTTTCCTTCGAGGATATTATTGAGAATGACACGATTGAATCACCGTCGACGACTCCAGCATCCTCATCAAGATGCAGCACACGACAGTCAACAGCCGACATTTATGCCCACGTGCTAGACTTATGTACCAAGAGGTTTGCTATGGATAAGGCAGCTGAAGAAGAACGAAGAAGTATGCAGCAGCAAATCGTGGACACACAGAAAGTAATGGCTGAAGCCTTTCGCAATATTTCAGATTTGTTGAAGGTTGTCATTGATAAACAAAATAAATAAAACATATATGTAAGTGAGAAATAGGTTTTTTTAATTAATTAAAAGTTTTGACTAGTAAATATATTGATATTTCCCATCAGCGTAATAATCGCTCCTTCCTCTAGGTGGATTTTCTTCACTGGTATCCGTTGAAATTGCTGGTTCTGGAGTCTGATTATCTTCAAATGTGTCTAAATTGCGACTTTGCATATATTATGCAAGATACCACAGGTGTAAACAATATTTGCAGACTTCTCATGGGAGTAATGCAGTACTCGATGCTTTAACAGACATCTGAAACGAGATTTCAAAACACCAAAAGCTCGTTCAATCACATTCCTGGCTTTTATGTGCACTTTATTGAATGCAAGCTCGTTTTGCGAAGGAGGATTATCCACTGGGGTCATTAACCAAGGTTCTAATGGATATCCAGAATCACCCAAAAGCCACTTGAACTGCCGGCTGTTATGACCTTGAATCAGCTGCATTCGGACTGACGATGTTGTCCAAGGATATAATAATAATACCATCAAATGAGCCATTAATCAAACAAATCCTTACGGCTTCAACATTTATGCTGTGTAACCCTTTTCTGTTCATGTACAAATGTTCAGGAGTTCTGGAATCATTCTTTGCCGGTGCGACTATTGCAATATGTGTACAATCAATAGCCCCGATTGTCCCCTTGATGCTAAACTTTTGATAGAACCTTTAAAGATATTGAGTTATTTTTGGTACAACCATTACTGATTTCAACCAACCTTGTTTTTATGGCACTTATCTCTTCTTTGGTCGACTCCTACGCAGATGGTGCCAGGTTCGATACCCGAGTTTTACACCTTTCATATTTCACGGCTCCACCTCTTTCGAGTCACTGACAATGCTCAAGGAGTATTCCTGTCTAGAAAAAGCTTCTCAAATTCGCCGTTCTGAGTCGGCATTAAAGTGTAGGTCCCTTCCACGCGTGAGAGACAATAGTACGCACAACACGAGTGGTTGCTGAGAAGCTAGGCGCCTCGGACTGTAGCGCCACCCATATTATTATATTATTATCTCTTCATCGGTTGTAGTCCACACATCGTGAAACTGATGATTGGCTCAGTGGAATGGTGTAATTATTTCCTATACATTTTTGCTATGACCCATGTGCAAGAAAGTGCAAAACGGAGAGGAACTGTTGAAAAGAGAATTATCACATATTACTGACATAATATAGCATTTTTTGTCGACGAATTACTCTTATATGAAAGGGCAATCTACTTGGTTGGTCATCGTGAATTCTCAGCTCTTCTATAATGTCCCAACTTAATGTCTTCGGCAATCGGAAGAATTTACTGAAACATGCTTCATCCAATGAGAAGGGAGAATACTTTTCTCGAAAGTTCCTTAACATCTGTGTGAGTTCTGTGCCATCCTCCGACGCGTGCACTTGTCTCCGTCCGTGCATTACGCGAGTGAAACAGCAAAAAAAAAAAATAATAAACCCCGCGGTCCCTCCACCATCAAAAGCTCCGCGAGTGCCCGAAAAAAAAAAGTGCTAGTTAGAAGTGTTTCGGTGTCGAGTGCGTCCGGTCCGCTCCCTCTCGCCCCTTTCCTGCACAAGCCACTGTTGCGCATTCTCGGTCGCAACTCCCGTTTGATTCCATCAGGCGGGCTGATGCAATGACTGAGAGTGCGTAGCATCTGACATAGCGGATCTTAGAAGTGTGAATTTGTTGGTGGACCAACTCGAATCGATGTATGGGCATAACACCTACATCGATTGTTGTTGGGAAGCTAATTTTGAATTTGCACTTCTCATTTCTGCTTCATCACTTGCAGTCGGAATTGGTTTTTTCATATCTGCGTTTTGTCCTTTATGGGAAGTTTTAGGGTTGATGTGAGCAATGTGCGTGGGCTTAGAGCGAATCTCTTCGCTGTGTATGTCCACCTATCCCGTTTCAAACCAGCTGTCTTGGCGCTGAGTGAAACACAGGTAGGTGAGAATACCGAATTATCGGATTTGAACCTGCCTGGATATAGCTTGGTGCCGCTCTTCTTTTTACACCGCGGTCTCGCCATTTACGTGCGTAGTGATGTAGCTTACCAATTTCAACCACAATACGGCCTCTGTTCCAATCCGGAATTTAATTTTCTGTGGTTAAAACTCCATGTCCGTAAGCATTTAATCCACTACTGCTTTATTTATAGAAGTCCAAGCTTGGATAGCAATTCAACTTTTAACGAATTTGATGCGCTATCCGATTCCATCTCAAGAATTGTATCCCTTTATCCTCACACTGAAATTGCCATTGCGGGCGATTTCAATGTACACAATTCTAATTGGCTTCGGCATTCAGGCCAGACAACACCCGAAGGAAGGTACGTCGAAATCTTTGCTGAGGTAAACAATCTGACCCAGCTAGTAAATGAGCCCACACGAATACCTGACATTGCAGATCATTCCGCCAACACCCTGGACCTGTTTCTCACCTCTCATCCTGATAAATATTCTGTTGACATACTGTCGCCTCTAGGCTCGTCGGACCATTGTGTCGTATCAGCAAAATTCTCGTTATCACCACACATAGTTAGAGAACAAATTCCTAAAAGAACAGTTTGGCTGTACGAGAAAGCCGATTGGAACAAACTCAACAACTTCTTTAGGAATTTTAACTGGTCACTTTGCTTCCTCGATAGTGACGTGGATGCCGCTGCTGATATGATCACAAATATTCTTCTGCTGGGCATGAGAACCTTCATTCCTCACAGAGTGAAGAGTATCAAGCCCAAAGCAAACGCATGGTATGACTCGAGCTGTAAAGAGGCTATCAGGGTGAGAGAGTTGAATACCCGGACATACAAAGCCAACAACTTTAAACGGGCCAGAAATGACTGCAATGCAACTATCAGACGTGTGAAATTCTCTTATGAGCAAAAGTTGAGGCAAAAAGTGCTACAATGTCCCAAGGGTAGCAAAAACTTTTGGTCATTTGTAAAAAACGTAAAGAATTCCGCCTCGTCTTCAATTCCCGCGCTCATTTACAATGACATTCCAGCTGTCAGCTCTTTAGACAAAGCTAATCTGCTTGTATAATATTTACATTATTTAATTGTCTACAACATTATAAAAGCGAATTACCTTTTGTCTCTATTTTCTCCTTCTTCAATAAGTAACAAAATCAAAACAATGTCCTCCATTTATTTCTTTATTTTCGCCTTTTTGAAAATCAAAATCTGTTTATTTTTCCTTGTGTGTGACAGTTCTTTTGTTGATTTTCTTCCTTGTGATGTGCTCATGAGAACATCACAATTTTGACGGTTCTTGTGATGCTCACAAGCTGTGGGGTTTTGCTCAGAATACGAAAATCTCACAATTTGTGACTCACCATGCTCTTGTGAGGTTCTTACATCACAGAGGTTTGCCAGAATAGGGGTGTTAACTTGTATTTAAAAAATTGAGAAATCTTTGATTGTGTCTTTTTAGACCCTGAATTCTTTTCCACACCTGATTCTCGTAAGTTTTGCAGAGCTATACTATTATTCAGTGAAGCATCATTTTCTTCAGCCCATTGAAGGCAAATGTTTAGTGGTTGGATTGCAGCCAGTGGGGATTCTTTAACTGCATTTTAGTCATCACTTTCAATTTCTTCGTCTCCCAAGTTGCTGCAAGTCGGTTCCGGTTTTCGGCAATCCCAACATTTATGTCCTCGGAACAGTCAATAGGGGATATCTCTTGAAGCAAATCATTTATCGATGTTATTATTTCGCGGTCTTTTAGGATCTGGTCCCTTATGACACTCAAAGGTAACAAATCATCTTCATTATAATCATTGCTTGAGTTCATCAAAGGGTTCTAGCATACATTAGCCAAGAGACATACGGCGTGTCTCAAATTAAATGCTTTTATCTTAATCTCCAAATCTGACCCTTGACTGGCGATCAAATGTGCCAATAGATTCTTATTGTAATACAGTTTAGTCAAGTTAATCACATTTTGATCCATTGGTTGGAGAATAGCGGTGCAATTTGCTGGTAAACACATGGTGACTATCATTCCATCATCACTTTTCACCTCACCGTCCTTTGGATGACAAGTTGCGTTGTCCAACAGTAACAGAGCCCTCTTCTGAAGATTTCTAGACCCAAGAAACCGTCTTACCTAAATGAAGAAACAAATATATAAATAAAAAAGTAATGGTTATAAAAGTTGATCAACTTTATAAAACATGTTACCTCTGGTACAAACGTTGAGTGAAACCATTCTTCAAACAACGAGGATGTCATCCACGCATTTTTATTGCCCTTACAAATGACGGGTTTATTTTCAAAATTTTTAAATGCTCTAGGATTTAGAGCTTTCCCGATGACGAATAATTTTATTGTGTGAATCCCAGATGCCTTCGTGCAAGCAAGACACGTTATTCTCTCTTTGCTTGTCTTCCGACCTGGAGCGGCTGCTTCTTTAGAGCTTATAATAATAATATGGGTGGCGCGGCAGTCCGAGGCGGACCTGGGCCTAGCTTCTCAGCAGCCACTCGTGTTGTGCGTGCTATTGTTCTTTCACGAGTGGAAGGGACCTACAGTTGAATGCCGACTCCGAACGGCGAATTTGAGAAGCTTTTTCTAGACAGGACATACTCCTTGAGCATTGTCAGTGACTCGAAAGAGGTGGAGTTGTGAATTATCAAAGGTGGTAAAAATTCGGGTATAGAACCTGGCACCCTCTGCGTAGGAGTCGACGCACTTACCCACTACGCCACGGCGACCCACTTCTTTAAAGCTTACAAGGGTTTTATTTGGCGTAAGCTTAAAAAATAAGCCGGACTCGTCCGCGTTGAAAATTTTGTTTGGTGGTTTGGTGACAGACCGATCTCTTTATTTGTATTTTTGAACTTAACCAAAAACGGCTCAACGAGTTTCGGCTTATTTGACAGCTTGTCTCCACAAACTTTAAAGTTGCGGATTCCGTGTTTTTTCTTAAAATTTGAAAACCACCCTTTGCTTGCATTAAAGGATCCTGGTTTTTCCTTGATTCTGTCGTGCAGGAAATTGGCACGTTTCGATGTCGATTTTCCAAAAACCATTTATACAAGGCTTTCTCCATACGTGGAAACTCACACGCTCTTAAAGTTACTCCTTTTCCCGGTCCACATTCTGAATTTACAACAAATTTTGTTAGCGCTCCTTCTCACCTCTTAATTCTCCTTATGATAGACTTGTTAACTTTATATTTCTCAGAAAGCGATTTAGCAGTTACAACCCTTATTAATTTGATCTAGAATTTCACTTCTTTGCTTTATAGAAAGCTTAGGAACACTTTTTACAATAGCCAAAACTAATAGTTCACAGTAATCCGACTAACAACACTAACGACTACAGAGTAAAAGGCACGAAAAACTACGCATGTCATACAAAACGCAAGCAACGTCTAACAAACATCTGCATAAAAAGTACAACGAATAGCCTGAAAATAACTGCACAGACATAGCAAAACTGAACAAGAATGAAAATATACAAATAGCGGACGAAAAAAGAGTTGAAGTGAAACAATAGTTGCTTTTATCGAGTCTATGCCGACTCCGAACGGCCAAGTTTCTCTTTGAGCATTGTCAGTGACTCGAAAGAGGTGGAAGTCTTTCGAACCTGGTACCCTCTGCGTAGAAGTCAACGCACTATACAGACTACAATTATTGGCATTCTTGAATTTAAAGAAAACAACATTTTCTGTTATATAATTTAGGGTGGACTGGGGATCTCAGAAACCGTTCACGTAGAGTGTGTGAGGACTAAACCAGTCTGTTAACGATAATCGGTCTTACTTTGAGGACAGCGAGAACTTAATTTTTTTTGACAAGAAAAAGAAGGGGTTTTTGAAAATAGTTTGTTATGTGAGTAGTATTGAAGTGAAAGTCTTGAGTGTGTGCATAATATAGTTAAGTCAAATGCGGAAAAGTTTCTGTTGTTTTGGATATTTTTCGTTACAAAAGTGGCTTTGGACGGTTGAAGCAAATTTTACGGAGACGGTTGAAACAATGTGCTTTCATTGTTTTGTATAGAGTGTTGTATAGATGCCCGGAGTACGTAACGGGAAGTCTTGTAGTCTTCTAGTACGGAAATGTTCACCTGTCAGCCTACAAAGTGGCTTATGAGGTGGTGAAGGCAGGCAGTTCATTGAGGAACGTGACACAGATACTAGAAATGAATCACAGCTCTCTGTTAAGTTTCATTCGAAAGGGAGATGCGTCCAGTATATAAATACCAGTGCAACATGGGATACAAATCATACAATAAAGTATCTTATCAAGACCAAGAAACGGAGCTATCAAAATATTTCAAGCCAAGTTCTTAACAAATGTGCCCATGGGATCTGTTGGAGATGTGAACACTTCTAGTTGGATGCAAGATGATTAGTTTTTGATAAAATTTCGATTCAAAAATTCATTTCATTCATTGTAAGCTGTACAGCGGATGTCGATGTAGTCCGCAGGCCACTGGATTGGCTTGGCTGCAAATAACGCTTAGACATCAATGCTTCAATTAAGAAAAGGAGTGGAAAATTATTCTGGAATCTCCAGAATAAAGACCAAGTCAGCTTGACAATAGAAGACAGCACTAGCTCATTCTCACCCATCAAAAGAGTAACCTCTTGCGCGTGGTCCTCAATTTAGCAAGACCACCAAACCACTACCGAGCCAGTACCTCACGGGAACTAGACCAGTGAATTGAAGGCTGACACAACATGAACAGCTGAAGAAGAAAAACCTCATCAGGTAGATATTTCTATTCTAAAAGATCACCATGGTATTCTTCATACAAAACAAATGTTATGGCTTTATTCCTCACGTCGACTGCCGCTAAGGCTCAGGAACTACACAGCAATACATGTTCAATACAACCCAGGCACACTTTAATGAGTTAACTTTCTTTTAGTTTTCATTTTGTTTATTTTGCCTAAACTTTCGTCGCGCTTCACTCAACAATTCCATGATTTTATTGTCACTCAAGCACTGTATAACACGGTTACTCCATTCCGCGGGTGTGCTTCCTTGTTCATTGCGATCAATACACTTTGCGGCAAGATCTCGAGCTTTTCCCTCATCTACATGGGCAGCCGTGAGTTTGGCTACTAGGAGATCAACCTTGAATATATTCCCTTCAGTAATCATTTCCGATTGCCCAAAAATGTAGGGAGGATAATCGTGCACTTCCTTATCAACAGCATTCTCTGCGCGTTGCTCCGATGAAATTCTAGACTTTTCAGCACTCTCGTTTTGAATGTCCGACTGATTAGGTTTGCCTTCCTCATTAGCTGCGACCTGGTATCAAAGAAGAATTTACTGTCATTTGAGTTCACGAGTGATCTACGTGCTTTACTTACGATTAAAACGAGGGCGATAGCTAGAACGATGAGACACTTCATGATGGATTTCTTTAGCTTAGAGGCTGGGTGCAACTAGTGCGCAAATCGCTGCTGAAATTTTATTTATACATAAAGGATGATTTTAGTTCTCTGACGTTTAATCAGTGAATCAGTTCCGATTCTGATACGAGGCATTGCAAGTATCAAAGGGTTTTCAAAATAAAGCTCTTATCTGTAGCTCTTATCACGCGAGTGCAGCAGGGAAAGTCAGAATAGTTTGGTGGCAGTGGAGCGGCGTCCATACACAACGATTCCTACCGAGTTACTTTTTAAAATTCAGCTTTTCAACAATGTAGCAATATAACAAGCAACATGAGTCTTAATGCAGTGGACTAGTTAGAGAGTGTTTCGACTTAGGGAGAGTATACTGCATGTGTATATAATAATAAATTAATATTTCTGTGTTTCCTTCACGTGCACACGCAAGTGACAAATTCCAGCAACCCGTAGCAAAATGAACCCAATAATGTCGGGTTAGAAAATATCAGGCTGGTTACAACAAATTGGTTTTCTTTCCTTGTTCTCCCTTCACAGTTGACAGTGCTTGACTACTAAACCAAAAACCGTTTGATGATGAATTTTTAGTTCCTTGGCGATGTGATGGCTGCTTATGTGACGGTCCCTGTCAATGTTTTCCATAATTTCATCGACTTTTTCATCGATAGGTCGACCAGAGCGAGGTGCATGTTTCACTTCGAAATTTCCAGAACGGAAGCGAGCGAACTATTGCTACACGAACTGAAACTGCACAAATTTCATTGGTGGCTTGCGTGGCATTCTTCCCTGTTTTACACAAAGATTTCAAAATATAGCGAATTTCTTCATTATTTTCACTCTTCACTTACCTTTCCAACATGATATGGTATGACACAATGTGATTGGTAGCACTGGAGATAGACGACTCCAACGACAGCTATTGGCAAAATACGAAAAGACTTTCTCGGTTACCCATTATATCGACTCCGCAGTAAATAGTACAAACAACATCAGTACAGCGATGAAACGCAGAGCAACTCTTGCCAACCGCTGTTTCTACGGGCTCAATAGGCAATGGAGTACTAGAGACGAGGGCAAAACTGACTGTATACAAGACCTTGATCATCCCTGTCCTGTGTACGGGGTCGAGTTATGGACAATCTCTATAGCGAATAAGAATGTTGTTGGTCTTTCGGCAGAAATGTTCGGAGTGCGATCTTTGATTCGTTTGCGTTGACGGTTTTTAGAGGAAGATTCATCCACGAACTGGACGGATTGTATAGCGACATGAGCCTAGCCAGGCGTGTACAAATTCAACGCCAAAGATGGCTAATCCATGTTGAGCGCATGGACAACACTGCTCCAGTCTGAAGAGTGTTTGACTCCTAACCAGTGGGACAACAAATTAGAGGACGCCTTAACCAACTTGGCATGCGGAATTGGAGGCAGCTGGCTAAAGATCGTGCCATCTGGAGAGCTTGTTGTTTGAGGTCCAGGCCTACCCAGGACTGTTGGGCCAAATGAATAAGAAGAAAAAACAAAAACGTTAAGGCCGTTGCTGTTGATCTGATTGTCCATTACTAAACAGTCGTTACTAGTTTTGGAAATACAAGCGAGAATCGTACCTGCATTTTCGAGCCATGTTGCTTCATCTGACAGTCACCCTGTTTACCCAGTTCTAGCGAACATTTGCCCTAGTGTACTTTTTCTCTCTACGATTGCATACATTCAGATAAGTCAGGTAAACACTTCACATAGGCTTATACAAGTACTCCGCGAAGAAATGTCATCACTCCGTCTATATAACGATAGATAGTCCGTCTACCAAGTTCAATGAGCGGGCAGACTCTTGGATAGCTTTTACTTCTGCCTGGAATATACTACAGTTGTTGGACAATCGACGGGACAGAGAGAAGGATATTTCCTGCGATGACGCAAATACTCCTAGTCCAGTGCCTCCTTCCGTTTTGGATTGGTCTGTGTATACCTACAGATGGGTAGCTTCTCTGACTACGTCTGATACCCAGTCTTCTCTATTTGGGATGAGTGTCTTATACTCAAATTCAAGGTCTGCAACGGGCGCGATATAATCTCTATGCTTTGGGGTGCTCGCATTCTTGATTATTTCCATGTGACCTAAATTGTGCATTTTGCTCCAGGGATTGCATTCCCTCAACCTGATCGCTGCCTTGGTAGTCGCCAACTTCCCCTAAATGTCCGTGAGAAGTAGCTGTAGCAATGTTTCCTTGGCGGCTGAAGGTGAGCAGCAAAGTGCACCTGTAATGCAAATGCACGCAGATCTTTGATCTAAGATTGAATGTATTTCGTAGTGCTGGTCACCAAACAAGGATACCATATGGTAGAATTGGGCTGACGACAACGACCAGTGTGTCATTTTCGGATTGAGCCATCATTTCGAACCCAGGCTCATATTGCAAGTATACATAGCTACCGCCGCCTTCCTAATACGGTCTTGAATGTTTGGTTTCCAGCTTTGCTTACTGTCCAATATTACTCCTAAGTATTTGGCCTTACTGGTAGAAATTAGTTCTTTGTTCTTTAACTTTGGTGGGATTAAAGGAGGTATTTTGTATTTTTTTTTTGTGAACAGTACGAGTTCCGTCTTGGATGGGTTAACATCCAGATGAGCTCTTCCCGTCCGCCTTTCTATCTTCTTTAGAGAGGTTGCCAGAAGGTCTGTAATGGTTTAGGGAAATTTCCCTGTTACGACTAAAGATCTGTCGTCTGCGTTAAAGAGGGCGAAAAGAATGAAAAGAAAAAAATACACCTTCGGACGGACACATGGCACCTCTCCGTTATATTTTGCATGTAAAATATGGAATATCATGCAATTTGATAATTGTACTTACTTTTAACGCAATTGACGCAATTAGTATAATATTACCTTCGTTATCATATGCGAAACAAAATGGACAATAATGGAATAAACAAAATACGGAATCCACACCAAGAATGTGGAATAACTAGACGAGCACTGAATTTTATGTATTTCTTGGAATACTCTTGGGCGTAACACAATAATAAGCAAAAATAGTTTCGTTGTAAGAAATTCATTACACATACCTGCATCATAATAGAATTGGTTTCCACGTGGCACATATCTTCATACAAACGCATGTATATTGATAGGGGTTTGGACAGTCACCATGTGTCCGTTGGAAGGTCTTAAAACAAGTGTCTGACGGAGGGTTAAAACCTTTTACTGAAATTTTTGATCGTAATTCTCGTCCTAGCAATTCATAGTTTAATGAACAAATTGAGGTCTACTTAGTCGCTACGGGAAGATTCAGTTCCAGTGAGACAACGGATGGTCGAAGTGTCGAGAATATTGTGTTGCAATACGTTCTACCTGCAACATTGCAACACGTCCCAGCTGCAGCAACACATATGTATGTTATATATTTAGCAACAATGCCTATATGCACTTGTCGTATTTTTTGGTAGTCCCTTATTCTCCATATTTGCTTACATTTAAGTTTAGTAGCGTCTTTTTCATTTCCCTATCCCCACCTGTTTGTTTTTGTCAAGTCTAAAGTTACCAGTAATACCTTGTTGTTTTGTCCAGAGTGCATAGATGCTAAGCAGTTAATTGTAGACCACCGACGAAGTCGGTCTTTGAGTTGGAATAAAAATTGGTTGTATTTAAATGTTTCGTGTTTTATGTTTTTTCGTTTTACATGTACGTTTGGCTCCCGAACGTAACTAGCGCCCGTCGAATATGAACGCCAACGAAAAAAGAATCTCCCGCGTTTTCAAAACTGGGCATGGTGGAGACCACACTACGGTCGAGTCTGCGATAGGACCTTGGACTGCGCCCTTATAAGATAGAGTTAACTCCAGAACTAAAGCTGCTCGATCATATGAAACGACGTATGCCCTCGAGTTGAGGTCTTGAAATGTTCCAAAATGATGACCAATTTAATCCCAGAGTTCTCTTAAGTGATGACGTGTTTTTTTTTTTTTTGGCTAAATGACACCACCAACAAATCAAAATAAACAAAAACAAGATTTAATTAATAAAAAATCATTGGTCTATGTCAACAAGTCGGCTTCGCTAAAGAAACTCAGGGCCAGTATTGAACGAGGAGGTTCGACCACTTCCGTCAAAATGTGTGGCGAGTCATAGAAAATTGGATTCAATGAACCGACCATGTTTGTGGTGGTAGATATATTTATCTTCTTATTTGGGCGGCTCTACAGTCTGTGGTGGACCTACTGACAGGTCTTGTTCTAGTTGCTTCCGGCTACGTACGTTCACTTGGTTGAGGTCCCTTTCCACTTGTGTACGATTTCAGAGACCTCGAGGATGGAGTCGAATACTTTTCGAGCCGTAGCATTGAGCCGAATAATTCGCACTCGTTTGAGCAGATCCATGTCCCATAACAGTCGTCGTTCTGTCTCCTATTCCAGACACCGTCATCCAAATGTATCAAGGATAACACGAAGGACCTTCCTCTCGAAGCGATCAAGAATTTCCGCGCCCGCTTTGGTTATTGTCCATGCTTTTCCGCCTTACAGCAAGACTGGACCTTCCTTGGTTTTTCAAGATAGGGCTTTATGACTCAACTGCCTTCCAAGCCCAATAAGACAGCGATTGGTCAGGTTGATTCCTTCGTTTAGTTCCACACTCATGTCATTGTTTGCTTTAATTCCGGTGCCTAGGTAGACAAAGCTAACTTCCGGCAGGTAGTCAAGGACTTCGTCTACCTCGGCTCCGCAGTAAACAGTACAAACAACATCAGTACCGAGATCAAACGCAGAGTAACTCTTGCCAACAGCTGTTTATATGGGCTCAAGAGGCAATTGAGTAGTAGAGCCATCTCTCGAAGGACCAAGCTGACCTTATACAAGACCTTGATCATCCCAGTCGTGCTGTACGGCGCGGAGGCATGGACAATCTCAAAAGCGGATGAGGAAGTCCTTGGTATTTTCGAGAGAAAAGCTCTGCGTGCGATCTTTGGTCCTGTTTGCGTTGACGGTTTCTGGAGGAGAAGATTCAACCACGAACTGTACGGGCTGTACAGCGACATGAGTCTAGTCAGATGATGACTAGATGGCTAGGCCATGTAGAGCGTATGGACAACTCAGCTCCGGCCCGGAGAGTCTTCGACTCCGAACCAGTGGGACAACGCAATAGAGGACGCCCTTGGAACCTCAACCAACTTGGCGTGCGACACTGGAGACAGGTAGTCAGAGACCGTGCTAGCTGGAGAGGCTTGTTGGTTGAGGCCCAGGTCCACCCCGGACTGTAGTGCCAAATGAAGAAGAAGAAGAGGTAGACAAAGTCTTTCACTATTTGCAAGATTTAGAGCTATCTATAAGACATCAGTGTTGTTGGACCTTCTTCTTCGACAGCATATACTCAGTCGTACCCTTTTTGACCGCAAGACCCATCTTAGCCGCTTCCTTCTGGCGAAGGCTTTAAGCGAATACAAATATCTTTTCCACTACTCTGAAGACATATGAGTGTATGTGAAGGGTATGTATGTGATGGGAACTCGTAAGAGAGCAAGGGTATCAAAAGAGGACACAATAGGTCTGATGGTAGAGGCGCAATATACCCTCTCCAAGAATAACTTATATTTGCGTCGGTTTTCCAAGAGACCCAAATAGCCACGGACTTTGTTGCGAAGAACATGTGGAATGTTGTTTGAAGTGTCAAGCTGTGCTAAAGGGGTTGCTTAACCCTTTAACCACTTCGAGGATAGTTCAGGAGTGCAATTATTTTCTGGAGTTGATCGAATGTCTAAATTCTCTAAGACTTGTCTGCGACCCTGGCCACCAAAGGATCGTGAAAAATGTAAAGTAAGGAGCAGAGGAGGCACTCTCTGGACGTAAACCAGCGCTGATTACCTGCGTCCTTGGTTAGTGCTTCCATCGATGGATGGGCGTCTCGAGAACACAACCGGAGCTGGAAGGAACCCTCAGAAAGTAGACAGACCAAGCGAGGGCTCCTCAACGTCTGTAAGAAATCTCCGGCATTCTTGTTATCTCTTGATAAATGCTATTGACAACATACCGACGACTACATCTTCCCCTAACACCTAAATGTTCTTTGCCTAAGCGATGAATCTCTCCGCAACGCCTGTGTATAAGACGATGTCACTGCAGAGCACTTCCTATGCCACTGTCCCACCCGTAATCAGGTGGCAGCTATTCGGTGTTGATGAGGTGAATGCTGACGATGCAGACTCCTCTTGACAGAAGCGCCTGCTGGTCTTTTTATGGAAGACCAAGAGATTCCAGCGAAGGTATGTTGCTATCTGGCAGCACAATGTACCGTTTTTCAGCCTAACTGGTCCGTGTTCAAAAGCTACCGCAACGAAAAAATCCACAACACGTGGCCAAATAAACACTCCCCGAGGTCTTGACCTCAGCCTGACGTGTAACATCGATTTCAAGCTCAAAATGAATCCCCAAATTGCTCAGTCACCCATTTCGTCTGCTCCCACATTATTGTCTTTGCCAAAGGCAGACCTCGTGTCGTTCGGCATGCTTAAGACCATCCACATGGCAGAGGGGGCACACTTAATGTGCAATAAAAATTCAATTTAACAGCACTCTCGACATGTCTGCACGGGAATGCAGTGCCTTTTTCGAGAATCCTTTTGCAATTTCCCCCGCCTTATCGGACCAGAAGTCATCCTGAAAAAAATGTGATTGCATTTAAATTGGATTTTCACACCAATCCTTTGATCCGGGAGTCATATCAGTGTCTGCACCTATTTATACACCTGAATGGCTTCCTTCGAACACACAACGAACACACGGAGGCACAGAGGCATACAGGCGCACAACGAAGACAAACTGATGCTTATATTGATATGAATCGATTTCATTCTCCTTCCAGCCAGTCGAAGAGCCTCAAACGAGCGCAACCATTCAACAAAAGAGCAAATAGAAAGCAACAGATACACGGCACTCATCCGATTGTGCCTGCTTTCCTTCCGATTGGCCATAAGCGATGCAGCCCCGACGACGTGAGCAACGAGTGGATATCGAAAACAATTTTTAGCCAAAGTCCAGGGGTTCACCCTCTGTTTGATGCGCAAATACTCTTGAAGTTCTTGTTGCCTTTGCTCCTGGCTATGAATGCGCTGCATTGTCGCAGCAAATTTGATTGATTCCCGGTGTCCTGCTAGGAGGCGAACTGAAGCTACAGCTGCTCTCTCCACAACGAGTCGTTTTCGCTTTCCGCACTGTTGTCCTTTTGCTCGTGGCTGTGGTGAAGCAAAAAATCTGATCGCCTTCCCACCCGTCCTGGCGACCGGCAGACAATCTCTGAGTGGTGTGTCTTCTCTCAAGTTACGCTCCAAGAGTGACCAAGGAGCTGTAAATTCCCGAGCGACGACGACAGACTGAAGGATCTCCCAGCTCCTTCGAGTGCCTACACAGTCCGGGGTAAGGGTTGTGTTTCAGTGATATATTCATCTAGCTCGGTGTGTAATTAGATTTTTTCCCATGCAACTTAAGAGGGACAACAAATAATATTTGGACAGTGGGTGGGGTGCCTAATTGGACGGGCGGCATGGGAACATGATACGACGGCGGCGCATACATCGCCGCTCAAGGACGCCTGCCTAATTAGGCGAATGTGATTGCCGGTTGCTGGCTGTGTGTAGCAGAGGGATTAGTTTGCTAGACAAACAAGTGATTTATCAATGGGGACTTTGGAATGATTTCTCAATATCGTCGAATTAGCTAGCATATCCTCAGGAGCCGGAGAATGGACATCCAGGGTGGTGTGACCATCATGTTATTCATTCATAACGAGGAATGTTTGCGCTCTGCCAACATGACCGGATGTGTATGTTTCCGCTTAAGAAGCTTGACAAGGGCGCTTATGACTAATTAAACAAGGAAATATGATACAAACCGTCGCACAACATACATCTGCTTGTGCTCTCTTGACTGCTGTTTGGTTAGTGGGTGGGGATTATCAAGAGGATTTTTCGGAGAAGATGAAGACATTCGAGTATCCTAGAGCACTTGGGCTATTTTGACGTAGCTCATTAAGCAGATGATAGAAAAAAAACCGATACAGAGTCATGCAGAGAGATTAAAGTCAGTCTGGCCAGACTTTATCGAGAAGTAAAAATAAGCCACTGATACTACACTTAAATCTACTTCATAGTCAAGTTGCTGGTCTGCGTTTCTCGTAGCTTAGCTAAGATACGAGTGCCTGCCACTGGTTAGCGGTGTCCCCGGTTCGAATCGCAGTAAAAGCCAAGTTAACACACTTTTATCTGGTTTACAAATGTGGTCCAGTCACCATTTGCCGTTGGGATCAAATTAACGGCACTGGAATGGTCAAACAGTGATAGTAGTCTGACTGCGTATATCACAATGAACCAACTCACAATGACTGCGTATATCAATAGAACCAAACTTATTGTGCTGGTGAATTTACTAGCAGCCCGGCCTAGCTACCTACCTACTGGTGCAGGGTCATAAGTCCACAGGCCATAAGTCCACAATGGGTGGGTCTTAAGTCCATAATTGGATTGTGGACTTATAACCCACCCAAGTGGGTCAAAACTCCACATGAAATTTCTGTGGACCCTTTAAGTTCGGTGCGGTTTGGATGGACCACAATAGTTTCAAGTGACGACTAAATCCGAATTGTCTGCCAAATTTTACAAAATAATTTTAATCAAATAATGTTAAACTTTGTCGGATACAAATTGTTACAATCCGGACAGAAGATTTAAAGGTATAATTAATATAGCTCCAGGCGCATGCCTGACATTTGTTAACATACCGATGGTGGAGTCACGAAGTCGCTTGAGCGCGTTAAACCCTGCGGAAAAAAGGCTTAAAATACTGTTAGCGAAATAGAGCTAAACAAAATAAGACTAAATGTAAAATGTTGCCAATAAGATCTGGTGTATTTAAGGTAAAGGATGATGGATATAACTTTAGAACTTTTTTGCGGTTTGTAACGACATGTACCCG
Organism: Eristalis intricaria; assembly: GCA_964034865.1. NCBI lineage: Eukaryota > Metazoa > Arthropoda > Insecta > Diptera > Syrphidae > Eristalis > Eristalis intricaria. The sequence goes on along the minus strand of OZ035873.1, from coordinate 155,989,225 downwards.
TACAAACGATCCGCAATTGATGAATAGGAGTAACAAACTTAGGCATGTTTCGAAACTCCTCCGATTTTCATTTAATTTTAGTCGATATGCAAAGTCATAATGTGGACTTATGACCTACTTCGTTTTTCATTTGTGGAATTATGTCTCAAAAGATTATGGACTAACGTCTCACTCAAGTTGGTCATAAGTCCATTGTGGACCTAACAGCAGCCAACTTGATACAAAGCTGAAGATATTCTGCTACATGGCCCGCATCTTACCAACTATGCGTACGGCTGTCCGTTGTGTTTTAGGTGAGTGCTTTCCAGATGGAAAAGATAGCAAGTACAAATGCATTTGTTCTGCTACGAACAAGTTAAGATAGATAATACTTTTTGTGTTAGGTTAAGATGGAATAAGGTTGTTAAGTTATTCAAAGAAGCAGGAGGTTTTTGCTAGTTTTTAGTTTGACAAAACAATACAATAAATATATATTTTTATCAAAAAAAAATATTTGCTCTCTCTCTCTTAAAAAAAAAAATCATAGCTTATGCTGAAAAGCACGATTTAAGGTTAGATTCTTAGTAGACCTTAAGTTAAGATACTTAAGCTAGTGTTAAACACTTTTCTCAAGCATGTAAGTAAAATGAATTAAAACAAAAATAAAAAGTGAATTAAAAGAATGTCTAAAGAAGCACGACCCACTTTGTTCGAGAGCTGAAAGGTGAAGAAAATATAACTTAGACGATAGCTAAAACTGCACAAAATTTGTTCCGCTGCCTCTCAGTGGACTGTAAAGAAATGATGTCGGAGTCATCTTTCCCGACATCCTTTTAGCTCTTAACATCCTCTTTGTCTAGTATTACCCGTTGAAAAGAGTTCTCAATGCAACCACCGCTAACCTTTTCGAGATTTGCTCATTGGTCTTGTTGTAGATGCTGTCCAGTTCAGATCGTCTTTCGACCCGTTGCAGCATGGTGATGCAGATAAATTATATGATTGATTGTTATTCTTAACGTACTTACGCCTTCCACTCTCCTCATGTTCCTGACTAGTATTCCCGACGAGAACTATTTGTTACTTGTTCTAGAGCTGAAATGAGATGTTTGTCGAATTGGTGGGATGTGGTCCATTGTGCTGCCACTTCCAGTCCTCTAAAACATTTCACTTTTTGTGATTTTGACTGTAATCACCTGTCTATTCTGTGCTACAGCCACTTATTAGCTCTGATTAATCTAACCATGTTACGATTTGTAAAAATTTGACAATTTCCAGTAAGCACCTGAACGAATGAACGTACGAAGTCTGTTCGATAAGTCAGTGACCTTGATTCAATATGCCTTGCAATACCCTCAAAACTTTACATAACTTGTCTGGCATGTCCGGAATAGCGAACAGTGAAACCATTGGTTGACAGTGACCTATCTTGTCGGCGATCCTTGCGTGGTCGTTAAGCTCACCTGTGACAGCAGATAACACAGCTCGCACATCTTGTAGTAGCTTTGACAACCAGAGGACTTGAAGCACGGCGTCGGGTGTGCCCGCAGAACCAGAGAGATCCCTTATACGGCGGATTAATTCCACCAGTCGCTGAAGCCGTAGTTCCTGGCTCTCTTCGGATGCTTAAGGCGTGTTTTTACGGCAACGAACTTTTCCGTGGCTGGTGGCGATAGTAGGATGTCAGACACTTGTTCCAAGTCTTGGCACTCCAGATTGGCGATGACGTACTGATTTTCACTTCGTCAGATGGTCTAGCCGGTGAGAGGATGGTTTCGATTTGTGCGAACCATAGCGACGGGCGATCGCGCCAGAGCTATAATAAACGCGCTGCTAACGAGAGCCCTGTGACGTGCCATGTAGCTTGTGATTGGGTGATGGATGCAGATGTATGCAGAGCATCCGGCCCCGTTCCTAACGGTTCAACTCCGTCTGCTTTGGTTGTCATTTGTCACGTGATGCGTGGAGATTAGGATTCACCAATGTTACGGGCAACCCGTCACGTAAAGTTTACTATTACTTCACTGCTTTTGAAATGCTTATGAAATGTACAAAATATATATATAAATATACATATATATATATATATATATATACATATATATATATACGTAATAATGCGAGAAAATACGAAAAGGCTGCTGACTCGATCCAAAAGAAAGACAACGAGGACACGTGTCATGTCGTGTGTTTTCTGTGGTTCACCACAAGAGAAAAGAGCAGGAAAGTAGGTGTTTATTTTGGGCTGGAACGCTTTTTCTAAAACCATCTTTTCAGCGTTTTTGAGTAACCACTTTAGCAGAATGATATCAATATCCAACAGACCTCGCAAATTGCAACGGTCGATGGTTCAATGTCTTGGATCAACAGTCGACTGCATGCGACACAACTAGTAAAATAATTAACAAAATTGGATGATCTCGCCAGAGCTGTAGTATAAATACATAGGTAGTATTAGTTCGTATGATCTATACTGCACTGCACTGTACTGTGAGATAACATTTTGAAAGTGCCCGGACTACTGATGTGTCCAGGCTAGCAAGTGTCCGGACTAGTGAGGCTATACTAGTCCGTATAGTTCGGAAGTATATTGTTCCTGAAGTTTAACTGTTCATAATAAATTATTAGTAGTAGATCTGACTGGCAGGTTCCTTCGGGGGTTTTTCCTCCCTTAGGCCTTGAATGTCCTTTGTGCTGTCACTTCATTGGCTTTTCCTGACACTTTGTTGACCTAATTGACTTTTTCGCACTTTGTATCTAGTGTTATGCTATATGTAGTGATATATACCTATAGCCAGTTGGTGGTTTATAGAAACTTAAGGATGTGCTCCATATATTTTTTTCTTATCTCTGCAATGTTCGGGGAGGTAGCGAGGTACTTTAACACAGTTTCCTCCACCTGTTTCTTCTTGTGGCTCCTGCAAAAGTCATTGTAGGACACTTAAAGTCTTCTGACTCGATTGCCAATTATGCTATGGAAACTATGGAAAAAATCTCCATTTGATGAAATGAAATAAATTACACTGGTCTACAGTGAAAAAGTATTCTGAACCATTTTAACTATTTTTTGCTGATCTACCCATGCTGAATACCATTTTGGTAAGGAAAAGTGAATAAAATTGCAATATTTTTTGCAATTTATAATACAACACGTACTTACTTAAAAAAAAGAAAAACGGAATGAAATAAAACGCGTGCGCTTAGATCGGTGAATCGTTAACAAGTGGTTTATTTGGCTTTGCGAATATTGTATACAGGTCATGTTTTTATTCGTTAAGTCATATAATAAAATATGGCCGCTTAGGAGCGCAATTCAAATCTTAGACCAATTCGCTCATTGGATAATTCACAATTACAATTATTATATTTTTTTTTTTTTAATTCATATTTTACTTATTTTTTTTTTTAAACATTCATCAAATTCAGCAATTATCTGTGCTGACGAAACAAAAAGTTATTTATTAGTTTAATTTTTCCTGATACCCGATACTTTCCGAATTAAATGGTTCTCCCCTGATTAAAAAAGAATGCTGATATTTACTCAATTTGTTGGAATCAAATTGTAAAGATATTGTTTTTAGTGCTCTGTTCTGAAGTAAGAAGCTTTAAGACGCTAATAATGAAAAAATAAAGTGTTAAGAGTGTTAAAAGTAATTATATTTTATAGCTAAATGTCTCGAAAATGTGTGGCAATTTTTGTTATATTTATGGTGACGTAATTATTAGCAAACAAATGTGCTCTTTAACCTCTACAATAAAAAAAACTAACATAAATACTTTGGAGAGAATATAAGACACCAGGATAAAATCTGAGTTCCCCGTTACTGCTGTAATCCTTTTGCTACAGGTTTGAGCAATTGGCTGAATGGCAAAAAACGGCATTTCGTTTCGCATTACCAATGCAGTGGCGAGAATCAACAAATCATATAACTTATTGTTATTTCTGTCTGACAACTCATACATTTGGAAAAGGCAAGGGTATTTCTAAAAATAAAAGGAATATCATAGTATGTCCAATTATATCACCAGTTACGCATCCTCTGCCGCAGACCAATCATCACCCGATCCCAAAAGATCCTAACATAGTGGTCGACGAAGAAAAAATCACTCCTACTTCGACATCATTTCTTCAGTGTCAGAATACGAAGTACTCAGTACATCATCACAGCCACATAGGATCACGCAGGCTGGGTTAAATGATCTTGTGAGGGCCTTTGAATTTCCAAAGAACAAATCAGAACTTTTAGGCTCGAGACTGCAGCAATGGAACCTTTTAGAAAATGGTGTGAATATAACGTCTTTCCGCAAAAAGAGTCAATATCTTGAAATGGCTGAAAGTTTAGTTTTCTGCAAAGATGTCAATGGTTTGATGGGAGCCCTTAACATTACATATAAGGTAGTCGAAAAAGTCTTTTCGTATTTCTAATCAAACTTCAACTCATTTTTTTATATTTACAATAAACTTTATTGATCCAAATATGTACCATTTTGGTCGACCCACTTTTGCCATTTTTCCGCTAGAGACATACCATCAGTTTAAAACTTTTGTGGTTTCTCAGCGAAAAACTGTGACAAGTCATTTTCACAGGCTTTACTCCATTAAGGGAGTTCTCCATTGACCGAAACAAATGGTAGTCCGATGTTGCAAGGTCAGGGCTTTATGGTGGATGCATCAAAACTTCCCAGCCAAGCTATCCCAGTTTTTGCGGAGTCATCAGAGATGTGCGTTGTCCTGATGGAAAACTAAGCCCTTTCTGTTGATCAGTTCTGGCCGTTTTTTTTTTTCGAAGTAAAGTGTAGAATCAATCGTTCGACCAGGCTGTAGCAGCTCAAAGTGGATTATTGGAAAGGTCCAATCCAACCAAACACTCAGCATAACCTTTCGAGGCGTCAATCTTGCCTTTGCGACCATTTGTTGAGCTTCACCACGCTTGCAGCATGATCTTTTTCGCATATTGTTGTCGTATTTGATCGACTTTTCGTCTTCTGTTACCATTCGCTTCAGAAATGGTTCGATTTCATTTCCTTTCAGCAAAGAATCGCAGATGTTAATTCGGTCCATTAAATTTTTCACAGACAATTCATGTGGTAACCAAACATCGAGCTTCTTTTTAAAGCCAGCCTTTTCTATATGGTTCAAAACCATTTGATGATAAATTTTTAGTTCCTTGGCGATGTCATGGCTGCTTATATGACGGTCCTGGTCAATCTCTTCCATAATTTCATCGACTTTTTCAACGATAGGTTGACCAGAGCGAGGTGCATCTTTCACATTGAAATTACCAGGACGGAAGCGAGCGAACCATTGTTGTGCTACACGAAACACCGTAAACTTCACAAATTTCATTGGTGGCTTGCGTGGCATTCTTCCCTTTTCTATAAAAAAATTTCAAAATATAGCGAATTTCTTCATTATTTTTACTCCGAATTTATTTCGGCTCGGTTAAATGAAGCTTAAAATGTCACCATTGCAACACCATATTGTATGACACAATGTGATTGGTAGCGCTGGAGATAGACGACTCCAACGGCATCTATTGACAAAATACAAAAAGACTTTTTCGGTTACCTAATATAAACAGAGGGAATGAAGACTTTTCATATGCAGCTCTAAATTAAGCTTAAAAGCCGTTTTGTTACATAACACAAATATTTTGCGTTCTAATCCAATTGGTCATGCAGTTCACATGAAAGAGTCGTATGAAAATTTGAAAACCCTTCTGCACCAGATTAAGTACGATTAACACCAATGGCAAATCTGCGGAGATTTGAAAATCGTTGCTTTGTTGCTTGGCCTACAATTAGGATATACGAAATGTTGTTTGCTAATGAAAAATTTCGTGAAAGCAATGGACAAGACTGGAGCTGCTTTTCAATACCTTCGCCAGAAATTTCCAAGATTAAGTGAAACTAAGATCAAGGAAGGAATATTCGTCGGTCCTCAAATAAAAAATGTATTTAAAGATGATAGCCTTGACTCTCTTTTAGCAGGTAAAGAAAAAAAAGCCTGGCACAATTTTCGACTTGTGGCAAAAAACTTCTTAGGAAATACGAGGAGTTACAATTTTGAAGAACTTATCGTACCAAGAACTAGGCTGCAAAATGTCTTTGAAAATTCACTTTTTGCATTCACATTGGGACTTTTTTCCTGGCAGAAAATTGTGAGGCTTTTAGCGATGAACATGTTGAGCGATTCCATCAGGATATTACAAACATAGAAAAACGATATTAGAGCAAGTGGGGCTTTGCAATGTTGGCGGATTATTGCTGGACTATTCACCGAGATTTTGCAGAAGTGGAGTATAATAGGACAACAAAGAAACCACGTCCCAGTTCGACTAATATATAAAAAAGAAGATATTTTATTCCATTTTTCGCAAAAACCTTGTAATTTTTTTCTAAAAAAACGGAAACTAATTTTAAGTACTCATTATAATTTTTTCAATCAACATATGAAAACTACAAAAAAAAACTACTTTACTTGAAGAATCCTTTTTTAAAGTCAAAATTTGTAGAACAGTGTTATTAAAAAAGTACATTCTGTTCAATATTAATGAGCGAGTGTTTTGTGACAACAACGGAACAAGAGCAAATATTTTTTTACAATTGTATTTCCGACATTCTAGGGAAATCTCCTAATTTAAGGAGAAGCCACTCTTTTCTTTTTGTCCCAATTTTTAGGTTTCACTGTATAACCAAAGCAAATCCCCGCGTATTGTGTATCATCTCTTCTGTGCTTTTGCTGCTCTTAAGCTCCCATCCTAGGTACATTTCTGATACCAGGGCCTGCTCTAGTCTTTTCCTTTCTACAGCACACAGCATCTCGCTTGAATATTCCCAAGGGAAGGCTGCTCCCATCTCGGCTACTGCTGACCCCGTGCGCATTCTGCCAGAACCGTCGCATACTTGCTTCATACGCAGCGAAGCCTTTCTCAAATATGTGAATGTACCGCCCGCTGCCAGTAACACTGGAACCTCTCTATTGAAGCATTCTGTGCACAATTTCCTCTTAGGCTTTGCTATAGAGGGTTAAGGCGGCAACCAAGTTTTGAACTTGGTTCATCTCCGCTTCCCTAGGGTTTTCATAGCTTCCCGGCTGAATTTGGGTTGACTTAGGCTCAGTACTCTTCGCTTTCTTGTCGACCTTATTCTCAACTCAACTGCAACAGAGCCTTGCATTTGCGTGGTAAGGCCATTTTTACTCCCCAAGGTGTCTTGGTCTTGGGAAGGATCCATTTCAGCCAGTCTTAGCTCCTCGTCACGAACTATCCAATAGGCTCTTGAAAGTCTGGATTAGGGGGATGGTTGACTTAGTTCCCCTTGCCTAACAGAGGCACCCATTCAACGGGATTGCGATTCGGTTCAAACCCCGGCAAGATGCCAATGTGTCACTGCTGTCTCGAATTTACAGGAACCAAATTAGATTCCAGTTAATGTACATAAAGATGCGTGTTCCCTGTCAATGCCCACATCCTCAGCAGTGAAAGACGTTTCTCCACCGAGAGCACTGTAAGCACAGAAACCTCATCTTAAGTCGTTTATGAACTCCATCCGCTGCTTTATGACAAGCAGCCACAAGAAGGAATAGAGTCATAAGAAGTCGCTTGCCTTTCCCGCGTCCCGTCAGTGAATTTCAGTGCCAAAGTTATGGCGTGTGGACTCCGCAAAGTCACACGATAAATTCTTTTCACAGCATTCTCGGACACCAATGTGGATCCATATTTTAGCCTCGAGCCAAGACGCACAGCCTCCCAGTCCAAAAATGTATTCCCTCTCTACCATCCCCGCTTGAAATTAGCCGAAAACTTATTTCATTACTTCGTCGTCATCTCTTGTATTTCTCGCAGCATTTTCCATAAAGTGCCTCAAGAACCCACTAACGAGCCATTGTGGACACTGCTCCATTATGTCGGCCGCACCCCTCTCTCGGTGGGAAAAAATATAATTTCCCCCACCCCCAACAACCGCGCGAAAGCAAACATAATCACCTTACGCTGATGTCCCTCCCTTAAATTCCCGAACTTATGCGGATTCCGGCGTAAATCAAGTCAACATCCACAAATGACACCAAAGTACACCTCCGTCCACAACGCGCTCGAGCTGGACCCAGTGCCCTTAAGCTCTCCCACCACATCCACAAAACTCCAATCTAACATGACCTAATTATGTAAAAACTCCCCCATCATCGTCGTCCCGGCCGCAGGCGACATCCGAGAGCCACCCACTTCACTTCGAGACAATGACAGCCGCGCCGTCGGGAAAGTGCGTCCTCGAGCGAATTTCGAAAGTTTATTAATCCATCAACGGGCGTATTTACATTAAAGGTGATATCCCGCTGGCAACACATGCACCGGCGCGGCATAATTGGAAAAAAGCGTTTTAGCGACTACACAAACGGCCAGCGTCGAATGGCGCGGCGGCTTTGTCGTCATTTGAAAACTTTGCCTTCCGCTCGTGGCGCTATCATACCGGTAGCCCTCCCCTCACTGCCGGCTGTGTAAAGACAACTGGTCCGTCCACGACGAACAAAAGGAAGAAAGTTAAATCAATTAAGTCTCCCTTCAAAAGGGACACTTCCCTCTTTTGCGCTTCTTCTCCGCGACATGGTGTCCATCCTGGGCAGGACTCGGCCGTGAGTTATCAGGTTTTCGGCGGACAAGGGTGCTCTGTGAAGTTGCAGAATAATCAAATTGGGTGGACGTCTGCTATTGACTTGGCAAACAAAGAGCTACACATTCTCGCGTGTGTGCGTTCGCTGAGTGCAAACTTTTCTGATGCCGCCTTCCGATGCTGGCCCCGAAATCGATTTCATCTGATCCAGACGTAATTCTCGTTTACTTTTGTGGATTTGATGAACACGGGAGCTCGGCCAAATCCCCATGTGGCGCATTTCTGTGTAAATCCTTTTTTGTGCGAATCATCGGCTTCGTTCTAGTTGACCCGGCCTCACGAACCGGCGCGATTGGATACATGTCCCTGGAGCGTGATGCCTGCGAAATCTCCTTGCCGGCTCTCTTGGAGGGCTTTTAAAAGACTGGGCTGTGCCCGGGGGACCTGGGCGGACTAAGCTGTTCGCCCCATGTCCTGTCCGGTGCGGGTGGTGGCACATCTGATGTTTGCTTCCGAATGATTACATCGTCTGGCGGCTGAGCACCAAGAAACGCTGAGAGCATTTGAAAGGAACACTTTCGGTCGGCAAGGTGGCGGTGAATAGAAGCCGGGACGAAATTCTGAAAGGACCCCACGGCATTGATTGTCCTTGAACCAGTCAACAAATGTTTGGAGCTCATTCGTGGTCGACCCAGTGTGCAACGGACAATTTCGTCGGTTAGTTTAAATTGTCAGATACAAATTGACTGGATCGGATGTCAGTGAGTGGAGTTGATTTTCGCCCTGCTTCGGAGGAAAAGTTTGCTTCGCGCTAATTACGAGAGAACGGGAGAAGGTGGTGACGCTGATTAAAGACATCGCTTGTCACGGGGACACTCAGAGGAATCCTTGAGGTTTCCTGGAGCCCGAGAAACGAATTGCAGAGGAAAAGTTTGAGGAAGTTTTAAAGGACATAGAGGCGAATTAAATGTGCAAAGTAAGTTGAAATTTCAAAAGGGCTTCATTACGACGGGATGGAGAGTGAGGCAAAGTGAGTGGATAGCTTACAGAGATTAATGGTCTCAAGGAGATTTGCTGGGAAGTACATGTGTAAGGAGAGTTTTTTGGCTGTTGAAGTTATGCTCCATTCTCAGTCGAGTGGATGGATGAAGATCAAGCGGAAGGGATGACAATAGCGTCCGTCGAATATTAGACGGTGGCGGTACTCAAGCGGGTGCTGCTACATGTGCAAGGGTTGTTCTTTGGCTTTTTCAAAGCGACACACTGGCAATTAGAGGCGACTATAGTGCAGTTTAAAATTCGAACTGGATGCGACACTCGAACTAGCAATATCATGCTTAGGGACCACAGTATGACCGACCGGCAAGTCCAGTGCCATATTTTCTGATAGCCAGGCGGCAATCAGAGCCGTTGCACCGGAGATTCTACCATCGAAACTCGTCCACTCCACTTTTGCATGAGCCCGGCTATTGTACGTCCGTCCACCTTGGCGTATGAGCTTCTGTCTGTTCCTTATGATAGTTCCGGCTGAAGTTACCCTGACCATGAGCATACAACCGAGGAAGCAAGCCTTTGAGCAAAATAGACCACCCGCGTCTAATGTAACTCATACAAGTGGTGAAGTACATCAGCAACAACTCAGTGTGTAATAACGTTTTCAAACAAAGAACTATAACTCATGTCATTTCGGTGGCACAATATTTCAAGAACGTGTATAGATTCGATTTTGATAACATGGAATGGTTAAATACTCATTTCCTTTCCGATATTCCTGAAGAAACCCGAGGTTGGGCCATACCTTTGATTGTTTGTTGTTTCTTATCGCCTTTTGATTTGACGCGGGCTTTCGTGTTATCAATTTTTTTTCTTTATTTGCGAGATGTTCAAGTTAAACCCATTGATTTATTTTTTAATTTTTCTTCCATAGCTATCAACTTAGATTGCTTTTTACTTTTCATGTCTGGAGTTTGGTTTTTTTTCCAGCAAGCACGGATAAAATTGCAAACACTTGATAAAATCGTCATCGTAAATTCCAGATTGCCTTTTATCTGTGAGGATTAAGGCTTAATCCGTCAAAGTATTCCTCTTCCGACGCCGTATTGTCTATTATTTTAAATTATTTTCACTTTTTTATCTCTTGAAGTCACCTCCTATGCACACTCAACTTGCACAAGTTAGCTCCCCATTCATTCCATCGTTATTCACACCAAAACGGAGGAATGACTCAGCTGTCAAGATATCTGAGCGTAGAGGATTCGTTAAACTTAACGAAATAAATTTTTATTCGCACCAGATGGAGCATTTACTCCAAAACGCTAAGCAAATGCTCACACTCAGTTTTAATTCACACCACCCAAAGCCATCCATTTATGGCTCTTCGTAGAACTTCGTCTTCTAGTTTTTGTTTCCTTATGGAACTTAGCAGAGTCAATGCACAAGCGATTGCAAGCAATGGTCGTAGCTTGGATCCTTCTTGCGGGCGGCCATTTTTTCTTCGTTTTCTCGGATGCCTCTATGAGTCGGTATCCTGCATATCTCCTGCCCCAGAATAAAATTACCCAAAATATGACAAGCCCATTTGATCACATAAAACAAACACCTTGAGTCACCATTTATGTGGATGGGCTGCCATCTATTGATGCGATTGCCACCTTGCAACACCTGTTGCGTCTTCCCCTATCTTCGAAAAGATCCCAAGACTCTTTCTTCTTAACATAACAACCCGACAAAAGCCCCGAATAAGCAATGATTTGATTTGATGTGGATTGACTCTCCAAAATGATTGAGCTCTGTTAATATGTACAAAACCACGTTTGTAAGAAAACAAAATATTTATTTTCCTGCTTCTCAGAAAATTATCAAACTTGAAATAATGCATTTTCTAAGCTAAACTCACTAGACCGCTGCACTGCACAGACCAATATTTCATCAAGGTTGAAAGAAGAATCGCATATTTAACCTTAAATAGGTGAGTCATACCCCGCCTATCGGCGTTTAGAATCATTAGAGGTTGCTATCCTGTTTTTCATGTTTTTCGCATTTTCCGCTTGATTTAGTAAATCATCGATTTTATTGGCCGTCATACAATCCACAAAACGGTAAGCCCACTCCGCGGCGGTGCTCTTTTGTTCATTGTTGTCTACGCACTTTGTCACCAGTTCCCGAGCCTTCTCCTCCTCAAGATGCGCAGTGGTAAGTTCGGCTACAAGGCGGTCGACGTTGTAACCGGCCTCTTCAGTGAAAACACCCATTTTCTTCATATTGCAGAACACATATTCGTGCGTTTTCTTCTCATCAGTACGCTGTCTCTTGTAGATTTTCTCAACTTCCTCTTTTGTGACTCCAGTTTCCGCAAAGCATTTCTCGTGAATTTCGTAGTTTTGTGCCCCGAATCCCTTCGGTTTCCATTCCTCATCAGCTGCAACCTGCAATTTGAGAACTTTTGGACTTACATTTCAGTTTGAAATTTGTCTACTTACGAAAGCAATGAGGGCGATAGTCGATAGAACGATAAGGAACTTCATGATGAAGCGGCTTGAGTAAGTGGCTGGATGCAACTAGTGGGAAAAGCGTTGCCGGACAGTGTGTTTATATTCAGAAGATGACCTCGCTCGGCTCTAGACTTGTAACTGATCACAAGTCTAGAGCCGAGCCGAGGTCATCTTCTGAATATAAACACATCAATCACGACGCTGATAAGCATGTGATATACCTAGGGATTATTGCAGCTCCCTCTTTGTTGACTATAGTTTAAGCATGTGCTCGGTAATGATTACAAATTGAACTTTACCATTTCATGAAGTAAACATAATACAGGCGAGCTGAGCTGTGACTAACCTGGGATGAGATAGATGAAAACTACGATCATTCACATGATCATCTGCGAACATTTTAGACATTTTGTAAATTTCGAGGTCGTCTGTTCGGAAAAGGGAATGTGAAACGTTCTAGTCGCATTTGGTCCTTCGAGCCGGAAGAAATAAACGAAGAATTTATCAGCTAAGGATTCTCCAAGTTGAAAGAAGACGTGTGATACGATACGATAGCGAGTGTTGTTTTAAAGCATCTCCGTGTGCAACTCACAGAATCTTCCTTGAGAGAGGCTTTCATTTTCGACAATGTAGACGATTTTCGGTGTTATTGCGAATGGATTGTAGAAACCGCTTTTTCTTTCCGAGGATTTAAATATTCGTTCTACTATCCTGAAATTTTGAAAAAAAAACATTATCCAGATTCCTTTAAAAAAAACCCGACGGAATATTCGCAAATTGCTACTCTTCCGTTTTTTCGAAAGTGTTCAGTCGATCAAACAAACAGTCGTATCTTAGTAATGACCACAATGGAGTGCCTCAGGTTATATTCTCGGTCCGTTATTATTCTCAATGTTCCTTAATGATCTCTGAGAAGTGTTTTCTTATTGCGAATTTCATGCATATGCAAATGATTTAATGTTCTACTTAAAATATCCTCTTGGAGTGGTTGAAGTTTCAATTGCAAAATTAAAAGATGATTTGAGCTCACTCATGAAGTGGCCTGAAGAAAGAAAATGCTCCCATGCTCAATCCTGGGAACTCCTGATGTATTAATGTATATCTTAAATTTAAGTTTGCAAAAAGTAGTATTTCCGGATGCACTAAGGTAGCAGTGGTTATCCCCCTTCACAAAAGAGGTGAAACTATGAATCTCAACTATTACAGTTCCAATCTCGCTTTTATAAGTCTTCGCTACAGTTTTTGAAAAGGGCATGAAAAGAAGAATTTTTTCAGCTCTGGGCAAAATCAATTTTCTTAGCGATTCCCAATTTTTTTGACACGGTGGACCACAATATTTTGCTACAAAAGCTGTATAGAATAGGTTTTCGACGGCCTGTTTATAACTGGCTTGCGTCTTATCTAAGCAAAAAGTTAAAAATCGTCATTGTTTTTGTTCGGGAAAAACAATAAAATTAGGCGTTCCACAAGGTTAAGTTTTGGATCCGATGCTATTTTTGATATTTGTGAACTCTCTTTCATTCATCGATTTAAACGCCTATTTACAGCTTTACTTAACCAATCCATGCTATCAAACTCGAATCTTGAAATTATACCCTGTGTCCCCGAAATGACATGAGTTATAATTCTTCGTTTTTCGCGATTGTATGTTTAAAAACGCTATTGCATATACTTTCCCCCACCTTTCCCCGACTTTGCACTTACCCTTAAGCGCCAACCTAGTTTTCAAACGTCAACTGAAGGGAGGGTATCTACTTTGAGGCATTTTTTGATTCACAATAAATTAAGTACTTCCTTTAACTCGACTCATGTGCTCTTACTCGGAGAGTTTTTACTCAGTTCTTATTCACACCACCCTTTGTCAAGACTTTGAAACTACAACGATGGACTTATGGCAGGTTTTCGCTGGACGTGATTACCGTCATTAATTACTTTTGGTCTCCGGATGTACGCATACTTACAGGGCACTCATTCCAAAGAAGCTGGAGAGACGAAAAACATCTGCCCTAAAAAGGTGAAAATTGCCAACTGTAGTGTCTGGATATTACGACGTAAGTAATTAATGACGACGTAAGTTGCATTTATCACGTAAGCTCAAAAGAATGTAGAGGTGCCCGAAATGTTAGGTAGAAATGCAATAAGCCACTAAATTGATTTTCCTTGCTGAGGTCACAACATGTCAAATCCACAAAATGGACAAAAAACTTTGGCACCTAAAGAATCACTGAACATATTAACCCTGAATGGATATCCTTCGTCCAATCAATGAACAGAAGTCTTATTGTCTGCGGTTTCTCCTAAGTTACTCACCCTTACGGCTGACTTTTCGTTCGACAATATTGAGAATACTGGAAATAAATTTATCGTATTAGCTTAAGTATACGTCTAAGACATTAAAGTATAAATCTTAGGCTCATGTAGCGTTGCCAGACGTATCGTTTTTTCCCGGGACATTCCGATTTTTAGACATATATTCAACTCTCCCTCTCGGACACTTTAATGTCCAGGAAAACTCAGTCTAAGGATGTTCCAAAATATTTGAATAACTGGTGCACTCTGACTAACTTTACAAATTTTATTTATCTCTACAAATTTAGTTTCTTTTTGTCTTTTTATTTGTTCCCACGTATTTGTCGCGTTGAGTTGGCAACCTTATGGTTAACTTACACTCTGTTAACCATGGGGTTACCAACGAAGATTTCAAAAAGGCCTTTGTGAATTCTACGAAACTTAACCTTAGTGTGTTTAAGATATGCATAGGCCTCTAGTAAAGTTAGACTAAGTTGCGAGGTTGTATTCACAGGTAATAGTGTTTTTTAACTGTGATCACGAACCAGCGTCTCTGTTTGCTTAGCTGAATACGCCTGCCTGCACTCGTTGTCCAATCAGGCGTTTTGACGGTTTCATTGTTCGTCGATTGATTCGCCTGGCAGGGTTGGACTCTTTGACAGCTTCAGAGAGACTCAATCGGCAAGGTTCCAAACTGGTGTGGTCTTGCTCTACTCCATTGTCCTATCGATATCCGCTTTTTTACCTTGGCTAAAACAAGAATATTATCCGAGTCGATGTTGGCTCGTCATAATGTTCGAAGATCGAGAATACTGGAGTAGTGTCCGACGTCTATCGCAATTTCAATCAATGGTTGACTGTTGATTGATCAAGGGGACCGCCAGGTCCCTTTCTGAATGTTGTCTGCTACCGAGATGTTTCGGGCCGTTACGAAATTCAACAGCCTTAGTTTGCTCTCGGATATGCTGTCGTGTAGGCTGTGTTTTCCGATGACTCTAGCAATTATGTCTTCCTTGACCAACTTTGCATTGAAATCTCCTAGAACGATCTTGGTGTAGTAGCTGGGGCATTGATCGTTCTTTCTAGGAGATCGTAAAAGTCATCTTTGCTGTCTTCACGGCTGATATTGCCGAATGTAGCCTTGAAGTGATGATGCGCTAGCTTATACATTTAAAGCTTGGGAATTCTTGACCAAGTTTACATAGAACAACAAACCCGCATCCAAATAAGCGCTGCCTTCGCTGTTTGTAGTAATCACCGAAATGGATGGCGCAGTTTTTCATCCTCTTTTTGCAAGGCCCATCTCACAGCACCTCCTGAATGGCGGTAATGACCGCCTTATAGGCTTCAAGGGCGTCCGAAAGTTCATAGGCTGTACGTGGTTTTTTAAGAGACTTCACATTCCACTCACAGAAATGAAAATTGTTGACCTTATTCCGTTGTTCATGATCGTCAGCAGGACGGCCATCCGTATCTGAGGCATGTGTTTGATTCGGAACTAGATTTGTTTTACACGGTGGGTAGTTACATCCACGCGAGTTACGTTTCATCTATATGAGCCCTAATATTTCCATCTATTTTCTCATTCATAATTTCCGTCAAGTCTCTGTCAACATTTTGAGGCTTGTATATTTCCGGCTTTCTTACATCGAATTCATACAATTCGCTTAATTCGTAACTTATGGCTCTAATCTCATCAAAAAACTCTCTTAAATTACTCACCTTAATCGAACGACCATGGTTGAAGAGTTCAGCGTAGCTTTTGTGGGGTTGAAAATGTTGCTTCAGCCTAAAGGTGATGGTGTTCCAGTCTGGGTTGCCTCCAAGCAGCCGTATAAACTTCCTAGCTCCTCCCTGCACTTTCTCGTTGATGATGATTTATAATATAATTGTATGGGTGGCGCGACAGTCCAAGGCGGACCTGGGTCTAGCTTCTCAGCAACCACTCGTGCTCTGCGTGCTATTGTTCTTTCACGAGTGGAAGGGATCTACAGTTGAATGCCGACTCCGAACGGCGAAGTTGAGAAGCTTTTTCTAGATAGAAATACTCTTTGTCAGTGACTCGAGAGGAGCCGCGAATTATCAAAGGTGGTAAGTTCGGGTATCGAACCTGGCATCCTCTGCGTAGGAGTCGACGCACTTACCCACTACGCCACGGCGACCACAAGATGATCATGATGATTTACATTCCGTAAAACAGCAGTTCCTCATCATCGTTGCACAGTTTGCATGTAACTTCAACTGATTTTAAAAAGGACGAAAGTGGATAATCTTCTCTTCACCTGAATGATTTTAATTGTCTGAATTGACTAAGCATACTTTCTGGACTTAGCTT
Source organism: Eristalis intricaria (assembly GCA_964034865.1). Taxonomy (NCBI): domain Eukaryota; kingdom Metazoa; phylum Arthropoda; class Insecta; order Diptera; family Syrphidae; genus Eristalis; species Eristalis intricaria. Next base: position 155,972,524 of record OZ035873.1, on the reverse strand, counting down.
TAGACGTGATTGCGCGATTGGCGGTTGAACTTACCGTGCTTGTTGTGGTTGTTCTTGACTACGAGCACACCGACGATATTTATGACATTTGCTAAGCAGTCAGGGTGTAGTCGTGGAAAGTGATGGCTGATCTTTGATGGTCACAATCATCGTTTTGTGACTGTGTAGCGTGACCATCACTTTAAAAGCAAAAATACTTAATAACTATAAAATAAAAAAAAATGTCATCAAATGAAAAGTATCCGAAACGTAAACGGAATGTATAGCCGAGACACTCTGTGTATACCAAAAATTGCATACTTATGGATGCCAAAAGAATTAAAAATTACCTAATACATGAACCACACCTGCAAATATAAGCCACATACAGCAACCTAAATTATGAATGAATGAATTCAGGAATGAACACACAGAAAATAATGTTTGGAAGCATTGTTTATATCCGCGCTTATTTCTTAAGCGGCGATAGATATGATGAGTAATTTAAGCGGATATAGCATTTGGTGTTAGTGTATTTTACATGCAAATTGAAATTTAAGCGTATATACGCTTGGAAAAGAACACAGCTTCTGTACATTGTGCTTTGTAGTTCTAAGAAAAATGTACTTTTTAGTATACAAAAAAAAACCATAAAGAATCAAATAAATAATATTTGAGTCGTCCATTTCGACTTCTTTAAATTGCGGTTAGAGGCAAATGTCTGATTAATTTTTCTAATGAATTACAATCAATAACTGCATTTTAACAATTAATTGTTCGAAATATTTCTGGGTTGAGCTGGGGTTTGTGGAAGGAATTGTAAATTTTCAATTCACTATAAATTCTTTTCTTAATAAAAGATTCCGAACGATTGCGCCAATTACGTTTTTTAAACAGAAAAAATGCAAGCACTTGTGTACTCTTGAGAGTATGTCTTTAGACTGATCTTTATTTAGAAGTGTATATAGAACAATGATCTTAGAAAATTAATGATGGATGCAGTTCAGTATACCAGACACCCACTCTAGCCCCAACGTCCGGCAGACAGGCATGCACCGGCATCACATTTCCGCTTAAGCAGATCATAATCTGGCAAGTTGTTGTCGTGTGTATTGCTGACGGCGCTGTCTGGCAAAATTGCACCACTTGGAGTATGGTGATCTATTGATATTGTAACTCGCGCAACCCACTTACCTGGAAAAGCAGGTATTGGTTTCATTGGTTCACATCTACGTGGCTGCTTTAAATGCCATCCAGGGGCGCTACAAGGAGTTTGTATGTCAACTTAAGCTTTGCATTTACAAGGATCGTTGCTGGCTGACGCTGACTGATGTGCTAGTAGAAGAATAATATTAATCACTTTGTAAGTGGTAATGAACGTACTTTTTTGTTTATAATTTGCGCGTGCTCAAGGGATTGCTAATACCCTTATGTGTCCGGGGTCAAGACACAGCACTTGCCGAAGGTATAGAGGGAGAAAGGAAGAGGAGGTACCTGTGCATATTGGTGTTAAGTATCTTCGGGTTGTAGTCTGTGGGAAATATTAGTTTGGGATGAGCATTCCATATTCGTGCAGTGCGGCTGAAGAACGAGTCTCTGAATTTAACTGTGCGTCCGAAAGTAGGCTTAAAGGTATACTGATGGGCATTCCTGGCGAGACGAGTATTGCGGGTGAATTCATGGAGAGCAGGAATGCAGTTGGCTAGCTCACTTGAGCATCGTTTGTTGAAATAACGATAAAACGCGGACAAGAAGAAGAGAGAGAAGAGACGGTACGTCGATGTCCGAGCGAGTCTAATGACTCTGCGATGTTGTTGTCTCCTACAAGTAAGTTATATCGCTCGCTTTTGGATTCTATCAAGTAGGTGCAGGGTGGTCTTGGGGGCCCCAAACCAGATATGACCGTTGTACTCAAGCTTGGGGCGGAAGTACGCCTTATAAATTAAAGCCAAATCAGAAGGGGGAAATATTTCTTGCATCGATTAAGGAAACCTAAACATTTCGCAGCATTTTTGGCGACCTTAAATTGTGTTGATACACATACCAAGAATGGAAAGTTTTCCGGTTTCATCGACACAAGCGCCATTCATGCATAATGGCCGATTATCAAGGGTTCGCTTGAGTGACAGCAGACAGCATTGAGTTTCTGAAGCATTGAATTTCATAAGATCTTCTCTGCCGTTTTGTGTACTCACCTGAAGCCGTTTATAAATAACCTGAAAGGTCCATATCAGTGTGGCTTCAGGCCGGGGAAGTCCACCATCGACCAGATTTTCACATTACGTCAGATCCTGGAAATGAACCAGGAAGTGCAAATCGACACCAAGCACCTTTTTGTCGATTTCAAGGCCGCATATGACAGCGAGCATAGGGACGAGCTATACAATGCCATGTCTAGTTTTGACATTCCTCCCAAGCTCGTCAGGTTGTGCAGGATGACGATGGAGAATTCTCGCTGCTCCATCAAGGTCGGTAACGAACTCTCACTTCAATGTCAAAAAAGGATTTAGACAAGGCGACGCGCTGTCATGTGATTTCTTTAACATCATCCTGGAAAAGATCGTGCAAGACTCACACGCCAACACTAGAGGCACGATCTTCCAGAAGTCCGTACAACTGCTAGCATACGCGGATGACATTGACGTGATTGGCAGAACACAGCGAGTCGTCAATGAGGCGTTTGCTGGCATTGAGGCGGAGGCGGCTAGAATGGGTCTAGCGGTATAACTGCGAGGTAGTCAAGGACTTCGTCTACCTCGGCTCCGCAGTAAATAGTACAAACAACATCAGTACCGAGATCAAACGCCGAGTAACTCTTGCCAACCGCTGTTTCTATGGGCTCAAGAGGCAATTGAGTAGTAGAGCCATCTCTCGAAGGACCAATGTGATTTTATAGAAGACCTTGATCATCCCAGTCCTGCTGTACGGCCCTAAGGCATGGACACTCTCAAAAGCGGATGAGGAAGTCCTTGGTATTTTCGAGAGAAAAGCTCTGCGTGCGATCTTTGGTCCTGTTTGCGTTGACGGTTTCTGGAGGGGAAGATTCAACCACGAACTGTACGGGCTGTACAGCGCCAGGTAGAGCGAATGGACAACTCAGCTCCGGCCCGGAGAGTCTTCGACTCCGAACCAGTGGGACAACGCAACAGAGGATGCCAGCGTTTAAGGTGGGGCACCCAGGTGGAAAAGGACCTCAACCATTGAATTCCACTCTATTGTTTTTTCCCCAGTTAATTATGCTGTCAAGATCGAAATTCAATGTGCTTAACATATGCTGCCGTTCCAATTCTACGGCTGAAGGGCGGGGTCGTGGGTCTTGGAACGAATATGAAAAACTGAGGGTGCTGTCATCAGCGAAGGAATGGATTGGATTAGAAGTAGCAGACAAGAGATCATTTATAAAAATGAGTAACAGTGTCGGAGGCAGAACAGAGCCTTGGGGAACACCAGCATTTATTTGCAGGATTTCAGACTTGAACCCATCCAAAACAACTTGAATTGAAGGAATGGATTGGATTAGAAGTAGCAGACAATAAATCACTAATAAAAAATGAGAAAGAGTGTCGGAGACAGAACTGAGCCTTGGGGAACACCAGCATTTATTTGCAGGATTTCAGACTTGAACCCATCCAAAACAACTTGAATTTAACGGTTCGAAAGGTAATTTCTAATCTATAGAAGAAGAGATTCATCGATACCATAGACACGCATTTTCGACAAGAGAGCTTGATGCCAAACTCTGTCAAATGCTTTAGAAATATCAAGCGCAACGATCTTGCTTTCGCCTGCATTTTGCAAAGACTGGTTCCACTTTTCGGTGAGATAAGCTATCAGATCACCAGTGGACATGTCGTTGTGGAAACCATATTGTCGATCATTAAGAAACTTCCGCTATTCAAGATATTTCATGAGCTTACGATTTATCAGCCTTTCCATGACCTTAGAAAGAATGGACGTAAGTGCTATGGGTCGGTACGAGGTGGGTGACGAAGATTCGCCCTTTTTAGGGACTGGCTGGACAAATGCTGTTTTCCATCTGCTCGGAAAGAGACCTAAAGAGTAGGATAGATGAAAAAGCTTACACAGTGGTTTTGCCAGCACAGAAGAACACCTCTTCAGAAGTATAGGGGGAATACCATCCGGGCCAGCGGATTTATGCACGTCGAGATCTTTCAGTACTCTTGCAACTGTACGAGTGCGGAAGTGGATTTGTCCCATGAATCAACGCTCTCAGGCACAGGTCGAGACATATTGGAATCTGGCAGTGTTGAGCTGGCTGCAAAATGAGCCGCAAGCAGATTAGATTTGTCTAAAGAGCTGACATCAGGAATGTCATTGTTAAAGAGCGTGGGAATTAAAGACGAGGCGGAATGCTTTGTGTTTTTTGCAACTGACAAAAAGTTTTTGCTACCCTTAGGACATTGTAGCACTTTTTGCCTCAACTTTTGCTCATAAGAGAATTTCACACGTCTGATAGTTGCATTGCAGTCATTTCTGGCCCGTTTAAAGTTGTTGGATTGTATGTCCGGATGTTCAACTCTCTCATCCTGATAGCCTCTTTACAACTCGAGTCATACCATGAGGTTGTTTTGGGCTTGATACTCTTCACTCTATGAGGAATGAAGGTTCTCGTGATCAGCAGAAGAATGTTTGTGATATATCAGCAGCGGCATCCGCGTCGCTATCGAGGCAGCATGGTCGCCAGGTAAAATTTCTAAAGAAGTTGTTAAGTTAGTTCCGATGGGCTTTTTATTGACTTTATTAACTTATACGACTGTCTTCACTCAACTGTTGGATCCTGCTTTCTAACTATTCTTTCTGCGGCTACATCATCAAGCATCGGCCATTTCTTGAGAGACTTTGAATGAAAGAGAGACTTCCTCTAAAATGTTTAATACTTGTTTAGAGCACCATTTTGACCATTCCAGTTCCTAAAAGTTTGTCTTATTTACCTTATCGATCTTCTATTTGTAATAATTACATCAATTCCATTACCCCTACATATCCCAATTGTCTACAAGTCTCCCCAACCAACCCCCACCCATCATCATCATTCTCCCCATCAAACAGAACAACAATCAGTAAAACTCCATCATCAACATGTTCTTAAGCTAAATTTGTACGATTGACATTCAAACGGTTATCCTGCGCATTATAACAAGGACGACAAAGAGTTTCGCCTCCCTGTGCACCACACACGCCACACTCGCCCACACAGCACACAACATAATCCTTTGTAAATGGGGAATGCGGACCAGTCCACAGGAACCCGAGATGAATTTGCCCCTTACACGCACACGCACATGCACACAAATCCGCAAATAGACTGTATTCAGTGCGACACAGAAACGAAATTAGTGCCAAAAGAGCACAAAACCGACAGTCGACACCTCCAAACACTGCTCGCAACAGAAATACGGGCAACAACAACGACGACGTCTAACAACAAGAAAGATTACAATTCTGCTCAAGGATTAAAAAGACGTCGACACGTTCCCCATTTGTACTTGGAGACAATGGGCTGACATATTCCCCGAACCGAGCACAATGACAAATAGGCTGGCTGGCTGGCACGCACTGATTTCATACCCAGCGCACGAACCAGCCCAGGATACACATGCACAAGTAAATGGGGAAACTTTTTGCCCGAAGGCGTAGTTCCGCCCCCATCCTGTCCGAGTCCTGCCAAACCGAGCCCAAATGGAATCGAACAAGGCAAGAAAAAAAAAAAAAAAAAACAAACAAAAACGAAAAGAAACGCACGGCAAAAGTATGCTTTGAGCGAAAAACACGAACAGAAACAGAAAAATAACGAAAACATCAACACGCCTCGGAGAGCGCACACAAAAGCCTTTGAAACTTTGAGTCCACAATTGAATTGAAATATTTGGACATCAACATGAGCCCCCCACCGTCTCCGGGCCAAACAGGATTACGTCGTGATCTTTGCAGGGATACTCGTTAGTTCTTTGGGAAGCTATTCAATTTTCTCGGGTGCATGCAGATGTGCTGCAGGAGCAGACGTTGGCCCCGAGGCTTTTGTCGGGTGCGGAGTAATTAGGAACGGATCTGGGAGGTCGCTTCCTGTAAGCGATAGCCTTATTGTCCGAGCGAGCTTGTTAAGACGAGGAGTTTGTTTAATCAAATAACTTGTCTGTAGGGTGCTCTGGCAGTGATTCAAGAGCTCACCAAGTGCAAAAGATGAAGATGTGGTGCGAGTTACGTGGTGATTGGTGCTCCTTGGAGGTGTGTGCAAATTATTGACAATGACACTTGAGTTGATTTGAGGATTCTTTAAAGTTTGCACTTCTTGATGGCAGAACGGGGGAGCGAGTGAAAGAGTTTTGAGTGCTCCCGTCTGAAGTGGTTAGCCAGCCACACTGTTGATTACCAACAGAAGTTTGAGAGAGTGAAGGTGAATTTGAATGCCGGCGGTGCTGTGTGAGGTCATCCCGCACAACGAACGTTGTGCCAACTATTTTCGGTGGGCAAACACGAGGGAAAGTTGGTTTGTTGAACTATTCCACTTTTGATTCATCACAAATGCTCAAACTTTTCAACTTCCTGTGTGCAGTTTAACGAATTGTGTCCTGCGAATGAAATTTGGGTATTGGTGCTCCTGTGGTTCTTGGAATTGTGTGGTATGTTTTGTTCTGTTTAAAAGTGGCTGGGGTTTGCTTTGTGAGGGCGAGTATTCCTCACATCACACATTCTATTGGGGCAGCTATAACTGATGACCACGGTTAGGATTTTGTTTACATAGAAAATTAAGAAAAGGCTATACAAGTAAGTGGGTCGCCCTGGCGTAGTGGGTTAGTGCGTCGGATTCTACACGGAGAGGGTACGAGGTTCGATACCCGAAGTTATCACCTTTCATAATTCACGGCTCCACTTCTTTCGAGTCACTGGCAATGCTCAAAGAGTATTCCTGTCTAGAAAAAGCTTCTCAACTTCGCCATTCGGAGTCGGAATTTAACTTTAGGTCCCATTTGTTCGTGAACGAACACTAGCAACCATATTATAATACAAATCACTTAAAGGCAAAAATGTATTTATTCAAACTTAAGAATAGAAACGTTTAGTTACAATAGTTTTTTGAAGTTCTCTGGTTATACTCATCTCCGGTGGTCTCGCCGCGCCCTTAAAGATTTTAATTACCTTTCTACTGTTGCGTTGGAGGAATGAAAAATGAACGAACTCTAATTCGATCTGGTGCCGACTGCCTCCACCGTCCATTCTGCATCCCCTCGTAACCTAGGTCAACCACGGTTTACCATATTCGGTATACCGTAATCGTTTTCGTGGGCTATACGTAACATGTGCTATTGTCACTTGACGCCCCATGGCATTGTTGCATTAGACCTGCATTTTTGCCATCGTTTGTGAGTCGTGTTCTTGTAAGAATACGTCACCTCGCGGCGCCCTCTGGATAGCCTTAAAAGCAACGTCTAAGAGGTGAACTAATGTATGCAGCGGCCCCCTTGTCCAGGGGTTTAAGCCAGGACCCGGTCCTCCAGGTTCGGCGGTTGCTCGTAGGGTTAACTTCCACACCGTGTAAAAAAATAATACTTCAGAAACGACGAGAAGCCTCGGATACGGGTGATCCTACTGCTACTGAACTTGCGGAAGCCCTCGAAGCTTTTAAGGCAGATATCACCGCCATTCAGGAGGTGCGGTGGCATGGGCCGGGCAAAAAGAGGATGAAAAACTGCGATATTTACTTCGGCGATCGCTACAAAGAGCGAAGGCAGCGCTTATTCGGATGCGGGTTTGTTGTTCGAGGCAGACTTAGGCAAGAAGTCTTAAGCTTTAACTACATAAGCGATCGCCTCATAACAATCCGCATCAAGGCTACATTCGGCAACATCAGCATGATATGCGCCCACGCCCCAACGGAGGATAAAGATGACGACAGCAAAGACGAATTTTACGATCTCCTAGAAATAACATACGATCAATGCCCCAGCTACGACACCAAGATCGTTCTAGGAGATTTCAACGCAAAGCTGGGCAAGGAAGACGTCTTTGCTAGAGTCATCGGGAAGCACAGCCTGCACGACAACACGTCCGAGAACAGACTCAGGCTTTTGGACTTCGTAACGGGGCGAAACCTCCTTGTAGCCAGCACGCGGTTCCCTCACATGAACATCCACGAAGGGACCTGGCGGTCTCCTGATCAATCAACCGTCAACCAGATTGATCACATTTCGATCGACGTCAGACACTCCTCCAGCATTCTCGATGTCCGAACATTCCGAGGAGCCAACATCGACTCAGATCATTTCCTTGTTGTAGCCAAGGTAAGAACACGGATATCGATAGGACAACGGAGTAGACCAAGACCAAAACAGTTTGACGTCGGAAAGCTACATTCGCAATTGACCGCTAGCAACTTTGCCGATCGAGTCTCCCTAAAGCTCTCCGAGAGTCCAACCCTGCCAGGCGAAACAATCGACCAACAATGGAACCGTTTTAAAAAAGCCATCAGAGAAGCTGCCTGTGATGTGCTGGGTTTTAAAACACCACCCAAAAAAAAAACCCTGGTTTGGCAACGAGTGCAGGCAGGCATATTCAGTGAAGCAAACAGTTGGACGTGAGCGGTTCCTGAGCTCTACGAACTTAAAAGAAGGGAAGAGCACCGGCTTCTCAAAAAGAAAAAGAAAGAGCATGAGAAGCGCGCGATCGAGGACATGGAAAGGTGTTACGAAAGAAATGACATCCTAAAGTTCAACCAACGGGTAAAACGACTATCCAATGGATAAAAATTTCGAAGAGAAGCCTGGGGTGACGCAGAGGGACACTTCGTAGTAGAATCGCAGTCGATACTGGGAATCTGGAAGGATCATTTCTGCAGACTGTTAAACGGCGAGGAAGACTCCAATACCGCTGTCAGGCAGAATGTTCCACTCAACGCAATTGACGATGATCGACGAGAATTCCGTCCCCCCGACCAAGACGAAGTCAAGATAGCGATATCGAGACTAAAGTCGAATAAAGCTGCTGGTGCTTAACTGTTTAAGGCAGCTGGAGATGAGCTGGTTAGGTACATGCACCAACTCATCTGTAAGATATGGTCGGAGGAAAGCATACCCCACGAGTGGAATTTCTGTATCATTTGCCCGATCCACAAGAAAGGAGACCCCTTCAACTGCGCCAACTACCTAGGGATAAGTCTCCGCAACATCGCCTATAAGATCCTCTCTGCCGTTCTGTGTGAGCGCCTGAAACCATTCGTCAACAACCTGATATAACACCTTGATCATCCCTGTCCTGCTCTATGGTGCGAACGCATGGACAATCTCAAAAGCGGATGAAGAAGCACTTGGTCTTTTCGAGGGAAAAGTTCTGCGTTCAATCTTTCGTCCTGTTTGCGTTGATGGTTATTGGAGAAGACGATTCAACCACGAACTGTACGGGCATGAGCCTAGTCAGGCGTCTACGGATTCAACGCCTAAGATGGGTGGGCCATGTAGAGCGCATGGACAACACTGCTCCAGCCCGAAGAGTCTTCGACTCCGAACCAGTGGGACAACGCAATAGAGGACGCCCACGGAACCGATGGCGCACCCAGGTGGAGAAGGACCTCAACCAACTTGGTGTGCGCAGTTGGAGACAGCTGGCAAAAGATCGTCTGGAGAGGCGGGAGAGGCTTACTGGTTGAGGCCCAGGTCCACCCCGGACTGTAGCGCAACCTGAAGAAGAAGAAGTTGGTCTTCTGCACCCTTCTGTCTTGTCACCTCTCTTTTTCATTGTTTATATGAGTTGGATGTTGCAGCGCAGCCGAGTCGAGGAATTTTTCACATTGGGAGAGTTGAAGGTAAGTCATCTTCTTTTTGCGGGTGACTTAGTTGTTCTCACATCTTCCCAGACGGAACTCCAGCGCGCACTCGATAGGTTTGTGGCCGTATGTGCTGATTGTGGGATGAAGGTTAACGTGGACAGATCAGTTCAGTTAATTGAGTCCCAGTGAAGCAGGCGGAGAAGCTTAAGTATCTCGGGGTCTTCTTCACGACTGATGGGAAGAGTAATATTGAAGGCCATGAAAGCCCATCATTTACTTACGTTTAGTTAGATTTGTGGGATAGGAGGCGACACCAACTTAGTTCCCGAATATATACACCATATTTTTCTAAGCTTTCTAGTTGTACTCGCCTAAGTATCGATGAGTTCGAATGCTCTTTTCAGGTCAAGGAAAACACCATATACACCTTATTTTCTGAGATGAACTCTTTTCAATATGTAAATAAATAATTTAAGGCCGTTTCACATGAATGGGAATTTCTAAGAATCGATTGTGATTCGATTTTTAGATCGTTTCTTTCGAAATAGTTCTCGAGTTATTTAGATACGAGTTTTTCCATAATTTTTCTCGTAGACGCGGCAGTGAGTTAACCTGCTGGAACTCATCACTTTTAGTTGTACGCAATATTCCGTGATCGGATCGATGCGGAAAATTCCCGCAGCGAAAGACTTGTTCACAATTGATTGAAGGACTGGTATCAATTTATCAATATTATCTTCATATAATGTAATTTTGTTTACGTTTAAAGTACAGCCTTTTTCGTTTTTAAGGTTACGATCTATTCCATAAGTATCAATCCCGTATTGAAAACGTCAGTAAGCTTCTTAGGACTTCCTTTGTAATCAGCCCTTGTGGTTTTATCAAGATTTTCTGATAAAACTGTGTCCTCTAAAACTGACAACACTTCACTCATAATACATAAATGAAGTATTACAGAGATAGCCGACTTCACAGCTGATTGCCCCCTAGTCCATCGACTAATTTAAGTGCCTTCTTAAAAAATATTCATGAATTTTTGACGGTTATTCACGAAATAACCTAAATGTTGTCCTCTGATTGGTCAATTTGGTTTAAGAACACATTATAAAAAACTTGTCAAAAATCTTAAGGTTCAAGAGAGGTAGAAGTCGGGCATCTCTGTAATTCTTCATTTCTGCTAACAATATATATATGTAAGATCAATGGAAAATGGGCAGTCATCATCCAATCCTCGTCAAGAGATTCCTTTCCATAAATAAAATAAAGTTCCATCCAACATATATAATGCTTGTTAAAATTAAATCTGTTCTGATCTGTTTTTGTAATTAACAATCAATTATTTCTATCTTTATCTTAAGTTACCGCTGTAATTTTGTTTTATTTAAATGAAATATACTTACTTTTTTATTCTACCACGTTTTTGAAACCTATAGTCATCTATAGGTTACCGACAGCCCACGCCATCCTTCCTCCACAAGCCTCATTCATACAAACGACTCTAACTAAAATACCACTGGATCGATTATTTGCAAATCTTCGTCAATGTGTTCAGACGAAAAAATAGAACATTGATTTCATTTACCTCAACCCATTACCATAAATGAGTCGCAAGATATTTTAACGAAACTAATACATTACATGTCCATTATCACCTTCATCACTTGGAAGAGCAGGAATATCGTTTCTACTTACTACACGAATACGATGAACTTGACCTACATAATGCAACTAGTGTCTTACATTTCTCTTGCTCAAACATGCATGCTTATTGTTAACTGCCTTAATTCTATGTAAGATGGCCACTATGGTCATCACTTCCTGTATCAGTCCAATTGTTTCGCCATCGAGGAATACCTCAGTTGAAGCAAAGCCGTTGAGACGCATGGTACGTAGTGTTTGGGTAATAAGCAACAAAGATCAGACTGTTGGAAGAAGTCATTGCTCTTGCAATGTGCCTTTTGATTAGCTCTATAATGAAATGATCTATCCTGTTGAAGTTTGCCAAAGGCCCGGGTGTACTATCCAAACGGACACAGTCTCTGGAACATCCACATCTATTCAGATTGAGAAGGCTCACGTTGAAACACAATGGACAACTATACTCCATAATTGACCGTATGAGGGCAATGCAGCAGATTACCTTTACCCAGGTGAAGGTGAGTTGGTTAGCGATGCTGAAAAACAACATTCTTCCCGCAGCAAAGACTTTTCTAGATTTCGTCAGAGCAATTTCTTTATGCATGTCAATATCATACAATCCATCCAAATGACGAGATATGATACTACACATTTCACAGCTAACAGCCCTCCCTGTGGCTCAGCTATGCCGAACTTGCGCCAGTCTTGGGGCGTATCCTGCAGTGCCATGTACAACTCAGTCCTGATAAGGGTAGTTTCGCAACTTCGTCGATGAATTTTATCGAAGTCAAGCTGCAACAAGATATTCTCTTTGGACCTGTTCTGCAGTGAATATTGAAAGATCGGCAGACCGACTGCCCCCTTGCCTTACAGCAATGGTTAGCTTATTCCAAGCCTGAAGAAGAGACCGTCCAATCAAACGGTGTTAAACGCTTTTTCCAACAACTTCGTTTATGCCAGAAGACTGATGGAGAGAAGAGTTTAGAGTTTAGAGAAATTGGATGATCAACTCAGCGCAACAATGTTGTGAAAAATTAAACCGGTTCGGGGGGATTATGGCGAAGCACAATATTCGGTATTCCAACGATTCCTGAACAATTTTGCTTAAATATTGATTTAAAAATGTTCTTGTTTTTATATTTTCCCAACAATTTGAGTTTGAATGCGAATAATTCAGAAACTATTCACACGAATAGTGTGGTCGCCATGGCGTAGTGGGTAAGTGCGTCGACTCCTACGCAGAGGGTGCCAGGTTCGATACCCGAATTTACTTACCACCTATCATAATTCACGGCTCCACCTCTTTCGAGTCACTGACAATGCTCAAAGAGTATTCCTGTCTAGAAAAAGCTTCTCAACTTCGCCGTTCGGAGTCGGCATTAAACTGTCCCTTCCACTCGTGAAAGAACAATAGCACGCACAACACACGTGGTTGCTGAGAAGCTAGGCCCAGGTCCACCTCGGACTGTCGCGCCACCCATATTATTATTATTATTCACACGAATAATTTGCTGTAAGCTTTATATAAGAGAAAAAATGTCTAACTTTCAAATTCAATATAGTGCTTTATTGCAAGTCTTGCAAATGTTTTTTATTATTATTTTTTCCATTTTTTTTTTCATTTTTACCTAAAATTGCCAGTAACTTCCAAACGGGGCCCATACTAAGAATTGCTAGTCCTTAACCCCTATGCAAACTACCATTATAATTTCAGAAAGTATGAAGTCTGCACTTCCGAAACAACAACCCGAAAGTAAGTTTTGAAAATATCTGATATTATCCACAGAAATGAAAGCAAAATACAAGCGACATTCTTCTATGAACAGGTTGATATACCCTCAAATTAACTATGATCTTAATGATAAAAACTATTTTAATGACAGTTATAGCATAAGGCCGATACCTTAAATTTGAATGGAGCTCCAATTAAAAAAAATAACAACAAATCTTCGCACTATATCCAACCTTCAAATGAAAGAAGATACATTCCACTTCCTGGCAATATGTCCAATTTATAAATACTTAAGGCTTATGTACTTCGAGATGTTGTCATTAACAATTTAGCAAACAAAAGACATACTTGGTGGTGATAACTGGGTAGCACTTCACAAATTTATTTAGAATTCATCTGCGTATAGGAATAATATTCTAACCGAATTTATATAAGAAAACTAAGGAAAATCAATCTTTTAAATTTAAAAAATTGTATATTAATTAATTTGTAAACTTTTTAGCGCGTCAATCAGGCAGACGGCAACGCCATTGTCCACTTAAATTATTTATATTTTTTGTAGGTACTTTAATAATGTAAATTCAAAATGTAAAATGTTATTTGAAAACAAAATTAAATAAAAAATAATTTTAAAATGTAAAAAAAAATCATTATCATTTCATGGCGCCAAAGTTATCGCACTCTTCCCTGAAATGGTAAGCCTTACTGAATATTTTAACAGCCGGGTGTCATCGGTAATTTTGACCACTGCATTTCAAACAACTATAGTTGCTAACTGGCCACCGTTTACTTACCCCAAGTCATCTCACACAATTTCTTAAGAAAAAAGACTATAACCCACATAATTTTTTTGTACAAATATAAATTCACTTTTATTTCAAATAGGAATTTTACAATACACACTTCGCTCTCTATTCTAAATACATATACAAATATACTTCCTTAGTCTAGTTAGGCTGCAAATATATTTTATTTTTCTTATATTTCCATTTCTTCTTAAATCTACAATAAGGGAGTTCCTCGCTCTTGCACCGAGACCAGAAGAAGAAATAAAAAAAAAAATTGTACAAAAATGATAATCTTATCTTAATGAGGTCCTTTTGCAATAACAGAAAGGACCCCATTTGAAGACCTCTTGCATACACTTTCGAAGGAAAATTCCAATGAGCCCGTAGTATTCCCCTTCGCGATCTTGTGGCCTCGTGGCAATGCGCAAGCGAACATTCAGGTTTTGAGGATTTACAAAATTTGACTAGACATCTTTGTGTGTTTGTGTGTACAGACTACTGGTATAATTTACATAATATTTAAGCATTAATTTAAACATTTTACAAATAATTTTTATCTTATCTTAAATTGCATTTTAGGGTTATAATTTAATTTAGTTGCTTACTTATGCTCTGTCTTTTTGGTTTTTTTTTCTTTTTCTTGTTTTACATCATCACGATCTCACTAAACAATTTGCTGGTTGTCTGTACCATCATTATATTTTATTTCATTTTTTTGATAACATTTCTGATAGAGGAACATAAAATTTAGTCAACACATAGTAGGTACATAGAGATTGTTTTGTCTTTTTTTTAAATTTAGATAAAATTTATAGTTTACAGAGTTAAGTGGTACTTAGAAGTAATCAATTTTAATCTAAATAAATATTTGACTTATCATTTAGCAACAAACTTACAAAATAAATATAAATATTTGAGTAGTAAATAATTCAACAGTTACATAGAATACATTTGTATAAACTTAAACTAAATTTAGTGCTTTAAAATATTGCTTTGATTTAATACTTGTCAACAAAGATTAATATTTAACAATGAATGTGGTTTAAAAATGTAAAGAAATTGGTCATACATATATTTATAAAAAAATTTAATAAAACAACTCAACGAAATATCATATATTGCATGTCATGCCCATTTACAAAGATGAGCGGTTAGGAATGCGCAACAAAATAAAAACGTTCCTTCCTCTGGTAGTGGATGCTCGATAGTCTTTTCTGAAAACATGACTTTATTCCAGTGAATTTTAGTCTTGATGTGTTGGAAAGTTAATTGATTTTGATCTCTAAATCAGGTGAGAGAAACAAGGGCTGTCCCAATATGAGTCTATAGTCGTTGTGGATCTTTTACCGAAACACACGAGGGTATTCGACACAAAGACTGTCTAAACATTAATTTCAGAGCATCTTTGACTGAACAGTATGTACTTAATCTCTATGTCCATGAATAATCGACAAGGAATGTTTAAAATCCCTTGTGTAGACTACAAGTCGACTGAACGCGTGTCTTCAATGACATAATTTGATTCTGACTTTTCTTAGAATAGTGCTGATGTTTTAAACACTTCATACCTAAAATCAAGACCTCACAAACGCCTTCAAATACAAGATCGAGAATGAATTCGAAAACCAAAGAAGTACAAGATTGCGAATAATAGGAATAATATTGGTGTCGCGACAGTCCGAGGCGGACCTGGGCCCAGCTTCTCAGCAACCACTCGTGTTGTGCGTGCTATTGTCCTTTCACGAACGGAAGGGACCTACAGTTTTATGCCGACTCCGAACGGCAAAGTTGAGAAGCTTTTTCTATACAGGAAGACTCTTTGAGCATTGTCGGGGACTCGAAAGAGGTGGAAGCTGTGAATTATGAAAGTTGGTAGATTGGGGGATTCGAACCTGGCACCCTCTGCGTAGGAGTCGACGCACTAACCCACTACGCTACGGCGACTCATAAGATTGCGAATACAGCACAAGAAAATGAGACCCCAGTAGCTGCAGTTAAAGGGCCTCACGATGTAGACCGTCACAGGATTCTCACAGTAAAAAATTGAGAATACGCCGCGGAAGTTGACGTAAGCAAGATAGCGCGACCTGTGTACAATGTTGACACTTAAACATATATCGGACTGTTTTTCATGGATGACTACTCGATTATAAAAGTACTCAAACCGCAAACCGTCTTTATTTTGTTTCCATTTTTTGAAGGTTATTCAGTTCCTCTCCTCTGTTGCGTTGAAGAATTTGTTTTCGAGTTCGGAATATTTTCCAAAAAATCATGCATTAGATAGATAAAAGCCGAATTTTTTAGAGAAAGGCTTACCACCTTTATGTAAGCTTCATTGAAGACTTGGGAAATTTATGAATGACCTTTCGGATGTGTCAATTTCGAAGTAAGTGGACTTTAATTTTCCGATAAAAAATGTGACGTATATTGAGGAATTTGTTTGCTCAATTAACATTGTCCCCCTGGAAAGACTTACGCCAAAATAGCAATTAGCTAATTTACTGTCAAAATTTTCTGAGCCCTTTAAACATTTTCTGGTAGACAGACAGGCCGAGTTTCTTAGTAAATAATTCAAAGCATATTGACCAAATTTCGCACCACATTCACGCTTTAGGACGTTAAGCCATCTGCCCGTAAGGGCTGGTTTAAATGAGGACAGTAATTTGCCTATAACTCACCCTTCGCGTTGTGGTCAATGGCGTCCGTTTAAATTAATTATTTTTTTCTCCAAAATGCAGGATATGAGCCTATTCGACATGTGGTTCTATGAAGACGTCGCTACATGAAGTAATTGCAAAATGGTGACCAATTTATCTATCGATTTCGACTTGCCAATTGGATCGTCAGATTTGACAGGAATTGACTATTTTGTGTGGAGATGAGCCAGTGTCAATTGCAGCTGTGGTAGGTAACTTGTGAATGTGTTATTAGTGAGATTTGACTTTAAATTATATTCTCCATATGGAGCTCCCTATTTGTCGTGGTGAACATTTTTATTGTTCTAAAGAAGTAAATGACAGACATTTCAATTCGAACAAATATTTCAAACAGTCTTGCCACTTACTATAATTTTTTGACAATTCAAAAGAAACGCATAAAAATCACCCTTTACTTAACCAAAAACGATGGTTCTTGTTGGGGAACTTTGCAAATGAGAGGACCTGACGTCAAAGTCATTTAAATAAATCTAAAATTATATAATTTGAAAATGTGGCAATACCTTAAAATGTTTGGTTTAAGGCCTGATGCAATTTAGTCAATTCGAATGGTCTGTAAACATGTTTAGAATGACATTCTAGCGAAATTTGGTAGTTACCAGAAATTTGGAGAGACTCAAGCTCCCACGTGGTAGACTGACTCGAGAGCTATGAAATAAGGTCTTAATGTTGATTTTAGCAGATCTCGAAAAGTTTTAGCCGAAGCTGGTGATTGTTATTGGAACATCTTAATTTTACAAAGCGACAGGCGCAAGTCATTCAACACAGCACTTGGGGCAGGAACTGATACTCAGCGAGGCCAAAGAAAGTACTGAGCCCGAGTTTTTCAGAATCTTCGAATATTGTCGAAAAAGAATATTCAAAACAGAACTGGAAAATTGTCATTGATTGGACTTCAGTCTTGTATTTGTAGCATGATTGTGGACACATCAGAGTCATAATTGCGCCGCATTTCGTAGCAACATAACAACATCTATTGGAAGCTTGCATATGATTCAGAATCAAGGGATGAGCACTCGCTAAGGTCGACCATCAAACTCATCCAACGAGCACACCAGAAGACCTCCGAGCATGGAATGCTAAATAAAATTAATACGAAAAATATAAAAAATCACAGAAAATTATTTTAAAAAGGAATAAAGTTTATAAGAATAAAATAAAAAATAAACAGTCTATACATGAATGTTGTGTCAAGAAAATTCGAAAATAAATCTAAACATCTTGATTTAAAATTACATAATTAATTTGTAGGTAGAAAGTCTTGGAAGCCAGCTTGAATGAAATGTGTAAAGAGCTCAAAAATGAAACTTGCTTTAGTTCAGAGAGGTACATTTGAGTCGGCCGAGATGCACGTCGCGACGAGAATATTGTTTGCCGAATTGACGTCCATTTGATTGATGTGGGTTGATTATTGTCTGTCAGCGTTGGCGGTTGGAGATGCTGCGAACTGTTGTGAGTACGCCGTGCTGTGTTCACTCAATCACAGGAACTGTTGAGGACGCACTACTTTCGGTGCTGTTGCGACTCTGTAGGCTCTCGCGAAGCTCGAGCGACTGATGCGAACGGGACGTTTTAACATTCAGCACATCGCACAGGGGTGGTGGTGTTGTTGCGGTTAGAGTGAGGCAACTGCTGCTGGAGACCTGAGTCCGTGGGAGCTGCTGGTGCAGTCTCGGGTGATAACGATTCGCTGTCATGAACGTTACATGGCCGGCACCGCTCGCGGAGCCGGACGACGGAGGTGGCGGAATGGTTGTGGTGGTTGCCGCAAAGGTGCAGTGCTTTACGGCTAGCGTGCTGCCGCTGGCCGCGGCGCCATTACCATTCGACGCGGGCACATTGACTATGGCCTTGGTTGTGGTCGCCATCAGTGAGTTGGAGGTGGCACTGGCTGTTGTCGAAAACGAACCTCTTAGCTGATTGCTGCTGCTGCGACGTCGCTGCCGGTGATGGTGGCGGTGGAAGCTCTGACATCGTGTGCATGAGCGTTCGCGGTGCTGGTGCTGCGGTGTGCTATGACCAACGCCGAGGCCGTTCCGGCCGCAGTTGCTGCTCCCACTGCAGGAGCTGCAACTGCTTAGCTGACGTCACATTATCGAGCGGTTGCCATCGAATTGATTCACCGACGAATAGCCAAAGGAAGTGGATGCCGCCACCATTGCTGCGGCCACATGACACTGAAACGAACAAATCATAATTAAGTATCAGTACCAACGAGAGAGACATTTCAACAAGATAAGCGAGTGCGGTTACGCGGAAGCACAAGCATGCGGTGCAGCACTCGCCATTGACACAGAGGATCAAGAACAGGGCACACGACGACAGCACAAGATTACAACACAACACTGACTGGGGCGAGGTTCAAGGGACCACACACGAGACTGCTTACGCTTACATGTCCGTCGCTGATGTCCTTTACGTCCAAGCACGTGGGTGGGGTAAATCTGCTCTGTCGGTGGTAGACTGTGGTGGTGGATAGGGACGGGTTTGTGGGCAATTGACATTTGGGCAGATATTAATTGCGACTGCGGGGACTATAGCGATTTTATCCGCGCCCAAACAAACAGTATTTATGATTGTATTGGCGGCGGTGGCTGCGGTGAGTGAATAAAACAAATTGTTGTGGAGCTCTCGGTAGGCCTGTGTACTTAATTGGAGCGGATGGCTTTTTATTTTCCATTTTATTTACTGGACAACCGACGGTGACTAATTGAATTGACGTACAGGCTTTCACTCGAGGATTAACGCCGACACTGGCTGTGATGGCCCGGGAACGCAGGGTCAGCCGGGGGAATATTGAAAAAGATAATAAATAACACGTGAATTTTTACGACCATTATTTCGACTATGGGCGAGGATTAAATGAATAGTCACTGCCTTACACAACATAAATGGTGCCGTGGGAGGGTTCTGTGTAAAGCAGTGATTAATTGAATACTTTCAGTTATGATGTTTGATATTCTGCTTGGAGTTGTTTTACGAGTAAATATGAAGGTTAAATGGGTTTGAGTTAAATCTGTTGTTGGCTGTTTTGTCAATATGACAGAAATAAAATATTGAAACATGAATATGAATGGTAGGCTATAGAGGAGCATGAATTTGTAGTCTAAATTGGACTGCGACACTGTGAATATTTGTGGTAGAAAATTGGGAATTTCGTTACGTTTTTGTTATAATTAATTACATATTTACGGAATGGGGGCCACAACTTTTATTTTATTCCTTAATCTGTTAATAAAATTGTGTGTCCAGCTTAAACTTGGAACTGGATTCGGTATTTTGTTCGCTCCATTTTTGTGCGGCCGATTTGTTTCGCATTAAATAACGAAAATAATACTAGACTATTTGCTTTAAAAATAAGTAGAATTGTCAAAATTCATAATATTCCATTTATTTAAATACAAAATATAATGGGGTTCAGCCATGTACCACGTGTACATCCGAAGGTGTCTCCACTTTAAATTTTTTTCTTTGCCCTATTCTAGGAATTTGTTTGAATTGGGTTTTCCATAAATCGGTAGAAAATAAAATATAATTATCTTTGATCTGGGCAAATCCACTGGATTAGTTCTGTATAGATATGGCGTCGTTTACAAAATGATTGGACTTGGTTTCACCCTGTATGTAGTCAAATTATACAAAGTTTTCTTGCCAACAGACGATTCATAGTTTATGTTAACGGTAAAGCATCGGATCTTCAACACTTCCAAGCAGGACTACCACAGGGTTCCGTCCTGGCACCTGTGCTGTACAACATATTTACCTCTGACTTCACAAGGCTCCCAGAATGTGAAATAGCAATTTACGCTGATGATACAGGCATATTCTCCTCTCACGAGTTTAGTCTCAATATTGAGACAGATCTGGAACGTGGAATACGAATATTTGCCAATTATCTCAATATGTGGAAGATAAAAATTAATTTTAAAAAAGTACAACCTATATTTTTCAGCCGAAAAAGAAAGAGTTGCATACTGCCCAGCAATCCACTTGACGTTTGTGGAGAAAGAGTTAACTGGAAGTCTAGTGTTAAATACCTGGGTATTCATTTGGATGCCAGGTTGACGTTCAAAGAGCACATAGCAAGCACTGTCAATAAGGTAAACATTGGTAGAAAGATGCTTTACTCGTTCATAAACAGGAAATCAAAGCTTAGCAGGTCCAACAAAATCATAATCCATAAGGTGATATTCCAGTGAATATTACTTTATGGATGTCAAGTATGGGGAAGATGTGCCAATAGCCATATTAAGAAGCTGTATGTTACACCAAACAAACTGCTGAAAATGATGGTTAATTTGTCCCGATACACCTTCACCTCCAAGCGAATGTTGAATTGATCTCCGACAGAATAATTAAATTAACGGATACATTTCGACAAAACAAGGTTTTTTCAGATAATCCTCTCATAAACCAATTAAATCTCTAATCATTATTTGTTTATTTTCAAATATAAATATGTATTATCACATAATACTAATTTATATTTAACTTATTTATTCAATTATTTAATTATCTATATATACACGTATTTCATATATTAAATTATTTATTTAGTTTGGTTTTTATTTATTTATTTATATATATTTTGATCGTTTATTTATTTATTATTTTCTTGTTTAGTTTTTCATTTAGTTTATTTATTTATTTGTACATTTATTTATTTATTTATTATTTATTTATTTATTTATATGTTTGTTTATTTACTTATTCTGTTCGATTATTAATTTTTTTAAATGTTCTTATTTATTAATTTAATAGATTCATCAATCTATCCATTCTTCTTCTTTTTTTCTCTTTTTTCTTTGTATTGAAGTTTTTCTTGTAATTTTCTTCTAAATCACTTTTCTTTACATTTGTATACCTTAAAACCCTAAAAGATAATGAATCAGTTGAAAGATATAAAATAGTAAATTGTGTGACAACCACATTGTATTTTTAATACGAAATAAAGACATATCCATCTATCTATTATGTTTTTTTATTTAAAAATAGGAAAACATAATTCTTCACTAAATTACTAAAAATAATTCAGTAATTACACTTTGACTTTTTTCATTACAGTTTGTTTAAAACTTCATTTTTGTTAATTATATTCAGAAAAACGAACCAGTGCTGTTATCTTTAAGAGCATCGCGAATTACACAGACTATCTATCTGTGCTTAAAACCACGTGCAACACTCTGATACAAATGTAAACACATAAGTACGCAAGTACCTACAAATCTTCTTCTTCTTTATTTGGCGCTACAGTCCAGGGTGGACCTGGGCCTCAACCAACAAGCCTCTCCAGCTAGCACGGTCTCTGGCTAGCTGTCTCCAGTGTCGCACGCCAACTTGGTTGAGGTAATTCTCCACCTGGGTGCGCCACCTTAAACGCGGGCGTCCTCTGTTGCCTTGTCCCACGGGTTCGGAGTCGAAGACTCTCCGGGCCGGAGCTGAGTTGTCCATACGCTCTACATAGCCTAGCCATCTTAGGCGTTGGATCCGAAGACGCCTGACTAGACTCATGTCGTACTGTTCGTGGTTAAATCTTCTCCTCCAGAAACCGTCAACGCAAACAGGACCAGGAAAATACTAAGGACTTCCTCATCCGCTTTTTAGATTGTTCATGTCTCCGCGCCGTACAGAAGGACTGGGATGATCAAGGTCTTGTATAAAGTCAGCTTGGTTCTTCGAGAGATGGCTCTACTACTCAATTGCCTCTTGAGCCCATAGAAACAGCGGTTGGCAAGAGTTACTCTGCGTTTAATTTCGGTACTGGTGTTGTTTGTACTGTTCACTTGCGAGCCGAGGTAGACGAAGTCCTTGTTTACCTCGAAGTTATAGCTGCCCATTGTGACGTTCTGTCCAAGACGTCGATGTTGTGTGTCCTTGCTTGATGACAGCTTATACTTCGTTTTGCCCTCATTGACCGCTAGACCCATTTTAGCCGCCTCTGCCTCAATACCAGCAAACACTTCATCGACGGCTCGCTGTGTTCTGCCAATAATGTCAATGTCATCTGCGTATGCTAGCAGTTGTACGGACTTCTGCAAGATCGTGCCTCTTGTGTTGAAATCGACAAAAAGGTGGTGAGTGTCGATCTGCATCTCTTGGGTCTTTTCCAGGATCTGCCGTAGTGTGAAAATCTGGTCGATGGTGGACTTCCCTGGCCTGAAGCCACACTGATATGGACCTATCAGGTTATTTATAAACGGCTTCAGGCGAGTACACAAAAAGGCAGAGAAGATCTTATATGCGATGTCCAGGAGACTTATCCCTCTATAGTTGGCGCACTCAAAGGGGTCTCCTTTCTTATGGATCGGGCAAACGATACTGAGATTCCACTCATCGGGCATGCTCTCCTCCGACCATATCTTACAGATGAGCTGGTGCATACGCCCAACCAGATCATCTCCAGCTGCCTTAAAGATTTCAGCGGACAGTCCGTCCGCACCGGCAGCTTTGTTAGACTTCAGAGTCTTGATATTGCTATCTTGACCTCGTCTAAGTCGGGAGGACGGAATTCTCGTCGATTATCGTCCATATTGAGTGGAACATTCTGCCTGACAGCGGTATTGGTGTCATCATCGCCGTTTAGCAGTCTGCAGAAATGGTTCTTCCAAATTCTCAGTATCGACTGCGACTCTACTACTAGTTGTCCATTCTCGTCCCGGTACCTACAAATCCCTCCCAGTAGTTTTCAAAATACAATGCGAAAAATCACGGAAGGCCTAAGTAAACTTAAGAAAAAATAGAACAACCGGGGATTTTCCGTGTCCGAACAACAACTTTAAGTTGTGTAATTTATGTAAGTTGAGCTGAATATTGGTTTCCTTCAATAATCATATTCTCAACTCTCGAGAATTTAAATTTGAAAGCTGACCTATCTGATGGCTTTTCCAACTCTCACTAGACCACA
The DNA here is from genome assembly GCA_964034865.1 of Eristalis intricaria. Taxonomy (NCBI): domain Eukaryota; kingdom Metazoa; phylum Arthropoda; class Insecta; order Diptera; family Syrphidae; genus Eristalis; species Eristalis intricaria. Next base: position 155,948,985 of record OZ035873.1, on the reverse strand, counting down.
AGTCAAGAGGACCGTATTTTTATAGACTTCAGTGCGATTGTGAAACAGGTAACTAAACTGGGCTCTCATCGCGTAACTTTTAAGACGATCGTCGTTCAAACGATTGTATTATTTATATTTTATTTATTTATTCGTCTTACTAGTTACAAACTGTTTTAGACTACTTAAGCACAAATATGTATTTACATTCACTGAAGATTTTATACAAGACATATTTTTTGTTTTCGTTAGAAATGAAGTGCTTATACTAATAAAAATAAATTTAGATAGAATTCAATATATCGGTTCTGCAACATAATCTGGATACATTACAATCAACCTTATGGTTGATTAAACTACAGTTTGTACTCGATTGTAGTTTAAGCAGGCCATAGTTACAGGATCATTTCGTGCATAATTAGTTCTGTATCTAGAGAAAAACAAAAGTTTAACTGATCTCTAGGCCGAAGTATGCGAGACGGGGTATACAAATATGTTAAGCAGTGATAGTAAATGAGAACAATTGATGTAACCAGTTAATAAATCATGAGCGAAAAGAACAGAATAATAAATTCTCCTTTGCGACAGCGATTTCAAATTTATAAGCGCGCATCTAGCTTGGTATGAGGCACGTTATTGTTCCAGTTCATTTTTCGGAGAAGAAATTTTGTAAAACGCTTTTGAATTTTCTCAATGCTTAATTCAGCATTGTGGTAATAAGGGCTCCAAACGACACAGCTAAACTCCGAAACGAAACGAATAAGCGACATGTACAGTGCCTTAAGCGTGTACGAAATGAAATGAATCGTGAAATTCTCTGGAGTTACGAAATAAAAAGCCCAGCATGGAATTGGCTTTGCCAATTAAATAATCTATCTGCAATGAGAAATTTAATTCTGTATCAAAAATGTGTTTTTGATTCGTTACTCTTTTCAAAACAAGTCCTTGAAAGGTGTAGTCAAAGACAATTGAAATTCTTTTTCTTTTGTCTTTGACTACAAATGAAATTCTTTTTCCACTGATAGTTTTAACAGAGCATTTATTTATGTTGAAATGCAAGTGGTTCAAAGTGCACCAGTCATTAGCCTTATTGAGATTATGCTGCAGTCTTTGGGCGTCGTCAACAGAGCTAACAGAGCTGTAAATTTTTAAGTCGTCCGCGCATAAAAGACAGTTGGATGTGGATATAAACGACGGCAGATCATTGATGAATAGAAGGAATAGGAGCGGGCCAATATGACTGCCTTGAGGGACGCCCGAGAAATTATGAATGTCTCTAGAGAGAGCTGGTCCAATCTTGATATACTGTCTACGGTTCTCCAGATACCCTCTATTCCAGCTTAAAATATTGGAATGAAATCCGGGCATTTCAAGTTTTTTAAGAGAACCTGATGGTGGACACGGTCAAAGGCTTTCGAAAAAGCCGTATTAAAAAAGTCGACTTGTAAATGGTTTTCAATATTGCGAAGACAATAATAAGTGACGATAACAAAGTTGGTCGTTGTAGGCCTACCGCTTATAAAACCATGTTGCTGTTGACAAATATGGTTCTTAAAAACAGCTCCAAATACAGTCCGATGTGGACGTACGCCTACCTTCTAGATTAGATTCCAAAAGAGGTGGCTATGAACCTGGGACCCACATGTAGGAGTCTAAGCCACGAAAACCATAACCAACAACCGATTACTTGTCTCAAGATTTGACGCACTTTTTGAATTGTCCTGAGAATCATAGCAATTTTCATCTAGACATCAAACACTATTTGCAAACGTAGAAGCAATATGATAATATATGCGACAATATATGTAGCCGTGGGGTAGTGTGTTAGTGCATCGACTCCTACGCAGAGGGTGCCAGGTTCGACACCCGAACTTACCACCTTTGATAATTCACGGCTCCACCTCTTTCGAGTCACTGACAATGCTCAAAGAGTATTCCTGTCTAGAAAGAGCTTCTCAACTTCGCCGTCCGGAGTCGGCATTAAACTGTAGGTCCCCTCCACTCGTGAAAGAACAATAGCACGCACAACACGAGTGGTTTCTGAGAAGCTAGGCCCAGGTCCTCCTCGGACTGTCGCGCCACCCATATTATATTATATTATATAAGTCGCATATTTTAAGGTCCGGTGCACATTTGCGCGATCCCGCAGCGTCGACGCTGCGCTGCCGCAAGAGTTCAGTGTACACATGGGTTTATCTTGCAGCAATGGAGGTTGATAAAAGGAAACGAATATACTCGTATACTAGAAAAGAAACGACGTTATTGGGTGCATCCTTTTCTTGATCATCGCCTAACAAAAGGAATATTTTATACATTCATTTTCAAATATAAGAAAAAATTCTGAAAAGTGTTTCAATTATTTTCGAATGAGTGCAAAATCTTTTGATGAGTTGGCAGTTAGAGTCTCACCAAAAATCAAGTCTCAGGATACACATATGAGATTATCCATACCTCCAATTGAAATGCTTGCTGTAACTCTAAGCTAAGTGATTTTGAAGTAAAGTACAATGCTGCGCTTCAGATTATAATTATATTATTTTAATTGGTAACTCGAATGCAAATTTGAATTTGTCAATACTTTTGGTTAAGACATGCTGTGTACTCCATAATTATGTAAGAGCTAGGGATGGGTTTAATATCGAAGGTGTATTGAAGATTGTAGGGTTTCTGGAACAACATAACTCTTCAGGGCCATCAAGACCACCTAATCAATCGGTTGAAGTAAGAAATCAGTTGGCCGATTATTTCATATCTGATGTTGGTAGTGTTCCATGGCAAAACAATTCTATTTGAATATTAATGAAACAATTTTCACTGAACTTCAATTTAACTTAAATCACTTAGATTTCATACTATACCATATGTATAAATGTTGATTAAAATAAATATAATAAAATAAAAACAGATACTTACAAATTTCGGTTTTCTCTTTATCATTTTTCTCTTCGAAACATTCCCAAAATACCCGGCAAACACTTATCCACGCCGATCTTTTTTGTTTTTTTCCGGTCATGGTATGCCTCTGAAGCAACACCCATATTTATGGAAACTTTTTTATTTCATTGATAAGTAATTCTAAATCAAAATTTTCCATGTTTTACATATTTCTTTGGAATTTTTATTAGCGGCAAAATGACGCGTATGTGCACTGCTCAATAACAAACAATGTACTGCTACAGCGTGTGCGGTAGAGTTGGGCAAATTTTAGTCGACTAATAACTAATGACTAATTTAGTCGTTAGTCCTGGACTCAAATGACTAATGGCTGAATTATTCCTTGGCCATAACAACAGTGACTACTGACTAAATTAGTCCTTAGTCACAGTTGGTCATGACTAAATTCGTCATTATTCATTAGTTGCGAAAAAATGTAAAACACCTTCTCAAATAACTAAGACCTAAATTATTTTTGATAAAAATGCAGTTCTTTTGAAATGAAATTGATTCCTTTATTCAAAATAAAATAAAAACTGAACGTTCATTCGTTCTGCATAAATAGTACATATTTATTATTGAAATAAATTGAGAGTTGCTATTTTTGCAAGTAAAATCATTCTTTTGAAAATATAGTGTGAGTTAACTTTTAAAATTAATCTACTTTTGAAACGTTTGTCTGAAAGTCTGTTCGGTCTGGGCACATTTGTCATCGTAGCAAGACTAAAAAGCTTTTCCACAGGAGCAGAAGATGGTAGGGGTTTTTTACTTCAGGGTAAGATTCCAGCATACTCAATGTCAAGCGACGGTCTCTTAAATACTGTACAACTTGAACCTAGCTATGCTTCGGATTGTTTTGGTTTGGGCAAATATCTTTTGTATTCTTCTATCGCTATTTCGTCTTAAATGACTAATCTACTGACGAGTGTCCTTTTATTTCGACTCTTCCGGATAGGCATTTAAAGACAAAGCAGCAACGTGATTGGCTGTACTTTTTCCTTTCAAGAGCTGGAAAAATCTTCCGCCAACAATCGTAGATGGCTGTTGTTAATAGACGCACCTGTTTTTGTTAATGTAGAACCGGATTGAATATTTTCGCAATCAGTATCAATCACATTATTACTGCATCTTGACGATAAGGAACAGGAAGCCTCCATGTCGGATTTTTATTTTAGTATTAATGTAGACACAACCGAATAATTAGGTGAACAGACGTCAAAAAATAACTTCCTATTGAATAGCGAGCCTGTACTGAAGTGCTTTGAAAGGAGAGTAATAAAAATGCAATGCTACCGTTATCAGACCTTTTGTGAAGCTGTGCTGGACTGTACTCCTATCAGTATATGGCTATGTTTAGTTATGAATTTTTCCTTGTCATAACTATGATTGATTGTTATTCATGACTAATGATTGAAATTAAACATCAATTATATGCATAACTAACATAATTCATCATTAAGCCGCAGTCCTAAAGATATCGTATAACTAATTTAGTCACTAAAATTTAGTAATTTCTCTTTAGTCATTAGTCATTTAGTCTTATTCTGCCCAACTCTGGTGCGGCGCCGCAGCGATCTCGCGGCAACTTGCGAATCATTTTGCCTGCAAGAATGACGCGTGATGCCGCAGCGGCATCGCACTGTGTGTGTACCACTCAATTTATTTGTGAGTACTGTAAGACGCATATGCGGTGCCGCTGCGAGATCAAGCGTCCAAATAACGCAAGTGTGCACCGAGCATAAGTCTATCTTCGTTGAAAAATTCCCTTCAAATGTACACACACATCGTACGACACCCAAAAATGCTCGATTTCAATACCAACCGTATTTGGTAAAATAAGGGATTACGTTACAAATTTGTATTAAAAAACAGAGATTATTTATCTGTAACAGCAAATTCAGCTTCCACTTTTGGGGCTTTTATTTAAAAAAAAAACAACAAATTACTTGTTTCATTCACACGACTTTATTCAACGTACGCTAATTGATTCCATTAAATTTCCTCCGTTTCCCTTTTATTTTGCACAAGAATCATGATATTCCAGAATCAGTGTTTGGAGTAAAAACTTATTTTGCCAAAAAAGTGATCTTTTCAGCTCAACAGCGCAGAAAAGAAACCTCGGTAGATTTTCGACAAGTGATTGTTAATTTGTAATTAACTGATAAAAAATCATTGGCAGATATTGCCAAAAGCGTTGGAAAAAGTAAATCAACCATTCAGTATATTATAGAAACCTATAACAATATGGGAAGTGTTGAGCACGTGTGAAGATCAGGCCGTCCACGGAAATTAACCACAAGATATGAAATGTACTGCTCGGATCCCTGCAACAAAGAAGTCAGCACGAGGACGATCCAAAGGACCCTGAATAGGCGTGGGATTTTTGCGAGAACACCGAGGAAGAAGCCGTCGATAAGTGCAGCCAACCAGACGAAACGAATGGACTTTGCAACCTTACACAAAGAAGATTAACTTTTGAGTTTTTAGTTTTACGTTGTCATCGCTATTGAACAATTTACAGAGATTTGGTTAAATAACCTTGCTACTGACAATTTATATATTTGTTAACAAATTTATATAAGAATTAATTATTTATGGCAGAGGAAAACCTGATAACAAAAACCTCTATACAGTAAACAAAAAAAAAAGTACATAAATATATGAATACGATTAAAAATGGGAAGGTGGTGCTGTTCTTACTTGATTTCAAATTATACACTTAGTAAAATAAATATATACATTTTTAATAAAATAAATAAATTATTAATTAATTAAATAAATAAGTAACTCAATAAATAAATAAATAAAAATAAAAAAATAAACAAATAACTAAATAAATAAATAAATAAACAGATCAACAAATAAATAAATAAATAAGTTAATAAATAAATAACAAAAAAGATAAATAAATATATACATATATGTTAGTAAATAAATAATTAAATAAATAAGTTAATAAAAGTATAAATAAAGGCGTATTATGCATCATTATATAAACTTGAAATCAAGTAATTGTCAGAGTGGTTGCAAGACAATTTATGTCGTTCGAATGACTTAATCAGTCTTATAAAAACTCTTTCAATACTGGAGACTTCATGAAGCTCATTAGTCGAAAAATGCCACGGTATGTTAAGCATCATTTTTAACAGCTTATTCTGTGCGATTTGTAATTTCCTTATGTGGGTCTTTGCACAATGGCCCCATACAGGGGAGCCATAAAACATTATGGCAAAGAAGATGATCTGTCTTTTTGGAAGAAAATGTTGTTCAGTGACGAAAGCAAATACAACATTTTCGGCCACGATAGTCCATCCAAAGTGTGGCGAAATGCCACTCTTTCGTTGGAAATAGGAAGATGTAGGAGGCAGTGTTGTGGTGTGGGAATCCATGGCTTGGTCCGGCGTGAAGAAGTTGGTATTCATTGATGGAATTATGGACCAGCACATGTATCTGGATATACTGAGAAAGAATTCAGAGCCATTGGTAGACAAATTGGGTTTGAATCCTGGCTGGAAATTTCAGCAAGATAACGAGCTTAAGCACACAGCACGAAAATTCAAGTAGTGGCTATTGTACTATGCCCCGAGACAGTTGAACTCTACTCGACAGAGTCCATTGATCATTTGCGGGGCTTCTTAGAGAAACAGTTGCAAAACAAACAATAACTTCAAAGGTTACACTCAAGGAAGCACTGCTAATAGAAATGTATCGGGTACCCGAAGACTTAACCCGGAACCTGTTTTGTTCCGCGGAGACTACACGCTGTCCTCAAATTTCGTGGAGGTCCAACAAGCTACTAGAAAACTTTTTTTTGAAGGATTACGATGAATTATGTCGCGTGAATGAAACAAGTCATTTGTTGTTTTTTAAATAAAAGCCTAAAAAGTGGAAACGGTATTTGCTGTTATACGTAAATAATCTTTGCTTTTTATTACAATTCTGAAATGTAATCCAGCATTTTTGGGTGTCGTATTTCTTCTTTAAAAATACAGACACCGACGACTTAAAGCATTTCACGCACAAGAACCAAAACCACAGAGTTATTTTGCAGATAATCTGAGCAAAGTTCTGAGAAACTCTTATCGAAACGTGGGCACATCCATGACCAAAGCATGAACTTTTTTCCCAATTCTCCACCACAAATCCACAAATTCCCCTCTCAGAATGAGTGTAAGAAATGACTTCGTCTTGAATGCCAGAGAAATCCCAGAGATTTCCATCGCAAATCAGTTCGCCTCAAATGCAGCATCAGCACTATCTATCGCCAATGAAAAGCCCCCCCGTTGATGCCACAGGACGTGGACATACACTTCACTCCTGGCGAAGGATCCCCTATGCCGTCAATTCGATATGAGTGATGATGAAACGACGAATTTTATAGCTCATTCAGAAGCATCTCGTAAACCAGCTGAACTCATGTTGGACGCAATTCAATTAGTAAACTTGATACGGTCATCACTTCGAGAGTGGTTTCATTTACCCCAGTTCATCCCAGTGAAAGAACCATGACACGGTCGAAGGAGCAGAGAGACCCACATCCCGCAGTGAGTCGCCCGTCCAACACCCACCCATTCAACACGAAGTCTAGGTTAAGTAAAAATAGCACGCTTTCAAGGACATCGTGTTGAATTTTTATCAATAACGAAGGAAGCTGACAACCGTCATTAGTGAACGTCAGCATTAGCATATAAAAATAAACCCACGGAGAGACAACACAGGACACCACAAAAGCTGCCAGGGCAAGAGAGACACACAAGCACATAAAATATCTCACCAGTGAACCGTTGCGTTCGTTAAATGAACTAGAAACTATTCATATCCAAAGGATACGCTGTGTCCCTTCGCACAGCAACGGAACGTAGAACGCCCACCCACCCACGGTCGGACGGACCGACGTGGGAGGGCGAAAGGACAACGAAAAGGCCACCGCAACACGTACACACACAATTGATGACTGGGCAGGACACCCCCGGCCCCAAGAGGGCAACATTTTCTGTTATTTGCTTACGGGTATTTGTGCTGTCGATTTAAAATGCCGACCGAAATTGGCCTCCGGAAGACAATTGATTGTTCGATTGGCCGAATTGATTGCAAACGATATTCGAACAGTAGCCAACGTACGGTCGATGATAGCCGAAGCAGACGTGTGGCTATGAGGAGGCATGTGCCGTAGGGAGAGGTGAGCTGCGGGCCACTGGCCATCGACCGAGGCGTGCGTGAGGCACTGCCTATGGCTCGGATGTCTGTCGGACATTAATGCTGGACATTCGAAGTGTGACTTATCGATTGCAATTATAATCCGATAGAATTCATGGCTCGAGAATATGTGTGTACATGGAGATTTAATTGAGCGCAATCGGTCGGACGGACATGGAGCATTGTGACAATTGAACTTGTCGTTTAAAAATTAAACAGGATTGCCGTCGACGCCAGCGAAAGAGGATGTGTGTCGGATCTGTAGTGGGTGGTTTCAGTTCATGATTCGATTAATGACGGTGGCGACAAGTGTGGAGAACTGTGGAATGTGGATGCACGAGTGTGGGACGTTTTAAATACATAGCTTCTGTCTGCTGTCAGGCCAATTATACGGAATGCTTGCAAAGGACGCCACGTGCATCTGCATCGTGCGTTGTGTGGGTGAGAGTACCTTTATCCCTATGGGAGGGCGTTGGTCTCAGGAAGGCTTTGGGCCCAGTTGTCAAGAGAAAATATTGGAAATGTTCCATGTTACGATAGAGAATAGCTGATATTTGTACAACAGGAGCGATGAGAACTGCTCCAAAGGCGAGTGTGAAATATGTTGGATTAATGTTGTCCAAAGCTGGTACACTGCGGGTCGAAACTAGTGATGTACCAAACCGAAGATTCCTTAAACCGAGTTGCAACTCGAGTTGGCTAACTCGGTTTCAAGCAAAATTAATTGTGACTCTCATTCAAACCCAGATCGGTTTATTTTGGTACACTATTAAAGTAATACGTTCAGCACACAGAACACACTGTAACCTTGATAAATCGCACCGTAATATGACGATTTCCTAATTCGCTCATCTAATGTAGAATATAACTTAACGTAACGAATAAGTTTATCAAGCACCTCTTTGTAACGAATTATCAATCAATGCGGAATGTGAATCTACGAATGCTGTAAACTTAAAACCTTTACATGACGTAACTTATTGATTAATCACACCAAATTCTTCTACTATTCATGGCTTAACAAGTTCGTTAAATTTAAAATTAAAAAACAAATCTCATTGTTTCGAATAACTTTGTACAACGAATATTTTCTAATTCCCTTCAGGTTCATTACATTGCGGTGTCACAGGCGAGGGCTTCTCCACCAGCTAACCATTTTTCTTTTTATGGAGCTAAGCGCTGTGACTGCTTAATGGTTTGCCCGATATTCACCCAGTTCAGATTTCATTTTCGCTAGGCTGTCCTTATTCGCTTACTTGGATGCCTAGTGTGCCCACCATAAGGTCACCGTTTTTGTCAAGCATATTTCAGTGATGTTCTGTCTACATAACCTGACTAAATCGACGCCAAAATGTTCGATGCTATGGCTTTCATTGCAGCTTGGCTTCTGGAAAAGATGGAAATCGATTTATTGGCTATGCTGGGTTCTATCACTGCCAGTACTGTTTTGTGCATCGAAGCCACTTCAGTTTGGATGACGCTGCAGTCGTCTATTAGTCCCAGAGACTTCTGGAATAGGTCACTGAAGATCCCTGTGCCTGCACCCGAACAAGTTTTTGAGCTGTCGTTGTACAACGAGAGTTCACCTTCTTCTGCTGTCTATTGTTCTTGAAATTATTTCCGTTCTTGGAAACATATGTGGAAGGTCTTTTCCGGACTATTGTTGGTGGGCAGAAGTTAAAGCTCTAATGTATGCTAACAATCTGGGAATTTTGACTGAAAACCTTGCAAATATACAAACTGTAGAGGTACTGAAATCTAACATTGGAATTAAAGAGTAAAACCTCAAGTTCAAAACTGATGAGTTTCGGACTTTCGGCTCTAGTCGTTGTGGATTTTCTTATGAAGCTGTATCTCGGCATGAATGCATGTGTTTGTGAAAAATTGTTAACTGGTAAGACAGCGTTCAACTTCGGTAAAGTTACTTTGGCAACTCGTTAGTTGCTCGGCAGTTCTTCAATGTTCATGGCACTTTGAATACATGACAGTGTTGAGTGATTTTGCACTAGGAATAAAAATGATTCCCTTCCTCAACCGACTCAAACATCAACATAAGCTGTGTTTTTTACAAGCGTATATACGCTTAAATTTCAATTTGCATGTAAAATATACTACCAACAAATCCTATATCCGCTTAAGTTACTCATATCTATCGCCGCTTAGCAAATAAGCGCGGATAAAAACAGTGCTTCCAAAGATTATTTTCTGTGTCTTCATTCCTGAATTTATTCATTCATTGTTTAGGTTGCTGTATGTGGCTTACATTGCAGGTGTGGTTGATGTATTAGATAATTTTTAATTGTTTTGGCATCCATAAGTATGCAATTTTTGGTATACCCAGAGGGTCTCTGCTAAATATTCCGTTTAGGTTACGTAATCGACGCTTTTCATTTGATGACATTTTTTTTTTATTTTATAATTATTAAGTGTTTTTGCTTTTAAAGTGATGGTCACGCTACACAGTCACAAAACGAAGATTGTGACCATCAAAGATCAACCATCACCTTCCACGCTACCATGAATGTCGTCGGTGCTGCCAAGATTGTATGATGAATTATTAAGCAACGATGATCGTTTTTTGTGCACTTATAAATAAGCGTATATACGCTTGCAAAAAAACCCAGCTATAAACTACCCTCTTGAGTGAAAGAGAGGGTAGCCAACGATCGGATGAATCAGAGAGGACATGCGTTGCCAATCGTCTTTGGACCGCGAAAGGGTACAGTCGTTAATTTACTCGTGGTAGCAATATTTCTTACTTAATAATAGGTATTTTATTCGTTTAGTTTTTCCAATTGTGAGTGCAGTCAAAGCCGTACTCGTAACAAAACGTATTGGGACGTGAATAGTTTGTTGATGTGGACAACAACAACCGGGAACCAACAACAAATCAGTTCACCACCATCATTCACCACAAGCCGCCATTTATACACAAATGAAGGAACTGATCATAACTCCGAAGAGTATTCCCGAAATGATTGTTGTACACGGTTATGTTAATCCCGCCACCTATTGACAGATGGAATACTAAGAATTAGGTATATAATCGAGAGTGGGGATATTGCATAGCCAATTGGCGCCAGTATCATCCAAAATCACTTTGGGAGGTATACAAATCAGGTCAGCGGGCGAAGCCGCACAGTACAGTTTGGTAATTAACACAGATCAGTTTGGGAAGTATAGGGTTAAAATCGGTTCAGCCTGAAAGGTAGCAAAGAACAATTCTGAAGTTTGTGTAGAGTAATAGTGGTTTTTAAGGTGTTCGAAAATAAATTCGTGAACATTTTGGACAATCTATTGATCCACATTGAACTCTATTGTTTTTGGACAATTTCATTAATTTAACGTAAACTGATTGATGGCTTACCATCAGAGCTCTTCAGGGTCGGTGGGGATATTCTGGTAGGAAACATGCACCGTCATCTGTAGATCCATATGCCCCATCCACAAGAAAGGCTTCCCTTCCTCTTGCAACAACTATAGTGGTATATCCCTGCCAACGTCGCCTACAAGATCCTGTTCTGTGTGAACGTCTAAAGCCACTTTGCACCGCACTAATCGGCACGTAACAGTGCGGCTTCTGGCCCGACAAATCGACTATAGAACAAAATTTTCACACTAAGGCTGGAGAAGCCTATCGAGTTTCAGATTGAGACACACCATCTCTTGGTCGACAGGATTCATCGCAAGGAGTTATTCGGTCGGGATCCCGGGAAACTGATCCGGTCGTGTCGCACTACGCTAACAAAAAGGCCATGCACCGTGTAGTTCGGGACGAGGACTTCCGAGCCGTTTGAAACCTGCACCGGATTTCGGCAAGGAGATGCGCTGTCGTGTCACTGGGGAAGAAAGTGCTGCGGGCAACTGTAAGCACGGAAGGCGCTATCTTCTAGAAGTCAGTCCAACTGCTGGGATATGCAGACGACATCGACATTGTCGCGCGTTCTCACCGTGCCGTAGTGGAAGCATTTACGGCAATTGAAGAAGAGGCGAAGCGAGCTGGTCTTAAGTTCAACGAGGATAAAACAATGTATATGCTGTCGACCAAAAAACGATCCGTCCACACCACAAATATTACCATCCACAGCTACAATTTCGAGGAGTATGTTTACCTCGGAGCAAACGTAAACTCCGCAAATGAAATCGCTGTGGAGGTCCTACGGAGTACCGCCCTTGGCAACCGGTGTTACTTCGGTCTGTCAAAACAACTGGCGTCAAAACTCCTGACTCGAAGGACTAAGATCATGCTCTACAAAACTCTTAATTTGTCAGTCCTGCTATATGGAGCCGAAAGCTGGACGATGAGCAAAACTGCGGAGCTGATTCTTGGTGCTTTCGAAAGAAAAATTCTACGTCGGATATATGGTCCCTTCTGCGAGGAAGGCGAATGGAGGAGAAGACACAACCGCGAACTTTACGAGCTGTAGTCCGGAAGGCAAAGATCCGTCGACTGTATAGGCTCGGCCACATCGAGCGCATGGACTACAATGCTTCTGCTAAGAGAGTCTTCCAATCCGAGCCTCCTGGTTCGAGAAGGAGTGGAAGACCGAATCTCCGGTATAAAGACCAATTAATCGCGGGTGGAAGACAGCTTGATCTTGATGACTGGAAGCAGCGTGCCCATGACGGTCAACAATGGAAAGCAGTTATTGCATAGGCTCGGAACCGGCCAGTCTGATAACGACGTAAGTAGCAGTATGTTTTGAAATTGAAACATTGCAGAGCTCTAGTTAACAAGTCCAACGTGGTATCCAAATGAAATCTTCTTCTCCTTCTAATGGCGCTTCAGTCCGGAGTAGACCTGGGCCTTGGCCAACAAGCCTCTTGAAAGGATCTTTCTCTACTTGTGTGCATCATCGGTTCCGTAGGTGTCCTCCATTGAGTAACCCCATTAGTTCGGAGTCGAAAACTCTTCTTCTTGTTGACCATGCTCTGTACATACAAATCAAATCTCCCTGGAACATAAAAATCCAGTTTGTCTTGTGACTCCTGAGATGGATTTATCCCAATTACACTTTTATTAACTCTCATTTCATCTAATTTTAATCACTTAAGATGAACTCGTAACACGAAGCTGAAGCTCCCACGATTGCTTTACTCCCTTGAAACTCGTGTCATAAATCACATCCGTCTCGCCATCCGATGCACTGGAGTCTCTCAACTCCTCGAGCACTCGAATCACGTACGTCGCATACTAATTAGTGGCTTCTGAGAGGTCGCATTAATGGAGATTCCGTGTATCTGGCCTCGGCAACACATGACGGAATGGGAAAGTGCATGGACAAGGATTCCATGGGAGCACTCGCAAAGTTTTGTAATTAGAACTGATCTGAGAACATTTTTAAAACTTCCAACATTCAGGGGCGGTCTTTGAGCATTTTTCAAATGCACTCGTCCTCGGTTGCCTGTCACAGCTGCAGAGGACTTAATTTCTGACCACGAACTCTGCTCAATGGCTGGGCTGGGCTGGCAAATAATTAGGAGCTCATAGAAGTGCATGTCAGCCAGTTTCAGTTCCCGTTCAACAAGCGCCATTCATCTCTGAACTGTCTGCTAACGAGTTGGCTCTTTCATCACCCATTTACCCAACACGGATGGGATACAATTTGTTGCATTCAAATAAATTCTCATATTACGTGTCGACGGAAACTTATTCATGAGAGGGCGACCTGTCTCGTATCCAGCTCACATGTGTTCAAGAACCCGCCGGGACACATTTCGAGCAGCATTCTTCACTGCCATCTCCGGTCGGGGTAACAAATTGCTTTTCAACGTTCAACATGAACCGCCAAATGGACAGGAAGCTGTTAAAAGTTCAATCGACTCCTGGGAATCGGCGGCACCACTGACGGGTCATCTGCTGGCGTAGCAGTTGTGATGACTGCGTGCCGGCCCCCAATAGACCTTTAACGAAATTACATCAATCCATCAATCTCCGAAGGACCATCCATCTGGCGTTCCCGTCGGCGCACACACGCGCCGCAGCAGCGACGTCGAAAAGAAGATAAAGACACCGGGGAAGATTCTATTGGTCTCTCGAGACTTCGCCTACGACGCCCGGTCCCGGACGGAGGAGGGAGTGATTGAAATCGAGAGCGAAATGGCTTTCCGACACAATCGACAGAAGTGAGTTATTAGGTTATTGAGACACATCCTCACGTCGGACATATGCAGAGCTGACGAAGGACGTCCTGGGGATGAGAGGGCACCACCCGCTTTCACGCTGCAATTCACAACGTGCCACTTCATCCCGTTCTCAGGTTGAGACATGCTCACTCCCTCAGTGGATGCGGTTTTTGTTTCGCAGCTGTGAGGTTCCCCGGATGCATGCTTCTAGTCATGTGTTCGCCCGGTATCTCTTGGAAAGTCCGGAGACAGTGCATCAACATTTTTGAAACTCCGCCAGAAGACGAGCAAGGAAACGAAGCAGAAGTTTGGGAAGGATTTAGTTTTTGCTGGCCTGACACACCCGCAGAGCCACTCTCGGTGCTGTGACGGGTCTGCATCGTTTGGCAATGACAATGACGGGCGTGTGAAGTTTCGTGGTGCATGAACTTTTTTAAAGAGTGCATGCTGTCTGCAGGATATCCGCTGATGAGCATTATGCTTGTGTTCTTGCAGTCCGCACAGAACAACAAAATATGAAAAATGATTGCGACAGATAAATGCACTCGCCCTTGTCCTGGCTGGCAAAACAGATGTTCTGTGAGTGGCCTCGAGGGGTGTTTTCTTCTTGTCTGGTTTCTTGGAAGGTTTCTATTGTTTTTGTGGAAAGTTTGGTGAGCGCAAAACAGTAGACTAAGTGCAGCTGTGGTTTGGTTGGTTGTTGAAGTTTATTTTGAATATCGACGAGCGATCTTAATCTGTGTGTGGCCTGGGGTCTTGAGAGTTGCGGCTTCAAACTTGTATGGCAAAGAAAAACAGGGAGGAACAGCTGTCTATGGACAGTATGCAAAGGTGTGAGAGATTCTCCGAGCGAAGAGTAGTCAAAATATTTACAATCGAAATTATGCGAAGAGAAAACATCTTACGTACTGATTTTAGATCTCCCGCCATATGGTGGAGTTGGGTGAAAGCAAAAACAGTTTTTTGGTCACGTTCGTAACATGTGCTTGGCTGCAGTTGTGGACGTTTGTGTGTTGTATTTCCAAACGAATCACTCATGTGATTAGCTCATGTCCTGCAATATTCTCTCAGGCAGCCAACGAAAATTCAATTTGATTGCACAGGTGATTGATGGAAACAAGGTGTCAAATGAGGCGCTTCTGGTGATTGATACCAAATTGTCTACTACAACCTGATACAAGGTAAAACCGACAATTCAAAATTGCCAAGAACATCGACTACATAATATCAACAACAGGAAGAACAGAAATGCCACTTATGTGTCGTTGATGCGACAATAATGAGAGATCACATTATCTAGGGTATGTTGTCCACCCCATCTTGCAACAGAAGATGCCTTTTTTAACCGAAACGACTCTTGCTGTTGGAAATTGCTTGCAGTTTGTTGGCATCAACTTTAAATGTATGTCCCTTGAACCCAAGCAAGTCAAATTGCGTGCTTCCCAGAGAGGACGAAGTCAACCACAGACCTTGCTGATAGCGGTTTTAAGTCTCCCATAATGTTGACTGATCTCAAGACTTTATGAAACAGACGGATAACAATATTGCTTCCAGTTTTTGGCTTTGACATGGACGTTGATTTACACATAAAATTAAATGTTGGGGTACTCACATGGACTCTTGCGGGACGCCTGCTTTGGCAGTAGGATATAACCACAAAGAGTCCACTCCTGACTGCCGCCAAACAAATAAGAGTGCAAAAAGTTGACAGAAGTTTTGGAAAAAATTAAAATACCAAAGACTGATGGTTTAACACAAGAGTGTGTACACTGTCCGTTACTAGTTTCAGCCTCTGGATACTCAAATCAATACACAGGCTTTCCCCCTGGCTTGATATTAAATTCAATTGTTAAGACAGGGATACGTATCTGCTGTAAGGTAGGTGGTCCAAACAAGGCCCAGAACCTAATAAGGCCCACTGTGCAAAAAGCGGTAAAGCCCACAAACAACCGGGATTATATATGGTCGTGGTCACTTAAGTTTACACTAAAATCCATGGGAAGTTCCATCTGGCCCAATCGATTTTTTTTACAGTCGATACAAGTTTTTTTTTTTTTCAAATTAATTTTAGCGCAAATAGTGATTCGGGTAAGTCTACTTTTACACTAATATATGTGTATTACATGCTAAACTAAGGTTTAGTATGGATTAAGCATTATTTTAATCCATTGAGTAGATTTTCGTCAAAATTAGGAATATCAAAAATTGTATTTGTTTCTTCGTGTTGTTTTGAAACAAAATGTCAAAGAAGATACAATTAGAGAACAGAATGCGGCCAAATGGTCGGAAAGGCTTTGAAATCTAATCAACATGAGATATGATATGAGACAGTGTCAGAATTGTGATGCTGGATATCATGCGTCGGACTCACGGAAGTTCGATTGCCCTGGTGGATGTACCCAAACAAAAATTAAACTTTAACCCAATTTTAAATTTAATTCTTAGTAATTTGAGTAACTTGATTTACTGAAGTCAAATTTATTAATTTTTTTCTAATTCTCTCTCTTCTGAATTCCTCTAGTTTATCGAGAAGGCTGTGTATTTTTTTTTATTAGCTTTGTATTAATGGATAACACATATGTACAATACTTAAGCAAAAAAGATGGCAACATTTTCTACATACATAATCAAGGAGCGAAAATAGAGTTTAAAGCCGACTTGATTATTCGAAAGGTCAAACATACTTCACTGATAAACACAGTCACAGCAAAATATTATGGATTTTCAAGGCACTCTGTGATCTGATCTGGCTCAATGGGAGCAGATTTAGCACTCGAGATTGTAACCTATGTTCACTATGAGGGAGGTAGGAACAATAAAACATTTCATTGGTATATGTCCAATTTTGGGGGAATTTAGATATAGATATTTTTGCAAAATAAAACTCACTGAAGAAGAAGTAATTAAATGGTGTAAGTGATGAATCTGGGAACAAGTTCAACAATTTCGTTATCGTTGCTCTTAAATATAACAATGAACTAATTAATTATTTTAACTGTTGAAAACCAGAATTTAGAACTAATAACAATACATTGCATTAGATACTAAGTACATAATATAAAATAAATATATTTTTAATTATATAAAAATTAAAAGTGCCAACAAACGACGAACAGGTCATAGTCGCACATACTTTGTTTCAGTAATGTAATGTAGTAGTAATGCCTGTAAGTCTTAAATTAAAATTAAGCATAAAATTGTTTAAAATATTTTTCGGAAATAAAGAGTTGTACATACATATATACGAATTTGGATTTTAATGAATATATGTTATGTTTCTATATAGATAACTGAACTAAAGCCTATAATAATGTCATTCAAGTAATTTTATTTTAGGTGTTTTTCAAGTTATTAACGGAAATCTATAACGTTGGGTCACTTAACTTATTTGTTGAAAAAGTGATCTTTTGATATCGCCAGCAGTGAAAATCTTGGAATAATGTTATTTTTGCTTTATTTGTGAAGATTTCTCTCAAAAATTTAAAGTCCTGAGTGGATGTTGCCTAAGATAAATTACTACATGGGAATGCGGCGTAATAAAGGAAATATCGATATGAAACAGGAATGGGAATGCTATGAATTGGGTACTACTACCCGCTCTATGGGCATAATTAAAATTGGAAATTAAATCAATTTAATAAGTCTAAAGAAAGAAAAATACGGTCATTTAAAAACACTCATCAGGTTCTCAAAATATCCTTACGCTGCATACAAATACACTCATATAAAATTCCTCAATATAATCCATAGTCATAAGTACAGATCAACGAAGGGATGTAGGTAATAAAAAAGATCAAAAGTGTTGCTCAAACGCTCTGTGCTCTGATGGCTCTGTGTTGGAATTTGCGATATAACCAGTGTTTAGTCAGATAAATAGTTAAATGGAGTGTAGCACGAATGAAACTAAATGTAAAAATAAACGCGAAATATTACGCATACGCCCAATGCATATATTGCACGACTATACAATTGTAAAGGCAAAGAAAAAATATTACTTATACGCCCTAGGAGCCAACTCACCACCACCAGTGAAAAATGATACGCATAGCCCACTGAATACCCTAATTATATTTTTTTGTTCATCCCTCTCAGGTACTCAAGGTATAAGCTCAGAAATAAGCTCGGTAAACTTGATTTACATTCAAAAGGTGTCTAGTTAGCAACGCTAGTTTTTCTATTTTTTATGTTTCGTCTGCTGTCAAAGTTACCAATGAAAAAGCTTAAAGTCAATTTGTCGCATTATATGTACATAGCTGATGTTAAGAATCGCAGTCATGAACGACATGATCATCGTCATCATGTCTGTTCATGGAAAATAACGAACATCAACACGAGCGGCTATAGCCAGACGACGTGCGCAGCAGCCAGCGCGAGCAATTCCCGGAAGGGTAGCGGTGGTTGCGACCGAAAATAAGCGACGGTGAAGGACAGAGCAGATCACGCGCGCAAGCCACACCCCTTTTCATAGTGCGCTGGGTAGCGGTGGTTGCGACCGAGAACCACGAGAGCTGATCGCGTGAGCACATGCAGCTGTCACCCCATTTCTTGGTGCGAAGGAATTGCGGTGCCTACAACGGAGATGTCGCATCGATGAGTATAGGAGACTGGGGTGCTACAACGACGAACAAGGAGTTTATTTTATCACATCATTACAGTCCACGGTCCAGAGCGGACGTCTTCATTTATTTTTAGTGAAAATAAAATACTAATATTTGAATTCCCGGCGCCATGGTGTGTTCTTTTATATCTCTGGGCTATTGAACAGCTGAACACAAATAAATTCTGCATGCAGAACAGTGCAGCATTCAGTCTATATTTCTAATTTCGCTGCGCAAAGACAATACTGCCATGACACAAAAAAATATATACTTGGTTTGGAAAGGTTTGGCACTTGTTTATTTTTTCTCTCCCAAGCAACGAAAGGAAGCAATTAATATGGAAGAGCTTTTAATAGATTTTGTACGTAATAAACAATTTTTTTATGATAAAGAAGTTGGCAGTACAAGAAGATCCACCGAAGAGATAAAAAATTCGAAGTACTGACGAGATCTATTTCAAATTATTATTAATCTGATTTTGATGTAAATCCTGAGTGTGTGTTTCATCTGCAGATATGCATGCATTACTGCTAGCAGAAATTCTGCGGATCTGTCTCCAGCTTTAGCCACTCTAGACGTAGAAAAAAAGCTTTATTAGGTTTTTTTTATCAGAGATACAAAATATATCGAGCTTTCAATAAAGAGTATTTATTGTGTGTACATACGTATCAGTGGCTGTATTCAACATGTTTTTGAAGCGATTAATTTCAAAATGGTCAACTGATGGACAAACAGCTCTGTTAATTTGTAAATTATAATAAACCTTTTTTTGTTGATTTTATATAGTAACTGAGTTGACAAGGCAATGAAATTCTTCCAGAAAGGGCTTCTCAGCTTTATGGCTTTATTCGCACTCAATGACGTCTTCCACACATTTAAAGACACCAGCAACTATCGTTTTATAATTATTAGCAGATTCTGTTAAAATGGTTTGCTTGAACTTAGAAGAAATTGACACATTTTTTACAGAATTTCCTTAAAACATTCAAACAGCACAGTGTCCATTTAATCATTTCTGAGGTTCTTAAGGATTTTCTCTTTCCAATTCGAGACACCGTTTTATTTTTTGTTTTTTGATAAACACAAATATTTTGTATGCTTAAAAATTGTAGATTTTGTAACCCCATACTTCTGCGATAGTCGAAAAAATGCGTAGCCCTTTATTTGATTGTAAGGAACTGTGTTGATTTTGCGTCGAATAACAACCTTATACTTTTACGGAAGCTGTGCATGAACTCCATAGAGCACAACGCACCAAAAGAAGAAACAAAATTAAACCTTAACACTAGAAAAATAATAACACAAATGAAGACGTGCGCGAGTAGCTCGCAATTAGTCTGCTCTGGGATGGCGCGTTATTCACATCTTTCTGATTCTTCCCTTTTAAAACCATTGCTAGCAAGCACGAAAATAAACTTAAACCAGATAAGAAAATTGCACATTAAGATTAGGTTATGCATTATTTTCCCACTTCAAATTGTAGGATAGTCCACATTATCGAGATTCTGTACTGTATTAATTATTGACAAAACGGCGCACTTCCAAAGTGGAAATTGAGTAATTTGCATTAACATCAGTTCATTGTTTGTAACAAATGAACTATGCAATATAAAAAAAATCCTGCTTACTTTCATATACAATGGAACTTTAAGATACTTCGAAATGTAATTAATATTTTAAGGATATCCGTTGAAAATTGTGTGAGTTATGTTTCTGGCCATCTCTGAAGCGTTTGTAGTTTTGAGTAGTAGGAAATTTGCCTTGTACTAAAATTCGAAGACCGATTACTTTGAGATTTTTGCCCGGCCATAATTTTTTTGGACATCATTATTGTGGTCTCAACGGATAGTTAAAAACCGATTTGTGGCAGTTTCTAGAGTGGTTCAGAGTCGTCTCTTACACGACTAACCAGCTACAGATTGATGCGAAATGAGGAAACCATAGCCCCCGTAGCGGATAATATTGACGAAAGACTGTTATCTATGACATGGTGCAATCATCGTACAGTTATGGAGCCACCGTTGCGGTTAATGGTCTCAGGTATAGAGCGATATTAACCGACTTCCTGTGGTCCGAGCTCGACAAACATCCAACAAACGACTCAACCCTTGAATTTGTAAAGGATTAATTTGTCGACTGGGTCATCCAACTAGGGAGTGTTCATTATTTGGCGCCGCGATCATGCAACTCGATTATGGCTCTCTGGATCGACGACAATTTCTTAGACTGCTCTGACAACCCTACCTCTTAGAACTAGATCGAGGATAACATTGAAAACCCTATTGCCGGAATAACGCGTCACATAGTTGACCGAGATGACCGAGTCCAAAATTGGACCGACCGCTTGAAGCACTATCTGTGAAGTCTAGGGTGACATTGGAAAGGTGTTGAACTTCATAAAAAATAGCATGAATGCAGCAATCCAATGAAAAACAATTGAAGTCCTCTCAATTACAAATTTATTATTTAAAGATTTAATTTGTATTACAGTGAGAAAGCTTTGATACTAAAACGGATTGGCTGTATCACGGTAGACTGACGAATGAAAACTTAACCTCACCATCAATTCCAATCACGTTGCCGATCAAAGACGATATTTTTATTTTCAGTTTGCATGGTTGTCTATCTTGTCTTTAAAAAAATGTTGCC
The DNA here is from genome assembly GCA_964034865.1 of Eristalis intricaria. Classification (NCBI taxonomy): domain Eukaryota; kingdom Metazoa; phylum Arthropoda; class Insecta; order Diptera; family Syrphidae; genus Eristalis; species Eristalis intricaria. The sequence continues at coordinate 155,927,503 of OZ035873.1, read as the reverse complement.
GTTGTAAAATTTTATTCCTATTATTGAATCTGCCACAAGTTTTCCTTCTACGCCAGTCCATTCGTGTTACGGACAGCTCTCTTAGGTGGACAATACCCTTGTGCGGCAAATTTCTCACGACCGTGGATTGAAGTTCCATACATTTTAAGGGACACTCCTTAACCCGGACGCAGACAGGGACATCAGCGGCAATTTTGTAAATTTAATTTTTGTAACAAGTTTTTTTTTAGAAAAACTTTCCAGCTACTTTTTGTCATGGTATGCGAACGATAATGAAACAAGAACTGACTTTACAAGGAAAACAACAAAAAGCAGCAGCAGGATTTTAATTCTGCAGCTGTGGTCTGTTATTGTATTTTGTTTAGTCTGTCTTTACGTCAATTGTAATTTGTTTGCAAATGAATTAATTTCTTTAGAATTTTTCGGAATGATTTTATTCACTAATCTTTTCTCATGGGCGGAAAACTCTCTAGCCGGACAAAAGTGCTCCGACTGTCGCTGTCCGCCTATGGGAGCCTACACTGTATATATTTTCGAGCATGAACCTTGTTTTATTCCATTGAAATTTTAACTTTTGGAATAATAAACAAATGAGGCATGTTACTGCTGACATCGTCAAATTCGTGCGCATTAAATTACCACTCACCGGCAATAAAATTTCAGTGGCGTATACGTAACATTTTCCATCGGGCGAGGAGACTGTCTTAAGAGTTGTCCTACATGGTCTCGATGGCGTATAGCAATAGCAACAGTTGATCAAAAATTGTTTCCCGATAAAAACCAAATATGTTCAGGACATTTACTCAATGATAAATGACACACTGGCACACCTACGCGTCCATAAAATTATCTCCCACTCTGCCAAACCACCATCTCCGGGTAATCAATTAAATTTCGAGCGCATGCAGAAAATATAACTGAATTTCTCAACACAACATCCCGGCAGAATTTTCAATAAAATTCCAATTCAAATCCCCCGATGCATGGCGTGGCAACACAAAATCAGCGCCAACAACAGGTACACAACAAGGACACAAAGGTAGGCACAAACTATACACCCATCGAAGTGCCAGCACGCTTGTCGTGCTCGTTCCCATTCTCAACACTTTGACATACTTTCCTATCTTTATTTTTTTTCTTTTTTTGCATTTCATTTTTACCCCTTTCAGTCAGTAGCTGTAAAGCAAAAATGTGTGTGCTCGAAAAAAAAATGTTTAAATTCAACGTGTATAACGTGTTTTTCCATTGTACGTGATGTGATTTTGTGTGACCGAGAAAACAAACATTGATAACAAGGTGATGTTTGTGTGTATTCGTGTTGAGTAACAAACAAAAAAACTAATGAATAAACTCAAATTGGAAAAATTTTCTTAGGAAAAATACGCTTTTTTTATATCAAAGCAACGAATATTTAACAAATAACGAATACAACAGCATAATTGGCGGTTTTGAATGTTTCTACGTTCTGATTGGTTATTGTTTTCTACGTTTTGTAGTTGCTATGAATTGCTATGAACAAAGGCTTTGCGATGAGTAACAGTATACATTTTATTTAACGAGGAAGCGGAAGTGCACAAGAACACAAAGACGATTACAATTAAAAGTAAACAAACATGAACAACAAACGATATATAGTATAACGACGAGATGGATTAAAAAACATTCAACATGTATATATATATATAAGTGGAAAACGAGAGACAATTGAAAGTAACGACATTTAAGGAATATAGCCTAAGCCGTGACACAAGAGACAAGCATATTGATTGGTTTCGTTTTTGTGAGTTCAGCTATCGATTGCATAGACTAGTGGGATGTAACTTTGATTGATGGCTTTCTAAATTTGTTTCTGAATGTCATTAACTGAAATTGGAGTTTTCTCTGCTCGCTTTGTAGTCAGTGCTGGGTGTTCTAGGCCTATCTCTACAAAATGAAATTTACTCAAGATTTGTAACCACTTGATCACTTGAAACATAGCTAGTGTTATTTCCTAACAAGGTATGTTTATTTGCCACTCAGTGTGGCTTCAACTTAATGCTGACAGTAGTTTTTCGAAAGGCTACACCTGTGATGGTACACGAAATTAACGCATTGATTCTCATAAAAACATTGAACGCACTCATTGATCTTGGCTGTCATTTGATATTTATGTCTGAAGAACAATAATGCGTTGCGCCAGCCGACTTCATGTTACGGGGAGAGCTATGCGATGACGCGCTGCGTTGAAATAATTACTCAATTTATCAGCTGTTCTCTCTCTCTCTCATCTGCCAGACCAGATGAATAATATTCCCGCCTTTTTGCATACACTCATTTGAAATGACTTTTGTCGTTAAATTATTTTAAATCAGAAATGAAGTATTACAGAGATAGCCGACTTCACAGCTGACTGTCCCCTAGTCCATTGACGAGTTTGAGTGCTTTTTTGACAGATATTCATGAATTTTTGACGGTTATTCATGAAATAACGTAAATGCCGTCCTCTGATTGGTCAATTTGGTTTATGAACACGTTAAAAAAACAGTTGTCAAAAGGAGGAGACAGGGAGGTAGAAGTCGGGCATCTCTGTAATACTTCATTTCTGTTTTAAATCAGTTGTTTTCAATTCTCAAATGACAGTTGCTACAAAATACTCTCAATTTGGAAGAAAACTCTCAATTCGGGAGAAAATCTAACTCACAACAGACCTCTCTGTCAAAAAGTATCCAACATGTTCGACTTACGCCTTCCGTTTTATTACGATCCTCTCATCTCTCTCATTTTTCACTAACGCAGGTCGACGGTACATTTTGGGCAATTTAATTGTGTGCGCTGAAAAACAACGTCAGCGCAAACGCACTATTATGTTTCAGGAATTATTGACATTTATGAAAAATGTCCGCGCAAAATTTGTAATTTTGTAAATTTGTCTGGAGTCATAAAATGTGGGAGGTTCACCGGTGGATCACATACAATTCTTTTTTACTGATGAGCAATTATTCAACCACTATATAGGTAATCACGACGTGCATTTTAACTTATTCGGAGAGTACAGTGGTGATGTGGTGGGGAATCGCTTATACTGGATTCTCCAAGCTCAGTTTCTGCGAAATGCGACCAAACAAGTCGACCGAACAGATGTTTTAGATAACGTTTGCAAGCTTTTTTAATACAATTCTTTTCGTTAAAAAAACGTGGTATTTCCAAAAAGACTACGCTCTCGAGTATTAGGTAAAAACGATGCAAACATGTCTAAAAAATGACGTTTGAAACTTAATTTCGACGATTTAGACCGGCTGTAAGCACAGACCGCAATATTTAGAAATACAAATACTGTCCCAGGCGACGGTCAAGCAACGAATTTTACAAGTGCTCGCTTTTTCGAGTAATGGATAATTTTCGAATCAACATTTTCGGTGCTCAAATGCAAATGCAACATTTTGAATTAATACGTTCCAGTTCCAAAATAAAATTGGTTTTTGTATAACAACACAAAAACATTTCTTAGTACTAGTTAGCACGACACGAGCAGCAACGACCTGCAGTAATACGACCCACTAGCTTTGACCGTGGATTGCACGAGTAAAGTGTGGGAATACGTTCCAGCGCAAGTCGAATGTATTACAGATCAGGTGATCACGCGAAGAAAGATAATCCACCGGGGGATTGCATCAGCCAGCAGAACACCTGTGTTAGCATGCGACCGGCGATGGGCAGTCAGTCGAACGGCGGCAACAATGAAGATAAATAAGGTAAACTTATAACGATATTTCGCTTTTGATTTCGTAAGTCGAACTGTTGGGCAAGCCTCCCCTCAGGCTTTCGCGATTTTTTTTTTACAACAAATTCAATCAAAAACAAAGTTTGCATTTTTTTCGAACTTGTGCCGTTTCTCAATTAGGACCAATTTTCTCGAAAAATATTTTTTTTTTCGAATTTCGTAGTCTTTTTATCTTTATGAAGGGAATAAATTATCTGTTTTAGTTGTTTTCGTTTTTCAAATGATTTTCGTCGTTAAATTAATTTTAGTCGGCTTTTTTCTTTGCAACTGTCAATTGACACAGAAACCTATCAATTTGTAAGAAAACTACCACTGACAGGTCTTCAAACATGTCCGAAAATGCTTACAAGTAACTGCGAGAGATTGCGCTCTTACGTTTAATGACATTTAGCCTGACGAAATATTTTGTGAATAGTCTATGAATTGCTTGTGTTGAACGTTGACGTTAGGAGCAACACAGTTTTGTCATTCAGGCATATTCACATTGCGTCGGGCTTTCGAAACGTATCTGCTTCGTAATGCGACAGATTCGATTGACATCAACACTTAATGTCAGTGAACTGTTGATAAAGCTCCCAGATTAATTGTGGAGGTTTTTAGAAATGAGGTAGTCTTAAGATAAACGAAGAAAGGGCAATAATGCACTGCTGTCAACAGAATATAATATTTAAGATGAGTAGAGATTTTACGAGTGGGTGCTTTTTGCAGCTGCTAAATTGTGATTGTTTTCCAGTTTGAATTTCAGTTGTTCTGTTTTTGACGATTCAAGCATGTGTCGTGACAAGAAATAATTTCAAACACTTTTCAAACACGGATTGCTTGAGATGTCAGCATGGATGAATCTACAACCGAACAACGACTGCAAATTATGGAATTTTCTTGGTAACATTCGTGGCCTGGTATTCAAAGCAACAATCACAGTCGTCATAATCGATAGACTAAACAACGACTTCAAGCCATAGTGACCAAAGTTCCCACAAAATGTTCCCTTTAGGACAAGCCATCTACCAGTATTCATGCATTAACCGAGAGGAGAATAAAATATTGCTGATACATCCGTCAGTGGTAATGAAGATCATGGTTCTCCAATGCATCATCATTTGTAGGAAATGTAATTGTGTTACTCGATCCCTAATAATCATCTTCCAGTTCATGGTCTCAAACAGTTCACACAAGAACTGATGAAACAACTTGCCACAGTGTTGAATTTTCGACGAGTCGGTCTTAGAAAAGCAAGAAGAAGGTGCGATTATTCTTATCGAAAAGCCTCTGTCTTGTCTTCAGTGATCTCATTTCTGGTTGTAGGGCAAGTTTATTAAAAAAAATACCACGTTTGGTCTGATGAGCAAATTAAGGTTACACAAAAACTCTCAGAAATTGTACTGGTTGGTGCGGTTTATGGACCGACTAAGATGGTTGCGACTCGCAATCGGTCATTGATTTATAAGTTTTTATGTCCAATATTCGTGGGTCGCCGTGGAGTAGTGGGTAAGTGCGTCGACTCCTACGCAGAGGGTGCCAGGTTCGATACCGAATTTATCACATTTCATATTTCACGGCTTCACCTCTTTCGAGTTACTGACAATGCTCAAAGAGTATTTCCTGTTTAGAAAAAGCTTCTCAACTTCGCCGTTCGGAGTCGGCATTAAACTGTAGGTCCCTCCCACTCGTGAAAGAATAATAGCACGCACAACACGAGTGGTTGCTGAGAAGCTAGGCTCAGGTCATCCTCGGACTGTAGCGCCAACCATATTATTATTGTTATGTCCAATATTCACATGAGTTTGGAGCGGCTCGTTTTGGAACGGCTAGATCAGGCGAATGAAAGCATTTAACTATTTTTTTAATTCTAATATTATCACTCATTTTTACCGTGACACATTACACGCCGTGACATGCAGACGAAGTCGCTGGTACTGCTAGTAAAATTTAGCATAATACCACGTTTCCACCGAAAGAAACCGCGAGGTTTTAGGGGCTGCACAACTCGCAGTTTCTAATAAACCTCGTTGCAGTCCCTTTGAATTCATTCGTACAGGAGCGGTTGCCAAACATTGAACTCATTCGTCCATGCCAAACCGAACAAGCCTTCAGAGTGATTTTCTGTTTATTTTGGAAATCATTTTCTCATTCTCTCTCTTTCTATCTGCTGGTGTTGTCGCACTATTATTTCCTGCCAATAGACAGCTGTTTTGGCGGCCATTTAAAAATTGAGAGTGAGTGATATTTGTTTTGGCGAGCACTTATACATTAAGAGCGAATAACTCGAAAATTGAGAGCTAAACCACTTCAACGCGGTGGAAACGGTCTATTGAGGTGTCAGTAAAAGTTTATCCGAACGTCGGTTTCGGTTCGGTGGAAACGCGGTATAAGACTTGTTCGGCGATCTCTCCCCTTGCTTGGTATAGCGCCATGACCATTGACAATGTTTCGCCTATAAGGAGGCCTCCTATGTTACCTTATCATCTCTATTCTGCACTCTACATCTTCTCCTCCGGTGGGCCGGATCAAGGTGTCATACGTACCGTGCTGAGGATCAAGCTGAACTATTTATTCTTAGATTGGGTCGACTCTACCACGAATTCTGACATACACAGAAGAGTAGGAAACCATTGTGTTAATTCTCTGCAATTATATTACCTTCTTCATTCGCTGAAGGAAAAGCTACCTACGGGCTTAGGTTAGGTAGGGGGCAGCTTGCGATTCACTAGCACAGTTAGACTATATTGTCCCATTCTGATACCCCTGGTCACTCCAGTGACAGTACCGTTAATTTGATCCCAACGGCAAATGGTGACTGGACCAGATTTGAAAACCAGATAAGACCTTATTAACTTTGCTTTCACTGGGATTCGAACCGGAGATCCCGCTAACCAAGAGCAGGAACTTAACCCACTGCGCCATCCAGTCGTTTTTCCTATGGGCTTACTCTTCAATAACCTCGCCGATGCAACAAATGTTAGCGTCAGCCATCTTCATCGCCAAAAATCACCAACTGGTGTGAGAAGTAAAAGCTTTTGTAATTTGTGAACGCACTCTTTCACTAATCATCAAACTGTCACTGCAAAATTTTCATCTTGTTAAAGTATACGGACGAGCATCGTCTGCAAATTATAAAAGTGTTCTACCAAAATTCGGAGTCGGTGACCATGGGCCATATATTTTCGTCGACGATAACGATCATCACGTTACTGTGAATGGTCAGCATTATCGCGCCATGATTACCGAGTATTTTTCGCCCGAATTGGAAGATATGGACTTGGACGACATTTGGTTTTAACAGGATGTGTCACAAGCCACACAGCACACGTTACAATCGGTTTATTGAAGAGTAAGTAAGGTGCGCGTGGTATCTCAACAAATGGGCCAGTCGATTGGCCGTTTCGTTTGTGCGATTTACCGCCGCTTGACTATTTTCTGTGGGGCTACGTTAAGTCATTGGTTTATGCGAACAAGCCGAAGACGTTGGCATATTTAGAGCCAACATTGAAGTCAAATTAGCCGCCATTTCGGCCGAAATTGTGGCGGAGTCGTTGAAAATTGGGTCCAAATAATCGACCGTTGCAATCGTGCCCGCGGTGGCCATATGAACGATGTCAAGTTCCATTCATAAATGTTTTGATTGTTCTTCAAGCCGATCATCACGTTTTTGAAATATCTCAAATGGTTTGCGATTTATTAAAAAAAAAGTTGTCAAGTCGTAGTCGGAAAACCTTTTATGCCTGAAACACAATAGTGCGCTGCACCAGCCGAGTTCATGTTACGATGACGCACTGCGTTGAAATAAATACTCAATTTATCAGCCGTTCTCTCTCTCATCTACTAGATGCAAAATATTGCCGCCTTTCTGCATACACTCATTTGAAATGACTTTTGTCGTTAAATTATTTTTAATCAGCTGTTCGTTTCTTAAATGACAGTTGATATAAAATACTCTCAATTTGGAAGAAAACTCTCAATCTGGGAGAAAATCTCTCTCACAGGACTACGTTTTACGTTTTATTACGATCCTCTCAATCTCACTGACGCAGGTCGACGCTGTATTTGTGTTTGGCCATTGAATTGTGTGTGTTGAAAGCCAACGCCAGCGCAAACGAACTATTGTGTTTCAGGCATTATGATCGGCTTTCTCCGCATGGTAACACAATGAGTATGCGCTGGCCTAAGTGTGACTGGAGTATATTGGCAGTCAGTTGCTCTAAACTAACCTAACCATACCTTGTTCACCGATGTTTGTCGTTCAGACTCTGTATGGCAGATTCCATTAGTAGGAATACTAGCTCTTTGTTAAGGAAAACTATAGCCTCAAGGCTTTAGACAATTTCCTGACATTCAAAATGAAGTTGACTGATTTCGTTTTCATTTCTTGCCAACTTGTGCCAACTTCTGTATACCCGCGACGGCCTTTATATATTGTTTAAGTATATTTTTCTCAAGTATCCCTTAAAATAGAGCAATATCCAACTTCAAATATGAAATACACGCTTAAGCATCCTCTCCGCCAGTTCCCTCGTCGATTTAATTAACAATTAGAGCACTCACAACTCCACTCAAGCCTCCATCCTGTCATCCTTTAAGCAGTGCTTAACAAATAATTTACAATTTCATTTTGAGTGCAATGAGTGCCAGAGAAAATAACAACGAAACGAGACAAACAAAACAACACAAAACAAAAAGCAACAAGGACTCACAACAACAACAGAAACACAATCATATGCTTGTCACGGGGAAACAGCGACCCATCAAGGAACAACATGAACACACATTGAGAACACTTTTATGGCGAGACGTCAACGCTTGCGTTATGATTACAGTGCATTGCAAAGGTTAGCAAAGTTAATCGGATGCTGATGTTGTTCTACGTACCTGAGATGAAAGTGAACAACTTTGTTAATTTTTCATATTATCTCTCGTAATTTCAAATGATTCCGCTTCGGTCTTCAGTCTGACACTGCTGTGCGATGTTCCCGTCTCATTTCATATGCGATGATTGGGTGGGGGTGGGGTGATGGGTGCACTAGCAGTTGGCTTTCTCTTTTCGCTTTTCGTCTCTTTGCACGTAACGGGGTTAAGAGGGATTGCATTTGCATCAAGCAGGGAACACGAGGAGTTGTCGTCTAATGAAAATCTGATTTCGAGAAGCACAAGTGTTGTTTCATTTTTCGGAAGCCTTCAGGACCCTTGTCTGAGAGTCCACACGTGAAAGGGGGGCAAAATTGAAGGATTGAATGGAGGAAAATACACACGAGCACATCCAACATCGAAGGCACCAACTAAATGTACGTCTGTTCGCAGGAATTGTGCCTCATGTGTTGGATGCCGTGTAACGAGCACGTCGAGTAACACCGTCTCGTTGCGAATCTCTGGAAAAGTTGTGTCTTTTAAAGAAAAATTTCAAAATAATTGCTTAAACTTTGTTTCATTGCGTTTCAAAAAAGAACGATCACGTTGAATCGTTGAAGGATGAAGAAGAAAAACAAATGATGAACTAAAATTAAGATGGCAGCCGGCTTTTGGGGCCGTGACACTCACCTGTGACTTGGAGCGCATCGTTGGCTGGTACTTCCGCCGGATCTTCCTCGGACAGCACACGCACAGTAGACGCACGAACGCTCTGAAATGAGAAAAAAGCCGAGAAATTAGTTTCTGAATCTGCGGTCTGAGGGGGGGGGGCATATGACGGGGCGGGGCGAAATCATTCGGCTTATAATCGCGTGCCTGGCGGAGGGAATTGTGTGACAAGTCGTGCGTCGAGCGACGAAATTTGAGAAAAAGACATTTCTCATCGCGTTGAGAGATGGGGTGGAGGAGATGGGGACAATCTGACGTGGGAAACCCCTGGTGGGAATACAAATTACTGATACGCCGAGCGTAATTATACCAATTTCTCGAGTCGGTGGTGTTGCCAGGGGTACGTGCGGGAGCTCGGGGGTCTCCTCGATGGGATTAATGGGTCAAGGGAGGGATTTAGATTGGTTTGACGAAGACAAATAGTTCTGGAGGTGTGCATGAGTAGGCACTTAGCAATCGCTTTCGTTGGGCGTGATAAGTCTCAGTTCAGTGCGGTTAAAGGGGTGTGCAGCGCATTTCTATGCCTAATCCTACTCAGCAGGGGGGAAAAATTGGGTGGTTGAACTGGTTCAGTCAAACGGGCCGAGAGCGAAGGTCGAAGCCTTGAGACAAGGAGCCTACTTATTTCAAAAATACTGTCATAGATATCACAGGTCATCGAAACTAGAGGAGGGAGCAGTTTTTTTTTTTTAATTTTAATTTATTTATCGGTGCCACACCGTTAAATTTTACCTAATCAACAAAGATTGGATTTTGCTAATGTTCCCTCTATTTATTTGGTAAGTCGGAAGATAGTATAGACTTTATATAAACGGGTCTCTGATTCAAAATACGTTCGATAACTCCAACCACCACTTGGAAGAAACAAATTTCGAGTTATCACGTAAAATACAAAATTGATATAAATATTTATTCATCTGCGGCATAACACATAAAACGTAGAGGAGCATAATTATAATTTAAAATAGTCTGTTACACATTACCGAAGAGCAGATTTTGGAATTTAAACCATTGTAGGTGCCTTTTCTGGTGTCTTTCAATATAAATTTGTTCGTATCGTGTTAATTGTCCTCTGTTACTTCAAAATGCAAAGTTTTATGCACCGGAAAGAATTCTCCGTACGCGAAATTTCTTAGTTCAATCAAGACACGTTCATAATTACGGCTTTAATGAACCGCTAAGTAAATGTATCAGTAAATTTAATTCTGTATGCTATATAGACTTGTGTGATGAAAGACAATAATTTAAACTGTCTATTCCAAATATCTGACAAGTTCTATAAATTCAATTTTGGTCTCTGTTATTTCATTTGTTATTCTATGTACATATTTTTTATATTATTATTATGTTATTTATTTATTATATTATTTTATTTATATTTATTATATTATTTTATTTATTTATTATATTATCTATTTATAAAACAATTTGTTAATCAAAAAATCGTTTGTACAACATAAAGATTATTACAATATTTCCGACATCTGTAACAGTTAAACTCGGTAGATGGAAGCAATAAATAAATAAATAAATAAATACAAAATGAGTAATGAATTTGCAATCAACTCGTTTCATGGCGGTTGAATCAATTAATCATAACCAAGTCCTCCCCTTTTACAACCCTGCCACTGTAATCGTCATTGTCGAGTCGAGAAGATTCGGATTCACATCAAAATAACTCGACAATGTCTTCATCCATGTAACAAAATCGCCATCCACCTGCAGAAAATCATCATACGTAACACATATCTTCTGGTCTGGGCGTTCAGTTCAGAAAATCAAAGGTATTTCATCCACTCTCTCCCGCTCAGAATATTCCCCAAAACCACGATTTTGCTTATACTAAGTCAAAGGAACATGCAAACGCAGTGCTCCTAAAGCAATTCCATGTAGAATATGCAGATTTTGGGAATTTCTCTTCAGAATTCGACTTATAGAAGGTGACGCCAAATAATATGTTCGACTTATTAAGATATTCGAGTAATCGAAGTTCTAGTTATCGGAGTCAAATTACATGTGAAATTCAGTCTTGGCGCTATTGCCAACCAATTTAATTCAAGTTATCAAATATTCCAGTTATCGATGTACCACTTATTGAAGTTCGACTGTATATGTGTTTTTTATTTTACCTGTTACCTTATCATCCCTATCCTACACTCATCTTCTCCTCCGGTGGGCCGGATCAAGGTGTCAAACGTACCGTGCCGAGGATGAAGCTCAAACTGTTTACCCTTAGATTAAGTCTACTCTACCACGAATTCTGCAGAAGCTGCAGAGACATAATAGAAGATCAGGAAACCACTGTGGCCATTCTCTGCAATTACATTACCCTCTTCTTCCGCTACCTACGGGCTTTCTCTTCAATAACCTCGCCGCTCCAACCAATGTTAGTGTCAGCCATCTTCATCGCAAGAAAGCCAAACGAGTTTACCAATAGGGACTTCACAACTTTGAATTTAATTTGTGAACGCACTCTTTCACTAAAGATCAAACTGTCACTGCAACATTTTCATCATGGTCAAGTACACGAACGAGCAACGTTTGCAAATTATACAAATTTTTTACCGAAATTCGGTGTCGGTGACCAAAACTTCAAGTGTTAACTCCAATTTTCGACGAAGCTCATTTTTGACTCAATGGATTCGTCAATATGTAAAATATATATGTTATTAGTCGGGTGAAAATCTACATGTGCTTCATGAAGCACCACTTCATCCACAAGAAAGAACTGTTTGGTGCGGCTTGCATGCCGGCGGCGTTATTGGGCCATATTTTTTTCTCGACGATCGTCACGCCCGAGTTGGAAGATATAGGCTTGGACGACATGTGACCACTTATCGAAGTTCGACTGTATATGTTGTTTATTTTACCATTTATATCGTTATTGCCTTTTTCTGCCTTGTTTGGCCTATTCTAATGTGTTATCAAAGTTTGTTCGCTAAACAATTTTAGAAACTTTCACTATATTTCTATATTTGGAGGCCTATTATAATTCAATGTGCATTTACGTTCCTATTCGCATTTTTTAATAATTGCCTTCTTTGCCTTTTGCAGGGTTATGTTTGTCAACAAAATTCTAACTTATGTAAGTCCTTAAGAGCAGGCTCAAGTTTTATTAATTTATGTGGTATAAGGGTGTTGTGAACCACACTGTTACTTCATGCACATTTGCTGCGAGTTATATGGTCGCCCATCACCCATTCACTCACCCATCATCAATATACCCCTTTCTTCTATTCTCTTCCTTCCACATTCGTTCCGGGTTCACACACAGTACAATTTCACAAGCAACGCCGATTACCCAGGCGATTATGACACTTGACACCCACCGGCCCGTGCCCAGCGCCTGGTGCGACATCAAGCGTAGCCAGTGATCTTTTGGGAAACATGAAACCACGAGCTGGCAAAGCAAAAACCCAAGGCAATTAACGTAGTGGACTCCGTGGCGCAGAGGGTGCCAGGTTCGAAACCCGAATTTACCACCTTTCATATTTTCACGGCTCCACCTCTTTCGAGTCACTGACAATGCTCAAAGAGTATTCCTGTCTAGAAAAAGCTTCTCAACTTCGCCGTTCGGAGTCGGCATTAAACTGTAGGTCCCTTCCACTCGTGGAAGAACAATAGCACGCACAACACGAGTGGTTGCTGAGAAGCTAGGCCCAGGTCCACCTCGGACTGTCGCACCACCCATATTATTATTATTATAATTAACGTTAATGACAAAGTGCCGGGTTGATTACATTGCGGTGTAATTGGGTCATAGTTATGATAAGTGTACGCATTGAAAAACACTTGACAAATGCTGGCGTTAGCAAACTGATTTACTGTGAACCAAATGGAAATGCATTGGAAGAGGGGATAAGGAGCAGGGTAATATTTTAGCAGGGTGGTTGTTTTCAAGGAAAGGTTAGAGTAATTCTAGTACTCCTTCTCATAAGACGGTTGCGGTCACGCAAAGGACAGCGGACCCCTTATGAAAGGCAAAATAAATCAATTTACTCGTGTTTTGCTCTCGGTATTGACACTCTTCCCTTGAAATTAACCAAGGAAGCACGGTGTCAAGACGAAATTATTTCAAGGGCATAATGTGGAGTATTTCGAAATATATAACTGTTTGCTCAAGTTGTTGGATATATGTAGGATGATATATTGTGTGAATTGCGATCCTATATAAAAAAGAGGTTGGGAGACAAAATGGAACCCTGAGGCACACCGCGATGTGTGAAAACTGCCGACTATATGTAATTAAATTACAGTGTAATTTTCAACGCTATCTCATCAACACGAACCCTACCGACCTATGTCTTTCAAAAAGCGGCTCGCTTGTCTTTAGTTGTGTCAAGCGCAACTCGCTTCATTAAAGGCAAAACTGCCGCAATTATTTTGAGTCAAGAATGAATTATTGCTTTCTTCTTCTTTGGCTGGTGCTACAGTCTGGGCTAGACCTGGCCTCAGCCAACATGCTTCTCCATCTAGTACGGTATTGTGATATTTGCTTCCAACCACGCACGTTCAGCTGATTGAGGCCCTTTTCCAGCGTGGTCTTCCTTGACCGCGTTGTCCCGTGGAGTTGGAGTCGAATACATTCCGGGCCGGAGCATTGTTGTATATTCGATGTACATGAGGTCATGCTATCTATGTGAGACGAGACACTCGAACCCAATTGACCAGATCGATGTTGCTGTACATCCCGTACAGTTCGCACAGTTCATACAGTTCATACAGAATACAGAATGAATTCAAGTATTTATTTTTCCAAAACTCATTCTATTTATACAAAAATTCTTATGATGAGCTACGAACTTGCTGATGGGAATGAACTTTGCTATTCTATGTACTGTGCAGGGCCATATGATCTTCATGGACCACTGTATGAAATGTATGTATGGAGAGTGCAACGAATGAAGGTGTAAGCAGTAACAAACACAAACTCAAGTCCTCTCTACTTAGCATGAAGTCGATACAGATCAAATGCCAATTGACACGGGTATCAGGGGCGATGCAATGTTGCGTAACGGCATCGACACTAAAAGCAGTCGAATCTCCATAAGCCGAATAGTCACGGGAAGAAACTTTGTGTTCGAGTTATGGAGTATCTGAAAAAAATGTTCATACTTCGAGGAACAAATTTCAAACTCTGAGTTTTTTTTTCCGATTTCGTCGATAATCTGCTTTTTTTATTTAGTCTTACTGAATGAACTGTTCAAAAATTACGCCCATCAAGTGAATGATTCTACGATGGTCCACGGGAATGAATTTAATTGTAACATGCAACACCTCCCTGCATTTTCATATGTTTAGTATTTACCTACAAACATAAAGTTGCACCTTAGTACTTGGACTCAACTTACACTTATTTTTTCTCCTGCTTCTTTTCTAAGCGGTAAGTAGAGCGCAAGTGTCTACACAGACCCAAACATTTTAAAACGAATATTCCAGGTCAGCGAACAGGAGATGACGAGGGATGTACTAAATGTATTTTTAGGCTTGAGTTTTCGAACCGTACTTGTAATCACTACTTTCCCGCTCCATTTTACCGGAAAGAAGAAACACACATCCAGCAAACAGCATTCAAAAGCGGCAGCAAAATATGTCCCAAAAGAATCATAAATCACGTGAACTAAATAATCGAGTATCAATCACCAAAACCGTGTAGGTCTACTCAGACCCATGTGAGCATGATTCACGGAAGTCGTTTAAGATGAAATATGTCCAATATAACCAATTGGATCGTGTTCACTTCAGCCTATGTGAAGAAGTCAATGATTGTTGCTATTCGGAAATACAGAGAAAAAACCTCTATTTGGTCGGACCAGACCCTTAAGCATATGGGAGAGGGATCAGAGCAGTGGCATTAAAATGACACATACTGCTATTTGCATCTACCTATCAGTAATGTAGTAATGCTTTGTATTCATCCACACTGCTGCTAATTTAATCCGGATCTCGACCATATTCGCCGAACTATTTGCGATTTTAACACAGTATCTGTATTGTCATTTCAGATAAATATACTCATCAAAGTCCTGGAGTACGTCAAAAATGAAGCCAAGTAATTTTTTACCTTAAACTCTGGAACAACTGAACTAATTGTGTCTTCCAGCACTCTTGCTTGCACATGCCATTAGATTGATACCTGTTTCAACAAGCAAGCAGCTGCATTTGCCTACAACTAATTTCCAGAGTCTCTCTGTAGACGCAATATTATCTCGCAAATCTATGCAAAATTCGGTGTAAACTTGTGTTTTCAGAAATTCCTCAAACTTCCTCAAGCACTCTTCTCGTAACTAAACTTCCTGCGTGATTTCATTAAATCTATGTAAGCGTAATTTCCATGAAATATGCATGAGATTAGAAGTGCATAAAATTTATTTCAGAAGATTTTGTATTTATGCTCATGTCCCCACATGGACTTTCGTCTGGATGCTGGATCAAAAATGTGTATGGTGCGTGGTATCCGGTTCATGCTGACATGAACATGCAATGTCTGCTCGGGTTTTCTTGCGAAATCAGGATTCAATTATTCACAGAAGTTGGATTGTGTCGGAATATTTACGGGAAATGTTCCAAGAGATAACTTTTGCAAACTATTTGCTCTTGCCAAAAACTCGCAAGACTCCCTGTCAGGCCGAATAATGAAATCTGCACATAAAGAAAAGAATCTCCAAACTCAGTGAAGTTACAGCAGCAATCATCAAACTAGAGCCTTATGGAGTAAAAGCGTCGTTGAACCGATTCTTTAGAAAGGTCACCCTCTCAACTAATATATACTAATAATATGGGTGGCGCGACAGTCCGAGGCGGACCTGGGCCTAGCTTCTCAGCAACCACTCGTGTTGTGCGTGCTATTATTCTTTCACGAGTGGAAGGGACCTACAGTTTAATTCCGACTCCGAACGGCGAAGTTGAGAAGCTTTTTCTAGACAGGAATACTCTTTGAGCATTGTCAGTGACTCGAAAGAGGTGGAGCCGTGAATTATCAAAGGTGGTAAATTCGGGTATCGAACCTGGCACCCTCTGCGTAGGAGTCGACGCACTTACTCACTACGCCACGGCGACCCACCTCTCAACTAATAATAATAATAATAATTAGGGTTCGGATTTTCATGCACTAAAAATCTCGAAATATGCGCTTATAAATACAAAATATGCATTTAAAATATGCACTAAAAATAAATTTATCTTAACTTCGGTTCGATATAAAAACACATTTTCTTCAGTCTCTAAAAATAAATTAAATTTGCATCTTTTATTGTTTAATAAAATAAAACTTACAACAAAATTAACATTTAATACAAAAAAGAAGAAAACAAAAAACACAGTTAACGTAAACATAAACATCTTCATTTGATAAATTAAAATAAGTAATTCGAAATAAGATAAAACCCTTAATTCCTCAATTATTCTGATTTTAAAATGTTTTATTTGAATTATTTATTTTCGAAATCGAAACGTTGTAGATTTGGTCTTAAGAATGCTTTATACAACGAAAAAGAGAACTCAACGTCAATTGAAGTTAGTGGAGCATATTTAAAATAACAAATCTCATCGACGGTGCAGTTTTTTGGATAATTTTCGTCATTGCAGTATAATGTGAAGGTCTTATTTACATTTTGCATTATTCATTCATTTTTTGCCAGAACGCACTGAAGTTTTTTTTTTTAATGACTGTCCCCAGTCCGTCGTTGGCATTTATTTTTGCAACAACATTTTCAATTAAATCAATTTGATTTTTTAAAGTGGTCCTGCCTTCTAGCTTTGTGACTGTCGCAGAGAAAACTGAAGTTTGTATTTTTTTAAATATTATTTGTCTTTTCAACAATGGCTGGTTCATGACTTCTTTTGCATTTATTATTGCAACAGCATCGAGTCATCGAACCTACGGACAATGCTTTCAAACGACTCATAATTTTGTACACAATACACAACAGCATTCAACCAACTTCCCCATCTTGTAACAATAAGCTCAGGCGGAAGAGGAGTCAAAGGGTATTTTTCTTTAAAAACTTGGACGCCATTTGACGCTTTTCGGTAGCAATGAATAATAGTATCGTTTACATCTCGATCTTATTCATACAGTCTCATTCTTATTTTGTTTTGTTTTGCCGGCAAAATCTAGTGTGGTCGTTTAAGATTGCGAAATGAATAAAAGAAAAAGATAACCCTTTTAAGTTTCGCTTGCACTGATATATAAGTAATACATTTTTACTGTTGAATTAAATTTTGGAATTTATTATGAAAAATATGCACAAAAGTATGCAAAATATGTAGTAAAATATGCACTGACGGTTAAATACCATTTTAAAGGAAATTTCATGATACGTATAAATAATAAGTTGCCTTGCATCCAAAGTGTTCATAAAAAATCATGCATTTACATGAAAATCCGATCCGTAATAATAATAATATGGATGGCGCTACAGCCCGTATAGGGCCAGGCCACAGCTTCTCACCAACCACTTGTACTGTGCGTGCTATTGTTCCTTCACGAGTGAAAGGAACCTTCAGTTTTATGCCGACTCCGAGCGGCTAAGTTTGAGAAGGTTTTTCTGGCCAGTTGCGACTCTTTGAGCATTTTTAGTGACTCGAAAGAGATGGAGCCGTGAAAATTATTTCTTGTCGTACTGGCCTCACTCCAGTGCAAAAAACAAAACCATGTTATAGCGCGGTCGGTAGAGGATAAAACTATCACTGCTGCATAGTACTGTAGCAAAATGTATGTATTCGTTACTTATTTCACTGACGTATTATGTAACGAAACGTTACTCCTCAATATATGTCGTTACTATTAAGGTATCGTTACATTTTTGCCTTCGTTCACTTTCTTCTCTTCTCTTCTAGTATACATTGTCTCTGCTTATACTGTTTTTGATATGTTGTGCTGTGTGCCATATCACACATCGATATGGTTTCATTGTATGTCCTTCCCGTGCTGTGTGTATGTCCTATCTCTCTTGAATGCGAAATGCGTGGAATACGATTATTTGGCTATGTTTTTTATATCCTCGGTTAGGTATGTTTGGGAAGTGTATACAGTAAGATTTATTTATTAGTGTTGTAAACTAACGAATAATGTCTATTATTTTGAACATATTGAATTTCGCAATGCCACTTCCTATTTATCTATTTGGTCTAAACTAAACCGTGTAACTGAATTCATCCATTCTTATAATAATATAATACTATGGCGCGACAGTCCGAGGCGGACCTGGGCCTAGCTTCTCAGCAACCACTCGTGTTGTGCGTGCTATTATTCTTTCACGAGTGGAAGGGACCTACAGTTTAATGCCGACTCCGAACGGCGTAGTTGAGAAGCTTTTTCTAGACAGGAATACTCTTTGAGTATTGTCAGTGACTCGAAATAGCCGTGAAATATGAAAGGTGGTAAATTTCGGTATCGAACCTGGCACTCTCTGGGTAGGAGTCGACGCACTTACCCACTACACCACGGCAACCACATCCATTCTTACGCTATTATATAATAAAGTACAGTTTCCATTTATTATTTCAAGCCCGATTTCCTTTTAACAGATTATAACCTAAAAATTCGTATCGGTAGATGTCGATGTGGTATGGTAACGTTTCTATACATTTATTTGGTATACCCTGCGCTAGAAAATGCGAATATTTTATGGACGTTTGTTTTGATTGAGTAGAACAATTCCATTTTGGTTTTTAAAGAGGTAGGTAGTATGAAAAGTGTTCTACTAACAAAACCTATGGTTATTTGCATGCTTAATTTTGTGATATTTCATGTGATCATACTCCCATTATGAGTGTTAGTGTCAAGTTATTGACAGAAAACGTAGATATCATTCATGTCTAACTAAATACTCTATCCTGTTGAATACAACATTCCTATATGAGTGTTCCTCGAATCAGAAGTATCAATTTTAGCATAAAAATGACATTTTGTAGAATGTAACTAATCTAGCTACGAACGATATTAAAATTACGAGTATTCAAATTCGAAGTAATTTATACGAATGATTTCTCAATTTTCGATTACTTTTGTAGCCCTACTGCTGCACGATTGTGGGCAGTAGTCTCCCCTGCGGCGATGATTTTTTGATTGATTGTTTTTAGTGAATTGATTGACAAATATTATTATTTGACATTAAAAAATATTATAAACCATAATCAAATATAGCCATTGTCACGGAAAAATAATGTAGATTTCTACTGGTGAAAGAGTTTTCCGATTTGTTCAATGGTTCCAGAGATTATTTCTCACAAACAAACTTATAAACTTTACCGTGTTAAACATTGGCGTGAGTGTGACAAACTCTCAAAAATATTTCTAATCGCCGAAAAAAGGCAGTTGTTTATTAAAATATGAAAAAAAAAAATTCCCTCGAACACCAGCCCAGCTTCTGCTAGTATCGATAAGGTATGTCAGGCCAAGGTTTATATAAGGCATGCACAAAATGGTGAATATTATTGAATACCCATAGTATTTCCAAGTTAAGCCATATTGTAAGACAAGAACTATAGAACTCAAACCCATCATGACAGAACATGTAACCAGACTAAAGGGGCAACATTTCTTAAGAATTTTAAAAAAGCCAAATAGTAAGGTCCACATAAGTACAGCCTTTCTTAAGAATGGTAAAAACGCCTTCCAATACACCAGCATTTACTAACTATAGTTGGTATACGTTACATTATTTCTTAGTATCTCAGATGGACTAAGGAATATTGCACACATTCGTCAGTTCTGTGACAGTATTGGCGAAACAAACAACGTGTACACCATTTAACCGGTTAATTAAAAAAAATATATACAAGTGAAGTGTAAAAAAATAAAAAGGGATCGAGACGATGAATACTCTTGTTACGGACGTATACAATTTTCTAAATATTATACCATCGTCTAAAAACAGATAAATAATTTGAAAAAATAACTTGGTAAGTATCAAATAGTGGTTCGCCGTGTCGTAGTGGGTAAGGTTGGGTTGAGGCATACGGACAGCAGACACACTTAAGCCAAGCATAGGCCCATTGTGTTACCACGCGGATCTTAGGCTATCTATTCCGCAACCTAATTTGTGCTTTTGATAAAGCGAAGAAGATGGCTGATTCTGATGCTGCTGAGTTGTCAGAAGTCTGAATCTCCGGGCTGAGAGAGCACTGCAGCTACAAAGCAAGTGTTCGATGGTTTCTTCCTCATCCTCGTTCATGCAGCTTCTACAGAAATCATTATATGGAAGACATAGTGTAGAGGCGTGAGTTCCGATAGCACAATGCCCTGGTTAAACGCCAATAAGACACCTGAGGTGTGGCCTGCTTAATCTGATCAAAATAAGCTATCGTTTGGGATCGATCATAGGCCATATTTGTTTGGTAATGAGGCATCCTGTGCCGGTTTGATTGGGCAAGCGTTTCAAAGTTTAGCAGATGTTTTATAGTAGCGATAGGCATGGAAGGTGGGTCTCTACCCGGAAAGGGCACGGAGCTTGTGCCCTTTCTAGCGAGTTCGTCCGCTTCGCAATTCTCTGAAATCTGATGAAAATAAGTTGGATGCTACAATACTTGGCCATCTCGTTAAGAGATAGACGGCAATTAATTGAAGTCTTGGAATTAAAAGTGACTGAATTCAGAGATTTGATCACTGCCTGGCTATCGGATTGATGACGATATCTATGTGCGATATTACATTTTTTTTTAGTCAGGACAGGGCTTCCTTAATCGCTATAGTTTCAGCCTGAAAGACGTAGTGGGTTAGTGCTCCGACTGTTCCAGTTTCGATACCCGAACTTACCACATTTCATAATTCACGGCTCCACCTCTGTCTAGAAAATGCTTCTCAACTTCACCATTCGGAGTCGGCATTAAGCTGTAGGTCCCATCCACTCGTGAAAGAACAATAGCACGCGCAACATGAGTTATAAGCAAGGCCCATATTATATTATGGGCCAAGCCTAGCGCCATCCATATTATATTATAAGTATCAAATTGAGCTTGTCCTAATTTAAACAGATTTACCTTTTGCAGAATGTGTTACTAGAAACAAAGTTTGGTTGACGGATTTCCTCTACTCTTTTCAGAATTATTTCCGAGAAAAAAATTCTTCTCGTCAACACTCTACTGTACGTTTATAGAAATGCGCACCATATTTTATTAATGTTATTTCTTTTTTTGGGCTTAGATTGTGTAACTAGGGTAAACTACCCTAATTCGAGCCCCCTGCCAATAGCGAGCCCCCTTCAGGAATATTGTCCAAAGGCTAAGCCCCTGCTTTTCAGACAAAAACGGTATTTTAACCGAAAAAATCGATCAAATCTTTTCTTTGTATGGTATAATTCATTTTCAGGTAATTTCGTTGGTAAGGAAAATTCAAAAGTAGAGTAGTGTAAGTGAAAAAAATCAGAGTAATTTCTGAAAATTCTTAAGAAACTAGAAACCTTGACGAAGAAGGCATGTGATTTTCTAGTTATCTAATTAAGGCGCAATGTAACAATAATAATGTATATTTTATCTTTTCAAAAGCAAAAGTAAGAAAAAGCAGTTATTATTTAAAATATATTGAGGGCTCGTTACTGGGACGAAAAAAATGAGGAAATCCAATAACGCGCCTTGGGGAGGCTCAATAGTGGGTTAGCCAAAAATAACTGGGACTTGATCCAGTAACGAGCCCGGTCAATTTTCAACCAAAAATTTATATACGGCTTTTTTTGTAGATAGACTTTTTACTGACTGCATTTCTTATTAGTGTTTATTTAAGTATACTAATTCCAAGCTTTGCTGTAAAAGCTGTTACATATAAAAATAACGCTATTTGAACTGTAAAAGTCTGATTAGGTACGTTTTTACAACCAAGACAATGCAATTTTTGTCCGTCCTAGATTCACGATCAGATTAAATATTTATACAAACCCGCCATGCAAACTTTTGATGTTTACTTATAAAGACCCTTATTTTTTCCGAATTTGAACTGTCCTATTTGATGCTGTTTCGCACAGAATCATAAAGAAGAAGGATACTTTATAATTATGTTCTATGTTATACTTTTTTGTCGCGTAAATATAAATGTGTTTATAATTAACATTTCAAATAAAATTATGTTTTGGGGCTATGATTTTTTCTCTCTGTTGATCATTCATTCAAATCCAATTGATCTACCAACAAGAAAAGAATGGACGCAAAAAGGAAAAACAACGTTATTTATACTTGTTACATTTGTTTTGTTTTTGCCTGCTTTTGTAAATTTTGGCCATGAATTTATTTAATGATGTTTTCTTTTTTATCTTTTTAGTAAAGTAACTATATAATAACTATGATTTCATTTGTATGTTATGAGTTATATGGGGGGCTCGTTACTGGAACGCTAAGGGTTTGAATTAGGAACAGGCGGCTCGGTACTGGCTTATGTCTCATTTTCTACTTTAATTAAATTTATTAAAATTGAGTCGTATACTTAAAAAAAGTTATTGTTTTCATCAAACAGTAATACATCAAGCTTTCCTTAACTCATAAAATTGTTTTCATATATCTAAGTAATTAATTTTGAGAGAGCAACAAAGTCAAAACATTTCTTGAGGGGGCTCGCTACTGGGTAGCTACCTACGCCCTACGTCTTATGAAGATTACGAAAGGGGTTTAGAAGAGGCAATAAAAAAAGGCAAATATCGTTGGGACCAAGGACGACTCAAAATTTTGTTCTTCTTCTTTCCTTGTATCATCTTATCTATTCTGCTTGTTAATTTGAAATCAAACTGTTTTTTCAAATACTATTTATATTTCATGTCAAGTAACTTAGTATTCTTCATTACTAATTATAAATTAATGAATGTTAATATGTTTTTTTTAATTACTATGCATTTTTAATGTTAATTTAATCATCAATATGTGATGATTGGGGTCGATGACGTGGGTCGCCGTGGCGTAGTGGGTTAGTGCGTCGACTCCTACGCACAGGGTGCCAGGTTCGATACCCGAATTTACCACCTTTGATAATTCACGGCCCCGCCTCTTTCGAGTCACTGACAATGGTGAAAGAGTATTCCTGTCTAGAAAAAGCTTCCTCAACTTCGCCGTTCGGAGTTGGCATTAAACTGTAGGTCCCTTCCAAAAGAACAATAGCACATACAACGCGAGTGGTTGCTGAGAAGCTAGGCCCTGGTCCGCTTCGGACTGTAGCGCCACCCAGATTATTATTATTATGTGAATCATATGTGCCTACTTTTGTTTCTTATTAAGACATTATTCGATTGCCTCTTATGATGTAAGAATTTTGTCGTAGATAAGGGTTGTTTGGTTGTTTACTCAAAAAAAAAAAGAATTTTATATCTTTCTATAAAAAAATCTGCTAGAAGCCTTCTTATAATTTCTTCTTATTTTCATATTTTTATAAGATCAAAATTAGATCAAACTAAGGCTTCACAATGGTTCCCTGATTTCCTATAACATGCCCCGTGTCAAGGAAAGGGAAACAATAAGGAATACTGAATGCATCGCAATAAACCTTACCGATGTAGGCATCAAAAAGAAAAAGAAGTAAAAAAGAATGAATAAAATTCTAAGGACCAATTTACAATGTAAGACCTGCCGGTGATCTCTTTAAGAGTACCTCTTTAAAATTGTCATCGCCAAGCATGTGGCGAATTATTCATTTTAACTAGAACTCGTATTCACTCATACTCGTCAGGAGCAAGAACGAAATGGTCGCAAAATAAAACTAAATTCCTTAATGTTTAAAAAATCATAAAACTGAGTTTAATTTCTAGTGCTTACACCGATAGTGAATTTTTTATAATGTGGTAAGGTTTATTTAGGGTTTTTGTTTTCTGCTGGTTGCGTTTGCCAGGTCTCTTTAAATTTGGTTGTTTTCGAAAAAGTTATCTATACAAAACGAGAGCGATTTTGTATAGACGAACGATCCATCGTAGAACAACAAACGTCGTGCCCATGAAGTAACCCTTAAAAAAGATTGGTAAGCCAAATATTTTCTTTTTCCTTTTCTTGGAAAGAACCCGCCACTGTATTCATCCATCGATTGAAACAGTCATTCCGATACAACACATCCCCAAATTATGTAACTACGCAATATCTCCTCCCTCTCTTAACACAAACTCACACGATTAGCACTGAAGTGACCTAATCAAATTCGGAGACAAGAACTCTCTGCCACATGCTTTCATCTACTTGTGGCACAGGAGCCCTATTCAAGTGCAGAATGATCCAATTAATCGCACAAGCAAATTCCTCCAAGTAAGAGCCTAAGAAAAACCACGAAAATCCAAGAAATTCAAAACAAAAGACAGAGGATAAGGGATTAAAATACGAGCATCGTATCGTAACCCAGCAGGAGGCTGAGAGGACTTACGAAGAGATACCAATCAGTTTCTCCTCGGGAACCCACCCGACCGCCAAGTCATCGAAATTAAAAGCACCCCATGGCAAGCATGCCCGGCAGGCAGGCAGCAAGCCCGACAAAAGGACCAAAATCCTCGAATCAATCATTCACCTGAGAGAGCAATTACACATGAAAGACTATCGATCCAGCAGGAATTATTATCCGCTTCAAGAGAAGGCACTGATGACCCCAGCCCTAAACGGAAATAGACTTCTGCTCCCCCGGAAGGACAGGGAAACACGTAACTTACCTTCGAAAGTCTCGACTCCAGCAGGCGTATATCACTGGATTCATGCACGAGTTGATCCATCCGAGCCACGTGACCACCGCCGACACGATCTCCTCGTGCTCTATGCACTCTATACAAAAACCTGACAAGAGGTTGACCACGAAAAACGGCAGCCAACACACAATGAAGACACCCATCACAATGCCGAGGGTCTTCGCAGCCTTTTTCTCTTTGGCGAACTTCGCCAGCTTCCGGGACAGCGAAAAGTTCTTGCCCATGTGCCGGTGGCGGGCAAGGCCGTTGTTGTGCAGCGCCGACAATGGTTCGTCGTCGGGCTCCTCGGGGGTCGACGTCGTCGTCCCCGATGCACTGTGGTTGTGATGATGATGGTGGTGGCTGCTGCCGCCACCGCCTCCCGCGCTGCCATGATGCACGACGGGATGGTGGGCTGTCGTGGTGGCCTCTCGGGTGGTGCCACCGCGGTGTATACGAAGCGTTAACTGTAGCTCCCCCGATGCCATCAGCACCTGCTTGGTGCCGATCTTGAGCGACCGGGTCTGTATGACGGCAGCACGATAGATGCGACAGTAGGTGAAGACCATCACTAACAGGGGGAGGTAGAAGGAGATGGTGGACGAGAAGACCAGGTAGCCCAGGTGCTCGGTGAAGGTGCACTTGAACTCGGGCATTTCGCCATCGCGGGCCGCTCGCCACCAGACGATCGCTGGGAAGCTGATGGCGCTGGAGCACACCCAGACGGCGCAGATGAGTGCGGCGGCCCGCTTCACCGTCATCCGCATGGGGTACGAGAACGGATCCGTGATGGCCCAGTAGCGGTCGAGTGATATCACGCAGAGGTTGAGGATGGAGGCAGTGCTGAAGAGCACGTCCAGCGACCGCCAGATGTCGCACCAGTCCGTGCCGAAGAACCACGTATTTTCCAGGACCTCGTAGAGCGCGGAGAAGGGCATCACAACCAACCCCACCAGACAGTCGGCGACCGCCAGCGAGGTGATGAAATAGTTGGTGGCCGTATGGAGGTAGCGCTCCCTGATGACGGCGAGTATCACGAGTGAGTTGCCAAAGACCGTCGCGAAGGAGAATAGGAACAGAAACGACAGCAGGCTGACGCGATCGTTAGGCAATGCCTCGAGGAACTCTGAGAGATCGGGCTCCGGCGTCTGGGTCAGAGAGTAGTTGGTGTTGGCGTCTGTCGTGAGGAAGCCATCGAAGTAGTTGATCAGCTGGTCCTCGCTGAGGTTGTACGCAGTGTAGATGGGCGATGGCGTGTGGTTGAAGTGACCGAGATGACCGAGGTGCGCCGCCGAGTGGTTGAACGTCACCTCGTTGGCGACGACGGTGGCGTTGTACGTGTGGACAGGCGGTGGCACTGCAGCAGCTATTTCCCAGTAGACCTCCGTGTTTGCATTATTCATTATCATTTCACTTTGGATCCGGTGGCGGCGTCTCGAAAGCGAGCATAGATTGCGAAACTACGAAGGTTAAGGTCTTGGATATGTGAAGAGGAAGATTGACCCTTAAATTGTATACAACTTAGTCTACGCTTAACGCTACTTTTGCTTAGTCTAGAGTGATTTTGGTGAGATTTGTTGTTTCCCTCAAGAGATGACGTGAGTGACTTGAGGCGATCCGCGAGTTTGTGCGATCTCTTTGTTTTGATGTGGTGGTTTCTGTGATGTGAGAGCAAACACTATCTAAGCTGTTCGCAATGGTGATGAGGCTCGCTTGCGTTTCCGTTTCTTCTCTTTAGTGAGCGTTGATCATGTCACACGATCACGATCGGACATTTTATCACAGTTGACAATGTCGTCCTCGATTGTGAATGGTTGCTGTTGTTGCTGAAGATTTGAATTGGCATGTTGATGGCGATGGAGCGCTGTCCTTAGCTCACACATGTGTGCGTCGAGATGATGACATTCAGTGCAAGCGATGTTGACACTGCTCATCGCCAGCCCATCACCAGAGGGGAATTGAAGGCGGGAAGTCCTGCAAAGAAAAGGGAAATGATTTTGAATTAGTTTTCGATGTTTGGGATTTGAATGGAAGAGAAAGAGATAAAAGACTAAGCCTTTTGATTTTAGCCGTGCATTTATGTAATTATCCGTGTATACGTGACACTTGTTGTCTTCTACGCGTGTATGTCCTAACTACACGAGCAACTAATGGAAGTAACGATTTCGTTTTAGCAGCTATTGTTGTAAAATAGATTTCAGAAATGAGAAAACAATCTCTCATTTTTGTTGTGCACGGGCCCGAAAATGTTCGACACCAGTCGACGAATACTATTGTCTGACCACGACACAACTTAACGACTCTATTCAACGTACATCGGCACCATCTCAGAGCTTGGCTGATGAGTCACGCGATTCTTTGTTAAAATTGTACATACCATGCTCCACAAAAGTGTCCGTACAATAATGCAATTTAGAAAGAAAGAGCTGTCATTCACACAATTTAAGTTAAGAATATTTTTAAAAGGTATATTCCAATAAAACAAGGTGAAAGGCTTCAGTTTTTCACAAAATTAATAGATATTGTTATCCGTTCAAAAAATAAATTTGAAAAAAAATTTAGAAGTGCACAAAAAAACGATCATCGGCGCTTAATGATTCATCATAAAATCTTGGCAGCACCGACGACATTTATGACATTTGCGGGGTAGCAGATGTGAAAATTTTTTTTGTTCTTCGATGGGTTTTCTCTCTTTCAACAAACAATTAGCCACGAGCTGAACACGAGCTGGACAGTGTAAGAATGGCGCAACACTTCAAATGTCACTTCTTGTTGGGTGGTGTACACTAGGTAAAGGGTGGTCCAACCATAATGCACCTTAACATCAAGTTTTCTTGCCTAACTTAATTTGAAATTTGTTTGTTTCAGTATTGGACAAATTCAACCTTGGAGAGGTACACAATTGAGGACCATTAAGATTAAATTAGAAGAGAAGATTAGAGGCCTTTAAGATTGTTAAAGCCTTTTACGAAAATGGGCGTTCAAATCAAAATGCATTTCATGCACTTCATGATTTTTTTGGTTAGCATAATCGAAAAAATGGAATGAAACCATATAGGTTAATGGGCATGAGTTCTAGCCTTGTTGTGGGGTTCATAGCATTTTGATAGGGCTATATAAGAGCTAAATACATGCATTTTGTGTGGTGTTATTGTGATAATTATCTTGCTATGATGGAATGAATAATCGATGGTGATCCCCAACATTTCAGCACTTGCTTTTAAATTTCGTTTAAGAGTATCAGTGTTCAAACTCAGCTTTCCGACTCTTGATGTCATCATAAAATTCCACACCATAACACTTGTACTACCCTCAAAAGGTCGTCAGACCTTTTTTTTTGCTGGGTGTCCATGACCTGAACCGCTATTGAACTATTGATCTCCAAATTTTTTCTGGGTGCGTTAGGTGTAATTTTGACTTATTCAAGCGCTCACATTATTAGTCATTACAAATGGTTTTGGACCACCATTGTGAATCCAGGGCAAAGTTGTTGACTGCTCTCAACTTGGCGAGATGCCAGCAACGATCCCTGTAAAATGCACGGGTCAAGTTGACTCTGGATAGCCTTTAAAGCAACCGCTTAGAGGTGAACTAATGTATGCAGCGGCCCCCTTGTCCAGGGGCTCAAGCCAGGACCCGGTCCTCCAGGTTCGGGGGTTGAGCGTGGTGTTAACTTCCCCACCGTGTAAAAAAAAATAATACTTCAGAAACGACGAGAAGCCTCGGATACGGATGATCCTACTGCTAACGAAATAAAGACAACGATTTTCGGTTCTGCACGTGGAATGTGAGGTCCCTGAACAAACCACGTGCAGCCGATGAACTTGCGGAAGCCTTCGAAGCTTATAAGATATCACCGCCATTCAGGAGGTGCGCTGGCATGGGCCGGGCAAAAAGAGGATGAAAAACTGCGATATTTACTTCGGCGATTGCTACAAAGAGCGAAGGCAGCGCTTATTCGGATGCGGGTTTGTTGTTCGAGGCAGACTTAGGCAAGAAGTCTTAAGCTTTAACTACATAAGCGATCGCCTCATAACAATCCGCATCAAGTCTACATTCGGCAAACCCAGCCTGATCTGCGCCCACGCCCCAATGGAGGATAAAGATGACGACAGCAAAGACGAATTTTACGATCTCATAGAAATAACATACGATCAATGCCCCAGCCACGACACCAAGGTCGTTCTAGGAGATTTCAACGCAAAGTTGGGCAAGGAAATCGTCTTTGCTAGAGTGATCGGGAAGCACAGCCTGCACGACAACACATCCGAGGACGGACTCAGGCTTTTGGACTTCGAACGGGGTGAAACCTCCTTGTAGCCAGTACGCGGCTCCCTCAACTTACCATCCACAAAGGGACCTGGCGGTCTCCTGATCAATCAACCGTCAACCAGATTGATCATATTGCAATCGACGTCAGACACTCCTCCAACATTCTCGATGTCCGAACATTCCAAGGAGCCAACATCGACTCGGATCATTTCCTTGTTGCAGCCAAGGTAAGAACACGGATATCGATAGGACATCGGAGTAGAGCAAGACCAAAACAGTTTGACGTCGGAAAGCTACAATCGCAATTGACCGCAACTTTGCCCATCGAGTCTCCCTAAAGCTCTCAGAGAGTCGAACCCTGCCAGGCGAAACAATCGACCACCAATAATGGAACCGCTGTCAAAAAGCCATCAGAGAAGCTGCATATGATGTGCTGGGTCTTAAAACGCCACCCCAAAAAACCCCTGGTTTGACAACGAGTGCAGGCAGGCACATTCATCGAAGCAAGCACCATACAAGGCGACGCTGGACAGAAGGACGAGAGCGGTGAGCTCTACGAACTTAAAAGAAGGGAAGAGCACCGGCTTCTCAAAAAGAAAAAGAAAGAGCATGAGAAGCGCGCGATCGAGGACATGGAAAGGTGTTACGAAAGAAATGACATCCTAAAGTTCAACCAACGGGTAAAACGACTATCCATGGGATAAAAATTTCGAAGAGAAGCCTGTGGT
Organism: Eristalis intricaria; assembly: GCA_964034865.1. Classification (NCBI taxonomy): domain Eukaryota; kingdom Metazoa; phylum Arthropoda; class Insecta; order Diptera; family Syrphidae; genus Eristalis; species Eristalis intricaria. Next base: position 155,897,555 of record OZ035873.1, on the reverse strand, counting down.
GACGCAGAGGGACAACTCGTAGTAGAATCGCAGTCGATACTGAGAATCTGGAAGGATCATTTCTGTAGACTGTTAAACGGCGAGGAAGACTCCAATACCGCTGTCAGGCAGAATGTTCCACTCAACGCAATTGACGATGATCGACGAGAATTCCGTCCCCCCGACCTAGACGAAGTCAAGATAGCGATATCGAGACTAAAGTCGAATAAAGCTGCTGGTGCAGACGGACTGTCTGCGGAACTGTTTAAGGCAGCTGGAGATCAGCTGGTAAGGTACATGTACCAACTCATCTGTAAGATATGGTCGGAGGAAAGGATGCCCGACGAGTGGAATCTCAGTATCGTTTGCCCGATCCACAAGAAAGGAGACCCCTTTGACTGCACCAACTAAAGAGGTATAAGTCTCCTGAATATCGGTTACAAGATCTGCTCTGCCATTTTGTGTGAGCGCCTGAAACCATACGTCAACAACCTGATAGGTCCTTCTCAGTGCGGTTGCAGGCCGGGGAAGTCCACCATCGACCAAATCTTCACACTACGGCAGATCCTGGAAAAAAACCCAAGAAATGCAGACTCACCACCTATTCGTCGATTTCAAGGCCGCATATGACAGCGTGCATAGGGACGAGCTATACAACGCCATGTCTAGTTTTGACATTCCTGCCAAACTCGTTAGGTTGTGCAGGATGACGATGGATAACTCTCCCTGCTCCATCAAGGTCGGTAACGAACTCACAGAGACCTTCAATGTCAAAAGAGGTTTTAGACAAGCTGACGATTTCTATAACATCATCCTGGAAAATATCGTGCAAGACTCACACGCCAACACTAGAGGCACGATCTTCCAGAAGTCCGTACAACTGCTAGCATACGCGGATGACATTGACGTGATTGGCAGAACACAGCGAGCGGTCAATGAAGCGTTTGCTGGTATCGAAGCGAAGGCGGCCAAAATGGGTTTAGCGGTGAATGAGGGCAAAACGTCTCGATGCTGTCATCGAGAAAGAACGCACAACTTCGACGACTTGGCCAAAACGTCACCATACGCAGCTATAACTTCGAAGTAGTGAAAGAATTCGTCTACCTCGGCTCGCAAGTGAACAGTACAAACAACACCAGTACCGAGATTAAACGCAGATTTACTCTTGCCAATCGCTGTTTCTTTGGGCTCAAGAGGCAATTGAATAGTAGAGTCCTCTCTCGAAGGACCAAGCTAACATTATATATTACCTTGATCATCCCTGTCCTGCTCTATGGTGCGGGGCATAGACAATCACAAAAGCGGATGAAGAGGCACTTGGTCTTTTCGAGATAAAAGTTCTGCGTTCAATCTTTGGTCCTGTCAGCGTTGATGGTTATTGGAGAAGAAGATTCAACCACGAACTGTACGAGCTGTACAGCGGCACGAGCCTAGTCAGGCGATCAACGCAGGGATTGAACGCCTAAGATGGCTGAGCACTGTAATTGACCTATCAAAACCATCTCTTCTCTAATGTCGATCGGTAAATATGTGATATATTCAAAAACCCACAAAAAACATAACAATATATATCCACCGTCAGTGAGAAATGAGATCGATCTCTGAACAATTTCCATGATAAAAAAAAACAAGATTTAATCATGTACCGTTTCGTGTAGATAGATGTCTCGAGCTTCTCATTATTTTTCATGGGCAATACCACTTTTTTATTTGAATAAACAATACAAGTTTGAATAAACAATTCATATTCTGATTTCCGGAGTATTCTACTGGCAATGAATACATCGAAAATTATACTTAAAAAGATATTTTGTAATATAATTGAATAATAATTGCTTACATAGATGCTTACACTATCAATTACAACATTGCTCCTGTCGTACGACAGGTTTTTCTATTAGTTTGCACTCGAACTTGAGACACATATTCGGTTTGACGAAAATCAAATCATTTCTCACCCAAATCTCACTCAGTCACCCTTAGAAAAATGTCCCGACATAATTCATCATGCTTGTTATCCTTCAGCCATTTATTACAGTTCCCCCTTGACACTACCCCAGCTAACAATGATTTCGCAGACAATCCTTGTCGCTTCGTTTGGGTTACTTACACTCGTTTGCTCATTTTTAACACATGATCCGGGCAATTCAATAAGAAGAACCATCGGAAAATGATCGTGATTTATATTCACCCATTGAATTGCCGTTTTCACGTCCCAAAAAGTCATCGACCACGACAATGATGGATTCACCTTTCTGCCGCACCGAGAAAAGGTTCTCCGAAACCCATTAAAAGTCCCCCTTATCGAAAGGGACCGAATCCGTACATGTTCTCGATTCAGTCGGCAACAATCATATTTCTGCAGATTTGCGTGTAATCAAATCCCATTAAACTCGGGCCATGACCTTTTACATTTTGAAGGATGCGGACCACAAGTGGTCGGCCTCAATGCGATGAGGATTTTCGAAAAAATTGCCGTCTAGACCTGACCCAAATCAATGTTCACTTCTTCGGTCGAAATAATAAATGAAGCTGTAAATGGAGCTGTGGTGGAACATATCTTTGACTTCTCGGATTGGGCGGAGGGTTGTCTGTCCGAATGAACCTGATGACTTCTTTCGTTTAATTTCACTCGGCCACAGTTGATCAACAGAAATTCCACAGAACTGGAAATCAATTTGCCCTCTGAGAGGTGGTCACTCTCCCTCCTCCCTCCCCCTCCCACCCCCCTCCACCCCTCCTGCCCAGTGAAAAACTCGATGAGCGGAGAAGAATATACTTTGAAATCCACACACACAACGGCCGAGTATGGCATCCCTAGGCCGCCCTTAATTTGATGAAGACTTTCTAAACTTTGTGCAGAAAATTATCCCATAACCCTAATGCGGTCTGGCGTTCCTTACAATTGTCAACCTTGAGATAATATTGGTTTGCCAGTGTAAATAGCAGAGAGGAAGCACATGTAACATCATTAGGTCGTCCAATCTCCTCGAAACAGGATATAATATGGCATTCCAGGCAGTGGATTCCCCTTGTGCGGTCGTGTCTTTGAGCGAGTGGGTGTGGGAGATGGGACTCTGCTTGCTTGTGTGTAAGCTTCGAAAGGGCAGAGGGCTTCTCGATTCGGGTTTTGTTCACTTTTGTCCTTCCCCCACCCCTGAATAGACCATTAACGTTCTCTCACCACAATGATGACTGAGCAAATATGAAATTAAATTACTGATGAAGCATTGCAAAGTTCCCCTCGAACTTCCTACTGGGGGTCCGTTGGGAATCTAATTTCTTTGGATAAATCATCCGGAGAATGAGGAGCAACGTAGAACCGATTCATTATTGAGAACAATGATGATGGAGGTCTATTGGGGCGGGCTCGTGTGGATGTGTGGGCCGCCATCCGTGGGGTGCTGTGGAATGTGATGGGGGAAATGTTTTGTCTTCCGATGTCACATGCAATTGGGATTTGATATATTGATGGATTGCGTGTGTAATGGTAAGTTCTAGTTCAAGTCGGTTGATGGCATGACAGCGATTGTGGGTTAGGGAATCTTTCAAGAGATTTAATGGCTTCAAGTTAATATGACTTATTTGAAATAGGACAGGTGTATTGAATGATAGATTGTACACATTTTTAGCCCATTGTCATTGGCAGAATTTCCGCTTTCAATAGGCCCAGATTAATCAAGTACACGGTCGATAGTTTTTGCTAAGTTATTCTGATTGTTCAAGGCAGTCTTTTGTCTTTTAGTTCAACCTGCTCAAAGAGAATGCCGATTTTACTACCGTCGATTAGTGTTCACCGACCTAAAACGTAGATCGCCTTCTTAAACCTCGGCCTGCTGCGGCAAGTTTTCATACTAATTTTTGAGGGACGTGTCTTGCTTCGTAGTAGGTTAAGGTTGATTCTTTATATTATAAATATGCAAACTTACAAGATCCAACGAAAACGCACGATGATAATTGTAAAAAAAAACAAAAAGTTTTCAGAGACTTATATTAATATTTTTTTACATAATTGCCATAGAAGGATCTATGGCAATTATGTGTGAAGCAAAATATCGGTTAAATGCTCGCCAAGGCTTCGGTGGCATACCTCTATCCAATGGTCGATATTTTCAATCTGAGACATAATTGAAGTTCAATGTCGTTTATGTGCAAAATTATCTCATCCTTTAGCTCTTGAATTCTTCTTGGCTTATTGACGTACACTTTTTCTATTAAATATCCCCAAGGACAAAAGTCCAAAGATGTCAAGTCACATGATCGGCACGTGCCGGCCAATATACATCGCCACGACATGAGATAGCGCGGCCATTGAATTTCTCGGGCAAAAGAGCCATTGTTTCGTTGACTGTGTGGCAAGTGGCACCATCCTGTTGGAAGCACATGTTGTTCAGGACCATATCCTCAATTTATGACCACAGGAAGTTCGTTATCAACTCGCGATAGCGAACACCATTCATGGTAACTCCTTGGGCGATCTCATTTTCGAAGAAGTACGGCCCGATGACGCCGCCAGCCAGCGTTACAAGATTTAGCAGTTTCCTGCGATTTTAGCAGGATTTTCCCATCAAAATTATATATTTTTTCTTGTTACTTGGGTTGGTGAAAATCTTCAACAGGACACTGTGTGACCCGTGTCCACATAGTAGTGTCAGATTTAAAAACACCCTTTTCTTTTCGTTTTTCGTTACTACAAATAAGTTTCCTTATCAAGTAGCTTACATTTAAGGATATTTTCGCGTGTTGCAGGTAGACCTTCGGTAACATCACCTGCCACGATGGCCATCTTTAGGATGGTTTATTACTATAGCGCCAAATCGAACGGTCTCGTACGCTGGAGTCGGCGTACTAAACGTCTCTTGTCCAAAGTTTGGAGGATGCCATTGTTACAATGACCACGAAGTTTGAAACTTAGCTTTCGAGCGGAGTTTGTTATTTCTTCGTCGACGGTAGTTATCCCTAGGTCCTGAGATACCAGTGAGCTTTCACAATATCCCGTATACTTTTATTTTGAAGGGACTGAATAAACCCTGTGTTATTTGCTTTGGTACAACCCCATAGTTGTATGCCGTAAGTCCTTATAGTCTTTAGTACTTACTTTTGTAATAGCAGTTTGTTGTACATGCTTAACTTGGAGTACCTTCCAAGTAACATGTACATTTCTCTATACCGGTGTTCGAGTTCATCTCGTTTCTTTTTCACGTGGGCCTTCCACTTGACGTTCCAAGATATTTTGCGTCATTAGCGTACGGAATTAATGAAAACTGGTAGATTTTCAATATTTCTGTAGGTACTACTTATGTGCGTTGATTTGGTCTCATTGGGAGCAAATGCCAGCGTTTTGACCATTCATTTATTTTATCCAGAGCTCGTTGCAGTTTGTCAAGTGAGGACTGAACTGAACTTCCCGTTGCCGAGGACGCTGTGCCATCCGCAAATGTAGCCACAAGTGTACACTCAGTTTGTAGTGTACAACAGGTACAATGTAGGACCAAGGGCACTTCCTTGAGGGACTCCTGCTCGGATCTCTTTAAATCGAAGTATTCAGTGCCGTGTTTAACTCTAAATATCCTGCTATCGAGTTAAGATTCTAGTACCTTACAAGCTCGTACGTAAAATGCTTAGTTTTGAAATAAATATTACATGCAGCAGATTTGTTAGCATTTTTAAAAACTCAGGCAGTTTTCATCAATTCTTAGAAAAGTTGGATAAAATCCACTACCAAGTATACATTATTTGCCTTTTAATGAAATATATTTACGTGTTAATGTGGCGAATCACATTACAAGTGTCAAATGAGGAAGGATGATGCAGCATTTTTATTTCAGTTGACTCATTGATGACTTACTAATTTGACCTATTTCATTTTTAAATCCGCAAGCGAAATATTGTAAAACTGTTCCCTCATATGGTACAGGGAACTGATACTTAAAAAATTTTCGACGAATATTGGCAAATAAAATTTGATAAACATGCCTGAGATCTTTTGACAACCATAACGTTATATCAGTTAAAACATTTTGAGGAAATGTTAGTAAAATAGAGAGGAACGAAAAATATTCCACAGTTTGTAAATTTGAATAATATACATATTTATATTAGATATGCAGATATCTAATTAAGAACCAAGAACCATAATCGCTTCAATAACGGAAATGGTGCATCACTTTTCCAAGTAAAGCATACCTCCTGTTTGCTCTTACAAATTTGTTAGAAAAAATAAAATCTTATTCGAATGTTCTTCATAAAGATTCCGAATAATTATTTTTAATAACTTGGTAAAAAAACTTAATTTAGAAATGGCAATCCATTTAAATTATCATAATATATATATATATATATATGTTAAAATTAATAAACAATGCATACTTAAAATAAATGTGTTTGCATTTTTTGAAAATAAATATTTTCAATTCAAATTTCAATTCACTAAAATGAAACTAAAAATTAGAAAAAAAAGATATTCATCAAGGAGACATAACATTTATTTTTAGCATTTTTTACGTTTTCGTCTAGAAGGTTTAGCAGTTTCTTATCCTGGCTTTAGCAACCGCAAACAAACAGTCACTCTTTGTGCATACATCGGCTTTACTCGTGGATTCTCATTTGCTCAAATGCGGCAAATCTCTTTATTAAGGAAACCACTGTGCCGAAAATGTGCCTCGTCGTTGAAGATCATTTGCTTTGTAAAGTCCCCATTCACTGCTGCCTGTTCAACCAACCATTCGGCGAATACATCTTGATTTAAACGCCCATTTTCATAGAAGGCTTCGACAATCTGAATGCGCCTCTCAATTTTGTACCTCTCCATGGTTGAATTTGTCAAACACTGAAACAAGGAAATTTCAAATTATTTTAGGCAAGACAACTTGACGTTAAGGTGTGACTCACAATAAACATCGTTCATTATGGTTGGACCCCCCTATATAAATCAGCTTTCAAAATATTTTACCACTTTAAGATATTGAAGTTTCATAAGTCTGAACGACTGCTGCATCTTACCGGCAAGCGCCTGGATGGCGCAGTCGGTAGAGTTTCTGCCCCTGGTTAAACGGTGTCCCAGGTTCGAATCCCAGTGAAAGCTAAAATAATACACTTAATACGCGAGTAAGCCCGCAGGAAAAACGACTGGATGGCGCAGTGGGTTAAGTGCCTTAGTGGGGTCTCCGGTTCGAATCCCAGTGAAAGTTAATACGGTTTTATCTGGTTTCCAAGTCTGGTCCAGTCAGCATTTGCCGTTGGGATCAAATTGAAGGCACTATCACTGGAGTGGTCAATCAGTGGTAGTAGTCGGACTATGTGTATCACACTGGACCAATATAGTCCAAGTGTGCTGGTGCATGCTCTAGCAGCCCCCCCACCTAACCTTACCTCCTGCCAAGCCTTGTGAACAATGTCAATTTTTGTAATTATTTGAAACTACTGAAATTATTAAGAAGTATGAGTGCAGGCTCTCTGTCAAAGTCCTACCCTCCGATTTACGTTTTGAATTATTGAAGCTGAGTTGAGGTACCCAACTTACGTATAGTGGTTGGCCTTGTGTGGGAGCGCAGGAATAAATATGTAACTTTTGATCCCGTAGACCGATCTTTATGAAATTTGAAACATGGTATATGTGCCACGAGATCTTTTATGGTTCAAAAATGGTTGATCTAATTCATCAGGATTACTCATTATCGGAGTAAACTTTTGTGAAAAAAGAATATCACTGGTATGATAATTTCAAACCCATTGCCATTTTTTGCAACTTAGGTCAACGTACTACATTTAATAGGCTATAGCGGAGGTTAGGAGGCTGATATGATTTTTCGAATATGTTAAGAGCATGTTTTCAGCAGAAAACTAGGTTTCACCTTGGAGCTTTTTTTACAGTCCAATAAACCTTAAAACATTCTCCCTGGATAAGCTTGTTTTATCAAGATCCTAGTATAAGAAGTTGATTAGCTCGGACCTCCGCCTGGATTCACCTTTTTTTAATTTAAAGATTTATATTTCTTTTAAAAATAAAATCCTAGTAGCATTCTTTCCAACCATTATTAGCCAAGAAATTATAACTTTTGTAATTTTACTAAGGCGAAAACCTAGTTTTTAAAAAAAGGTACCTGAGTACCGTAGCTTTCTAAAACTGTTAAAAATTCATTGAAGTTTTTTGAGCTAAAACTGTAGCTCAAAGGTGAAAAATTGTATAATATTAATTCCTGTGCACCTAGTCTAGCCCAGCTAACACACGCAAATTTATTCTTATTTTTTGCTTCGAAGCTTAAGTAAAATACAGTATGTCAAAGAATTGTCTGCAAAAGGAAAAAATTTTTGCAATTTCAGCTGAATTGTGAAATTAAAAAGGAAAAGGAAACTAAAATAAACTGTTTCTGAGGTTCTTCTTCTTCTTCTGGTGACGCTACAGTCCGGGGTGGTCCTGGGCCTCATCCAGTAAGTCTTTAGCCAGCTATCTCCAACTGCGCACACCAAGTTGATTTAAGTCCTTCTCCAGCATGGTCCTTCATGGGAGGACTCTACTACAAAGAAACAGCGATTAGCGAGAGTAATTCTGCGTTTAATCTAGGTACTGGTGTTGTTCGTACTGTTCACTTGCGAGTCGAGGTAGACGAAGTCTTTCACTACCTCGAAGTTATAGCTGTCTATGGTGACGTTTTGGCCAGGCCGTCAATGTTGTGCGTCCTTTCTCGAGGACAACATTTACTTCGTTTTGACCTCGTTCACCGCTAGACCCATTTTAGCCGCTTCCGCCTCAATGCCAGCAAACGCTTCATTGACGGCTCGCTGTGTTCGATCACGTCAATGTCATCCGCGTATGCTAGCAGTTGTACGGACTTCTGGAAGATCGTGCCTCTAGTGTTGGCGTGTGAGTCTTGCACGATCTTCTCCAGGATGATGTTAAAGAAATCACATGACAGCGCGTCGCCTTGTCTAAATCCTTTTTTGACATTGAAGGTCTCGGTGAGATCGTTACCGACCTTGATGAAGCAGCGAGAGTTCTCCATCGTCATCCTGCACAACCTGACGAGTTTGTCAGGAATGTCAAAACTAGACATGGCGTTGTATAGCTCGTCCCTATACGCTGCCATATGCGGCCTTGAAATCGACGGATAGGTGGTGTCGATCTGCATTTCTTGGGTTTTTTCCAGAATCTGCCGTAATGTGAAGAGTTGGCCGATGGTGGACTTCCCCGGCCTGAAACCGCACTGATAAGGACCTAACAGGTTGTTGACGAATGATTTCAGGCGCTCACACAAAACGGCAGAGAGGATCTTATAGGCGATGTTCAGGAGACTTATACCTCTATAGTTGGTGCAGTCAAAGGGGTCTCCTTTCTTGTGGATCGGGCAAACGATACTGAGATTCCATTCGTCGGGCATGCTTTCCTCCGACCATATTTTACATATGAGTTGGTACATGTACCTTACCAGCTGATCTCCAGCTGCCTTAAACAGTTCCGCAGACAGTCCGTCTGCACCAGCAGCTTTATTCGAATTTAGTCTCGATATCGCTATCTTGACTTCGTCTAGGTCTGGGGGACGGAATTCTCGTCGATCATCGTCAATTGCGTTGAGTGAAACATTCTGCCTGACAGCGGTATTGGAGTCTTCCTCGCCGTTTAACAGTCTACAGAAATGATCTTTCCAGATTCTCAGTTTAGACTGCGAATCTACTACGAGTTGTCCCTCTGCGTCACGACAGGCTTCTGTCCGAATTTTGTATCCATTGGATAGTCGTTTTACCCGTTGGTAGAACTTTCGGACGTCATTTCTGCCGTAACAACTCTCCATGTCCTCGATCGCACTCTTTCTTTTTCTTTTTGAGAAGCCGGTGCTCTTCCCTTCTTTTAAGTTCGTAGAGCTCACGAACCGCTCACGTCCAGCTGCTTGCTTCGCTGAATGTGCCTGCCTGCACTCGTTGCCAAACCAGGGTTTTTTTTTGGGGTGGCGTTATAAAACCCAGCACATCAAATGTAGCTTCTTTGATGGCTTTTTGACAACGGTTCCATTGTTGGTCGATTGTTTCGCCTGGCAGGGTTGGACTCTCTGAGAGCTTTAGGGAGCCTCGATCGGCAAAGTTGCTAGTGGTCAATTGCGAATGTAGCTTTCCGACGTCAAACTGTTTTGGTCTTGCTTTACTCCGTTGTCCTATCGATATCCGTGTTCTTACCTTAGCTACAACAACGAAATGATCCGAGTCGATGTTGGCCCCTCGGAATGTTTCCCGATGTTACTGTACTAATTCATTCAGCACTATAGCGAATTCCCCTTTGGCTGTTTAATTTTTCATGGATCATTTGTACAGCGTTTGCAGAACAGTAAGCAATTTAAAAATGCCTGGAAACCGAACTGATAATAAAAAAAGTTGGCTTATTTCAACTATTATGATGGAAAATCTCCTAAAGAAATAACCCAAATATTGTCAGTTAAATTGAGGACAGTGTACAGAGTTGAGAAATTCTGGAGGCCAACCAAGTAAGCTGTCCCGAAGAGATGAGTCCAAAATCGTCAGAGCTATTATTGAAAAGCCCCAAATCAGCTTAAGGCAATTAGTCAGGGAAGTAGGTACTGACGGCAAGTATTGCACAAAAAGAAATACTCTTCAAGAATAGCACGCAAGAAACCGTTACTCTCAGGGATAAATTTGAATAAAAGGTTGAATTTTGCACTGCATAACATCGCACTGCCAGCAGAGTTCTGGAATGACGTAATTTGGTATGATGAGACAAAAATTATGTTGTATTACAATGATGGGACTAAAACGCTGTGGTGGCAATCAAACAATTATTATTATCAATCTCCAAAACCCTCAAAAGCTGCAATACTAGTTGTACCAAGATAATGACCCAAGGCATAAGTCACTCTTGTGCAAGACTTACAATTGTAGCAAAGTGCTCGACACACCTGCGCAAAGCCCCGATATGAACCCAATGGAACATTTTTGGGCATTTTTAAAAAAGATGGTGGCAAAACGGGCTCCTACATCAAAAAACGCATTAATTATAGCAATCCAAGAAGAGTGGAAAACTACGTATGGAACACCTAGTTGTATCAATTCCACGAGGGCTACAAGCCGTTATTGATGCCAATAGTGGCCACACTAAATATTAAGGCAATTTTTTTATATTTCCTCGGTTTTTTCCTTCCATAACTTATGCTATAGATTTGCAAGCATTTTGCAAACAATTAATTGAAAGATCAAAATTTGAATATGTTTGTTATTTTTGTGTTTATGTATTTGTTTTTGAATTGTGGTACGTTTTTTTTGTTGTAGCTATCAAGAATAAACTTGTTAATAAAATTATGAAGAAAGAAAAATAGAAAAGCAATGCATTTCATTAATATTCACATTTCAGCTGAAATTGCAAACATTTTTTCCTTTTGCAAACAATTACTTGACATACTGTAGTATTTATTACAGGAATTGTTTTGAACAAACAGTTTTAATAATAGCTGTGTTTTTTTGCAAGCGTATATACGCTTAATTTTGAAGTGCACAAAAAAACGATCATCGGCGCTTAATGATTCATCATAAAATCTTGGCAACACCGACAACATTTATAGCATATGCTAAGCATTCAGGTGTAGTCGTGGAAGGTGATTTTTGATCTTTGATGGTCACAATCTTCATTTTGTGACTGTGTACTTTAAACCACGTACGTGACCATCACTTTAAAAACAAAAACACTTAATAATTATAAAATAAAAAAATGTTCATCAAATGAAAAGAATCGATTACGAAACATAAATGCAACGTATAGCAGAGACTCTTGATATACCAACAATTGCATACTTATAGATGCCAAAAAATTTAAAAATGATCTAATACATCAACCACACCTGCAGGTGTAAGCCACATACAGCAACCTAAGCAATGAATGAATGAATTCAGGAATGAACACACAGAAATTAATGATTGGGAGCATTGTTTTTATCCGCGCTTATTCATTAAGCGGCGGTAAATATGATGAGTAAGTTAAGCGGATATAGGACTCGTTGTTAGTGTATTTTACATGCAAAGTGAAATTTAGGCGTATTTACGCTTGCAAAAAAACGCAGCTAATGCCACTTTCCATACAAACGGGTTACTGTGAGGAAATACACGAAATTCCAAACTTAACGAAAGGGTAACATTGGAGCACTGTAATATGATATGCGAGATTATCCTTTGACATTACTTGCTCAAATTTTGGCAAAACATAGGCCAGGTATAATATAATAATATGGATGGCACTACAGCCCGTAGAGGGCCAGGGCCTAGCTTCTCAGCAACCACTCGTGTTGTGCGTGCTGTTGTTCTCTCACGCGTGGAAGGGACCTACAGTTTAATACCGACTCCGAACGGCGTAGTTGAGAAGCTTTTTCTAGACAGGAATACACCTTGAGCATTGTCAGTGGCTCGAAAGAGGTGGAGCCGTGAAATATGAAAGGTGGTAAATTCGGGTATCGAACCTGGCACCCTCTGCGTAGGAGTCGACGCACTAACCCACTACGCCACGACCAGGTATATATCTATTAAAAAATGAATGCAACATCTCCATATTCCTTTATTATATTAAGCCAGGTTAAAAGCTCTAAGGCTAATGGAAGAGTGGATTGCTTGGAACATGAAGGGATCAGTCAGTCTCATTGCAAGCAAGAAACAACACAGAGTACCTGAACCGAACCTATTAAGAACTCGAGGGTGATACAAAATATTTTCTTCCTCAACATGTTTTCGGTTTAGCGCAGCACACCAAGTCCAGTATTCATTTCAATTCCCTCGAAATACTATCTTCCCTCAAGGTCAACAAGATGGCTTAGTGATGCCATCTTCATTCGCCCAAAATCTTTTTACGCCCATCGAATTTTTTTAAGCCTGGAAACAGCAAATAGTCCCTGGGGTTAAGTATAAGCTTCGTAGCTCAATAATGACTGAACATTATATATCTCCCGGGAGAACAACACTTTTTTCTTCGCCAAATTCAGTTCTTTTTACTTAAAATCAATACTGAATCCGTCCAAACGCTGGGACTTATATTCGGCTGTGATCATTTTTCTCTTTTCCAAAAATTCAATGATCTTGTTGGCCGAACCGCACTGTTTTGGCGTTTTGTGATGGATCCTTTTAAGTTTACAGTAACGGAATGTTCTAAAATCTCGTTCGGAGTGTAGCTAAATATCACTAGACACTCATTTAAATTTGAATACGGTTGCGCTTACGGTGGAGTGGGATTTATGGCTGCAACCAGAGCGCGGACACCATTTTGATGCACAAATATTCATGCAGAATGTTTTATATCCTCATCCTCAGGCAATTTCATGCACGTTAATTCTCCAATTTTTCATTCATTCCGTGGATTTTATCGATGATTTCTGACTGACGACCGTCTTTGAGCGAACTGAACGTTCGGTGTCACTTGTAACGACCCAAAGGAAACTCAGTAAGCCACTGTTGAACCATTGAAATTGGCGAATTGCACTCGAAGTTCTTATTTTGTCTGTTTAAAAAATACAATGGGTTGCCTACTTTGAATGTCTTCAAATGACGCAATTGGCTCAAAACTAGACAGCAGTCTACTTATCTTCATAGATGGGAGTTAACGTGAGAATAGATGGACTCAAAGCAGATGCACTGAAGTCTTTGACTATTTAGTCTCCCCTCGTAAGTCTCAAAAGTTGGTCTATAAGCCGAACTTGATTGTCTTTTTACTATGTTTTCGGTAGTGGCAGTAGTGAACTTCGAACGACTGTTTGAATGCCGCAAACAGAAAGCATTATTGATCCACAGAATAAATCACTTTATGATAGGCCAGTCAAGCTCCTCGATGTCCTTGAACTCGGTTAGCCATTGCCAAGTTAATTTCGTTCCCTTCACAGCCGAAGATTCACGTCATAAACACATTCTATCAATCATTCAAGCCGTTGTCACTGTTTACTGCCACACTGTGAGCTCATTCAGCGAAACCCCCCACACACATGATGAGCCGATACCGGTTATTGGCCCTAAAAATGCTGAAAATTGTCTCCGATTTTTATGGCAGCAAGCACAAATGATATTTTACAGCGCCACGAAATTGAATCGCGGCTGTCGATAGCTTGTCTAGTTTGATGGACTCAACATGCCACACACATCCAATCACTTGTTCGCGGCGCCCTTCAACCATCGATCGTTTCACAGCTCCTCTTGTCATAATTCATCGCAGTACGCCCCGCAAAAACGTGCTGGCCATCAAGAAGGGAATACAAAAACAGAAGAGTAGAAAAAAATGACTTTTCACATTTATGTAAATGACGATGAAATTTAAAAGAATGTCCTGCCGCATCGTGTCCTGCGAAGAAAATAAAACAGAATTATGTACATTATCCCATCTAGTTGGGTAAACATAGCGCCACGTCGGATGTGCCTACGAGTACTTCAAAGTTAAGCACGACTCGCTCGCCCCTCCACCCTCGCACTCATCCGTCCAACGGATCCGCACTCAATCCAACACGCAGTCAGCCTGAAGAAGCCTTGAAATAGAATGAATACGAGCAGGGGGAGCCGACGGACACGAAACAGGGGCCAACGACAACTTGTCTGTTAAAAATTTTAATTAACGAATGTACTACTATTTACAGTAAGCAAACAGGGAGCCAACCGAGGACTCACTCACTCACTCACCCACTCACTAAGCAAAGCCAGCACGTCGGGGTAGCAGCGTGTAATTGCATTTCGGTGTGCTGCATGGATGCGGGTTAAATTTTGCATTCGAATGGGGAGAGGAGCCGGCACTCCGTTGTGAAGGACCTTTTTGTGTGAGGACCGCAGAGTACACAGAGCACAAATTGAATGGTCATTCATTGAACCAGAGTCAAATGCGATGTAATAGGACTTGATGCTGGGAATACATTTCTCTATTTCAGAACTGCTCCACAGGTGAGGGAGGACGAACCAAGGTGGGTCCTTTTGTGCGATGGGGACTGGGGTCTGCTTTGTTGTGGCTTCGGGTATCTTGTTGCCTGGTGGCGATGATATTGCTTCCCAGGGCATATCAAGTACACTGAAACCTTGAGAGGTGGTAAATTGTTTTTTTTTTTCGAAAACCTCCTCAATTGTTGGCTGAAGTGAAAATTTGGGGAACGTGGCTCTGCTTGAGTGGGAGGAGCATTTCTGTACTCCTATTGGTCATTCTTGGAATTTCAACTTGCTCTTAGTGGTGCTTGACATTTCGAAAAAGGTGTGAACAGAACAGCGGAGGGAACAGATGACATATATCATTGGGAAGGGATCCCCACTCTCACCTTCCAAGGGATAGTTACTTTTACCTCAACTAAAAGTCACCAGAGGCTTTCAAACTTCTTCCATAAAACAATTTTTCAATAATTCACAAGAAACATTGAAAAACTAAAGCACTTGCGGTAAGACTTTAACCATAAAAACTCGAAAAAGGAGAGGAACTCCCTAGGCGAATTGTTACCAGGCGTTGCTGTGGCGAAACGAAGTCACACTGAACTTTTTATGATTGTGAACATTTTTAACGTCGTGTCCTCACAGCTCGCGATGTTTACCGGGAATGTGCCCGGTGAACTGAGGAGATTGGCCGAGGGGTTTGAATTGAAGTTTTGGGCGCCACAAGTTTTGCTCAGCACGTTTAACTCCTCAAGTTTACCGGGAATTCGGAGTGCATTAACTTTAGTAAACAGTAAATACCCGCGTTAAGCATTTACAAGACACAAATGCTCTTTGAGCATTGACATCCTTGACAAAACCGACAAAATCGAGTCAGTAAAAGCTTTCCCCTTTCGAAGTACTTTATTTATTTATTTACTAGCTGTACCCCGCGACGTGGGCCGGGTTATTGTTCCGAAACGACTACAAGCTTCGGATACGGATGACCCTGGTGCTGCCGACCATTGACAACGTTTTTCGGTTCTGCACGTGGAATGTGAGGTCCGTTAATTGACCACGTGCAGCCGCTGAACTTGCGGAGGCCCTAGAAGTCTATAAGGCAGCCATCTAGGAGGTGCGCTGGTAGGGCTGAGCAAAAAGAGGGTGAACAAAAATGCGACATCTGTTTTGAGGATTGTTACAAAGAGCAACGGCAGCGTTAGCTTGGATGCCGGTTTGTTGTTCGACTTAGGCAAGAAGTCTTGAGCTTTGAATACTTGAATGCACGTGTAATGTATTAGCAACACTACGGTAGAGCGTGAGACCGTGAGATTGGAGTTGTTATCTGACCACCGACAAATTCGGACCTGTTGGTGAAACGACACTACAGAGCACCTTCATAACAATCGGTATCCGGGCTAAATTCGCCAACATCAGCCTGATCTGTGCCCACGCCCCAACGGATGATACAACAGCAAGGAAGACTTTTAGGATCTCCTATGGATGACCTCCGATCGATGTCCCTGCTATGACACCAAGATCGTTCTCGGAGATTCCAACGCAAGGCTGGGCAAGGAAGACATCTTTGCTAGAGTCATCGTGAAGAACATTGCCAAGACGTTCAAGAACAGTCACAGGCTGTTGGACTTCGTAACGGGCCGAGACCTCTCTGTAGTCAGTACGCCGTTTGCCGATCGAGTCTTCCTGCAGAGTCTAACCCTAGCAAGCGAAACAATGGAATAACAATAAAACAGTTGAAGAAGAAGATGGTATATAACCTAATAATAACCTCAACTTAACGTGGAGGCTTGTAGATTAATCAAGCTAAACTGGTCTTCGTAGGAGGGTAATATAAGGCTGTCGGTCCATGAGAGATCGTGTAAAGCAAAACGAATAAATCTGTGCAGTACTGCTGCGATTCTATGGGAGTGAGTCATTTGAAACGATGACCAATCTTGGGTGGCATATACTTGCATATGGTTATTACCTTGTCCGACAAAGGTAATAAAAAGGAATTTCCTAATACTTATAAATTACAAAATAAGTTAGAAAATTCTTGAGACCGGTGTCTTATGAAACGGAGAGAATGCCTTTCAGTATGCGATCGGTGTGCAAACGGAAGTTTAGCTCCCAATCACAAATGACACCCAAATCACATAAATTAGCGACTGAGGTATGAGATGATTTTCCACAGGGGGTGACGATATAGATCAAAGATGAAGAAAGTGTCGAGATATTTGGATGTGAACCCGAATCTTCTTAGCTCAACAAAAACAACGACAGGGGCTACATCACTGAAAGACTAGGCGATAATTGAGGATGATTTGATTCAACCTCCTTCAAACGAGATGGTTGCAAATTCATTCTTCATTTTGCATTTATATCATGAATCAACAAACGATTCTGTGTACATTTTAGGTATGGTTTAAATTCCATTGAAGATTCCTTTTTAAAACCAAAGTAAAACATTCGCTATTCAGTCATGTGTAGCATACTATTTACTGCGTTGGAGGAGCATACTATATACTGTCTGCGTAGGAGTCGACACACATACCCACTACGCCACGGCGACCCACGGTAGATACATTCCCTAAAAAAAGACATGAAGTAATCATAATAAGAGGGGATTGGTTCCATATCCTCCAACACTGTAAAAAAACATAAAATAATTGATTCACACAAAAAAAATTATGGGAGGGTATTAGTATATCATAATGAGCTAAGCCTTATAGAGTGCAGGGACAAGACTGCCCCAGCCCGAAGAGTCTTCGGCTGCGAACCGACGACGGCCTCACTTAAGGTGGCGCACCCAGGTGAAGAAGGACCTCAACCAACTTGGAGTTCGATATTCCAGACAGGTTGCTAAAAATCGTGTTAGCTACAAATGCTTGTTCGTTGAGACCCAGGTCGACTCCGGATTGTAGCGCCACTAGAAGAAGAAGAAGAAGAAGCTCAAAGGACTCTTCTTTTACTAATTTATTGAAATGAGGGTATAACTTGAGCGGTGGCCAAATAAATTTCCGATTAGATTCTCCGTCGCCATTTTGGAAACTACTACGAGTTTATGCTTCCACGACACCTAAACTTCAAACAGTCGAGGTTAGAATCGGAGTTCCTTGACGATATTTATGTAATTGGAAACAATTGGTAAGAATCGACAATTTTATATCGCGCGTAATAGAGGTAACATCTGGCGTTCCTCAAGGTAGTCATCTCGGCCCGCTGCTGTTTTTTTTTTTTATTTATGAATGATGTTCATGAAATATTTTGATTTTGCAGAGTTTTAATATTCGCAGATGACTTAAAAATATTTGCAAGCATCAAACATTTTAATGATTGTATTCGTTTCCAACTGGATAAATGTAAATTATTAGAATGGTGTAAACATAATGGATTGGAGCTTAATATTTCTAAATGTAAGATATTTACAGCGTACCGCATTGCTGCGCCGTTCTTATATGATTATTTGATCAATGATCTTCTGCTTCATCGTCTTGAAAAAGTTAAAGATCTAGGCGTCATATTTGACTCAAAATAAAATTGTTCACTACATTATGACTATGCCATATCTAAATCTAACTCATTGTTAGGATCTCTAAAGCGGAATAGTAAAGACTTCGAAGATGTTTATAGCCTTAAAACTATATACTGCTCGTTGGTCAGGCCTCATTTTGAATATTCCATTCCATTATTTGGCACCTCCCATATAGTGTTCAAGAACAAAGATTCGAAAGAGTTCAAAAAAACTTTACGAGGTATGCCATCCATAAATTAAACATGTTTGATGACTTAAGACTTAAGATTCAGGCGGAAGGCATCTTCAGTCATGTTTATTCGTGACATAATTAATTATCGAATAAATTCACCAGAATTGGTTTTGCTTATAAATATATATCCTCCCCAAAGATCTCCTCGGGTTAGAAATATACTTTTCGATGGAATGCATTGAACAACTTATGGTTGCAATGAACCTATGACTAGGTGCATAAAAACATTTAATGAGCTTTGCAACGAAATTGATCTAAGCTTATCTCGATTGGAATTTAAAAATTGTGTTTTTTCTTTGGTTTTGGATTAATTGAAGTAGTTTCTAGTAGATTCTTGAAGTAATCTGTGAGGTGCGAATCGGTAGACGATCCTAAGTCGCGGAACAAACGTCTGTTGTGTAAAGCGCTACTGAGGGCTTTGTGTTTGCCCTGTGATGGTAATATAAAAAAAAAAATAATATGTTGGCGCTTGATGTCTATCTTAAATGAACATGTGACTCTCGAGGAAGAACTACAATGTGAATACTGCCCGGTTGGCCCCTTAAATTTTGTTAAGTTCATCTTATACTCCCTCTACCAACTACCAAAGCAAGCGAATAATTGTCTAATAAAATATTCCCATCACATCATTCGCAAATCCAAGCAAAGTCTAATGGTCCTTGACACACTTGGCAAGCACAATCACCCCCCGCATCGATGTGGCCCGCACAACTGATCCTATCCCTCCGAGTATACCTCATCTTCCAGTCTCTGTGGTACCTCATATTTCAACGCTCCTAATCTCAGGGAATCTCCGTCAATAGACATCGTCAGTGTCGCCCTGACACTGCCGGTTGCGGGCAATCCAACCCCATTCCCTGCCTCAAATTGTACGCCTTTTCAATCACGGCAAAGGGATCATCTCATTTTTCACCCGAAACCCTAACTTCCATCAGCAAAATCCGGACCCCTTCCCTCTCCGTCTCATTCAGAGGGCAAGTGCCACAAAATAGAATGGAGCGAGAGTCCTGTATTTATAGCCCTGCTGGATGTTTTGGATAGAGACTGTAACCACATCTCATGCATCACCCAGGGCCCCCTGCGCTGCGGCACTCCGGTGCTGCTCATTTGAGTTGAAACAGTCTCCAGAGATACTGAGGGAGTGTCACCCCTTCTGGCAATTACTAATGGGTCAGTGATTGCCTAGAGTCCTTGAGATTGCTCACCACACCATTCAACCATGCAGCCATTCACTGTTCCATGAAAAGTGAAAGAGCTGGAATGTTTGAGGCACATGCCGCTGCCGGTGTGTGTGTGGAAGAGTATTCTAAATCTAACCGCAAACGACAAACTCGAGAGTCCTTAGCTGTTAATCAATGTGTGAGGATTAATCAAAGGATTAGGCTGACAGCTAAATGTGAAAGTGCTCCACCGCCGCCCCGTGGGGCTGCGTGGCGCGTCGTTGCAGGGAGCTTGACTAAAATAATTTTGATCGATGCTTGCTTAGCGCAGGTGAACAATCAGAGCACTGAGGCATTTGTCAACACTTTTCTCCCGCGACGGGGTTCTGTTGTGCAATTGGCTCTGAGATATATGGCGCGGAATAAACCACGGAAATGGCTTAGGAGGAGTTCTCCTTCGCCGCCCGTCCCTGGGCTGCCAGTGCAATTGATTCAGTCACCTGGTTGTTATTTGCTCAGCTGTTGTGGTGGGGGTTTTATTGCGAATCGCTTGCGTATGATTGCATGCAGTGGGGGAATGGGTTCTGCAGTTCGGCCGCCAATGTTGGAGTTTGCTGGGTGTTCCTTGCCCGATTCGCTCTTGAACTGTAGCTGAACTTGTAGTGGCACATTGAAGAAGGGAATCCATTTCTCACATGTGTGCGCGTTGCCGTGACCGTTTAAATGGTTTACGTTTGGGAGCGTACATAAATATATCATTTGGGAGAAGTTGCTCACAGGCAGGCTGCTGCGGGCAGTAAAGGAATATAGAGCAAACGCCATAAACTCTCCCTGGAGGAGGCTGTTACGGCTAAGCTTGTGCAGCAAACTGCCTTTTTGATGTGAACTGCTGTTCGTTAAGTGCGAGCTATGCTGTAAAATACGATGATATATGGGAAGTGAAATGAAGCGCGTAAATATAGTGGTCGTGGCCAGTGTGTTGTTTTAACTTGAAGCAGATTTTGATGTCCTTTTCTGCTTGACTGAACTGACTGACTGGTAAGCCAATTCGTTTTCACAATTGAAGCTGCGAAAAAGCCGTCTTTGCTTTTCAGGTGGTTCATAGTAGACTGTCGATGCGTTTTCAATGACTACCACAAATTTCGCATTCACTGCCAGGAACGAGTACAGGATAGAACCACGGTAGGCAACTAGGCGGATGAAGGAATATTCTCTAAGGAATTGAGAGGAGACTGCTGCACTGCACTAGGGAAAAACAAAGGTTCATCATGTTTGTAAAGCGTTCAATCATCTAAGCCAAAGTTTCTTAGCTTTTGAGAGCCATAAACGAATTAATCAGTCGGCGGACATATACAGTGGACTCCCCCTAAGTCGAATTGTCACGGGATACCAAAATTTGTTCGAGTTAGAGAGAGAGTGACTTAGAGAGAAGTTTTTGTATGGAAAGTTGAGGGAAATATATGTAAAATACGGCGAAAAAGTTCGAGTAAGGGAGTTAAGGGAGAGTTTCGACTTAGGGAGAGTCCACTGTAGTTTTAAATAAGCATCCCAAAAGGTGTTGAGAGGTTGGAGACCTCAATTTGAGAAGTCGATATAAAATTGGGTTGAATTTCAATCTACAGGCAGCAGACTTATTAGCCATTCGATGTACGAAAAATACGTAACTTCCAGATATACACTCATGCTCATACAATTAAGACACATATGCGATAAGTACCTGCTGTCCCACATCTACTTGCGCCATCCCGTTTTATATTCTTTGTTTGGGTTATTAATAGGCTATACAGTCCATTGTTCGACATATCGATAAACTATTTTCTTGCTCTTACATATTTCTTGCTTTAACATATTTCAGCTCCATTCATTGTAACAGTACAAATTGCTGCGGCATATATGGCTTAATTGTATGAGCATGAGTGTAAGTAAAAGCGTTACATTTAAAAAAAATATATAGTTTTTAATATAATGTTATGGAAAGTAAAATAATTAATGTAGTGGCTGGTTCCTCTTTTATAACTAACAAGGGATTTATATTTGGAGCAAACTCACGTAACACAAATCTTAAATCAAGTTCTACGTCTAATTTATTTCTCCATTTATTTTTCGTATACACAAAAGTTGAAAAATTTCTTCACACACATTATCACGCACAAAAGGCAATTAATCCTTTAATAGCACTTAAGTTTATATAAGGATACAGCTTTCTAGCACTTAACCAGAATTCATAACGATTAGTGTTATTGAGAAACAATAGCTTAAAAACACAAGTTGTAAGGCTGAATCACAAGATTATTGATATTTTTTGTTTTCCTCCATAAGTGATTAGCTGTTTATTTCACTAAAGTCTGTTGAAAATTGATTTTTAATCCAAAATTTACTGTTACACACAGCCTCGATAGTCATGACATTCGTTAGCCCGGACACTCCAGCAGCCCGGAGACATTTATTTTTCGGAAACTTTCAAAATGTTGCAGCGAAATTCCGGACAGAGTATTCAAATGCGTACATATTTAATACTCTTTTCTTTATACATGAACAGTAAATGCGTAGGGTAAGCTGTCCCATAGTGAATCTTTTGAATTTAAGGAATTTTTACTTATGAGAGGAAAAGAGCTTTCCAGTAAGTCGCAAATGTATTGTTCTAAATTTTCCAAGTTCGAAATCAGAGACACTTGGTAGGATGATACTTCTTAGAGACTTCAATAGTTTTATGTTGAAAAATGCAAATTTGGTCGTGTTTCACATTGGAATAAACTCAACATTATCCAGTCATAGGGACTGCGCCACAGAAATAATGCGGCTATTAAACTGTTAAACTGTACCGTAAACTGTAACGTAAGCGACAAGTGAAAATAATTTGAAAATCTAATTTTAGTTTCTTTTTTCCTTTTTTGGTATAATTACACTTCTTAAGTATTTTTCTAGGATAAAAGTTTTTAGTCAAAAATAAATTTGGCGTTTGGTGGAGCTGATGGAGCAGAATGCGTGCCTGTAACTGTGCAGTGCAGTTTTCAAATACTGAGAATCGAAACACCAATATTAACCCGGCTAGCATGAGGCGGCGTACATCAACGAAAACAGTTGTAAAAAGTTGTGTATACTCTAAAATATTCATCTGCTAATATTTGCGTTCTCAGTGTTGGAAGAACACGTATTTGTAATGAGTTTGTATGAGCTTTCTATATTACCCTTTTTGTCTAAATTCTTTGAATGCATAATCCAAAAGCAACTATGCTTACACCTTAATTCGAGTAACCTGGTAACTGAATATCAATCCGGCTTTCGGCCAAACCACAGCTGCCTAAAAGGTTTAACAAAAGTTATTGATGATATAAGGTCAAACCTAGATGGTGATGATGTTACATTTTTGATCCTATTGGAATTTACGAAAGCATTTGATATGGTCAATCATTCAATACTAGCTAGAAAATTACTCAATAGCTTTAATTTATCAACCTCGGTCGTAAATCTTTTCTGCTCTTACGTATGTGGACGTATGCAAGCTGTGGGTGTAGACAACACTTTATCAGAGTTCCTACCTGTCCTTAAAGGTGTACTCCAAGGTTCCATCTTAGGACCTCTTTTTTTCAACTTGTATGTTAATGAAATACCAAATACAGTGAAATACTCATCCATTCACATTTATGGCGATGATATTCAAATATATCAAAACTGTCCACTTGGACTTATTGAGAACTGTGTCCACAACATACATTTTGACCTAGAAAAAATAATTGACTGGGCACTGAAAAATCTCTTATTACAATATCTATAAAAATCAATTCTATGGTTACACAAGAGACAATAGAGAATCTGCGAAGTCTAGAGGCTTTTCTGCAGAAGGTTATTTAAAATAAGTGATTTTACATTTAAAGCAGAGTAATTCTCATTATTTTGGGAACTTAGATTATTATACAGTTTATAAGTGAATATGATTCAATAATACATGTTTCTTTATTTCTTTTTTCCTGGTGTGCGCCGGCTGTATACTCAATAGGGAGCGTGGAAGTTGGTTGTATATTCTTGGCACCGCAAATGAAAGTTGCTTTCTTCCATATGAGTTGTGTATTCTTGGTATTTTCAGTAGTCCATTTGCCCTTTGCCTTGTATTGACGCCGTGATCAATCGATTGTTAAAAGCGTTGTAACTCTTCGAGTTAATAACTAAACCATTGTCGTGACACCACCGCAAAATAGTGTTAAACTCTGTTTGCATTGTCTGAGTAGCAATCTCAATGTCTTTGTGGTTCACAACTATGGCAGTGTCGTCCGCATATTGGAAGCCAACGCTATTTTGCAACACAGATAGCATATCGTTCACGTATATAATGAAGAGAAGTGGTCCCAGTATCGATCCTTGGGGTACACCCCACTCAATATTTTGCAGATTGCTATAGCTGGACGATAATCGCACCATGAAACCTCTGTTCCGAAGATAACTCGCAAACCACTCCAATATTCGACCACGAACGCCTATCCTTTCCAGCATTTTGATGATTCTTGTGTGAAAAGTGTGTCGAAAGCTTTCTTGAAATCTATAAAGATCACCAGGGAGTGGAGGTTCTTATTGAGACTACTGTTTATATTATTCGCAAATTCTCTCAGTAATTGGTTGACATTTCGGTTTCTTAGGAAACCAAACTGGTTCTTGTTTATGATTTTGTATTTGCCAATATAATCTTGTAGTCTTCTCGCCATTACTTCTTCTAACACTTTGTCAATCGCTGGTAAGATGGAGATAGGGCGGTAGTTCGAGACTTCGGTTTTCTTCCCGGACTTGTAAATAGGTCTTACAATGGCAATTTTAAGGTTCTTCGGAAATTGACTTTCCTCCAAAGACTTATTCACCAATTGCGTGACTGTGGGTGCTAAGAAACTCAAGTTGTTTTTGAGATCCTTAGCCCTGATATTATCTACGCCGGCGGATTTGTTCACGTTCATTTTGTTTAAGATGTTCCTTATTTCGGTTTCCGATACGTGTCCAAGGAACATTGATTGAGTTGTACTGGTTTCTCTACTATTATATGTTTTTATGTCACATTTATGTGCAATCGATTTAATTTCATCCGTGAACGGTGTTGCGAATTTTATTAGCTATGTCTGTCATATTTGAGTCCGTAGGAAGATTTCTACTGATCATTTCATCAATGTTGTTGTTGTTTTTTCCTAGTAAGTTGTTTATTAGTCGCCATGTACTTGTTGCATCCTTTCTATACTCTGCAAATTTATTTTTGTAATATTCCGATTTCATAGTTTTTATCCTTTTATTTACATAGTTTCGGAAGTATTTATACTGAATTTCGTAACTTAGGCACTGTCTGTTATTTTTCCATTTATTGTACAGCTTATCCCTTTCCTGGCACATATCTAGGATTTCCGTTGTTATCCATAGATTTGGTTTTTCTCTTTCCTTTACCTTAATGTTTACGTAGGACTTTTCATAAACACCCTTGAATATATTAACTAACTTATCATACAAATCATCAACATTAGTTTCATTATTCAGAAGGTTCCCGTTAACTTTCGACAATTGTTCATGTACTTTGTTCTCGCTTAGCACAAATTTTGTCGCTGCTTTGCTCTGTGACTTAGAAACTTTGAGTAAACCAAACATTAGCGTGTAATGATCCGATACATTAGATTCTACCATAGCTGCATATATTGATTCAAGCTCAATTCGTACTAAACAATGATCGATTTTTGTACTGGAACCTCTGTTTAAGTCCACTCTGGTATTTGATTCAACAACATTCTGCAGGCCTTTACCACTAATCATTTCAAGATATCTTGCTGCATCAATGTCGTGTTCGTTGTTGACATTTATATTCATATCGCCCATTAATACTAGATTTCGGTTTTTAGTAGAACTTATATGATTTTCTAATTCTTGTGTAAAATTATATGCAGATAAACTTGGTGGTCTAAAAAACCCCAAGAAAAGTAAATTCTTTGTTGTTTAATTTTGCTTGTATCTGTAGGTTTTCGTAATTCATTGATCTGTAGACGTTTCTTTCATAACGAATGTCTTTTCTTACGAACATAGCTATTCCACCACCACGTCTATACGGTCTATTTAGAAATTCTGCATTAAGCCCGTCTAGTTGATAAAGAACATTTTCTTCCAATTCCCCAGTAATGTTAAATAATTGTCCTCTCGAATTCGCAAACACATAAAAAAAACTTATGTAGGAGCAAATTTTAATAGAAGTCTTAACTGGAATAATCACATAAATTCGGCTGTCGGGAAAACATATGGCGTTCTTCTCTGGCTATCGCAACAGCTGGTCCCACTTAGTACTCAATTGCTACTTGCTAGAACAATAGCAATTCCTGTACTGCTATATAACTGCGAAGTATTCGTAACCTGCGATGCCTAAAGTTTTAAGAAAGTCGCATTTAATAGCATTTGCTCATACTATGTCTCGAAAACTTCCTAAAATTCAGAGCAATATGCTTCTGCTTTAAAATTCTGCGACTCGGTATTGCAAGCTATGTTTACGACAAACTCCGTTTTCCGTTATCAGACAGGTCGAATTGCTTAATTTTACCTAGGTTTACTTGTTTGACATCTGAAGGACAATTTTTTATCTCTCCCACTGTATATAAGAGACCGAAGCAGCATTGAAAGTTTCAAAAATGGATTAAAATCTTATTTATCGAACCAAGATGATTCATTTTCTCCTCTCGCATCACTCCTACAGCACACTCTACCTTTTCCTTCTACAGTTATTTTTGGTCTATTTTTGATTAAATTAATTTGATTTTAAAGTATAACTCTTCATGCTAAACAAAATTGTATTGCACTTTAAATCTATCACAGGCTTAAAAGGCCTTGTCTTATTGTGGTAGTAGTACATAATAACAATTAAATAAAAAATAAAAGATACTCATTTCAGAGAGTGAAGTGGTATTATATTCCATAACATCTGAGGTGTACCATTTGTCACATAAACATGACTTCCATACGCCACTATTTGGATGGCGTTGCAAGTGTTGTCACGCATGCGAAAGAATGATTAGAAAATTTAATTTGAGATTACCTAAATGTGCAATAAATTTTCCTTGCTTCTATTATCTACACACTTGTTTTGTCCTGCAAGCAACAGAAACAAAAATATATCAAATAAAAACCAAAATGACAGTTGTAGCCAATGAACACAGACTTTGAGTTTGACTGATACTTCGTGTACTCAAAGGGACAAAGTATCTCTGAGTATAACAAAAATAGAAGTTGAATATATATGTATTTGCTTTTTTAGGTGTTGCAGACGTTTGTATGGTGATGTATGGGACATTTGTAGTCCTCTTGTATGACTAACAAAAAACTAAGCCGGAAGCGATCGTCACATACCACATACTTTGTATGGAATTGATGTCTTCTTCATCTTTCATTTTTTGTTCCTAAAATTACATTTCTTATGAAGTATATAAATAAATAACTAATTTATTATAAACTCAATATGTTTTATTTAATTTGAATAATAATACCTAAGATACCAAATAAAATCAACGAAATTACAAAATTTTATATACGAATCAATTTAGAGATATTTGAAGTCGGGGTATGTGATTCCCTGTCTCTTACTTTGTGTTAGGTTTCTTTACCTCGTGCTCGCGGGTTTTAGTTGTAAGCACATCAATTCAGTATGTGTTTTGCTTATCATTTGACTCTTATTTTCCTTTTGCTGGGAGCATTCTTTTTTGATCTGTACATTTTTGTAGTGTTCCTCCAGAATGACTCAGGGCCCCAGAATAGGAAAACATTATAAAAGAAAAAACAAATTTGTTCTTAACAATCAATAAAAGTCGTTGATTGGCAAAACAAAATCGGAATGAATCCAATAAATTCTCAGTTTGACAAATAGCTTTTGCTGTGGAATATATTCCACATATGAGTCAGAAATGAAGTATTACAGAGATGCCCGACTTCTACCTCTTAGATTTTGGACAGCTGTTTTTTATAACTGTTTAGACGGCATTTACGTTCGTGAATAACCGTCAAAGAGGCACTCAAATCCGTCGATGAAACATCAGCTGTGAAGTCGGCTATCTCTGTAATACTTCATTTCTGATATGAGTGAAGGGGATGTCGAGTAATTTAATTTTCGAAATATTTTATTACATGACTCTCAAAACTACTCGTTTCGGATAAATATAACGACAAGCGGAAAATTTCCTAGATACACATATATTCTCACGCAATCCGAATGGTTACCTCTTGGAGTTTCCTGCATCCATCCCGGGAGTGTGCCTGGATTTCATTATTTCGACTTTGCTAAGTTACCAAAGAGTGCCCTGTCTTACAGTAATCACTTAGCATGTTGATCATCAACCAGAGTGAGTAACATTTATACATCAAGAAAAATAATATCATCAAGGCACATAAGTGTTTGGTTATGGTTATTGCGACGCGGTTTATCTCGATCCAACTCTTCGTGGTAAAATATAACAAGAGTGTATTCAAAGCGTACGCATTTTTGACTAATTGCTTCCATTCCAGACATAAGTTACGTTATTTTCGTACAAATCTTACAAAACACATACAACTTTATGCACAAAGATTTTCATTTTCGCATATGAATCCACGCACTGGTAACAAATGCAACCACTCGCTAAATTTGTATCTCCCATGCATGGCATTATTTTATTAAATAACATCTGCAAATATAGATACCATTCAAGAACGACAAAATATCATTTTATTCGCACAATTCGAAATTTTGGACGATTTAAAAACATGCATTCGTTAATTAATGCTACATTTATTACGCGAACTACTATGAAAACTATTCGAAAATTACGAAATTACCACCCCTGTCAAAATCAAACCTGGCGAGAATTCCCTTGGAGGACATTTGAACGAAATTTTACGAATTAAACAATATGAGGAATCAAAAATTGTATCTTAATCAAAATCATAATTGTATTGTATTCAAATTAACTTTCTGAGTCACAAAGTGTGTGTAGGTACACTAGAGAGAGTAAATAAATGAATCGCAGTGACTAATGAAGTCTTGTAAGCCATTGACATGATTACAGAGCCTCCTCCCTCCCGTGTCACCTCTGTAGGCATCTACGCGTACATCGCTTCGAATGCAGTTTTCTTTTCAAAATAGAAACCGCCTCACGGAAGTGTTCAATAAGGCGATGCAAACGTACCTATGCATTCACCGTCTGTGAAATCTTTGAATGCAAGACTTCAATCAAAAGACACAGTCAGCGCATGAGCGAGAGCCGCTACTGTCACAAATGA
This sequence comes from Eristalis intricaria, assembly GCA_964034865.1. NCBI lineage: Eukaryota > Metazoa > Arthropoda > Insecta > Diptera > Syrphidae > Eristalis > Eristalis intricaria. The sequence goes on along the minus strand of OZ035873.1, from coordinate 155,868,550 downwards.
TCCGCTGTCACAAACGAGTACATAAGCGGAATCAATTAAGTGAACTTCAGTGTACGGCAGTTAACAACTGCTGTTCGCATTCCTGTTCCTCATGTCAGACTGCGCGTGTCTCAGGTCATGAAATGGCGTATCTTGTCAAAAAAAAGAGAGTGGAATTTTTACTCAAAGGTGTAATTTGTGGTCTTGAGAGTTTATGGAGCATATGGAAGGTATATCTCGTGAAGGTTGATGGAGCCTTAGGTAGGGGAGGGAGACTGCCACTCTAACAAACCACAAACTCATTTCAATCATTCCACTTCTGCATGCTGCTTGGATCGACGGAAGAGGGACACCAAAGCCTAAGGTGCTGAGGACACTTCTTACAATTTACAAATCCAAGCCTTTCTGCGTTCGTAAAGTGAAAACCATTATCTCCCCCATCACGAATCAGAATCTTTCCACTCATCGTTCAGTCCATCTGATTAACCCCCCTCTCAGCAAAATTAAACGAGTTCCACAAATTGTTTTTGTTTAGTTTTCCTTTACAATTTATTGACAAATTCCATCTCAATTCACGCCTGATTCGAACTACATAACAACAAATCCATCGATCCATCGATCCACCACTCAATTTCACAATTAACTATTGTTTTTCTTCCTGACCAAATTCTTGAACCACGGACCCACAGGACTGTCGAGGACGCACCTGAACGCCCGATACACCCACTTCAGGGGCGGGTCACTGTGCGGATTGCGATTGCAATTGCTCAAAATCGGAACGAGGACCTCGGTGTTGGCACTATTCTTGTAGACATTCGCCAGATGCTCGATGTTGAATCCCATCTTGTCGTTCCACACCTCCAAGTCCACCCAGATGCAGCGTAAGTACCTGTGAACGATTGGCTCGTCTGGATATTCGAAATTCTTGAATTTCGGCTCATAGCTGTGCGGCAGCTTCAGCTTGGTGAAGCACTGTTCGCTGGCGTAGATGAAGTCCTCCACCGACTTCTGCTTGAAGTCGGCCGAAGCCTGAAATTAGAACACTTGTCTGGTAAGTCACCCCCAGCGATAGATCCGTCTGATCTGATTACGCAATCCCAACTCACAGATGCTAGTAGAAGCAGGCAGGCTGCTGCAATTTTTTTCATTTCTCGATTTTCTTTTCAACTCGCTTTAATTACCCCGATACTGCCCGACAACTTTCGCCACACCGCTCGGATACTGATTTGAATCACAACTGAGCTTAAGTTGCGAATCTTTTTGCCGAGATATAAGCGCTCCGTCGTGGTACATATGTGCCGCTCGGGCCGACGTGCACATATGTACGCAGCTCCATTGGATGAATGGAGGAGGCAAATTATCTACAACAACACCACGGGGCGGGCATCATCAGCTTAATTGATTTTATGCGACACACGACGGGTTCCGTCGTAAGATACGTCGCATGATACACTCGTACATGTTCAAATGATAAGAGGATTTATTCAGCTCGCCAGCTCCCTTGTAAACGAGACAAAGTTCACGTGGAGCGGGACCTGGTGCGGGAGTGAAACGATCAAAGGTCGGATTAGTAAGAAAATTTGAGAAGATGTCAGCGCGCACGGAACATTGTTCTTCTCGGACGAGCTTCATGCCGGAGACTGCCGACGGGCAACCGATTCCCATGACGGAGCTAGGCCCTTGCTCGAGAGCAGACGAACGACAGTCTGGTCGATTGCGAGGCAGGATGTCGATGGGTGGGCCAATTCGATGTGATGATCGTGTGCGCCGCTGTTTGCGGTCCCTTCCCGGGCGATCGGAAACGTTGTGGGCGTCTCGCGGTGGAAAATGAGATTTCGCGAAAATTTTCCATAGTTAAGCCTGCGCCCATTAGGCAATGATCTTCCGACTCTGACACACATAACTGATTGGGTCTTGGTGGTGGTGATCGTGGTTTTTTTTTTTTCGCGACTCTTTGGATTGCATCTGTGACCGTACACGACGTGGCTTTGTTACACAACCACCGACAAGCCAATTGGCTCTATAAATAGACATTAAATCGGGTATAATTGCGGGCTACGAACGAGTAAACAATAAAAGTAGTAAAGCAACATTTAAATGGAAATGAGGCGCATTTTGTGTTCTAAATGAAGACGAACTCAATTAGAAACCTGGTTTGGCGGTCTTTGAAAAGATGTTTAACAAGCTCTCGTTCGAGTTGAACATTTCTCAGACTGCGCCCTTTTTGTGGGCTCAATTCAGGAATCAAATTCAGAAATGATAGGAGCACGTCGTTTCTTCGACAAGCACGTCTCTTATTGATAGCCATCGATGGAGGCTTATAGAAAATGCTGTGAAGATCGTATTTTCTCAGTCGGTATTGCTACGAATCTAGTGTTGGTCAAACAAGGAAGCAAGTTCTTTTCCGTGCTTTTGCGGTATTTTATTAATTTGGCAGCACTGGAAAGTGTCACAGTTCTCGGATGTCGTCGTCTCAACATGTCGATACCCCTGCGCGAAGGCTGCGTTCTTCTGTTCGTTCGCTAGCATTTCTCTCACTTTTTTCTAACACATTTAATGAACGGGTATGACACAAGGCACGCCACAGGGTATTGCCTTTGGATTGCGTATATTGGAAGACTACGAAACGAACTACGTTTCAGCCAGAATATCCGAACAAAGCTCACAAAACGTGTTTCGTCGATTGTTCTACGTTGCCAGTAATGCGGATTGTGTGGCTTGACTCAGCTTAGCGATTTAAGCTTTACTTAAAAGTGGTTAGTGGGTAAGTACGTCGACTCCTACGCAGAGGGTGCCAGGTTCGATACCTGAATTTACCAACTTTCATAATTCACGGCTGTACCTCTTTCGAGTCACTGACAATGGTGAAAGAGTATTCCTGTCTAGAAAGTCTAGAAAGTCTAGAAAAAGCTTCTCAACTTCGCCGTTCGGAGTTGGCATTAAACTGTAGGTTCCTTTCACACGTAAAAGAACGTTAGCACCCACAACAGGAGTGGTTGCTGAGAAGCTAGGCTCAGGTCCGCCTCGGACTGTCGCGCCACTTATATTAGTATTATTATTATAAAAAGTTAAGGCGGGCTTATTCAGGAGTAGAGAAGTAGAGCTTAGAATGGGCTAAGTATAACTTAAGCTAAGTGGAAGAAATAGTGGATCATAAGACTTTACGATGCACTTTAATACTGAAGAAAGGAATACTGAATTTGAGAGTTAAGGGCCAACTATAACGCTTATGAAGAGACATGAGCTAGTGTCACATTTTAACGAATTGCGTCGTCATGTTTGCGAAAAACACATGAGTAGCCATAATAAGCACATGCGCGCATATCCATCCGTCTGAAATCCTTTACGAATTTCCTTTTTTTTCATTTTATTATAAAAAAGAGAAACAATTTCTCATGTTTTCAAAGACATGCATATAAGTCTATACACGAATTATAACTCAATATCATCAGATTTGCCCATTTTCAATTCGTTTACATATTTATGTGTAAACTAATTATAATCCAATATCTGCTGATTTTCCCCTTTTTTCATATTATCCCTTTGATCTGTCAAATTTGCATATCGCATCGCGCGATTGAATTCCCACTAGCTCATGCTTAACGAAACTTTCGTGTGGTTTGTGCACACAATATCCCATTTGACAAATTCACACATGCTTGACGAAATTTTCCCAATCATTCGTCGACGACAATTATAGGTTGGCTCATAGGGGTTCGCTCACTCACCCATGCGCCTATGACACTAGCTCATGCGCATTATAGTCAACCCTTTATAGTGTGGATTACGAATTATTTGAAGGAAATTGTGGAAGTGATAGATATTTTTACAAAACATATATTTTTGTTTTTGAGGAACTTTCGTTTTACAAACGGTTTTCGGCTTACCACAGACGTTTCCGTTCTCAATCTGTTGACAAGTTAAAAGTAGCTTTGCAATTTCTTCCTGAATCAAAAGCAAAATGAGAGCTAAATGGCGTAAGAAGCGTATGCGTAGGTTGGAACGTAAATGCGGAAAGGTGCGTGCAAGGTCCAAATAAACCAGGCAAATTGATCCAATGGATTCCAATTAACTCTGAACAAATGAAACGCTATTGCTTCGATCCTTCATCTAATGATTGCGACCAAGGAGACATTTTTTTTTTTCAATAAAACTTGAAATAATCCCCGAGTTGATAAGGATAATATAATTATGATTGTTTTTCTGAAGATTTTGAAATCGAGAATGTCCTTTCAACGGATGGGTTAAAAACTTATTATTTTTATTATCGGTGGGGGTTAAGTGGTTCACCTCACCCTGTTTAGACTTTAGGGCAAATTTTAGAAAAAAAATGTTACTTAAAATGTAAAAAATATAAAAAACAACGGCAAGACTTAAAATGAAGAACTTCACAAAATTTGAGAGCTAAAAATTTGTTCTTCTTCTGTAAGCTTTATATTAAGCTTACATAAAATTATTCATCTGAATAGTTTTTGAATAATTCACATTCAAACTCAAATTCTTGATAAAAAAATTTAAAAAAAAGTCAAGGTCAATATTTGCAAAAAATTGTGAAATGATGTTCTAGATTGGCTTTTTTCCGGTCAATGCTGATATTAATTCTGAATCGATGACAAAAAAACCGAATGATTTTATGTCTTCTAATTTTTGAGAAAATTTAAATTAAAATAACTGTTGCTGGCATGTGCAAATTTAAAACAAAACAAACCCCTCCCCCCCCCCCCCATTTCTTTGCTCCAAAGCTATCCTACTCGTGCCTTTGTGTGTTTGTTCCTATATGCGATCATTATTGACTCCCATTTTAGGCCTGGAACAATCCTAGCAGACAGTCGCTGAATGAACTTTATCATAAAAATTAGGTTGTACCCAGAAATGAAGTATTACAGACATGCCCGACTTCTAGTACACGGTTATAGGGAGTACCAGGAGTGCATGCGACGGTTCAAATCCGTACTCTTTTCAAGTTAAAACTGGGGCATTATACGTCGCTGGCAGCCAAAAACATAAACGACGCATTTGAGAATATTGCAGTGAACAAACGCACCATACGGCATTCGTTGAATTACTCTCGAAAATGGGGAGAACCGGAAACTGAAATTGACGACGCCATTTTACCATGAATGGTGGATGAAGACTCAAAAACCCACAAGACAATTTACAATATTAGAAAAATCCGACATTTCATGTAAAATATCGGAGAAGAGTGTTCTATTTACGTCGAGTAAAACAATATTCGTTCTTCAATCTTTGGTCCTGTCTGCGTTAATGGTTATTGGAGAAGAAGGTTCAACCACGAACTGTACGGGCTGTACAGCGGCATGAGCCTAGTCAGCCGTTTACGGATTCAACGTAAGATGGCTGGGCCATGTAGAGGGCATGGACAACACTGCTCCACCCCGAAGAGTCTTCCACTCCGAACCCGACAACGCAATAGAGGACGCCCACGGAAACGATGGCGCACCCAGGTGGAGAGCTACTTCAATCGACTTGGTGTGCGCAGTAGGAGCACAGCTGGCTAAAGATCGTGCCGGCTGAGGAGGCTTACTGGTTGAGGCCCATGTCCAACGGGACTGTAGCGTTACCAGTAGAAGAAGAAAACAATATTCGTGCATTTATTTAACGTTTCGTTCAAAGAACATGTGCTCGATATTACGAATTTCTCGATTTAACGAACACACCATGCGTTGTACAGGAACATCACTGTGTTCAATTGGGCACCCCCAGTATTTCTTATTAAAGTTCGCAGCACACTTTATTCAAATTTGTTTACATATTTCCATGTGCTTTTATTTTATTTTGACAGTAAGAAGCACAATCTATACGTACTCATCAATTGCATTAATTTGTAGAGTGTAGTTAAAGGGTAAGCTCCCATCGCTCGCTACCTCAAAACTGTTTGCTTAATCCTAAAAAATAGGTGATATACCTACAGGAGAGGAAAATAATTAAAGATCTTGCAGCAATTCAAAGCGTGTCGAATCATCCGTTTCATTTAGGTCTCGCTTAGTTGACTTAGTGTGAGACACTTCTTAGATCAGTGAAGTTAGAACAGCTGTAATAAACTTTGATATAAACCTTGTGTGGATACCAAAGAGCGCAGATCAATGACAAGTCCTGTGATACTTTTCCTCTCAACTTTCCAGTAGATAGGCAACCAAAACCAAAAATTAAGGGTAGCAGGATTCGTTCGAATTCTCGAAGGTAGTATCTTGGTTCAAGTTGGTTTGTCATCAAAACAAAGCTCTTTCCCTATCTAAATCGTAATGTACATGTCCATCGTCACATTCTATCTTTTGTGGAAAGCATAGGAAAGGATGCCCACCACTATTACGCCAAGGTGACCTATGTTCTCTTTAAGAACAATGCTCATACATGGACTCAAACATGTTCCAGGATCCTTCACATTCCCCATTTTCAGGAAATCCTTCTGGGGACGAAATCCAAAAGGCTGTAAAATTAGATATTCCGGAAATATACTTAAAATGTGAAAGTTTATTACAAAATAACTCCACACTCATAACTCTTAAAAAGTTCAGAACCACCCACGGATAGGCCACCGCATCTGTCAAGTGGACCCACACGTATTTCCTAAAAAAAAACCCTCTAAAAATAGCCGAGTCCATAAATTCGGAATAACCAACGCTTAGTACACACGAGTATTTAATTCACTATTACTGTTGTAAGTACAAATAGCCATCATCGCTTACCATTGTTTCGTAGGCACATAACTGGGTCATTGGGTTCAACTCGTAAAACTATTTAACGACTGTACGCCTTGTATGAATTTCACAAACGCTGTCGCGTTCGTTTTGAGCGCGACAGGAGACATGGGTCACGGGTCACGGGTCACAATGATGACTTGGACGGTTTACATTTAACGAGGGAAATAAATATAAAATAGAGGAATTATGATGATTCAAAAATATGCCACTTTAAACGGACATATGAGCTTTTTATTGCGCGTTTTATGCTCTTTTTAGAGCTGAATAATTTAATTTTGTCATGAATTTTATTTTATTCATTGAATGTTTGTTCACGGAACCGGAACGGAAGTGTGTTTAAAGAGATTAAGTGGGCGGAACTAGCTGTACAAGAGGCTGAATGGGTTGAGGTGAAGATGGTGAAGCTGATGATGGGCACGCTGTATTGCTGCAGTGATGCCAGACCTTAAACAACAAGCCTCTTCAGCTGACATGATCTTTACCCAGCTTCACGCCGAGTTGGGCCAGGTTTTGTAGGCGTCCTCTATTGCGTTGTTCCACTGTCGTGGAGTTGAAGTCTTTTTCGATGTGTGCTTTGTTATTTTGATGATGACGAAATGAGACTATTTTTCTGCTAAGGGTAATCCTATATACAAATAGAAAAGGAAATTGAATTTTTTGCACATATAGTACATAACGGGAAACAAGAAATTCTATACACTCCAATGTATTCAATTTTGCACTTCACAGAAACTTTGGGTATAGAGATTATTTCAGTCATTCGTCGATAGCCCCTTATTGCATTTTCTAAACGTTTTGGCTTATTCTTCCACCAATCTCTCTATTTTTGCAGAAGATTTTAATCAATAAATTAAATAATTACAATAATTTAATAGGTCTAAAAGCTTTAAAAAATTTTCGAGATATTGGGTGGAGTCAATAAAAACTGAGAAAACACTCTGAGTGAGAACACATGAGTCGAGTATGTTCGTTAAAAGAAATACTCAATTGCCTCAAGGTAGGTACCTTCCCTTCAGTTGACGTTTGAAAACTAGGCTTTTTGGCGTTTAAGGGTGAGTGCAAAGTCGGGTAAAGGCGGGTGCAAACTATATGCAATAATTTTTTAAATATACAAACGCGAAAAATTTGGAATTATAACTCATGCCCTTTGGCGGACACAGGGGATAATTTCAAGAACTTGTATAGATTCGAGTTTGATGGAATGGTTAAGTATTCATTTCCTTTCCGATATTCGTGAAGAAACCGGTGGTGGTGCCATACCTTTGATTGTTTCTGGTCTTTTAATGTAATGGGAAGATTACCCGTCTTTTTCTTATCCCATTTTGATTTGACGCGGGTCTTCATGTTATCAATTATTTTCTTTATTTGCGATATGTTCAAATATGGATTTTCTTAATTCTTCTTCCATAGCTTTCAACGCAGATTGCTTTTCATTTTTCACGTCTGGAGTTTGGCTTTTTTCCAGCAAGCACGGATAAAATTGCAAACGCTTGATGAAATCGTCATCGTCCATTCCAGATTTCCTTTTATTTTTGAGGATTAAGGTTTAATCCGTCAAAGTATTCCTCTTCCGACGCCGTATTTTCCATTATTTTAAATTGTTTTCCCTTTTCCCTTTCAACTTCTACAAGCGATATCTGAGAATTTTCCATCTATATTCGCACAAAAACGGAGGATAGACTCAGCACGATATACATTTTTTTTTCACACCAGATGGAACATTTACTCCAAAATGCTGAGGAAATGCTCACACTCAGTTTTTATTTACACCACCCATTGACGATATTATTTTAGATATGGCAACGAGTGGATCCTCTACAAGAAAGACAGCTCAGAAGCCCGATTAAGTCAATCATGTGGCCATTTCTGACCACAAGTCAGAAACCGCAAAATAAAATCAACGAAAGCGGATGTATGGCGTATAATAACACTGATGAACAGGAATAAGTGTTTAACACCACAATATGCTCCTATATCAATAAATAATCGCATTAGTCAAAAAAGCCTGCATTGTCGGTAAAAAATTGTTAAACCGCGTTTGAACTTTGGCCGAGAACACAGAAATTGGACAGCTGATGCTTGGAAATGTGTAGTCTGGTCAAACGAAGAAGAATCAAATCAGTCGCAGTCTGACGGTAAGCAATTTTGTTTGCAAAGCCCTGGGAAGACCGTCAGTAGGCACTAAGTCAAAGACACAGTGAAGGACTGAGGAAGGAGTGTCTTGGTATGCTGTTGCTTCACATGGTGGCACGTTTGTCCAATTCATAATTTTGTAAATATGACCGAGGAGTAGAAAACCAGTATCGTTTTTATGAACCACAAGGAAGGAGGCCCCTGTGATTGCGCCAACTAAAGAGGGATAAGTCTCCTGAACATCGCATACAAGATCTTCTCTGCCGTTGTGTATACTCGCTTGAAGCCTTTTATAAACAATCTGATAGGTGCATATCAGTGGGGCTTCAGAGAAGTCCACCATCGACCAGATTTCCACACTACGGCAGATCTTGAAAGAAACACAAGAAATGCGAATCGCCCCCCACTTCCTTTTCAACGATTTCAAGGTCCCATACATAGAGACGGGCTATCCAACGCCATGTCTAGATTTGACATCCCGGCCAAGCCCACCACGTTGCGCAGAATGACGATGGAGAATTCTAAATGCTCCATCAAGGTCGGTAACCAACTCACCAAAACCTTCAAAGTCAAAAAAGGTCTTAGACAAGGTGACTGTCATGTGACTTCTTTAACATCATCCTGGAGAAGATCGTGCAAGACTCACACGCCAACACTAGAGGCACGATCTTCCAGAAGTCCGTACAACTGCTAGCATACGCGGATGACATTGACGTGATTGGCAGAACACAGCGAGCCGTCAGTGAGGCTTTTGCTAGCATTGAGGCGGAGGCGGCTAAAATAGGTCTAGCGGTGAATGAGGGAAAAACGAAGTATATGCTGTCATCAAGAAAGGACTCACAACATCGACGTCTTGGATAGAACGTCACAATGGGCAGCTATAACTTCGAGGTAGTCAAGGACTTCGTCTACCTCGGCTCGCAAGTGAACAGTACAAACAACACCAGTACCGAGATTAAACGCAGAATTACTCCTGCCAATCGCTGTTTCTATGGGCTCAAGAGGCAATTGAGTAGTAGAGCCATCTCTCGAAGGACCAAGCTGACTTTACATAAGACTTTGATCATCCCTGTGCTGCTCTATGGTGCGGAGGCATGGACAATCACAAAAGCGGATGAGGAAGTCCTTGGTATTTTCGAGAGAAAAGCTCTGCGTGTTATCTTTGATCCTGTTTACGGTTTCTGGAGGAGAAGATTCAACTACGAATTGTACGGGCTGTTCAGCGACTTGAGTTAGTCAGGCGTCTTCGGATCCAACGCCTAAGATGGCTAGGCCATGTAAAGCGTATGGACAACTCAGCTCCGGGCGAAGAGTCTTCAACTCCGAACACGATGGACAACGCAACAGAGGACGCCCTCGTTTATAATGGCGCACCCAGGTGGAGAAGCGCGTCAACCAACTTGGCGTGCGACACTGGAGACTGTGCTAGTTGGAGAGGCACCGGACTGTAGCGCCAAATAAAGATGAAGAAGACCGCTTATTTTGGAGAGGAAGTCATATTTCATCACAATGACGATCCAAACCACTCACCCAAAATATTGGAAGGGCTTACTTACTTACTTATCAGGCCAAAGACCTATGGACGGTCTGAGTCTGGTCCATTCGAAAAGAAAGGCATCAACCCAAACGGGGACAAGACCGATCAACCCAAGTGAAACTGGATGACCTTTGCCAGGGAGTACGGAGCCAAAGGGAGATTACTCGAAATGAAATTATAGACAAACTGATGGAAAGTATGCCAAAAGCTGTAGAAAATGTAATAAGGGCTATGGATCAAGTACTGCAAATAAGCTCTGTCCCCTAATTTGCTATAAAGTGAAAAATAGTTTACCTACATTTGTACATACAGTCGAACTCTCCTTAAGTGTAAGCCCTCCCTTACTCGAACTTTTTCGCCATATTTTACATACATTTCCCTCAACTTTCCGTACAAAAACGTCTCTCTAAGTCAAACTCTCTCTATCCCGTGACAAATCGACTTAGGGGGAGTCCACTGTACTTCATTTCATTGAACTGAGGCCCAGATAATATTGTGCACAAGTTCAAATTCCAATGTACCCTTCACATCAGGTTAGCTGAACTTGAAATTTAAGCTTTCATTGTGACTAAATAACTGTACGTACTTGCCTACTGATGAATTGACGGACTTAACAATTAATGTACTTCTCTACCCTTTTCCTAATGAACTATAAATGTGAAAAAGGCCCTCGAAAAAGTCCTACAGTTGCAAGTTGGCTTCATTATCCCATCAATCAAGTTGTTCGTTGTGACCTCCAACAGTCAGAAGCACGCTATCCGATCCAAAATAATGCCCATAGTTAACAAGCTCTTAACCAAACTTTTTCGTCATTAAGAACTTAAGCCAAGCGACCCAACTTAACTGTCTACCTGGATATCGTTTCGTTCCCTTTCGCTGCAGGCACGCATTAATTCGTAATAAACTTAAAGATGCGGTAATGATTATCTGCAAAAGTTCCCTGGAATCTGTCGCAAACTTAGTTGGCCCCTTAATCAAATTACAACAAGTTTCTGCCCCCCACTACACTGGCACCCACCTTTAAGGTTAAAAGGATCATTATGAGTTATTGAACTTTGAATCACCGTGACTTTGGGCATACTGTCTGATTAATGAGCTATTCAAGGGGGCGCATAGGCCGAACACGCATCGATTTAAGGTCATGTCACCTTAAAGCCAGAACCAAAGCATCTCCCTCGAACTTTAAAGCGTATCGATCGGAGCGGACACAACTGTTGACTGCCCACCCAACCCACCATCAGCCGGAGGAGAACTATCAACAGCACTGGGCGGTGCGTCCTCTGACCCGCTCATTCCATGAAAAATTAAAGTGTACCTCCCCTGGACATGTGTAATCAGATGTCTGCCTTGCGACGTGCAAACACTGGCCGTTCCGTTGCATGATTAATAATGTCATGTTAGCTCACAATGCCACGCGAGCACACGTGTTTTCCTCCGTGCAAGGGACTCTGAAACCGGCATCGTCCATCGACGACATCACAGGCCTGTGAGCAGCCCCCTGACTTGTCGCTGCATAATTATTTGCATATCACTTATTCTGTTGAAATAATTGAGTCGTTGTAATCGGATTCCGAGTGGCAATTAACTGCACGGGAGTGGTGGCGTATCCTGATGACATCCGTCCCCGAATGGATTTCGAATAAAAGCGATTTTTCGGATGGAAAAAAAAATACACTCACTTCCTGCCTCGGCGCTCGTGTGTCTCACGTACAGCCCCTCACCGAGAGTCGCTGCGCTCGATTGAAAGGATTGTGAAAACCTATTGGAACCCTTTTCAATAGCCGAACACACTTATTTCATACTCCATTCAGAGCGATGCCTGCTCCGTCAGCAGAGGACCCCCATCGTTCGCGGGTGCGTGTGCATGCCTGCGAGAGGGAGCCGGAGTCAGAGTCAGAGCCAATTGAGAAAGGAATTTTTGATTGACATCCCTAATGTTATTGAGTGGATACCAATTTGATGGAAGAGGAAGGATGCAAAGAAAACGAATCACTCTTGGGGAAGTCCTATTTTCATTCTCTGTCATCCGGTGTCTGATTAAAGGAACTTGTGGCCGTATCCTGGCACAATCGGGTTCGGAACTAGATTAAACACACACACACAGCGACCTTAGTCTTTGAATTTTTGATGAGTTAAAATTAAAATATTTGCTCCCGACAAAGGGTGGGGGATTCCGAGCGTGTTGTCACAAGGGATTCCTTTTATCCTCGACATCCGGATGAGCAGAGCGAAAAAAGGGGTGATCTATACGGGATTCACATCAATTTTAAATGAGAATTTATTTTATTTTATTCCCCGTTTCGGAGGAAATGCTCATGCGGAAGCGGAGATAAGTCGAGCGAATTTGATTCATTAAATAGTTCGGATGTGCATACATTTTCTTTGAATTTATTTACAGCCGATGGCATAAATAATTAAAATGTTAACATCCATCATTTGGGCACAGTATCAGCGTGGGAAATATCAGATCGATTGGTTGGAAACATGTCCCTTCGATACGAAAGAGTTGTGGACACAGTACTCCCGGGACTGAGAAGAGGTGAACAGGGCACACCCAAACTTTCACGTTTACAGCATCATTTATCTCTAGTCACCGAGAATGCGGAGAGAAAATAATTGTTATAAGAGGACTGAGAACAGGAGGTATTTAAATTCATATGGGAAGCGTTGTGAACTCCTACGCAAATCAGCTGATTTTGTTGTCGATGGAGCAAGTAAGACAGAACGCCCGACTTCCGCCAGTGGACTTTACTTTAAAATGTGTTAACAATTCATTGGTCACAGATTCACATGCATCCAAGGATTTACTCTCATCTGCAGTGCGACAAATGTCCATCCATACCGTGAGTTCTTAGCAAAGAGTATCCTTGTTGAATGGAATCATCAAGAGGTGTAATTTTAAGTCAGGAAAATTGACAATGGGCATATTGGCCTGTCTGTGAAGATGGGAAATTGGAGGAGAAGACACAACTTCGAATACAATAAAATAAATAGAATAAAATAAAGAAAAAATGATATACTTAGTATATTTTTTTATGTAATTATATGTTTTTAACTGAAGAGTTTATGTAAAGAATTCGGCAAAAATAATGTTCGCCTGTTTAACAAAAACATGTCTTTTAGAAATTAATTTAAAGTCTGACCTGCCCACTGAATTTTTTTAAATGGCCGCAGTATATTAACTGTGCAAAGGTAGCATAATCATTAGTCTTTTAATTGAAGGCTGGAATGAATGGTTGGACGAAATATTAACTGTTTCACTTAAATTTATAATAGAATTTTATTTTTTACTCAAAAAGCTAAAATAAATTTAAAAGACGAGAAGACCGTATGAATCTTTATATATGATATATTTTAATTTTGTAGATTAAGTTAATTATAATATAATTTTTATATTTTATTGGGGTGATATTAACTTTTAAACTTTAAATCATTGATTTATGAATAAATGATCCATTTTTAATGATTAAAAATTTAAGTTACTCTAGGGATAACAGCGTCATTTTTTTTTGAGAGTTCATATCGATAAAAAAGATTGCGACCTCGATGTTGGATTAAGAAATAATTTTAGGTGTAGCCGATTAAATTTAAAGTCTGTTCGACTTTTAAAATCTTACATGATCTGAGTTCAAACCGGCGTGAGCCAGGTTGGTTTCTATCTTTAATAAATTAATATATTTTAGTGCGAAAGGATTGAATATATAAATAATTATATGTTGTAGATAAAGAATACAAAAAATTGTTTATAAAAACTGTTTTGGCAGATTAATGTAATAAATTTAGAATTTATAGATGTAATTTATATTACAAATAGTACTTGTTTTTTATAGAAATTATTTTATTTTCAGTTATAAGTTTAATGTTAATTATTTGTGTTTTATTAAGAGTTGCTTTTTTAACATTATTAGAACGTAAAGTTTTGGGTTATATTTTTATTAATTCGTAAGGGTCCTAATAAAGTTGGATTAATAGCAATTCCTCAACCTTTTTGTGAAATAAGAAGTGGATTTACAGCTGAAGGAAAACCCCGTATATATACTGGTCTGACACATGGACAGCAAAGCCTCCTAAACCAAGCCACCCTAACCCGTTTAAAAATGCAGGAATGCTAAAAGACCATGTCATCCTTAACAAAAGTGAGCATGGTCTTCATGACATGCAGAGACTCTCCTGGGCCGTATGCCCCTTGATTTCATCTAACAGCGTTTTCATACGCTTCTTGTGCCGTGTCTGTGAATACGTGTGAGCTCTTAAGATCAGAGGCGAACAGCTGATACCCTTCCCCAACTTAACCCATTTAGGACGAGAACGATTTACTGGAAATTTTTGGGAAAAACAATTTTCAGGAGTGAATACTAATAACCTTAGCCGACAATTCTGATAATTTTTTTTATCTGGCCCACTGATCATTTAGCCGATCGAGCCTGTTAACATATGGTCACCGTCGCACAGTGGTCCCGTTGTTTGTGGCTTTCTAGGTTCTCATATTTGTAGAATCGAAAAACATAAACCATTTGGCCGGGAAAAATATGTCACTTCGGGTATTTATTTCCACTACGGGACCACTGTGCGTCGCCCATACCGCATATATATGCGATTTTGCATAAAGTAAGAAATAAAAAACCAATTTGCGAAGTTAAATATGTATTGGTTCGCTGAAATTAGATGATAACGCTTAAAACATCACACTTTTTACAAACTAAGCATCAGCAGCCCAAATGCTTCAAATAAGATAGAATAGGCATTCCAGTAAAGAGATTATCGAAGTAGAAGCAATATGGAAGAGCTTTCAATTCATGGCATGAATCATTTCCAATAATAGAGCTACACATTTCCCGAATTTGGTTTCCAAAACAGGGTTGATGCGGGGGTTTTTTGCCGTGGTACAGTACCTCACAAAATTGAGCATACACCTATCATTACTTCATATTTGTGCTGTTTTAAGGCTGACCACTTTTTTGTTTAATTTTTTTGGTATACAATCATAACTGAATACATATCTTAAACAAGAGTATATGCCAAATTAACAGACAGGCGACTTCCTACCGGTACTTTTCGCATGAAAAAGGAAACAACCCCTGAAATCGACACACAAAATTGAGCATACAGATGTCATGTGTGCTTCGTAGAATCGATATATACAAATTTGTTCAGGAATGAAGCAACAAATGTCCCTGATGATCATTTCTGCACACGCTTTTGAACTGAAAAGACCGATATTCTCTTCTTTGTGCGAAAATATGGAAAACATGCGAAAACAGACTGTCAACGAAAATGCTCATAATTAAGCAATTTTGCGAGGGGAAGTCGATACGTAAAATAGGAGAAACTGTAGGGCGATCGCATGCAACGGTACAAAAAATAATAAACAATTATAGATATAAAGGGACACTAAAAAACAGACCTGGAAGGGGAAGAAAAAAATTGCTCTCAGAACAAAACGAGCGGTTTATTGTTCGGACAATCAAGTCCAATCCAAAATCTGGCGTTAATGGAACATATCCCAGGCAGGTAGTCTGCAATCTCTATAATCTGGAGCTGGAAATATTGGTCTAGTAGCTCCTTTGGTATCAGCTTCCCATTGAAATGCGTCGCCCAAATGTGATATGTTTTTTGAAACTTTGCTTGAAGAAGAATCAGTTGACAGAAGTGCCAGGCTCCGCTGAGACCGACGCAATGCATCCCAACCTCTTCGTACCCTTGGGTTGAGGACCTTCCAACACTTCCGCTTTCTCTAACATCTTAACCTATATAACAAGGCCATTTTACTATGAATCATATTTTGAAGAAGTAAGAAGTCAATGGCGTACGTTCAATAAACTGCTCACGTTTGAAATAACATCAGAGATATAATCATAGGCAGTAAGGTTCTTGAGGTTATCATCATCTTCGCATTTCTCATTTTCCATCCGAAGTTCGCATGGCTGTAATAACAGTGTACGGTGAAGATCATCGCCGGTGCCTGCTTCATCTTCTTCAGCATCATCTTCTCCAGACAATGTGCCCGTCAACCAGATTGATCACATTGCAATCGACGTCAGACACTCCTCCAGCATTCTCGATGTCCAAACATTCCAAGGAGCCAACATCGACTCGGATCATTTCCTTGTTGTAGCCAAGGTAAGAACACGGATATCGATAGGACAACGCAATTGACCGCTAGCAACTTTGCCGATTGAGTCTCCCTAAAGCTCTCAGAGAGTCTAACCCTCCCAGGCGAAACAATCGACCACCAATAATGGAACCGCTGTCAAAAAGCCATCAGAGAAGCTGCATATGATGTGCTGGGTTTTAAAACGCCACCCCAAAAAACGCCTGGTTTGACAACGAGTGCACTCAGGCACATTCAGTGAAGCAAGCAGCTGGACGTGAGCGGTTCGTGAGCTCTACGAACTTAAAAGAAGGGAAGAGCATCGGCTTCTCAAAAAGAAAAAGAAAGAGCATGAGAAGCGCGCGATCGAGGACATTGAGGGGTGTTATGGCAGAAATGACGTTCGAAAGTTCTACGAACGGGTAAAACGACTATCCAATGGATACAAAATTCGGACAGAAGCCTGTCGTGACGCAGAGGGACAACTCGTAGTAGAATCGCAGTCGATACTGAGAATCTGAAATCATTTCTGTAGACTGTTAAACGGCGAGGAAGACTCCAATACCGCTGTCAGGCAGAATGTTCCACTCAACGCAATTGACGATGATCGACGAGAATTCCGTCCCCCCGACCTAGACGAAGTCAAGATAGCGATATCGAGACTAAAGTCGAATAAAACTGCTTGTGCAGACGGAATCTGCGGAACTGTTTAAGGCAGCTGGAGATCAGCTGGTTAGAGACATGCACCAACTCATCTGTAAGATATGGTCAGAGGAAGGCATGCCCGACGAGTGGAATCTCAGTATCGTTTGCCCTATCCACAAGAAAGGAGACCCCTTCAACTGCGTCAACTATAAAGGGATAAGTTTCCTCAACATCGCCTATAAGATCCGTTTTGTGCGAGCGCCTGAAACCATTCGTCAACAACCTGATAGGTCCTTATCAGTGCGGTTGCAGGCCGGGGAAGTCCACCATCGACCAAATCTTCACACTACGGCAGATCCTGAGAAAAAATCCAAGAAATGCAGATCGACACCCACCACCTATTCGTCGATATCAAGGCCGCATATGACAGCGTGCATAGGGACGAGCTATACAACGCCATGTCTAGTTTTGATATTCCTGCCAAACTCGTCAGGTTGTGCAGGATGACGATGGAGAACTCTCGCTGCTCCATCAAGGTCGGTAACGAACTCACCGAGACCTTCAATGTCAAAAAAGGATTTAGACGCGCTGTCATGTGATTTCTTTATAATCATCCTGGAGATGGTCGTGCAAGACTCACACGCCAACACTAGAGGCACGATCTTCCAGAAGTCCGTACAACTGCTAGCATACGCGGATGACATTGACGTTAGAGTCCTCTATCGAAGGGGGCATAGACAATCACAAAAGCGGATGAAGAAGCACTTGGTATTTTCGAGAGAAAAGTTCTGCGTTCAATCTTTAGTCCTGTCAGCGTTGATGGTTATTGGAGAAGAAGATGCAACCACGAACTGTACGAGCTGTACAGCGGCAGTCAGGTGTTCAACGCAGGGATTGAACGCCTAAGATGGCTGGGCCATGTAGAGGGTATGGACAACACTGCTCCAGCCCGAAGAGTCTTCGACTCCGAACCAGTGGGACAACGCAATAGAGGACGCCCACGGAACCGATGGTTCACCCAGGTGGAGAAGGACCTCAACCAACTTGGTGTGCGCAGTTGGAGACAGCTGGCAAAAGATCTTGCCGGCTGGAGAGGCTTACTGGTTGAGGACCAGGTCCACCCCGGACTGTAGCGCCACCTGAAGAAGAAGAAGATATACGACTGTGACTATATGGTAACAGCTAGATTCAAACCAAGATACTAATTTATCCGACTCATCGAAAAAAGTTATACAATATGTTTTCTTATATTTTGATGTTCTGTGCAATTGACCAAAGTCACAAATCGTAAACAAAATCGTTAGTCTGGCATATGGACATTCTTTCCTAAAGAGACGCTCCATTTGACCTTTTTTAACGTTCCTGAAAAATACAAAATCATGCGACCGGCTACAATGTCTAACAACATGCGAATACGTTTCAAATTATATCTCAGCAGATAGGTCAAAGCATACTCAGTTGCACAAATAGTAGCAAGTGGCGATATCTCTTTACAACTGGTTAATAAGTAGCGGTAAGTGGAACACAACCAGTGTGATCGTATGGTCCTAAATGGGTTAAGTAGTGGGGTGAATTAGAGTTACTTAAAAGTTTTTTTTTTTTTTTTTAATTTCGGCGTTAAATTTTCAACACGTCAAAGATGATTTCCACGCGTCAAAGAACAATAGCACGCGCACACCAGTAGTTGCTGAGAAGCTAGGCCCAGGTCCGCCTCGGATCGCGCCACCAATATTATTACATTATAAATTTTCAACACAGCATTAATTGGTTTTGAGTTAATTTATCAGGTATGGTTTATGAAAAGGATGTACTATATACTTAAGAATTAAATTGAGGTCAAATATTTCACGTTAAATGGGATTGGATTACAGTTTTACTCACGAAAGCCCGTATTACAATATAAGTATATGCTGTTAAAAATACGACTTAACTTTTGAACACCCTCTGAACAACATTCGTGGATAGTACATGGTTCGTGGGCAAAATCAGCAATCTGCCGCCATTTTTTCCCACTAAATTCACGAATCTGCGGCCATTGCATGGTAAATCTATGGTATGTGTAAAAGTATGTTTAAACTCTTGCATTTTTTTCCGATGTGGACTAGGGGAAAAAATGGCCGAAGTTGGATATCTCTATTATCCCTTATCTCTGCCGAGAGGACCAATAACGAACACATGGACTCGGACACCCCGATGCCAAGATGATGAATAAGCATTAAATAATATAAAACAATAATTGTAAAACCATTGTCAACACTGACCACTCTGTAACCATTGAAAGTCCCTTGTGCCCATATTGGTGAGCCAACATCATCTTATAGTTTTAGCTTTTAGCATGTAAGACCAATTGCACAATTTGGTTGTTCAAATAAATTTGAATTTGATTTCAAATCACTCTAGTTCTTCTACTGAAGGATGATACACATCCTTCTCAGTTACCGAAGACCGAATATGTACTACATTCGCTTGGGTTCAGGTTTTCTAGAGCACATATACGAAATAGTATTGCCTGGGCAGTTGGTTGATTCCTAGCTAATGAGGAATCAAGCACCCAAGAAAGTCGACGGTACATCTATTAGTGCTTCGGTTTCTTCTAACCGCACACGTACGGAATGCTGAAGATTTGGCACTGGTTGCTTGCTTCCTTACTCGGTTTAATATTTTCTCACCATATAAGGGATCTTGCTTCCTTTCCGTCATACTATATTTTAATTGTTAACGTTAATTTGTTCTTTTACTTTTGTTCCTCATTCTTTGTTATTTTGTTAAGAAATTGTCATCATTACTTAAATTGTTCCTTTCTTTTATTAACAATTTTTACTTGGCTCAAATCATTACTTGTCTACTTGCTTGTTCACCGTTCATTATCATATTTCGGACAGAGCTAAGAAGACAGAGAGTTAGACAAAACACCGTCTTATGCTTATGGAAGCGAGGTTGACTGAGAAGTGTAACAAGTCCCTTAACCTGTCTAGTGTAGAAACACCATCATCTACACATTGTGATGTCCAACCTCCTGCAGCCGAACTTTGTTGATCAATTTTTTTCGTTCGAGGTTTGTTGTGAGCTTTTTTTGGCATAACCTTAAGACTTCAAGGATTCCAAAGGAGGAAAAGGCAACGTTTTGGAAAAATCCGGGACAGAGTTAATGAGTATATTAAGTCTATGTTGAATTCGTGAAAAAATGACATTTAGCTAAAAAAGTCTGAATTAATTTAGTCAATTGAATTTTGTAGGAAGAATGGGTGGACACAAGGCAGAAAAACAACCGCTTGAAGAGAGCGTGAAGTTGTACTGCACAAGTATTTATACTGATGAAGGTTTGGAAATTCACCATTTCGAGTAGATCACACGATAAGATAGAAGGAGCGGTATGTGTGTGTATGTTAAGGAAAAGATTGACAACCATTTGTGGGATACAAAAAAAATACTCAGCAGTTTTAAATAAGGCCTACAATTTTAAGTTGCCATGTGTATGATATCAGTGTCGCATCCCAGAAACGTCACAACAGGTTGACACAACCTCGAAAATGTGAGTTAAGCCAGATACCCTAGCGCGACTGTCTGCCTTGCCGCAATGTCTGGTCTGAAGTAGGTCTTATGATAATGGATTCGACTCTCTTTGAGGACCGTAAAGTAAGAGACGGTCAAACCTACTGTCAGGTACGGCATGTGTGAGAATATAATAAACCGTGCCCATGAATGAAAGGTTGGAGGCACCCTCAGGCGCCCTGGCGAGGGTCTGTTTTACAAAGCCCTACCAGTGCATAGCGGCTCTATACCTATCCTTCCGGATTTAATTCGGGTATCGAACCTGGCACCCTGTGCGTAGGAGTCGACGCACTAACCCACTACGCCACGGCGACCCACCCAACCGAAAAAAAAGAAATGTGCGACGCTTCCACATCGCAGAGTACTCGACATCAGCTGGCCTCTAACGCAGAGGCACCATGTGGGAGTGCAGAAAGAAGGCAAAGAGGCGGTTGGCAAGAGACAGATATCCATTGATTGGCTCTAACGTTTCCAGAAAGACGAAAACAGGAGGTGAATTCAATGAAGACGGCCTTGTCGACAGCAAGGCCAGGGGAAACCCCCAGTGAGGTAGCCAGGAACCCATTGCAGCTAGCTGTAGTGGATTTCAAGAGACCTTGTGGTCAGTATCCCTTTGAGATGATCGAGAAAGGACTCCTTTCATTTTTATCCTCCTTCCAGTGGATCAGACTTGCATTATGAATGAGAAGAATTTGTACTCCCATAGTTCGAGTTCGTGATTAGGAATTCCACTGCCGGATAGATTTAAGAACCGTAGACATTTTTTTTTTTTCTATCGATTCTCAGGTACACCGCTACACTGTAACTCATTGTGTATGGAGAACGTGTGCTTTATTAGATTCATGGCAAATTATGTCAACAGCGAAGAATTCATGAGCACGCCGGTGCTAATGCGCAATTTCTAAGAGATGCTTATGTCTCATTTCAGTTTTAAAAATTGTAGAGTTTGCTTCGCGGTTGTAACTCTTCACCATTCGTTCATCTGTTCATCGCTCCGAAGGCTTTCTTCAAGCAGCACGCGACATGTGTGCTCATTTAAATCCACGCTACAATGCAGCACACATCTCCATGCTAAAACACCTCCATCGCCATGTCACCCAATACCACGATCCCACCTCGCCAAGAAATGCAAACCTTTTACCTCTCAAAGCACACAACCCCAATCGAACCCCACATGGTGTCTGTCAAAAGGACTGCGCCACACTCTAAGGATATCCACATAATGAACATGCGTTCATTTAGTGTAATTTGACGACAATCCTCTCTCGGAGATCCCCATCTAAAGGGGTTCTCCCACCGGGTAGATTCACATAAGCACACGTGTGTCGAGACTAAGTCACTTATGCCTTCTAATTGCCTAAAAATAACAGAAACTCCATCTCCGATGCCCCACCCCTTCCGCAAGAAGCCTCGTGAGAGCTGCTTCCACCCGCCAGGCACTCAGGTTGTATAAACTAGCAATGTGACCTAATAATTAAATTAAATCGACGGCGGCAGCCAAAGTCCTTCCAGGGAGGGGCTCGAGTCGAAGGCATTTCTTAGGAGAATTTAATTGAGTTACCCAAGGATCCGTAATGAGCAATTAAATTCTCGCTAACGGTACGCTTAATAAATGCAAACTCATCAAGAAGTTTGGATTAGTAGGTGTACTCGCTGCTTCGCCTCCCGCCAGGGAAGTGAATCCTCTCGTGTGTCTAATTTATTTAAGATAATATCTAGGTGATAAGACGACGATATTCATCCCCGGCTGCAGCACACGTGTGTGAGCACGGGTGTGAGGATATTTCAAAGAAATCGAGTTTTGATTACCCCACCGCTGGCGCTCAGCCCTAAGCGGAGCAGCCGAACGGACGGAGCGCGCTCGATGAGAAGGATGTGCGTTTCGCTGGCAGGATCTACCTCATGTATCTTTAATTTCCAACGTGCCAGTGCAGCTCCGGGGTAGGAATGAAAGTACGCACCAGCCAAGGAGCCAGGGCGATGATGAAGCCACTTCAATTAGAATCCCATTTGGAATGCCGCGCCGTGCCGTGTTCTACATCTCCGCAATGATTTGAAGCAATACCTCACAGATGTTACACACGCGTATTCACTTGTGACACGTTTGATGCTTCATTTGTGCCGGCGGCGGGGGCTCATAGGGTGGTCGTTTGCTCCCTCCTCGAGATGTCCTCTCGCCCTTTGAGGTGAACCCGAGTGAAATGTTGCTTCCGGACTCGAGGAGAGCATCAAAGAAACGAAGAAAAAATGCATTCAATTATGCGAAGTGATACCATCGTCTAAGGGGCGGCGAATGGAGAAGACACACATGATGTTGTGATAAATTTCAAATCTCTTAAGCATCCCTCAACGTCTGCGAGACGTTTTAAATTAAATCACCCACCCATCGTCCTTGCTGAATTTACTGCTGTTTTCTTTCGCCAAATTTCTTAAGAATATTCCCATCTCGGTGTCCCAAAGTCTCAGAGCCCCATTCCCGTGGTCGTGGATCCTTGTGAGTTAGAAGCGGCTTTTCGAAGGGGGTGGAAAAGACTCCGTTTTCTTTGCCTTTTCCGCTATGTTTTGTGGGTTTAAATGAGATTAAAGACAGAAAATTGAGGACATGTCAGAATTAACGACGGATGTGACTTATTGAGAGCGCCAGCGTTTCCCTTTCCTTTCTTTTTTCTTTTTTGACGAAGGATTTTGCAACTTTTTGTTGTGATTCTATTAGCATCTGGCTGAATTGAGTTAGAAATTGAGTTTTGTTAACGACAACATTTTGATCAAACTTTTTTATTTTCATATTTTCGGAATGGTGACAGTGTGACATTGTTGTCGATGAGGTCGACGTTTCCCAACTTTGATTTATCAATTTTTGGTTTTTTTCTTTCTATACGCATACATTCTTTTTTTGGGGTCTTTGTTAAGGGAGTGGTTCGGTTCTGGCTGTTTAATAGAGGGTAGACGGCTATTGCGATGAGAACTGATGTAAAAGGGCTCTCTGCCGCTATTGGAAGATTGTTAAATATTTAATTCATCTTCTCAAAATGTCCACCGAACAAGTACTTTTCGGAGCTGCTCAATCCCGAACAGAACACTAAGGATGGCAGATTCGTAGCATTGAGTGGGGTGGGGAATAGTCCAAGTGTAGGAGTGACTTTGGCGATTGAATCGCTAAGCGATGGAAAAACCGCCGGTGTGGATTAAATCCGGCCAGAAATGTTTAAGACAGTTGTGGAAAGTGGGACTCTTAGGGCTCTCTAGTGCCATTATGGTGCCTGGAAACGCGTTGAGACATCTGAAGATTGACAAACTGGGGTGATTGTCCACATCTTCAAGAAGAAAGACTTAAGAGACTGCTCTAACAACAGTGTCATATATCTTTTTAGTCTCCCCGGAAAAGTCCACGCTAAGGTGTTTGCAGAACGTTCTAGAACTATGGTCGATCCCAGGATGGGTCTTTCGTCCTGGCAGAAGTACAACCGACTAGCTTTTTCTCCCAGATTTATACTTGAGAAAGCTTGGGAGCATGGCAAACCCATTTACAGCTGTTTTTTAAATTTTGGAAAATGCATACGTCCGAGTGTGTCGAGATTTGAAACAACTCCCACTGATTGACTACTTCAGTGATAGTGCCGTTAATTTGATCAGAAAGTCAAATGGTGACTGGATCAGATTTGAAAAACAGGTAAAAGCGTATTAACTTTGCTTTCACTGGGATTCGAACCGGGGACCCCGCTAACCAGGAGCACCTTTCTACCAACTGCGCCATACAATCGTATTGAATGGTTAAGTACTCATTTCCTTTCCGATTTCCTGACCGGTGGTGGTGCCATAACTTTGACTGGTTTTGGCCTTTTACTGTAATGGGAAGATTGCCCGTCTTTTTATTATCGCCTTTTGATTTGACGAGGGCTTTCATGTTATCAATTTTTTTCTTTATTAACCGAGTTCAAATTAAAGCCATGGATTTTTCTTATTTCTTCTTCCATAGCATTCGATTCAGATTGTTTTTAATTTTTCATGTTTGGAGTTTAGCTTTTTTCCAGCAAGCACTTGATGAAATCATCATCGTCCATTCCAGATTTCATTTTATTTTTGAGGATTAAGGATAAATCCGTCAGAGTATACCTCTTCCGAAGCAGTTTTTTTTCCATTATTTTAAATTGTTTTCACTTTTTTCTCCCTTGAAGTCATCTCCTATGCAAACTCAACATCTACCAGCGATATCTGAGCGCATTCATTCTTTATTCACACCAAAACAGACGAAAGACTCAGCTGTCAAAATATCTTAGCGGAGATGATTCGTTAAACTTAAGGAAATCAAATTTTATTCACACCAGATGGAGCATTTACTCCAAAATGCTAAGGAAATGCTCACACTCAGTTTTTATTCACACCACCCCATATTTCTAAAATAAAACGGGCGCTTCTCTCGTTTGGTGTTCCAATGTTGCTCCTAAAAAATGTAACCCAAAATTTTTCTGATCCTTTCAACACGGAAATGGTGCATGGATCGTGAGGCTGTCTCTAATCAACTTGTTCAGCAGTGTGGGTTGGAAATTAATGTTGAATAAAAGTCTGCACATTGTAGACGAGTGTTAAACTTCAAATGGAAGTAATTTTATACACTTAGCTTCCTGATCACTCACTTCATCGCCAGCTTAAGAGGTGTCGTGACATTTTGCCAAGTGAGATTTTGCCAAATTGGTACAATGATGCTTTTAAAGTGTGAATAAGCTAAATATTAACACTAAGGCATATACCAGAGGATGGCACAGTTGGTAGAGGCCTGTCCCCGAATACGATTTAATCTGGCTGATCAAATTAATGGCACTACCACTGGAGTAGTCAATCAGTGGTGGTAGTTTGACTATTGGTTTCATAATGGAGCAATAGCACCTAACCTAACCTAATTTAGCATGATATCGTTTTCAAACGCGTCATATGGCAAAGCAAGTTTGCGACATTTTGCAAAATTTGGCCCTATTTTAATTTTTAATTCCAAAACCTATAGGCCCTCAGGCAGGGGTTTGCAGGAGGCCCCATACCTATTCCACTGTTTATTGTAGTAAATAAGATGGTAATACAAGTTTTAAACCCCTAATTGACAGTGTTAAATTTGTTATATGACGCCTTATCAAAGAGGCATTATGCCAAATGCAAAAAATACGGCCTAACGACGAAAGCGTTATTGTACCAAATTTCTCCATTTGGCAGAACGTCATGACATTAATATGTATCGGATTTGATGGAAACTATTACTTTTTGTTTTCTATAGTTTAGATCGTACTCAGATTGTACAAAGGATAGAACTTAGTAAAGTCTTGGCTTTATGACTTTATAATAGGCTTGTCTAAATACGGGATCGTAGGGATCTATATAAATGTGTGCATGCATATGGAAAAAAGTCGCTTGTGTAAACTTAGACACCGGGACTATTAACCAAGCAACATAATTTAATCAACTAGTGTCATTTCGGCATAAATTTGTTTCGCTTTGTTGACTCTGCTTACAAACCAATCCTTCGCTGGAGATGAGTTCTTTGGTCGCCGCACAGAGTTTCGTCTAGTACATGCTAGCTGGATAAAAGTCAAAAAATATCAATGTCGTGACTGTAGCTGATATTGATTGGAAATTGTTAACAACACCCTTTATACCAAGATTACAGAAAACATTTTTAGCAAAGCTCTGTTATTTCGAAAAAAAATGTATTCAGAGTTGTGCAATGAAGGAAGTTCATTTGCCCATTTGTTAGTTTCAATTGCGTTCCTTCTAAAGCATCTTTATTGTTAAAGAATTGTGTGAATTGTTTTTCGGTTTTTTTGAAAAAAAAAAATCGTAAAGTAAGCCTATGAAACAAGATTGTTCTGTTTTGAAGAAGTATTAATTCGGTAGAGTCTTAACTAAATGTACCCAGATGTACCCGGGTTAAATTTTACATATGTGGCAGTTTTATGAGCGTGACGCGTACATCTGGCGAGACTTGGCAGCACTAAGAGATTCAAAAAGTGTTGCAGAAAACAGAGAGCTGATGGCATTGCTTTGTTGAACGTTCATAGTTTGATTATTTAAGCAATAAAATAAGAAATATAAATAGAGCTTGTGTCTTCTTGATATTTATATGTTGATATAATTGTTGGCATTAAATTAGTGAACTTAATTTTAAGACGAGGTTGATTGAGTTTTTTAACGAATGGGTTAAATATTCGAAAGATGAGAGGAAGACTCATTATTTCGAGTACCTGTGCTTGATTAAAATTTTACTTTTTTCTTTGAAGTGTTCTGCAGAAGTATGGATTTGATGGTCTTCCTTTGAGGGCTATTTAGTCTCTTTACAGAAACTCTATCAGCTGTGTTCGCATTAAAGGTGCTAAATCAACACCTTTCACCGTGGGGGTTGAACTTAAATTGCATGACAAGGGTGCGTCTTGTTATATATCCTTTTCATTACACGTATAGACGTCAAGGTGAGGAATTTCTCATATCGCGAAAGTTGGTTTTACAGGTGACGTAGTTATCTTCACATCCTACCAGACGAATCTCCAGCAGGCGCTAGACAGGCCTGTGGCCATATGTTCTGATGCTGGGATAAAGATTAACGTGGACAAACCCACGTCAGGTTAAACCCAGAACGCATGCATTGGAACCGAAAAGCTTAAATATCCCGGGGTCGGTTTCACGAGTGATGGGAGGAGCAATTGTAAGCTGTAGAATTGGCCAAGTAGAGTCAATAACGAACGGCTTACAAGATTTGTAATCATGAACGCTGGGCTTGGTGTAAGAGCCAAATTAGCGGTCAGTATTTATTTCAACTCTCACTCATTGTTATGAAATTTGGTTTAAAAGCTAAAGAATAAGATTGCGAATACAAGCTGCTGAGATGAGATTCCTTCGTGCTGTCGTGGGAATTACTCGCCGGTAGGGAGAAAACACGGGGAGCTACTCAATGATGGCCAGCTTCATCCTAGAAAGGAAAGGGCTATGCTATGTACGAATTTCTCCATCATAGCGACTATAGTACTAGGCACGTCTAGTTGTAAATAGAATTCCTTCAGGTAGGCCACCGCTTGACAAAACCAGGACGAAGTGGGACCAAGTCCAAACATGTACATGTGTGCTTTGGCCGAGAATCGAGTGGCGTATTATTTTTGACCATAGGGCTATAGACAGTCGTCAAAAAGTTGGAAGGATTATTCGTTTTATTTGAGATAATACTTATTGTTAAATTATTAACTGACGGATAGATGGCAGGTAGTGAGAAGCAAAGGTGACATATTGATTACTTCGAACACAAGTTCGAATTGGCTCAGCTAATACTTTCTCGGAGTAGAAGACTGCATAGCTGTAAGGTTATTTTTCTTCTTCTTCTGGTGGCGCTACAGTCCGGGGTGGACATGGGCCTCAACCAGTAAGCCTCTCTTGCGTTCACCAAGTCGATTGAGGTCCTGTAAGGTTAGTCCAACATTAATAAAGATTATTTGCATTACCTAGAGGAGTTCTCCTTTTTCTTGGGATTGTAACTGAGTTCATGCTCTGTGATTTCTCCTTGGGGAAAGCTGGAGTTTTTATTAATGAATGAATGAATTTCTTTATTTCGTATTTAATTTACAATATAGTGTCCACGCAATTTACCTACAGAGATTCGATACTACAGTCGACTCCCCCTAAGTCGAATTGTCATCGGATACCATAAGCTGTTCGAGTTAGAGAGAATTTGACTTCGAGGGAGGGTTTTGTATGGAAATTTTAGGTAAATGTACATAAAATGTGATGAAAAAGTTCGAGTTAGAGACAGTTTCGACTTAAAGAAAGTTCGACTCAGGGAGAGCCCACTGTATTTAGGATCTCTCAACTGAAGCATTATCTTTTGAATTTTAAATTTGGGATATGTTACAAGAAGATAACTTTGAAGGGAACTACGACAAAACCTTCAATATAAAACGAAAAAAAATTTAATTAAATATAAATAAAAATTAATAAATAAATAAAATAAGGAATAAAATTAATTTAAAAAATAAGAGTCATTGCATATAGGTAAGTAAATAAATATATAAATAAATTAATAAATAAATAAGTCAATAAATAGATTTATAAATAAATAAATTAATATATAAATAAATAATTAAATATATAAGTAAATAAATGAACAAATAAATATGCAAATAAGAAAAAAGGAAAATAAAAGACAATATCAACATGAAAATGAAAAATGTGGGTCGCCGTGGCGCAGTGGTCGACTCCTACGCAGAGGGTGCCAATTTCGAATCCGCATTCTACCAACTTTCATAATTCACGGCTCCACCTCTTTCGAGTCACTGACAATACTCAAAGAGTATTCCTGTCTGCAAAAAGCTTCTCAACTTCGCCGTTTGGAGTCTGCATTAAATTGTAGGTCCCTTCCACTCGTGAAGGAACAATAGCACGCACAACACGAGTGGTTGCTGAGAAGCTAGCCTCAGGTCCGCCTCGGACTGTCGCGCCACCAATATTATTATTATTATCATCAACATGAAAATATTAAAAGTAAATAGATAAATTAAATATTCATACAAACCTTAAATATATTAGACAAATATCAGACAGTTAATTGATTTACAAGAGGATTATCTGAAGAAACACAGTTCTGTAAAAATGTATCTGTAAGCTTTATAATTCTTTCAGAGATCAATTCAACATTCGATTGGAGATGAAGATCAGAAGTAGAGTGGTATCTAGACAAATTAAGCATCATTTTTAGCAACTTATTCTGCGATACTTGCAACTCCTTTATGTGGCAATTTGCACATCTTCCCCATACTTGGCGTCCATAAAGCAGTATTGATTGAAATACTACCTTTAGACAATGATTTTGTTTGATTTGCTCAGCATAGACCTTCTATTTATTAATGGGTAGGTTATTTTCATGGCAATATTTACTTTTTTTATAATATTGGAAATATGTTCTTTGAACGTCAATTTTGACGTTGATTTCCACTTAACTCTTACTCCACAGACATTAAGTGGGTTGTTGGGCAGAAAGCAGCTCTTTCTTTTTTGGCTACAAAATAGGCCGAACTTTTTCAGCATTAATTTTAATTTTCCATTTGTTAAGACAATTAATATGACTGGATGGCGCAGTTGGTAGAGGGGTCCCCGGTTCGATTCCCAGTGAAAGCAAAGTTAATAGGCTTTTATCTGGTTTTCAAAACTGGTCCAATCACCATCTGCCGGTGGGATCAAATTAACGGCACAGTTACTGGAGTGGTCAAGCAGTGATAGTGGTCTTACTACAGATATCACAATGGACCAGTATGGTGTAAGTGTGCTGGTGAAGTAGCAGAAGAAGAGAATATACCTGTATCAGCTATTTTACAGTCTGGGAGCTTTGGAATATCAGAGAAGAGAGAGTTTTTATTATATATTCAGAGTAGTATATCCGTTACCAATTAAGGCTTTATTGTAATAGAACTGTCCTAAAGCTTCTTTTGTAACAAGCACCATACTTTGCATTTCATTTTCGTATTTCATTTTTATATTCATCTCATATTTTGTAATTTCTTTCATTTATGTATTTAAGTTAAGATGTGACGTGTAGTTCTTTTTCTACGCAAAATTCCACGAAACAGAATAAAATAAACTCAACCCGTTGAATTCGATACAATTTTGCGAATAAAAGGGCGATGTGAACAAGCGCAAGTAGCAGTCTGTGTCAAGCAAATTTTGAATGCACACAAATAAATATTTGGAGCTTTAGAATCTTTTGTTTGATTGACTGTTTTATAGGGTGTTCTGTAGACAGGTTGAACAATGAGTTGGCCACCTGGCTCTGGTTAGTTTTTTGTGTTCAGTAGACAGGTTTACTTGGTCACCTTGGCTCTGGCTATTTTTTGGTTTATTTGGAATTTCCTGGAGGAACGCTCGGAGCGACGCTCTATCCAGCTTCACTTTATATTATAATGGTTTCTCTAGTTTCATTTTCACTCAGCCAAGTATACTGCTATAGAGATTTAGAACTATCCTTTGATAAATCTGTATGAAAATTACAACCTGCGCCCTAACACCAGAATTTTTATTTCAGTATCTGTAGTCAATTGATCAAACTTTTCTTGGATTTTTGTCTGCACCATACTCTCTACTCTGTTCCTTTTTGTTAGTTCACAACGACCCGACTGCGTAATATCCCTGAGTCGGTATACACATCCCCACAAAATTATTCGCACAAAGACTTTACAGCCGAATTTATTTAATATTTTCTATGTACAACTTAAAAAGTAACTGTTTTTTTGTATTATACGTCTGCTCTATATATTCAATAATCATATTCAAGGTTCAAACTGATGCAATCAACCCTAAGGGTATTTTTTTTTTCGACTTCTCCGAATACAGCAAGAGGAAAGCAGACACAAAATTATCCGCACAAACTCAAGCGTTGTGTTATAATAACCGCTCATTCTGTTGAATGCTGTGATCGAGGCAACAAGCAGAAGGATAGAGGATATTTCTGAGAAAATAAAATAAAGAGCAAAATATGACGAACAAAAATCGGAAACTTCTATAGAAGAGCGAAAGGTTATTTTAAAGTTAGTTTGCGAAGGCAAAACGTACCGAGAGACAGGTGAACTTGTTGGAAGATCCTATACCGTATGTTGTCCATAAGTTCAGAAATTAGGGATGTTCAGAAAATAAGAAAGATAGGGGTCGAACAAAAAAATTATCGAAAGCAAATGAGAGGCATATTGTCAAGAAAATCAAGAAAAACCCTAAAACGCCAGTAAAATTATTGACCGCAGAGATGTCAGGAATCATTAAAAAACCACTCTCTGTCGAAACTGTAAGGCGGACTTAAAGGTCGAATAATTTTAACGGTAGAGTTGCACGTCGCAAGCCCTTTATTTCCAAAGTTAACAAAGAAAAAAGACTCGCGTTCGCCAAAGACTATGTTAACAAGACTCTAGACTTTTGGAACACCGTTATTTTTAGTGACGAAAGCAAGCTTAACATGATTGGCAATGACGGGAAGCAAAGGGTTTGGCGAAAAGCAAATACTGAGCTGAATGAATCTAATCTTCAAGCGACGGTGAAACATGGCGGTGGTAATATCAAGATGTGGGGCTATATGTCTGCGCGGGAGGTTGGTCAAATAGAGTTCATTGACTATAGAATGAACCGTCATATTGGTACCTCGACATCCTAAAAATAAATTTGTAGCAAAGCGCTACTAAAATGGGTCTAGGGTCAAATTATGTCTTTCAACAAGACAACGACCCAAAGCACACTGCTCACAATGTCAAAATGTGGCTGCTTTTCAATGCTCGGTCGCAGCTCACCCGACATCAACCCCATTGAACATTTGTCGGCTGAGCTTGGAAAAAACTATTCGAAATCGAGCTATCAGCAGCAAAGCTTCTCTTAAAGAAGCTCTACAACGAGAATGGAAACTTTTACGCCCAGATTTTTGCAAGAAACTTGTCGGGAATATGTCAAAACGACTAAGAGCCGTTATTGATCCTAAGGGTGGTGCCACTAGATACTGATGTGCCACTTTATTTTATGTATTTTTTCATATTTTTATTTTTGTGCGAATAATTTTGTGTTACGTTTAATTGAAGTCAGTTTGTTTATTTTTGTTTTTCCCTACTTGAATTTATTAATATTTGATTTTTTTGTACTAATTTTTAATCTTTTACTAATTCTAATTTTTTTTTTAATTTTATTGAATTAATTTTTCACGACTAAGCTAGTGGAATTCAGCTTATTTCGTTAAATGAAGTCTTGTGCGAATAATTTTGTGAGGATTTGTATGAATTTCTCAGGGGCCACTGTAGAATCATCCGCCTCGGCACTAATCTTACCAGAATAGACCTTTCCCAAAGATAGCAAAACCTTTAAAAAATGGGCTTCACCAGTCCAGAAATCCGTTGAAAATGTAGACAGGCGAAGGGAACTATCGAACACATACTAATCGGCTGTCCACGACTTGCCAGAGAAAGATTCAAATTGATAATCAAAACGTCCACAACGGGGAAAGACTTCCAAGAAATTCCATCTAGGGGAGAAATCTCTTAAATCCTCGAACAAGGGAAGGGAGTAGAACAGATTTTTACGCTCGCAGTACAAGTGTCCGCTATGACACATGCCAAGTTCTTCAATTCAATACGATTGTTTTTGTATTCATCTACATCATAAGAAGTATGAAAAAAATATTTCGAAAGAAAGAACTTCTTAGAAGTATGAAAGTAGTATGAAAGAAATTGATAGTTGCACGCCGCCGATTAAACAAATTGAAGCAAACTATTTTACATGCACGCCAATATGGCTTCCAAAACGGGAATAATACAGAGGAACTGCTGGCCTTATTAACAAACTTGTTAAATATCATATAGGGATGTGAGGCGCCCTTGAAAAGAGGGTGGAAAATAACAAAAAAATTAATAACGTCGATGAGAAAAAAGCTGTGTTTGGTGTACCGCAAAGCTCAAGTCTAGCACCCATGCTGTTTATATTTTTTATCAATGAGCTTTGTAAGGTTTTCTCTCGAGCCACGTTATTATTCTTTTGCCGACGACATAACTGTCGGAATTTGACAAAACTTGCCTGGCAACTGCAAGAGTAGGTCGATAAACTTACGACGAGGCGCTACGGCAATGGCTTGGCTACGGCAATTTGTGCTGTCAAAACTAAGCTAATGCACAATCGTCCTCCATCTCAGCAAGAGACCCCCAACAAAATCGACTTTCAAAAGAAATGTTGTCTAGCAACCAAAAGAAGTTCATCAAGCAAAGTGGTTAAGACGAACACTTCTGATGGCAAGTTCATACCAACAAGCTCAGGTCACAGCTAAAAAGCGATTTGCTTGCGATGGTGTAACTCAAGAGATTTACACAAACAGTTGTTTAAGTACAAGTACATTCATAACGGTTGGGAAATACCTTGAAAATAGAGTTTGTAAAAAGCAAACAAAAAATACCAGCCCTACCTCCTTACAGAGATAGCAAACTTTGATAAATTCACGAATAGTAAATTGACTTCAGTGAGTACTTAATTTCTTGAGTCACCACTTTGACAAGCCACTTGAAGGGCATCAAAAATGCAACCCACGAAAGGGACTGCTTGAGTTCAGTGGAACCGGAATCAAAGTGGCTGCCAAATCACCAGCAGCCAAATTAATTCAATCTTCAAAGGCATCATCAACAACAGACTCAAAAGCGCATCAAGGGACTGCTTCAAAAAGTTGTTTTGCCCGATTCAAAACTTTCCTTTGACGCGGAAGTCCATTTCACTTTGACTCATCTGCGAATCCTGCAAATAATTCCATTCACCGACTGCATCCCTTTGAAAGTCGCAAGAACCCTAGATTTATTCAACTATTTTGAGAGCACTTCTTGGATGCAACTTCAGCTTTGCATTTCTTTGGCAAACACAAGCGAGTTTTAATTATTAAACATTTCTCAAGATGCGTCTCCTCGCCGGGAGAGGGTATCACGGATGCAAATACAATTATCCTTGCTATCTCCTCCAAGACGTGGAGGTCCTCCGGCCGGGTATTTATGTTCCCAGTGACGCACATGCTGGATGGCATGTGTGGCAGGCAACATGAGACGACTCTGTCAGTGTCATAGCCACAGCGCATTCCGTGATGTCAATAATTCATAAGCTGGTCGTCACTCTCGTTGTGTCGACTTGACACGAACGACACGATCTCATCCTCGGTCCCCTCACCTGTGTGGGTGTGTGTCTAAAGTATCGTGTAGCACATTAGATTCAATCCCCTCCACCCACCTCAACGACAAGCTCTACATCGAAATTAACGGCCTCTTGTTTCAAAATTCAAGTCATTTGTTGGTGGCAACACATAAAGATTTAACGCCCACCCACCCCCCGCACAGGAGACGAGGACGGAGTGAAATAGATTTTATTATGCAAATAGGACATATAAGTGGAATATAGAAGGAGCTGATTCTCTACGCAGTTCCCCGTCAATATCCGGTTCGCGAGGGTCCTCCGCCATCCACCACCGCCAGAGACCAAGCCGCCGCGTCGGTGTGGATGGAATTTTTCTCCACGGAGCGCGGAATTCATAATTTCTAGCGTGGAACGGGGGGATTCTGCTGGCGGCTTGGTGCCGCGACAGAGGGACACATCCAGCCGTAATTGATTTATGAACGAATTACTTTGGCTTCTAATAAACGGTTTCTCGCGAGGACGACGCGGTTTTTTTTTCCTCCCCTCCCTCCGCCGCTGGAGGATGCCAGTGACTCATTACGGTTGCCATCCGTCAGGATGACAGTTTTTCTGCGTCAAAATTTTGCCGCAGGTGATAATGATTGTGGCGAAGTGATTTAATTTCCTCCCACCTCTCCGCCCACAATGTCATTAAAGGCCCGGCGAAGAGTTTCCTTCCGCGTCGCATTTTCCATCGTTCGCTTGCGTTTCGCCCTCAGCCCCGCCGCGCCGCCTGGGCTCTGTGTACAGCTCACGCGATTTATTTGACAATCCAGGATAATCGCTTGCGATGGGACATGCCCGTTGTCGTGTGTGGTGTCCTGTGCCAAAAAGGACTCCTTGCCTCGTCTCATGTTTGGGAAAGAATGAACGACTGGGCATTGAGCCAAATGCGAAATTAAATTCAAATGGCAAAAGGTCATGTAAGCACAAGAGTTTAACGTGCAACCACAAAAGAGGATCACAGGCCGGCGCGCCGATGTAGTTTGCGCTCAGTTCAACGAGAGAGCACAAAGGATTTTCGCATCGGACACGGCATGGGTCACATTGTGTATCAGGGACCCACTAGCTGCCACCACTTTGAGGCGAATCACGTGGGCGCAATTTGAATGGAACGTGTACACTGAAATGGAGCAAAAAATTGGAATCGAATTACGTGTGCTTAGTCATATTTTGGCGCATAATGCACGAGGGAATCCTGATGCGCACCGGGACAGCCGGTGGTGACGGTTGTTTTGTCTGCAATGGATAATCGAAATTCGCTGCGAAGGGGCGGTGAAAGTTGGCAAACAAATGGCGAGAGATGTCTGCGGGGGATAAGAGGCGAGATGAGCATCCATAATCCTTTAAGATGGATGAGCTTAAACTACGGCCAAGACTTTTGATAAATGGGTGTTCAAATGTGATTAAGTTTGCGATTGAATTGACTGACGAGGACTGAAAGAGGTTTTTTTCTTAAAGCCAAACGGGACGGTCGAAATGTGAAGGTTGTCTCTGTGAATGTCAACAAGTCAACAAGTTAATCCTTGTTTTAATTCCGTTAGTAGAATTCATTGAAGCAGGGCGAGTCGCATTCAGATAAATTGAGTATGCCGCTTGATCCGGAAAGAGGTTATTAAACAAACTGAATTCTCTAGCTCATCTGAAATTATGCCTTTTTTCGATGGTCTACTGTAGCCTCTGGGACTAGGTCCACTGTATAAGACCACAATTATATGGAGTTGCAATTTGGTTTCATGCGTTTGAAAAGGAAATGTGGACGGAAATTCACATCATCCATACCTATGGACACCAAACCTCAGCCACTAAAGCTCCTGATCGAGAATAACGTTCCAAGTATTATCCCATTAAGATCCCACTGCGAGTCGGACTATCAGGCTCCGGATGGACCTCTGCGAATCTTCATAAATTAATCGACGATGGGAGAAGGCGTATGTGGGAAGTCCACTCTAGGGATATGAACAGCAGTGCCTATACCATCCAATGAAGCCTTCTCATGGCTCAAGAAGAATGTGACATCAAGGAGAGGTGTCGTCGCATACTCTGATAGCCAGACATCAACCAAGTCTATGTATCTACTCAAATTGAACTCGAAGAATTTCCTGAACTTCTGTCAAGCTCTAAAGGAGACTATTGAGTTTTTTTTTATAATTTGCGCGTGCTTATGTGTTCGGACACAGCACGGGTCGATGGTTTAGAGGGTGAAAGGGAGAGGAGGAACCTGTGCTCATTGGTCTTAAATATCTGTGGGTTGAAGTCTGTGGGAAATATTAGGCTGGGAAGAGCATTCCATATTCGTGCAGTGCGACTGAAGAACGAGTCTCTGAATTTAACTGTGCGTCCGAAAGTAGGCTTAAGGGTATACTGATGGGCATTCCTGGCGAGACGAGTATTGCGGGTGAACATGGAGAGGAGGAATGCAGTTGGCTAGCTCACTTGAGCATCGTTTGTTGAAATAACGATTAAACACGGACAAGAAGAAGAGAGAGAAGAGACGGTACGTCGATGTCCGAGCGAGTCTAATGACTCTGCGATATTATTGCCTCATGTAAGGTTTATCGCTGGCTTTTGGATTCTACCAAGTAGGTGCAGGGTGGTCTTGGGGCACCGGACCAGATATGAGCGTTGTACTCAAGCTTGGGGCGGATGTACGCATTATAAATTAAAGCCAAATCAGAAGGGGTGAAATATTTCTTGCATCGATTAAGGAAACCTAAACACTACGCAGCATTTTTGGCGAACTCAAATATGTGATCGTTCCAACTAAGTGTTGTGTTGATACACACACCAAGCATGGACAGTTTTCCGGTTTCATCGACACAAGCGCCATTCATGGATAATGGCTGATTATCAAGGGTTCGCTTGAGTGACAGCCGACAGCATTGAGTTTTTGAAGCATTGAACTCCACTCAATTGTTTCTTCCCCAGTTAATTATGCTATCAAGATCGGAATTCAATGTACTTAACATACGCTGCCGTTCCAATTCTACGGCCAAAGGGCGGGGTCGTGAGTCTTGGAACGAATATGAAAAGCTGAGGGTGCTGTCATCAGCGAAGGAATGGATTGGTTTAGAAGTAGCAGACAAGAGCGTTTAAAGATCCACCACGTATGGCAGCCGGGACATTAAAGCATTCCATAAACTTTGCGAAACTCGTTGAGCTGTTGCAACGATCACACAGGGGCCTCTCAAAACATTCATTGGACTCGACATTGTTCAATGCCATTGCAACAAAAACCCTCAGATTTTCTAGCCTGCAATGACTTCAGCAGATGTTGGTAGATACGAGGAAGAAAACTAGGAAATCTTCTCCTGATTAATGTTAAAATGAATATCTATCTAAAGTTTCACTGTAACTTTATGAATAATGAATGTTGCCAATGTCACAATAGATTGCTAATCCGCCCGGTTTAACAAGTAAATATGTATAAAAAAGATTGTAGGAACTGCGTTGTGACTTTATAACTCGCGAACGGTTAAATCGAAATCGATCAAATTTTTAGGTTTTTATCGTTTGGCCGTGTAGATGGTTTGTATAACAGTTGCATGGGCAAACCATCTACACGGCCAACGTGTAGATGGTTTGTACATGCCGACGCGTTCGACAATTATGACTTTTTAGTCCGACATTTGATATTGTTCATATAAGGAAAACAACAACGAATACATAAACGCCTATTAGCTGCAAGATGGTGGCCGAAACTGCACATTCCGATTTGAAATTGCCATTCAACATGCAAACGTTTGAAATTTAAACTGGAAATATTTCAAGAAATTCTGGAATGGCCAAAGTTTTGCAAGAAGCAGCATAAAAGCATTGCATCGAACATTACAGAATGTACGTGAAAATCAACAATTGTTCCGCGATGCATTCGTTCTCAGATTCACTTCAGCTAATGAAATTTATACGTGTTTGAAAAGTTCATTTCATTGATCCCATTTATACCAACAGACGTGTCATTTGAGTGGCGCTACAGTCTGAGGCGGACCTGGGCCTAGCTTCTCAGCAACCACTCGTGTTGTGCGTGCTATTGTTCTTTCACGAGTGGAAGGTACCTACAAATTAATGCCGACTACGAACGGCGAAATTGAGACGCTTTTTCTAGGCGGGAATACTCTTTGAGCAGGATTATCAAAGGTGGTAAATTCCGGTATCGAACCTGGCACCCTCCCGTATCAGTCGAAGCACTTACCCACTACGGCACGGCCGTGCGCTTATCCTTTGCTATGACCGTTAATAAAGGTCAGAAACAAACGTTTTAAGTGTGTGATGAGAATTTGGAGGAACCGTGTTTCTCTCACGGATAATTATACGCAGCATGTTCCCAAGTGGGAGTACCAACAAATTTATTTATTTATTATATCATTTTTGTCCTCATGTTGCGTTGAATGATACACTAGTCTGTATATATATAAGAATCCCTGTTTGTTTGTTTGTCTTTGTTTCGCAAGAAAACTAGCAAAAGAAACTAGAACAAAGGGTCTTTCAACGGATGGAATGATCAACTACTACTATCAACAATCAAAAACACTTCATATATGCCTTTAGTTTATTTGCACTAAATACAAGCAAGACAATACTGCACTTGATCTCAATTGTTGTCTTCGTCTTGGACATTCAAAAAAAGGTATCATCTTCTTCATTTTTGTTGATCACAAGAAACCTCGGAATCAGCTGATTTCGCCTGTGATTTCCTCTTATCCATCGCTATCCGAAGAACCTTTTCCATTGTCTGCACTCGTTGACACCAGCCATTAACAAAAATGTACACTCACACATTACGCAACGAATTCGCTCATTGGGCGGAGCCATTTGCTGATATTCATGCTTGTTAGCAAGGCTTATGCAAGTGCGTGCGTTGTGGGCGGATTTTCTGCGCTCCCAATTTTGGCGATCAGCTGGACGTGGTGTGATCATTTTCGCCGTCGGTACATTTAATTGGCATTGATTTTGCCGACAGCAAATGCGTAGAGGGTACAATTTGATTTCGATGCTGATGCATGTTACGCTGCAACAGTCCTTTATAGACTCTTAAATGGCAAGAGATAGGGCAACTTTGTTCAGAATTCTTTGAAAAATGTTTTAATACCCAATTTAATCTTTTTCGTTTCATGAAAAAGTTTCTAAATAGTCACAATTATATTGATCGGACAGCTAGTTTACTATAAAAATCTCGACAAGAGGTCGGAACCCATAATTGAGTCGGAGAACTCCATTATTTTTTTCCCCTATATTTTTTGCACAGTGGTTCTAAGCTGTATGAAGGTGTCATATCCGGTTTATTCAACGCATCGCCCGATCTCAAAAGTTCTTATTAACTGCAAGACGGGATCAGCATTTGCCTCAGCGAGGTTACCGACACCGGATAAGCCCAGACCCTCTGCCCGAGGGTTACAGAATAGGACCTGGCCTCCCAGTTGGGGGTTGTGCGTGAGGTTAACTCCCTCACCACGTAAAAAGTCTATAGTGCAGAGAAAACCAAATGCCTCGGATACGGACGAAATTAAAATTGACGACCGCAGCAAACGTTACAAGGACAACGATTTTCGGTTCTGCACGTGGAATGTTAGGTCCCTTAACAGACCACGTGCAGCATTAGAACGCGGACGCCCTGGACTTCTACAAAGCAGACATTACAGTAATCCAGGAAGTGCGGTGGAACGGGCCGGGCAAGAAGAGGATGAGAAACTGTGACAGCTACTACGGTGATTACAAAAAGGAGATGCTCTTATTTGGATGTAGATTTGTTGTTAGAGGCAGACTTAGGCAAAAAGTCTTAAGCTTTGTATGTAAAAGCGAACGCCTCGTAACGTAACCCTGAATTCGGGAACATCAGCCTGATCTGCGCACATGCCCCGACAGACGGCAAAGATGACAACAGCAAGGATGACTTCTATGATCTCCTAGAAATGACTTGCGATCAGTGCCCCAGCTTTGACACTAAGATCGTTCTAGTAGATTTCAATGCAAAGCTGGGTAAGGAAGACATCTTTTTTCAAAGTCATCGGGAAACACAGCCTGCACGACACTAAATCCGATAACGGACTCAGGCTGGTGGACTTTGTCACGGGACGTAATCTCTATGTAACTAGCACGCGCTTCCCACACCTCAACATCCATTAAGGGGCCTGGCGGTCGCCTGATCAGTCAACCGTCAAACAGATTGATCAAGGCAGGCAATCATCCAGCATTCTTGATGTCCGAACGTTCCGAGGAGCCATCATCGACTCGGACCATTTCCTTGTTGTAGCCAAGGTAAGAACTCGGATATCAAGAGATCAACGGAGTCGAGAAAGGAGCCCACGGTTTGACGTCGGAAAGCTACAATCGCAACGGACTGCTAGGATCTTTGCCGATCGAGTGTCCCGGAATCTCTCTCTAAGTTCGTCGCAACCTGCGCAAACAATCGAAGAAGATTGGAGGCGTTGTCAAGAAGCCATCAAAGATGCTGCCACTGATGTTCTGGGTTTTGCCTAGAAAAAAGCCATGGTTTGACAACGAGTGTATGCTGGCACATGCAGCGAAGCAACGCTGCATCGAACCACGAGAGCTGTTCGTGAGCTCTACGAACAGAGACGA
The DNA here is from genome assembly GCA_964034865.1 of Eristalis intricaria. Taxonomy (NCBI): domain Eukaryota; kingdom Metazoa; phylum Arthropoda; class Insecta; order Diptera; family Syrphidae; genus Eristalis; species Eristalis intricaria. The sequence goes on along the minus strand of OZ035873.1, from coordinate 155,827,626 downwards.
AGGGACGAGACCCGGCTTCTCAGGAGAAAGAAGAAAGAGCACGAGAAGCGCGCGATCGAGGAGATGGAGAGGTGCTACGGTAGGAACGATGTCCGAAAAGAAACAATTATCCAGTGGATATAAGGTTCGGACAGAAGCCTGCCGGGGCGAGAATGGACAACAATGGACTAGTAGAGTCGCAGTCGATACTCAGAATTTGGAAGAACCATTTCTGCAGACTGCTAAACGGCGATGATGACACCAATACCGCTGTCAGGCAGAATGTTCCACTCAATATGAACGATGATCGACGAGAATTCCGTCCCCCCGACTTAGACGAGGTCAAGATAGCAATATCAAGACTGAAGTCTAACAAAGCTGCCGGTGCGGACTTAGCAGCACGCCCATTAATATTTATTTAGACAGTCAAGCAAAGCTCAATGCCCTTAAAAGTACTTAATACAATGCCACTCCACAGCTTCAATGTGATTCAAGAACTTTGTCTCCCTTCTGTGGATTATTGGACACATAGGCATCATGGGAAACGAAACAATGTCACAATGCCACCTGACAATTTAAGCATCACAGTATTTCTTCTATCGTCATCCATCGACTGCACTGGCTCGGCCACATCGAGTGTATAGACAACGATGCTTCAGCTAAGAGGGTCCTTGAATCCAAGCCACCTGGTTCGGGAAGACTAAATATCCGATATAAAGGCCAAGTAATCGCGGATGCAAGACAGCTGGGTCTTGATGACTGGAAACAGCGTGCCTGGGACCGTCAGCAATGCAAAGCAGCTATTGCTCAGGCTCGGACCTTGCATGGGTCGCTAGCCTGACAAGTAAATAAGCAAGTAAATGTTTTTTCAAGGAAGTATACAATGAGAAAATTATTAAACAAGGCAATTTTTGATCCAAGATACTAATCCCGCTACCAAGAGTAACCTCCTGGGTCACCATACTCATAGCCTGGGCCTGATTCCCACTGTGGTTACAAAAATGCTTACATTGCTTAGTCGTAGCACTGTGGGCATTTGTGTGAGGCTCATGCTCCACCTAACCTAACCCGTGCCTCTTTAAAAGCGCTTCCAAGATTAAAAGTGACACAAGTAAAATTTCGGTGTGAAATTAAGACTTGCAAATTAATGAATAAAAGATATATACAGTCTCTGTTTATACATCAGCTTTTCATTTGTTTTTCATCGGTTTGCTGTCATCGAAGAAATACTCTGCTGTCACAGAGGATCTCCATCTCATCAGCAATCTCCCTTTAATTTATTTTGGGAACGTTTGAGCACGTACAGTGTTAGAGGTGTTTTAAGCAGAGTCTACATCTTGACAGTTGCGAACGACATTTTACATTCCAAGTAATCATTCAGCATCTGTTTTTCCATTGATACAACCGTAATTGTCTTGTGATTTTATGAGGAACTCCGCTCGAATCACCCATTAAATCGCAAAACATCTCAGCAATTTATTGCAAACGCCTGACTCGAATACCACGCCTGTCATCCAGTTGGGACAACAGCGGCTCTCACAATTACATCCGAGTTTACGAGACCATCAATCCTCACGACTGCGGAACCTTATCAACGAGGCATTCGTTAACTTAATGATTTCCTGCACACATTCTCGGGACGTCGGGATAACGAGCCGCTTAATTCGCAATTCGATAAGATGGCTGAAATCAAAATTGGGCAATGAAACTAAAGTTTTTATTGAAGCACGCCTTGTATTGCGATGATGTTTGACACTCAAAATAGTGCACGACACGAGCCATAATGTCTAATTGTTCTCAACGATATGGCACCACTCAGTGGGAGGAGGACAGACTGAAATGTTTAAGAATCCAGACGCAGCTCTCGTCACTTCGTGACAAAGTGTCGGACTGCGAGGTGAAACAGTCGCACACCGGCCATCCCATCAAGGACACCGAAGCAGTCTGGGCTCGAATTGCAGCACACTCGACAGCGATTTTCGTTTAAAGCACGCAGCACGAACATGACTTTCTGCCACCGTGCGTCGCCACCACATCCACTCACGCAATGAAATATATACTCTGTGACAGCACTCTGTTGTCGTCTCTCGGAAAGTACACGGACCCAGCGAATGGACGAGCGAAAGCGATTCATTTTTGCCATTATCCATTGCCGCACACATTGCCCACGTACTTGCAGCTCTCATCTTAATAAGCCCAAAATCAAATACACTTGCAGTGGCCGTGCCAAACCACCAGCCCCGGTGTTTGTCGGGGCTTACACAATCTCACATTCGCATTAGACTCACGAGATACAAATATTAGTCGCAATTTGCGACGCAAAGCTGCACTGGACTGGGCCAGTGCCAGCGCCAGGTTACGCTGCTGGCGAAGGGCGGAACATGGTGCGAGGACAAACCGACATTTATCATTAGAAAGGATTTTCAGTGGCAACCATAAAAGGGTGGGCCACCGTTTTGACACTCTGTGCGGGTGTGTATCGCCTGGCAAATTGATCGTTTGAGCAACATTTTGATGGCAAACATCGGTCGGGGATGTTGACGCTGCCTTCGGTGGGCCACACTGGGCAAAATGGCAGTCAAGTGAATTAGACGGCAATGACCAGCGCGATGAGAGCTTTGTAGGGATAAATTATTTGTTTTCAGATACGAGTATCCCATGCGAATTGTTTGGATAGCTGAACCCTGGTGGACATTGTTTATGTGGTGTTGGTTGAGGGGCCGATGTGATGCCCGGCTGAGGGGGAGTTCATTTATGAGGACGTTGCAAATTGGTGCGACAAGTGCTTGTTGGTGGAAGGAATGACAACAATTGAAGGGGTGTGTTTACTGGGAAATTGATTTATATTAGGTTCGAAACAAAGGGTATCCTAAAATACATGCCAGAAGTGATTTGGACGCAAGACACAGCACTTTTTAGATGAATATAAATTTGTACATCAGTGGTGCGTCTTTGTAGTGAATCCGACTCGCATGCCGTGACGTCATACGGCATGACGCTGTCACACCATGAAGTCGATCCATCGTTTTCAGCGGCGTCCTTTCACCTGGCTCAACGCCGACCATTGCGGGAGAGATGCCTACTCCCTTTTGTCTCGCGGTAGCCGCCCATGTAACTAAGATGGGGTTTCAGAAGTGTATACTTTTTTTGGTATAATGAGAGCAAATAATGGGATGATTCGGGGTGCAAGCATAATGCCTGTTGGGGTTCGCTGCTACCTAAGGTGGTGGCAATCAAATTCATTGGAATTTATTCTTGTTGGAATGGTTTAGGTTTGGATCCAAAGTAATGGTCGTGCGTAGGATGGCAACTTCAACAGAAAGCCGAGTGGGTTTTAGAAATTCACACCAAAAAAGAGGTTTCAAACTATTAGTAGGGATTTGTTTAAAAGGCAATCTGTGGTAAGGGATGGGAAAGGAGCTATCTTGGTAGAAAAAAGGATCAATGTGAATTGGGGAGGATGACTCAGAATGATGAACTTCGTTTCGGCGGCTTTCTCATTTAAATATTAGGTATGTCCTGAAATTTGAATAAGCGAACGTTTCTTGAGACCATTAATACCGAAGCAAGAGTCTAGTAAGCCTTTTTTATGTGATACTGCTCTCATAGGCAGACAGTGACGGTCGCAGCGGTTTTGTCCGGCCAGGGGTGTTGTCCATCCATGGGGAAAAAATCCCCGAAAAAGTGATTTCATGTCCAGTCCATGTAAAGTCAGTTCCTTTGTGTTAATCGTTCGCATACCATGCAAAAAAACAAAGCTACTGGAAAGATTTACAAATGTTGTCCGCTTATTAGCATTCAATTTACCAAATTTCGGCTGATGTGCTTGTCCGCCTCCGGGTTAAGGAATGCCCTCTAAACGGAAACCAAAAATGCACGCAACTTCCATTCAAGGTCCACGGTCGTGAGAAATTGTCCATTCAAGGAGATTCCCCGCCTCAGGGAGCTGCCTGCAATAGGAAGTTCCATTGTACATTTATTGGCGCGCATTGTTAGTAAAACCGACGAATAAGCCGTGAGAAAGGACATGACTCTGTCACGCAGTACTCGACTGGTCTCGACTCCCTTGTCTTAGCACGGGCGTATACTTTACACCTTGGTTCTCTCAACAAATCTAAATGAAAGAAGACCAAGGTGCTGGAGGCACAGTTTTTCTTCCGTTTAGGATTCCTTCATTGTTTAAACATCAATTTGACTTTTAGCTACGCGTTCCACAAATGTTACCAACTCCGAAGACTGCATTGATCTTGGAACTCTAACTCCTAAATGGCTGTACGGATTGTGATGAAACTTAGTAAATTGTTTACTTATGTTATGGAATAGGACATATTCTATTTTCCTCTGTATACTGATTTTTACATTAAACCGCAAAAAACAATGCGCAGGTTTGCGACTTCTGCTCTTTAGACCTGCTGTCTGCACAAGATGTACTTTTGTCCAGAAAAGGTTTCTCAATCTTTGCCGTTCGGAGGCGACATGCTGTGACTGCTACAATCGATATGACGAAGTCCACTCCACAAAGTAGATCACTCAGGACACTAATCAGCGTATACCGGATCACTGTATAATTGGCACATACGCCGATAAGATGGGTCAATCTCAAAACACTTCTGCAGAAGTTTCTTACATGAAGAGAAGAATCAGAACATATTTGGCCACCCGTTAGAAAGTCCATCTTGAGGCTGTAGGTTGAAGTGGCTAACTGCTATACAGCAGCCACACTTAGGCCAACATAGGTCCATCTTCTTTTCTATATATAAAAATCAATGTTTGTTTGTTTGAGCCTTATGCACTCTTAAATGGTAAACGATAGAGCACTGATGTCTTTGGCAACTTTGTTCAGAATTCTGTGAAATAGGTTTTCGATTTGGTTTTAGTATCCTAATTCCGTTATTAGGGCTTTAAACCTTTTCATATGAGCTCATCACATCAGTACATTTCCTAACGAAGAGATTGATGTATCAGTCATTATTCTGTGTTCTTAAAACGGAAGTATTAAGCAAAAATGTAATTATTTGGGATTTACATATTTTACAGATGTGCGTAGATCATTGCAATCAACAGCTCACCAGTGGGGTTCGCACACGCAGTCCACTCACAAAGGCACAAACACACTGCTTACTTCCAATCCAATTTAAAGTTGTGATGTGACCTGATGTGCCATGTCTCCTGCTGTAGATTGTAGCGGGATTTATTACGCACTTATTTGAGATAAAAGCTGTGTTTTTTTGCAAGCGTATATACGCTTAATACTAACAACAAATCCTATATCCGCTTAAGTTACTCATCATATCTATCGGCTCTTAAGAAATAAGCGCGGATAAAAACAATGCTTCCAAACATTATTTTCCGTGTGTTCATTCCTGAATTTATTTATTCATTGTTTAGGTTACTATATGTGGGTTATATTTGTGGGTGTGGTTGATGTATTAAATCAAGTTAGCAACATTTGTTATACCCAGAGTGCCTTTGCTATACATCCCGTTAAGGTTTCGTAATCGATTCTTTTCATTTGGTTAAAACTGTTTTTATTTTATAATTATTAAGTGTTTTTGCTTTTAAAGTGATGGCCACGCTACACAACTGCAAACCAAAGATTGTGTCCATTAACGATCAACTAACCTCTTACACGATTCCACCCCCCCACTGTCACAATTGTCACAAATATCGTCGGTGCTGCCAAAATTTTATGATTTTTTGCGCTTGCAAAAAACACAGCTAATGTATGTTGGGGGACATTTTTGTATTTATGAAAGTAAAGGAACATGTTCTATTCATGGCATTTTAAAGCAAGCTGGATGTACACCTTTATTTAACGGAAACAATTAGCGTACGATGAATTATGTCGTGTGAATGAAATGAGTAATTTGTTATTATTTATATAGAAGGGTGGATTTGCAAATAATCTTTATTTTTTTATTACAATTCTGATATGTAATCCATTATTTTACCAAATACGGTTGGTACTGAAAACGAGCATTTTTGGGTGCATTATGGCTGTCATCATATTTGTTAGTACAAATATTACATACAATATTATACCACTTATTCTTGAAATTTATCTTCGTCATTGATTGGATTTCATCCGCAAATGAAATATATTCCATTAGAGTTGACCATAAACTGAGTACTTTTGTGATCAGATTTTTAGTGTGATTTCTTGATTAACCTCCTCTGCCTGATTTTAATCTTATTCCTTTTCATAATGAGTACAAAATGTAATCTGTAATCTGTATACAAATAGTTATCAGAAGTCTATATTAGGTGCGGGGTCGTGGCGTAGTGGGTTAGTGCGTCGACTCCTACGCAGAGGGTGCCAGGTTCGGTACCCGAATTTACCACCTTTCATATTTCACGGCTCCACCTCTTCCGAGTCACTGACAATGCTCAAAGAGTATTTCCTGTCTAGAAAAAGCTTCTCAACTACGCCGTTCGGAGTTGGCATTAAACTGTAGGTCCCTTCCACTTGTGAGAGAACAATAGCACGCACAATACGAGTGGTTGCTGAGAAGCTAGGCCCTGGCCCTCTACGGGCTGTAGCGCCACCCATATTAATATTATTATATTAGGTGGGAGGGCGGTACCTTTGAACACCTCTATTAAAATCATATTTGCTGTTTAAAGGTACCCACGTTCAAAGATGCCCTCCTCTACAGTAGTGAGTAATCAAGATTACATGAACAGGTGATTACTGAGCAGACAATTTTTGTTTAATGTTTAATATGCTTGGCAACGCGCGCTGGGTACAGCATCTAACAATCGTATACTATCTTGAGGCTTACTTCTTAGGAATTCTAAGCGAACTGGCCAATATCGAAAAAATCCATTTGACTTCGTAGCAAGTACCACGCGCATACAGGAGTAGAAAATATACAATCCGAGAGACTACAATGAAACAACTTAAGGCCGACGTTTGACTGCTCATTACACTCATCCACTGGAACCTTACTTAACCTTTAACGCCAAACATATTGTTATTAAAATATATACTTTTTTTCAAAATCTTGTGGTTTGTGTGTTCTATTTCTGACAGACCACGTGTGATTCGTGACGTGTTTTAAAGTGAAAAAAACTCTTATAAATTACTGCATTTTCCTATCAAAATTCGGTAAAGAGAAAAATGTTTAAAACCCCATGTCCGTGGAATGGTTATGCTAATAAAAAAAAGTCCTTTCTCCGATGAGAGAGCTGAAGCTGTGCCAAAGCTGCCAATGCACTCTATTGTGCTGTTAATATATTATTGTATATACGCATTTCTTCAAAGATGACTATCCTTTAATGATTTTACAAAATCCATGAACTGAACTTCCTGGCATGTGGTTCAGTGCTTCTTAGTCTTCCGGACTGGAAGCAGGTTGCCAAGGGGCGTCAACGATGAGCGTTATTGGTCGGTCTCAGATTCTCATTGCGACGCAGTGCAGTTCTTCCTTTGTGTAGCAGTTTTTCCTTTCTGATAAGCCTCTACTGTCGCGCTGCATTTTGTTATTAATAAATTACGGATCGGATTTTCATGCAAATGCTTGAAAATTTTTATGAACACATGGAGTTTCCTTTAAAATGGCATTTAATCGTTAGTGCATATTTTACTATAAATGCATATTTTGCATACTTTTGTGCATATTTTACTATAAAAGCATATTTTGCATACTTTTGTGCATATTTTACTATAAAAGCATATTTTGCATACTTTTGTGCATATTTTTCATAATAAATTAAACTCAACAGTCAAAATATATTCCTTTTATATCAGTGCAAACGAAACTTAAAACTATTATTTTCTCTTTTATTCATTTCACAATCTTGTACGATATTCCAACACCACATTATAATGCGCTATATAAACAAAGCTGCATGTACGCACTGCACTAGATTGTGCCGGCAAAACATTGAAATGAAAAAAAAGGACTGTTTGCCTGAGACCTTATGAATGAGATCGAAATTTAAACGATACCATTATTAATTGCTCGGATCGAACGGTTAAAAGATGGTTTCTGCTGTGGGGCAGGAGTCTTTCGACTCAATACAAGGATTTCCGTACCAATGGGGCCGTGTCCAACAATTTTCCAAGCCGAAATCCAAGCCATCGAGATCTTCGCCAGACATAATCTCCACAAAGGCATCAAGGGCGCAGTAATTCAGATATTCTTAGACAGTCAAGCAGCACTAAAGGCACTTTCGTCCAATCTAATGGACTCCGAAACTGTCAAGTGCTGCTATGACGCCCTCCAATCCCTTGCCATACACAACAAAGTGATACCTGGCTGGGTACCTGGAAATAAAAGGATTGAATGCAACGAATCCGCAGATAAGCTCGCGCGAGCTGACTCTGAATCAGTGTTCATCGGCCCAGAACCGTTCTGAAGTATTAATTGGACAGCAACTACAACTCTGATTAACGAATGGGAAAACAAACTTCGCCTAGATAAGTTGACATATGGTCATGGTCTTAGGCAGTCCAAGAGATTAGTCAAGCCTTATTCATATAAGGAAATACTTCATCTAAGGATAGCTTAAGAATGCTAGCTAAACCTATTTCAAGACCCGGCTTGTTTGCTCGAAGAGGTTGAGACCTCCGAGCACATCACCCTTCGATACAATAGATGTACCCTGGTCGCGGTGTCGTTGCCTAAACGGAATGGGTTGTACAAGACAAAAAAAATGATTCATTGCTACGGAGAAAGGCCAAAATAGGTTCCGACGGTACAAAGCTAAGCAAAATGAAAGTGTTTAATTCAAACTTCAGTTTCCTATAGGACACCATCACAACGTTAAAAGGAAGGTATACCCTTCAATGCTGCAAATATATCTGCGTTTGAGGACTAACGGGGGCAGTCATTAAAAAAAAGACTTCAGTGCGTTCTGGCAAAAAAATTAAGAATTTGCGATAACGAAAAATGTAAGTAATACCTTCGCAAGGACAAAAATTAGGACGTCGATGAGATTTGAGCTTTTAAAAATTCTCCACTAACTTCAGTTGACGCCGAGCGAACTTTTTCGTTGTATAAAGCATTCTTAAGACCAAATCGACAACGTTTTGATCTCGAAAACTTCAAGTAAAATTCCATGGTCTATGCAAATAAAACTTTTCAAAATCAGAAGAGAAGAAAGAAGGAATTAAGAAATTGAATTCCCTATTTTAATTAAACAAATGAAGATGCTTCTGTTAACGTTAACTGTGTTTTTTGTTTTTTTGTTCTTTTTGTATTAAATGTTTATTTCGTTGTAAGTTTTTATTTTATTAGACAACTAGCTGTACCCGCGACATCATACGCGTAGACATTCGAATTTCCTGACGCGATGCCTGGTAAGAGTACGTTGATGTTTATGAGTCCAGAAGGCATTTTGTCAGCTCTTATGGCATTCTGTCCAATGCCGTTTTGAACAGTCGGCAATCCGTTATTCTGATGAAAATAAACTTGCAAGTCAGCAATTATTTCTCGAGGATGGTGCGCGTTTGACCAATTTCGTCATTGCAATTCCCACAAAAATATATTTAAGAAACGGGTGGACAATTCAATGCCGACAATCTAACTTGATGAAGTGATTTCCATTTGGCTTTTTCTTTTTTGTGCGAGGGTAGGTGAAAATCAAGAGATACTATGTGGACCATTCCCACATAACGAAAGGGATTTTTACACAGTAAAAAAACCCCCCTTCAAATAAAGTATTGACATTGAGAACATTTTTATGAAGTACAAGCATAAACAGTTAGTGTGCAAATTTTCATTAGAATTAGCCTTAAACGGATTTAAATAAAAGGCAAACATATGTACATGTGCATACAACCATTCTTTTTTAAATAAATAATTAATGTATGCAAATTTTCCTGCTAATGTACTCGTGAGCAGGCTACGTATAGTTGTCCATGGGAAACCATTCATTGCTCAAATCAATACCGGTAAATTTAACTGTTTGACCTTGAGCCTTATTGATAGTCATAGCAAAACATAAGAAAAGACCCAAGAAATGCAAATCGACACCCACCACCTTTTTGTCGATTTCAAGGCCGCATATGACAGCGTGCATAGGGACGAGCTATACAACGCCATGTCTAGTTTTGACATTCCTGCCAAACTCGTCAGGTTGTGCAGGATGACGATGGAGAATTCTCGCTGCTCCATCAAGGTCGGTAACGAACTCACCGAGACCTTCAATGTCAAAAAAGGATTTAGACAAGGTGACGCGCTGTCATGTGATTTCTTTAACATCATCCTGGAGAAGATCGTGCAAGACTCACACGCCAACACTAGAGGCACGATCTTCCAGAAGTCCGTACAACTGCTAGCACACGCGGATGACATTGACGTGATTGGCAGAACACAGCGAGTCGTCAATGAGGCGTTTGCTGGCATTGAGGCGGAGGCGGCTAAAATGGGGCTAGCGGTGAATGAGGGCAAAACGAAGTCTATGCTGTCATCAAGAAAGGACACACAACATCGACGTCTTGGACAGAGCGTCACAATGGGCAGCTATAACTTCGAGGTAGTCAAGGACTTCGTCTACCTCAACCGCTGTTTCTATGGGCTCAAGAGGCAATTGAGTAGTAGAGCCATCTCTCGAAGGACCAAGCTGACCCTATACAAGACCTTGATCATCCCAGTCCTGCTGTACGGCGCAGAGGCATGGACAATCTCAAAAGCGGATGAGGAAGTCCTTGGTATTTTCGAGAGAAAAGCTCTGCGTGCGATCTTTGGTCCTGTTTGCGTCGACGGTTTCTGAAGGAGAAGATTCAACCACGAACTGTACGGGCTGTACAGCGACATGAGTCTAGTCAGGCGTCTTCGGATCCAACGCCTAAGATGGCTAGGCCATGTAGAGCGTATGGACAACTCAGCTCCGGCCCGGAGAGTCTTCGACTCCGAACCCGTGGGACAACGCAACAGAGGACGCCCTCGTTTAAGGTGGCGCACCCAGGTGGAGAAGGACCTCAATCAACTTGGCGTGCGACACTGGAGACAGCTAGCCAGAGACCGTGCTAGCTGGAGAGGCTTGTTGGTTGAGGCCCAGGTCCACCCCGGACTGTAGCGCCAAATGAAGAAGAAGAAGAAGCAAAACATAACTTAATTGGAAACTGTACCCTTTTAAAAAGAAATGGGTAGTCCGAAGGTATCATCGGTATTCGTAAAATAAAAACATTCCCATCTGTGCCTGGTCCTGTTATAATAATCGCTTCAATTACATTAGGTCTTAAAGCTGTTACCAGTAACCTTGTTCCATTGCACAGCTTTGGAGGACACAAATTTCTAAGCAAAATTATTGGCACTCCAACTTTTAAGAAAATGATATGCCCTGGTAGTCCTGCTGGATTCGTAGAATTCAAAAATTCTGTTGGAAAATGTACCGAATCGTCCGTATTTACAATGGTGTCAATGAATCTATAAATTTGTACGTCACCGTTGATCTTGCTTAAAATGAATTCATTGATTCTGGACGCTGAATCATTTCTTGGAGCCAGAATAGCTCCTTCTCTGAACCAAGAAGGGGTCTTGCTACTTATATATTGAACAGAGGGATGTATCGAATCCACTAATTCATTAATATCTCTTACTTGCTTCCCAACGGAAAGAGTAACTTTACCATTTTCTTCTTGTACCGTACCGTATACACTCGCCGATAACATACATACCTCCAATAACCAAATTCAGATTTATGTACATATCTTGTGTTAAATACCACTTTTTTATTATTTATTAATTCTTGTTATTAATATTCTTATATTCACAACGTGCTCACTACTGTGGTGTAATGCATCGAAAATAACAATATCATATGTAGCTCAAGTAGTATGAATACGCATACATACATTTCTCAGAATGAACACGCACATCAACGAACGCCGCTTGGGCACCGATCCTGGCAATGGTCCGTAGTATGAATTAACTCGTGAAAATATGTATACATACATCCCTATAAATGAACACGCATAAATACGAACGCCGCTTGCGGACTGATATTGGCAATGGTCTCCACTCATCTTATTCGCAAAACAATGCAAATAATATATGTTTTATGTTGCAACTTTTCTCTTAGACAACGTACAGAGATAACATATATACCAATGGATTCGTCAATGAAATTTCTACACAGATATGTAAATTAAGTTAAGTGTCAAGAGAAGTCGGCGAGAGTGAAGAGAAGTTGAGATGAACCACCGAAAATGGGAAAAAAATCTAATTTATTACTTAACATGTTTATTTAAAGGGCTTAGGTTGAAAAAAACTTAATATGTGGTATAGAAAAAAATCCGCAGAAGAATTATGAAGCTATAGGAGAAAACTGCCCTCGAATCCTTTGGGTAGATTCGCAGATTTTGTGTCAGATACATACATACATCAAATCTTAACTTCCTTTTATAAAAGTAAGTGATGATAAAAGATACAAATTTAATTTATTTTTAAAGACTGAAGAAAATGTGTTTTTATATCGAACCGAAGTTAATATAAATTAATTTTTAGTGCATATTTTAAATGCATATTTTTTATTTTTAAGCGAATATTTAGAGATTTTTAGTGCATGAAAATCCGAACCCTATTAATAATCAACACTGTACCTCACAAGTAAACGCAAAATGCGAGGTTTTTCTGAAATGGAAAACTTTAACTTCCTTTCACTCGTAGAAACTGTGCGTCGTCCTTATAAAATAACTCCTCATCCTGCGTACATTCTTTCATTGCATCACTAAGTTTTATTAAAAAATTTCTTTCACAAAGCCACTCCGATCAAAGATAACACGCGAAAATGTGTTCCGAATTGAACACGAAATTGTGAAATCAATTGCGACAGTTTTGGAATTTTCATACTTTTCCATGAGCTATGCAAAGCAGAGGGATGAAATTTTGGAAACATTTTCACATTAAATTTCCTTCTGTTTGTTAAGTTTATGACGTACATTTGCTGCGTACGCCGTAAATAGACAATTGCTTTCCTTAGTCGTTGGAATGGTTCCGAGTTGCCAGTGAGCTCATCACGTTCATTGCGCCTTAGCAGATTTATCGTTTTTCACTAATAGTTCATAAATCACTGAGGCAGATGATTGTGTACGAGCAATAATCGCAATCTTTATGAGTCTTTAGTTAGCAACGTTTTGAGTTTTATAGTTTGCTTTGGGGATTCTACGTGTTCGTGTACGGTTTAAATAGCACGGAGGGGTGTTTAGGCATTTCATAGACTTTGGGCTTGGATTGTACGTCTATTTCTACATCTATTTCCTATGAAAGCTACTCAATTCTGGCTAAGAGCATGAGCCGAAGCTACCATAGAACCATTATGGTCCCGAGCTGTCTCGATATAAGTAGAGTCAGTGGGTTGATAGAAGCGACTATCGCAGCATTCGTGAATATACACATAGGGCGCCAATATATAAGTCTAAAGGATCTAAAGGAAGTGCAGAAAAATCAAAAGTCAATATTTTTCGGAAAATCCAATCTAAGTGCCAAGTCCAATAATATCCAGAAGAATCCAAGAGTCGGGTTCTTCTGAAATTTTAGACACGTGGAGACATCCTCCAATTTTGTTTAAGGACCTATTTAATTGTTTTAGGAAACTACACTTAAGAAAAAAAAAAAACGATGACCTTTGTGTGTATCCATTATAGCTTATCACACACATTTCATACATCAAACAAAACTGTCATGCATCATTCCCATCACAAAAGGTGAACAACCGTTCATTATTCAAAAATCATAACCTCAAAAAATGCTTATTTTTGTGTATTTTCTCATTTGAAAACTCATTTTTGTAGTGGCTACAGCAGTTTGAAGTATTATGATAAATGTGTAATAAAACTGTGGTCTGATGTGTATGATATTTTTCTGTGAAACAGAATCGTACAACTTTCCCGTATTTACAGCGTAAACTTTAGGTGATACATGTTGCATCCAACAAATCTGATAAACAGAAATCATACAGCAGAATGTCAGAATCATGCACTGTATGAGATGTATGATCTGTGAAATAGGCCCATTTTAAAAAAAATGTGTTCGACGGTAATGGTAATGATTTATTTTCGTTTTATACAAACATAGCCGTTTTTACTATAATTACTTGTTGAAACAATTTCACCCAGTAAGTGCAACAACCTGGATTATTGCAACAACCTTAATTTCTGTTAGTTCAGTAAATCGAGATTGTACTGTATTAATTAAAAACGCAGAACAACTACATATATACTATATACTGACTATTGCAGCTGACTGTATAGTGTAGTTTATTATAAATTTAATTATGTAAATTAGCTTTACGTCAGAAATAATGTTGACATATTTGATATTACATATTTTATATGTGTATTTAAAAGATCTGAGTCGCCGTGGCGAAGTGGCTAAGTGCGTCGACTCCGACGAGGGTGCCAGGTTCAATACCCGAATTTTACCACCTTTGATAATTCATGGCTCCACCTCCACGATGCTCAAAGAGTATTCCCGTCTAGAAAAAACTTCTCATCTTCGCCTTTCGTAGTCGGCATTAAATTGTAGTTCCCTTCCACTCGTGATAGAATAGTAGCACGCAAAACACGAGTAGTTCCTGAGAAGCTAGTCCCAGGTCCGCCAGGTAGCGCCACCCATATAATTATTATATTAAAATATCTACCATAGAAGTAAGCCTTCGCATATAAATTCGTGCTTTTAATTATTTTGTATTTTTAATATTTATTTTGTGACTTCCGATGCGGGCCATGAATGCGAATCCAGCAGGTAAGCGATCACTTGGCAGGCCCAGGATAAGGTGGTTAAACCAAGTCCATAAGTTCGCGTTGTTACGCTTGTGTTAGAGTCGATGGCGAAGGATAGATTTGCCTGGAGATCTCTCGTGCGTGGTTTAGCCCCGCGACCCCTTTAGGGGATCATGCGGGTCAGAAGATGATGATGATGATATTTATTTTCATTTATTTGTTTCATCTTTCTGCCGATAAGTACGTGTAAAACTGTTGCCTTGTACAACTGCAAAGCTTTTTCAGTGGTCCAATTATTCCGTGAATTGTTTCTACCTCGCAGTGAAAAAAGTCTCTTTATCTAAAATACACCGCACGTAAAAAAATGGGTCAAAAACACTAAAGGAGGGGGAGGAGGGAGGTCTGTCTTGCCCCTTTAAGAAGGTATGGCTAATTTTAAGAAAATACTTAAAATGAAAACACCACTATACCAGTTTCCAAAGGCAGATACCTGTTCCTTAAACTAGAAGACATAAAAGCAAACGGTTTTTTTTCCCAATGACCACCAAAAGCCAATTTAGCACATTGCTTCACAATTTCGAAAGAAAATTTATCTAAACATTCTCTCAATTTTTTTCACAAACACTTTTAGTCCGCATGCGAATTTTTCAAAAACTATTGACGTAAATAATTTGATAATTATCAACATGATTCAATTTAGTATTAAAGATCAGGATTCTGACTGTTAAAACTGATATAGTGCTTCATTATTCGTGTTGCCTTTGTTTTTCATATACATTTTTTTTTCATTCTGAGTAATTTTTTCTTCTAAAATTGCCCCCTCAGCCTAAACTGTGGCTGGCTGGGCTTGGTACGCGTGACGGCCAACGTGTTTCCAGCGCGACCTTACATAGGAAGCGAATCAGTGAACACCAATATAAGTTAAAATTGTGTAGGCATCTCCAATTTTGCATTGTTACTTAAAAACCAAAAGCTTTAAAAAGTATTTTATTTAACTTTTTTAACTTTAAAATTAATTTTTATTTTTTTAATTCATGATTTTTAAAACTAGGTAAAAATGATTAAATCTCACGTTTATCTCTAGTTACTTCAATCATCATGGCAAACATCGATTCGTGCTTGCCTAACAACACAAACATTTATTTCAGTCTGACTGTGCCTCAATACGCAGAGTCGATGCCACCAAAACCACTACCACCCTCACTGACGAGTTCATAAGTTCATACACATAGTGCAACGCAACAGATGCCATTTCCACTTGTGGAACGACAGGTGTTCAATGAGATGGAAGGTCAACATCGCGGTTCTATGGTGTAATGGTTAGCACTCTGGACTTTGAATCCAGCGATCCGAGTTCAAATCTCGGTAGAACCTTGTCTGTCTTTTTTTTTTTATTTTTTCAGTCTCCGACTTCAGTGAATTTGATTTAGAAAATGCTTAATTTAAGGAAACAATTATTCCAAGGAGCTGCGGATTTGCAGATTGTGTTCGTCAATCTAGGAGTCTTCTGGGTCACACTGATGGCATCCTTTCAAATACTAGTCTTGCTTGTTGGATTTCACTTACTTTACTTTGAGGGCATGCATGTCGTGAGGCCAAGTGATTGATGAGTCCTTTTTAAAACAAGCTAATCGTGTGCCAGACTATCGTGCATTCAAGTACACGGCTGTGTCAATATTGTGAAATTGGAATAGGTTGAACATTCTTGGGAATAATTGAATGTGTTACTTTCATTTTCAATTATCGGAGTGTACCAACGTCCATTGAATTTATATTCGGATTGTCAACAAGAAAGAATAGACTAGAGCTTGTGAATAGGAATATCCACCTTCCTGTTAGTTCCATTTCCACTTCCAGAAATCTAGTGTGTGATAAGCGCAGGTCCTTGTGTTGTCAGCATAACTTGCAATGACGATGTAGCTCAATATACTAATGGAACTACGATTCCTAGCTCAACATGCTTATTTATCCAAAGCATTTGTTTCAAATACTCTTGGATAAGCTATACATATGTAGTCAGTGCGTGCATGTAAGTACTCTCCATAGTTGGTTTCGTACACGTCTCGCTAAAAAGAATCAAAAAGTCAAATTTAATGGGGTAATCGGTTTGGTAAGTAGGGTTTGTATTGGTGTTCCTCAAGGTTCTGATATTGGTCCCTTTCTTTTCTTGATATATGTAAATCTTTCACAAATATTCTACAACAGTAACATCTTTCATTACTTCATGGCTTGTAATTTTACTGCGATCAAAAAGTGAACAAAATTCAACGTAGTGTCAAAAATGGACTCTTTCGCTAAAATGATTCTATATTCTTATCGTAAAATTATAGCACATTTCATCGAATGAAATGCGAACTTTGAAGGCAAGGGAGACGGTAAGTGCGGGAGGCTCTCGGGTCACATGAGTGCGGTGATCGTACCAGCTTCCAAATGAGTTTTCGCTCTTTTCTTCTCATTTGAGCATTCATGCATTCATATTCTCTCTCAGTTTACCGTGTAAAGCGGCCTAAGCTCTATTGAATTATGGTAACACTATTCCGACATATTTTACAGATGGTGTCCCAAATAAAGGCATGATTTGATTATGCTGTACATTTTTGGCAACGCGGAAGGAAAAACAATTTGACAACTGACAGCTTATAATTAGTACAAAATTACTCGATGCAGCAACGTACAGTCAATCAGAAAAGTAAATACACAGCAGACATTTTTCTGCGTTTTTAACAACATTACATTACATTCTAGTGGGGCTCCAGGAAAATTTTAAATGCAGTTTCCTAAAGCACTAAGATGTGTACTTAGAATAAAAAAAAATATGAGGATATCCCAAAAAAATATAGGAGCAATCATAAACCAAAAATTAAGCAAAATTCACATCACAAAAGTAAGTAAACACACATGTAAATAACGTAGAGGGATCAAAAATAATACGGGGACTTATGGCAGCATCTAGCATGGTCAATTTGGTATCCACTGATCAAAAAATTTATGTGTTTGGTTATTTGAAGTCTCTTAAGAGTAACCTGCGCCAAAAAGGTTTGCAAGCAAAGCCCAGAAGTTATATGTATTTTTTGCTGATCTTTATTTCGTTACGTTTTTGGTTTATGACCCACTGTGCCTAATTTTTTGGTGATATCTTCATATATATATATATATATATATATATATTTTTTTTTTGTTATAAGTACACAACTAAGTGCTTTAAAAAAACTGCATTTATGATTTTTTCTCTTGAGTCTCGTTTGACAGTCATTTTTGTGTTAGAACGTTGGCAACCATTATGCTGTGTACTTACTTTAGTGATTGACTGTATTTTCATTATTAAAAAAAATCTCAAAACCAATAAAAGTTTGGCGGTTACAGTTCGTAAATTTCTCACAAAGTATGGTCGTATCTCATCTTTCGTCGATGTCTCGACGTGACAACACATTTATTTCTGCTTTAAAATTAAAGGAAACGTTTCACTCTCTTCAGGCTACGCACCCGGGTGCAAACTTATTTTTGCACTCATTTATATAGCTGATCTGGCCTAACAACTTAAGTAAGCGACCAGTGCACAACGGCCAGTGTAATCCCCAAAATACACCCAATGAAATTTTTCAAAACATTAAAGTAAACAAAAACATACATTGTTGTATATATCCCGTAAGTGGGTTCAACTGGACGTTAATAATAATAATATGGGTGGCGCTACAGTCCGAAGCGGACCAGGGCCTAGCTTCTCAGCAACCACTCGTGTTGTGTGTGCTATTGTTCTTTCACGAGTGGAAGGGACCTACATTTTTCTTGCCGACTCCGAACGGCGAAGTTGAGAAGCTTTTTCTAGACAAGAATACTCTTTGAGCATTGTCAGTGACTCGAAAGAGGTAGAACCGTGAATTATCAAAGGTGGTAAATCCGGGTATCGAACCTGGCAACCTGTGCGCAGGAGTCGATGCACTTACCCACTACGTCAACTGGCCGTTGCCATATGATATAACTCGTGAAACAATTTTCTGCATGAGATATTTCCTCTCTGTGCGCTTCTGTATAAGAATAGGATTCCTGGATCGTGTGGTCGACCTTTATAATTTTCAGCAATTACCTTCGAAATTAGGATCGATATTGCCCATTTTCCCATAAAACAAACCAATTTCAAAATTGCCTCAATTACCTCAATTTTAATGAAATTGTGTATTCCGACAGATTATGTCAGTTTTTGAATAATTATAATGGATAGAGTAAGACGCTATCTCACTATTATGCCAGTTATCTTGGTGACTTCTGACAGATTGTGTTTTCATTATTTGTTATGTTTGGGAATATATACATACATCTGTGTTCCATTGGGCGACAATTTTCGATACTAAGTTGACGGACAGAAATTTGGATGTCAAACCAAATTGCTTCAATCGTAGTGTGAACACTTTGGACAATTTCGAAATAGTGCAATTTCGCGTCTAGTGGGAACATAGTATTAGACACATTTGCAGTCCACAGTCTATGTCAACAATCATTACAGGAACAAATCAAACACTGCTTCAATGAAATTTGGGTCATTAATGCAAAATGGTCAAGCAAAATTGAAAGCAACGCCGTGGAGGCCATTGTTTCGATGTGTCATTCCATAAATAAACCCACCCTATGTTCTTTAAGACTGATTAAAAAATAACAATCTCACGACTTACAACTGTGTTTCTATGTAATTCAAGTCTTTCGTTAATCTTTTGACAAATGAAAACGTAAGCAGTCAGTTATGTATTATATACATGCAGATAATTTGAAATCCTCCTCGAAGCACAAAAATTAAATATACTCTAAGCATCGTTTGAAAATAAAATTAACAGCCGCGGGCCAAAATGACTACCCTGCGGAACGTCTATTTCCCGAGTTACAATACTAATTATCCTTACCAACTGTTTTCTATTACTTAAATGATTGGGAGCCACTCCAGCATTGATCAATTAAATATAGCCAAGAATCAAGTCTGATGTAACTCTTCCAAAAAACGACTGGATGGCGTAGTTGGTTGAGTGCCTGCCCCTGGTTAGCGAGGTCCCCGGTTCGAATCCCAGTGAAAGCAATGTTAATACGCTTTTATCTGGTTTTCAAATCTGTTTAAATCAAGTCTGATGTAACTCTTTCAAAAACGACTGGATGGCGTAGTTGGTTGAGTGCCTGCCCCTGGTTAGCGAGGTCCCCGGTTCGAATCCCAGTGAAAGCAATGTTAATACGCTTTTATCTGGTTTTCAAATCTGGTCCAGACAACATTTGTCTTTGGGATCAAATTAACGGCACTATCACTGGATCACAATGGACCAACATGGTCTAAGTGTGCTTGTGAATGCATTAGCAGCCCACCTACCTAACCTAACCTAACTCTTTCAAAGGCTTTTTCAAAGTCTGTGTAGGGAATATCAAATTTTGGACGATCTTTAAAACCGTCTCATATAAGATTTGTTGACCTGACTTGGACAAAACCAATGAAAATCGATAACCAATGCCTCAAGGCGATTCATGTAGCATGTCCTTTCGAGGAAGCAACACCAGTTTTCGACATTCTGAAATCAGACACTAGATCTGGCCTAGGCATATCTCCACGAGTGCTGTCAGATTTTCGTACTTAACTTAAAGCTTCTGTCATGTCACTTTAAGAAAAAATAACAGAAAAGGTGGCTTCTCCGGATTAGACCCAAAACTCCCCTGAGATTAATTACTCATCGGATTTTCTCAACCAATCTCGGCGACCTCGGCAAATGATCTCACCGGAGTCCGGTGCGTCTCAAACGCCCAACACAAACAAACGCCCCACTCTCGACGCCAACAGTCAAACCAATAAAGTGAATTTCTCATCCCGTCAGGCTTACTTTTTTCCCGAAAAAAACAAGAAAATAAATACGAAAGTGAACGAAAAAGAAAATTCAAATTCCATTTAGAGTAGTCTGATAGCACTCTTTTTTCTGTTAATATACCGTCATAATCCGGCGGCAGCAAGAAAAACGATTTCATAAAATGGCCAGTACGGCTGTTAAGCCCTCCATCGTAACCCCGACAGTAAACAGTGTCCCCACCTAATTAACTTTACAGTCCAACCCAATTTTGAAATCCCATTTGATGTCCGTTTTTTTTTCTCTTCTCCTCGCAGAAATTAAGAAAATGCCAAGACGGAAAGGTAACAAGACGAGGCGCCCAAGTGAAAGGACGGAAAACAAAACCAAAAGAAAAAACGAAATTACACCAATGGATAGTGTAATAAATTTTATTTGCCACCTCTTCAGCGGCCTCGATCTCGGCACCAGCATCAGTGGACGCACAGAGGCCGTCGTCATCTTCCTAATCCCGACCGACAGTATAAATCATTTTTAATTTTGAATCGGTCTCTGTGTAAATCACACGGGTCCTGGCAGGCCAGCAGGGAAATGTTACGAAAATATGAAAAGAATCTCTGTGATTCGACCTCTCATCCCGGGGGTGGGCTACAATAGGCGTTCGGGCGTTAGCTGCGGGTGGACTGTCGAAGGCGGATACAGGGTGTTGGCTGGAATGAGTACGAGAGTATTGAAGTGTTGTATCGCCTGTTAACTGCTGGTGGCCGAGAGAGGAATTAACTGATTGATTCATATCCTGAAGGTGGACCTCCAAGTGCCAGGGCAATAAATTCGGCGGCTAGTCCGTCGTGGGAATAATAAAAGCTATTCTCAGTCACTGTGGTACGTCGATACAAAATTAAGAATTTTGTTCGCGAGATACAATTGGTGGTGGGAATAAAGGACCTCTCGAGGGGAACATTTTATTGGTTTAATGTCATTGCTTATGGCTTTAAAATGCTTGAAGAAGTTTGTCTTGAAAAAATCTATGTAGGGGATTTTTTGTTTTGGAAATTTTTCATTAGAGTAAGGGATAAAACTTCATTTTGAGGAAATTGAAAAGGCAACGAAAGACCATGAGCAGCGCACGATCGAGGAAATTGAGAGGTGTAACGACAGAAGCGATGTCCGAAAGTTCTACCAACGGGTATGACAACTATCCAACGGGTAGACTTCGGACAGCTTGTAGAAGAGTCGCAGTCGATACTGACAATCTGGAAAGATAACTTCCGCAGACTGTTTACTGGCGAGGAAGACACCAGTCAGAAAGTTATACTCTGCACAATAGACGGTGATGGAAGAAAATTCCGCTCCGCCGACCAAGAAGAAGTCAAGATAACGATATCGAGACAGAAGTGGAATAAATCTGCCAGGGCAGAAGGACTGTGTGCGGAGTTCTTTAAAGCAGCTGGTAGGGTACAGCTCATCTGTAAGATATGTTCGGAGGAAAGCATGCCCGACTGGTGGGCATCTCAGGATCCACAAGAAAGGAGCAGTGATGTTCAAATCTGTGTAAAAAAAAACAACTTTTTACGTTTTCAGCTAAATAAGTATAAGCAATGTAAAAAACACGTAAAAAGGTAAAGAAGAGGTAAATAAAGTAAATAACTGAGAAAAAAGGGAGAACATGGAAGGCATTGCAATATATGTCAAAATCTTAATAAATAAAGAGAATTTTGCAAATGTTCGTTCAGTTCAAAGTGAGTCGTTTTATAAAGATCCAAAAATATTATTTTTAATTTTAATTTACATAAAATAAGTTTCACTGGTAGATGAAAATCGGTGAATTGGTATCAGAAATAGTTCGAGAAGGAAACAACAAATATGCAGCTTATTGTAATTTTTGTAAAAAAAAAAACATTTCAAAACACAGCAAAGTCGTGATTACTGGCGCAGCGGTATGTATGTTAGATGTGTAATTATATTATTTTCTGTCCCTTTTCCGCTACTTTAATGTACTTCGGTAAGCGTATTAATTATCTTTGTGTTTTAAGGTCCGAGGTGGACCTGGGCCTAGCTTCTCTCAAAAACCACATGTGCTGTGCGTGATATTGTTCTTTCACGCGTGAAAAGGACCTACAGTTTGATGTCGAATTTGCTTTTTCTAGACAGGAATACTCTTTGAGCATTGTCAGTGACTCGAAAGAGGTGGAGCCGAACCTGGCACCCTCTGCGTAGGAGTCGACGCACTTACCCACTACGCCCACTGTGTTTTAAATACTATGTACTTACAAATTTAGTTTTTCGACAAAAGTGATGTACTTTGGTTTGGACCTCTTTGGTCCGGTCCAAGGTGCACGTTATTAGATTTTCTTTAACAAAATTTGTTTTTCTTTATTTCACGAAAATATGCCAAGCAGCAAATTAGGTGTAAAAAGTCAGCTAAAGGCGAGTCCGAAGAGGATTTTGAACTTGATAGTGACTCTTCCCTCAATATCACAGTTGGCGAAAAAAAGTAATTAATTTGTGTTTTTTTAATTTTACGTAGTTCCTTAAGACTAAGTATTTAAGTAATACTGAAGTCCTTTGTTAAATTATTTTTTTAGTTGAATAGAGTTTTTTTTTTTATCATCACCACTTCCGAGACGGGCCTTGTATGCGATTCCATCAGATAGGCGACCACTTGGCAAACCCAGGATGAGCAGGTTGGACCAAGTCTATAGGCTCGCCAATTTACGCTTGGGCATAACCCCTGATGAGTTAGAGTCGGTGGCGGAGAATAGAGTTGCATGGAGGTCCCCGCTACCCCTTTAGTGAAACAAGATGGGGCAAGATAGAGATGACAGGGCTTTTTTATTTAAAACAATTTTTTTTAACCAAGTACAAAAACTTTAAGATAATGTTTTAGTTTGCTGTTTTCTGAAATAAAATTATAATAGTACCATTTTTACTCTCACCTTTAAATTATAGGAAAAAATTAAATAATTTTTTTGGACCAAGGTATAATCACGTCTTGTACCTTGGCTCGTTTGAGGTTACCACATAAAAGTTAAGTTTTGTAAGGAATAGTAAGCAATATCCTTTTGGTAGTTTCGCCATATCGCTTCAGACAATAACTAGAACAAAAAGCAAATATAGTGAAAAAAAAAAACAAAATAAAATATTGGCAAAAAACTGAAATCCGAAAGAAAGTACAATATCTTCCCCTACAACAAAATGGCTACTCCTATAGGTCTTTTTAATCATTTTATCCAAAAGATGATAAAAACCAAACAGTCTGTTGGATACCGCACAGGATTTTGGATTATTTTCCGTGGCTTTTGTACTTCTACTAAGAACTTTACATAAACTGATGTAAAAAAGCATACAAAAAAACTACATAAAAAACGTAAGGTAAAAAAGTCCAACAATACTGGCAAGGAGCCCTTTTTGGTTTTGAGTCAAGATAGTTGGCGGTTCTTATGACGTTCAAAAGCAGGTCTGACCCGTGACAAATGAGGGACATGTGCAACGTTTGGCGCTCCTTAAAAATGTTTTGTAGCCTGATTACCCAAAGGGTAAGTTTTCAATGCGTGTCACATATGTGTCAAATCAGAAAAAGTCCATCATCTCAGAAAAGTAAACTCAGTTCTCTGTTCATATGGAAACATATGAGCGAAATGTGAAGAATATATTTCTGGTATTTTGGATTTTTCGAATTATTTTCTTTTGAATGGTTTTTTCTGTGAACAGTGGGAATGATAAGAATGTTTAAAAATACATAAGTGCGCATTTGGACTAAGGTTTGAAAAATGGGAGTACATGATTTTATTTTTAGGCTTCAGAACGCGCCCTTTAGAGCTTGGCGCACTGTACATTTGCACATCCTAGCTGCACATCTACATTTGGTGGGTCCGGGCATGCTCACAAGTTGTGAGGTTTTGCTCAGAATACGAAAACCTCACAATTTGTGACCCGTCATGCTTTTGTAAGCCAGTTGTGACTTTGGACAAAAATAGGTTTCTTGGTGAAACATACGCACAAGGCCCTCTGAGATGGCGAGACGTGCGAGTAAACATGTGAATGAAAATGTAATGAATATGTGCGCATCAAAAGAAAAACGATGGAAAAATCAGAATTTACGAATTTTTTTGTGTTTGAGAGGAGGGCAGCAAATGCGTAAAATAAAAATAAAAATTTTTTAGTTGGTCTTACTTGTACCAGTCTGATTTAAGTATCAGACCTCCAAACTATTATACATTTGGGTAAATATCCGCCTGGCCAATATTCGCCTATCCGGCATAACTGCAGGCCGAATATTCGGTATCCGGCCAAATCAGTAATCGGTACAACTTTAATAAAGGGTGGTCCAACCATAATGCACGATGTTACTTGTGACTCATATCTTAACGTCAAGTTGTATGGCTCAACTTAATTTGACATTTCTTTGTTTCACTGTTTAACAAATTCAACCATGGAGAGATACACAATTGGGCAGCGCATTCTGATTGTTGAAGCCTTTTACGAAAATGGGGGTTCAAATCAAAATCCATTTCGCGCACTTCGTTATTATCTTGGTCAGCATAATCGACCAAATGAGTCCACCATCGGTAGAATTGTGAGCAAATTTTTAGCAAGCTGGGTCTGTAAGAAATTTGAAAACACCTGTGCATGCTCGCCCAGTTCGTTCTGCGGACAACATTGCTGTTGTTCGCGATAGTGTGGCAGAAGAGCCGTCGACCTCGACTCGTCGTCATGCCTAACAATTGAACACCCCAAGAACATCACTGATGCGAATTTTGAAAAAAAAAAAATGAATTAAACGCTTACAAGGTTCAACTGACTCAAGAGTTGAAGCCTACTGACAATTTCAAGCGTCGTCAATACGAAACAATGGCTCTTTTGAGGGAGAAATTCACGTCGTGGTGATCATGTAATATGACACCGTTGAACTTCTTACTATTGGGATATTTAAAAGAAAAACTGTACGTCAACAAGCCAAGAACAAGAGCTAAAGGATGATAAAGGATGAGATAATTCGGCATTGAACGACATTGAACCTCAATTATGTCTCTGAGTCATTGAAACTATGGACCATCGGATAGAGGTGTGGCACAAACACATAATTGTCATAGATCCTTCTATCATAATAAAAAGTATGAAGATAATTCTCTGAACACTTTTTGTTTCTTTTTTTACAATTACCATCGTACGTTTTCGTTGGACCACCCTTTATATCCTTCGTAACATGCAATGTTGTTTTCAACTTTGTTCAGCAAGAACATTTCTTGGAATCAATATTAAAAGGGCGCCAGAGACAAATCAAAAACGTATTTCTATCTCATCCTTGTATACACAGTTTTTGTAAAAATCAGTTCACAAGGCACTTGTATTTTCTCTCTATTTCTCTCTGGGCAATGTCATGTAATTGCATCAACTAGAGTATTAATCCTAAATATTTAAAGAAAGCAAATTTTCGACTCTTGGTATGGTAGGTTGGTGCGTCACTTCCAGGGTCAATCCTCGAATTTAGCACCTTCATTATTCATGGCTCCAACTTTTCTGAGCCACTGACTAGGCTCAAAGAGTATACCTGTCTAGAAAAAGTTTCTTAAAACGGGCCTTCGGAGTTGGGAGTTGGGAAAAATAAAGGTCCCTTTGACTCATGAGAAAACACGGATCAGTCAAGTAGCCCAGCCGTAATGAAAAATGCCATGGTTACTTAGCCTTGAACCCAGGAGGATGGTCCAAGGTTGCTGCAATTGACTGGAATAACTCTATGACCCAATACTCAACATAGAGCTTTTATAAACAGTTCGACTATCACATCCGTGAGATGAGTTTCTTCGTTCTAATTCAAAATTCAGAGAAAATTTCCGATCTTGATCTGAGCTTTTAAGAACGAAGACCTCGAGATTTCTTTTAAATAAGCAAGGTCAATGAAGCCCAAGAATACCTGAGACTTTCAAATCAACCGACCCCCAACTGTATCTGTTTAAGACACAAGTTGAGAAGGTCTACAATCGTGGTGAATGTGGGTAAGTCCAATGATGCCACAGAGTACTCAAAAGTCTTGAAAGACTAAGCCAAGCCAATGACGCCCCAGAATACCTGAAGACCTTCAAATTCACCGACTCACCAACTGTAGCTGTTTAAGACACAAGTTGAGGAGGTCTACAAGTGTGGGATATTTTTTAAAACGTGTTGAATGAGGGCAAGTCCAATGATGCCACATACGACTCAAAAGCCTTGACAAATTCTTACCAGAACACGTGACTCACAGTAGCCGATTGATCGAGGCTCCGGCAAGTCACAAGCTGAACAAGTCTGAGTAAGTAAGGGTGTGTGTTTTTAGACCTTGGGGGCAAATCCGACAGATTCCCCAGGGATTTTCACAAGACCATCGATAGAGCTTTGTGATGAAGCTAAGGGGCTAGGCTTGTGTAGTTCACGAACGCACACGAGATCAAGAAACACCTCTATCAATTGAACTATTTGATGACACAAAAACACTGTATTTTAGGTCATTTAGGTCAGTAGCTCGACAAACTCAGGAATACCTAACCCTCCGTACACGGGTCTCAGTGCGGGTACTTGTATTCCAAAGAATAACTGAACTCGATCGAACTGACCTAAATTAAGTGCTTTGCTTTGTCTGTGTATTTCTCGCATCAGGATTACGTTTTTTTTTTGGTTATCTACCGCAGCACCTTCAGGTATGTGAAGGGAATTTGAAATATGTATGCGCACGATTGTGTGTACAAACAGATTTTTTCTGGTTATGCTTTCCTTAAAAGTGACATACATTGAACTAGAAGAAGGAACTAGTTAAAAAAAAAACAGATTTGAACCAAATTGAGCGCTCTCTGGATTGAACTAAAATGCACACGGCTACAAGGGGCTTCGTGTTGTTCACCCACAAGTCACAAGTGTGTCCCACTTGTCGACAAATGTTGGATATTTTGTTAACCTTAATCGTGTAACATCGACCTTCGATCAAATTCTTAAATCTGTCAAACCTCACTACGGATTGTGACGTGCTCTGTGCCTTCTTTTACAACTCAAAAATCGACAACCCTTCAAGTTCAGGGCAAAAACAAATCAATAAAACTCCGCATAAAAAAATGATTCCCTTTGAATGCAGACGAGACAAACGCCAGTCACTGTCAATGTTATTGACTTTCAAGAAATTCCATGCCAAGAATTCTGCGCAGCAATCGCTCATACACATTCCTCCCTCCGACTTGTGATTGAAAAAGTGTCTTGAAGTAGAAAATATGAACCAATTCATGGCTTTTATGCGCCCGTCTCAAATAAATCTGTGTGGCACTTCCATCTCAATCCAAAGTGAAGCTGGCACTCATTCAGGACACTGGCTGCAATAATCTCGTCAAATAAAAACAACGCTTCAATAATTCCCCAGACCAGAATCGGTTTGATCTCATCATCTCAAATGCCTCACAAAAAGCCGGGTCCATCAGGACTTCTTAACGAATAAAACAAAAATAAACAAAACCTTAAATGTTCTCTCACTCCGTGGCCCACGGAGCCTCTGAATGGAGGCTTCGAGAATGAAAGCGAGCACAGGACTTGTGAGGATTTATTACTGCCCTGCTGCCAATCTGTATCGTAAAACGGAAATATGATGACATCATAAAACCGAGGAAGCAATTTATTCACTTTTTCCGTTCCGTTGTGAGTCTTGTCTTCGGTTTTGATGAAGATTGTATCCTTTTTTTTTGCGGAGGCAACCAATAAAATGTTTGTTTGTGTGTGGTTTGCCAACCAAAACAATTTTCGATTAAAAACAGAAAGAAAATTATTGTTAAACTTACTTTGTGCGGAGAGAGGTAGCGTGAGGTGTTGCCAAACCGATTCAAGTTCAAGGATGCTGCCCCGAAAAAAATTATCCAGACTGAGCGTAGCCTCCTCAATTGAATTGTGAGTTTGTTTGCACGGAACACGAAGAGATGCGTTTTTTGAATGAATTCACGTGGGTTTTTTTGGAAGACAAGGATGTGACATAAATTTGCATTCTTTTTCTCAGCACTGATTGTGTGTGTGTGAGAGAGGAACTCCTAATCGCACTTAATTAATCGTAAATCAACACTTAACCACCGAGGGAGAAGACGCGACTGGATAATCCGATTGACAGGCAATAGGGACGGCAAAACCACGGCACTGAAGCGAAATTCAACACGAGCCAACACTTTTTCAATTTGTATCTTCTTCTCCTTGGTTGTTTGCACTTTCTTGTGCGTTATTGCACGAGTATATCCTTGCACAGTAATAAATTTCACAAAGAAAACAAGTGTAATTTGCGAGCACTTTGCGTGGAAATGACTTTAAGCCACCGCCACCGCCAGCACGAGCACAACCATTACCAGGACCGGCACAGGCACTGTTTCATGAATCTTCCACAAATTAATGGACACGGGCATGCAAGTGCACAGAGTTATCCTTTTAACGAGGTGTGGGGGGAAAGGGGGATGTTTCAAATGACCACGGTCAAGTACACAAATCACTTAACTCAAGGTTGAGCTGTTCGGCGGCCAAAATCGAAAACAAAACCGCAAAAAGTGAAAAACTGAGACCAAAAAAAAAATGTCAAAAGCCACAAGCGAATCCGAAGTCAGACTCCTGCCGCACTGGCATCGACGAGTTCTCTTGTATTTGAACCTTATGACTAAAGAGTTTCGCGTCTTAAGCTGAACTGAGCACCACTAACCGCTTGACTTTGTACTCAGTCAAACGCCGCGCTGCTGGTGACTGGGTCGAAGCCAGCCAAACGGTTCCTCTTCAAGTGTGCGCCTCGCTCGCCTCCAAGGCGGAGGAGTAGAGAGACCGAGAACAAGAACGAATCTCAGTGGCGATCAGCTGCCAGCGAGGACTGCCGCCAAAATTTTCCTCAATCGAACCCCACACACAGTTTTGCTGGTTCAAGCAGAGGCTGTGTGGGGCTCGTGGTGCTTCCAGCCAGCGAGAGAGAGAGCGTGAGTGACTGCGCATGACCACAAAACGGAGTCCTTCCAAGGAGAGAACCCGCGCTGCTCCTGGCAGGCAGTCGTCGTCGGTCGTGGTGAAAGCTCCCATCAGTTGGCTGGGGAAACGGCGAAGAATTCAGCTATTTGCGGCACACTGCATAGACTGGTCGTGGTGAGTTCTTTTGAAGTTCAACGGGATGACCTTTGTGAATGCCAGCGAAGCAGATAATGCGTGAGCATGACGATGCATTCTCCGAGCGAGTGGCCGTGTCATAATAATAGACGCGCAACGCGGAGGAAGTGTATACGGCGGCTGATCACATTGTAATCTGAACTTAATGCTGCTCGTAACTACTTGTAAGGCAGTCTGCTTAAGTGCATGTACCCTGGGCTGCAGCACGAAAAGCGACCGAGGTGCGTCTTGACGATGTGCGAAATTTCGTGGATTCGATAAGAGTAAACATCCTTTGGAGGACTGTCTGAGGATGAATTCTGCTTAAAAATGCTGAACGTAAGGAAGGCGATGAGTTGGTTTCAATGGAGTAAAGGGAGGTATGCGCTTCCAAGCATATGGAAGATTTTGCAGAACTGATTGGAGTTGAATTTCACTCGCGACGTGTGAGAACAGTGTTGCTGGACATGAAAATCTTTGCTAGTCTTTTTCACTTGTCAAACTGTCTGTTTCAAACTTCAGAAATGTCTTGCATCGTGAATGCTTCAATGAGAGTGTAATTAAGAGATGCAACAAGAATTCCAAGAATACCTGGTTTTGACTGACTGAAATGGGGGATTTCAAGCTTTAACGATGCAACTATGTCTTCGTCTTAAATATCTGTGGATATAGTGGGGCTGCACAACGAGTCTGAGTGTTCGAGTGATTCTATTGAATATGCGATATTATTGTCATCTATGAGTGTAATCGCTTGTTTTTTGAGTTCTATCTACGGTATTGGTGCCAGACATAAGTGTTGTACTCAAGTTAAGGGCAGATATAATAATTCTTAAGCCTCAATGCCGAATCAGAGGGCGTGGGATATTTTTGGCTTCGATTAAAGGAACTTAGACATTTCGCAGATTTTTTTTTACCTCCAATATGCTATCGTTCCAACTACATATGTGTTGTGATTATACGCATACTTAGGATGGATTTCCATTTCCACCGTCTTAAGTGCGGACGTGGAAGTGGATAATGGGGTATAATTTAGTATTGGCTTAAGTGACAGTCGAATGAAATGTTCTCAACATACGCTTCCGTTCGAATTTTTTGACCTTAGAACAATGCCGGGAGCCTTTGAATGAATATGTGACGCTGAGAGTACGGGAGAGAGAGAATAGATTAATTTATAATAATGATAATAAAATAATATGGGTGGAGCTACAGTCCGAGGCGGACCTGGGCCTAGCTTCTCAGCAACAACTCGTGTTGTGCGTGCTATTGTTCTCTCACGCGTGGAAGGGACCTACAAGTTTGAGAAGCTTTTTCTAGACAGGAAATACTCTTTGAGCATTGTCAGTGACTCAAAAGAGGTGGACCCGTGAAATATGAAACGTACTAAATTCGGGTATCGAACCTGGCACCCCCTAACCCACTACGCCACGGCGACCCACAGATAGACCACAGATAGATTAATTTGCGCTGTCTTAATTTGTACACTACTTCAGTGCATCAGCATAGAGTCACTGCACGTCATTCGATCACGACCAAATGAAGTATTACAGAGATAGCCGACTTCACAGCTGATTGCCCCTAGTCCATCGACGAATTGAGTGCCTTTTTGACAGATATGCATGAATTTTTGACGATTATTCACGCAATAACGTAAATGCCGTCCTCTGACTGGTCAATTTGATTTAAGAACACGTTATAAGAAACAGTTGTCAAAAATCGTAAGGAGCAAGAGAGGTAGAAGTCGGGCATCTCTGTAATACTTCATTTCTGACCAAAACAACAAATCGACGATCGACAAGGGGTGTGTATCGATTATCGATTGAAAATCGACACTCGCAATTGGGGCCAGTATCTTCCAAAAACCTGTACAATTGCTGGTATATGCGGACGACATTGCCGTGATTGGCAGAACATAGCGAGTCATCAATGATGCGTCTGCAGGCATTGAAACAAGGAAAACGTAATATATGCTGTCATCAACAAAGGACGCACAACATCCACGGCTTGGTCAGAACGTCACCGAAGGCAGCCATAACTTCGAGGTGGTGAAAGACTTCGTCTACCTGGGCTTCGCGGTAAACAGTGCGATTACTACCAGTGTCGAGATTAAATGACTCTTGACAATTTTTGGGGTTCAAGAAACAATTTAGTAACAGACTAAGTTGACGTTGCACAAGACCATGATCTTCCCTGAGTTCTTATCGCGTAACTTTTCAGACGACTATCGTCCTTTTGATTCACTTCGGTGATATTGTCGATGATTTGCTTCATGTAAGATCATAACTATCGTCTCGCCCATCGTTACAGTTTGAGTGCTCTGAAAATTAAAAATATCTCTCACGTAAAAATGACATCTGTGCTCTCATTCCTCGCAAATTTCACTAACACATTCTCATTTCAGTTTGCGAACAAAACTAATGCAAATGCGACCTATCACTCTAAGAATGTCTCAAAAGTGTAGAACAAGATATGTATACACAATTTGTTCTAATTTAATAGGAGGCGATACTTAAATAAGTACCAGCAAAAATCAGTCGTCGAGACGATAGTTAATGACAGTTTTCAGTCAACGCAAAGCAGGCAAAACAATATCTCTCAGACGCTATCGTTTATTTTATGCTTACATGAACCGGAATTATCGTCGAAACATTAGCGCGAGACGATTGTCGTCTTACGCGATTAGAGCCCTGTCCTACTCTACGGCTCAGAGGCATGGACTATATCGTAAACTGATAAAAAATCTGTTGGCCTTGGTTTTCGATAGAAAATATCTGCGATTGTTTTTTGTCCTGTTTGCGGGGATGGCATTTGAAGGAGAAGGTTTAACCACGGCTATATAGTGACATACACCTTGCTAGGCGTTTGCGACTCCAACGCATGAGATGGTCAAGCCATCTAGAGCGTATGGACAACTTAGCTCCAGCCCAGAAATCTTCCATTCAGAGCCTATGGGGCAACGCAACACGCCCACAAGGTGACGCACACAAGTCGAAAACGATCCCATCCGGCTTGGGGTGCGAAGCTGGGGACAGCTGGAGAGATAGGACCGGCTGGTGGGGCATGTTGGGTGACCCTAAGTTCCCCCTTCGACAGGAGCGCAATAAGAAAAATAAGAAAAAGATGACCAGGGCAGCCATTGCTCAGGCCTAGATCACCTGTTGCAGACCGCTTCCATAAAGCGTCCCATACGCTTAGAATTGTAAACTGTCGGTGCTATGGCAAGTTGCCCACGTTCTCTGCATGTCCTTGATAGAAGATTAGACGTCTGGCTGACTTGTGCGTTATTCACATTATTACCGTTTATTTCATGGTTCAATCGTCATCTTCAGCGGCCATCAACGCAAATAGGAACAAATTCGTAGTCCTGTTCTTCTATGTAGTCAAGGTGATTTGCTGTATAAAGTCAGACTGTTCCAAGGAGAGGACTCTGCTCTACTTTGCACTGTATACCGCGAAACCAAAGCAGACAAAGTGCTTGAATGTCTCGAAATTATTCCGGCTTTTCGACGAAATTGTCGATTCTCCGGTATAGATCTTGCTACCTTCAAAAGGCGCCAATTCAAGGACTGTCTTATTGCCAACTGATCTTTTGATTGCTTGACTTTTTCTTTAAATCGAGTCCGTCTCATCCGCATATACTAGCGGATTGTATGAATTTTTTGAAGAGCCTCTAGTCTTTACCAGTGACCCTTACATACGATGTTTAAGCGATGTTAGCCTTGGTTCGCCATCCCTCTTCTGGCATTCAATCCTTCTTTGAATTTGCCTCCCATCCTGATGAAGCATTGAGAGGTCTCCTTAGCCAACTCACCCATCCCTTTTTATGTTATATTATGTGCTGCTTTAGGAATAGGCCTTTAAGAGAATCTGTCGAAGTGTGAAAATCTGGTCCCTTGTTGAATACCCAGACCAGAACCCCGGCCACGTTGATTCGTATTTGATTCGTCGGGTGATCTTCCTTTGGAGGAACAGCTCAAGTCATTGGATTTGATTGCCGCCTTCAAGGAAAAGAAAACACCATGTACTTACCTTCGCGATCCACGTCATCGACAGAGGCGATTGATTGAGCGGTGACCAGATAGTCCTTTCCTTCATCTTGACACTCAGATTCTGTTCATTTAATACCCTTGCTCCTGTTGAACTGTAAGTCATTCTTCCCAGTCGTGCCACCAATTTGTGGTAGACCATAACTTTCATTGTCACGTTTTAACGATCATCTTCCACCATTCGCCAGTCATAACGCTTCCCTATTAACGATGCCTTCATTCTGATTGCGGCTCAAATTTGATATTTTTCCACCCGCACTTCGTCTCATAACAATTGAGTTTTACGGCCACGCACTCCTGCTCAGTTAATTCATTTACCAAGTAAAAATTTATATTTCCCCATTTTTTTCCACGCATCACCGGAACCACATCCTTCATCAATTTGTCCATAAAATGATCGTACAATTCATCGGATGTCATCATCATTTCTGCTACACTGGTTCCCTCTCACACATGAGAACGCCCGTCATCGTCAGTGAAAGGGCTGCAAATGTCGCCGAAAGCTGGCTCTCGAATAAAATTGAATAGCCAATCGAAAACAGAGATACGACGAGTTGAAATCAAGCACTTTCAGGTTAATTGTCCTCAGACATTGTCTCAAGGGTTCATAAATGGGTGCTCAAAATGCTCTCTCTTTCTCTCTCCATGCCCCGCTCTCAGCTACTGAATTATTGTAAAACAAAAGTCTTATCTACACAGCGACAACGACGACATTAGGGGCTCGTTTTACAATTGAGGTGCCATTGATGTAAGTGGCCGCAACCGAGGCTTAAATCCATTTGCCAAACAACCCTTATCCGAACTGAAGCATCTCTCGATGGTATCCTCGGGCGGAAAAGGGGCCTAGGGTGAGGCGCGTACACACAGATACATCTCGGTGCTCTGACAATCTTATTACCAATAACATGTCAGTATTTGTGCCACAAAATGAGTTATGGGCTCGGCTGGGGGGTGAGTGCGAGTGGGGCGTCGTGGCACAGATTTCTATTCAAATTATGGTTCCATACACGCAGTAGAGGCAATTTTCGACGGGGACGACGTCAGAGCAGGACGCCAACGTCGACGACGACACGTTGCCAAAGATAAATTGTTTTCTCTCTGCCACCATCGTCGTCGTCGTCGTCGCCGCCGCGCGGATGGTATGAATTTTTATTCATTTTCACACCCACAGTCTACTTATCACAGTTCGGTGCGGGGACACGTCGGCGGCATGAGGGCAAGCTGTCAGGTGGGCGTACAAGGTGAAGAAACTGCTTGATATTTATTACACAGTCAGGTTGAAAAGTTTTTGATGGAAGCCTATCAATATGTGAATGGAACAAGGGCGCTTTTCAATATCAACTCCCCTACATGAGATTACGCACAGTTCAGTGAATGGAATCGGCACGGAAAGTCTAAGTTTATTGACTCGCTCGTAGAGGCAGGACGTCGCGGCAGTGCGGGAAGCGACAGCGCTCGGTGCGACAGAAGCAGACATGGCAGAAACGAAACAAAGTCATTACTCAATTTCACGCAATTTCCCAGTCATTGTTATTAATGTTTGTTTTATAATTTATTCAAGGATGCCTACGACCTCCTTAATAATCATCCAGTAAGTACACGACGACTACGACTATGGCGTGGATGTTGGAGTGTTGTGCGTGTCGGGTGGGTGGAGAGATGGTGTGCACCCACTCGAGGAATTGTTTGTCGTCCTTGTTTCTTCGGAAGCATTAATCAAACCCGCCTGGATATGAGCCCGAGGCTGCTGATGTAGTTTTCGTGATGACAGAACGAGTGAAGTGTGTTCCAAGTGAAGAGCGCTTGCTTGGAATGAATTAACGTAAACTGAAGTCTTGATTAAATGCCATAATCCCAACTAACTCATGCCGTATGTGAAGAGCTTCAGGTGAATTTCAGGATAAGACGACTTCATTCACATGACTTAAACTTGAGGCGAATAAGCGTGAACTTTTAAAAGTAAGAGGGATTGCCTCAGATAACACTGAGACAGGCAATGTAAGCGTAAAAATCATTTAGACAGGTCGCATGGATTGTGGGCAGTAAACCGAGAAAGAGTGAAGGTTTGTGATTACAGACGCTAGATTAGAGTTCAAAACTTCTTGAAGAATATATTTATTCTTGTTTCTGATTTGTACATGTATAGTGATAGTCTTTAAGACAATTCAAGTAGCTCCTAACTGTCGTCAGTTTGCGATGGTGTGCTGCAAGGCTGGATTATCAGTCCAATATTATTCCTTAATGACTTGTTTTGCTTTTGGTGAGATTACATGGCCTGGCCTGTGGGCCACCCCCAATTATTTCTTCCGCACTTTGTAACCTAAAATATATTCAAAACGTAGTAACCCAAAATTTGTTTGATGTATCGGAAATAGTATATAAGTTGCATGTTGTGACCATGTCTTCGGCCTTACTTTTACATGAGCCAACGCTAGCAGACTCTTTTTACATAAAGCCTTGCCGCTAAGACAGGCGTACAGACATTCGCACGAATTACAGAAATTGAGTTGCTTAACAGTAGGTACGGTTGAAAATGCAGTTTCTTAATTAAGCAAAGATCTTTGCTCCGTTACAGTCATCCCATTTTCAAGAAACCAGACTTCTCTTTCACGTGTAATGGCGAGGGGAGACCATTGGACGGGGTACCTCCGAACATAACTTATAAAATCGTCTGCTGCTCAAAGTGGCCTTCTCTTCCCTATGCCTCATTCTGTTTTTATACGGTAGATACTTTCCGAACAAACTTCTGTCAAAAAACGTGTAATAAAAGACATGAAGTAAATAAAAGAAAAGGGGACTATTTCTTATCCGTACTAAGCTGCTATGAAAATAAATTTGAAAGGGAAATTCCCTTTTTAAACTTATAAAATATTTCAGTCATTATGTTTTTCTTCAAGATTTCAATCAAATAACTTTTTTAACTCGTGTTAAATGCAGTGATATAGTGTAAAAATTAAATAATTTTTTTTTCAGACCATGTTAAATCAATTTACTCTTCCAAAAACAGGTTGATGCAATATGTACGGATTTCAGTAAAGCGTTTCATTCAGTCGCCAACTCTCTCAACACTAAGCAAACTTAAAGCAATTAGGTTACATTCCAATATATCTTCTTTCCACTTAAATAGAACCGAAAGAGTTAAAAATGGAAACTCCATATCAAAGTCGGTTAAATGTAGCTCGGGGGTACCGCAAGGTAGTCATGTAGGTCCACTATTACTTATTATATTCATTAATGATAATATGTTCTCAATGAAACACAGCGAGTTTTTGATGATGAGCTTTTCCAATACAATTTATGTATTCCATTGGAAATTCAGATCTTTCGAATTCTAATAATGTCAAAGGCTTGGGTATAATGTTTAACTCCTCGCTTGCAATTCGTACTCATATCAGCCATATAATGGGTAGTCGAAAAAGTCTTTTCGTATTTCTAATCAAACTTCAAATTCTTTTTGTAGCCACCCTTTTTAAAATGGTTCAAAACCGTTTGATGATTGATGTTTAGTTCCTTGGCGATGTCATGGCTGCTTATGTGACGGTCCTGGTCAATCTTTTTCATAATTTCATCGACTTTTTCAACGATAGGTCGACCAGAGCGAGGTGCATCTTTCACATCGAAATTTTGTAGAACGGAAGCGATCGAACCACTGTTGTGCTACAAGAACTGATACAGCATCGTTTCCGTAAACTTCACAAATTTCAGTGGTGGCTTTCGTGGCATTCTTCCCTTTTTTATACAAAAATTTTAAAATATAGCGAATTTCTTAATTTTTTTTCCCTCATTTTTAAACAGCTGTAACTTTTTTTCAACATTTCCGATCCGATCCCATTTTTGCTTGTAAAAAAAACTTAAAATGTCATCTTTCCAACACCATATGGTATGACACAATGTGATTGGTAGCACTGAAGATAGACGACTCCAACGACATCTATTGACAAAATACGAAAAGACTTTTTCGATTACCCATTATAATAATAATTAATAACATCTAGAAATGGAGGGCATGGGCCTGTGCATCCAGGGCAAGTTGTTGACTGCTCTCAACTTGGCGAGATGCCAGCAACGATCCCTGTTAAATGCACAGGTCAAGTTGACATACGGCCTCCTCGCGGCGCCTTCTGGATAGCATTTAAAGCACCCGCTTAGAGGGGAACTAATGTATGCAGCGGCCCCCATGTCCAGGGGTTTAAGCCAGGACCCGGTCCTCCAGATTCGGCGGTTGCGCGTAGGGTTAACTTCCCCACCGTATAAAAAACTACCAGTTCCGAAACGACGAGAAGCCTCTGATACGGATAACCCTACTGCTGACGACCATGGACAACGAAATAAGGACAACGATTTTCGGTTCTGCACGTGGAATGTGAGGTCCCTGAACAGACCAACGGAGGATAAAGATGACGAC
Source organism: Eristalis intricaria (assembly GCA_964034865.1). Lineage (NCBI taxonomy): Eukaryota > Metazoa > Arthropoda > Insecta > Diptera > Syrphidae > Eristalis > Eristalis intricaria. The sequence continues at coordinate 155,789,607 of OZ035873.1, read as the reverse complement.
ACTTTACGATCTCATAAAAAGAACATACGATCAATGCCCCAGCTACGACACCAAGATCGTTCTAGGAGATTTCAACGCAAAGCTGGGCAAGGAAGACGTCATTGCTAGAGTCATCGGGAAACAAAGCCTGCACGACAACACGTCCGAGAACGGACTCAGGCTTTTGGACTTCGTAACGGGGCGAAACCTCCTTGTAGCCAGCACGCGGTTCCCTCACCTCAACATCCACAAAGGGACCTGGCGGTCTCCTGATCAATCAACCGTCAACCAGATTGATCACATTGCAATCGACGTCAGACACTCCTCCAGCATTCTCGATGTCAGAACATTCCGAGGAGCCAACATCGACTCGCATCATTTCTTTGTTGTAGCCAAGGTGAGAACACGGATATCGATATGACAATGGAGTAGAGCAAGACCAATACAGTCTGACGTTGGAAAGCTACAATCGCAATTGACCGCTACCAACTTTGACGATCAAGTCTCTCCAAAGCTCTCAGAGAGTCCAACCCTGCCAGGCGAAACAATCGACCAACAATGGAACCGTTGTCAAAAAGCCATCAGAGAAGCTGCATCTGATGTGCTGGGTTTTAAAACGCCACCCAAAAAAAACCTCTGGTTTGGCAACGAGTGCAGGCAGGCGACGCTGGACAGAAGGACGAGAGCGGTTCGTGAGCTCTACGAACTTAAAAGAAGGGAAGAGCACCGGCTTCTCAAAAAGAAAAAGAAAGAGCATGAGAAGCGCGCGATCGAGGACATGGAGAGGTGTTACGGCAGAAATGACGTCCGAAAAATCTACCAACCGGTTAAACGACTATCCAATGGATACAAAATTCGGACAGAAGCCTGTCGTGACGCAGAGGAACAACTCGTAGTAGAATCGCAGTCGATACTGAGAATCTGGAAGGATCATTTCTGTAGACTGTTAAACGGCGAGGAAGACTCCAATATCGATGTCAGGCAGAATGTTCCACTCAACGCAATTGACGATGATCGACGAGAATTCCGTCCCCCCGACCTAGACGAAGTCAAGATAGCGATATCGAGACTAAAGTCGAATAAAACTGCTTGTGCAGACGGACTGTCTGCGGAACTGTTTAAGGCAGCTGGAGATGAGCTGGTTAGGGACATGCACCAACTCATCTGTAAGATATGGTAGGGAGGAAAGCATGCCCGACGACTGGAACCTCAGTATCGTTTGCCGGATCCACAAGAAAGGAGACCCCTTCGACTGCACCAACTATAGAGGTATAAGTCTCCTGAACATCGCTTACAATCTTCTCTGCCGTTTTGTGTGCGCCTGAAACCATTCGTCAACAACCTGTTAGGTCCTTATCAGTGCGGTTGCAGGCCGGGGAAGTCCACCATCGACCAAATCTTCACATTACGGCATATCCTGGAAAAAAAGCCCAAGAAGTGCAGATCGACACCCACCACCTATTCGTTGATTTCAAGGCTGCATATGACAGCGTGCATGGGACGAGCTATACAACGCCTTATCTAGTTTTGACATTCCTGCCAAACTCGTTAGGTTGTGCAGGATGACGATGGATAACTCTCCCTGCTCCATCAAGGTCGGTAACGAACTCACAGAGACCTTCAATGTCAAAAGAGATTTTAGACAAGCTGACGATTTCTATAACATCATCCTGGAAAAGATCGTGCAAGACTCACACGCCAACACTAGAGGCACGATCTCCAGAAGTCCGTACAACTGCTAGCATACGCGGATGACATTGGCGTGATTGGCAGAACACAACGAGCCGTCAATGAAGCGTTTGCTGGTATTGAAGCGAAGGCGGCCAAAATGGGTTTAGCGGTGAACGAGGGCAAAACGAAGTATATGCTGTCATCGAGAAAGGACGCACAAAATCGGCGACTTGGCCAAAACGTCACCATAGGCAGCTATAACTTCGAGGTAGTCGAGGACTTCGTCTACCCCGGCTCGCAAGTGAACAGTACGAACAACACCAGTACCGAGACTAGCGCAGAATTACTCTTGCCAATCGCTTTTTCTTTGGGCTCAAGAGGCAATTGAGTAGTAGAGTCTTCTTTCGAAGGACCAAGCTAACATTATATAACATCATGATCATCCCTGTCCTGCTCTATGGTGTGGAAGCATGGACAATCTCAAAAGCGGATGAAGAAGCACTTCGTCCATTCGAGAGAAAAGTTCTGCGTTCAATCTTTGATCCTGTTTGCGTTGATGGTTATTGGGGGAGAAGATTCAACCACGAACTGTACGGGCTGTACAGCGGCATGAGCCTAGTCAGGCGTTTACGGATTCAACGCCTAAGATGGCTGGGCCATGTGGAGCACTAGGCCAACACTGCTCCAGCCCGAAGAGTCTTCGACTCCGAACCAGTGCAGTGAGAGTCAGCTGGCAAAAGATCGTGCCGGCTGGAGAGGCTTACTGGTTGAGGCCCAGGTCCACTCCGGACTGTAGCGCCACCTGAAGAAGAAGAAGAAAATCTAGAAATGTTTATTATATATTGCAAATATTATATTAAGATTATGACACTTCAAACATTTTTAACACGCATGTAGTTTGAAAAAAAAAAAAAAATAGACAAATCAATAAAATTTAAACCATGCAGAAACAGAACTGGGTGAATTTAAGCCCCTTTATAGCGGAATTCCAACGCATTTCCAGAACATCGTTTGTACAATGCGATTGTTTTACTATGTTTATTCGACTCGTATGTCTTTGGGAACTAGTAGTAAGTAGTAATAATTTATTCTTTAAAAAATTCAAATCATGACAATACAATAGAAGAATTGCATTATAGTTCAGAAGGAACTAGAGGCGAAAGCAGGGAGTCATTTAATAATTAATGACAAAAATAAGTAAAATGATAGAAAGAAAGAAAGTGGGGTCGCAAAATATATTGTGACGTTGATATATATGATAAGAAGAGAATTAACCAGATGGAAACACAAAGCAGGTTGGTATTTCATCCTAGCTTTTATTCCAGAGCCATAGTTTTATCATCTTTAGAAATACGAATTCAATTCTAATGATTCACATGGTAAGTTATTATAATAATAATAATAATAATAATAATATGGGTGGCGCGACAGTCCGAGCGGACCTGGGCCTAGCTTCTCAGCAACCACTCGTGTTGTGCGTGCTACTGTTCTTTCTGGAAGGGACCAACAGTTTAATGCCGACTCCGAAGGGCGAAATTGAGTAGCTTTTTCTAGACAGGAATACTCTTTGAGCATTGTCAGTGACTCGAAAGAGGTGGAGCCGTGAATTATGATAGATGGAACCTGGCACCCTCTGCGTAGGAGTCGACGCACTTACCCACTAAGTTATTATAGAGTCTGTAAAAAAGTTGAAGAAAATTGCCAGATTATGATGTGGTACAGTAATTAGATTCAAATTGTTGGTTCTTAGGTTGTAGTAATCAGAACTTCTATTCAGTTCATAGACTGATCTAGAAAAGAACATCTTTAAGACCTTATAACAGTATAGATGTTTTAAGGGAAGAATTTTAACTGAACTGATATCTGAATAAAAAGTACTTTTACTATAATCAAACTGATCAATACATGATTAACTGTCACAAAGTCTCTTAAATTCAAGGATCTATCAGCAGCTGATATCTCACTGTACTTGATTTCTGATTGAAACTATTTGCGTGTTACGGTGTTCAGTGTATTCATAAAATTGCGACTGCACATTAGTATTTTAATGGCAAGTAAAAATCGCAAAGAAAAGGTGGAAGTATATAATACTTCTTAATTGCCATAATTATCTTACGCTAAGAAAAATGAATTAAAAGGCACCTCTCAATACTTCCATTGTCACTTACAGAATGAATTTTTATTATTCGCTTTAACATAGCTGAACTTATTCTGAACGGAGTACATAAATTCTTTGAGAGAGGGTTTAATTTATTGACTACTCTGGCAATAATTTTTCTGGGTAGATTTTAACAGCTGAAATTCACACCTCCAGAACGACCAAGTAAGTACTAAGCCTAAAGAATCTTGGGGAAGACCAGAGTTTCATAACCATACCCATCTTTTCATTGATTTAAAGCGATTACTGAATTCGGGATCTGGTTATGTCGCACCATGGAGTTGATATTACAGTCTTAACGCCCAAATGAATTGACTAGAATGCAGCACTTGAACGGACAAGTACTAGACTCTTCGAAGACAGAAAAGAGGGTTTTCAACTTCGTTCGAGAAGAAGCAGAGGATCTTCGAATAAAAGACAATAGCCGTGTTGTTTTTTTTTCAAAAATCTATCGATTTTGAACATAGAGCACATACAACAACCTACTGCCTATAATATCGGCAGTGAAAAATGACTGCCTATAAAAATTCGAGTTCAAATATTTTTCATAAATTTTGAAACGGATTCGAACATATAAATTGTTTTATTCATATATTCTCACAGATAAAAATCAAAGCCACTGCAAATCGTTATTTTGCATCTCACTTCACTTCACTATCGATAGCGACGAAAAAAACATGGCTTATGTTGCATAGATGGATCGAAGATCCTAAAAGGCACAGGTACGGTAATTTTTTCTAATTGTTGAACTTGACCTCCATCAGATTCCATGTCTATGACTGATTTTTTCTAGCAGAGGTAAAACTTGCTATAAAAGAGGCCGAAACCGACCTATCTCACACCATGCAATGCATCAAACAAGGAGCGATTAAGAAAAAAATAGACGGTGTAGGTAACAAATAGGAGATGGAACTCTCTAACCATCTGCGAGAGCACTAGCGACAAACTCCTTTAATGCGACAAAAAGTTGCTGGGGATAGTTTTTGGAGCATGAACTGGCCATAATATTCTGCAGAATCACGAAACCAAAATGGGACAGCCGACGACTACATATTCAGAGGTTGCCTTAAAAGAGGATGCTCCTAGCTACCATTGCTCCAAGATCTACAGAATCTAGCAAGAAGCTAGAGTTCTAGAACTAAAATCTCCTTTCAGTTTCACAAGGATATCAGGATGAACGACGAATTAACATGACTTGTACGGATAGGGAGTAAGTGTGATACTATCCCACAAATGGGCATCACTATGGGAACAACGAGACCTAATTGAAATATGGCTTACACCGGTCTATCCATCTACCTAACCCTACGTACCCAAAAAATATTGTTTAAAGGGAATTTGATCAGAAACCAATCACAATCCTTTAACTTGATACATCTCCATTACTCAACCCCAACCCTCTTAGCTTTACGGAGCTCAGTCATTTCAATTTGCTCGCTGGAAATGAAATGAAATTATTTTCACATTCTCCATTCACTCAGACTAAACGTGCCCAATTTAATCAAAGTTCCCGTGACGTTCTATCGTGTCACTGCGAAGCCAATATCTCATTCTGAAATGTCATCAAAGCGAAAAAAAAAACGCAAGCAAACATCTAAATGCAAATTAAAGCACCCGACAAAGCACACACAAAAGCAGCCCAAAAGTCCAGGTCCTCTCAGACCAGATTCGTCACGTAATAACTTTTATCGTGACCGTAGCCGAGAATACTAATTAAAGACCTTGCCATTAGCACACGCATTAGCCCGGTTAAGCAGTTAATTACCCTTCGAATAATATTCTAAAACAGAATCCATTGCGTGGGCGGACATGGTGGACGGGACACATCAACCCGCCCAGGCTGGCCATAATCGTCAAACATGAACTTTTCCACACGACAAGCGCACCCAAATTGAATCTGAAAGACCACGTTACTCTCGCTACATTAGGCATTATGAGACATAAAGGCGATTACTGTCATCGTCCTGCTCTGATGGCTTATTTATTTTTTGTCTTCCACCACCATCGGTGGTCGGGCGGTGCAAACAATGGGAGCGGGGCACGCCACTCCAAATTAACCGCTCTTTAGGGCAATCCCAAGCCAAGGGCCTCTTCAAACTCAATTAACAAACAATTTCGCGTGGGCGTAATTCGCTGGGACACAACCCGCGGCTGTTGCGGCCTTATGCGATGCTAATGTCCTCGTTGTGTGGCACTGGAGGATGATTTCCGAAAATTCAAAAGTTCACTTAAATTCACACGACCAGCTTGCGGTGGCGGCTGGGCTGCGCGGCGCGACGGTCTTTACACAACTTATTTGCCGATTATGATGGCAATACGATTCCACGGCCGTAAGGTCTCACTCACGAAGGCGAGACGCGTTCACCCGAACTGTGTAACCCCCTTCGGAGTCACTTCTGGGCGCAGGAAGGATAACAGGGACGTAATAGAATATTACAATGATTACGAGGATAATTCGTACAAATCTTTTTATGCGTCACTTGTACTCACTTGGCGTGTGTAGTCCTCCTCGGGCCCTGGGCGACGTCGACTGCCGGAGGCACATCATAACCCAGGACCTGCTGTTCAGTTTCCGTGCACACCTGCTGATGTGCAAAAAAATACGTTTTTTCTCATTTATTTCTTGTTTTCCCTGTTCGCCGGCCCGAAAGACAATGTGCGGCTTGTGAATTGCCCTTCAAGTTCCCTTTGGTCCTTTCGAGTTTCTGCGAGACTCTGCCTGCGGCCATAGACACGCCGTATAATTTCCATTTTCATTTTTATGGGAGGTCCTGTCTTGCGAGTGAGAATATTACTTTATTCTCGTTCATGTTGTGCCGCGTTGTTGTTCACTTTAAGCTCGTGGCACGATAGGCCATGTCCCAGTGGGTGTCGCTTTGCTGCTTCGTGTCGCCATCGTCGTTGTGGTCCCTCAAGTGAAAACGATGGCGCGGAATTTGTGCGTAAGTGCTTCCGAGATGGAATTGTATTAGAATTCGCCTCTCAATTGTGTCTTATTGTAGAGATGTGTCCTTTTTCTTGTTTTGGACGCAGAAAATTGTCTATTTTCTAAGCGAATTGTCTTGGCTTAAATTCCCTCCCACTCATCCCTGCGGGGAGGACGAAAAAATGTTCGCTATTCAAGGTGTTTAAAGGTGTAATGATGGCGTAGGTAATGTGATACACGCGTAAGTCGTTCAAATGCAAACGATGTAGAAATTGGTAATTGTAAGCGATAACGACATGATTAAGGTCGTTGAGGCTAATAACGTATGACGGGCAATTTTGCAGTTGATATCCTGCCGATGGGACACTTACGCAACTGAGATTGGATGAGGAGAATTTCGTCATCTTCTCATCGTGTCTGAAGAACGAATAAATGTTTTGAGTTATTTCGAAAGTTTGCGAGTTGCAGTTGATACCAAACGGCCGAAATAACCGTAGGGGAATAGCTCCGTAGGAAGAAGATGTTTAACCCTTCTGGCAATGAGTAGGTCCAGCCAGAAAGATTTATTCGACACTGAAGATAAGCCAGAGTTTAAAACGACTGGATGGAGCAATTAGTAGAGTGCCTTCCCCTGGTTAGCGGGGTCCTCGGTTCAAATCCCAGTTAAAGCAAAGTTAATACGCTTTTATCTGGTATTCAAATCTCAAATGGATCAGCATGTGCGAAGAAGAAAGGGAGCAATACGTTAGCAGGCTACCCGAAGAAGTTCGAGTGAGTGGCTCTGAAGATTTTAGTGGCGATGGCGATGAGGACTATGTTCCCGATGAAGATAATTCTTACGCGGACTCAAGCTTGGCAGACGCAAGGAAGCAAGGAAGCAAGGAAGAACGATCCAAGGGTATAAGGGAAGTTTTCCGTGCGAAATGGCATCGAATCTTTCATCGAAGCATCATTGCAAATTAGAACTCCACAGCTCAGCGGTAGGACTTCAACAGGGCAGAAAAAGTCACAAAGTTTGCGGAATAAACGATAAAATACAAAGTAAACCTTACGCTACACCTTACCCCTTACATGGTACTATCAATTTTTGGTTTATAAATTAACATCGCACAGTGAAAGGTATTGATTTAACACCGTTAACCCGAACGAAGCTGCTACAGTTTGTGTATAGAGATTGAATCACCCTCAAAAGAGGACCCTCATTCCCATACTCCTGCAGAGGACTGCAGAGGAACTCGATCATATGCCTTTTCCAAATCTACAAGACAGCTCTAGATGGGTTTGGCATACTCCCAAGCCTTCTCAAGTATCATTCTTAGAGCGAAAAGCTGGTCGGTTGTACTTCTGCCGCACTGTTCATGCCCCCCTTAGCTTGACCATAGCTCTAGAACGCGCTTTCAAAACCTTAGCGTAGACTTTTCCTGGGAGACTTAAAAGTGACATGCCTCTGTAGTTGGAGCTCACTCTTTTGTCCCTTCTTAAAAAGAGGGATAATCACCCCAATTTGACAACCGCCAGGTATCTTACCGCGTTCCCAGGCCACCTTAAAAACACGAGAGAGCCATAAAACTCCATCCTTACACATTGTCTCAAGCATTTCTGGCCGGATCTCATGCACACCGGCGGATTTGCCATGTCGCCAAAATGACCTCCATCGTTGGATTATTCTCCGCCCCAGTTAAAACTTCGGGTCCGTCATCCTCAGTGCTCTGTTCGGGATTGTGCTCGTTCGAAAAATGCTCGCTCTATCCGTGCAAGATGTAGCAACACACCATCTTTGGATTTTATTCCAAAGGTGCGTCCAGTCAGCTCTCCTTTTCATTTTTTTGTATAATTTGAGCGTGCTCAAGGGATTGCTAATACCCTTATGTATCCGGGGTCAGGACACAGCACGGGCCGAAGGTATAGAGGGAGAAAGGGAGAGGAGGTACCTGTCCACATTGGTCTTAAATATCTGCGGGTTGCAGTGTGTGGGAAATATTAGCTTGGGAAGAGCATTCCACATTCGTGCAGTGCAGCTGAAGAACGAGTCTCTGAATTTAACTGTGCGCCCGAAAGTAGGCTTAAGGGTATACTGATGGGCATTCCTGGCGAGACGAGTATTGCGGGAGAATTCATGGAGAGGAGGAATGCAGTTGGCTAGCTCACTTGAGCATCGTTTGTTGAAATAACGATAAGACACGGACAAAGAAGAGACGGTACGTCGATGTCCGAGCGAGTCTAATGACTCTGCGATATTATTGCCTCATGTAAGTTTTATCGCTGGCTTTTGGATTATATCAAGTAGGTGCAGGGTGGTCTTGGGGGCCCCAAACCAGATATGAGCGTTAGCTTGGGGCGGATGTACGCCTTATAAATTAAAGCCAAATCAGAAGGGGTGAAATATTTCTTGCATCGATTAAGGAAACCTAAACATTTCGCAGCATTTTTGGCGACCTCAAATATGTGATCGCTCCAACTATGTGTTGTGTTGATACACATACCAAGGATGGAAAGTTTCATCGACACAAGTGCCATTCATGGATAATGGCTGATTATTAAGGGTTCGCTTGAGTGACAGCAGACAGCATTGAGTTTTGAAGCATTGAATTCCACTCTATTTTTTTTTCCCCAGTTAATTATGTTGTCAAGATCGGAATTCAATGCTTAATATACGCTGCCGTTCCAATTGTACGGCCGAAGGGCGGGGTCGTGGGTCTTGGAACGAATATGAAAAACTAAGGGTGCTGTCATCAGCGAAGGAATGGATTGGATTAGAAGTAGCAGACAAGAGATCATTTATAAAAATGAGAAAAAGTGTCGGAGACAGAACTGAGCCTTGGGGAACACCAGCATTAATTTGGTGGATATCCAGCACAACTTGAATTTAACGGTTCGAAAGGTAATTTCTAATCCATAGAAGAACAGATTCATCGATACCATAGGCAAGCATTTTCGACAAGAGAGCTTGATGACAAACTCTGTCAAATGCTTTAGAAATATCAAGCGCAACGATCTTGCTTTCTCCTGCATTGTGCAAGGACTGGTTCCAATTTTCGGTGCGATAAGCTATCAGATCACCAGTGGACCTGTCGCTGCGGAAACCATATTTTCGGTCATTAATAAGCTTCCACGATTCAAGATATTTCATAAGCTGACGGTTTATCAGCGTTTCCATGACCTTAGAAAGAAGGGACGTAAGTGCTATGGGTCGGTACGAGGTGGGTGACGAAGATTCGCCCTTTTTAAGGACTGGCTGGACAGATGCTGTTTTCCATCTGCTCGGAAAGAGACCTAAAGAGTAGGATAGATGAAAAAGCTTACGCAGTGGTTTTGTCAGCACAGAAGAACGCCTCTTCAGAAGTATAGGGGGAATACCATCCGGGCCAGCGGATTTATGCACGTCGAGATCTTTCAGTACTCTTGCAACTGTACGAGTGCGGAAGTGGATTTGTCCCATGGTGAAATCAACGCTCTCAAGTACAGGTGGAGACAAATTGGAATCTGGCAGTGTTGAGCTAGCTGCAAAATGAGCCGCAAGCAGATTAGCTCTGTCTTAAGAGCTGACAGCTGGAATGTCATTGTAAATGAGCGTGGGAATTGAAGACGAGGCGGAATTCTTTACGTTTTTTACAAATGACCAAAAGTTTTTGCTACCCTTGGGACATTGTAGCACTTTTTGCCTCAACTTTTGCTCATAAGAGAATTCCACACGTCTGATAGTTGCATTGCAATCATTTCTGGCCTGTTTAAACTTCTTCCGGTTTTCCTCAGTGGGGTTGGCTTTGTATGTCCGGAAATTCAACTCTCTCCCTCTTATAAGCCTGTTTACAGCTCGAGTCATACCATGCGTTTGCTTTGGGCTTGATACTCTTCACTCTGTGAGGAATGAAGGTTCTCATGCCCAGCAGAAGAATATTTGTGATCCTATCAGCAGCGGCATCCACGTCACTATCGAGGAAGCAAAGTGACCAGTTAAAATTCCTAAAGAAGTTGTTAAGTTTGTTCCAATCGGCTTTCTCGTACAGCCAAACTGTTCTTTTAGGAATTTGTTCTCTAACTATGTGTGGTGATAACGAGAATTTTGCTGATACGACACAATGGTCCGACGAGCCTAGAGGTGACAGTATGTCAACAGAATATTTATCAGGATGAGAGGTGAGAAACAGGTCCAGGGTGTTGGCGGAATGATCTGCAATGTCAGGTATTCGTGTGGGCTCATTTACTAGCTGGGTCAGATTGTTTACTTCAGCAAAGATCTTGACGTACCTTCTTTCGGGTGTTGTCTGGCCTGAATGCCGAAGCCAATTAGAATTGTGTACATTGAAATCGCCCGCAATGGCAATTTCAGTGCGAGGATACAGGGATACAATTCTTGTGATGGAATCGGATAGCGCATCAAATTCGTTAAAAGTTGAATTGCTATCCAAGCTTGGACTTCAATAAATAAAGCAGTAGTGGATTAAATGCTTACGGACATGGAGTTTTAACCACAGAAAATTAAATTCGGGATTGGAACAGAGGCCGTATTTTGGTTGAATTTGGTTAGCTACATCACTACGCACGTAAATGGCGAGACCGCGGTGTAAAAAGAAAAGCGGAACCAAGCTATATCCAGGCAGGTTCAAATCCGATAATTCGGTATTCTCACCTACCTGTGTTTCACTCAGCGCCAAGACAGCAGCGCCAGACGTTGATGATGATGAAATTGACACCCATCATACAAACCTGGGTTATCATTTCGGAATGTCTTAAGTTCTTGTTCGATATGCGAGTACATTCACAAAGTCTCCAACTCGTGCTATACCATACTTTAAGGCGCTATTGCCTCTGTTACTCAAAGATAGATTCATCTACTTCTTGACTGGCTGTTAATTTCAAGATCGATATATGAAGATGCCCGGCAAATGCTATCCTTACTAATATTATAAATGCGAAAGTAACTCTGTTTGTTACCCTTTCACGTCTGAACCAATGAACCGATTTTGATGAAATTTGGTAGAGAGATAGATTTGATCTTTGATTGATTTGGAGATGTAATTAGTCTACTTATTCCTTGTCTAAGTCGAAAATGGGGCAAAAACCGAATTCATATCATCTTCTTCTTATATCATCTTCACACAGTCCTGGCTCATCAAAATGCTTTTTAGTAAATTTATCCCTTAATCATTTGAGCTATCAACCATCATTTTGTATTGTCCTGAAGCTGAACAATGCTCCACAGAATGCAAGTCATAATCGTTTAAAAATGTCCATCATTATAATTGGCAACAATCAACCAGCAGTGTCGACTACTTTTTTTTTTTTTTTTTTTTTTTGTATGGTTTGCGCCAATGGATGTGGAATCTTCTTCAAGATACTGGTAACCCGTGTTACCAGCATGAACGATTCACGGGATATTGTTCTCCTTTTTCCTCGCGCCTACGTCCTAAACCACACCTCTGCACACTTCTACCACTCTCCCCGCGGAACTGCCGTTAGGTATTACTTCGCGGGGCTGGTTAGCATATCACGCTATGTGAACTATATTTGCCAATTCGGCCTTTCTTTCTTTTTCCAGCCTTCTTAGCTCGATCTGCACCCTTGTAATAAAGGAACATGTCACTAGCCATTTGTCAGCTGACTCCATCATATGGCTAACTACGAGCTCGGGAGTTGGTAGACTTCCTCTCGCCACGGCAAAGCGTCTGCAATGGAATATTACGTGCTCTGCGTCTTCATCTTCGCGCGCGCATTCTGGACAAGTGGGTGAGCTGTCGTGACCGAATCTGTGGAGGTATTTTCGGTAACCCCCATGGCCCGACAAGAACTGCGTGAGGTGGTAGTTGCAGTTCCCGTGAGCTCTCGTTGTCCAGGCTTCTATTCTGGGTATCAATTTATGGGTCCATCTGCCTTTGGTTGTGGTGTCCCACCTGGTTTGCCACAGTGCCATTGATGTTGCCCTTTCTTCCTTTTTTAGACCTCTTGCGCTAGTCACCGAGTGATTTGCAGATCTCCGTAGGTAGATCCTTTGCATTTCGCTGGCGAGAATGTCGATCGGGACCATACCCGCAATGACGCAGGCTGCTTCGTACGAAATTGTTCGGAAACCGCTGATTGCTCTTATCACGCAGAGCCTGTATGGTGTCGAGAGCTTCCTTGCTGCATCCGTGTTCGCCAGGGCCCCCGCCCATACTGGTGCAGCATATAGGAGGATTGAGCTTACCACTGTGGAAAGCAGGATCCTTCTCTCGTATCCAGGTCCTCCGATGTTGGGCAGCATTCCTGAGAGCGCTGCCTGCATCCTTGCTGCCTTTTTGCTGCAGTACTCGACGTGCGTTTTGAAGTTAAGCCGGTTGTCGAGCATTACCCCTAGGTATTTCAGAGCCATCTTCGATCGAATTATCTGGGAACCAACCCGGAAGCTAGCGTATTCCACCGTCTTTCGACTGGTTATTAAGACAGCCTCAGTCTTGTGGTCAGCTAGTTCTAAGTCGGCGGATTCCATCCAATCCTTGATCCTGGCGATCGCTTCGTTTGTGGCTGCTTCCACCTCGTGGATATTTTTGGCTACTGTCACGACCGCGATGTCGTCGGCAAAACCGATCACCTTGACTCCGTCTGGTTGCGTGAGTCTCAGTACTCCGTCGTACATTAGGTTCCACAGGAGGGGTCCAAGGACTGAGCCCTGTGGAACGCCTGCCGAGACTTCGTGGTATTTCATTCCATCGTCAGTCTGGTATCTAAGTTTCCTATTGGTGAAGTAGCTGACGATAATCTTCCTCAAGTACTGCGGTGTGCTCATCCTATTCAAGGCTCTCATGATGCAGGACCAGTTCGCTGAGTTAAACGCGTTTTTGATGTCCAGCGTAACTACGGCACAGTATTTTTTTGTACCGCCCCTCCATCTTGAACCCGTTATCGCTTCGCTTGCTGTGTCTACCACCTCTTTGATGGCGTCGATGGTGGAGCGCGATTTCCTGAAGCCGAACTGATGGTCGGACAAGGCTCCTCGCTCCTCCGCCACACCGATTAACCTGCCGTATATGATGCTCTCAAGGATCTTTCCCGTGGTGTCAAGCAGGCAGATTGGTCGGTACCCTGACGGTTCTCCTGGGGGCTTATTGCCTTTGGGTATCAGTACCAGGTTTTGGAGTTTCCAGCGATTTGGAAAGTTACCTTCTTCGAGGCACCTTTGCATCGCCGCTGTGAACAGTTCGGGCCTCTTCTCGACGGCCGCCTTGATGGCTTTATTAGGGATGCCGTCAGGGCCAGGTGCTTTTTTGTCGGCAATTTTCCTGCACGCAATCTGCAGCTCTTCAGCCGTGACTGGTGGGATTTGATCCGAACTAGCTCCTTGTGTAAGGACGAACATTGTAGGAGGTTTCCTGGGGAACAGGTGTTCCACTATTGTTTTGAGCATCAGTGGGCAGGTTAGTTGAGGCGTCCTACTGCCTTTCACTTTTTTCATTACCACTCTATATGCTCCTCCCCAGGGGTCTAGGTCTGCTTCCTTGCAAAGATTCTTGAAGTAATTTGCTTTGCTCTCCTTAATTGCCTTTTCCAGGTTGCGCCTTGCCAGCCTGAAGGCGGCCAATCGTTCCTGGAACTCCGGTCTACCTCTGGAACGCTGGGATCTACGACGGGCTTTAAGGCAGGTTGTCCTGAGATTCCTTATGCTGTCGTTCCACCAGTAGCATGGTTCTCCCCTTCCGCTAGTGGACCTCCTAGGCATCGCTGCGTCGCATGCTGTTGATAATGCTTGGATCAGATTACTCGACATGCTTTCCGCTGATGTGGTGTTGGCGGGGAAGTCAGAGCTTATCGTTTCTCCAAACACTTCTTCATCGAAAGTGGTGTCCTTCTACTTGGGCCCCGTTCGTTTTGGTCGCTGTCTGGGCTTCACACTATCAATCTTGAATACAACCGCCTGGTGGTCACTGTGCGTGTATTTCTCGCTGACTCGCCAATTTGTTTTGGGCAATAGAGAGTTGCTTGCGAACGTTATGTCAACTATGGAACTTCTGCCTGCTTTGCGGAAGGTTTGTGTTGAACCTTTGTTAACTAGGCCAATCTCCAACGATGCGAATGCTTCTAGGAGGGCAACCCCCCTTTTATTTGTGCATCTACTGCCCCATTCCGTAGCCCACGCGTTGAAGTCTCCGGCAATGATGACCGGATGCTTTCCTCGTGCGTCCGCTACTATATGATCTAAGAGACTCAGGTATTCTCTGTGTGGTAGACTTGGGGGAGCATAGCAGCTGTAAAAGTGGGTGCCATTTATCCGGGCGCACGCAACATATTCCGTTACTGTGCTAATGTTTTGGAAGGTGTGGTTTCCACAGATCCAAATTGCTGCTTTCTTGGATGTGTCATCTGTCCAGCTGCCGCCATCTAGGGATTTATACGGCTCGCTGATGATGGCAACATCCGCTTTTTCTTCTCTTGACATTTGTGCCAGAAGGTCTTGTGCGGCCGCACAGTGATTAAGGTTAATTTGTATAACCTTCATCATGTTTTATTGGTGAGGGCCCTCCTGAAAACCGGACACTTTGCACTGCCAGCTACATGTCCTGCGTTGTCGGGGTTGGTGCTCTTGCACCAGAAACACTTCGGCTCGTGAGAGCAGTTCTTAGCTATGTGGCCCTCTGTGCCACATCTTCTGCACATTTTGGAGCGGTCCTGCTCACTCTTGCACTGACGTGCTGTGTGCCCAAATCCTAGGCATCTAAAGCACTTGGTTAGCGCTGTGCGTTCCCGGATACGGCAGTTGATCCAGCCTATCCGTATCTTTCCCTCCTTCAGCAGTGAGTTTGCATTTTCTGCAGGTAATCCAATCATTGCGACTTGGGTGCCGCCATAGGCTTTGCGCAGACTTACTATGTCTGTTTCCTTCAGTTCGGTCAGCTGAGTCTGGGATACTATTGCCTCGCAGATATCCGCTTTGGTGGTTACCTCGTCTATATCCTTGATTTCGACGGTAACGCAGTGGGTCAGTGTTCTGACCTCTGCGTCTTTTCCCAGGGATTCTCCCATTATTCCCTTAAAATGGTCGGCCTTTATTCCCGCTCCTTTTAGCTGGAAGAGCAGGTCTCCTTTTTGTGTGCGGCGGATTTTTGTCACCGATTCGCCGAGGTTTCCAAGCTTGGGATCGTTCTTGACTTTCCGCAGTATATCCGCGTACGACAAGTCGCCCTTCGCTGCTACAACTATTGCGTCAGGTCTTGCTTTCTCCTTGGTTTTCCTCGGAATATCCTCTTTCCTCTGCGAATCCTTCGCAGAGTTCAGCTTTCTGCTGCTATCCGCGGGTTTCGCTTTCGGCTTTTTCGTTGTTTTTTGGGGATGGGCTTCCGCGTTCTCTCTTCCTTCGATCTTGCGCGAGGATTGCTCTTTGCGGGTGATATTTTTCCCCGTCGCTTCTGGCTGATTTTGCCTGCGTTTAGGGCTCGGGCTTTTCCCGTTCTGCTCCGGGCCTCGCTTGGTTTTTTCCGCAACTGCGGGTTTCATCCATGGGGATGTTTGGGAAGCGTTGTTCTTCCGTATCACTTCTTTGGCCTTGTCGTCGTGTGACTCGATAGCTGCCAGTTCATAGAGCGCCTTGATGCTCTCGATGGCGTCTCGCATTGGCTGGTGGATTGAGCGTCTCTTTCCGTCTTCCAGCATTTCAACCAGCGCTTTGATCTGTTCCCCTAGTTTGTGGAAGATAGATGGGTTGCTAGTTGCTTCAGGTATGGGCTTTGCGCGTACTTGTTGGGGCACGCTATCCTCCTCGCTTGCTCGGGGCGTTGATATTTGCCCTACTGGTGATCTCTGCACCTTCGCGCTCCTTTGAAAAGCCGCGACAATCGTCCCTTCGCTTCCTCCGTTTCTGTTTAAGTTACTTGTTGTGTTCATGTTGTTTGGTCCCCACTCAAAGCCGTTATCAATGTTCGAATGTGTAGTCACCCGGGATCCCATGGTTGTCTATGCAAGCAGGGAGGCCATGCGAGGGTTGACACGCGCCCTTATGGGGTCGTGTGCCAGAGCCGGATCGGTGCTAACCAGGAATGTTACATCTGGACCTACACCACCAACTTAATGGCGACGCAACATTGAGCGTTCTTTGAGTCCTGCCAAGGTTTTAACGGGACGGGGGCGTGTGTAGCATTAGCCTGAGAGCCGTTTCAACCGGATTTCACTCCAGCTTACTCGGGTAACAGAATACTACCAACGTCAGCCCTTATAGCTTCCGAAATCCAAATCGATGTTTCCAGTATACCATAATTAAGACCTTACTGGGCTCGGTCTTAATGCCTGCGGCATTTGTGCCTGAGGCGGGATCGGATGTTGAAGCCACTCGCCTTCCTGGCTACGACTTTTATCTTCAGTCTGGACTTCTTTGGTCCAGATATGATGGGAGTTATACCGCCCCTACTCGGTCACCAGAGCCTCGTTAGTCTGAAGCAGGGTATACCACGTGCAGGTGAGGATGGTATTTTGTAAGTTGAATTACGCTTTATACCCCACAGTGTCGACTACTAACCTGGTGTGTGTGTGTGTGTGTGTGTGTGTGTGTGTGTGTGGTTCTACGCATGCAGTAGCATATATACATTCATTCGAAATCGAAATTCCAATGTGCTTTCTCTTTTAAATCGTACCAAAAACTGAAACCAATAGTTGACGATTTGCTGCCGGGACATAGTGCGATTGATAGCATGATGTAGTTGCAAGAGTTTTAAGATTGAATGAATGAAATAAAAAGCTTATCACTATTCTTACCAAAGGAGAAATATTTGGAAAAGTATTGTGCTTCATGTATTCAATAAAATGGCAAAAGCGCGGCATACCACATGTGGTTATTTTAGTGTGGTTAAAAAATAAGTTAAGATCTGATCAAATATATAAAAGCGTCAGCGCTGAAATACCGGATCCAAACAGTGACAATATTCTCCATGAAATTATTGTAAAAAATATGATTCATAGTCCATGTGGTCCTGAAACTCCCCAATGCCCTTGCATGAAGGATGGCAAATGCACAAAAAAATTTCCTTGCAAGCTTATCAAAGAGAATGTCCACAACGACAACAGATATCGGCCGTACCGTTGAAGAACGCCAGCAGCAGACGGCGGCCTAACGGCATGTGTAATACCTGAAACACAATAGTGCACTGCGCCAGCCGATTTCATGTTACGATGACGCACTGCGTTGAAATAAATCAGCTGTTCTCTCTCTCATCTACTAGATGAAAAATATTGCCGTCTTTCTGCATACATTCATTTGAAATGACTTTTGTCGTTATATTATTTTTAATCAGTTGTTTTCGTTTCTTAAATGACAGTTGATACAAAATACTCTCAATTTGGAAGAAAACTCTCAATCTGGGAGAAAATCTCTCTCACAGCGCAACCCCCTGTCAAAAAATATCCAACATGTTGCGTAATGACGTGCGATGGACTACGTTTTACGTTTTATTACGATCCTCTCAATCTCTCTCATTATTCAATGACGCAGGTCGACGCTGTCTTTTCTGCTTGGCCCATGAATTATGTGTGTTGAAAGCCAACGCCAGCGCAAACGCACTATTGTGTTTGAGGCATAAAGCTCCGAAATGGCAGTTGCTTTACTGTAGACAACGGTTGGGTGGTCCCTTATTCGCCTATTTTGCTAAAAATGTTTAACGACGATATAAATGTAGAGGCTTACGGCTCAGTATGCGCTTTCAATTATATCTGCAAATACATTAATAAGGGTGTGAGTCGCCGTGGCGTAATTAGTAAGTGCGTCGACTCCTACGCAGAGGGTGCCAGGTTCGATACCCGAATTTAGATATTAGATAGATATTTATTTCTTCGTTTCAAAAAATTGTACATGGTTTGCCAACACACAATTTGCATACAGTGATATGATGATATTTAATACATCTTTCAACGTAGAATGTAGTTTTTTATTGTTAAGAACTATTTATTAAATTTTGAGTATTTTGGAGGGTAAACAACGGGAAAAAACCCTCATATCAAAAAAAAAGTCAGAGGAAAACATCAAAAAAATGTATAATATAATATAAATAAGTAATAAAACAATTAAATAAATATATAAATATGTGAATAAATAACAAATAACAAGTAAATAAATAAAAAAGAATAATATGTAAATAAATAGATATAATATACACAGATAGGTAAATAAATAGATAAATAAATAAATAAATAAATAAATAAATAAATAAATGAATAAATAAATAAACAATTTAATAAATTAATAACAATAATTACGAAAAAAAAAATAATACAATATGTATAAATAATTAGATAAATAAATAAGAAATAGAAAAAAAGAAGAAATTAAATGTTAAATATTTCAACCAATGCTAAGTGACATTAAGCTCGTTAACGAGTGGATTTTCAGGTATGTTACATCTTATAAAGAAAGAGTTAGTTAGCCTTTCTATTCTGTCAGAGATCAATTCAACATTTGCTTGTCGATTCAATTCACAAGTAGAATAGTACCAAGGTAAGTTAAACATCATTTTTAAAAGTTTATTTTGCTGGATTTGTAACTTTTTAATATGACACTTAGCACAATTTCCCCACACAGGACAACCATAGAGCAGGAGTTCTTGAAATATGACTTTATGTATAATTATTTTATTTTGATCGGACAAGAGAGATTTTCTATTTATGAAAGGGTATAGTATTTTTAAAGCAATGCTTATTTTGTGCAGAGTTTTTGTTATATGTTCTTGAAAAGTCAGACTTTTATCAAGATGTATACCCAGGTATCGAACTGTGTTATCCCAGGCTATCGGCTGCTCAAGAACCATGATTTGATCAGATGGGAGGAAACAAGGTTTTCTTTTTCTGGTGAAAAAGATTGCTTGAATTTTTCCCACGTTCAATTTAATTTTCCATTTTTTACAATAATCACAGAATACTTCCGCCGCATTTTTAAGATTCGTCTCAATATTGAGACCGAACTTATGCGACGAAAGTATCGCTGTGTCATCAGCATATGTGGCAAATTCACATCCTCGTAGGTCCGGAAAGTCGGATGTATACAAATTATATAGAGGTGGTCCTAGGACCGAGCCTTGAGGGACACCAGCGGGCACAATTAACGAATTAGACGAGCTATTATTCACAAAAACTTTAAAATTACGATTTGACAAGAAACTTTGAATAACTTTGCACAAATAAGGGGGAAAATTAAGATTGAGCATCTTAAATATAAGTCCATTGTGCCAGACGGAGTCAAATGCTTTCTCTATGTCGAAGAGTAACATTCCCGTCGACTTTCCTTCACATCTATTTTTCCTGATGATCTTAGTGATTCGAAGGACTTGATGACTAGTACTGTGAAAGGGTCTAAACCCGAATTGCTCATTGCGAATTAATTTTTGATAATACCTTGCAGCTTGTCCTTGAGAGCTTTTTCAAAAATCTTACTCAGGCTGCTTAGCAAGCTAATTGGTCCGTAGCTCTCTGGTCTGTCGGGTGGTTTACCTGCTTTCGGAATTGGTACTACTTTTGCTACTTTCCAGGTGTTTGGCAAGTATTGAGTTTTTAGACATGCGTTTAATATAAATGTTAAATATTTAATTCCAATCTTAGGTAGATGTTTCAAATAGATATGTTTGATATTGTCCAGGCCAGATGATTTCCTGATCAATAAGTTTTTTGTTTGTTTTACGGAAAATGGGCAATATCGATCCTAATTTCGAGGGTAATTTCTGAAAATAATAAAGGTCGACCACACGATCCAGGAATCATATTTTTATCACAGAAGCGCACAGAGAGGAAATATCTCATGCAGAAATTGAATTGTTTCACGAGTTATATGTCATGTGGCAACGTCCAGTTGACGTTGTGGGTAAGTGCATCGACTCCTACGCAGAGGTTGCCAGGTTCGATACATGAATTTACCACCTATCATAATTCACGGCTCCACATCTTTCGAGTCACTGACAATGCTCAAAGAGTACTCCTGTCTAGAAAAAGCTTCTCAAATTCGCCGTTCGGAGTCGGCATTAAACTGTAGGTCCCTTCCACTAGTGAAAGAACAACAGCACGCACAACACGAGTGGGTGCTGAGAGGCTAGGCCCAGGTCCGCCTCGCACTGTCGCGCCACCCATATTATTATTATCATTACATTAACAAGGGTAGCGTCCAAGATATTTTATATTTTAGAAACACTGAGCTCGCTAATCCTAAATTAAGTCCAAAACTATCAGTCTTGTCGTTATGTCAGCAGTAACGAAGCCGAATGGCGGCTGTTGAGGCACGCCACCATCACACACCTCAGTGTACATCTAGAAAATGATGCACGTGTCTATTTGACTGAAAATAATTTTCAAGAGCGACTATCTCTCCTCCAAAAACGACAATAACCGCTTTTTTTTTATCTTTCTATAAGAGATGAATTTGTAAGAACTATTGTGTATGTTGAGGTTCCGAGGTATTACACTTGGAACACAACATGAAGAGAATGGCAAAGTCGAATTCAAGGAGTTCCTGTTCAGAATTGGCCTGGAGATGCCTTAGGTCGAGTTTATACAGTCCATGTTAGTAATATGGAATGTTTTTGATTAGGAATGCTTTTACACCATGTGCGTGGACCAACTTCTTCCAAAGATCTCAAAAAGCTCAATAGTGATGAATTTTCAACATTTCAAGAGGCATGTGAAGCAAGAGGGTTGTTAGAGAATGACAATCATTGGAATGTAACTCTGGAAGAGGCTACACAATGTACATCAGCGCCAAAGACGGGAGAGCTTTTCATTATATTAATAGCGACATGTGGACTTTCAAACCGCAACAATTGTGGGAACAGTACAATAATGATATGGCGGATAATATTTTACACAGATTAAAAGAACATATTACAAATGCTTCCTATAATAATTTAATTTACAATGACGCCTTAATAAAGGTTGAAGAATAAGTGATAGCTATTACTGGAAAAAGTTTATCTGATTGGGATGGGATGGGATGGGATGAGCAGACCACAAAGAATTGGGGAAGTAAGTAGTGATTTAATGCGAGAACTAGATTACGATACTGATTCTTTAAAACGCCAAATAATGGATGCCATTCTACTTTTGAACACAGGACAAAGATTAACCTTTGATAAAGTTATTCAAAAAATTTAAAGTGGCGAAAGTGGTTTGTTCTTTTCGAATGCTCCAGGAGGCACTGGCAAAACCTTTCTTTTAAATGTATTATTAGCACAAGCCAGGAAAGATAAAAAAGTTGAGCTTGCAGTCGCTTCCTCTGGAATAGGTGCTACACTGCTCAATGGAGGACGAACAGTTCTTAAATTGCCTTTGAACTTAGCTCATGAGGAAATGCCAGTTTTAAACATTAGCAAAAACAGTGAGCGTGGACGAATGTTGTAAGAGTGTAGACTGTTGGTTTGGGATGAATGTGCGATGTCTCATAAAAGAGCTATCGAAGCACTCGATCGCATTATGAAGGATATTAAGAGCAACCAGAGTATTATGGGAGCGATGGTGGTACTATTAGTTGGTGACTGTAGACAGACCCTGCCAGTGATTACTTGGGGACCACCAGCAAATGAAATAAATGCCAGTTTGAAAGCGTCTATATTATGGGTACACGTAAAAAAGTTCCGTTTGACTTTAAATATCCGAGTTCAACTGCACAATGACGCACCGAGGCTATGTAATAGTACGCTACAAGTGACTCAATTGGGACGCAAGATTATAAAAGCAATAATTATGACTGGAATGGCAAAAGGACAAACTGTTTTAATAACCCCTTTCCAATAATTCCGACTGATTTGCCCTTTCAGTTTATTTTTTTTATGTAGTGTATGTAATGTATATAGTTTATAAAAATGTGTAAAAATATGATATTTACAGTAAATCACGGTAGTTTGCAGTTAGAATGTATTGTATTGTATTATTCGGAAAATTAGTATCCTAAAAATGAAAAAGGCTACCCAAAGTAACGAAACGAAATCGCAGGTAAAAGCTAGTAGTTTATAATTCAGTGTGGGATTTGTTCGTCTTTCCCATTTTGATTACAATGTCGTTTTGTAGATCACAGTTACAGCAGCTTCTATTCATCAGTTTAAATTGATTTTTTATTGCTATCGGAATTTGTTTCCGTCTGTATTTATTGTACTAAGAATTCTAAAAGAGATAGAACAGTGATTGCCAATTCAGATAATTCTTGAAATTTATTTATGTCTGCAGCATTTCTAGTTGGGTCCAAATCTTAAGAATATCTCCTGCTGTGTTTTAAATAATAAAGCATATGTTGTGCCATTCCTGTAAGATCTTGTCTAATTTGTTAGAAAGTTATTTTCTTAGTTCAACTGTAGAATTTCATTTGTCTTCGTAAAATAAACTTGCATATTACTTACAAACTGCAAAGTGGAACTCAAGTTGACAGATATCGCAGTAAGTTTCTTACGTTTTGTGAACATCGCTTGTCCAATCTTTTTGTGCTTCCAAATGAGCTTAATAGGGAATATTTTATTTTTGAGGAATGGGCAAGTGTAAACCCAAAAGTACTGATGAATATAGGACGGAGCTGCCACTTTCTTGGACAGAGTTTGTAGTCCTTCTAGGTGTGGTAGCGAAAATCACGAAATTTTATTTTAGTAAAACTGTCGAAAGTCTAAAGAATGCGCAAAATTTAGCAACACAATCGCTAAAATGGTAAACCTGCATCAGAATGCGGGAACTGCATCAACTCGGAGCAGCAGAAACCAGAAATCGAAAATTGTCTTCCGAATAGGGTCAAGGTCAAAGAAAAATGTTTGTTATTTGACATGAGTATTAATTTCCAAAACAAAAAAGCAGAATTCCAACAAATGCCTGAATCAGTCTTCGAATCTTTTACACAAACTCCGCCCACCCACTACATCCACATCAGCTGCATTAGCTGTTAAATGGGTTAAAGTTCTTTGCGGTCTTCACTCATTGAACTCATTAAACAATCTTCGACAGTAAATACTTATTTCTCTTTCAACACCTCGTTTATGATGATAAAAACAAACTATCGAACATGTTCCATTTATCAAACCCCTTTTTTCTCATCTCTTCTCTACGAAAGTTCCTTCAACCAACACTATAGTGAACATCAGCATCCTTATACTTAAACTTAACATAAACTGGAAAGTCGTTAAAGCAACTCACAGACTCCTGGCAAATGATTTGAACACGCTTCACTTGGCCATTAAATATATGTGAGGAACCGACTGAATCCACCGAGAACAGATTGAATTACGTTTTCTACAAGTAATCGCTTTAAAACTTAAACGACAACAACTTCCTGGTTAAATGCGAATATTCATCGTCCTCGTTGGGAGGATAATCGTTCGAGTTGCTTAACTAATTCAACACGATTTATGTGTACTTATGTGTGTAGTTTAGTTTTAATGCAGATCAATAACTATGCACATGACCAGAAGCCATAAACCTAGTTAAGAGCGATGAGCAACGTGGGTGGTAGTAAAACGAACTGGATGACATGACCTTTTCCGGAGCAATGAAGCTGTGCAACTGGGGGCAGTAGATGTTGGTTTAGTAGATAGTCTGATGCATCCGGATATGACTGCACTTTATGATGATGATTCATTGAGTGAGATTATGTATTTAAATGTGCATCAACAGCATTTTGGTAAAGTGAGTAAATTTTATGGATTGTATTCAAGTCCACAAGGTGTCTTAGGTGATGTTTTGAAAATGTCTGTCTCCTGAGACATTGATGGTTTATTGATTTTATCGGAAGTCAAATTCAGAATTGGTTTTCTTCCATTTGATGAACAATGTTCTCAGTCGTTGGAAACTATTTATTAAATTTGGGAAAATGCTACAAAGCTCATTAACATAGAATATTATATATTAAATGGCTGGCTGTTAATTTCAATGTGTTGCTCATAATGTGTTGATATTTTGTGCGTTTAAGTATAACTCACGTAATTTTTAACCAGTTTATTTGGTTTTTCTTCAAAACTATTCAGAAAAACAATGTGAAGGATATAGGCCTTTTTTCATTCAAGAAAATGTAAAATTTATATCTACGGACACATGTCATTACGTTAACGATGTTTAAATCGACGTATACTGATGACACCAACAGATATGCTATTTGAACTCAATCGCAGTTTCCAGCGCGACTGGCTTTTACAATAGCTGCGTTTTTTTGCAAGCGTATATACGCCTAAATTTCAATTTACATGTAAAATCCACTAACAATGAGTCCTATATCCGCTTTACTTACTCATCATATTTATCGCCGCTTAAGGAATAAGCGCGGATAAAAACAATGCGTCCAATCATTATTTTCTGTGTGTTCATTCCTGAATTCATTCATTGATTGTTTAGGTTGCTGTATGTGGCTTACACCTGAAGGTTTGGTTTATGTATCAGATTATTTGTAATTCTTTTGGCATCCATAAGTATGCAATTTTTGGTATACCCAGAGTGTCTCTGCTATAAATTCCGTTTAGGTTTCGTAAGCGATTATTTTCATTTGATGAACATTTTTTTATTTTATATTTATTAAGTGTTTTTGCTTTTAAAGTGATTGTCACGCTACACAGTCACAAAACAAAGATTGTGACCATCAAAGATCAAAAATCACCTTCCACAACTACACCCCTGACTGCTTAGCAAACGTCATAAATGTAGTCGGTGCTGCCAAGATTTTATCATGAATCATTAAGCGCCGATGATCGTTTTTTTGTGCACTTCAAAATTAGGCTTATATACGCTTGCAAAAAAACACAGCTAATGATCGTCCATAAAGCGCAAGGATAATATTTGTAGGCGTGTGAGATGAATTTGGAAAGTAATTGTTCCTTACATCGAAAAGTGTATGTACCCTGTTCACGCTTACGGAAACCTACTGTTTTATTTGTATTCACACATGAGGTAAAAACCAAAACATTGTTCATCACACAGCCCTACAATTTGTTTGAAAGAAAAAAATAAATATTTTCGGTTTTGTCTAATTAAAATCGAAGCGGGTGGGATAAAGATTGGTAAGCGTAAGGTAACCCGGGGCTCTCATCGCATAAGATGACGATCGTCTGACGACTTCGTTTCGACGATTGAAGTATTTCGTGTAACGCCAAAAATTATTCAATCGCTAGTCGACGTCGTTTTTGACGATTCACTATTGCTTCGTATAACTCATTGAACTGTCAAAGGCCGACGATTAAACGATTGTGGTTGAATGACTGCTATTTGACGATAGTTTCATACTTCGTAGTTGGTTGCTGTTTAGTTTCGTTTTTCATCTTAACTATAAAGCAGAAAGCTTGTGTGTCCGACCGACCAAGGCTCCGAAACTACACGTCGCAGAGCTCTGAAATTTTCAACAAAAATCATTCTAAAATTTAGATGCTGAATGTGACAATTTTTAATACGGTTCGGAAGTTACGAACACTTTTTAAACGGGAATAAAATTCTCAAAATAAGGGTGGTTGCATCAATTCAGTATGAAACCATTTCAAGATGCGTAGTCGTAGATAGCAACCATCCCCCAGTGTGTTGTAACTCCCATATACACACATTTTTCATATTTTGCTTTGGTGCAACCATTAATTTTTTTCTGCGTCTCAATCGAACATATACGAACGACTGCCTGAGTCACCAAACGAACAGGAAACAATAAACATTTTCGCACTTTTCTTATTTTGTCATGCAGCTACACACAAATCATTAAATTTTATTCGGATTAGCCGATTTAGATAAAATTTCAGAGCTAGACTAATTACATAATGTGTTACAAGATAGGCTAATTTTTTTCATGGTTCATGAAGTTTGACTTCAATTTGCACAACAAGTGAATATCGCGCGCAGGTACATGATGGGATTTCCAAGAACTTTTTTTTATGAATCAATTGATATCCCTCCACGTTGTGTGTAAATGGTTGAAAAAAAACCCTAATTTCCGTCCGTTTTGCTGCAGCACACATTGATAATTCAAACATCAACATGTATGCACACAGTCAACGAATTGTACTCATTACGAGTAGGGATGTGAATGAGAGATTGGGATAGGCATAATTTATATGACAAAACAACGTTTGCCGGGCCAGCTAGTTTTTTAATAAAAATCGAAAAAAATGCATGTCAGTTAGGGACGTAACCACTTCCTTTCAGTCCCGTTAGTCTTCCCACCCCACGTCTCCTCACCAAAACCATAATAATCGTACGAGAGGAGTCATGTCCCCAACACCACTTCCTCTTATTCCAATTAAAAAACTTACTCCCATTAAGCCCGATTCCATCAAGTAGGCGCAAGCATGCACTGTTTGCACATTTGCTCAGGTGAACGATCACCAATAGAGCTCATGCACTATTTGTATTTGCATGATCAGCAATCCCTACACGCGCAAGGAATCATATGACAAGCCAGACGATAGAGATTCAACATTTTTGTACTATAAATACAAAAAATTTAAAAAAACTCAACCGCGAGTATTACATTCGTAATTGGGCATTACAATGTGTTGTTTTTCGATGACGAAGAAAGTAAAAATCCTGTTGGACTATTGCGAAAGCGAAGAACGCTTAGAGATGCATCGAAAAAATATTATTATTTTTTTTAATTAGGATTTAGTTTTATTCAACGTTTTCGCTTATCAAAAATGTCGAGTGCTGGAAACAGTAAGCCCAAGGAGCGGCTCGCGGTCAACACATATTCCTTGGACTTGGTGCTACCTTGGAGGTCCTAGCTGGAGGTGGCTACCAATGGTTGACTGGGAAAGAGCCTCTTTAGAACAGATTAGTTGGATACCAACTCGGCAGTTCGCGTATTCCCGAGTCATAGCCTCTGTCTTGTGGTCAACTAGATCAAGGTCAGAAGATTCAATTGATCAGAAGTCAATTGATCCTTTTGATTGCTTCGTTTGTGGAGTTTTTCACGGCATGGATATGCTTGGCTACCGTCACGACCGCGAAGTCGTCGACGTAATGGCGATTACTTTGACTCCATGTGCCAGCGTTCCAATAACTGACCCCTGTGGAAGGCCTACCGAGATGTGTTACACACTTTTCTTTCGGTTAAATAGCTGACGATTATATCTTTAAAATACTGCGGGTTGCTCATCCTATTCAAGGCTCTCACAGTGCAGGACCAGTTAGCCGAGTTAAACGCGTTTTTAATGCCCAGCGCAAGTGCGGCACATAATTTGTTTGCACTCCTCTTCCGTCTTGAACCCGTTATCGCTTCGCTTGCAGTACCTACCACCTCTTTGATGGCGTCGATGGTAGAGCGCCAAAGCCATATTGATGTTCTGAGACGGCTACGGTACGTGTATATGTGTATTAACGGTATCGTGGTCTGAAAAATGATGAGATGTCAGAAAACTAGATGCGGTGAAGAAAAGCAACATGGGTCAACCTTCATGAATCTCTCTGTTTCTCTGTCTCTGTCGATGTTTAAAGCAGTTCAGACAAGGACATAGCTGAGAACCGAATGGACCGCTGACTATCTATAACAAGTGTCAGACAACAATCTTCTGACAGAACCCCCCCTACGCGCCATTGTTCAATCATAAGATCAGAATCACAATCATATTCGAACAAAATAACACGAAGATAATGAAAAACTTCTCAAGATTCATGCCAGCCATCATGTCCATGTGCTTGACCTTTCCGCTCCACGAGAACCACTCATTCCCTGATTTCTGCTGGGCGCTGAGATCAATGTTCCCCTAAATGCAACAAAACACCCAATCTGCACGAAATCTATTTCTCCACTCCCTTTGCAACGCGACTCGGTGTGCTCGAGCACGGAATGCAATAATACGACACTTCAGGGAACACATCAACATGAACTCATCTCAGCGAAAACGAGCGTTGGGTGGCGAAGCGCGAGAATGACTTTGGTCCTTAGAAGTCTCTCTCCCCCGCCCCTGTCAGCGAATGCACTTAAAATTCCACCGAGGACTTTCACTTAAATTTATTTATTCGAGCAAAACGAACAACGAAAAACGGAAGAATAAGCTCACTCGACGGAGGGACTATCGCTTATCTCGACAGCAGTCGGATGAGTTGTCTAATGGAAACATATGGCGGAGTGTCACCCTCCGGTGAACTGAAATCGGGATGCCAATGACCATCGAGTCATTTGCATAAATCCCATTAAAGTGTGATGGAATTTCCGAGTCTCTTTTTTTGTGTTCGCCTTTCCGCAGCAGATTTTCATTGAGTTTGGCTTCTGACGACGACTGGGTGGAGTAATGAATTAGAATTTAAATATTTTACCAATAAAGCGGCTTTAATGCATGCGCAGCCAATGAAAGTGAAAGCTGCTCTAAGCGGAAAGGATTAAAGTCATCTGGTTTGCCTAATGCTCTGCAATAAAGTCGAGAGGCTGTTGGATTTTATTTTATTCAACATTAAAGGGGAATGGCTCGTCAATTGACTGCCAATTTTTAGGAAGTTAGGGTTAAGTGTTCAAAGTCAACAAGATTTGTATTTAAATGGATGGCAGTGATTCTGTAGAATGGTGTGTCAACCGACTCAAGCCGAGTAACATTTATTTCGAACCGAATTGGAAAAACCGATGAAACGAACCGAATACATAAAAAAAACTGTAGACGGTACAACTCGGTGTGAGCATATGACGCCGAACCGAAAACAACCCCAAATCGAATTAGACAATACAAATAGATTTGACTCATTCCATATTGGTTCGTGGCGTAGCCACCACATCAGGTTGCAGCATTTCGGTAACTTTTCACGTATTGTGTGCTTCGTATGTATATACAATATTCTCTCTTTCTTTGTGTGACGTGTCAAAGCAAGTAAGTTGCGGTTCGAATTGAAGAAAATACGAAGAGAGAGAAAAATTGAAACACCTACCCTGTGCGCCTATCGCTTCCCTTGCCAACGCAATCGTCTTAGGATATACATAGAAGACTGGAACCAACCCGAAAAAAAATAGAATTGGACAATATAATTCGACTTGTCCCATAACCATAATCCAAATTTGTTGCTTTCGATTCATCATCAAACCGAGTTCGTCGACCCGGGTTACAACTCGGTCTGTTTCTATTTTAACTCGGTTTAACTCGGTTTGTACAACTTTCGGGTTGGCACACCACTAATTAGTGTATCAATCAAAGGAGCAAATTCACTGCATGACCAGTGTCCAACAAATCATAGGCCAATTTGCGTCGGGATATGCATTCGCAATAAAGAGAACACCCAGCTGTACAGCTCGTGGTTGAATCTTCTTGCCCGGATCCCATTAACGAAAACTGCGTTCAGTGCAGTGCTCAGTCAGATACCAAAGGTTTCTGCTTAGATAGTCCAAGGCTCCGAACCGTACAACAAGACTGGGGTGTGTAGCGTTTCATATCATGTTAGCTTCCTTCCAGAGACGGCTCTACTAATCGATTGTCTACTGTGCCCAAAGAAACGTCGGTTGGCATTGTTTGCTTTCATCTCGGTACGACGATGGTCGGGATGTAGGTACGTAGGTGGGTGTACTGGTGCTCTTACGGCCATGGCTCACTTATACCAATAAGATGGCGCCACTGCGTCCTCAGTAGGTAATGTTCCACTACTACCATGGGACTTTCTTTTCTTTCCTGGGATAGGCGAATTCCTAGACGTCTTCGAAGTTATAGCTGACCATTGTCATGCTCTCTTTAACTAACCCTTGTATGTCTCACTGATTTTCTGAATAGTTTAAAACAAAAACCAAGTAAATTTGTTGGGCATTATGTGAGTTATACGTAAACGCACAAAATATCAACTAGTTTTATTAATATACTAGCTGAACCAGCAAACGTTGTTTTGCCATATAAATTATGGTGAATATTTTGATAGTCAATTAAAAATTGGATAACTTATTGTAAGTGTGTGGGATGTGTATATGACTGAAAGAGAAATGGAGCGCTGGGAACGATGACGGCCTATAAAAATAAGAAAACACCAAACATTCATTTTTGGAGTTCATTTTATTATCTTACCAAAAAATTACATATAACATCTCTATCACAATTTATGACAGATAAAAAAAAATAAAAACAACAAAAAATACAAACAACAGTCTTGGTGCACAACAAACAACATCGACGAACACGCCATGGGTTTGCATGAATTCACCACACTCCGGACTTATGTCAAGGTCAGTGGCAATCGACATGACACGTGCCCTCGTTGTCTTTCTTTTTGGATCGAGCCGTAGACCCCACTCGGATGCACAAGCAGCATTTTAATACTTTCTCGCTTAAGTATTTTCTTTCTATTACGTATTTATATATTTTGTACATTTTATCCAAGCAGTGAATTAATAGTTAAGTTTCGTGACAGTGCAATGGAGAGTAGGTTAGGTATGATATTTTAAGTGAGTCCAACTTTAGCCAACACGCTGATTAAGTATATTTCGATTCAAGTGTACCGCAAGGATCCGGTTTGTGTTATATAATTTCTATGCTTCCGATCTTTCTAAGCTACAGGACTGCGAAGTAGCCGACGACACTGCAATTTTCTCTTCGCATAAATTCGCTCTCGATATAGAAAGGAATTTTAAACTTGAAATGACTATATTGATCGAATTTTGTAATAAATGAAAAAGAAAACTTAATGAGGAGAAAATACGAGCAATTTTTTCACACGAAATAGAAAATCTTGTCATCTACAAACTGGCAGCTTTCGAATAAACGGCGTTTTGGTCAATTGGCAAAATTGCGTCAAATTTTTAGGCATTTACCTTGACAATATGAAAAATAAATAATGCCCCTAATGCCTACTTTGTCCTTTTATAAATCGGAAAACTTCCCTATCTATGGATAACAAAAACGTCATCCACAAAGTGATTTGCCAAGCCATTTTATTCTATGGCTGCCAAGTCTGGGGGAACTTAGCAAAGTGTTACATCCAAAAATTACAGGTATCCCAAAATAAATTCCTAGAAATTATGCTTAATTTGCCCTGGCATTACTCATCTTCTGATCTTCACCTAAGAGCGAATGTGGAATTAATAACTAACAGAATTCAAAGACTGACTCACAAGTTTTCCAACAACTGTAACCTTATAAATGAACTGATGAAATGAATATAAATGAACTAATAAATTAACTTCTATTTGCTTGTTTATCTTAATATGTCTATTATTTGTTTATTTATTAATTTATTTATATGTCGTTATTATTTTATTATTTATTTATTTTACCTATTTATCGTTATAATCGCATTTATATATTTATTTGCTTATTTATTTATTAATTTACTTATTTATTTATTATTATACCTTTTTTTTATTATTTACTAGATTTCGTACCCGGCTTTGCCCGGGTTTGTTTCTTCAACCGGTACTTTACCTGAAGTGAAAATATAGATTTTTCAAAATATCCTAAAGAAATGTGTTTAAAATAGTAAAACGCCAAGAAAATTAACGTAATAAACGGCTGCGTCGAGCCAATCCATTACTTGCGTTCCGTTTTTCTCTTTCATACTGTGTTTCATTACTTCTTCTGGCAGCCTGTCCAATATTGTCATTTTCACGAACTTGGACTCTTACTTCTTGAGATTGTGCAGATCTTAGAAGTCGCCGTCTTTTCACATATGCTTGCTGAGGATCAAAAACAGCTTTCCTTTTCCTCGGCATTTTTGCGATATTGTGATTATTAAGAAAAATGTGGAGAAAAGTGTTCCGTTGCAGATGCACTGACGACGATTTTGAATAAATCTTTACTCCGCACTTTTAAATTTAAAACAATAATAAGACTGCTCGAACCAGAACTCAGAGAAGAATTTAAATTTTCTTTTGGCTTTGTTGCCTATCCCAATCTCTCCTTCACATTCCTACTCATAATTAGTACAATTCGTTAACTGTGTTGAAGTTTGCATTATCAATGTGTGCTGCAGCAAAACGGACGGAAATTACGGTTTTTTCTCAACCATTTACGCACAACGTGGAGGGATATCAAGCGATTCATAAAAAAAAGTTCTTGGAAATTCCATCATGTACCTGCGCGCGATATTCACTTGTTGGGCAAATTGAAGTCCAACTTCATGAACCATGAAAAAAATTAGCCTATCTTGTAACACATTATGTAATTAGTCTAGCTCTGAAATTTTATCTAAATCGGCTAATCCGAATAAAATTTAATGATTTGTGTGTAGCTGCATGACAAAATAAGAAAAGTGCGAAAATGTTTATTTTTTCCTTTTCGTTTGGTGACTCAGGCAGTCGTTCGTATATGTTCGATTGAGACGCAGAAAAAAATTAATGGTTGCACCAAAGCAAAATATGAAAAATGTGTGTATATGGGAGTTACAACACACTGGGGGATGGTTGCTATCTACGACTACGCATCTTGAAATGGTTTCATACTGAATTGATGCAACCACCCTTATTTTGAGAATTTTATTCCCGTTTAAAAAGTGTTCGTAACTTCCGAACCGTATTAAAAATTGTCACATTCAGCATCTAAATTTTAGAATGATTTTTGTTGAAAATTTCAGAGCTCTGCCACGTGTAGTTTCGGAGCCTTTGTCGGTCAGACACACAAACTTTCTGCTTTATAGTTAAGATAACACATTTTTTTACATTGTTTTTGGTTTTTTTCTGTTTATTTTCCTCCAAATTGGTTTATATCCAATTTGTTCTAGTATTTGACTACCTAGATAATATTTGAGTACAAAGATAAATTTATATCAAATGCGGGAAATGTAAAATGTGCGATGTTCAATACAAGAAAGAATAAACTATCGACTATATCTATCTATCTTTAACCAACCCGAAAAAATGGATGCCTTACCCACGCGAGAACATGCCAAGTATAATTGTCCCTGTGGAAAACAAAGTGTGACTTAATCCAAACCACAAACTGACATCCTTTGGCCTTGACAATTATCGATTGTCATAGAATAATAGGGATTCGTGGTAGTCCTCGGAACTTGCCATTCAAAATGCTGGCTACGACAACTTTTCGCGTGCCATTCCATAGCCGTGGATCAAAGGATCAAATTACGAAGCAAAACACCAGGAGATCCAACTTTTAGTTGTAAATGGTGAAGTGGCATGCCTGCCAAAACTAATAAGTTCAAGAACTCTGCTGGATAATTTACAGCTCCGTTGGTATCGCAAACTGTATCAATAGATTTGTATGACAACACGTTCCCTGCCAACAACTGTAGTAACTTCAAACTCAAATCGTTGACGTCCATTTTCTGCAGCCAAAATTAGCGCTTTCTGCCAGCTACTCATGATTCAATTATTTTGTGTATATATCTTGTAATATCTTCCCAATGAAAGCGAATTAATGATTGTGCAGAAATCAGTCGGCAATTTTATTTTCATGTGCAGCTACTTTTCCATCCGATATCTAAGAGTTGTTTTGAGAATGTTTCCGCGGATGGGTCTTGAAGCTTTTGAACGCGCATATTTACTTTCTGCGAAACTCCTGGAACATTACGCCACAGTGACGATGACTTCAAGCAAGCGTTGATCTCATCTGGGTGCGTTGAACGCGGTATGACGGGTAATGTTTCTCTGAAATCAAATAGAAAGACTAACAGAGTGCCGCCAAATAATTTTGTGTTTCAGTGGTGTGGGTGTTGGTGGTAGATGGTTGAAAATTCAATCATCATTTTCTGACGCGCATGATCCACTAAGGGAGTCGCGGGGGAAAATCACGCGCGAGAGATCTCCAGGCAACTCGATCCTCAAGCGTAACCAGGCGAGCTTATGGTCTGGTCTACCCACCTCATCCTGGGTCGGCCTACCTGGCATTCAAGGCTTGATCGTGGGGACATTCCTGATACGTGAGCAAACCATCGAAGCATAGCTCTTTCCGTTCGAAGAAGCAGTTGCTCAACGTTGAGTTCTTCGCTCACTGTCGTGTTTCTCACCCTAGCCCGGCGAGTACTTCCCACAACAGCACGAAGAAACCTCATCTCAGCAGGTGATATTATTCTTTCCGTCATTACCCATATTTCATGGCCATAGGTGAAACTTGGAACAAATACTGACTTGAAAACCGATTTGGCTTTCACACTAAGCTCGGTCTTCCTAATTACAGATCTCCCAAGCTGTGTCAAAACTGACCCAGCTTGACCAATCCTACAGGAAAATTCAGTATTACTCCTCCCATCACTCGTGAAGAACACCCCGAGATACTTAAACTTATGCACCTGCTTCAATGGGACTCCACTAATATGTAGAGTGCCCTGAACAGCCGTTCTGAAAATTACCATAACCTCTTATTTGTCTAGTCTGAATTGTGAAAATTTAATTTAATTTTTTAATACGGAATCATACAAAAATTAAAACAAAAATTAAATGTTGGGTCATAAGCCCTTTAACACTCAATTCTCTTTTTATGTGGTAGATACGTTTCAAAACTAACCGCACAAAAAAATCGCATAAAAAATACAATAATGTAATGTAAAAAAAGGAATGTGTTTCATTATTTTCAAAAACGCATAAAACCAAAACATCATATAAAAAAGACATTAATTACATTATATAATTAGGGATACGTTCCAAAAATGTTTAAAAGTTCATAGGACCAAAAACTCGACATGAGGACACTGAGGATACCTGAGCATCTTTGAGCAGAGTAAAGAGTTTTGGTAAATTTAAATCAAATACACAACATTACATTATTTTTAATTAAATATATTTATTTCACATTACTTTAATTAGTAGTTTTATAAAAATTTGATATTCATTTAGTCATTTTCTTCGCTTTCTGATAACACCCGCAACCGTTTGTGAACTGGCGCGAAATCATTACCATCACTTGAATAGACAGTCAGTTCATTTCGTGACGAGATTGCTATTACATCAATAGATTCAACGTTAGTTTCTTTGCGAATCTTTCCGTAATTCAATATGAACTTCTTGATACCCAGAAATGCAATTAGTCACCTCACGCTGGCCTGTGAATGCCCGCTCAGTATTCGGGTCATTATTAAGAAATGTTTTTTTTTTAATTTTTTGCAAATTTGAAGACCTTCTCGAACTATTTTTGCAGTGAATGGGGAAGAATTGTTATCTTCTTCCTCACTGTTATTTTCTGGATCTTCGACTGAATCAAATAACATTTCAACAATATCATCATCACTTGGGCTCCCATCTAGAAGCAACTCATTGATGTCAATCTCGTTAAGGCTATCAAAACCTTCGCCACCAATTTCATGTGCCAAAGCAATAATTTCAGTAGAAACCGGCATTGCTTGATTAGTAGCATTGTCCCTTGCTTTTTTTCGGCCTTCGAAACTTAGGCATTTTTTTCCAAAACAATCCTGTTTCGTGTGCGTTGAAAACTTGATCGGTGGTGTATCCATCATCTTCAATAATTTGAATCAACTTTTCAGGAAAACGTTTTGCAGCTTCTTTATCTGCTGATGCAACCTCGCCGGTAATCTTCACGTTGTGAAAAGTATTCCTTTTTAGAAAACGAGTCAGCCCTCCTGTGCTCGCTGAAAATTCTGTACCAGACTGAGTGCAAGAAGTAGTAGATGGTTCCACTTGCTTTTTTATTAAATTACCATCTAAAGGAATGGTTTTTTTTCGTAAGTCCTTCAATCCAAACCACCAGAGCTTTTTCAATTTTTTTCAATTATAACACTTCATGAATATGAAGAGAATTTGGAACTTAATTTCGTACCAGACTGCCTTATTGAAACTTCATTCTAAATGGCTCTTTTTGTCGCCTCCCAACATCAGTAAATCTTTCTCCTTTCACTAAGTAATCTAAAATTGCAATTTTTATTTCTAAGGAAATTGCTTTTCGTTGCTGCTTCTTTTTTTCCATCTTCAAACAAATTTTTATTTTAAAATTTAAGAAGTAAAGTTCTTAAGCAATTAATTTAATTAATTTAATTAATTAATTAAAATTAATTACAATTTAATTAAAAATAAAAAAATTAAAAAAAAAATTAAATTAAAATTAAAAAAAAATAAAAATAAAATTCAAAATTAAAATTTAATTAATTTAATAATAACTAAACGCGTCTTCTAATCAACGAAAGCATTAGCTCAAGTTACTCAGTTATTCTTACACAAATAGCATTGAGCATATGTAACTATTGTTTGCTTGCTCTGTATAGAAAAAATATTTAAAAAGGGTAATCGCATACAAAATTCTGTAGAAAAACAGCGCATAACTCCAAAATTTTGTACAAAAAATCAACATTAGATCCTCGGGGATTATCGCATAACTTCAAAACTTGCTATTGAGTGTACTCACAAAATGTCATAAGAATCGGTCAAGTGGTTTCGGAGGAGTTTAGTTACAAACACTGTGACAGCAGAATTTTATATATTAGAGATAGATTAATACACATATCCAGGCAGCTGGAGATGAGCTGGTAAGGTACATGCACCAACTCATCTGTAAGATATGGTCGGAGGAAAGCATACCCCACGAGTGGAATTTCTGTATCGTTTGCCCGATCCGCAAGAAAGAGACCCCTTCAACTGCACCAACTATAGAGGGATAAGTCTCCTCAACATCGCCTATAAGATCCTCTCTGCCGTTTTGTGTGAGCGCCTGAAACCATTCGTCAACAAACTGATAGGTCCTTATCAGTGCGGTTTCAGGCCGGGGAAGTCCACCATCGACCAAATCTTCACATTACGGCATATCCTGGAAAAAAACCCAAGAAATGCAGATCGACACCCACCACCTATTCGTCGATATCAAGGCCGCATATGACAGCGTTCATAGGGACGAGCTATACAACGCCATGTCTAGTTTTGACATTCCTGCCAAACTCGTTAGGTTGTGCAGGATGACGATGGAGAACTCTCGCTGCTCCATCAAGGTCGGTAACGAACTCACCGAGACCTTCAATGTCAAAAAAGGTTTTAGACAAGGCGACGAGCTGTCATGTGATTTCTTTAACATCATCCTGGAGAAGATCGTGCAAGACTCACACGCCAACACTAGAGGCACGATCTTCCAGAATTACTCTTACCAATCGCTGTTTCTTTGGGCTCAAGAGGCAATTGAGTAGTAGAGTCCAAGCTAACATTATATAACACCTTGATCATCCCTGTCTTGCTCTATGGTGCGGAGGCATGGACAATCTCAAAAGCGGATGAAGAAGCACTTGGTCTTTTCGAGAGAAAAGTTCTGCGTTCAATCTTTGGTCCTGTTTGCGTTGATGGTTATTGGAGAAGAAGATTCATCCACGAACTGTTCGGGCTGTACAGCGGCATGAGCCTAGTCAGGCGTCTACGGATTCAACGCCTAAGATGGCTGGGCCATGTAGAGCGCATGGACAACACTGCTCCAGCCCGAAAAGCCATCGACTCCGAACCAGTGGGACAAGGCAATAGAGGACGCCCACGGCACCGATGGAGCACCCAGGTGGAGAAGGACCTCAATCGACTTGGCTTACTGGTTGAGGCCCAGGTCCACCCCGGACTGTAGCGCCACCAGAGGAAGAAGAAGAAGATTAATACACCCTGCACACGAATAAAGCAAACCAAACAACCATTCAAGTTAAAGCTTCCTACCAAAACCGCATGTTGAACTGATTCAGTATTGAGAAAACTCTAACCTTAATCACTTTTAAACAAATCAAGCAATCGAAATGTGGAAACAAAGTGTCTTGTTCACACACATCAAAAACTTGCACATGTCCATAAGAAATAGGCAATAGGACTTGAAATTGATATCAATACATATAATCGATGGATATCAATCAATTCAGATTCCCTCACACTCGCCACAGATACCTACGTAATCACCGACTTTGTCTGTCAGACAAAAGTGCTCTTGATTGAGGACCACTCCACAAGACCAAGGCACTCTTGGGTGAAGTCGGTGCCCCCCTTCTGTAGAGGCAAATCTTAAGAAAACCTCTCAGTTTGCTTCACTCCACTCCGTGGCGTAATCCAGTGTCCCTGTTAACACATGCATAAAATTCAATTAGCTGTGTTTGCTCTTACTTATGTTACCAATGTCTACACATCCTGTCTGCAATCTGCATTTCAATAAATCACTCATGTGGCTCGAGTTTGCCAGCACCACCACCGCCGTTGCCGCTTCGATTCTCCAACTATTTGCATTTTATTAAGACTCAAGAATGCCATGCCCCCCATGGGACCCCAGTCCCCTCGGCCTCCTAGGACGAGCAAACTCCTTGCAGCAGGACCACTTCCGATATAGAATGGATAAATAAATGCAAATAGTTTTTCGTCCTCTGCAGCGACAGGGTATGCAACAACATGCAAAGATTTCATGTAAATTTCCTGTAACATCATTTCCCCTTCACCGGCGTACATGCATGGCAGCTCCTTGCAGCACCCAACTGGGGCAACATACGGTCCTGTTAAATCATTTGAACCAGAAATTCACCTGCTGCTTCCCTCCACACAGCACCCACCCACACCAACACGCGACGCATGCACCAGCATTCACATTAGACTCCTGATTAAATGAAAGTTTGAAGGCGAAGAATTCCTCCGCCTCCCCAGCTTTGGGGAGAGAATCTTCAAATTAACTGCACACACCACCGACTATGTCGGGCTTATGAATATGTATGCGTGCCCATGCACATGAGTGTGGGTGTGCGGTCTAAGGACTTTGATGGGAAATGCAAATCTTGGGAAACTTCTGAAGGGTGTCTTCTGAGAGCACTTGGGTGTACAGCAACCCCACTAATGTGTTTGACGAGGTGTGAGGCGTGGAGGGCCATCGGTATGCTAAGCTGAGGGGCAAATTCAATTAGTACCCGTACCAAGGCCTGATGCAAAACCAACCAGTTGGAGCGTGAAATTCACTTCACTTTCCAAGTTGACGCAAGGCGTCAAGAAGGCAGTCCCACACCGAACAACCGCAAAACCTCGAACACTGCTTCACTGCTCTCGGCTCCCACGGGCAGCGTCCTCCTGCTTGCACACACAATTGCAGCAGATTAACCAGCCCACAGCTCTGAATCGATGTGGCGAACGCCTCCGCACAGGACATGCACTGCGTTCATTTATTGTTACTTAATTACACTCAGAGGAGGTAAGAAGTGAGATTAATTTCGGGGTATTTAGGAACTTATGCGGGCGCATGTGGGCGCTTGCTGCCTCCATTGCCGGGTGCGCACACAAAAACTTCATATTCATCTCAGTCCAGATGGTGCGTTGGTGGTTTGCGGCGGGGCGGGAGGCATGGCTTTCGATTGGGATCGTAATCGAATTCCACCTGTTGCTGGGCGAGGAGTACCCGAGTACCTGGTGGGGTTTTGCACATGAGATTAATTATCTTCCGCATGACAACGCACAACCGACTGGGAATACTGAGAATGACTGCTGCTGCTGCTGATAATTGGATTCATCCCCACATTTCTGTGAAATCGTATTATTTTAAAGGGCTTCCTGCCTTTCCGCTTGCGGGCGGATGAAAGTGATTGCTCGGCAGAAATGTATATCAGCCGACACAAATGGTTAACAAATGAATCGGAATCCAGTTCGGCTCATTGTTGTGGGATTTCAATTAACAAGTCAAATGAATGAGGCGCAGGTGGTGGCGGTGGGCCATGTCATTACTATCCTTAATCTGACTTATGAATGGCGAGAAGAAATTGATATTTTCTCGGAGGAGCATGTGAGCAATCTGTTGGCAATCTGTGTGCACGTTTTTATGCACGTGCCGGAATGTCCGGTCTGTGGTTCCGTTAGTGAGCACAATCAGGACGCATTCTTGTCCACATGTGCCCTCTGTAATGACATTCCATCCCATCCACAGCTCTATTGATTGCCATTCTCTGAGTACGTTCGGTTGTGTGTGAAGGCATTTGCGTCTGGATGTTCATTCGGAATTCTTAGCTTGAGGTGTCTTTACAAACATTCAAATCAATTCCTATTTGAAGGATTATTCTGGGAATTAATTCTATTATGGCAGGCCAGGGCCGTGGCAGGAGTAGGGCAGTGGCAATTTGTGGTAGGGCTCAATTTAAAATTAAATTGATCTGACCTGGTGAATCGAATTTCATCAACATTTTTGGCACGGGGTGACAAAAACATTTCAATCATGTTAATTTTGTTCATGAGTTTTGTCATATTATATCTTTCTACTGAAATATATTTATAAGCGAAGTGTTATTTCAAACAATTATTCTAAGAAACCACACAAAAATAAAATAAAATAGAAATAAATACATAAGTAAATAATAATAATATGGGTGGCGCGACAGTCCGAGGCGGACCTGGGCCTAGCTTCTCAGCAACCACTCGTGTTGTGCGTGCTATTGTTCTTTCACGCTTGGAAGGGACCTACAGTTTAATGCCGACTCCGAACGGCGAATTTGAGAAGCTTTTTCTAGACAGGAGTACTCTTTGAGCATTGTCAGGGGCTCGAAAGAGGTGGAGCCGTGAATTATCAAAAGTGGTAAAATTCGGGTATCGAACCTGGCACCCTCTGCGTAGGAGTCGACGCACTTTTTTTTTTTTTCCATGTAATTTTGTTTTTATTTAATTATGAAAGAAACTTACTTGCTAGACAAAATATACTTAAAACTAGCTTAAATATCTTAAATAACTTAATGTATTTAATCCTAACTTACTGACCCTATGCGAGTACTCTAAGCTATTCTAATTTATAATTATTTGTGCCTTTCGGCTTAAACAACGTTTTTTTTTAGTCTTTAGAGACAATATTTTATTAATTTTAATTACCAAGAAAACTTGAAAAACTTGGTTTAACCTAGCTAACCTATGAAAAA
This sequence comes from Eristalis intricaria, assembly GCA_964034865.1. Taxonomy (NCBI): domain Eukaryota; kingdom Metazoa; phylum Arthropoda; class Insecta; order Diptera; family Syrphidae; genus Eristalis; species Eristalis intricaria. The sequence continues at coordinate 155,748,265 of OZ035873.1, read as the reverse complement.
AATAACTTAAAACTAACTTAATAATACCTTAACCTAACTTAACCTAACATAACCTTAAAATTACCTTAAATATGTCCGTAAGAGACAGACGTGTGCACCTAGGCGTATATGATATGTATATGCATAACATATACATCTATACGCCGTGGTGCACCTTTTTTTGATTTTATATAGTTTTTTTTTCTTAAAATAACTTAATTCTATGTAAGTTGGCCACCATGGACAACTGTATCGACGTTTGGAAGAGCCAACGCCGGCGGAGACCGATTCTGGTGCAACCACCAATAAAAGTGTCGTTCTTTGGCACACTCTCTCCTGTCCCGAGTAGAGATCGCTCTACTGAATCGGAGGAGATCCTCGTGGCTGCGAGCGACATCCGGCTCGTATTGGAGTCGCCTGTCCACTGTTCGGCGTACGACATGGAAGATCAGAGGGCATCCATCTGTATCCTGTATTAGGCCAATTTGATCGAGATAGAGGAATGCTTCAGGTGGAATAAGGCCGCTGAGGCGCACTCTTTCATAGTACATAGCGTTTGGGTAGTAAGCCCCAAAGATCAGACTGTTAGAAGAAGTCATAGCTCGTGCAATGTGCCTTCTTATCAGCTTAATAATAAAATTATCTATCCTGTTCAAGTTTGCCTCGTTGTACAGGACCTCGTTAGGAACGTACTTCTTGTACTCAGACTCGGGTGTACGATACAGACGGAGACAGCTCCTAAGACACTGCCTCTCGAACAACCTCATCTTTTCCATCTGGGAAGGACTCACGTTGAACCACAATGGACAACCGTACGCCATAATTGGCCGTATGAGGGCCATGTAGCAGATTACCTTCACTCTGGTATCAAGTTGGCTGCTGGAAAACAACCTTCTTGCCGCAGCAAAGGCTTTTCTGGCTTTCGTCAGAGCAATATCTATATGTTTATCAAAATACAGATATTGATCCAGCCAAATGCCTAGATATCTAACTACACTTTTCACGGCTAACGGCCGACCTTGCGAGTCAACTATGCCGAACTTGCGCCAGTTTTGGCGCGTATCCCTCGGTGCCGTGTACAACGGGATCCTGAACAGGGTAGTTTCACACTTCAGGAAGTTGATAACCAACTTCCAGTCGTCGCAAAATCGCTGAATTTTATCGAAGTCACGCTGCAACAATATATTTATTACCTCGATCTTCGGACCTGTTCTGTACGCAACTAGATCGTCGGCGTACGCTATTAAGTGCGGCATGGAACCTACAAGCTCTGAGGTGAATATTGAAAACAAGATCGGCGAACCAACCGCCCCCTGTTGTAGACCATTTTTAATATCAAAGACCGTGCTAGAAGTTACGTCGCCATTTTTCACGACAAACTTTCTACCGGTTATCATGTCATGGATCATGTATAGCAATGGTTTACTTATGCCAAGCCTGACCAGCTTGAGGAAGAGGCCCTCTAATCAAACGGTGTCGAACGCTTTCTCCAAGTCAATCAGACAGGCACCCGTGCATTGTTGTTTGCTTTTATTCCACTGAATGTCGGACACCAGTTTTGACGCGGCATGTATGGGAGTCGACGCACTTACCCACTACGCCACGGCGACCACACACATAAGTAATAATGGGCATAAGTAATAATGGGCAAACATAAGTAAATAGGCAAATAGGCAAATAAATAAGCAGTAAATAAGTAGATAAATGAATAAATAAATAATAAGGATAAATATAAAGGATTTTCCAACAAGGACTCGAAAGTTTGTATTTAAAATAAAACGAAAACCATTTGAGATATATCAAAAACTTTACTATCGGCTTGAAGTACAATCAAAACATTTATGAATGTAACTCGACTTCGTTCATATGGCGACCGCGAGCACGTTTGCGAGCACGTTTTCAACGACTCGGCCACACATTTCGGCCGCTATTTCGCGTTTAATGTTGGCTCTGAATTCTTCCAACGACGTCCGCTCTTATTAACGTAGCTCTACTGAAAATACTCCAGCGGCGTTAAATCGCACGAATGAGGCGGCCAATCGACTGGCCCATTTCTTGAGATAACACGCTCACCATACTTACTCTTCAATAAACCGATTGTAACGTGTGCTGTGTGGCTTGTGGCACATCCTGTTGAAATCACATGTCGTCCAAGTCCATATCTTCCAATTCGGGAAAAAATAATCGGTAATCATGGCGCGATAATGCCGATCATTCACAGTGTTTATGGACGAAGTGGTGATTCATGAAGCACATGTGGATTTTCACCCAACCAATAACGCAGGAAGCTCTGTTTTGACTCAATGGGTTCGTCAATAAGCAAAATATTGACGAAACCATTGAGTCAAAAAAGAGCTTCCACAAAAATTGGAGTTAAAGTTCTTAAAGTTGTAGCCGATTCCGAATTTCGGTAGAAAATTTTTATAATTTGCAGGCGTTGCTTGTTCGTATAATTTACCATGATAAAAATGTTGAGCTTACTGAATAAATTGACAGTGACAGTTGGATGATTAGTAAAAGAGTGCGTTCACAAATTAAATTCAAATCTGTCAAGTCCCTATTGGAAAACCCTTTATTCCCCAAGTCGAGTTTTCATGGGTTACGATGATTTGTTTGAGTTAGAGGGAGGTTTGGAAAAATTAAAGCTTTTTTCCGACATTTTTTTTTGGTTTACTTTGCCATAATTCCGTAACAGGTACAAGCTTGCACAGAAAATCTGCATCAGCTCTGTTGAACTGCCTAGAAAGAACTGATTTTTGAATTTCAACTAGAATTTCACTAAAAAAATATCTTTTTTTTCGAGGCAGATGATGTCTTGAATCAGAATAATAACATAAGGAAAGTGATAAAATGTTGGTTTGGCCCTGAAAACTCCTTTATGTACAAAGGACCGCAAGGAGACAATCTTGCTTAAAAAGTCTCCTGTGCGTAGGTTTGTATGTATTGCATATGGATAGGTAGAAACTCATCGCAGTTACGATGATGGCGATGTACGCTATGTATAGTAATATTTATAATATTTAATAATATTACATTTTATAATATTAAGAATATATAATATTAAGAATTGTGAAAGACTAATTTTTTCATTTTCTTTTACGCGCTAAATTTCGAAAAGCGGTCACGAATCAAGAGAATGTGTATGCGTTAAAAGGAGTTTCAACTTAGAGGGAATTTGACTTACAGTTAGTGCTTTTGTATGGAAATTAGAACGAACGAATTCGAGTTAGAGAGAAAGTCGACTTGGGGAGAGTTGGGCTTAAGGAAAGTCGACTGTAAATTAATGAGAAACGAAATCTTGACCTGAGAATAGTTAGGTAATTCTGTATGCTTTTTTTTTAAATATTTGCTCTATGTCCTTCCAAATCTTGAGATATCGAACATCGCTTTTGACCCATATCCACTCAAATGAACTGTTTGTAGAATTATTTTGTGCTATAAAGCTTACTATTGGTTTGTGCCACTTCCATTTTTTTGTGTTCCACGTGTGTGGAAAAAAAAAATCAATCAGAACTCAGGAGGTGGGACACATGTCAAAAAAGTAGACTTCTACGAATTGAGGCACCTTGTTAACGGATTGGCAAAACACTTTGAAATTGATAGGTGAACTCCTTATACGAGTAACTTAAAATTAAAAAAATAATAAAGAACAACTTGTCACACAGATTCGGAGTACCAAGTAACCAGACCTCGTTTTTCTCGAAAAAGTGGCAATGGCTTAGGGAACAAACCATTTCTCAGGCGAGGAAATGAAATAAAAGCATTTATTTATTCACCAACAGATAATAGGTAGGTAGGTAGGATAAGTATTTATAATAATAATAATAATAATGTTCAAAGAGTATTCCTATCTAGAAGAAGCTTCTCAAATTCGCCGTTCGGAGTCGGCATTAAACTGTAGGTCCTTTCCACGCGTGAAAGAACAATAGCACGCACAACACAAGTGGTTGCTGAGAAGCCACCACGGACTGTCGCGCCATCCATATTATATTATTATTAATAATAATAACATGGGTGGCGCTACTGCCCATTGAAAAGCAAGGCCTAGCTTCTACAGCAACCACTCGTGTTGCGCGTGCTATTGTTCTCTCACGAGTAGAAAGGGACCTACAGTTTTAATGCCGACTCTGAACAGCCCAGTTTGAGAATTTCTAGACAGTTATTTCTCTTTGAGCATTGTCAGTGACTCGGAAGCTGTGAAAATTATTGTTGGTCGTCTGGCCGGAATTTGAACCCAGTCAGCGAGGTTAAGTTGCGTAAGGCTCGACCCACATACCTACAACGCCAAGGCACACATAACAAATACATAAGTACATTCGAACTTCTATAACTCGAATATTTGATAACTCGAACATTTTATTTGGCGTCACCCTGGATAAGTCGAATTCTGAAGAAATATTCTCAAATTCTGCGTATTCTACAATGAATCGCTTTCGGCGCTCTGCGTTTTTATATGCATTTGACCTAGTATAAACAAAATCGTGGTTTTGGTGAATATTCTGAGCGGGTGTATGAGGATGAATTTCCTTTGATTTTCAGAACTGAACTCCCAAACCAACGAAATGAAGGAAAAAATTTAACTTCAAATGGAATTTGAAGTATGAAAAAATACCAGAAATATACAAGGTGTTACGTGTGATGATTTTCTGAAGGTGGGTGGCGATATTGTGAATCCGAATCTTCTCAGCTCGACAATAATGTAATAGGGAAAGACTTGGCAATAATTGTGTAAGATTTAATTCAACCCCCTTCAAACAATTTGGTTCTTCTTCTTCTTTATTTGGCGCTACAGTCCGGGGTGAACCTGGGCCTCAACCAACAAGCCTCTCCAGCTAGCACGGTCTCTGGCTAGCTGTCTCCAGTGTCGCACGCCAAGTTGCCAAGTTGGTTGAGGTCCTTCTCCACCTGGGTGCGCTACCTTAAACGCAGGCGTCCTCTGTTGCGTTGTCCCACGGGTTCGGAGTAGAAGACTCTCCGGGCTGGAGCTGAGTTGTCCATACGCTCTACATGGTGGCTACTTAGGCGTTGAATCCGAAGACGCCTGACTAGGCTCATGCCGCTGTACAGCCCGTACAGTTCGTGGTTGAATCTTCTCCTTCAGAAACCGTCAACGCAAACAGGACCAAAGATCGCACGCAGAGCTTTTCCCTCGAAGAGACCAAGGACTTCCTCATCCGCTTTTAAGTTTGTTCATGCCTCCGCGCCGTACAGCAGGACTGGGATGATCAAGGTCTTGTATAAAGTCAGCTTGGTCCTTCGAGAGATGGCTCTACTACTCAATTGCTTCTTGAGCCCATAGAAACAGCGGTTGGCAAGAGTTACTCTGGGTTTGATCTCAGTACTGATGTTGTTTGTACTGTTTAGTAAACGACGAAGTCCTTGACTACCTCGAAGTTATAGTTGCCCATTATGACGCTCTGTCCAAGACGTCGATGTTGTGTGTCCTTTCTTGATGACAGCATATACTTCGTTTTGCCCTCATTCACCGCTAGACCCATTTTAGCCGCCTCCGCCTCAATGCCAGCAAACGCCTCATTGACGGCTCGCTGTGTTCTGCCAATCAAGTCAATGTGATCCGCGTATGCTAACAGTTGTACGGACTTCTGGAAGATCGTGCCTCTAGTGTTGGCGTGTGAGTCTTGCACGATCTTTTCCAGGATGATGTTAAAGAAGTCACATGACAGCGCCTCGCCTTGTCTAAAACCTTTTTTGACATTGAAGGTCTCGGTGAGTTCGTTACCGACCTTGATGAAAACGAAAGCGTCAAAAAGGTGGTGGGTGTCGATCTGCATCTCTTGGGTCTTTTCCAGGATCTGCCGTAGTGTGAAAATCTGGTAGATGGTGGACTTCCCCGGCCTGAAGCCACACTAATATGGACCTATCAGGTTATTTATAAACGCCTTCAGGCGAGTACACAAAACGGCTCCTAAGCGATGTTCAGGAGACGTATCCCTCTATAGTTGGCGCAGTCAAAGGGGTCTCCTTTCTTGTGGATCCGGCAAACGAAACTGAGATTCCACTCATCGGGCCTCCGACCATATCTTACAGATGAGCTGGTGAATGCGCCCAACCAGATCATCTCCAGCTGCCTTAAAGATTTCCGCGGACAGTCCATCCGCACCGGCAGCTTTGTTAGAATTCAGTCTTGATATTGCTATCTTGACCTCGTCTAGGTCGGGCGGACGGAATTCTTGTCGATCATCATCCATATTGAGTGGAACATTCTGCCAGACAGCGGTATTGGTGTCACCATCGACGTTTAGCAGTCTGCAGAAATGGTTCTTCCAACTACTAGTTGTCCATTCTCGTCCCGGCAGGCTTCTGTCCGAACCTTATATCCACTGGATAATTGTTTCACCCTCTGGCAAAACTTTCGGACATCGTTCCTACCGTAGCACCTCTCCTGAGAAGCCGGGTCTCGTCCCTTCGTCTCTGTTCGTAGAGCTCACGAACAGCTCACGTCGTTCGTTGCAGCGTTGCTTTGTAGGCTTCCAATTTCGCTGCATGTGCCAGCCTACACTCGTTGTCAAACCATGGGTTTTTTCTAGGTGTTGCCGCAAGACCCAGCACATCAGTGGCACCATCTTTTATGGCTGATGTTCCCGAATTTAGCCTTGATGCGGATTGTTATGAGGCGTTCGCTTTTACAGACAAGGCTTAAGACTTTTTGCCTAAGTCTGCCTCGAACAACAAATCCACATCTAAATAAGCGCCTCCCCCTGTTGCAATCACCGTAGATGATGTCGCAGTTTCTCATACTCTTATTGCCCGGCCCATTCCACCGCACTTCCTGGATTGCGGTAATGTCTGCTTTGTAGCAGTCCAGGGCCTCCGCGAGTTCTTCGGCTGCACGTGGTCTGTTAAGGGACCTAACATTCCACGTGCAGAAACGAAAATCGTTGTCCTTGTAACGTTTGCTGAGGTCGTCAACGTCGGCAGTTGGTTGTCTCTGAACCACTATATTTTTGCGTGATGAGGGAGTTAACTCCACGCATAACCCCCAACCGTGAGGCCAGGCCATATTCTTTAACCCCGGCGGAGAGTCCGGGTTTATTCGGTGTCGGTAATCTCGCTGAGGCTGTGAGCGCCGCCGTTGTCCCTAAAACTATAGGGATCTTCCGCCGCCATCTCAATTCCAAGGCCCCGACCTGGCCTTGAAAGAAACCTTCTAGACCTGTGCTCCGAAAATGTCGAAATAGCTCTAGAAGGACTGCGCACTAGGTAACTCCTTCTGACTGGAGTTTCGGATGCCGCCGTTGGCCAGACAGTTTTCCAGCTCCTCCGCCGCCATCCATAAAGAGAGATGAGCCCTGGTACAGGCACACTCTCCCCCGTCGGACGTCGTTGACGGCTGCAGACGAGAGAGGTTGGTTACCCCATCTTCGATCGAAGGTGCTCGGCTCCCAGATTTCACCACGTGCAGGTGAGGGTAGGAGTTCGCTGATAGAAGCTAAGTGCAGACGCCCACTTTCAAATCCGAAACGATTTGGTTGCATTATGTATTTCTTCACTATTGTGTACTTGTTTTGCGTTTGTATTAAAAGAATCATAAAACAACAAATGATTCTGTTTGAAAAAATACACACTACAATGGTTTAAATTCTAGTAAAGATAGTTTTAAAAACTAAATAAAGAAATCCGCTCTTCAGTCATGTATAACAGACTGAGACAGATAAATTATAATTTTGGTCCTCTATGTCTTATGTGTTAAAACGCAAATAAATTAATATTTATACCAATTTTGTAATTTACTTTATATCTCGAATTGTTTTTGTGGCTAGTGGTGGTTCGAGTTATCGAAGTTAGACTGTATTTACATTTACACAATAGATTTTAATTTCTCAATTAATTTATATGTTTACAAAGTTTGGGAATTATTCGTAAGCATAGACTGTTATTCCCGCACAGCCTCCTACCAACACAATTTCATGTCATTGACGGCCGCATGACAAATTATACATAAAATGATTCCTTTGTCTTTTCGAAGTTGCTTTGATGAACCTGCGCCACGCTTATATTACTTTTTTCAATCATATCATACTATGAACAATCAGAAATCTAGAGCATAAATAACCAGCCACGATGGCTGACGAAGGTATGTTGCTTAAAAAGTTAAAAATATCTGACGAGTTGGGACAAGGCTAAATTTAATGCTTTTGGTTTTTTTTTTTTTTTTGGTTTTTTCTTTTATTGACAGGACTACAGTAGAGCATGCGATCGTGTGAGGTGCTCTTCGATGTGTTTATATTGCTAATGACATATACCTTAGCTCTTATCTTTGTTGTCTTGAGTGCATGCCCAAATTGTCTCAGAGGAGTTGTGATTTAACACCGACAAGTGCGGACATACTCGTGAGTCGCCCCTACAATACCAATGCAGTGATGTGAACCAATGTCCCAATCACCCAATTTCTGTGAAAAAATGAATTGGATGCTCGATGCGTATTGCAAACTAGGATGCAAAATGTCGTTGAAAATTGTATGTTGTGGTGGTGTATTTATCATCGTTTCTATGAATAGTTTGTAGAAACCAAACTCAAAATGCGTTAAGTTTAAAGTTTTGTGGCAATTTGACAAGATAACACTTTTTACCTCTGGCTCATGCCTGTTCCACAAGACTACCTCATCGATAATTAATCCATCCGATCCACGTCATAGTCCTTAAATTGATTCCCCTTACTGAGTTACACATTCATAAAAGTTAACACCACATATAAGCCATTCGCATGGCGATAATCCCCCCTTGTGAAGAGCAGGTCTCGAGCGCATTTTACTTCATTTGTCAACCAATCCGGAACTACATGTACTGTCCTATCTTTAAGAGACAGTAAACGAATTAATATTTGCCCAATTCGCACTTGGCCATAACCCATAAACAAGCTTTCGTCTAGTCTCATCGTTATCTGCTCGTCCATCAAATTAACACGAACGAGCCTTGTAGGTGGGTGGTGGGTTAATGACAGCGGCCATAATCACAAAACTGTGTCAATAGTCGATGTGTATACCCAACCGCCCATCGTTGAAGAGTATTTAAGCGCCGAGACGTCATCGAAGCCAATAACCTACAACCATCGTTATGCAAATAAATGTCTTGTCACAAAATACTCCGTGGGGGCGTCCACAAATAAAACGCCATTAACCAACAGGCCCTCACACCCTCGCACACATGGGCACAAGTCCCTTGAGAGCGGCGGCGCTATATATAGCTCAACAACTGGGCGTTGGGGAAATTGGGAAAGTTGAAGAAGCCAACGCGTGACAACAGGCATCTTTAGCAAATTTGTTGCGAAAGAAAACCTGTTTATGAATATGGTCACGCAAGGCACATCCTGTCAGTTGAGACATACGACCGCCGTCCGCCAGAGGCAAGGTGACGAGGGATGGTAAGCTCCTCGAAATGGAAAACAAGCCTTCGTGCTACGTACTAATTGTGACTGCATTACGAAACGACAACTCCTCCAGTTTGTCACAAATGCAGGGATACTCCTTCACGGAATGCTTGCCAGATGCCGACCACCTTGTCACTGTTCTTGTGTGGCGTGGGCTGAGGTGCCAAGGGTGATGAGTGAATGGTCGTGTGGTCGTATGCAAAAATGTGATTTCTTATGAAGTCCAACAGGACGTCGAGACTGTTGCGGTGAATGGCGTGTTTACGTCGGCGAAGTTTTTATTCGATTTTTTCTCAGAATTGTGGCATATTTGGGGAAAAGTGGGGGGTGTAGGCTAACTGTTGACAAATTTGGGTTTTGGTGAAAGTGTTTTATGAACAGGACGTGGTTGCAGAAGGGCAGTGGGTTGTTGACCAATTTCAGTTGATTGTGTTGGCAATTATTTTGGTGGTACACGCACAAGTTAGACTTTTGGAACAATCTCGTCCTCTGGATATTCACACAAGGGTGCACACTCAAGGTCATCTTCCGCTTAGAACAAGTGGCATTTGTTGCAACTCGCACTGAAGTTTCGATGACCTTGCACGCCACTTCTCCTTTGATCCAAGTCTTATAAATATGTCCTCACCAAGCATGGACACTAGTATTCCAGCTCGGCCGTACATACAAAGTCGACTTTCCCTGCACTCAGGACTACCTCCGGCCGGAATCCGTCCTAGAAACGAATTGCATTCGAACCAATACCAATGATTGATCTGGCGCTGCCGCCTTAGTGGACGGCGACAACATTAAGCTGTTAGGTAAATTTGAGTCGGTTTTCCAATCGGAAGCCTATGTGAATCAAATGGCAACGAACTATATTGTGAAGAAAAGGTACAAGGGGCGAAATATTTATCTGCCAAGTACTACTAAGGGCATTGGTCAACGCTTTAACCACTTCCAGGACAGGAATGCGGGACTTCTCTGAATTTGGGCTGCATACTTAATTGAATGAAATGATAAAGATTTTCTGGGTCTCTGGCCACCACGGGCTCACAGGAAATGAGAGGAACTCGCCGATGAACTTGATAGTCAAGGATCACGACGTGAATCTGCGCTGGGACTACCTGCGGCCTTGGTTAGGCCTTCCGTCTATGGTGAACCTATCGAGACCACAACTGGAGGTGACATGACCCTTTTGGTTATAGACAGACCATCCTCCTAATAGCCTGTAAAATATCAGCCGCATTCTTGATATCGATCAAAGCTAGCCACATCATATAAAAAACCCAAGAAATGCAGATCGACACCCACCACCTATTCGTCGATATCAAGGCCGCACATGACAGCGTGCATAGGGACGAGCTATACAACGCCTTATCTAGTTTTGACATTCCTGCCAAACTCGTTAGGTTCTGCAGAATGACGATGGAGAACTCTCGCTGCTCCATCAAGGTCGGTAACGAACTCACATAGACCTTCAATGTCAAAAAAGGATTTAGGCAAGGCGACGCGCTTTTAAGTGACTTCTTTAACATCATCCTGGAGAAGATCGTGCAAGACCTACACGCCAACTCTAGAGGCACGATCTTCCAGAAGTCCGTACAACTGTTAGCATACGCGGATGACATTGGCTATATTGGTCGAACATAGCGAGCCGTCAATGAAGCGTTTGCTGGTATTGAGGCGGAAGCGGCTAAAATAGGTCTAGCGGTGAACGAGGGCAAAACGAAATATATGCTTTCATCAAGAAAGGACGCACAACATCGACGTCTTGGACAGAGCGTCATAATGGGCAGCTATAACCAAGGTAGTCAAGGACTTCGTCTACCTCGGCTCGCAAGAGAACAGTACGAACAACACCAGTACCGAAACTAAACGCAGAATTACTCTTGCCAACAGCTGTTTCTTTGGGCTCAAGAGGCAATTGAGTAGTAAAGTCCTCTCTCGAAGCTAACATTATATAACACCTTGATCATCCCTGTCCTGCTCTATGGTGCGGAGGCATGGACAATCTCAAGAGTGGATGAAGAAGCACTTGGTCTTTCGAGAGAAAAGTTCTGCGTTCAATCTTTGGTCCTGTTCGCGTTGATGAAAGATTGAGGAGAAGATTCAACCACGAACGGTACGGGCTGTACAGCGGCATGAGCATAGTTAGGCGTCTACGGATTCAACGCCTAAGATGGCTTCGCCATGTGGAGCGCATGGACAACACTGCTCCAGCCCGAAAAGCCTTCGACTCCGAACCAGGGGGACAACGCAATAGAGGACGCCCACGGAACCGATGGCGCACCCAAGTGGAGAAGGACCTCAATCGACTTGGAGACAGCTGGCTAACGACCGTGCCGACTGAGGAGGCTTACTGGTTGAGGCCCAGGTCCACCCCGGACTGTAGCGCCACCAGAGGAAGAAGAATTCTTGTTATCACTTGACAGAAAAGACTGCAGACAACTTACCTCCTTTGCGACGCCTGCTGAAAAGGCGACGACACTACAACGAACACCATCATCCCGCCTTTACTCGGATAAGGTGGCAGGTATTCGTTGCTAATGAAGGAGTGGTGAGAACTGATTATGTAGTCTCCTCATCACAGAAGCGCCGTCCGGTTCTCAACAAATGTAGGTTGCTGCCTGGGAGTGCAATGGACCAGTTTTTTATTTATTTATTTATTTATTTATTCCATCCTCCGAGTTTAGCTCTTACAGATTTCGGAACCTTATGATAATATTCGTATAATCTAAGTACATGATAGGAACATTTTGGTAATTATAAGTAAAAAAATATAGGACAACAAGTATTAAATAAATATTTGAATAAAAGATTTAGTAATAAATAAGTATGTAAACAGTATATTAAATTGAATGAATATATTTTGTAATAAATAATTATAGATTTTAAATTAGATTAATTAAGGGAAATTGTCAAGGTTTTTGGAATAGACTGTTTAAATTTTTGTCTCTCATCACATAGGTCTACTTCTACACAAACGGAATTAAATTGACTTATACATTTACTTAACGGTTCATTAAAGCCATAATTATATAGGTGTTTTGGTTGTAATAAGAATTTTCGGGTTCGAGGAATTCTTTCCGGTGCGTAAAACCTTACATTTTGCAGGAGCTCAGGGCAAATTACACGATACGAAAGAATATCATAAATTAGCATTATGCTATGATTACCTCGTCTTCGTTCTAAAGTAGTTAAATCTATTAACGCACATCTTGTAGGATATTGTGGCATGATGTCAAGATTCCACCCCATTCTTTTTATAACAAATCTAGTAAATGACTTTTGAACTTTTTCTATGCGCACTATAGAGTTCTTATATAAAGGACACCATATTACTGAGCAATACTCGAGATGAGGACGTACAATGGACATATAGACAGATTTTAGGGCATATGGACTTGAAAATTCAGCACATGTTCTTTTCAAAAATCCAAGCATTGAATTAGCTTTTGCAACTATGTAGTCGGTATGAAATGAAAAGGAAAGATTCGTATCGAAAATTACACCAAGGTCTTTTATTTCCGTTTCCCTAGTAAGACAAGTTCAACCTATCGAATAGTCATATATTACGGGTGACAATACATGGTAAACAGAAAAAGAATGACATTCAGTAATATTTAATCTTAGTCCATTAAGATCGCACCAATTACATAACATATTTAAGTCATTTTGAACATGCATACAATCTTGACCATTCTTAACACGAAGGTAAATCTTAAGGTCGTCTGCATACATTAAACATTTAACATGAGACAGGATTGAAGGAATCTCATTAATAAATATAATGATCAGTAGTGGGCCTATATGGCCACCTTGGGGAACACCTGATAATACCTAAATGATTCTAGATTTATGGTTATCAATTTTTACCATTTGAGTTATATTTGTCGAGTAACTCTCTATCCACTTAAGTAGTACTGAATGAATACCAAATGATCTTACTTTGTTTAATAGAATATTATGGCATACAGTATCAAAAGCTTTTCTAAAATCCGTGAAAATAACATCAACTTGATACCCGGATTCTACTGAATCAAAGAGGTATTTTGTAAAAATTGTCAAATTGGTTAAGGTAGATCTGCCAGAAACAAAACCATGTTGGTGTAAAGAAATGTGTTCTTTGATTGCAAAATAAATTTGTTTTGTGACAATTAACTCAAAAAGTTTCGGAATAGCTGAAATCTTAGAGATTCCTCTATAATTATCCACTTTATGTCGAGAACCAGCTTTAAATATTGGTATTATAAAGGAAATTTTCCATTCGTCCAAGAATGTACCGGAAGACAAAGACATATTAAACAATAATTTCAATGGTAGCGACAAGGAAGAACTACATTGTTTGACAATAACAGACGGAACATTGTCAGGACCAGGATTCACACAAGAGTTCAAGGAATAAATTCCCTGCAGTATGTCATCAGTTGAGATATACAGTGATCCAAGATTTATATTACAAACATCTTCATTAAAAGAAGGTGGATGAATATTCGAGTGATCGCTATACACTGATTCAAAGAATTTTGCAAAGAGCTCGCAGGTTGTCTCACTACTCTGAGATGCTATACCATTGAACTCAACATTCTGCAAAGTCCCATTTTGCTTTCTTTTATTATTAACAAATGTCCAGAAATCTTTAGGATTCCTGTCAATATTAGATTCAGTATTCATAACATTTTGAGTCTGAGTGCTCCAATGTAGTGCTAATAACCTCCGAAAAAACAAATAGTCATCAAATGTCGTACGTCTTTCTTATTCTTTGATTGCCGCTACAGTCCGGGTGGACCTGTGTCTCAGTCAACAAGCTACTCCATATAGCCCCGATCTCTGGCAAGCTGCTTCCTCAAGTTGGTTGAAGTCCTTCTCCACTTGTGTGCAGGACCCCTGGTACAACCAAAGCATGACCTAAAGCTTGCTTCTATTCTTCACCTTTAACCAAACTTTAATTATTCAATATATGCCCATCTGCTTACTTCCAAAATTCAGTGGATGTGTGCAACCGGGGTTTTTAAAACGACGCCGACAGCAGGGATGGAAGCAGTATTGAACCCATAGCTTCACACTGCCATTCAGGCTGAAGCCGCTAAACAAGTCTTAACTGTGCAGAGAACCTATAATTTCAAAGAAAAAAGTAGACAACGTTCGGGAGTTGACTCGAGTAAGTGTCCTGATGTCTCCTGAGTTCGACTTTAAAAAAAGAAGCATTATGAAATAGTCATACCAACCAGAGAGGAATGGAACAAAAACCTCACTTGGTTGAAGGATGGGGCCCCAGGTAAGAGCCGCTGTGATTGGACCGAGATGAAGCCTGTACATATTTCAAGGCACTGGGGCAGAGTCTATGCACACAGGGCACAGTTGTTGATCGCTCCCAACTTGGCGGGATACCAGGAACGATAGTTGTCGTTGCATAGATAAAGTTGACAAAGAGCCTCTTCGCTGCACCCCCTGCATAGCCTCCACAACACCCGTTATGAGGTGAACTATGTGTTCAGCGGACGCCCTGGCGTTGCGGAGGGCTAACAACCCGACCACATAAAAAAAAAACCCAGCAAATCGACGACAGACCAAATTTTCACACTAGGGCAGATCCTGAAGAAGACTAGCGAGTTTCATATCGATACACACCACATCTTCATCGATTTTATAGCCGCATACGACAGCATTCATCGCATGGAACTATTTTTTTTTTTTTTTTTTTTTTTTTTATTATTTAAAACTTTACAAAGTAAGAACAAATAATCCTGCGAAGCCTTTTGGCTTGTCTGCAGGAATCTCATTTTGGTAGGTGTATTAATTCTCCATTAATATTTACTTTAAAATATATATTATTTAAGTTATATACAACACATTGCATTGATATTAACGAAATTATAAAAATAAAAACGAAACTAGGGTATATATGCGTATATAGATTCGGAATATTTTAACAGGGTGTTTTATGCGTAAAATGCATTTTTATTAATTTTTTTCTTTCCAGGAAGTGGGAGATATTTAAAAGATTGGTTGGTAGTTCATTTAGCACTGTCGGTTGTTGTGGAATTTGGCTATCTTGTATCTTCCCTCTGTATTTCTTCGGGTGTTGTGGGTGTGGTCTATTTGTATTCTGAAGCTGCTGTCATTGTAAAATTCGTTTATCAAGGTGGATTTGAATATGCCTTCGATGTCTAAGAGCCCAAGTTGGTTGCTTATCGTTGCACTGTTGTTGTGGTAGTTGATATTTTTCTTCCTGGCGAGAATTTTCAGCAAATAGTTTTGACTTCTTTGGAGTTTACTGCAGTAGGTTGATGTTCCCCACGCCGTTATCCCGTGTCGTATATAAGATTCGCTCAATGCTAGGTATGCCTGTTTTAATACGTCATAGTTACAGCAGTAGCTTAGGTGTTGCAGCATGTATGCTGTACTGCGAAGTTTTCGTTGAAGTTGCTCGATGTGTTGGTGCCATTTGAGATTGTGGTCAACTATTATACCAAGATACTTGAAACTGTTGACAACTTCAATTATGGTTTCGCATTTATCATGTGGTGTCTCGCTGTTTTCTCTGTTAGTATGAAGGCACTGAGTGCTGTGAAACTTTATTCGGATGTCGCGATATATAAAGTGGGGTGGCTTAATGTGCATAATTTTTGTATTATACTATTTGATGCGATGGCCGAATTCAGGATCCCGGAAATACTGATCCGGTTGTGTCGCACCACGCTAACAAATACGCTATGCACTGTGCAATTTGGATCGAGGACTTTGAAACCATTTAAGACTTGCACTGGATTTCGTCAAGACGATGCTCTGTCGTGAGGTTGAACCCGCTTACACAAATGAGTCATTAACAAATCAACCAGTTCTGGAACAGTCAGGAGGGCATTTCAAGACTATTCATTAAACAATACTATAATCCTAAACGATCTCTAGAACTTAACAAAGTGGACCTAAGAGTGCTATGTGGAGCATTAACTGAACACGGAGCCTGCAACTGCAACCTTCATAAAATGGGCCTCACCAATACAGACATCCGTAAGCCAGGCGAAAGAAACTATGGAACACATACTAATCGACTGCTCACGACCTGCTAAAGAAAGATTCAAAATGATAAACAGAACGACCACGGCCATCTACGACTTCGATTCGATGCACGGTGAAATGGCAACTTTAAGAAAGGTTATGTGGGTAACTTTGACTTATGTTGAAACACAACAATTGGAAAACTCTCGTTGCTATCTGGTCAGTCCTTGTGTCAACGCACCTTTGTACAAACTGAAATCACATCAGTGAGTCAGTTTTCGTTAAGGGACCAGCAAAATGTTTCTGACATTATCCGCTGTGGACTAAATGCCTCAATTACTTTTGCCAATCCCCACCGAGTTTTGTTTTCATTTATTACATTTTCATGTGCAACCTTTTGGTTTGTTCACACCAACTACACTTCTTTAGCTGTCACAAAGCGCAGAATGACAACATTACCACAGTCAGAGGTGATAAAACCCTTTCTTCCAAGACCGAGATCGTATCAGGTCCCCTCCCAACCCTTCTCACACGCAAAACTACTTTAAATAGTTTCACTGTAACCTCGCCAAAATCATAACTTCTTCTTCCATTCCCCCCGAGACAATTAAAAGAACCTACTGCGAAACAAGAAACTACAGCTCGTGATACATGTTAAATGAGGTAATTCCGTCTCCATTCACTTAACTGCATTTAAACTCAAAGAAACTCGTTGTTTATTCACACACCAGTTGTGTATCCTCACATCATTTCAATGCACGTGTCAACGTTATCCCCTCGGCGCGGCGGCATTAACACAATCTCCCTCCTGCGGGATGCATACGAAAAAGTTCCTTAATTCGTTACACTTAAAACGAAACTATCTTGATAAAAAATTCAAACGAACCACGTCGCTGCTTAATTTTCGTCTTGAGCATTGTAATACCTCAGCTATCACACCGCGTTCATTTGAGTTGCTATCCGCAGATATGATGTACGAGCACTACGGTATCCCAGCGCGAGGACTCACCGCTCAGGGAAACAATAAAACTCTTTTAATGAGTCCCGCGCACTCCCTGCGAACGAAATACACAAGATACTGAGATAAAATTTAATTTAAAACTTTACCCTTTGTCAGCGGAGGCAGCCTGCTTTGGATAGAGTGGGAATCGATTAATTTAATCCTTTTCTTCTTTTTCTGCACCCCAGCGAATGGTGCCCACGGGAGGGGCAGCTAAGAAATTTTCAGTCATGCGATACGATGCACTTCTCCGCTTCACCTTGAGCCTTTAAGGAATTTTCTCAATTATAAATTCAGCAAAATTTGGCACACGAAATCCAGCTCATTCAATTTGTGCAGAATGTATCCTTTCAGCTGGAGTTTAGCTCGTGCCAAGGATTTGATAATTAATTTCTCCACTCTCGGGATAACATATTTAATGTCTACATCTGGGTTGAGTTTTAATGTTTTTCTTCTTCTGAGGATATGAAATAACCGAGTGAGGTCAGAGATGCGGACGAGATGTGGGGAAACAAGCGATTAAGCGACTGCTGCTCATAAAACTCGGCAGCGACACACATCCACGGGCTGTGGATGTCGAGCTGTGGTGCTTAGGAACTGGCAATTAAGCTTTACTGCAAATGAGCAGTGATGAGGCTGTGGAGGGCATAAATTGCTGTTTAGTTGCGCTTACATAATTCTCGAGATTGTTAAGTGATACGTTCAATTGTGATGCTCATGCTGAATGGAGGATTTATTCACGTTTCTGAGGGGTTTACCTACAGCCCGCCAGCCATTAAATTAACAAGAAGTGTTGTTTTTAAGCGGAATTTATTTTTCCATTCCAAGAGGATGTATTGATTGAATTTGATTACGAATTAAGAGCAATTCAGAATTGGATTCCATTAAGAAGTGGCAATATCGGTGGTTTGATTTGAAGACAACTGCATGAGTAGGTTTCGCAGGCTACTGGTGGAACTCTAGAAAAACGAAACTATAATGTAACGTATTGTTACAATTTCCACAAAAAAAAAATATAAAGTTCGATCGCTGGATTGTGACGAATGAAACACAAATGTTCACTTAACCAATATGCACACGAATTTATTTTACAAACTCCTTAAAGACCACCACTGCTTTACACAAACTTTAAAAACCCATTGCTTTTTATAGTTTTTTTGCAAGCGTATATACGCTTAAATTTCAATTTGCATGTAAAAAAAAACCTAACAACAAATCCTATATCCTCTTAAGTTACTCTTCATATCTATCTCCGCTTAAGAAATAAGCGCGGATAAAAACAATGCTTCCAAACATTATTTTCTGTGTGTTCATTCCTGGATTTATTCATTCATTGTTTAGGTTGCTGTATGTGGCTTACATTTGCAGGTGTGATTGATGTATTAGATAATTTTAAATTATTTTTGCATCCATAAGTATGCAATTTTGATACACCCAGAGTGTCTCTGCTATACATTGCGCTTAGGTTTTGTAACGGATTCTTTTCATTTGATGAACATTTTTTTTATTTTATAATTATTAACTGTTTTTGTTTTTAAAGTGATGGTCACGCTATGCAGTCACAAAACGAAGATTGTGACCATCAAAGATCAACCATCACCTTCCACGACTACACCCTTGGCTGCTTAGCAAATTTCATAAATGTCGTCGGTGCTGCCAAGATTTTCTGACGAATCATTAAGCGCCGATGATCGTTTTTTTTGTGCACTTCAAAATTAAGCGTATATACGCTTGCAAAAAAACACAGCTAATGTACACAAATTGAAGCGCGCTGATTTTTGTTCTAACTTGGCCGCCGTCCTGGAACTTCCTCGTTGACACTTAAGTACGTAATTCCTTATATTCCACATATGTTTGGTGCTGACTGTTCTAGTGGTTTGTATAACAACCGTTTGGAGTTATGATCAATTCCTCCCCTTGTGAAAGAAGGTGGTCTGTGGTGTGGACTCTAAGGTGGTGGAATAATTAGTTGAGGTGGTTCATGTCGAGGTTATTGATGCCCACACGTCATGCTATGCGCGTCACAGTATATCCCAGTTATAGTGATCAGAACGAACATCTCTACCCTAAGAGAGGTCATTATGGGACATTGCACTGTTGCCACAGGGCAGTGTACAACTATTACGACATATGCACGGGTACGAAGGAAGAACGTAAGTACTCTGTACTCTCTCTATAACTGTTCAGCGCTATGTTCCTTACAAAAACGGATTTTGGATGTTTACTTCGTAAGGAAATCGACGAACTTTTCCTGTTCGGAAAACGGGATGGAAAAAAGTTGAAAAATTAACGACTGGATGGCGCAGTAGATAAAGTGCATACCCCTGGTTATCGGAGCCCCGGTTCAAATCCCAGTGAGAGCAAAGTTAATACGCTTTTATCTCGTTTCCAAATCTGGTCCAGTCACCATTTGCCGTTGGGATCAAATAATCGGCATCCTCACTTGAGTGGTAAATCAGTGGTAGCTGACTGTGGGTATCACAAGGGACCAATATGGTCTAAGTGTGCTGGTGAATACAATAACAGCCCCTACCTCATCTAACCTAAAAGTCCTTTCTGTCTAATCCAGAGCTAAATAAAGAATTTGAATTATACTAATAGTAATAATATGGGTGGTGCGAGAGTCCGAGGCGAACCTAGACCTAGCTTCTCAGCAACCACTGCGTGTTGGGCGTGCTATTTATTTTTTCACTAGTGGAAGGGACCTACAGTTTAATCCAGACTCCGAACGGCGAAGTTGAAAGGCGACGTTTGAGCATTGTCAGTGACTCGAAAGAGGTGGAGCCGTGAATTATCAAAGGTGGTAAATTCGGGTATCGAACGGCGACCCAAAAAGAATTTGAACTAGGTTAGGTTAAATTGTGGTGGCTGATTGCCATGAATAGCAGTCACTTGGGTCGGAGTAGGGACGTTGAGATACCACGAGAATCATGGATTATATTCTGTAAACCATTTAGACCTTAATTGAAGCGGTGAAGATGGCTAATACCGATGCTCTGTCGTTGAAGTACAAGCCGCCTATGCGACTAAATCTACGAGAGGATAGGGCGCTGCAGTTGGACGCGTAATCGTCGTTGTTATTCTGCTAAACGGGTTAAACTAATTACTGTTACGGAAAATCAATAGGAGAACCGAATATCTTTTTAGAAGTCATTCCACACGCTGAGGTCTTGCTATGAGATCAATCCAAATTCAGCTTTTTCTCACAGGACTAAACAATATGTTGTAATTTTTTTTTCTCCTGCTCCACCTGTCAAACGCAGTGGTCTTCCTGTAGTTTTGGCAAGGACCGGCATACTCTGTGCCTTCTTACGAAGAAATGTTCTTCAAGCCTTCTTTGTATTATTGGAGAGTAGCTTAGGAAGCTTAATACAACTATGTAAGGACTATAGCTGACTTGAAAGGGACATTTTTTGGAGAGACCTTTCATTTGGCCGTCACCTTTTAGAGATCATTTCAGTGGTCGACCTTATTGTATGTGGGATTTTGATGGCTGTTGGCCATTCAAAACAAGTGTTTAATTTTATTCGTACCTTCCACTAAAAACCGTGTAAAAAAATATGAAATAATGAATAGAAAAAAAAGGAATTGGTTCAACATGCTTCAAAAAAATGTAAAAAACACTTAAAATAAATAAGAGAAGAGAGTAAGCTTACATTTAAGAATTGGCAATTACCTAACTCAATTTTTAAAATATTACGATTGATAAAATCATTTTCTTTATAAAATTTCAATCAAATACCATTTGTAATCATTTTTGTTTATTTCTTCAAGCCGTATTTTTGTTTCTGAACATACAAGAAATTTTCTTAAGAATACGTACAGTTCAGATTTAAAAAGAGAACATATTACAATAGAGAACAAAAATATAGAAATATGATATAAAAATGTATAAATCAATAAAGACAATTAAAATGTTTTCGCATTTCAGTTCAGGCATGTTCTTTTCTTCTTCTGGTGGCGCTACACCAGTAAGCCTCTCCAGCCGGCACGATATTTCGCCAGCTGTCTCCAACTGCGCACACCAAGCTGATTGAGGTCCTTCTCCACCTGGGTGCGCCATCGGTTCCGTAGACGTCCTCTATTGCGTTGTCCCATTGGTTCGGAGTCGAAGACTCTTCGGGCTGCAGCAGTGTTGTCCATGCGCTCTACATGGCCTAGCCATCTTAGACGTTGGCATGTTGAGGCATATTACGTAGTAAAAATATTTAATCAAATAAGAGTAAAAATGAATGAAACCACGATGAAACAAGTAGTGGAAATTAGACACATAAACTTAGTGATGTTATTGCAACTCAAAAAACAAACTGTGGATTATATTAAAAAAAGAAATATTTCGGACAGCGTACAGTGGAAATGTACCATTTATTTCAAAACGTGTAAAAAATACAGAGTTGGGTGTACTTCAAAAATTAAATGAAACACAAATGGCTAAAATCGGAAAATCGAAAACAAGTACACGGTCTTAATATTTTGTCCTCACCATATTGCAGGTCGCTCTCGTTCAGGGAACAATTTTCTCTATACATCCACGCTTAAGTGGTATCCCTTTTGCTGAGAATAAGGTACCATTACCAGCAATGGAAAATATGCAGCGAAGCTTTATTATTAATTCGCCGTCAATGAAAGAGTCATTTTCTGTGGTTTTTAATGAAATCAAAAAACAGTAGAAATTCGTGATAATTCATATATTGTGTAGATTTAGAAAAAACGAGAGGTGAGTACATGAACTTCTAGCGCTGTAGTGGGGGTTTTTATGTAGTTTTATGTCTTCGATGAGTTTGACTTTCTGTCGTGTTTCTACCAGAAATGTCACATAGTCTAAGGTGGACAAGTTTTTCATTTAAAACAGGGTGTTCAAGACTGATATTTGTCTATATCTTCACGTAACTCCCGCATTTCAAAATTTCAAATTATTGGACGAGCTCGGCGTGCGCCATTGGCGGTAACGTTGCTCTCATGGTAGTCGTTGAAAGAAGGGTTCCGCCGGAACATCAACCCCAACGAACAGTGCATTGTTCTGGTGCATTGACAGGCCGTCTATTGCTGCTGAATAAATACGATGGTACTGTTTATTACAATCAAAAACCAATCAGCTAAGCAAAAAAAAAAACACATCATTATCAAGTTTGAAATAAAACAAGTATACGTCCTGGTATGTGAGTATGTTCTAACGTACATGAGGTCATGTAAAGTGTTATATGAGGTTAAGATAGGTGATGTTACTTAGTTAATTCTGTTATGAAGCACGCAGTCCATAATATGCACACGTCGCTTACCTATCGCCAATGCACCTCTTTCACTTCTCTTCTGGTCACGTTCTGTCTGAGCTCACAGTACAATCACATATAACCAATGATCGTGACATATGACACCCTTTGAATTATGCCCGAATATATTATGAGACTTGTAGTATATTCGGTTTCTTTGAAATCATATACTGTCTGAGCAATACATTGCTTTGGGTATTGCTTAAGAAAATATAAAGATTATGATGAAGTGCCGAGAAAAGGGAGAGGCGATTATGTTCATGGGCAAAGCAATTATATAAAGGCGGCCTATGTCAAGAGAAGGACGAGTAGTGTGAAAGCTGAATAGGTCCGCCTCAGAAAGGAAATGAAATGAATTGAAGAACGTCTGGCATAGCTCACAAGACACTCTAGTATAGTCCCAGTACTAGAGTGGGAAAAAGAATAACACACAAGAATACAGAAAGATATATTGAATAGATCTAGGACTTAAGATCAAAATCCTAGAATCAAGTACAGTGGACACTACCAAAGTCGAATTGTGATACCATACGTAATACCATTAATTGTTCCGTTCTCTTCAAAAAAAGACGACTGTCCATAAATGTCGATATCAATCCACTTTTGGATTTTCTTTTAGTTGTTCGATGTTACCAAATCAAAGGATCCTTCTCGTCATTCAGCAACCAGAGCTTGATACATCTAAACTTTGCCTTAAAATTACTACAATTTCTTTTTTAAGTGAAATCAAATTCATGCCAGGGAATAAAAGTGTATTATTTTTGTTGCACATCAGTAGACCTACGGCAATCCAGCTCCAGTCTTAACCGACACTAAATGTAGTCCAACGCGACCCGACTGTAGGGGAAACTGGGGCACATTTGACACTTAATTTTTAAATGTCTGTGGTATTTGCTAAAACTATAAATAAATTCCTGTGCTTATTTTAATGAGGTATTGACTACAGATATATTTAACTTTTCTAACAACTTCATCAGTATTTAAAAATTGTTTTTTAAGAATAGTAATTTTGTCAAATCTTGGCACTCTTGACTTTACAAGGGGAACATTTGACAAATGCAGTTTTATCTAGGTCTATTTTACCAGTTGTTTGAATGAAAATAAAAGTCTAAGACTTTTTGGATGACAGCGAGAAGATGAGGCTGGATTTGTGGGTTGTGGCAGTTTGAATTTGATTTCACTCCTTAACGCCAAAGAAATGCATCTCTGGTAGGGCTGGTAAAAACTCAACCTAATAAAATGGTTTCTTACAATGTTCACAAAATTACATAAGACCATAATGCCCGACTTCTAATCTCTCAACATATGTAAGTGTGTCGCCAAGACTCTAGCAAAACGTTTAGAAGGCATTAGCAATCCAAACAATTCGTTCGTTGCATAAAGGAAATAGACTTTTACCTCAGTTGTCACTTTGAGACAATTTGTTGACACCATTCTTATAACGTTTTCGCACCAATAAGAGAATGCCATTTACATGACTTTTTTTACTGTCATACCAATAGACAAGTGCGAGTAGCTCTTCAGATTTAATAGGTGTGTTTTTTTGGAAGCGTATACACGCTTAATTATATGTGCACAAAAAACGATCTTTGGCGCTTAATAAATCATCATAAAATCTTGTCAGCACCGACGATATTTATAATTTTATATAATTTCGGCTTAATGTTTACTATTAAAATTAATACTGGTTAGTATAAGTCGAAAGACATAGTTTAAGATTAAGTTAAGCTGAGAGTGCCTGCTAAGGGCATCCAACTAGTTTAAGCACTTTTGTCTAGCATATAAGAATTTTCAATGAGTTTAAAAATAAAAATGCATTTAAAAAAAACAAAAAAATATATTTATTACAATTCTGTCAGTCAGCGGTTTTAGTCGTGTAAGGTGATAAATGATTGTTAATGGGCACAATCTTCTATTTGCGATTGTGTAGCATGACCATCTTTTTAAAAGCAAAACCATTTAATTATTATAAAATAAAAACATTTTTCTTCAAATGAATAGAGTTGATTATGAAACTTAAAAGCAATGTATAGCAGAGACACTCTGGGTATGCCAAAAGTTGCATACTTATGGATGCAAAAACATTTAAAAATGATCTAATACATCAACCACACCTACAAATGCATGAACAAAATAGAGAATGGGCTAATCTCGTAAACCACATACACCAACCTAATGAATGAATGAATAAATTCAGGAATGAACACACAAAAAATAATGTTTGGATGCATTGTTTTTATCCGCGCTTATTTCTTAAGCGGCGATAGATATGATGAGTACCTTAAGCGGATATAGGATTTGTTGTTAGTGAATTTCACATGCAAAGCATATATACGTTTGAAAAAAAAATATATAGTTATATTAAGTAAGAAAACACACCCAAATTTTCTGTATTTGTTTTTATTAATGTGCTCCATACATAACTTTGTGAAGATACAAGGAGGTTTTTCCAAAATGATCCGCGATCGAACACGTCCGAAATTGCACTAACTTCCTCTAACCATTGGTCCCCCTACATCTCCTAAAATGAGAGGTGAGAGAGAATGTGAGAGAAAGTAAAGCCAACGCACACTTGGTGTTTGATCTGGGCAAACACCAAGTGTCGCCAATACAATAACTCTCTCTCCCGAATGTTTAACAATATATATGGGTGGCGCTACAGCCCGTAGAGGGCCAGGGCCTATCTTCTCTCACGCGTTGAAGGGACCTACAGTTTATTGTCGACTCCGAACGGCGAATTTGAGAAGCTTTTTCTAGACAGGAAATACTCTTTGAGCATTGTCAGTGACTCGAAAGAGGCGGAGCCGTGAAATATGAAAGGTGGTAAATTTGGGTATCGAACCTGGCACCCTCTGCGTAGGAGTCTACGCACTAACCCACTACGCCACGGCGACTTACTCTTGCAAAAAAACACACCTAATATTGTCACGAACGGCATTCTAAAGTTTTATAAATTGATTAGCGGGAGTTATGTAATGCAACACGTTACAGCTCTGCAACGTATGCAGCAACAATGCACCTACGCACTTGCATTTGTCTGGTCCCTCATTCCCCTTTAAGTTTTAAATTGAGTAGAGTCCTTTTCATTTCTTTGTCTCCACCTGTTTGTTTTTGATAAGCCCATTGTTAACTTGTCTTGTTGTATCGGCCAGACTTATTATTTAAAGCTTGATTTTGAATTGATTTTTTTCCTTTTGTTAAATGTTCCGAGTTTTACTTCGTCTAATTGTATACGTTTTGCGCATCTTGAAGAATAATTAGGTATTTCATGGGACCCTCTTAAGGCAAACCGTGTGAACCTCTTTTGTATTCTTTCAGTTCTTTTGGTGGTGTTTTAGTATATTGTTGACCAGACAACACATTGATAGTACCAATGACATGAAAATTGCTTTTAATGTTTACATGTCCTTAAGGTCCCCATAAATTCGTCTGAAAAAAACCTAAGATATAATCGATATAATAAAATCGATGTAGGCTGTCAATTTGGAGTCAAAGATAACACCAAGATCTTTCACTTTACTAACTATTGGAAGCTTTCCACCTCCGAGCTTGTACATGAAATTGACGGGTAACAATGTTGTATGGCCGCGAAAGATTTTACATTAATTATTTACTTAGCATAAGATTATAAGTTTAAAAATGAGTTAGTATATTTTTGAAAAATTCAGGCAGTCCTGAATAGAGAATATTGTACTAAATAATTGTATGTCACTTGCAAACATTAAGCAATACGAGCATTACGAATAAAATGAATGAAAGTGGTGCCAAATCTTGCCAAACCTTGGGGAAGACCAGACTGTACATTAGTGAATAGTGAATGAAACCCACCAATTTGTACAACTTGCTTCCGGTTGAACAAATAAGACTTTAGCGATTTCAAAAAGCTTTCATTAACTCCAGGCTTTATTTTTTAATTCTCAATTCATGATGAACTCTAAAAATTGATGAAACTGATTCTTTCACAAAAAAAGTTTGCCTCTGAGTAACAAGCTTTTCGAACAACTTTGATATTGCAGAAATTTTAGAAATGGGCCTGTAATACTTTACTTGATATTAACACCACTTTTGTGAATTGGATAAAGGAAGCATATTTTCCATTCGTCGTCGATAAAGTTAACTTGTAATAGATTCATTAAAATTAATTTTTGTTTTCAAGGCATTACTTATGACCTTGTGACTTACTGTGAAGTGAGTTTTTATTTTGTGTCGAGTTTTGATTTGTTGTCGAGCAATTGAATTTAATTTGAGGTTATGTTGATGTAAATCCCATTTTAATGCGAAAGGGGAACGGGGAGTGCTTCACTTCCTTTCTGTGGCACTAAGGGAGGAATGCGTGGGTTGCGGAAGGAATGTTATGATTTGATGGGAGGGTACTTTGAGATGGCAATGAACTTGTGATTTATTGGCAAATATGACGACATCTTTCTGAGGGCACACGACAGGTTGCACTGGTGGGTCGATGAGGATTACATTTTAATTTAAGAAAACTGTTTCAAGGAAAATGTTTTCTTACTTATTAGGTTTGTGGCCCATGGAGGGTCTGAACCTGAGCAATAGTTGCCCTCATTGTTGACGGAGTCAGATCAAGCTGTCTGTTGCGTCAGCGATGACATTGTCCTTATACCGGAAGTTTGGTCCCCCTCTTCTTCTTGGACCAATAAGGACAATCCATAAGTGAATTCTACAACCAACGGGTAAGACAGGTAATCCCAGGAGGCTCGGTTTCGAAGAGGGACCTCTTACCTGTTGGT
Organism: Eristalis intricaria; assembly: GCA_964034865.1. NCBI lineage: Eukaryota > Metazoa > Arthropoda > Insecta > Diptera > Syrphidae > Eristalis > Eristalis intricaria. Next base: position 155,720,893 of record OZ035873.1, on the reverse strand, counting down.
TGTAGAATTCACATATGGGTTGTCCTTATTGGCCTTAATGAAGACACCCTGTCCTTTAAACATCGTAGTAGACTGATTTGCAAAAGATAGTGCCTACTGTGCTCACATCTTCCCGAATACATTACCAGATTGAAGGAATCAAACTACGCGGGAGTCCTTAAACGGTATGTGTGGGGTATGTGTCAGCATGATGTGGCACAATCAGATGAATTCCCAGGATCTCGAATCGACGATGAGCTCGAATAGATTCTGGCAATGAATCGTGATCAACGGGCCTATAAATCGATAAAGAGGTGATGTCTATCGATATGAATCCCGCTTATCTTTTCCAAGGCGTCCTTGTGCGAGGTAGTGTGGTGCAAAAACGCTTTCGACGTTCATAAATTAGATCTGATATGCCAATCGTCGGCCATCAGGAAGAAAATCTTCCCAAATTCAAGAACTTCGTCACCTTATGACCTTGTGACTTACTGTGAAGTGAATTTTTTCTCTTTATTCGGTGGTCAAGAAGTGAGGTGGAATATCTCTCTAAGAGTTTATTTCTGATTATAAGTCTCCAGTAAATTCCACAACCAATCTCAGAGAGCGTGGGTCGTTTTGAAATAATCAGGCTTCATGTGACGGTTGAAAAGAGTTCACTCATCTAATACAAGAACATTTTCGTGCCCAAGAATCACTTTCACATTCAAGGTGGCGCTTAAAAGCGATACAACCCGCTGGAGGCAGCTGTCACGGGCATGCCTCTACCATTCGATGATGCTACTTCCGATACACATTCAATTGCTGTGCACTTCCAGGAATCAAAAGTTAACATCCCCCGTCCATGCATTCCACAGGCGATCTTCAAAGTCACAGCCAGCCCCAACATGATGCTCTCGAGAGCACCTTTCCAGCCTTTGAACAAACATTTCCCGAAGTCTCCCTCTCAATCAATGGCCTTATTTAAAGAGTTTGCTCAAGCGAAATCATTGTTATCATCGTCTTCAATGGCACGTGGCCCTCAAACCTCCCGGTGTCAGGTCCTAAGCTAACTTTCGGTAGCTTCTTTTCCGGGAATTGTTGTTCTGTTCAACAAGTTACCACACGCTCTCCGCCAATCTGTTGCTTAAAACCACACCCGAACACCGTCGCCCACTTGCCAACATATATTCAATTAATCTTCCTCAATTCCAGATGATCCGAAGTATTGATTGAGTCTTAAATAAAAGTGCCGCACAATGAAAACAGAAATAAAATTGCGAGAAAAAAAAATCTGAGGGATATTATTATTCGCAGGCATGTCCTTTCATGTCGCGTTTACACGTGCAAAATTCTATTTCGGGCGGCACTCGACTGCCCATCGAGCCGTGTGATTAAATTCAAAAACAGACTTCGGTTCCCGTACGGGAACAGTGAATTCGGCAAAACTGTATGATTATCCTTGTGGATTCGGCTGGCAATTGCTTATCAATTGAAAAGTTCATTCATCACGAGGGCTGCTAGTCGGTCGTCGGGCTGGTCAGGACTCGGATTTATTTTGCAAGCTCTGCGAATTGTGCAAATCACAGGGTACCATTTGGAGCGACGTTTCTGTTTGTGCTTGCGTTACCCCTTGTCCGTGGCAAACACATCCCCGAGTCGGATTGAGTTCTATTTGTGAGTTCTGTGAATCCCAGCGATTTATTTCAGTTGAGGGAGTTTCCGCTTCGCTCCGAACTGCGTTGGCGTTCGCTCACACAAGACAGGAGGACAGCCGGTGATCTTCCGACTCGCTACACTTTTCCAAGCGATTAAATATTTAGTGGAGAATCGGGCTTAATCGACAAGCGAGGAGACGTCTTACTGTGTCCCAGTGAATTGGAATCGGGTCCCTCCTGTGTGTAGTACAGGCGGAGAGGGTAAATTAAAAAAGGAGACTGCTACGTTTGACTGAGATGTCCTTTCATCCTTATCAGGTGCTTTCGGATAACATGTTCATTGGAGAAAGGGTTTTTTTTTCGTCCCCTTGCCCTCTTCCACGGACAGTCGTTGCACTCGATATTCCGTGTTGTATTTCATCGTCAAGCTAATCGCTTGGACAGGGGCCTCTCCACAGCTTAACGCTTCACGGATAAACTTTTTCAATTTTTCGTTCTCCCCAACCGCCCGGGCGCCCTTTAAGTGGGCGCAAATTCCAGGAAGCAACTTTGTAAGAATAACAAATGGAACACAAAAAAACACGCAGAAAAGCGTGAGCGTATTACCTTCACTCAGACGGCAAAGGAAACGTCTAATAACAGAAGTTTGCGTGTCACTTTGAACGGGCTCGACGAACGGGCGAGAAGGATTGGCGTTTGACTGCGAATGGTGGCCGGGTGGTTGGGTGGTTGGGTGGTTGGATGGTGAGACGGAATTGTAAGAGTTGTGTTATTAAATTTCTAATTTCTTCCATTAAACTTGCTCGAATGGAATGTCGGCGGGAGTTGTGAAAAGTTTTGATTTGTTGTCGAGCAATTGAATTTAATTTGAGGTTATGTTGATGTAAATCCCATTTTAATGCGAAAGGGGAACGGGGAGTGTTTCACTTCCTTTCTGTGGCGCTAAGGGAGGAATGCGTGGGTTGCGGAAGGAATATTATGATTTGATGGGAGGGTACCTTGAGATGGCAATGAACTTGTGATTTATTGGCAAATATGACGACATCTTTCTGAGGGCACACGACAGGTTGTACTGCAGAGTGGATGAGGATGGACATTTAAATTTAAGAAAACTGTTTAAAGGAAAATGTTTTCTTACTTAATAGGTTTGTGGCCCATGGAGGGTCTGAACCTGAGCAATAGTTGCCCTCATTGTTGACGGAGCCAGATCAACCGGTCTGTTGCTTCAGCGATGACATTGTCCTTATACCGGAGGTTTGGTCCCCCTCTTCTTCTTGGACCAATAAGGACAATCCATAAGTGAATTCTATAACTAACGGGTAAGACAGGTAATCCCAGGAGGCTCGGTTTCGAAGAGGGACCTCTTACCTGTCGGTTGTAGAATTCACATATGGATTGTCCTTATTGGCCTTAATGAAGACACCCTGTCCTTTAAACATCGTAGCAGACTGATTTGCAAAAGATAGTGCCTTCTGTACTCGTCGGCCATCAGGAAGACGAAAATCTTCCAAATTCAGCATCTGAACTGGATCTGGTGCTTGCTCCCTACAAGAACTTCGCCACCGTCAGTGAAGGGCTCCAATGGCAATCCCTGCTGTGCTCCCTTCTTCAGAGCTAGAATGTAAAAGTATTTCGTCCAATGGAATTAGGGTTTCTTGGTTTCTTATCACTCCCTGCTGATCATGTAACATGATAGCACCCAGAATTTTGACGAACATGAGTCTCTTTCCTTTAGCCAGCGGGAATGTTTTGACATTATTATGAAATGCCCGTATTTTGATTTTTCACTTTCAGAGAGGAACCGTGGTTTATACGCCGTGATTTATAAAGATGAATAAAGAAAATCATGAACGGGTATGGGTAGGTTGTTAGTCATCCACTTTGAAAGGCACTGGGAATAAATGTCTTCAAACTCTTAAAATAAAAACACTCAAGTCACTTTGCGTGCAAGCACTCTTTTCCACTCCACTACAAAGGAGCAAATAGAAATTCCTCTCACAACCATTAAAATACTACTAAAGGAAAGAGTAATACAGATGAAGATTAGAAGGCACCAAAACCCGGGAAGTGGTCTCATACGCTTGTGTTGACTGCGGTGGGCACTATTCCATAGAAGGTTCGCAAAAAGACGGCTTCTAATTGATAGAATCCTGCTGCTATAAGCTTGCGACTAAAAAAATCTGGGAAGAATATTCCAAGAAATATTAGTTGAACACTTCAATCCTAGAGAGATTCAAACAGAGAAACCTACTGTATGAATATCGGTGGCCTCTATAACTTTTTCTGTATAACGTGGAATGTGTCCAGCCCATCGTATACAGTAGTGGACAAAACTAAAGCACCCCACATAAGTAAAGTGGGTTTTTTTGAGAATGTTTCTTGTATCGAGTGACAGATAGAAACGAGGAAACTAAAATTGTTTTTCCTATTTTTGAATCTTTAAGCTAAATATTATTTTTTTGACAAACTGAGACGATTTTATTTATAGTAATTTCATATATTTATTGAAAATTATATTTCAAACCATTTGAATAGGGGAAACGCGCGCGTTCGTTTCGATATGGAAAACTGAGGCTCGCGCTTTCTGACAAAACATTCTCTTAAGCTCAATGAAACGTGTAGCTATCAACGCCCGACCGCGCCAATGCGCCTTTGCCATTCAGCCTTAAGGGTTGACTATAATGCGCATGAGCTAATGTCAAATGAGCTAACCTATAACTGTCGTCGACGAATGATTGTGAAAATTTCGTCAAGCATGGGTGAATTTGGCAGATGGGATATTGTGTGCACAGACCACACAGAAGTTTCGTTAAGCATTAGCTAGTGTGAATTCAATTGCACCGCAGACATACATATGTATGTAAACGAACTGAAAATGGGCAAATCTGATGATATTGAGTTCTAATTCGTTTATACGCATGTATATGAAAACAGAAATTGTTTCTCTTTTTTTATAATTAAGTGAAAAATATAAAGCAAATTCGTGAAGAATTTCAGACCGATGGATATGCTCGCATGTGCTTAATAAGCATGTGCTTAGTAAGCATTTCGTTAAGATGTGACCCTAGCGACTGGATATTACGGTCTGAGAAAATTCAACGTGCGACCGCCCCATTTCGGCTTTAACATATGATTTACATGAATCCTACTGAAAATGTCATGTAAGTCATAAAATATACATGACTTCATTAAACATAGGATGATTCCCACCGAAATGACTATTTAGGACATGAAGTAAAACCAAATAAAATTATATAGAATACAGCCAAGCGCTAGGACAATTTGCCGAAAAATTGTGACTGGTTGTATGGCAACTTTATGTTTTCTTTAGGATTTCAGTACGATTTGGTACAGAAAACAGAAAGTTGCCTTACAACCATCCACAACTGTGATTTTGAAGGTTGTCGTTTTCCTGACCAACGGAATGCTATTCATCGCAATTGGCAATCCCGAGCTTGCACTTCTTCCGGTATGGCTTCATTCCATTAACATCACGAGGATCGAAACCAATCGAGGCAGACATTTATTTACCGTCGCAACGTGAACTAATGCTTCTTTTGCCCATATCCTCCATGGCTTAATGCAGGTCACATCGAATTTCATTCAACATTGAAGAAAAAACACCCTTCAAAGATTAAAAAGTACCGAAAGGTTCTTGTGAATGAGAATTACTTCAAAATGACTTCTAAAGCTTCACTCAAATCATGGCTAATTGAATTCGTTTGATTACATTTATTGACTTCACTTAAATAAATTATTAATTAATGATTGAATGAAATTAATGCTGATTTCACATTTTGTAGAAGTTGAAGTCTCTTCGATGCAGTGATTGAAATCAATGTAAAAATGTTCTGTTCAGATTTTATAAAAACTCGCATTTCTGGTTTTCTGACAAATTTTATTTTTCAGTTTCGTTACGAGTCGCTATAAAATTCCTAGGAAGTACAAATAAGTTAAAGTCGACGTTAGTAATAACAAGCACATACTTTTAGTTTTTTTTTCAAATAAAGATACGTTATAATAGACTTCAATTTACACACAGTAAGAGTCCAAAAATAAAAAAGAAAGAATTAAGAAAAAACACATTTTTGGAATCACAATTCAAAGAAACGAGACTCTGTTCTCGGTTCGACTCTCGATTTATGTTCGAGACCAACGGTAAATTCTAGAAAGTCAGGGTTGTTTACAGTCATGGTTGTCTACAGTCAGGTTTGTTTACAGTGATGGTTGTTAACATAAGTAGTTCTGGAAATTGAATTGAATTGAATGAAATTTCAAACCACACAACTTTCAATTACAGTTTAACACATTGGAGTATATGAGAACTGTTATTCGGTACGAACACATTATCATAGAAAAGCATTATCGATTGAAAACTTCGTCCTTCTTCTAGCGTACCTAATCAAATTAAAGCAAAACTTTTTTGATAAGAACGCATAGATTCATAGTTCTATTTCACCCGATATATCTTGTAAAGGCATTTTTAACCCTCTCTAGACGTAATACATGCTTTACATAAATTGGACAAAATATAACAGAAAAATATTCCAGATACTGGTGTACAGACTTTAATTACATTCGTGGATACTTGCAACATGCGAGCAAATCAGTATCATTATCAAATAAAATAAATAGTAATGGCGCTAGGCAACTGCCTTGGGAACCCTAATACAAAACAAATACTAACTTGCACTACTGTTTGAGTCATATTTGAAAGTCGAAATCCAGTTGTCAGTGAGTGTAGAGTCAATACGAATGACTTGAATTTATACAAGATTTATACAAGATGTGACTGCTGTCAAATATGCTGAATACGAGGAGGAGGATAAATATTAGGCGAGAATTTGTCACTTTGTCGGGGACTTAATATGACTTTTGTCACCCTCCCCATCATGTGTATTCTGTTAGTCACATTTGATGAGATGTGATTGATGATAAGGGTGTCAAAAGACAAATAATATAACACACATATTTTTGGGTAACACATCTGTATATCGAAACGGATTCGAAGAGCTTCACTGCAGGGCTCTTTGAAGAAGTTCAAAGTCACTTGGAAGGGCGCCATATTACCCATAAGCCCTTGACGATGAAGGTCTTAGTGAGATTGGTTTCTAACATATGTATTAGACATATGTATTTGTCTACTCGGGGCTCTAATCATTTATTACATCTAGGTTAAGTTCATAATTGTAAAAATACTGTAGCCGTCTAGAGTTTGGGTTTATAAATGTAAAAACTCTGCATTACTATCGCAGCTTTTCTTTAAGGTTTGTACCAATGTAAGTGGAATTTTCTTCAAGATACTGGTATCCCGAGCTAGCAGCATGAACAATTCACGGTATATTATTCTCCATTTTTCCTGGCGAATACCTCTTCAAACTCATACCACTCTCTCAGCGGAACTGCGGTATGTATTACTTCTCGGGGTCTGGTTACCATATCAGGCTATGTGCTCGATATTCGGCTTTTCTTTCTCTTTCGAGCCTTCTCGTTCTGCACGCTCGTTATAAAGGACCAAATCTGCAGTCATTTGTCCGCTGACTCTCTCATATGACTAACTAGGAGATCGGGAGTGGGGAGACTCGTTCTCGCCAGCCACCGTGAACCTCTTGCAATGCAATATTGCGTGCTCGGCGTCCTCCTCTTTGCCCGCGCATTCTGGTCAGGGGGTTGTGTTGTCGTGACCAAATCTGTTGAGGTATTTCCGGTAACTTCCGTGGCCCGGCAAGAACTCCGTGAGATGGTAGTTGCAGTTCCAGTGAGTTCTCGGTGCAGGGAACTAAGTCCCCGGAAACTAAGTCCACTGAAAGTTTTAGTTCCCATTAAGTGGGAACTAAGTCTACTTTAGTAAAATGGACTTAATTCCCATGCAAGGTGGGAATTTAGTTAAAAAAAAAAACAGTTTGGTTTTAGTTCCCTCTAAATGTGAAATAAGTTCCCACTCTTAAAAGAGATAATGTTCCGAAAAGTACTCACCTCCGACTTTCTAGAAATTTTGTCTATGCATAGTCTACCACATAGGAAGCTTAAATCCAAATCGGTTCGCAAGCCATTGGAACGGACGAAAAGAATATTTAACAATCGACAAGCCTGAAAGGAAAAGAGCCAAATATCTTGTAAACCGTAAGCCGTATGTGTTTGTTGATGCTAATGTTGCCAGGAGCTACGCCTGCAAGAAAGTCTGATGTATTTAAAGCATGAGGTGGGTGGCTAACAGGATTGAACCCTTTTTTTCCTGAGGGCTTAACCCGCTCACGCGACTTCCTCGCTCCGCTAAAGGTATGCCAACAACAGTCAGGCAGGCGCCTGAAGTTAAATTAACAAACATCACCAGTTTTTCTAAAACGAAATAAAGCCAAATCGGAAAGTTGGCGTTAGCTTTGTTTTTTTGCAAGCGTATATACGCTTAATTTTGAAGTGCACAAAAAAATCGATCATCGGCACTTAATGATTCGTCATAAAACCTTGGCAGCACCGACGACATTTATGACATTTGCTGAGCAGTCAGGCGTGTAGTCGTGAAAGGTGATGGTTTATCTTTGATGGTCACAATCTTGGTTTTGTGACTGTGTAGCGTGAGCATCACTTTAAAAGCGAAAACACTTAATAATCATAAGATAAAAAAATGTTCATCAAATGAAAAGAATCGTTTACGAAACCTAAACGGAATGCATAGCAGAGACACTATGGGTATATCAAAAATTGCATACTTATGGATGCCAAAACAATTAAAAATGATCTAATACATCAACCACACCTGCAAATGTAAGCCACATACAGCAACCTAAACAATGAATGAATAAATACAGGAATGAACACACAGAAAATAACGTTTGGAAGCATTGTTTTATCCGCGCTTATTTCCTAAGCGGCGATATTTATGATGAGTAACTTAAGCGGATATAGGACTCGTTGTTAGTGTATTTTACATGCAAATTGAAATTAAGGCGTATATATGCTTGCAAAAAAACGCAGCTGTTATTTTTAAATTCAAAACGAAATAAGGCCGAAAACCAGAAAATCAAAAATAAAATTCTGAAACCATCATCTATGCCACAGTACGACTCCGTACGTCGTTCGTCTCTTAGACATAGAAATCGTCTTCGCTTGTTTTTTTTTTGACGATCTCTCCTAGCTACTCCATATTCTTGTGGAAAATTTATACCGATTTCCACAGCAACTTAAACTAGTTTCTCAACTGAATACTGTATCCAACAACTATTCCCTGTGTGAAAGTATAATGGGCTGATAGTTCTAAGGCCACTCTTAAGACACCTTTGCCTTCTTCCCTACCTGAGACTGAAATATAACTTCAAGGATCTGTGCTCATAAATTCCTTTTGACTTTTCACGGAAACATTGAAGCAGAACCCTTACCCACTTCATGCTGCCAAGAGGCACGTCCTGTACTCCGCAGCCGATATTTATCTGCAGCAAGGATATCCTGATATGAAAACAAAATCAATAATCCCATTTGCACATTAAGGATGTCTAGACTGTTATTACAGCGCACGAAGGGATAAAAGTACGGGTTGCCCAGTGGCCACCCATGCATAATGCACCCCGATAAACTAAGTTATTTCAAAGCTACTTCCGCCGCGCCCCGAAGACCCTTGTCCGCGGTGACAAAGGGCTTATTTTCCACTTTGAAGGAAAAAGGAAAGTTTTCCGCAGTAAATCATGGGTCATTGGGTCTAATTTAAAAGACATTATATCCTGTCTCAGAGTGTAGGCGGCGGCATTGCTTGCTGCAGGTCAGTTTGAACGTGAATTCCGGGTTGGAATGGCAGCAACCGGAGATTCGAAGGTGCTTCCCAAGAGGGAGCCGCTGAACATCGGCGAGTTGATGAAGAGATACCTGAAGCTGTACTGCGACCGTTCGACCATCCACGGGGTCAGGTATCTCTTCAGCGACGACCTCACCGGCATTGAGAGGTAGCTTGTGACCTTGACGTCTGCTCCAGCTTGAAGTCGTCCCTTTTCAGGTTGTGCTGGGCGAGCATGGTAATCACTTCGTTGATTGTGACCCTAGTCTGCTACCTGATCCTGGCCCAGAGGTACTCGGAACAGCTGCTCATCACCGTCGTCGAGAACTCGCAGTATCCAGTGTTTCATGTCATGTTTCCCGCCGTTGCTGTGTGCCATCAGAAACGCATCAACTGGGACAGGATAAGAGAGGCCAGAGCAGAGGTTCTGCCTCCGGACGCGTCCAATGAGACCGAGGCTATATTTTACGACTTTGTCAAGCGAATGGAAACGCTCCGGTTTGGATCCTTCTCGCAGTTCAGTCACATGGAGGATCTTGATTTGGAAAAGATTGACTCTCTCAACATAACGCGTCTGGCTGCGCTGACGTCGTTCAAGTGCCACGAGATTTTCGAAGGAGAGTGCTACTGGCGCAAGGACAACTTCTCCTGCTGTGAGCTCTTTGTGATGGAGAAGACCGAGGCGGGAGTGTGTCTGGTCTTCAATTCCGCAATCACTGGGGAGTCCAGGAAGAAGATGGTAAGAATGGGTTCCCTGAACGGTTTCCCCATGCGATTTTATTCTTTTGGCGACATCCTAGGCGACCGATGCAATGTATCCTTGGCGGAACTCAAAGTCGGGCGAGGAGAGTGGTCTGAAGTTCACCGTCAAACTGAATTCAACTGATGATGGAATTTTCGTAAGTAGCGTCGTGTTCGTGGCGGTGCCGTGACTGTGGTCCCATTTCAGATGATGATTAAGAAACCGGAACAGTGGAGCGATGTGGTGTATTCCATAAAGGCAAATATGGACTCCGTTGTGGTCGTGCGGCCAGAGTACACCACGACGGATACAAATGCGCAACAGATACCACCAGAACGCCGACGGTGCATATACGACGTGAGTTGCAAGTGGTCACTGCGTCCGTTCTCAATGATTGTCCTTGTTTCAGACTGAAACGAGTCATTATCTGTTCAAGAACATCAGAGGGCTTAAGTATCAGCAGAGGAACTGCGTGAATGTGTGCCATGAAGAGTACCTCCTGCGATACTGCAACTGCACGATTCCGATGTTCTTTCCATGGAATGGTAACTTGAGGCGCAGTACCTCAAAGGAAGTCGATTAAGAGTGGATTCTTTTCAGACACACGCAGAGAGTGCAAACCATCCGACTATAGGTGCATCTACAAGTTCCGAGGTAAGTCGTGTGAGGGCTGCCTGTGTCCTCTTTTTCTTTTTTCATAAACCATACGAGAATCGTCGACTGCCACCCGTTTGGATGGAGGAGGTCTAAATTGAAAGTGGCGCCCGACAGAAAATTTTCCACACCCAAAAACATAATCTTCTCCACTCTCAACACAATTTACTTGCAGACGTCTTCAGTTTTGACAAGCGCCTATTTGAGGATCAGTACGTGAGGAACATGCAAGGAGGCATGCTGTGTCCCTGCCTAGTGAGCTGCGATGCCCTCCAGTACTTCGTGACTGTCAACAATTTCCCCATTGTTAAGTAACTATAAGACATGTCATCTAACCATTTGCTTAAGATTTTGATTTCAGCCGGGGTTTGAATGACACTCCAACCATCAACGTTGACGTTCACTATCAATCCGAGGTCGCCCTGAAATACCGCACCAGTCGGGAGTTCACCGCTATGGAAATGATTGGTAAGCAACTGTGTCCTCACTTCAACAGCCCTTTCTTAACGCAGTGTCCTCTCTTTTAGCAAGTTTTGGTGGAATAATTGGACTCTTTCTGGGCGCATCAATTGTCAGCGCAATCGAAGTGTTCTACCATCTGTCGTTTGGTCTCGTCATTTATCTGAAGATCAATCATATTTTCGACTTCATATGGGGGAGCTTGAAGAGGTTCTGGAGAAAGATGAAGAAAAGATACAGCAATGAATCGACCATCAAGTGTGCTTCGTCAAGTCAACCAAGACAGGCGTGGCTCATGTCAAGCAAGCAAAGGCGTTATTAACTAAAAACACATATTTATATGTATTTTACTGTTTCAAGCAATTTTGTGTTGACTTCTTGTTCCAGTTGAGTGCAATTAATAAATTATCCACTGAGGCTGGTATGATGCCTGTTCACTGCTTGATTTTATATTACTCAACTGATTTTGACAACGCAAGTAGGATCTTTGGCGGCCCACCTCGATGTTGAGACACATTTTTTGGACATATAAAAACAAATCTCAACACTTTTTAAAAAAACAAAAACAAATATAAAAATATAGGCCTGACTAAATTTCTGCAAAGAACATAAAAGCTGATTTGACTAGAAACTGACAACACTATAAACAAGTCAAAATCTACAAGGTCCGACCCGACGTAAACTTAAAATTTCAGTCAAATCCGTCGTAAGGCAGCAGCAGAAGAAGAAAAACTAAAATTATTTTTTGCTCGCCACTGTATGTATGGATTCCTTGCAATGTATATGTAGACCAATATGTACACATATAAGAACCCCCAGAGTTTGTAAAGACGAGCACTCTGATTATACAAACTGTGTTTCTACATCAAAAATGTGTTAGAAACTGTGAATGTGAGTAAAGGTTTGGAGCTAAATCGACACCTTTTTAGTGTTACGCTGCTAGGTTTAGTCAGTCGGCTAGTCAAATGCTCACTTTAAAACAAAAACTGGGAGCGTATTTTATTTGCCAATTTTTGAAAATTACTTACATGACCCGTCTAGAACGGACACCTCTTATAAAAGAGACAATTATGTTGCAATTATGACAATTATGCAGCAGCTGCCCCCTATAGAGAAGTTTCACTGCATTATCACCCTCCAACCAACCCTTTAAATGCTAGTTATTATTAATATGTTGTTATTAACAATATGATAATGTGATGTTATCAATCCATCAATTAGTAGTGGTGTTGTAAGGACACTTTTATTAGATCGTCTCTTATGTATGTCCAAATGGACGAAGCACAGTGGTCCCACAGTGGAAATATATACCCGAGGTGATATATTTATTTATATATATTTTTCTCGGCCAAATGGTAAAGAAAATATGAGAACCTACAAAGACAAATTTTTGTTGACTTTTCATGATCCGTTTGGCTCAAACTTGGGACTTTGAAATTTGCAAAAAAATTTAAGTTTATTTTTTTTTAAGCAAATTTGATGTGGCATACAAGGGGCATACATTTGGCCTTCAAACTGCGTGGACTATCGCGCCACCCATATTATTATTATTATTATTATTATTATTATTATTATTATTATTATTATTATTATTATTATTATTATTATTATTATTATTATTATTATTATTATTATTATTATTATTATTATTATTATTATTATTATTATTATTATTATTATTATTATTATTATTATTATTATTATTATTATTATTATTATTATTATTATTATTATTATTATTATTATTATTATTATTATTATTATTATTATTATTATTATTATTATTATTATTATTATTATTATTATTATTATTATTATTATTATTATTATTATTATTATTATTATTATTATTATTAATATTATTATTATTATTATTATTATTATTATTATTATTATTATTATTATTATTATTATTATTATTATTATTATTATTATTATTATTATTATTATTATTATTATTATTATTATTATTATTATTATTATTATTATTATTATTATTATTATTATTATTATTACTCTTATTGTTATTATTATTAAAGCCACTTTTTGAGGGAACTGTTCTATGTTTGATGGGCTGTAACAAGAATGCTCCAAGAGACTTCAACGGGAACCAATTTTGTCTGGCTCTCTCCAAAAACCAATTTTAAAGTGGATCAATCTCGTGAATTTGTCTGCATTTTCAAACTATTTCTCTTGCAATGCTGGGGAAAATTGTTGTAATTACGAAACTAATTGATTTTATCTTCTTGTGTTTGCGGTTTCATAAGAAGCATATCCGCTTCACATGTCAAAAAGGACAAACAATTTCGCAATTAGGGCGTTGTTGGCGAAACAAATTGAGTTCTGACTTTTGGGGATCTGGAATGAGTTATGATTACTAGGAAGGTGATGTTATGCTTTAACGAAATTTTACTTAGTTATGCTTATAACGTAAATAGCTTATGTAGTGCAGTTGCATGTCAGCATTTGTTGTCCTTTTTTTTTCGCGATGGAAAGTATTGTTTATGAATATACATTCGTGCGTGGTTACTTTTTTGACTGAAATATTTCCATCTTCGGAAGCTTTTTTACCAAATAGTTACGGCAAATGAGTCACATAGTTTAAAAAGTAAAACAAAGGTTTTTGCCACATTTTAATGAACAGCGGTATAAGGTAGTGCTTAGGGTGAAACAAAAGTTTTCAATTAATTTTTTCATTTATCTATCAAGTTGCTTACGTACTAGCAGATTATGAACTCTTATACATTAAAAAGTCATCTTAATCATATTTTAATGAACAAGATCTTGAAAAGTAAATAGGCTTAATCATTATTTTTTAAAATGCAGTCGGCTCTCAGATATATCCAGATTTTGTGAATATTCCTTGAAAACTCTAATTACCCTTGTAAGTTGTTCATGTCTTCCGTAGGCACCCTATCAACTGCGCCATCCAGTCGTTTTGTTAGTTTAATGAATTCAGTGCAGTGATCAGTCGCTTTTGAGTTTTAAAAATGGGTGTCATTAAAAAAATTCTAAAATTATCAATTAAAAATTAAGAAAGGAGCTTTTCTTTGCCGTGAGTATAATGTGCAAAAATCTACAATCACCAGAATAAAAGGAAGAAAGGGCGAAATAAGTTTCCGATACCGAATGTAGACACGTAATATGGAGAAAGCACTGTACAAGCTGTTCCTAAAAAAAAAAAGATATCAAAATGCGCCAATTTCCAGCGAGGTCCTTAAGGCGAAGACTTCCTCAATGCATGCGAAGATAAAAGAAAGGTCAGCATCTTTTAATGGGAGTAATGGTTGGGTGACAAATTTTAAAAAGTGACTCGGAATTCGTGTGTTGGAAATTTGTATAGAAAAACTGTCAAACAAAACCGCAGTTTGTGGATCAATTTTTAATTAAATTTAAAAACAAAGTCAGAGAGCTCGACTCTGACGAGTCCGGATTGTTCTACCGACTTATGCCTTCAAATCTCTTGTAGTTTTTAGGGAATCGTCAGCTCCTGACCGAAAGATAAGTAAAGAAAGAATCACGTTTATCGCCTGCACCAATCCCTCTGGTTTACACAAAGTTAAGCTTTTCGTAATTGGTAAATCTGCAAACCCACGATATTTTAAAAATGTTGAACATATGTCTGTTGTGTACAAGGCAACAAAAAATGCTTGGATGACGTTAGCATTCATTGAACAATGGTTCAAATCGACATTTGTGCCTGAGGTAACAAAACTAAACCGGCTAAGGTAGGGCTTTATTAATACGTTTGTCTTTTAAATCCGACGGTTTTTAAGTTCGAAAGGTATATGCGAGCGAAGTGATGATGGGATGATTGTTGTTATGAGTTTTTTCCGGCAAACTGCACTGCAATTCTTCAGCCAACGGACCAGAATGTATAAATTTGACAAAGTTGCACTGTAAAAAATGTCTATTGGCGTTCTTGGTTGGATGTGAGGGAGCAGACCTTGAGTTAAAACTTAAAGCATTTAAACTACGAGATGTGATTTGCCTTCTATCAAGGATTGCAGACATATTCAATAAAAAAAATGCTGGAATGTATTGATGATTTTCATAGTGATTGAGAACATGAAGATGAACTTCCTTTGAGCACAGTGAGACCTCAAATTATTAATGAACTCGCGGTCATAGAATCACTATCAACTCTCTTAAATAACATATGTTGTAACAATTCTATTACAAATGAAGACATAAACGATTGGGTATGTGAAACTATTTATGAAAATGAGAAGTACGAAAATGAATCAGTCGAATTATGTTATGAAAGTGAACTCGAGGTTCAGATTCCTGCTCCGAAAACGAAGATTCAATAAAAATTGGTTACATTTAATATACATATTTACTAGATTATTTATTTATATTACATATTAGTGTTGATTTTCCTTGTTGAGCTTTTCATCTTCAATTGAACCTAAAAAAATATAAACGCGATTATTGCAACAACCTCGGTCATTGCAACTACGCTTGTTTTTATTAGTTGCGCAAAGCGAGAATGTACTGTATGTACATTTTATGGGGCACCCCATTCTCGATTTAAAATTTTGAGTACCGAAATGAAAATTTTTTAGAAAAAAACATTTCATATAAGATAGCCCTTCTTTTCGGCGGCGCATGTGATTTCGACTCACTGGAACATCTGAAAAAAAAATTCCAAGGGGATTAGAAAGAGTTCATGTTTGGCTCTGGTATGAACTAAGATTATTAATTTCGCACAAAAATTAACAAAAGGGCGGACCTTTGAATCTTCTTTTTAATCGCTTTTTTTCAGCCGCAGATCAATTAAAAAAGTAAAGAAGACCTTCACCGATTTGATTTATCCTAGTTTATACCAAAGCTACATACGTATAGAATAACGTATTCTACCGAAAAATATTTGGAACCGATTGGATAGTTTTCGAATAACCTCAGGCACCAGTCGTAAAAACCCCGTTTCGAGTAACGCGTTTGAAGTTTTGAGAAGCAAATTCTTGGGTATAAAACTTTCCTCGCTTCTACAATAAATCGGCTATATCAGCTGTGTTTTTTTGCAAGCGTATATACGCTTCACTTAAAAGTGCACAAAAAAACGATCTTCGGCGCTTAATGATTCATCATAAAATCTTATCAGCACCGACCACATTTATGACATTTGCAGCAGCAACGACTACACACCTGAGTCGTGGAAGGTAATGGTTGATTTTTGATGTTCACAATCTTCGTTTTGTGACTGTGTAGTGTCACCATCACTTTAAAAGCAAAATCACTTAATAATTATAAAATAAAAACAGTTCTCATCAAATGAAAAGAAATGATTACGAAACCTAAACGGAATGAATAGCAGGGACACTCTGGGTTACCAAGAGTTGCATACTTATGGATGCCAAAAGAATTAAAAATGATCTAATACATAAGCCACACCTGCAAATGTAAGCCACATACAGCAACCTAAACAATGAATGAATAAATTCAAGAATGAACACACAGAAAATAATGTTTGGAAGCATTGTTTTTATCCGCGCTTATTTTTTAAGCGGCGATAGATATGATGAGTAACTTAAGCGGATATAGGATTTGTTGTTACTGTATTTTACATGCAAATTGAAATTTAAGCGTATATATGCTTGCAAAAAAACCCAGCTATCTAAAAGAGTTTTTGAAATTTTTACTTGAAATATTCTCCAAATTCTTGAAGTGTTCTAGGTTCGAATTAACATCGAAATAACATCGATCTTTTGAAACCGAGAATGGGGGGGTCCCCTTATATGAAAAGATAAGGCATCCCTAACAATCATTACGTCATATGCAATAGTCCAGTTGTTAGAGATTTTAAGCCAAGCAATAGACACCTTTCCATATAGTTCGGGTAAGAACTCCATTGCATTTTAGAAAATATGGATTTCGTAAATCTTTTTGGAAATTTTTCAATGCGCTCATAATATGTGTGACAAAATTAGGATTCCATACAACCACCACACATTCAAGAATAGATTTGGCCATGGAGTTACAATTCATGAAAAATTCAATTTATTTATGTCCATAGTGATTACAGCTTCAGTTTAAGCAACAATTTAGAGTTATTAAAAATAATAAATAATTATGTTATGCAGCTAAAAGAAAAAAAATGATTTTCGATTTTTATTTAATTTTTTTAACTTATTATTTTAACGGAATAAGTTAATGACTAATACGTGAGCTAAATCAGCCATTTTTGAACCACAATAAAAACCCGTGGCCTTTGTATCATGTTTTATTCATTAAGATCAGTCCACAGGTGTAAGAGTTTCATATTTTTATTTTTTACATTTCCAAATCTCCCATACAACGGGACCACTGTGCGAAGCCGGATCAGATTTTCGAATCCATTATAATACATTTTCGTCAGATTCGACGCCCACTCGATTTCCCATCCTGCCGTTTCGACCAAGATGTCAGTGATGTGCGTCCTCCATGACCGACACATATCTCCTACATTCAAGTTCAAAGCAGGTAATGCCCGTCTTAGTGCTCAACGCTACGCGTGCAAAGCACCAACCTGGCGTCTACACTCCACAGCAGTTAAGATTAACCAGCTAAAGGAAGAACATATTTTCCTAACTGTTGACTTGTACACTGATTCCGCAAGGATATGCCCAGGGACATTTGCATTAAAATCCACTCCACACACACACACACATACTCTCTCTCTCACGAAGAAGAACAAAAGCTTCTCAGGAAAAGGAAACTTGTGTTCTTTCAGCAGATACGAATCCTCCCGCAACCCACGATGTGCAGCTTAATGGAGCCAGCATTCATCTGCAGCAAGGACCAGGGTTAACCAGATACAGAAACAAAATCGATAGTCTTCCCTGCCCCCCTCTGAACTGATATTGTGGGGGAGGCGAAGGAGGGCTAATACCACTGACCATTTGTGCATAATGCACCCCGACATACTTAGTCATTTGAGAGCGACCGACTTGGAGTTGTCCCCGACCCGAGTGCGGTTAAAAAAGGAAACTTATTTTCTACTTTGAGAAACGAGAATAAGTTTCTCTCTCCCTAATCACCGGCCATTGGCTGTAATTTAAAAGGCATTAGGCGATGCGGCTGAGTCAAAGCGCCCACCATCGTTTGCCGGAGATTCAGTTGCAGCGTGAAGTCTGGACAAGCATGGATGGGTCGAAGCTAGTTGCCAAGAAGGAGACGCTCAGCGTGAAGGAGCTGACGAGGTTATACTTGAAAACGTACTGCGACCGCTCGACGATCCACGGAGTGAGGTACCTCTTCGACGAGAACCTCTACAGCATCGAAAGGTAAATCGCATACAGTGGCAACCATCACCACACTAACCATCTCTCGCAATTCCAGATTCTGCTGGTCGGGGATTGTGGTCACCTCGTTGATTGTGACACTGGCTTGCTACTTGATCCTGTCGCAGAGATACTCGGAGCAGGCCCTCATCACCGTCGTCGAAACGTCTCAGTATCCAGTGCTCAACGTAGAGTTTCCCGCAGTGGCCATCTGCCCTCAGAGACGCGTCCGTTGGCACAAATTCGAGCAAGCAAAGGCAAAATTTCTCCCACCAGATGCTTCCAATGAAACTCAGGCGGTCTTTCTTGACTTCGTCCAGCGAATGGAGTTCATGCGCTTCGGCTCATTCTCGCGTTTCTCTCAAATGGATGATGTCAACCTGGAGCAGATTGATTTCGTCAACATAACCCAGCTGGCGATGTTCCTCTCCTTCAGCTGCAAGGAGATCTTCCAAGGCGACTGCTATTGGCGCAAGCAGAGGTACTCCTGCTGTGACATCTTCGAGTGGGAGAAGACCGAAGTCAGTGGCTGCTTGGTGTTCAACTCCGCCATTTCAGGACCTTCCCGAAAGAAGATGGTAAATATTGACACATCATTTCAGTCAGCGTCTCATCGCTCGTTGCAATTGCAGATAGAAGACCCACTGTATCCTTGGAGAAACCCCAAATCGGGCGAGGCAAGTGGGCTGGTTATCAGGGTGGAAATAAAATCACCCGATGAGGGAATTTTCGTAAGTACTCGCACGTCGTAAGCCATCACTGCGTGTGTAACTTCTGCGATGATTCTTTCAGTTGATGGTTAAGAAATCCGAACAATGGACTGATGTGATGTATTCCCTCAAAGCGAACACAGACACGGTGGTTGTGGTGAGCCCGCAGTACACAATAACCGATGCGAATGCACGAGGGGTGCCGCCGGAAAAGCGCGGCTGCATATATGACGTGAGTTGTTTCAGTGATTGTCGTGTTGTAATCTGCATAATTTGTCCCTTGTCACAGACTGAAACGAGTCATCCTTTGTTCAAGAACATCGAAGGACTTAAGTATCTGCAGCGGAACTGCTTGAATGTGTGCCACGAGGAGCATCTGCTGCGCCACTGCAACTGCACGATTTCAATGTTCTTTCCATGGAATGGTAAATTTGAGCGATTGCTTTTGGAAGCATGTTATAATTGGATTTCTGTGTGATTTCAGATACACGCAGAGAGTGCAGACCGTCGGACTATAGATGCATTTACAAATTTCAAGGTAATCTGTTATTGAACATGTTTCGAGTGCATAGGAGTCGTGTGGAAAGGGTGATGGTCTGGCATTCGATCTTGTATTCACTGGAAACATCCCGGGTTTGGTCCTTTTTGTTACATTTAACAGCGTCCTATTCGGACAGCAGAGAAACTCACTTTTCGACAATCGGCAGTTTCCGCCAAAAACTCAACACATCCCGGTTTATGCCCTTCTCGTTATATTCAACAGTGTCCTATATGGACAGCAGAGAATCTTAAGTTCAATCGACACTGGCAAACAGTACCCATACGAATGAATACCTTTAAGCCTAACCATAATTCTTAGTTGACCCTTGATATTCAGCACCATTTGCCTAAGCCGGATGAAGCTTACATCAAATGGAAGCGCTTCAGAGTGGAAGAGTTTCATAGAACATACTGCCCACTTCGTAATAAAGTTGTTTGTGACATACGTAATAAACCGCAAAACAGTTCCGCAAGGGTGTCCAGATTTGGGTGCTAAATAAGAAATAGAATAGCTAAATAAGAATTCCGTGTCCCTTACCTCTTCTACCGATGGCTCCCCCGTTCGAAATTATACCGCAACTTCACACGCTTAGGTTTATGTAGTTCACTAACGAACTTAGTCTAAGAAGAGCTCAAACAAGTGATCTAAGTGAACTAGTTCACAATGTCATTTTATTCTTTTAGTTCAGTTGTTAAACAAACTCTGGCACCTTACCTTACTCTGCATACATGCATACATGTTCAGCAAGAATGACTTTTTCTTTGTGTGGTTAACTACCGCAGCGAAAGCACATCGAATATCATTGCATTGTCTGTCATGAATGTGTTAATGATAATAAGACGACCAACCGGCGAAAATCGCACAAGACTCGATTTCCTCGACACTGAACTACTTTGAACTAAATTAACTAAAAGAACGAAGTAGTTCAATAAACACATTTGAACTAAAGTGGGCGCTCCCTGAATCGAACTTAAATGCACAGGCCTACACGCGCTCTATTTCCTCCAAATCAATCTTCTGCTTTCTCTACTGTCGAATAGGTTGACGTA
This sequence comes from Eristalis intricaria, assembly GCA_964034865.1. NCBI lineage: Eukaryota > Metazoa > Arthropoda > Insecta > Diptera > Syrphidae > Eristalis > Eristalis intricaria. The sequence continues at coordinate 155,700,092 of OZ035873.1, read as the reverse complement.
GTTGAGAGCTTGCAGTTTATGTTGACAAGGTCCCTCCTTAGTTCCAAAAAATCATCTTTCCCTTATATATAATTATATAGGTGGCGCTACAATCCGAGGCGGAACTGGGCCTATCTTCTCAGCAACCACTCGTGTTGTGCGTGCTATTGTTCTCTCACACGAGGAAGGGACCTACAGTTTAATGCCGACTCCGAACGGCGGAGTTGAGGAAATTTTTTCTAGACAGGAATACTCTTTAAGCATTGTCAGTGACTCGAAAGAGGTGGAGCCGTAAATTATCAAGGGTGGTAAATTCGGGTATCGAACCTGGCACCCTCTGCGTAAGAGTCGACGCACTTACCCACTACGCCACGGTGACCCACTGCCTCCTGCCTTACATTAGTCATATTTTCAATCAAATCCTCACAACCAGTGTTTTTCCTTCAGTCTGGAAGGTGTCAAGGATAATACCAGTCCCAGAGGATCCCTCAAGTACAGAATTTCGTACATCTGCTATACAGTACGTTCTCGATTAGCGCAACTCTCGAGTTTCGCTACAGCTGAATTTTTAACAACATTGACGTAGTAATCGCAACTCGATAACTGCTAACTACCCCACTTTTATTTCTCTCGAAAAATTAATAGGTTTCTTCGACAACACAATCTATTAACTTCCAAGCAATCCCTTTTTCGTTCGTGGATGAAATTATGCGTGAATGAAATTAGGCGTGGATGAAATTAGGCAAAATCTTGATAAAGGTTATCTTTCCTTTTTGGTACTTCTCGATTTCCCTAAGACGTTCGACCCCGTTAATCAGACCATTTCTTACGATAAATTATTCAGGAAGTACAATATTTCAAATTCCACAGTCTGTCTAGTATCCTCCTACTTGGCTGATCGTCAAAAAGATGTGTTAATCACTTGTTGGACTTTCTTCTCAATCCGTGTTATCCGTGTGGCGTACCTTAGGGAACCATTCTGGGTCCACTTCTTCTTTTTTATTTGGCGCTACAGTCCGGGGTGGACCTGGGCCTCAACAAGCCTCTCCAGCTAGCGCGGTCTCTGTCTCCAGTGTCGCACGCCAAGTTGCCTCCACCTGGGTGCGCCACCTTAAACGCGGGCGTCCTCTGTTACGTTGTCCCATTGGTTCGGAGTCGAAGACTCTTCGGGCTGGACATGGCCCGCGCTCTACATGGCCCATCCATCATAGGCATTGGATCCGAAGACGCCTGACTAGACTCATGTCGCTGTACAGTTCGTGGTTGAATCTTTTCCTCCAGAAGCCGTCAACGCAAACAGGACCAAAGATCACACGCAGAGCTTTTCTCTCAAAGAGACCAAGGACTTACTCATCCGCTTTTGAGATTGTCCATGCCTCCGCGCCAAGGACTTACTCATCCAAGGACTTACTCATCCGCTTTTGAGATTGTCCATGCCTCCGCGCCGTACAGCAGGACTGGGATGATCAAGGTCTTGTATAAAGTCAGCTTGGTCCTTCGAGAGATGGCTCTACACCTCAATTGCCCCTTGAGCCCATAGTTGCCCGTTGTGACGGTCTGTCCAAGACGTCGATGGTGTGTGGCCTTTCTTGATGACAGCATATATTTCGCTTCCACCTCAATGCCAGCAAACGCATCATTTGACGGCTCGCTGTGTTCTGCAAATCACGTCAATGTCATCCGCATATTCTAGCAGTTGTACGGACTTCTGGCAGATCGTGCCTCTAGTGTTGGCGTGTTTGTCTTTCACGATTTTCTCCAGGATGATGTTGAAGAATCACAGGTCCTCTTCTATTTCCCTTATATATTTATGAATAACCAAATCGGATCTTGCTCTAGAGGAGCACTCCGTTGGGTGCACTTAACATACCCCCTCCACCTTCTGGCACGGGAAATTTAAAGCAAACAGGTAGCAGCCAACACAGCCCTGAGACTCTCCGACTGTGGTCCGAACTCACCTTCGGCCACTCAACTATTCTGAACGAATTTAACTTTCTCCCCAACGACACTGACCGCCTGCTTCCCAGAGCCATCTTCGAGATGATATTCTCCACCAGCATAACCAGCAGATTAGACAGGTTAAGTGATAACCAGACGCTGGCTGATCCCCTGCGTATTTTCACAGACGGGTCGAAGAAGAACGAAGGGGCGGTTGTCTCCTTGCTATCTCCTTGAACCTCCCTGATCACTGTACCGTCTTCCAGGCATAAACCATTGCGATAAAAGAGGCACTGTCCTGGCTCAAGAACAATGTGATATCCAAAAGAGATATTACCATCTGTTCGGACAGTTAAGCCGCAATTAAGTCCCTGGATAACGTTATGTTCAACTCAAAAACATCCCCCAATTGTAGGGTGTCCTTTAACGAGATGGCCGAGCATTTTAACATACACCTCATGTGGGTGCTGGGAGATTGTGACATACCGGGCAATTGCAAGGTCGATGAACTCGCTAGCTGTGGTACTTCCTCCTCTCTAACAATAGGAGTAGTTCCACCTCCCATGCCAATCGCTGCAGCCTCGATAATGGCTAGAAGGCATCACATGCCTTAAAACAAGGAAAGTATGGCCATCATTGAAAATCAATCAAACGAACGTTCAATCTGCTTAGACCTAACAGATCTTCACTCAGGACGCTAATGGGCCTCATAACCGGACACTGCGCAATTGGCATACGTGCCAGTAGGATGGGCATCCCTCACAACAATTTCTGCAGAATCTGTATGGATGAAGAGGAGGTGGAAACCATAGATCACCTAGTCTGTTCGTGTAGGTACCTGCATCGTAGGTACCTGCATCTAGGGGCCTACTACTTGAATAAATTAAATGATCTAAATAGCATCAGCACTAGCCAGCTAAACCGCTTCGGCGCAAGCACCAACTTCTCAAACATGGCTATTTGGGGTAGGAATACATCTGTAGGTCCCTTCCACTCGTAAGAGAACAATAGCACACACAACACGAGAGAGAGCTGAGAAGCTAGGCACTGGTTCTCTACGGGCTGTAGCGCCTCACATATTATATTAATTGTTACATCCAGAAAACCTGAGAATACATCCCTGCTTCCACTGATCACAACTAACAATGGACCTATTAAATACGTGTAACTGCCATAAGCCTTGGTATGATTTTCAGTTAAACTCTAACCTGCCAGGATCATATAATTTGCTCATGGGTTCCTCCGGTCTCTGTGAGTTTTACTTCGTTATGTCATTCTGTCGTCTTGTTGTCCTGTTGCCCTGTTGTCCTGTTGCCCTGTTGCCCTGTTGTCCTGTGGTCCTGTCGTCCTGTCGTCCTGTCGTCCTGTTGTCCTGTTGTCCTGGTGTCCTGTTGTCCTGTTGTCCTGTCGTCCTGTCGTCTTGTCACCTCCTGTTGTTTTTTTCCTCTGTCGTCCTGGGCACGCTTTCCTCTAACCGTGTCTTTCAGATGAACCTCAGCATGCCTTAAAGATAGTCTTGCTTTAATGGTTTCTGCAAACATCCTAGCCGCTAAAGCTGATCTGTTAGACTTCAGTCCCGATTTTTATCTCGTTCTCGTCTAGATCAGGTGGATGGTTCCTCCAAAACCTGTAGACACGAGTTTGGCCCAAAATTACCCATACTACCCAGCCGACACAACTTCATCCTGACTTGTTGAAACCAACTTTGGAATGAACCATTTTCCTTAATTTTCCACCAGATGTTTTCAGTTTCGACAAACGCCTGTTCGAGGACAAGTACGTGAAGAACATTCAAGGAGGCGGCATGTTGTGTCCCTGCTTGATTAGCTGTGATGCCCTGCAGTACTTCGTGACCATCACCACTCTTCCCATTGCCAAGTAAGTATGAAGCTACCCATCCCAAGGACCATCAAGTGATGTGACCACTCCACTTCCAGCCCAGAAAAGAATGCCACCTCAATCATAACCGTCGATGTGCACTACCAGTCCGAGGTCTGCTTGAAATACCGCACCACCCGGGAGTTCACCTACCTCGAGATGATTGGTAAGTATATGCCTCCTCCATCCTGCAAGTCATGCCTAACACAGTTTATCTCATTGGCAGCTAGTTTTGGTGGACTGGTTGGACTCTTTCTGGGCGCTTCAATCGTCAGTTCAATCGAACTCTTCTACCACCTCACATTCGGCCTCGTCATCTACCTCAAATCGAATCACTTCTTCGACTTCATCTGGAAGCGACTGCGAAGACTCTGGACACCACGCAGATCTCAACCGACGACCACACGTGCGTCATCAACCCCACCCAAGCGGCCGGCATGGCACAAACCCTCAAACAGAAGGCATTATTGACCATCTCATCAAAGCTGTTTAATAATTCCAAGCAATTTGTGTTCACTCCTTACCCAATCAGATACAGCAAATAAATGATCTCACAGTGCAAACAGGCGGCGAGGTGTTAATTGTTCCTGGCACCCGTCCTTGGCACTTCTGAAGAACAAATCAAACAAGAGCCCAATTTAATTGCTTTTTGATGACATTAAAATACCCCCCAACCGACCCGCACACTCCCACACACACAGCTCGGCCTTAAGCGGAAGTCAATGAGGGTATAAAAGTCTCTAAATGAAGTTAACATAACTCTGTCTTTCTTCGTCGTCGCTCGGTTGGTCTTCTAAGTTCGTGACTCTGCTCGGTACGGAAGCCGATAGACAAGACTGGTCCAAGTGAAGTGGTTTCAGACACATCGCCATGACCTATCTCGGTGAATTGAAACATTTCCAAGTAAATCCACTCAATGGAAGAGAGTTGCTAACTTTTAATGAGAAATGCAAACTTCTGGAGGAGTCCAGGAGGCGCAAGGATAAGCGACGGCGAGAGCTCTACTCTGCCTACTGGAAGGCGTTCTGCGATAAGTCATCGATTCATTGTATACAGTATCTATCGGATAATAGTCTGCTGAAGTTCGAAAAGTAAGTGTGTGTCTGTGCGCTGTGTGCTGGACGAGATGAATATTTAACACGTTCAGGAAAGTGTGTAAACCCTGTTATTTGTCACAGATTTTCTGCTCTCGTTCTACAGAACAGAATTGCATGACGTGAGAATAAATAAGCAGTCCGGATTGAAATGAATTAATTAATTCAATTACCACCGAGAAAGGGTATTCTGGGCAGACTGAAAAGTTGGTCTTTCCGATTCGGCTTCCGGACATCGTTTGAATTATTTATTACATTTATATACCTACCCACGCCGCGTTTGTTTGTTGTACAGTATTTTCCGGTTTTCTGACGTAAAGCTTGTGGGTCAATTCAATTAGATCAGGCATGTTTCTGAGATACTGATGACACTTCATTTAAAAGTTGTTGCCTCTTGTGTGTGACACTATGAACAGTGTCTGCCTATAACTTTTAGAGCTCAGTAGTTTCACTTTATTTACAAATAATCTTAAAATCTTATTTTCGTCATTGGATTGTAAAGAAATAAAACACATCACTTTAACTGCATGTCCATTTACATGTCCATTTGAAACTACAGTCGCCTCCCCCTAAATCGAATTGTCATCGGATACCATAATCTGTTCGAGTTAGAGAGAGTTTGACTTAGAGAGAGGGTTTTGTATGGAAATTTGAGGAAAATGTACATAAAATATGATGATCAAGTTCCAGTTAAAGAGAGTTTCGACTTAGGGAGAGTTCGACTTAGTGAGAGTCCACTGTAATTACTCCCAAAACGACAATAAATCGTATATCGCAATACGGTTAACTGTCGACAACGCGCACAATTTAAAAAAACAAAGGAGTTCACTCTTGGTATAGAGTTTTATATAAAAGAAGAAAAAAGATTTTCAGTTTAAATCGTCTTATCTTTAACAAATTAAAAATAATGCATTTAGTATACTTTTTCAGTTATTTCTTCTTAAACAAATTCAATTAAAAAAATTTTTTATTGCATGAGAACATATAAAATATGTACGGCATAAAAAGTACGTTTGCATCACTTCTTTTCCAAAAACATTCCCACCGCCTGTTTCTTGAGGCACCATAGGATATTACAGTCCAGTCGCCTCCGCTTATATGAACTCCGCTTAAATGGAACTTAAGGTTATATGCAACACGAAATCTATCACGATAGAACAAAGTTGCCTATATCCGAACATCGTTTATATGAAGGACTGTTCTCATTTTGGCTAACCAGCTCATCGTCTGTCCATTCCAAAGCCTTGTTAAAAATGGAATTGACTACATTGGTTTCTTTGAGGAGATGTCGACTAGCGTTGCTATACATCCCGGTTTTTAGACATAAATTTAAGTGTCCTGCCGCACAGTTGTCCCGTTGTATAGGAGAGTTGGAAATAAATCTGTAACTTTTGAACCCGTGTGATCTTCATGAAATTTGAAATATAGCGCAAGTACTACGGTTGATGTATCTCATAAGCTAACGGAGTAATCTTAAGTTAAAAAAAAACAAAAAACACTTTTTTTTGTTTAAATGCATACAATAATTATTTATTGTTGTCGATGACTCGAAATTGGGGCTTAAAGGAAATATGTAATCACTCCTCCAATTTTACAAGTTTTGGTAACGTACACTTTATTTGGAATTAAAGAAACTAAGCAATTCAGTATAATAAGGCTTGCGCTTCAGTACTAAGTGGCAGCGAATCTTTTGTTTTTGGCTCAGGCCTTAAATACGCAATCCAGGGATCAGATGATGCCAACATTTGATGAATAACATCTTCATTTGTTGCGGAACGAGAAAATGTTCTACTATTATTAATGCGAAAGTACCTACAGTCTTTATTCCGACTTTCCTGCGCCTCCTCTGACAATGATCCGACGGGCAAGGCTGCTGATGATATTACTTCTGCCCCGTGGAACAGAATTTTATGCACTGTGGTGCTGGCATATAATACCAGGGATATAAATTTGTAGCCATTGTAGCGGTTTCCAAACTTGTCGGGGTCAATCCAAAAATTGCTGCATATTGTCTCCAGGATAACACTGAATCTTTATATGAGTTGCACATCTATTTCCATTATTTCTGCCGTTGATAATGGGTCTTCAAAAAATCTTCTAGAAGTGTTCCCATCGTTGGTTGTGCCAAATCCTTGCTTTATTATATCCACTTTAATACCCATTTTTTGTATGAACTTCTGCTGAATTTGACTTTTCCTTGCCAGGTGTATGTGCTGTGTCGTTTTTGTTGTTCTCCAAGCTTTAAACTTTTATTTTTTTATTTATAACAGCATTCTTCAAAGTCTTTATGTGGTCTTCCTCTTTTATCCGACGGCAATCTCCGATAACACATTGCCACGATTTTTTGCAAAGTTCAATGAAAAGTTTCCTTTAACCCATTCTGAATATTTTATTAAAAACTTTTGTTTTGTGTGACGCACTACCTTATACCGTTCATTAAAATGTGGCAAAAACCTTTCTGTCACTTCTAAAACTATTTGTTTAATTTGACACGATGTTAAGTTTCCGTTACTATTTGATAAAAAGCTGCCGAAGTTGGAAATATTTCCATCAAAAAAGTAATCGCACAAGAATCTATATTCAAATACAATGCTTGCCATCGCGCCAAATTTGTACAACAAATACTGGAATGCAGCTGCAATTTTTAAAGTATTTTCGATATCTATATAAAGCAAAACGTCATCTTCCTAATTGAAATCTTCGATACTTTCGGAATCATAAACTAATTCCCGATGCCTCATAGTCAGAAATAGATATGCCCCAATAACGCTCTAATTACCCCCTTTTTTTCCCCATTGCGACATGCATTTATGACACCGCAAACAAAACAAGATAAAAGCAATTAGTTTCTTAATTATATAAGAATATAATAATTATAACAATTTTATGACCCAAAGAATTCTAATTCACAATAAACATAAAAACATCCTCGGCATCTCGCATAGCGTTTGCACAATACATGCATTGCAAGGGAAATCGTTTGAAAATGCCGAAAAATGAACGACATTGCTCCACTTAAATGCCTCGTACTCCCAAAGTGGTCAAAAGTGGTCTCTAGTTTTTTCAGCATCGATAGACAATACTTTTAGCTTTCAGAAATAGTTAGTTGGAGACTCTTGGAGCATTTTTGTTATAGTCCATCAAACATTGAAATGCCCCTCTCAAAATGTGCCTTTACTTAAATGCCTGGTTTAAAAAATTTATAAGCAATGTGAAAAAACTGAAAACGCAGTTTGAAAGCAAGATGTATGACCTTTAAAAAAAAATGTACTTTAGGTTCCAATGTACATAATCTTAGGAAATATGGCACATCAAATTTGCTAAAAAGAATACGTCAATTTTTGTAATTTTCAAGGTCCCAACTTTTAGCTAACGGTACAGTCAAACAGATGATCCAAAGTCAACAAAATTTTGGCTTTCTCTGTTCTCATATTTATAGAATCGAAAAACATAAACCATTTGGCCGGGAAAAATATGTCACTTCGGGTATTTATTTCCACTGCGGGACCACTGTGCGCCGGGGCAACATAATTCCCAAGTAAACGCAGTGTAGGCACAACCTTAATATTTGAATAATAACTTTTGAATTCTAACAACTTTTCACAACACTTAAGATCCCGGTATTTTTCCACATTTTTGTAATTTGTCCCACTGAGCTATGAAAAAATCTGGCAACACTAATGTCGACACAAGGAACTAAAATATATACAGCGGACTCCACCTAAGTCGAATTGTCACGGGATACCATAATTTGTTCGAGTTAGAGAGAGTTTGACTTAGAGAGAGGTTTTTGTATGGAAAATTGAGGCAAGTTTATGTAAAATATTGCGAAAGAGTTTGAGATAGAGAGAGTTTTGACTTAGGGAGAGTTCACTGTAAATATAACTATAAAACTTGTAATGATAATGCCTTTCGGCTTAATCTACGTTTTTTTAAACAATAAGACAATATTTTATTTCTTTATTCATTTGCCAAGAAAACTTATAAAAAACTTGCCTAAACTTAATGTCCGTAACAGTACGGACACGTGCACCAGGGGGTATTGGGGTAGCAAGCCCCAAAGATCAGACTGTTGGAAGAGGATATGGCTCGTGCAATGTACCTTCTGATCTGCTTACCGTTCAAGTTTGCCTCGTTGTACAGGACCTCGCTAGGATTGTACTTTTTGTACTCAGGCTCGGGTGTACGATACAGACGGAAGCAGCTCCACTGCCTCTCGAAGACCCTCATCTTTTCCATCTGGGCAGGACTCACATTGAACCACAATGGACAACCGTACACCATAATGGGCCGTACTGGGGCCATGTAGCAGATTACCTTCACTCTGTTATCAAGTTGGCTGTTGAAAAACAACCTTCTTGCCGCTTGCTTTCGTCAGAGCAATATCTATATGTGTGTCAAAATACAGATATTGATCCAGCCAAATGCCTAGATATCTAACTACACTTTTAACAGCTAACGGCCGACCATGCGGATCAACTATGCGGCACTTAAGCCAGTTTTGGCGCGTATCCCGCGTTGCCCTGTCCAACGGGGTCCGGAAAAGACTAGTTTCGCACTTCTGGAAGTTGATAAGCAACTTCCAGCTGTCGCAAAATCGCTGGATTTTCTCGAAGTCACGCTGCAACAAGATGTTTATTACCTCGTCCTTCGGACCTGATCTGTACGCAACTAGGTCGTCGGCGTACGCAACTAAGTGCGGCATGGAACCTACAAGATCTTTAGTGAATATTGAAAACAAAATCGGGGAACCGAAGGTCCCCTGTTGCAGACCGTTCTTAATATTAAAGACCGTAGTGGAAGTTACGTCACCATTTTTCACAACGAACTTTCTACCTGTTATCATGTCGTAGACCATTTATAGCAATGGTTTACTTATGCCAAGCCTGACCAGCTTGAGGAAGAGGCCCTCCAACCAAAAGGGTGTCGCACGCCTTCTCCAAGTCAATCAGGCAGGCACCCGTGCACTGATTTTTGTTTTTATTCGATTGTATGTCGGAAATCAGTTTTGACGTGGCATTAATGGTACAAAACCAAGTTGGCAAGAGTTACTCTGGGTTTGAATTCGGTACTGATGTTGTTCGTACTATTTACTGCGGAGCCTAGGTAGACGAAGTCCTTGACTACCTAGATGTTATAGTAGCCCATTATGACGCTCTCTCCAAGGCGTCAAGTCTCTCTCTCTCTCGAAAAACAAATTAAATGATGTCGACTGAAAATCGATACGAAATCCTAAATCCTTACTTCTTCGGTAACCTGCTCCAGGTCTGTCAGTTTCAGGTTTCAGGCTCAGTTTCAGGCATCTTAATCGGTTTGTTAAAAGCCCTAAATGGTTTATGTAAAATGGGTAAATACGCGTGGTAACACAATGGGCTTGCTCTAAGTTCTACTCTTCTATTGAGCCAGTCACTTGGACCCTGAAGCTGAATAGACGATAAAACAAAACCCCGAACTCTACGAGCTGTACAAAGATGTGGTTTTATTCCAAGAGCCAAACATTCTTCACCACCAAGAATTCCAGAACTAGCCCATGACCAGCTAAGATTATCTACATATCCGAGCCTCCTTAGATGTTGAGGAGGACTAAATCTACTGTATAAGTGGATTCAAGATAGCTTGACCTTTAAGACTGCAAGCAACGTTGACCAGGACGATACCTATGTAAGCAGCGAACCTGGGCCAAGTTTCTGCAACAACCAATCGTGTTCAGCGAGTTATTGTTCTCTTACTAGCAGATGGGGTCTAATTTCTTATACTAACTCTGAACGGCTTTATTTGAGAAGCTTTGTTCGAAACAGATTTGTATACTCTTTGACCATTGTAAGTGACTCGAAAGACGTCAGTCTTTACGAAAGTTTCTCGAGTCGGAGGTTGAATCCAGCACCATTAGCGTAGAAGTCGGCGCAACGCTACGGTCGCCATTCCGGGTTTCGAAATCTGCCTGAACATGTGTACGCAAGTCTGCACGCACCTGTCTTCAGTTCAGTATGTTGGAACAATTAAATGACTAGCTGAATTCCTGAAAGCAGGTTTAATGGCTGAAACACAATACTGCGTTGTTACGGCCGAATTCATGTTACGAAGGTAGTCCGTTAAGGCTCCCTTAAAATGATAACACAATTTTCAAATCTCGTCACTGTCATCCGCTTATGCTGACAGTTGTACGGACTCCTGGAAAATCGTGCCTCTAGTGAGTCTTGCACGATATTTTCCAGGATAATGTGAAAGAAGTCACATGACAGCGCGTCGCCTTGTCTAAAACCACTGTTGACATTGGAAATCTCGGTGAGTTCGTTACCGACCTTGATGGAGCAGCGAGAATTCTCCATCGTCATACTGCACAACCTGATGAGTGTGGCAGGAATGCCAAATCTAGACATGGCGTTGTATAACTCGTTCGATGTTTAGGGGACTTACCCTTCTATAGTTGGCGCAGTCAAAGGGGTCTCATTTCTTGTGGATCTTAGGTCAGCTTAAGGTATGTATATTTGAGAAATTAATTTTGTAAATCAACCGACGCCGAACAAGAACAACAACCTCGTTACATTTTTCGCGGTAAAGAATCTTAAGAGCACCAAATTTATTTTAAACGTTTTTACAACTTTCTCGTTTTTAATTTTTTTTCCACCCGGATTGGATTGGAATACAGTGGACTCCCCCTAAGTCGAATTGTCACGGGATGACATAATTTGTTCGAGTTAGGGGGAGTTTGACTTAGAGAGAGGGTTTTGTAAGGAAAATTGAGGGAAATGCATGTAAAATATGTCGAAAAAGTTCGAGTTAGAGAGAGTTTCCACTTGGGGGGAGTTCGACTTAGGGAGAGTCCACTGCATAAAGTGGCGAGAATATATTTAAATAACGTTAAACAGCTAAAACAACTTAAGTCGAGTTAAGACGTTTTTCTTTTTAGGCACAGATATTATAATACAGTGAAACCTGTCGAGTTAGCCACACTTGTAAGTTGACCACCTGCCGGAGTTGGACAGTATATAGTAGCACCAAAAATGTCCATGCTTATACACCTCTGTTAGTTTGGCTTAACATAAAGGATCCAACCAGGATCTGAGTGGGCCGCAACTGCTACAGTGGTGGCAATCACCCTAACCTAACCTGGTTTGGCAACCTGTCTGTCTTGGAACTTGACGCGCTTTTTGATATATTCGTACTAAATATCCTTCGAAGGTTGTTCATTGACATAGTCGTCTTTGTGGCGTTTGCTTTTTCTTGTGTGTGTGTATAAAAAAATAAACAACAAAATGCTTATTAGACATATCGGTAAGATAATTTTCGTGTTAAATCTTGCTGGGATGTATGTAAATGACTTTAATTCTGGAATTACTTCAGTGCTTCTCTGACTTTCGTGGAAATACAAAAAAATACAAGTTGCCAACCTCTCTATCATGCTTGCATCGTAGCTGGCTAACTTTGGGGGGTTTCACTGTATTATTGCTATGATTGACTATATTGTTTGTCCATGTCATGGGACAATACAACACGTTTCCTTTATAGGTAACTCTCGAAATTGCTTGGTTTGTTGAGCGATAGTTTTAATTTTACGAAATGCTTAAGGTTTCTAAGGTATTTAAGTCAAAAAGGATAAATCCATCGGCTTAGCTTTCAAAATTTCCACAGAACTTGTATCATTTTGTATTGTTTAAACATTAACTTCTCTCTTTTCTCCTTGTTATTCTCCGTAACGGGAGATAGCGCCTTGATTTGATACCCTGTGATTGGTTGGTTTTGGATGAAGAATCACTTGGTCTTTCCGAGAGAAAAGTTCTGCGTTCAATATTTGGTCCTGTCTGCGTTGGTGGTTATTGGAGAAGAAGATTCAACCACGAACTGTACGGGCTGTACAGCGGCATGAGCCTAGTCAGGCGTCTACGGATTCAGCGCCTAAGATGGCTGGGCCATGTAGAGCGCATGGACACCACTGCTCCAGCCGAAGAGTCTTCGACTCCGAACCAGTGGGACAACGCAATAGAGGACGCCCACGGAACCGATGGCGCACTCAGGTGGAGAAGGACCTTAATCGACTTGGTGTGCGTAGTTGGAGACAGCTGGCTAAAGATCGTGCCGGCTGAAGAGGCTTACTGGTTGAGGCCCAGGTCCCGCACTGTAGCGCCACCAGAAGAGGAAGAAGAAGATTGGTTGGTTCTCTAACTAGATGTTATTCTTTTGAGTGTCAAGTTACAGTACTTTGCTCTCTTGAGCGTCAATGTACAGTACGTGTATCCACGCCACGGAAGATTTTTGGTTTTCCTACAAAAAAATATCGCATGCGATTTCGGATAATAATAATCGTTAGCCAATTAATGCTGGTGCAAGATCAGTTCAATTTTGATATAAATGAATGCATCCCTGCGATTTTGTGCGATTTCAGGCCGGGTAGGTCTACTATCAACCAAATTATTACCCTACAGCAGGAAAATATGGAAAATACCCAAGAAATGTAGATCGATACTCACCACATATTCGTCAATTTCAGTGTCATGTTTACTTTGGACACTCCTGCCATCAGGGACGTCCACGAAAAAGACACAAATCGACTGCCTTCCTTCCTTAATCTTCGCTTGATTCTAGCAATAGCTTTTGGTAGCAAACATCTCAACTAATTTTCTTGGAAATGTTCCATAGGTACCCAAGTCTCCAGGTTGGGTATCCTTTAGAACGACTTCTGCAGGAGGGGGAGACCATCCGACAACTTCTCTACTTATCGTCTACTAGTCGGAACAAATTTCAGTCAGCAGAGTCATTTCAGTGTCGGACAACTTCAATATTTCACTGCGAGAAGAATAATCCTAGTAGTATCACAACTAGCCTACATTTGGTACTGCTCTTAGTCAGTTAACTTCACCCAACATATAAGATGATCCAACTGGAACCAGTCGTTTTCTAATGACATCTATTTCCAACTTCTTGCATTCTTAATTGACTGTACCCCCTGTTTTACATCCTTAAAGAAATCATAGACAAGATGTTTGAAGTATTTACTGATTGTTACTTAAAGCATTCCACTGAGGTGTCCAACAAGGATGTGATGTTTTGTAGACCATACGTCAGCCCTCCACTTATACTAGGTCCATGTCTATACATTCTACACAATGAACAGAAAGCCACAAACTGCTTTCCAACAAGGTCGTCGACTCAGCTGGTCTACCTTATCCCAGCCAGCAACTGAATCCCTGGCACAAAAACGTCCATTATTCACAAAACCCTGTCAAATTCCTTATCAACAATCAACCACCACACCTCGCCCACACCACAGCACGTCAATCTCCTCGCGCCACACAGCAACAACCCGAGTCATTTACCCAACGAAACCGCACAAGCAACTTTGCAAAAGCCACCCTCGAACGAAACTCAATCTAAAGTAAATTAAAAAAGTTCCCCTCCCCCCAATACAGAATAATTTGGGCAATCATTCTCCTCACCACCTCGGCCTGCGCCATCTACGTGTACCTCATGCTCACGGAGCGCTATCAAAACCACCGTATTCAGACCATTGTCGAGGACTCCGTGTGCCCGGTCTTCATGATTCCATTTCCATCGATTGCCATCTGCACCCGATACCGCTTTAATTGGTCGAAGATGGCAGCAGCCGAGGCGAGGTTCCTGCCACCAGCGCCGTCGCCCGCCGCCGTCACCACCTTCCGCGAGTTCTTTCAGCGCTTCGAGGACTTTCAATTCGGCAAGTTCCAGAACTTTAAGGGCCTGGAGGATATGCAATTGGATCTCATCAACAACATAAGCATCATCGATGTGATGAGATTTCTCACGTTCACCTGTGACGACTTGTTCGGCACCGACGGGCACTGTCTGTGGCGCAAGCAGGTCTACAATTGCTGTGAGCTCTTCAGACTCGAGCGCACGGAAATTGGATTCTGTCAGGTCTTTAATTCGGTTATCAGTCCCGAGATGCACGAGCGGGCGGTGAGTAGCGTGGGTTTGGGGATAGTTGTTGAAGTCATCTAAGTTGTGATTGCTTTCAGAGGAAGGATAAGTACTATCCGTACAGGAATTCGAAGGCGGGCGAGAAGAGTGGGCTGCAGGTGTTGGTGAATCTGAACGTGAGCACGCACCGTCCGGGTTCGAACGTCACGAATGGGGTTTTTGTACGTACTCTTGCGGGTAGTGGGTGGGCTGTTAATGACTTTAGCTTCTCATTAAGCAGCTGATCATGAAGCAGCCGGACCAGTGGACCAATGACTGGAAGTTCATTGGCTCCAACACGGACACGAGGGTGACCATCACTCCGCAGCTGACCGACACCCAGCGGGACACGCGGACTGTGTCGCCGGAGTTGAGGAACTGCCTGTTCGAGGTAAGCGCGCGACTCAACTGATCGCAATGTCACTAAACCGTCCACTTCAAGGACGAAATCCATTACAGGTTCTTCAAGACGATCCCTGGCCTGCGGTATTGGCGCGGCAACTGCAGGACTCAGTGTCACCACGAGTACGTCATGCACTACTGCCGCTGCAGGCTCACGCTGCTGTTTCCCGAGTGGGGTAAGCATTAAAAGGACTGATGAATCTTTTCACACAGCATCGAACTCTTTCAGGAAACGAGAATTATTCCGTGTGCACGCCAAAGGACTTCAAGTGCCTGTATCAACACGAAAGTACCCACACAGTCCTCCGCCCGATGATGCTGGATGCGCATGGTTGATGGTCTCTTCTTTTTTTTTTGCAGAAATTTTCCGAGGCGAACGCCACAAGATGGAGGAGGAGTACATCCAGGATGTGGGCGAGAAAATGGTGTGCACCTGCATGAATAGCTGCAACGCGCTGGTGTTCAGCAACTCGATAACGAGTTTCCCCTTGCAGAGGTATGTATTAACTGGGCCCTCTGGAGCCACGCATCCACCCACACCCTCATCAAATTGCAGCCCCCACGAGGACACTGAGCTGGTTAATCTGGAAATTTACTATCACTCCGAGTACATGCTGAAGTACAGGACGATTTTGTCGTACACCTTCGTTGAATTAATCGGTGAGAGAGCGCACGTCTCCGCGTGCCTCCGCGTTGCATACAGGCTAACGTGTAATTTTCAGGGAATTTCGGCGGGATTATCGGATTATTTCTGGGCGCATCGCTGCTGAGTGCCATTGAAATTGTTTACTATCTGACAATTGGGCTGGTGGTTTTTTTCCGCAGGGAGAACGCTCTGGAAAACAGATTCGCGGCAAAACGTGCCAGTTTCAAAGTGCGTCCCGTCGTGGAGCGGAAAGTGCAGCACAATTCGAGGAAAAACCTACGCGAGAGATACTGATGTGGGGTTTTCGCTGATGTGGGATGGAAATTGGATGGATTCAGGGGACATGCGTTGAAAGAGGAATGTTATAATTAATAAAATATTTCGCGTAAGCACTTCAGTGGGTGCCACTCTAAAATGCTTAGCCTTTAAGGTTGCATTTTTTTTTTTTTGATTGTGGGTGGGTTAGCCTTTTTGTGAGTTGCAGAGCAGTGTGACCTCATTTGGATATCTGTCTAAACACGCCTAACGGTGTAGTTAAAAAAAATGTGTTCCGCTTCGGGGAGTGTATCTGGGAAGTTACGAAAATGCTATGCAACTGCAAATGCTCTGAAGTAATCATATCGGTCCGCGACCGGCAAAGCAGAAACAGCAAAAGCGTCTAGGCCACCTTAACGGGTACAGTATAATAAATCTGGTCAATTACATGTGTAATGAAATTTTGGAAGTAACTAATATCTGCAAATGAATGTGTGAACTGTGAACAGTTGAAATGCTGTTTTGAATATCAATGCAATCGAACTCTTAACACGTTGACTGCCACATGACCCACCGGTGGGTCATGCAGTTTTATTCCAGAAGGGTGACATACAACGTTGCCACTTCTGTAAAAAATTTGCTACCAAAACAAAGGAACAAAAAGCTACCAAACGAAGCAAAAAACTATCAAAAATTCCAAAGCTGGAAAAATGAATATACAAAAGTAAAGTGATGCAGTTCGCTTTGATTGTGGTTTTTACAAGTTTTGTGAGATTAATATAATAGCAGGTGACATCTCAAAAGATTCAAAGAAGTTTAGCAGTTGATGGTAGAAAAGATAACCTAAAGAAGGAGTTTAAAAATAAAAGAATTTCTGCTTTTTTTTTTGAAAAAGAAACACTTTTTAATAACGTATATGAATATTTAAAATACAAATCTTTGGCTTAAATTTAAGTACTGTGACACGTACTTTGTCAGTCTTTATAAAATTAACCAATCTTATTTAATTAAAAAAAATCACAATTAATTTTGAAGTTCAGACTTCAAGTAATGTTATTAAAAAAATGAGTATGTAAACTTATTTTATTTAATAAAAAAATCACAATTCAAGTAATGCTATTATCACAAATGGTATTTTAACAATATTAATTTATTTAAATCAAATTAATAATACCGCCAACGAAAAACATCACTTTTATTTAAAAAAAATCTTTGGCTGAAGAGACGCTTTGTTTTTCACCATTTTCAGGACTAAGTTATTTAGCCAACAATATATTATTTATTGTATTTAGTAACGTTTTAATTAAGCTTAAATTTTCGTTCAGCTGCAGCTGAGCTATGTGACAATGACATTAAGTTGAAAACAAAACTGGTTATATTTTTGAAACAATATTCCCCTAATCCGTTTTGCATGCAACTCATTTTTTCCCAAAATTCAGTTACGTCCATTTCATCGCTTGGATTATTATTTGAAAATCTTAACAATTTCCAATTAATAACCACAATTTCAGGATCGCCTTCCACTAAGCTTGGAAAAGCATTTATTAAGGGTGAAATGGACACTTCGGATACTGCTAGCACACTTTTAGGAGTGATGATGAACATTTTCTTAAAATCATTGTCACTTACATCAAATCTCAGTAAAATTTCATTTATGTACAAGTTCAACGTAAAAATTTAATATATTTGTTCTAATTTTGTTTTTGTTGTAATTTGAGCTACCACATTTTTCGAGAAATTCTTCGGCCTTGCTACCAATAAACACATTTTCAATTGGCAAATAATAAGTTTGGTCGCTTAAGTCGAATTCTGTCCAAGAGCTTATGTTTTTGATGTAGTTACTAGTTACAAAATTACACAAAATAAGCTTCACTGTGGTCTCCATATGTCCAAATCAGCTTTCTCGTGCTCAGACAATTATCAATTTTTAAATGATTTCGTTTTTTTCCACATTTTTGATATGCGCTTCTTTTTATCATTAATTTTTAGGTGCGATAAATGGTTGACTTGTAGTTTTTCACAGGCAACACAATAGCTCTTATTTGCCTTTTCTTTAAGCCAGTGAAAATCGCTTAGCCACTCTTGACGAAATTTTCTTTCGCTGTTATTTCTTGATTTGCTTTTTGTGTCTTCTGCATTCAGATCACTATTAGAGATATATTGAAAAATCATCGTTAATTTGACTGCGCTGCGCTTAAAATTATTGCAAAATTACCAGCTTTTATAAAGGGAAGTGTTCATCTTCGAAGGACATCCCTTTTACTTCTTTTTCAGAACTTTTAGCCCTTCTTCTTATAAGAAACCTTTAAGAAAATTATAATTCCATATCAAAACATTACATACACAACATTACCTATCCATTTTGTAAAAACCACAGATATGATAACGAACAAAAATTGTTTAAGCGAGTGCTATGTGCTAGTGCTTGCAGAATCAAGAGTCAGTTATATATAAATGCACAAGCAGCTGTCAAACGAAATAATTGAGCGCGCTTAGGAATTTATTAACATGTTTTAAATGAACGCGCTTAATCGAATAAGTTTAAGCATCATTTACATGTGGTGATGTTCGTATTCATAGTTAAGTTTTTAATTCGTTTTTGATTTACTAAAACGAGATAAAAACTGCCAAAATGAGATAAAAACTACCAAGCTACCAAAAGTTCCAAAGTAAGAAAAAAACTACCAGATTTGGTAGAAAACTACCAAAGTGGCAACCGTGGACCTATGGTTTATGAATACGCTGCATATAGTACATATATACACTAGTGCTTGGATATGGCTGTAGATAATTTATCAAAATATCACGTACGCAGTACTTATTATTAGTTCATTGATTGATTCTTTATTGTAACATTGATCTTAAAACTGCATTGCATAATTTGCAGAGACACGGTATACACTACCTTACTACTGAAAAATTATTATGAATTGCAAGAAAATATGTTAATAAATTATTTAGGATTTTAAAAAAAAGCTACCGAAAAACCTTCATTAAACCAAAAAAAAACGAAATAATATATATCCTAGAAACTAGGGATGACGGAAGGGGAGCCGATGGCCGACTTTCTGAACTTATATTTGATTTCCATTACAATTTAGTAACAAGCTTGAAATAGATAACAAACATATTAAGTACTTATTATTAAACTTTAATGAAACTTAACTAATGTTTAACTCATAATTTAATAACTTAAAATAATTCAAAAGCTCAAATGTAAGTTGTTTTTATCTAGTAGCCATTGCTCATATTATTAAGCCACCTGAAAAAAAGTCGTAAAATTATGAAAAAGTCATTGAAATACTATTTTATTTATACAAAAATACATTGTAGTATCAATATCGAGTTGAAAAACTTTAATTTTTAATAACTTCCCCGCACATGCGCCACATAGATGACACCAGATTCCTGCAGATTGATGGGTGGATTTGTTCCACTCCTCCTTATCCTATCTCCAACAGCTTGGCTTTGCCAGAGGGTTTTTGGACTGCAACAGATTTTTTTATTATATCCAATAGATTTTCTATCTGATTAAGGTCAGGGCTTTGTGGTGGCCAGCTCGAAACCTTTATCTTCTCCCTTTCCAACCACGACCTTACGACACGTGAAGTGTGTTTGGGATCATTGTCGTGCTAAAAATCAAGGTGCTACAAAATCACCTTTTAGATTCCTTTCTAAAAGGTTTTTGCAAATTTCACTTGTCATTTTCCCAGTTATTTCGTTAATGGGACCTACACCCGATGATGTGAAACATCCCCATATCATAACACCCCTGTGCGTGCTTCACAGTTTTT
Source organism: Eristalis intricaria (assembly GCA_964034865.1). Taxonomy (NCBI): domain Eukaryota; kingdom Metazoa; phylum Arthropoda; class Insecta; order Diptera; family Syrphidae; genus Eristalis; species Eristalis intricaria. The sequence goes on along the minus strand of OZ035873.1, from coordinate 155,680,173 downwards.
TTTTTGTGTACTTTGGGTCCAATTCTTTACACGGAGGGCGTCTGACGTTAGTTTGCCATCGTTACCAAATAAATTGAAGTTAACCTCATCGCTCCAAAGAATCAAATCCCAGAAATTTGTGGTCCTTATTTAAATGCTGTTTAGCAAGTGCCAACCGTTTCATTTGGGTTTTCTTTGACACGTTTAGCTTCCATCTAGCAATGCGTCCATTTAAATTCTTTTTTATTAGACGTCTTCGCACTGTTTGTGATGACACTTTTACATCGTATATAAGTCTTCATAATTTTTCTTATTTCTGCTGACGTCAGAAATGGATCAGTCTTGCTCAAACGGACAAGTATTCGATCTTCAGTAATACTAGTCTTACGAGGCTTTTGTCTTGGCATTTTTCAAAACTTTTATTTTTCTTGTCAAAACGTATTGCATTTTGTACTTTTCCGCTAGAAAAGCCCGAATGTCTCGTCACCTCTGCTATAGACTTATGCTTTAGGTATAAATTCCATACCATTAGTCTCTCGCATGGAGTGCTGCTTTTATTTTTGCCCATTTTTTACAACTTAAAAAAAATTCAACGCCTTGCTCACGTAGAGCTTTACATATCGATCTGCGGAACTCGACGATTTGAATATTTTGTTGTGTCTTTTCTTTATACAACACCAATGCATTGACCACAGATGTTCATAGCAAATATTCAAAAGCAATTTTGTGGTACCAACTAACAGTTTTCCTCAGGGGGGTGAAATAGCATGCCATTTGGTCTGAAATGTCAATGTCTTTTCTAGCGTGGTTATATTTAATTACCATTTTTAGCTTTTTATGACTTCATTACTCCGGTTTCTTTTTCCAATTTCTACGACTTTGAGGTCATTTTTTTGTGCTCAACATAAGCACATCCCGTTTGTCTCTCCATTTGGCTAGTAGAACAGCTGAATTCTCTCGTCCGATTATTTCGCCTTTCTTGAGCCTTGCGTTAGTTACTTCATTCGAATTTCCTTTTCGGTTTTTGCGTAGGGTTCCCATCAGAAGTGTCTTACGGGCAAGCGGTGTTCTTGCTAACGCAGTTGATGTGTACAAATTATCAGTTGCCATAGCTCTCCCTTTGTCGAGATAGCATTCCGCTAAGTCTAGCACTATCTGGGTACTATGTGACGCTGAGTTCGTTGTTTAAACGGAACTAGTAAAGGTATATCCATTGGGAACACATAGCTTGTACATTTTTACTCCGTATTTATATGTATTGACTAAACTGTAGTCTTCCACGCCAGGGAATCATGGACATCATCATATTCGAGAAGTCGTGAAATTTTTTCTAAGATTTCCAAGAACCCGCTCATCGTACCCAGACGATTATTTCCAGACTGTCAGAAAAATGAATAAACCTCAAAATCAGTTGAACACGGTTTCGAGACATAACTTGTGGTACAAACGAGTTCTTGAAAAATGTATCGGTGCTCCAGTAATCATTTATAGAGGGTTATTTGACAATACCCATGTATACCGAGAAACTTTTTATTTCGCATACGTCAGTATCAACCCATCTCTTCATTCTTGAATTGAATGAATGAATGAATTGAATCTTCATTCGTGATTGTTTTGCTTGACAGAATATTTTGAGCGTTTATATTTGTCTGATGTACTATAAGATCATAAACGTCTTGGGTCACCATGAAAGCAAAAAAATTATAAGAATCTTTTGCAGCACTGAAATCGGCACCACATACAGCATTTTCCTCGAAATTAAATGTTTTCAACGATCTTCCGTCACCGGATGTCCACATATAGCAATAGACACCCCTTCTTCCTGCGCATCCGAATCAACGTCCGATGGCTCCACTGCGTTAGACTCTCTTGATTGTTCATAAGAATTAGAAGGTAGATATTCATCTGAATCTGAACCCTCAAATTCATCTATATCATCACAAGCTGTATTATCTGAAGAAGATCCATAAAATCTTTTGGGATCCATTTTTTTACAATTATTGATGTTTACCCTGAGAACATATGTATTGGAACAAAATATAACAGTATGACCTCCGGTGAGTCATGTGGCACCATACACATCTATGTATTATCATGATGCTACATCACCCACCAGTGGTCATGTTTCAAAAACACTAAAAAACGGCACAATTTTATTTAATAACAATAACACCCCTATTCTGGCTAACCTCAGTGATGTGTCTTAAGTCACGACTACCTCACAAGAGCATGGTGAGTCACAAATTGTGAGGTTTTCGTATTCTGAGCAAAACCTCACAGCTTGTGAGCATCACAAGAACCGTCAAAATTGTGATGTTCTCATGAACACATCACAAGGAAATATGGCAACAAAAGAACTGTCACACACACACAAGGAAAAATTATTAATTATTATTAAAAATTTATGTTATTATTTTTATATCCTTGTGTGTAGGTTTATGATCAAAATCTGAAGTTTCTGCATATAAACGCGAAATTCCCTGGATCTTGCCATGATTCCGGCATTTGGACAACATCGTCAGTCCGAATGCAGCTTATTCAAAGTCATAACAGCCGGCAGTTCAAGTGGCTTTTGGGTGATTCTGGATATCCATTAGAACCTTGGTTAATAACTCCAGTGGATAATCCTTCTTCGCAAGACGAGCTTGCATTCAATCAAGTTCACATAAAAATCAGGAATGTGTTTGAACGAGCTTTTGGTGTTCTGAAATCTCGTTTCAGATGTCTGTTAAAGCATCGAGTATATATATTTATTATTAATAAATACTTATACATATTTCATTAATATACACAATATTAACTTGTTCGCTACGTTCTGCCATTATTTTGTAGATTTAATTTCAAGTATTAGTAGACCGCTCAGTAAGAAAAAAAAAGCGCGAGTATAATAATTGTCAAAAAAAAAACAATTTTTGACATGGCAACGAATTCACCTCACCATGGTGACTATTCTTGTGTGTTTTCTTGTGAGGTTTTCGCCAGAATACTAAATAGCTGAAACCTCACAAGGTAGGCATCATAATTTTCGCCTCACTGAACTTCGTGCGTTGTGACCACATCATAACGAGAATAGGGGTGTAAATCACTTATAAACATCAACTTTAACACACTTGGCCTAATATTTTTTGGTTTGCACGTGGACCAACGTGTTAAGCACAAGACCGAGTGACCGTGAATAACCGAGCAAAAATATTCGCAATTGCATTCTAAGGAAAAGATGTTTATTTAAAATAGCCGCTTAGTTTATGTGCGTGAGTCCGTAGGCAATTTAACCTCGCTGCCTGGTTAACACAAATCTTAACTTTGACTTATTCTTATTTTTTTAAATATTAAACCTTTTATTGTCGCCACCTTAAAGAAAGCAGTGCTGCCCCTACTAGGTGGCCATTAAAGGCTAGCGGCTCTCGAGAAGCGGCCATCACCATTTGGCCGAAAACGTCAAAGAAAACGACTGGACCTTTCTCCTTTTTTGTGGTTTGGTTATATGTATATATTGATTCTGTGAATAAACTTGAGCTTGTTAAAGCAGCTTGAAGCTATTAAACTTTGAGTTTTATTCTTAGTTCCAGTTACTTTTGTTCGAAATAGATTCAGACAAGCGGAACACCTTTAGTGAAAAAGTGTATATGTCCACACCCACACCAGAAAATGTAGACAATTATTAAAAGGAGAGAGAAGTTAAACTTCTCAAACGAATTTATTGCGGATGAAGATTGTTATTTTTAATTTTTTTAAAAAGTTCAGTTTGCGCTAGTATCCTGAAAGTGATTTTAGTGCCCGGACGTTTTAGTTTCAGAAGCCGCATACCAAAATTTCATATCAACTTTTAACGTTTTCTTTCAGATTACGTTCACGTTTCCTTACGGCAACACGTTTCCAACGGAAAATGAGGGAAATGGCAAACAACTCTATGTTGAGAGAAATTCGACTTGGGGAGAGTCCACTGTACATATATTTACTATGTGAATAATTAGTATTATAATGCATTTATATACTCTTCAATGGAACGGTGCTATAAAATAAACAACTACGAAGCTTTAAGGCATTTATAAGACAACTTTCATGCGGGCAAGTATCTATCATAGAGCGGTTTTTTTACGTTAAACGTCTAAATAAGTCTGTTTTTATACCTTTTTTTATTGTTTCTTGTTTGTTTGCTTGCTTTTTTTAAATAATATTAAAAGTTTTTTGTGGTTGCTGAGAAGCTAGGCCTAGGTCCGCCTCGGATCGTAGCGTCACCCATATTATTATATTATTAAATGTTTTTTAGTGAATATTCACATGTTCTAATTTCATATCACGTTTCCAGCGAACCGAAACCGAGGCTCGGATGAATTTTTACAGAATCCTCAATAGGCCGTACCCAGGTTGAAGTGGGTTCGCTCTCAATATTCGAGTCATTAGCTCTCTATTAATAAGAGCCCGTCAACACATATGTCACTCGCTCTCAATTTTTAAATTGCCGCCAGATCAGCTGTCTGTTGACAGGAAATAATAGTGCGACAACACCAGTAGATAGAAAGACAATGAGAAAATGATCATGAAAATACACTGAAGTTCACTCTGTAGATTTGTTCTGTTATACAACCTCTCGTGGACGGATGAATTCAACGGTGCTGCAACGAGGTTTATCAGAAACTGCGAGGCTTGTAGATCCTGAAAATGTATGGCGGAACCTGGTAGGTGCGGAGAAAATTTATGAAACCCCGTGGTTTCGTTCGTGGCAACGTGGTATAAAACACACTGTTGACAACCCTGACCACAAGCGATGTGATCAGGGAGTCAGTGATGTAGCACCGCCTTAACGGGCCGATCAGCCAAAATGTCGATCCGGGTTAAACGGCTAATAGCTACAATGGTGTTCTAGTTGACAGTACGCAAATTTGACAGCAAAAGAAAAAAAACTGTAAATAAACGTGCGAGAAGACAAAGCGCGAAAAGGACTAGGAAGTAGAACCTGAAGAAGCAGAACGCCATAACAGAATTTGTATTATTAATAATAATAAAGGAAAATTTAATTGAATACAATCCAATGAATTAGGAGAAGCTAATACATATTTTTTAGATTAATAATGATTTTATTTGGCCTCCAACGCTAAAGGTTTTAAGGCCATATTTCATTTGATTATATACATTAGTCACATATACATAAAAAACTTAAAAATGAATTTCACAATTTCAATTATCCTATAACATAGTTTGTTTCATTATAAAAATTTCAATTAATAAAACCAAAAAAGAAAGCAATATGTATTTATAATAATACTAAGGTAGTGTCTTGAAAATGAACCTTACAAAAGAAACTTTAAAAAATAAATGAAATTGATTTCTGTTTATATCTTATCATATATGTAATAATATATATATATGTGTATATTTATATTTTTAAATGTATTATATGTCATTACAATTTAAATTTATTAGACCTCATTGACAATATATATTTATAATAACTTTAAAGTTGGTTAGTGGGTATGATTTTTACAAAAAATAAACTAAAAAATTAAATTTAAACTAAACTTTTAAACTAATTATAATGATTTCTGTTTTATATTTGATTATATAACTGTATAGCTTTCATAAATTCTAGGACGTTTGCAATATCATTTACATTTTCAGCGCCAGGTTGATGTGCTCAGGACATTCAGTAAAAATGTGTTTAATTGAAAGTATATTACTACACGGACAGTACACTGGGTCATTTTTATTTATTAAAAAGTTATGTGTTAAAAAGGAATGCCCTATTCTTAATCTTGTTAATACTATAGAATCTCTTCTCTTAAAGTAGTGGGTAGCAAACCATTCTTCAGTTGTTGCTTTTAATGATCGAAGATTGTTTGAAAGGGGTACATTTTCCACGTAAATTTTATCATTTCCTTTAGATCTCAAAGGTTTATATTTACTTGTAAGAAGCTTAAATTCATCAAAATAACTGTAGAAGCCATCACAATTCCATTGAATTATATTTAGATTATTCATATTAGTTCTGATTCGGAATGTAAGTCACTAGAGACACTGCAGTTATCGTTAAGAATATGTTTTTTGTTCTTATTTTTAATGTTACGTTTTGCTCTATTTGATAATTTTGTTGAAAATATTTGAATTGTATCATGATCGATGGATAATACTTTATTGGTGGGTAAGTCCGAAGAATCATCTGATGACTTAATCGGTCTTTTAGACGCTGTTGACGTGTTAATAGACATATCTTTAGTCGTAGTTGGTGGTAAGAAGATTTCCTGTGGCATCATGTGTTGGACTGTGTTCAGGATTTTATGTCCATTGTTCGAAGGCTTGTTCTCAGTAGAAGAATTTGATGTCGACGGTCGAGTAAGAAAGAGAGGATTTCTCTTCCGGTATCGTTTATCAGCTTCTCTTATGTCAACTTTTTCCAAAACTCTTATGCGCTGAATTTCCTTCTCTTTGAGGAAGAGCGGGTACAGTCGTAACAAAGTGTGACAGCTGCCGAAACAGTTAACACATTTGCTTTCTTTTTTACACTTTTCTTCTCTGTCGTTCAGGTGGTACTTTTCGGAACAGTTAGATCATTTTTTGTGGATTTGCAAACAACCGAGAAATGTCCAAAGCGCAGACAATTCATGCACCTGAGCGGAAAAGGGATATACGGTCTTACTTTCGCTTTTATGTAGCCTCTGTCAATCGAGTCCGGGATATTTGAAGTACTCAAATTAAGAGTGTATAAACTACTATCCTCTAAAACTTGTTTTTAACTTTCATTCGCTTTATGTCCACAACATTTTGATCACTTAAATTTTGCAGAATGTAGCCTTTTTCCATGTAGTTTAAGTCTGGGCAGTAAATAACACCTTTTGCATTATTAAGCGTGGGATGTTCCTTGATGTTAATATTTATATTACTATCCAGATTTTTTAGTTTAATAAGTTTTGTGGCTTGTTCTTTGTCTTTTGTGTAAATGAGTACAGTACCGTTTCTTAGCTTGGCACACTTGAACACATCACCACAAACTACAGCAATTACTTTTCTCAATAGGAATGGAGACACTTTTTCCATATTTAGGTTATTGTATTGTATTCTTTCCATTAACAAGAACTTTGAGCCTGGTGAGGCATTTATTAATTTACTTGTCTCATTGAAAATGAGTTTATTGTATAACACTCGCGATTGTTCCTCCATTTTAAAAGAATACAAGATAACACTAGTAATTATTAGAGCATTCTTATAAACCACAACTTATCTCTTTGAGAGCATAAACCCGACTGAAACTAATGCATATTATTACAATATTGTAAGTAAATTTAAACAAAAATTTCTTAAAGATTTCTGTAGCTCATTCGTGAAGACACAGCCATCTTGTTTCATTGAAGTGTTACAAGAGTAGTTTCTGCTGCCGCCAAATTGTGGTCACACATATTTTAACAATGTCCTTTAAAGGACGTAAGTATGGCAACACTACCACAGGTTCAAAGAGTTTTCCATTGGCTGTTTTTGTTGCTTTTTCATCAATTCACCAATTATTCGTTCACGATAATTGTCATTTTTCGTTTCTGGTTTCTGGTTTCTAACCCACTGCACCACGACGACTCAAGGGTCACACCTTTCTTCAACTGGCCCATTCACGAATATCGACTGAATACAGTAGGCTAACCGTGGTCTTCTGATGACGTTGCCTACCGCCACCTTTTAGCACAAGCAAGTTGAGCCGGGTGTAAATTAATTCGATCGTTTTATATTTTACTTTCTCTATGAGGGACTTTACTTGAACACAAATCTTGCCGCGTTCGCTGTTCTCTAAAAACTAACTTCCATCTACTTATCCTAATTCCTCGATGTCAATAAGCAATGATCTACACACAACTCCTTCCCACGGTGGATGATCGGCGACGCTTACACGGTGATGTCGGTTTGCAGCTCGTGTGTCCGGAAACGCTGACCTAGCGTCTGGCTGTTTGCACACCTTTTGCTACTAGCTGTTCTCGTACATTTGTAATCTGAGAGCGTGTTAACTTATATTTAAAGTAAAAAATTTGCCAAAGTAATGCTTCCGCCACACCGACTGTCAATTCAGCGCTATCGGGCAAGAATATCGAAGATATGTCGATATTTTCCTGTCACATATCCCTCTTGATAGAACTGCATTAGATCATGAATAGCCGTAACGTCGTTGAGACTATAATTACGTCGATTCTCCATAAGACATTTCTCAAGAGGGACTAGGTTTTCAACGAACGTGTTTCATGTGAGCTGGAAGCACAATCCTTATCCAACTAGACTCGTACTCGTAGTCTTTCTCTTTCTCTGTTCCAAACCGTAGCTTCCTCAAAAGTAGCCATGGTTGATGTTTTACAAGCACTACCATCTCCTGCAAGGATTCGTGCGAAGTTCACATAGTTCTATGAGACATCACCTCACCACCACCACAACGACCAAAACTCATTCAGAGATTAATGAAAACATTCCCTTTCAAGGCACCTACACGTAGGAGGCAAATTGCGAGGGCTTCAGCGCCCTTACTCGGGTGATTTATGTTCCATAGCCCTTCTAATTGTTCCCCTCAGTCATCCTTGACTTGTATCTTTGCCTGAATAAGTTGGATATTTGGCACGACAGAATCTGAGGAATCTTTTGCTCTTATCACTGCCTCACCAGAGGAATGGAATCTCTATCTACGCAGTCGAGGACAGCGTTACACGGAGAATATAATTTTAAGTAAATCTGTGACCCACACCACCCACCACCCGCAACACACGCACCACTTCACTTCAGATGCGGAGTGAAATTCATTGGAACGGCGACCAAAAGTCGACATGGAGAGTCGTAAATAATTTGAAAACGCTTCAACGCTTAGTATTCCACGTAACCGTGGCACTTTCGCTGAGGACAACGGCCATGGCCAGCACCAATGCCAGGACATCGAAAACAACAGAGCAGAGTTCCCAACTTAAACTGTGTCCGCTTTAAAGGCAACTATTCTGTCTGTATCCGTTTGGCTGAGTAAGGATAAAGTTTCCATAAGCGGAAATGTGGAGCGAGGTCGTGGCGACGCACAAACTAAAATGTCGTGCGGGTGCTGGTGCGAGTGCGGGTGGATAATATCGGGACATGGGAGTAGCACACTGCCAGATAGTAGTTACACAATGTTTGCACTTTTGTGTGTGCTCGGAATGGAGAATGAGCGTTTGTGTAATTGTTCTAAATTCGCTTGGCCTTATATGAGGGAGAGCAACCGTCACAAGAGAGTCCTCGCCATTTTCTATTTGAATTGCACAGCTTTAAGTGAAATTGATGAGCACACTGTACACACACAGTGGATGCTGGGAGAGCGGGGGAATTTAAAATTAATTTCTGTATCAGAATGTCGGGGATAGTACTCGTAGTTGAGCTGTGGGGGAAGTTGTCGAAGTTCATTGAAACGGATTATCTCGTCGATATGTGGAAGACTGCCAGTCAAATTAGTGTGTTTGGTTATCCACCAATCCGATCCTGACGAGCTTCAATTTATAGATGAAGAGGGTGGATAGCTTATTTAGACGTTAACAATTCTGATTAGTGACGGCGATTTGATTAATGCCCATGCCCGATTTAACACGTCATACGAAAGAAAAGAATAATACAAAGGGTTTTCCAATAGGGACTTGACAACTCTAAATTTGATTCGTGAATGCACTCTTTCACTAATCTTCAAACTGTAACTGTCAATTTATTCAGTAAACTCAAAACTTTCATCGTGGTAAAGTACACGAACGAGCAACGTCTGCAAATTATAAAAATTTTCAACCGAAATTCTGAGTCGGTGACCGCAGCGTCAACTCCAATTTTTGACGATGCTCGTTTTTGACTCAATGGGGTCGTCAATATATCGGCAAAATAGGCGTTATTGGTCGGGTGAAAGTCCACATGTGCTTTATGAATAACCACTTCATCCACAAAAAATAACTGTTTGGTGCTGTTTGCATGCCGGTGCCGCTATTGAGCCATATTTTTCGTTGACGATAACGATCGTCACGTTACTGTGAATGGTAAGCGTTATCGCGCCATGATTACAGATCATTTTGGCTGGAGTTGGACTTGAACGACATATGATTTCAACAGGATGGTGCCACAAGCCACACAGCAAGCGTTACAATCGATTTATTGAAGAGTAAGTATGTTGAGCGTGTTATCTCAAGAAATGAGCCAATCGATTGGCCGCCTCGTTCGTGCGATTTAACGCCACTTGACTATTTTCTGTGGGTCTACGTTAAGTCATTGGTTTATGCCAACAAGCCGACTACGTTGAAAGAACTCAGGGCCAACATTGAACGCGAAAGAGTGGCGTTTTGGCGGAAATGTGTGCCCGAGTCGTTGAAAATTGGGTCCAACGAATCGACCGCTGCAAATATGCCCGCGTTTGCCATATGAACGAAGTCGAATTATAATATAATATGGATGGCGCTACAGCCCGTAGAGGGCCAGGGCCTAGCTTCTCAGCAACCACTCGTGTTGTGCGTGCTATTGTTCTTTTACGAGTGGATGGGACCTACAGTTTAATGCCGACTCCGAACGGCGTTGAGAAGCTTTTTCTAGGCAGGATATACTCTTTGAGCATTGTCAGTGACTCGAAAGAGGTGGAGCCGTGAAATATGAAAGGTGGTTAATTCGGGTATCGAACTTGGGACCCTCTGCGTAGGAGTCGACGCACTAACCCACTACGCCACGGAACGCCACACGAACGAAGTCGAATTCCATTAATAAATATTTTGATTGTACTTCAAACCGATAATAAAGTTGTTTAAATATCTCAAATGGTTTGCATTTTATTTAAAAAAAAATGTGAAGTCCTTATTGAAAAGTCCTATACAACGACTGCAGCATCGTAATGTGTGACACTTAATTCAGCAGAAATACCCAACGGAGGAAATAAGTATACCGAAACAATAACCGAAACAGCTTAATAGTGCGATGTTGTAGCAAGCACCAGATCATCTTCAGAATTTAGGAGGATGAAAGCATGTCCGACGACTGGAATATCAGCTCGATGTGCAACACCCTCAAAAAAGGCGATTCTACCTCTTGCAACAACTACAGAGGTATATCCCTGCCCAACGTCACCTAAAAGATCCTGGCCAGCGAATTGTGTGAACGTTTAAAGCCGTTTTGCACAACACAAATCAGCAGTCGGCGGACTCGTACACCAGTGGCTTCCGGCAAATCGACGATTGACAGCTTCATTTTTCGAGGGCTGCTAGTGCATTCACCAGCGCAAGACCATGTTAGTTCATTTTGATACCCACAGTCAGTAGTCTGACTGATTGACTATTCCAGTGATAGTGCCGTTAATTTTATCCCAAGGGAAATGGTGACTGGACCGGATTTGAAAACCATCGTATTAACTTTGCTTTCGCTGGGATTCGAACCCGCACCTCCACAAATGACATCACAGTCGAGATCAGACATAGAATTGAACTTGGAAATACTTCCATTTGTCATAACAACTGGACTCACAACTCCTGAATCGAAGGACTTAAATCATGCTCTATAAAGCTCTAATGTTCCAGCCCTACTATATGGAGCCGAAAGCTGGGCGCTGGGCGATACTGCTGAGCTGATTTTTGGTGCCGTCGAAAGAAAAATTCTACCCCGGATATCCAACTTCTACCTCTCTTCCCCCATTGATTTCATCTGACAGCGCTTTTATACGATTTTTGTGAACAGCTGATACCCTTCCCCAACCTTAGTAGTGAGGAAGATTAGAGTTCTTATTTGAAAATTCACTCGTTCCTTGAACTTTTTTTTTTCAAAATTTGGTGTTAAATTTTCAACTTCAAATTCAACAACAAATTGCTTATGTTCACGAAGTCGATTCATTAAACTCCCATTTGATCAAGTTACAGTCAGAGATATTAGGACAAAATGACTGTTGTACAGTTGTTGCATGAATTTTTGCATATGAATAATACCTATAAAAGGTGTGTTTTTTTGCAAGCGTATATACGCTTAAATTTTGATTTGCATGTAAAATACACCAAAAACGAATCCTATATCCGCTTAAGTTACTCTATCACCGCTTAAGGAATAAGGGCGGATAAAAACAAATGCTTCCAATCACCATTTTCTGTGTGTTCATTCCTGAATTTATTCATTCATTGTTTAGGTTGCTGAATGTGGCTAACATCTGCACGTGTGGTTGATGTATTAGATCAATTTTAATTGTTTTGGCATCCATAAGTATGCAATTTTTGATATACCCATAGTGTCTCTGCTATAGATTCCGTTTAGGTTTCGTAAACGATTCTTTTCATTTGATGAACATTTTTTTATCTTATAATTATTAAGTTTTTTTTTTATAATTTGCGCGTGCTCAAGGGATTGCTAATACCCTTATGTGTCCGGGGTCAAGACACAGCACGGGCCGAAGGTATAGAGGGAGAAAGGGAGAGGAAGTACCTGTGCACATTAGTCAAGTAGGTGCAGTGTGGTCTTGGGGGCACCAGACCAGATATTTTGAGCGTTATACTCAAGCTTGGGGCAGATGTACGCCTTATAAATTAAAGCCAAATCAGAAATGGTGAAATATTTCTTGCATCGATTAAGAAAACCTAAACATTTCGCAGCATTTTTGGCGACCTCAAATATGTGATCGCTCCAACTATGTGTTGTGTTGATACACATATTTTTTCGACACAAGCGCCATTCATGGATAATGGCTGATTATGAAGGGTTCGCTTGAGTGACAGCAGACAGCATTGAGTTTTGAAGCATTGAATTCCACTCTATTGTTTTTTCCCCAGTTAATTATGCTGTCAAGATCGGAATTCAATGTGCTTAACATACGCTGCCGTTCCAATTCTACGGCCGAAGGGCGGGGTCGGTGGTCTTGGAACGAATATGCAAAACAGACAAGAGATCATTTATAAAAATGAGAAAGAGTGTCGGAGACAGAACTGAGCTTTAGGGAACACCAGCATTAATTTGGTGGATATCAGACTTGAACCCATCCAAAACAACTTGAATTGAACGGTTCGAAAGGTAATTTCTAATCCATAGAAGAACAGATTCATCGATACCATAGGCAAGCATTTTCGACAAGAGAGCTTGATGCCAAACTCTGTCAAATGCTTTAGAAATATCAAGCGCAACGATCTTGCTTTCGCCTGAATTGTGCAAAGACTGGTTCCAATTTTCGGTGCGATAAGCTATCAGATCACCAGTGGACCTGTCGCTGTGGAAACCATATTGTCGATCATTAAGAAGTTTCCGCGATTCAAGTTATTTCATAAGCTGACGATTTATCAGCATTTCCATAACCTTAGAGAGAAGGGACGTAAGTGCTATGGGTCGGTACGAGGCGGGTGACGAAGATTCGCCCTTTTTAGGGACGGGCTGGACAAAGCTGTTTTCCATATGCTCGGAAAGATACCTAAAGAGTAGGATAGATGAAATAGCTTACGCAGTGGGGATACCATCCTGGCCAGCGGATTTGTGCACGTCGAGATCTTTCAGTACTCTTGCAACTGTACGAGTGCTGAAGTGGATTTGTCCCATGGTGAAATCAACGCTCTCAAGTGCAGGTGGAGACAAATTGGAATCTGGTAGTGTTGAGCTAGCTGAAAAATGAGCCGCAAGCAGATTAGCTTTGTCTAAAGAGCTGACAGCTGGAATGTCATTGTAAATGAGCGTGGGAATTGAAGACGAGGCGGAATTCTTTACGTTTTTTACAAATGACCAAACGTTTTTGCTACCCTTGGGACATTGTAGCACTTTTTGCCTCAACTTTTGCTCATAAGAGAATTTCACACGTCTGATAGTTGCATTGCAGTCATTTCTGGCCCGTTTAAACTTCTTCCGGTTTTCCTCAGTAGGGATGGCTTTGTATGTCCGGAAATTCAACTCTCTCATTCTAATAGCCTCTTTACAGCTCGAGTCATACCATGCGTTTGCTTTGGGCTTTATACTCTTCACTCTGTGAGGAATGAAGGTTCTCATGCACACTTTAAAAGCAAGTGTTTTTGTGTGTTTTTGCTTTTAAAGTGATGGTGACGCTACACAGTCACAAAACGAAGATTAAGACCATCAAAAATCAACCAGCACCTTCCACGACTATACCCCTGACTGCTTAGCAAATGTCATAAATGTCGTCGGTGCTGCCAAGATAATATGATGAATCATTAAGCGCCGATGAAACACAGCTATAATTAATAATAATAATTATCTCATGACCTCAACCAACTTGGCGTGTGCAATTGGAGTCAGCTGGCTAAAGATTGCGCCAGGTGGGCAGGCTTGTTGGTTGAGGCCCAATAAAAGGAAGAATATAGTTCCAATTAAATGGGCATTGCATTACATTTCATTTATTAAAATATAAGTATATACTCTTAAAAATACGAGTCCACTTTTTAACACCCTCCGAACAGCAGACATGGATTGTATACGGATCGTGGGCAAATTCAGCAATCAGCCGAAATATTTTTCCCACTAAATCCACGAATCTGACGCCATTGCGTGGTGGATTCGTGGTATGTGTGAAATACTAGGGAATACCACTATGCATTTTTCTCTGGTGTGGATTAGGTGTAAAAGTGGCCGAAGATGGATATCTCTACTATCCCATATCTCTGATATGGTCCCCTCTGCGAGGAATGCAGGACACGAACACTACGAGCTGTACCAGGATGTGGATGTAGTCCGGTAGGAAAAAATCCGTCCACTGCACTGGCTAGGCCATATGGCCAATAATGCTCCAGCCGTGCCTCCTGGTTCGAGGAGGAAAGGGAAACCCAATCGAATTTCCGGTATAAAAATGCCTTCGAGCAGCGGTATCTCAGGCTCGGGCCCACCATGGATCGTCGGCCTGCTAAGTAAGTCAGTAAGTTGGTGCAACCGAAACTAGCCTGACATCTACGGTTAGGTAGGTTACATGGTTAGTCCATGTAGAGCATAAGGACAACACTACTCCAGACTCAGGAGTCCTTGAATCCAGTCTATACCCAACTGAAATTACGCAGGGCAAGAAAAAAAACCGTATATTATAGTCGATCATGCACGCTTTAATCAATCAATAATGACCTCCGAAAATAGAGTACCAAGTAATGTCGTGCATAAATTCATCCTTGAACTACTCAGTTAATTAAATCAGCAAACCGACCGTAATGACGAATGATCAATTTCACAAATTAATGACTTGAGTGCTTAAAAAATAAAGCCATTATCCATTCGCCTGGAAAGCCAACATATTTGCTCTCCTCGTTGCATCTGAAGATCTCAGAAAATCAACGACTGATTTCCCCTCCATTCTCCGCAGTGTCGGGCTGCTTGAAAAATGCACGACAATCACATTTAAATACCCCTCGTTGCATCGCACAACAGCTCAGCATTCCCGCCCACATATCGAACGAGAGCAAATACATTTCATACCAAAGGATTGCTAAAGAATCCATCCATCACCCACCACTCGAATTCAGTACAAAATCCCGACTTCCACCCGCAGCGCTGCTGATCCGACAGCACAATAGAGGATAAAAAAATCCTTCCTCCATTTCGCAGTCAAATTGAGATGTTGCACTCGTCGTCGTCCGCAACCAATCCTCCACAATCCGTTCGACTCAACACATCGGAATCACTTCAAGGAGAGTAAATATTTAAATTCAGCAAAATAAAAATAAAAATTACGTGGAAAATGCCACGACTGTCTGAGGGCAGATTCCATTCAACTCGTCGAGTGAACAGCAAAGTGGGAGACGAGAAGAATCCTTTAAAAGCAACATATCGTTCAAAATACTCGCACACACCGACTGGCCGCCAACTCACGTCTCCCTCCCTCTCCACCATCATTCTACGCCACGCTGCAAATCGAAACGAAATTCAATTACAATCCATTAATTCGTAATCGGATTCCGGATCGAGAGCAATCGCAGGACGAACTAAGTGTCAATGGTGATGAAACATTTCGGCGCTCAGTTCTGTGCGAACAAAAAATATATTTGCACAAATCCGAGGAGACCTCACGCGCCACGTGCTTAACATGCTGGTGCCCACCCCCACACTTTCCAGTCTGCGAAGCGGAGACAAGCAAATGCTTCTCCAAAACAAGAGCATTCTGGAGCTGTGTTCAATTCGATTGAAATATTCATACGAACGTCGCCGCGGGGGCTGCAGCTCCACCGGGGAAGCGCTATCAGCTGCTGGATTTGTTTTTGGCGTTAATTTCTATGATGATCACATAGGTGCTTCCGCGGAAGTTTCGACAAGATGGGTGTGATTTAGCATTCAGCTGCCGCTGGCAGACGGTTTAATCAGCTCAGACTGCGGCCGATAAGCTGTTCATTCATCCCCCAAACATGTTCTTCTAATTGATCGTGCTGGTAATGGGCTTATCTAATCGAAGGGCGTACGCTTTTGTACTGCAACCAGACTTAATTGGGTAAATGCGTTTAATTAAGAGTTTAGTACGCAACGGATTGTGTCACACTGAAGACTAATTTCATTTGATTCTCCGAGTGCCATGTCGAAAGTGGATTTGTGTAAAACCACGGGGAAGCAGCCAAAAGTGCTTGTGGATCCTGAAAACCCTCAGACTGCCACCAAAAGGAGGTAAGAAACGCTACGTTGCTTTGGTGTGATTGATCTTAAGTGAAAACTTGGGCACAAATTCGAAGAGGGTATTAAACGTCAATTTGGATTGTGATTCCTAAAGCAAGAAACTCAAGGCGTGATTTTTGTTCTCTCCGCCTGTTCCACAGAAAATGTATTTACGTTCGTTCGTTTCATTAGTTCACATAATCGATGATTCATAAAAATAATATTGGTGGCGCGACAGTCCAAGGCGGACCTGGGCCTAGCTTCTCAGCAACCACTCGTGTTGTACGTGATTTTGATCTTTCACGAGTGGAAGGGACCTACAGTTTTAAGCCGACTCCGAACAGCAAAGATGGGAAGCTTTTTCTATACAGGAATACTCTTTGAGCATTGTCAATGACTCGGAAGAGGTGGAAGCCGTGAATTATGAAAGTTGGTAGATTGGGGATTCGAACCTGGCACCCTCTGCGAAGGCTTGGGAGTATGCCAAGCCCATCAATAGGTTTTCTAGATTTGGAAAAGGCATATGACCGAGTTCCTCGAGGTAAACTCTGTAGTGTGGGTCCTCTTTTGAGGGCCATTCAATCTCTATACACAAACTGTAGCAGCTGTGTTCGGGTTAGCGGTGCTAAATCAACGTCTTTCACCGTGGGCGTTTGACTTCGCCAAGGATGAACTGGATGATGCATCGCAGCCGAGGAGAGGAATGTTTGGGAGAGTTGGGGGTAACTCATCTTCTTTTTGCGGATGACTTAGCTATCCTCACATCTTCCCAGACGGAACTCCAGCGGACACTCGATAGGTTTGTGGCCGTATGTGCTGATTCTGTGATGAAGGTTAACGTGGACCAATCAGAGGTTATGGTAATTTCCAGAACGCCTGTTCAATGCACTCTACATGTTAGTGGAGTCCTATTGAAGTAGGTGGAGAAGTTTAAGAATCTCGGGGTCTTCTTCACGAGTGATGGGAGGAGTAGTACTGAACTTTCTTGTAGGATTAGTCAAGCTGGGTCAGTTTTGACACAGCTTAGGAGATCTGTAATCAGGAAGCCCGAACTTTGTGTGAAAGCCAAATTAGCAGTTTTCCACTCAGTATTTATTCCAACTACCACCTATGGTCATAAAATTTGGGTAATGGCAGAAAGAATAAGTTCGCGAATCCAAGCTGCTGAGATGAGATTTCTTCGTGCTGTTGTGGTAATTACTCGCCGGGAAAGGGGGAGAAACACGACAGTGCGCGAGGAACTCAATGTTGAGCAACTGCTTCTCCGAATGGAAAGATATATGCTTCGTTGGTTTGGTCACGTAGCACGTATGTCCGCACCATCAGGACTTCCGAGGCGGGCCTTGAATGCAACCACTTGGCAGACCCAGGATAAGATGGTTGGACCAAGTCCATAAGCTCACCTGGTTACGCTTGGGCATAACCCCTGATGAGTTAGAGTCGATCGCGGAGCATCGAGTTGTCTGGAGATCTCTCGTGCGTGGCTTACCACCGCGACCCCTTAAGTGGATCATGCGGGTCAGAAGATGATGATGATGATGTGAATATATTTTTTGCTTTAGTTTTAACAAAACTACATATTTTTTACTAAATCATGTTTCGAAAAAAAAAAAATTTGTAAAATATCTGAAAGACAAATATCCGTACCAACAAAAGGTACTTTGGGCTACTAGGCGAAGAAAAGACGGAGACTGCGTGTATTATGATTGAGATATTGGCCAAACTATAACAGAAGTGTACCAGATCCCTAAAAGTCTCATACCAGAACTGTTTTAGATATCCATGACAAGTGTACAAGTTCATTGACTTCACAAAAATAATCCTTACTAATATTATAAATGCGAAAGTAACTCTGTCAGACTGTGTGTCTGTTACCCTTTCACGTCTAAACCAATGTTTATTTGTTGATGAAATTTGGTAGGGATATAGATTTGATCTTGAAGATGTACTTAGTCTACATATTCCGGGAAATGGGCAAAAACCGAATTTTTTCATCTTCACGCAGTCCGGCTGGCGGCTCATTAATGGTTTGTCGGATTGAAAAACTAAAAAAATGCTTTTAAGTAAATTTATCACTCATTAATTTGAGGTGCCAACCACCATTTTGCATTGCCCTGCCATAGGCTTTGCGCAGACTTACTATGTCTGTTTCCTTCAGCTCGATCAGCTAGGTCTGGGATGCTATTGCCTCGGAGATATCCGTTTTGGTTGTTATCTCGTCAATATTCTTGATTTCGACTGTAACGCAGTGTGTCCTTACTGGCCAGCGGCATTGGTGCCTGAGGCGGGATCAAATGTTGAAGCCACTAGCCTTCCGGGATACGACTTTTATCTTCTGTCTCCGGACTTCGTTAAGCCAGATACGATGGGGGTTATTCCGTCCCTACTCGGTCACTAGAGCCTCGGAAGGCTGAAGCAGGGTACACCACGTGCAGGTGAGGATGGTATATTGTAGGTTGAATTACGCTGTGTCTGTGTGTGTGGTTCTACGCATGCAGTAGCATGAACATGTTACTGTGTGCTTAAAACTACACACACACGCCATGCCAATGGTCGGTCGCCACTGCTGGTTAATTGTTTTCGATAGTCAGACTGCGGCATGGTGCTGCCAAATATAATTTTTTAATGCGACCTATAATAATTCAATTTACAATGACGCCCTAACCAAGGAAGACCAAGTCATAGCTATTTCTCGCAATTCTTTTTTTCTGATTTCGGGATGAGTAGACCACAAAGAATTGGGGAAGTAAATAGTGATTTAATGCGAGAACTAGATTACGATACTGATTCTTTAAAAAGCCAAAAAATGGATGTCGTTCCCCTTTTGAACACAGGACAAAGATTCATTTTTGATAAGGTTATTCAAAAAATTGAAAATGGCGAAGGTGGTTTGTTCTTTTTGGATGCTCCAGGAGGCACTGGCAAAGCCTATCTTTTAATTGTACTATTAGCACATCGCCTATAAGATCCTCTCTGCCGTTTTGTGTGAGCGCCTGAAACCATTCCTCAACAACCTGATAGGTCCTTATCAGTACGGTTTCAGGCCGGGGAAGTCCACCATCAACCAAATCTTCACATTACGGCAGATCCTGGAAAAACCCATGAAATGCAGATCGACACCCTCCACCTATTCGTCGATTTCAAGGCCGCGTATGACAGCGTGCATAGGGACGAGCAAGGCGTTGTATACCTTGTCTAGTTATGACATTCCTGGCAAACTTGTCAGGTTGTGCAGGATGACGATGGAGAACTCTCGCTGCTCCATCAAGGTCGGTAACGAACTCACCGAGACCTTCAATGTCAAAAAAGGTTTTAGACAAGGCGACGCGCTGTCATGTGACTTCTTTAACATCATCCTGGAAAAGATCGTGCAATTCTCACACGCCAACACTAGAGGCACGATCTTCCAGAAGTTCGTACAACTGCTAGCATACGCGGATGACATTGACGTGATTTGCAGAACGCAGCGAGCCGTTAATGAAGCGTTAGCTGGTATTGAAGCGGAGGCGGCCAAAATGGATTTAGCTGTCATCCAGAAAGGACGCACAACATCGACGACTTGGCCAAAACGTCACCATAGGCAGCTATAACTTCGAGGTAGTGAAGGACTTCGTCTACCTCGGCTACGCAGTAAATAGTACAAACAACATCAGTACGCACATCAACGCGGAAGAACTCTTGCCATACGCTGTTTCTATGGGCTCAAGAGGCAATTGAGTATATAATAGATATAATAGAATATATCTCGAAGGACCAAGTTTACATTGGGACATTGATGCGGAGGCATAGACAATCTCAAAAGCGGATGAAGAAGCACTTGGTCTTTTCGAGAGAAAAGTTCTGCGTTCAATCTTTGGTCCTGTTTGCGTTGATGGTTATTGGAGAAGAAGATTCAACCACGAACTGTACGGGCTGTACAGCGGCATGAGCCTAGTCAGGCGTCTACGGATTCAACACCTAAGATGGCTGGGCCATGTAGAGCGCATGGACAACACTGCTCCAGCCGAAGAGTTTTCGACTCCGAACCAGTGGGACAACGCAATAGAGGAAGCCCACGGAACCGATGGAGCACCCAGGTGAAGAAGGATCTCAATCGAGTTGGTGTGCGCAGTTGGAGACAGCTGGCTAAAGATCGTGCCGGCTGGAGAGGCTTACTGGTTGAGACCCAGGTCCACCCTGAACTGTAGCGCTACCAGAAGGAGAAGAAGATTAGCACAAGTCAGGAGAGATAAAAAAAATTGCTTTTGCAGTAGCTTCCTCTGGAATAGCTGCTCAATGAGGGGGCGAACGGCGCACTCAGTTCTTAATTTGTTTTTGAACTTAGCTCATGAGGAAATGCCAGTTTATAACATTAGCAAAAACAGTGAGCGTGGACGAATGTTGCAAGAGTGTATAACTGTTGGTTTGGGATGAATGTACGATGTCTCATAAAAGAGCAATCGAAGCACTAGATTGCGCTATGAAGGATATTAAGAGCAACCAGACTATTATGGGAGAGATGGTGGTACTTTTAGCTGGTGACTTTAGACAGACCCTGCCAGCGATTACTAGAAGCACACCAGCAGATGAGATAAATACCTGTTTGAAAGCGTCTATATTATGGGTACACGTACAAAAGTTCCGTTTGACTATAAATATGCGAGTTCAACTGCACAATGATGCATAATTAGGGCAATATGAGACTGCTCTTCTAAAAATGGGCGAAGATCGTGTGGCGACCGACAATAACAGCATGATTACACTGAGCCGTGAATTCTGTCAAATTGTCGATAGTATAGATGATTTGAAAAATAATGTCTATCCCGATCTGCAAATAAATATGAATAATTGAGAATGGTTGTGTGAAAGGGCAATTTTAGCGCCGACAAATGATACAGTGTGGCAGACAAGCGATCAAATTATGTCATACGTATAGCGGGTTGTTGTCGAGTATCTCTCGGTAGACAATGTTATGGACACTCAACAAGTAACGTCGTACCCTCTGGAATTTTTGAATTCTTTAGAATTATCAGGAGTGCCTTCTTATAAGTTGAGGTTAAAAGTTGTTGTTCCGGTCCTATTAATGAGAAACCTTGACGCACCGAGACTATGTAATGGTACACGCCTACAAGTTGCAATATTAACAAAGCAATAATTATGTCTGGAATGGCAAAAGGACAAAACGCTTTAATACCCCATATTCCAATAATTCCGTCTGATTTGCCCTTTCAGTTGAAAAGAGTGCAGTTCCCCCTGAAAGCAGCATTTGCAATAACAATAAATAAAGCTCAAGGACAAACGCTTAAAGTAGCAGGTATACATTTAGAAACAACCTGTTTTTCTCCATGGGCAACTCCATGCGGCGTGCTCACGAGTATCGTGCCCCCAAAATCTTAATGTTTTAGCGGAGGATGGAAAAACAAAAAATGTAGTTTATGAAAATGTGTTAAAATAAGATATATACAGTAGTTAGTATGTGTTGTCTATTATTCGGAAAATTAGTATCCAAAAAATGAAAAAAGAACACCCAAAGTAACTATTCCTCGCGGAAGAAGTCACGAGTAATAATTCCCGATTTATTTCAAAAAAAATATACACATTTTATTTTCCTACAGAGTTCGTCAACTCACATTCGTCATCACGATTTCCTTGGCGGCCTTTGTGTGCTATCTCTCAATGTTACGTTACTTCAGTTGGATGGTGCAGACGGTAATCGACCGAACCGACGTCCATATTTCCGAAATACCCTTTCCCGCAGTCACACTATGCCCCGTCATGGATATTCACAATGTTGTCAAAGGCACCCCACGTGACGATCTGCCTCTTGTGAGGAAATTCCTTCGAAAACTGAACGAGTACATAGGAGATGACGACAACACCTCTAATTTCGACAGTCAAGCCCGAATGGCGCTGGAACTCGTCTACGACGAGGAAATATGGAACAGTATGTCGTACCGCTGTCAGGACTTCTTCGTCGAATGCACTTGGCGCAGAATCAAGTGGGACTGCTGCAGTTTGTTCCGGCCAAGGAAATATGGCCTTAACCTGTGTTACTCGTTCAATTCGATGAAAGTGGATGTAAGTGTGTGGCCAGTGTTTGGTGTATCCAGGCTAATCGAGTTGTTTTTGTGAAAGGATCCCCATCCAACATGGCCATGGTCAGAGACACTGTCAGGACGAAACTCTGGACTCACGGTGTCGATGAGGACGAACGTAACCAAGGCTATGCAACGGAAGGTTATGGTAAACTGCGCCACAAAATGAAAACTGAACAGGCCCTGTATGTTCTTGACCCTTTCAGGCCATGATCCACTATCCGGAGGAGGTCTACTCCAGCGACACCTCCTATCTGGAGGGTGAAGTGCAAATATCGTTGGACGCAGCGAAGTTCTACGCAGACAATGAGCTAAAGGAGCTGAGTCCCGATTGTCGACGATGCTACTTCCTGGTATCCCCACCTCTCCCCACATTCCACCCAACTCCACCCGTGTCGGCTAACACTTCATTCCATTGCTCTTTCAGGAAGAAATCCACAAGCAGATGCGCCCAACCAGCGCTTGTCTAAAGGACTGCCGCATTGCGTACCTGGAGAAGGTCTGCAACTGCCTGCCACACAACCCCCTGGACATCATAACGCCACCCAAAGGCAAGCTGTACTGCAACGCAACGCACCTTGAGTGCATCTACGAACACAGAGGTACGACATGCAATGGAATTTCAAAGCTGCTACAGCTCGGTTTTCCCTTGCAGATGCCTTCTATTCGACTGGAAACATCTACGAGAGAAACCTCAGCGAGGAGACCACCGAAGTGATGGACTGCAAGTGCTACCCGAACTGCAACTACGTCCAGTACAAGCCCTTCCTCCGGTACATCACGGAGCCCAGGTAGGATTTTATTCTTTTAAGTTCAAACAACAAACACGATACACTCCCTCTGCAGTTGCAGCAACACCACCCGAGACGAGAATCTGATCGCCGTCAACGTCTCCTACTTGAGAGACACGATATTCGCCTACCGCTCAGCCATGGTCTACTGTCTGCTGGATCTGATGGGTGAGTAGCTCACGTCATGCACATCATGCCACAAATACAAGAACCGCACATGTTTTGCATCCTTTTCAGTGGCAATTTGCAGCATCATTGCACTGTTCCTTGGCATATCCTTCATCAGTGTAATCAAGGCGATTCAAGACCACTTCGAGCGACGCAGGCGAGCCAGAGCACTGGGGTTAGCTGCAGCGAATCAATAATTCATTGTAGTGTCCTGTGTTTTGATCGTGAAATTAAATTCTATCCAGCAAACAACAAGGTTGCGTCCTTACCCTACACACAGCCAACTTGACCCAGTTTGCTGGGTGAAATTGCATTCTTGTGCTACAATTGCCAAGACATTATATGGCAGCATTCGTGTCTAGACCAGAGGACACTCGCTATTATCCTTCGCATGGCAAGGGCACACTCAGGATGCTCGAATTTGAATGCGCTTTTATGGGGATATCTTCATGACACAAGGTTAATGTTATGACTTGCCTTATGGGGATGCGTCGTGAATTACTTTTTAACGTAATGCTTAAAATGAAAAGCGAAGATTGTAATTACTTGTGCGGACCTTGCTCTGTGTCCATGGGGAGGGCTCTTTTGGCTGTCTTGGCAGTGCGGTCAGCCAAGGGATATGCGCTTCATTCATTGGTTTCAATTACTTGAATTGGTTTTTTCCTGGATGGTATTGGCCCTTAACCAATATGTCGCTCCACTCTGGAGTCATTGTTTGTTAACATTAGTTTTCTTGAGCACTATGGGAATGGGAGTGTAATCTTTTGTTTTACAACTGTGGACTGGACTCAAATGGACCTTTTTTCCGGAGAGTGTGGCGCTCATGGACGAGTGACCACGTATGAAGTTCTTGGGTTGTAGTTTCAACTAGACGGAGTCACATCTGACCACAACCTTGGGCTTTATTCAAATCATGGACGAGTTTGTGTGGCTGTTAATTATTTTTATGTGGCTTGTTTAAAGACCGTGTCTATGACACACTTATGAAGCTTTTGTTTTTTAAGCTTTTGCTTAACATATTGTGCTCAGACCTTTTACTTACTCACTTATCCGGCTGGCGACCCATGCAGGCTCCTAGCCTGAGCAATAGCTGCTGACGGTCCTGGGAACGCTGCTTCCAGTCGTCAAGACCAAGCTGTCTGTAAAATAAAGTGCTAAGAACCATCGTCAACGCCCCCGGTATATACGAAACAACGAATTCCACAGATTCATCAGTCCAAGATGGAGTTACGAATTTTGCTCGTAAGCATAAGCGACGCCTGGAAGAGCACATAAACTCTGCTGCCCTTGCAATTCTCGACGAAAGAAACTCTTTTCGCCGTCTTCAAAGGACTGAACCCCTATTTCGCTTTGATGACATTTCAGAATGAGATATTGGCTTCGCAGTGACACGATAGAACGTCACGGGCACTTGACTAAATTGGGCAAGTCTCGTCTGAGTGAATGGAGAATGTGAAAATAATTTCATTCCATTTCCAGCGAGCAAATTGAAATGACTGAACTCCGAACTAAGAGGGTTTGGGTTGAGTAATGGAGATGTATCAAGTTAAGGATCCATTAGTAGTTTAGGAGATCATTTATGATTGGTTTCTGATCAAATTCCCTTTAAACAATGTTCTTTGGGTAAGTTGAGCTAGGTAGATGTCGCTAGTGCTTTCGCAGATGGTTAGAGAGTTCCATCTCCTATTTGTTACCTATATGCTTGCTTTGTCTATTTTTTTCTTGATCGCTCCCAGAGGTTGTTTGATGCATTGGATGGCCTGAGATAGGTCGGTTTCGGCCTCTTTTGTTGCAAGTTTATCAGCTCATGCATTTCCGGTTATCGGATAAGTCTCCTCAACATCGCCTATAAGATCCTCTCTGCCGTTTTGTGTGAGCGCCTGAAACCATTCGTCAACAACCTGACAGGTCCTTATCAGTGCGGTTTCAGGCCGGGGAAGTCCACCATCGACCAAATTTTCACACTTCGGCAGATCTTAAAAAAAAAACACAAGAAATGCAGATCGACACCCACCACCTATTCGTTGATTTCAAGGCCGCATATGACAGGGTGCATAGGGACGAGCTATACAACGCCATGTCTAGTTTTGACATTCCTGCCAAACTCGTTAGGTTGTGCAGGATGACGATGGAGAACTCTCGCTGCTCCATCAAGGTCGGTAACGAACTCACCGAGACCTTCAATGTCAAAAAAGGTTTTAGGCAAGGCGACGCGCTGGCCAGTCACCATAGGCAGCTATAACTTCGAGGTAGTGAAGGACTTCGTCTACCTCGGCTCGCAAGTGAACAGTACGAACAACACCAGTACCGAGATAAAACGCAGAATTACTCTTGCCAATCGCTGTTATTTGGGCTCAAGAGGCAATTGAGTAGTAGAGTCCTCTCTCGAAGGACCAAGTTAACCTTGATCATCCCTGTCCTGCTCTATGGTGCGGAAGCATGGACAATCTCAAAAGCGGATGAAGAAGCACTTGGTCTTTTCGAGAGAAAAGTTCTGCGTTCAATCTTTGGTCCTGTCTGCGTTGATGGTTATTGGAAAAGAAGATTCAACCACAAACTATACGGGCTGTACAGCGGCATGAGCCTAGGCAGGCGTCTACGGATTCAACGCCTAAGACGGCTGTGCCATGTAGAGCGCATGGACAACACTGCTCCAGCCCGAAGAGTCTTCCACTCCGAACCAGTGGGACAACGCAATAGAGGACCCCTACGAAACCGATGGCGTACCCAGGTGGAGAAGGACCTCAACCAACTTGGTGTGCGCAGTTAGAGACAGCTGGCAAAAGAAAAAAAAAAGATCGTGCCAGCTGGAGAGGCTTACTGGTTGAGGCCCAGGTCCACCCCGGACTGTAGCGCCACCTGAAGAAGAAGAACATTCATATGCATCTGTGTCTACATTATTAACGCCGCCTTTAGATTAGAATATGTCCCTAGTCAGTGGAAAGTAGCGGAAATAATAATGATGTCGAAACCGGGTAATCCCCCAACAGACAAAAAGTCTTATAGACCGATTTCACTTCTTCCGACAATGTCTAAGGTGTTCGAACAAATATTACTTAGAGTTTAAGCGCGGTTGTAGAAACAAGACGACTTATTCCTAACGAACACTTCGGTTTTAGAAGCAAGCATTCAACTATCGACCAAGTACATCGCATAACTGATGTTATTGAAAAATCGTTTTTAACAAAAGCCGGTCTGCTCAGCTGTATTTCTCGACGTTTCTCAAGCCTTTGACAAGGTTTGGCACGAAGGCTTGAAACACAAGCTTCAACAATTCCTCCCGGGAAAACTTTGCACACTTTTATCGAACTATCTATCGTATAGAATCTTCCGTGTGAAATATGGGAAAGAATATTCCCTATTTAAATCTATATAAGCTGGAGTACCACAAGGAAGTGTTATTGGTCCCCTCCATTATTTATTGTGTAGCAGCGATATACCGCAGGACGTAGTGCTTTAAACCGGATACACGAATGGACGAACACTCAGCGAATTGAGCTTAACGAAGTTAAATCCGTTCATATAAATTTTACGTATAAGCACGTGAATAACTTGCCCGTTTTTATAAATAATGTTCAAATACCCTTCGGCAATGAAGCGAAATACCTCGGAATGACTATCGATGTAAAGCTTAAATGGAAGGAACACGTCAAAAAGAAACGTGAGGAGCTCCAATTAAGATACAAAGGCATGTAATGGCTTATTGGAAAATATTCCAAGCTTAGTACTGACAATATAATAATATAATATGGGTGGCGCTACAGCCCGTAGAGGGCCAGGGCCTTGCTTCTCAGCAACCACTCGTGTTGTGCTTGCTATTGTTCTCTCACGCGTGGCAGGGACCTACAGTTTAATGCCGACTCCGAACGGCCAAGTTGAGAAGCTTTTTCTAGACAGGAAATACTCTTTGAGCATTGTCAGTGACTCGAAAGAGGTGGAGCCGTGAAATATGAAAGGTGGTAAATTCGGGTATCGAACCTGGCACCCTCTGCGTAGGAGTCGACGCACTAAGCCACTATGTCACGGCGACCCCAGTACTGACAACAAATTGCTTATATACAAGCAAGTGCTTAAACCCGTCTGGCCGTATAGTATATTTATTTTATTTATTTATTATAATATTAATGTACAATTAAAATTGTAATCAATATGAACTATAGGGGCCAAATAGTGGCGATAGTGACGATAGTATACAACTATGGGTTTGTACCAAAGGAAGTAATAGAAACATACTACAAACTTTTCAAAATTAAGTGCTAAGGGCCATAGTCGACGTAAGCATAAGCGTCGCCTGGAAGAGCACATAAACTTCGCCGTCTTCAAAGGACTAAACCCCTTGACCTAGCAAGCACGGTGAATTCAACCCGTGCTTAGCTGCAAGAAGCGTGTAGAGAGAAAGTGTTAGCAAGAACGCTCTTAGCAAATGCGTCTAAAACGAGAAAGTAAAACTACTGGATAAGTGTAAAACTTACTTGTAGTGGAAATATATTTTGTTTGAAGGGATTTGTTTTTACTGGGTAAAAATACCATAGCCCCTACAGTGTCTTTGAAGACTTTCACCTACCCTCGCAAGAAAAAAAATAGAGACCAAGCTGTCTTGCATCCGCGATTACATGGTCTTTATACCGGAGATTCGGTTTTCCATTCCTTCTCGAACCAGGAGGCTCGGATTCGAAGATCTTCTTAGTTGGAGCATTGTTGTCCATGCGCGCGATGTGGCCGAGCCAGTGCAGTCGACGGATTTTTGCCTTCCGGGCTATATCCAAATATAACCGTTTCAATTTTAGGAATATAACTTCTCTGAGCTAGGTTAGGGAGTGGCGGCTCAGCCTGTCATAGACCTGTTGGTCCGCAGTGATGCCACTAAACAGAGTAAACCTAGTTGTAGTCCACTGAAGCTTTATTTAAACGGAATATTCCAGTGGTTTTTGCGAAATGTTTGAGAAGGCTTAATAAAGTCCACTTAATTTTGGGATTAAAAGAATGGTTTACCTAGGCCGAAACAAACAAGATGCTCCAGGGATTCAGCCACAGTCTCTTTGCAGTTTCTGCATCTATTTGGGAATCAGGCCTAATCTATGAGCATGTCGACCACCAGGCAGTGGCTTGTGATGATCGATACAAGAATACTGCAGTTAACACTTGGTAGATTATTAGTTTCGTTTTGGCGATAATGTATTCGAGTCGGAAGATTTTGGTTTAGAATCAAGAATCAGTAATCTCCCACGTAATATTTTCTGTTATTGGCTGGAGGGTTGGTGGCAGGGGTGTTGCGAATATTCGCATCCGAATACGCAAATGCGGAACTTCCGCATGGATTTTGACATCTGCATTCGCATCCCCAAAAAGCGCTGTGGAAGTTCATGCGAATGCGGATGTTAATCTAGTTGCAACAGGAATGTAGTGCAGTTAATTTATTTATTCATTTATTATAATATTAATGTACAATTAAAATTGTAATCAATATGAACTATAGGGGCCAAATAGTGGCGATGACTTACGGCCCTCGAAATACTTATGTCTGTCTGTGTTGTAAGTTTTCCTACGATACTTTTTAAATTATTAATATTGGATTGGTTTGGCTTCTGGAGGAGATGTAGTAGGTCTACGTTGTGGTTGAGGTTGTTTTGCAGTGCTGGTTGCGATGATAAAAAGCATTGACTTAAGAGATGGGTGATGGTTACTGGTCTGCGGCAGGTGAGGCAGTTTGGAGGGGCCTCCCTTTTGAGCAGGTGCTGGTGATTAAATTCGGTGTGTCCAAGACGGATCCGGATATACATTCTAATATCCGATTTAGGTATATCGGTTGGGAATTTTGGCTGAGTTTTTTCAGGGTTAATTGTTTGATAGTGATGTTTATAATTCTCCCACTCGCGTAATATTTGTTGTTGGCACTTTTGATTAATGTATCTCTTTAGATCGCATTGAGAGAAGGTGTAGTAGGAGAGGATGGGTGCCTTGAGAGCGGCATTTGCAACAGCATCTGCATATTCATTGCCGGCAATTCCAACATGGCCTGGTGTCCATAGCAGCTTTAACTTCGTTTGTGATGAGGATATCACGAATTTTGGATGGGGTTATAAAGTCGTTTTGTGGATTTGCAACGGCTTTTATAACAGACAGGCTGTCGGAGTAAATAACCCACTTACCTCTTGTTTGGGAATATTTTTTAGCGGCGTGGAGTACAGCTACTGCTTCTGCGGTGTATATGGAGGCAATGTTCGGTAGGATGCCTTGCGAAATGATCGAGCCTTCTTGATTAGCAACTGCATAGGCTGTGTTGTCGTCTGTTTTGGAGCCGTCTGTGTATATAAAGCTCCAACTCGTACGTTTAAAAGTTTCATGGATCTCATTGAATCGAGCTGTGTATATAGTATTGCTAGTTGTGTCTTTACGTAGTTCGTGCAGGTCCAGAAGTATGGAGTCCTCATGGAGTGACCATGGTGGATATGTAGGCGTAAACTTGGTTGCTCTCTTGCGAGGTAGATCTATTTGTTGTCCCCAACGTAGGATGCAGTGGACTGCGGAGGGTAACCTTCGATTATGACTGTGGGCAATGGATACAAAATATCTTTCTTCCAAAGAAGGAAGTCCAGCTTCAGCGAGGATGTTTCTGACTGGAGTATTTGGAAATGCTCCAATGCTGGCTCTGGCTTTGGCCTATAAAGCCAAACCGTAATCCAATTTACTAAGAACTAACATCTTTGAAATATTGGAAAGTGAATTAACATGAATATTACTTTTCTTTGAGGTTAGATATTTAATTATATTGAGTCTTACAGCTAAAGATTGCTTAAGATTAATACAGTGGGGTTTCCAATTATACCTATTATTAATTAACAAACCTAGGATGTTAAGGTTAGACACTGTTTCAATCCTAATATTGTTGAACATTAATTCTACACTAATGCATTTTACTTTCCTACATATGTGAATTAATTTACATTTTTCCAAAGATAATTTAGATCCCGAAGTGTATGACCATTCACAAATTTCTTTCAGTAATTCAGAAAGTATATTTTTGGTTTTATTTAAATCATTGTATTTACATATTATGAAGGCGTCATCGGCATAGATACAATGATCTAAATCTTTGTAATTTGTTATGATTTCACTGAGTTGATTAAAGGCTATTGAAAAGCAGATTACCGATAAAGGAGACCCTTGCGGGATTCCATTACTCAGCGGCATTAATTTAGAAAACATACTGCGGATTTTAACGAAGCATTTTCTGTTAGTTAGAAAGGACTTGAAGAATCCGAACATTTTTGGGCCGATACCCCAATCCCTTAGCTTGTTGAGTATAAGGTGGATGCCTACCCGATCGAAGGCTTTCTCAAAGTCTAAAGCTAGTATTGTGATGTGGTTGCGGGCGGAGAGGGCTTTGGTAATAGCGAAGTCCAAATGAAGGAGCGCATCTATGCATCCTCTTTTAGGTTTAAAACCGACTTGGTTAGGTGTTAGTAACTTTTTGTGTTCTGCGAACCACATAAACCTATTGGCGATTATTTTCTCTAGTACTTTTGATAAACAGGGAAGTAGTGAAATTGGGCGATAGCTGTTTACGCTAGAGGGGTCTTTTTTAGGTTTGGAAATAGGTATTATGGTAGCTATCTTCCAGCTTTGTGGGATAGTTCCTTTGCTGAAGATGTTGTTATAAAGCGACAGGAGTCTTAATTTGGATGATTGAGGAAGGTTTTTAATCATAGGGTAAGAAATTCTATGTTAAGACTTTCCAGTTTCAGCCTGTTGAAAGGTGGGGAGAAGTTAGAGTTATCGAAATTGGTAGACAAAGTTTCGCCAAAGAAGTCATAAACATCATTGAGGTTGAATACAGGACCTTTTGTTGTGCTGATTGAAGCAATGGATTTACATGTTGGATTGCCTGTCAGAGTCTTGATTTTTTGCCAAACTAAGCTTGGTGTTGAACTTGGATTAATGTTGCCTGTGAATTCTTGGAAGCTCTTTAATTTGCTGATTTTTAGCAATCTTCTAAAAACAGCATTAGTTTTTTTATAGGCTAGTAAATTGACTTGAGTAGGATATTTCCTGAATACCCTCCAAGTTTTTAATTTTTCAGTTCTGAGTCTAGTCAAATCAGGGTTCCACCGGGGAACAGATCGTTTATGAGGTGTAGGCGATGTTTGAGGGGTGGCCACATTAGCTGCACTACGAATGGCTTTAAGCATGTGTCTTAGAATGGTTAGCCTCCAGTATGTCTTGGAATAGCTTCCGGTTAGCTAGCTCAGTTTTAAATCTAGACATATGTTTATTAACATCGCATATGTTAGATAACAACAGTGAGATGGAAATAGGAAAGTGGTCTCTGTTGTGCAAGTCCTCAGCAATACTCCAAGTTATTTTTGGGAGAAGGATTGGTGAGCAGCAAGAAACGTCTACGTGAGTAAGCGTGCTATGAGTGGAGAAGTGGGTAGGGGAACCATAGTTTAGGATGGCTAAGTCAGACTTAATGATAAAGTTTTCGATAATCAAACCCCTTGAGTTGTTCTTAGGTGACCCCCAAAGCACACTCCAGGTGTTTAAATCGCCCGTGAGAATATATGGAGGTTGCACTTGCCGGATAATGTTTTCCAAATCTGAGAAAGCGAACTTAAGCCCAGGTGGGATGTATACTCAGACAATCGTAGCTTAAAGACCCATATTAACCTGTACAGTATACCGATACCGTCCACCAAGTTTAGGTTGCCAGGCGAGTTAGAAAAATAGCCAATGTATGATTTTGGTGATGTGGGGACTTTATTATATGCTAGATGAGTTTCTTGTAAAGAGATGATATCGTGATTGCGCTCTTTCATTATAAAATTAAGTTCGTCATAATTGTTGATGTAGCCGTTAAGGTTCCATTGCAAAATGAGAAAAGGCGTCGAACGGCAGTAGAAGTAAACGAGATGTTTACGCTACGAGAGCCAGACGATGACTGCAGTTAATTATAAGACGAGGATTAGAGTTCCAAGAAAACATAAAAGTATTGAATATATTTCAACTAATTTTAATCATTCAACAATTGTTCAAAATAGCTTGAAAAGATTCAGGAAAGGCTTAATCAACAACAACAATGGACAGTACTTTTTATGTGTTCGAGCGGTTTTGAAGCAAAAAGACGCATTGAGTCTCAACATGAATGACTGCGAAATGGACCCAATTATGCTAGAAGACTGGAAAATAATCGAACGCTGTGTACAGTTGTTGAA
Organism: Eristalis intricaria; assembly: GCA_964034865.1. Classification (NCBI taxonomy): domain Eukaryota; kingdom Metazoa; phylum Arthropoda; class Insecta; order Diptera; family Syrphidae; genus Eristalis; species Eristalis intricaria. The sequence goes on along the minus strand of OZ035873.1, from coordinate 155,647,413 downwards.
ACCTTTTGAAGAAGCGACACGATAATTCATCAGATCTGAGACACTCGTATCTAATTCCAATAACTCAAATGCTCAGGAAGAAACTGAATGACCATTTAACTAGATCAGAGGACTATGATACTATTAGGCTGGCAGTCATCACATTAAAAACTGAAATGTCTTCTAAATTCTCTACCCTGGACGAAAATCATTTATTTTCTATACCCACTTATCAGACCCACGCTTCAAGCACAAAAATTTCAACACGTTGACAGAAGAAATGACTAAAGAAGAAATATGGATGAAGAGCTCACAAAAATCGTCTTCATGATCATGATCATGACAGCACATGTTCTCCACATCCAAACTACAACGAATCTAAAAGAATGAAAATCGGAGATTCGTTGAGCTTATCGAGATCGATTGCTCAGAGCAACCTAGCACGTCGGTAACTGCTAGTAAACCCTGTTTAATAAATGATTTGGAAGCGATACTAGATTCATCAAGTGAAAATTACGACTTTATCCAAAGATCAGATAGCCCCGGAACAGCAACCCAAACCCGAACCAAAAAGGATCTCGTGGAAAGCCTAAAAATATATGAAGATGTTATCAGGGAAAACTAGAAGGTATTTGTCACCTCCCCCAGCGAGTGGTCCTAGTGAACAATTGTTTAGTGATACGAGCCTAATTTACCACCCTTTACGAAATCCCCTAAGTCCAAAAATCGCAGCCAATTTGAAAACCAATTGCTGTTCATTTAATATAACGCACCTTTGTTTAAGTTGAAGAAATAAAATTTATTTTTCATTTAACTAAATAGTATTAATTAATGTTTTAATGTACCAAACAACCGTGGATGTGAGCATCTTAAGATCCGCATGCGCAACATCCCTGATTAGTAGTTCATCGAACTCATTGAAAAAGAACCTTGTCAGAACTGTGATGCTTAGTCTGTCAGATGGCATTGTTACGCCAGGGATTCACCCAGGATTCACATGTGTTCAGAAACCCATTAGGAAGACTGCGTTGTTACTACAGCGCATCGAAGCAACTGAGTACGATTTTTGACTTTATTATATAACTTAAGTGCATGCCATAAGACACAATGGGAATGCGGCTTGTGTTGCATTTCTCTGACCTAAGTTTTAGCAAATTCTGTTATAATTTCTTCATAGTCGAATGACTTTAATAAGTCTCTCAACCTGATGTGGCTGCCATTGTAATTAGAATTTAGAGAGTACTAGTTACATTTACATCCAATATCCAAAAAGTTTTTAGAAAAGGAGACGCACTGTCATGTAACTTTTTCAACATCTTTCTTGAGAATGTCGTGGAGAACACACTCGCCAACAACAGAGGCACGACAATCGCTAGCAAACGCGAACGACATTAACGTGATAGGTCGAACACAGCCGTCAATGAAGCGTTTGCTTCAAAATTGGATTAGTGGTGAATGAGGTAAAAAAATGAGAATCACGAAAAAAAGGAAGAAGGACAATGAGGCAGCTGCGGAGTATTTCGTCTACATCGGCTCCACGGTAAACAGTATGAATTCCACCTCCATTCATCCCCGTCCTACTGTATGGCGCGGAAACAGGGACCAAAGCCAGGCATCTACAAATTCAACGACTAAGATGGCTAGGCTATGTAGAGCGTATGGACAACACTGCTCCAGACCGAAGATTCTTTGACTCCGTACCAATGGGCAACGCAATATAGGTCGCGTCAACTAGAGAGGCTTGTTGGCTGAGGCCCAGGTCCACATGCAACTCCACCTAATAGCACTCAAGCATCCGTTGCTAATAAAAAACAATCTCTTAAGTGAGAGTAGACTAAACCAAAAAGGTACGTAAATAAAACAAATATATGCATTGAGCCAAAAAGTTAATTAATTCTTATCCGATTAACTTGTTCGTTGAGCCAACGAATGTCTGTTCGTTAATTCAATGTACATAGTACATAAATCCAACGAACTTGTACATTAACCCAACGAACGTATACATGAAGCCAACGAACATGTACATGCATAGATCCAAAGTACATTTACATTAACCCAACGAACATAGCACATTCTCTCAACGAATGGCGTCATTAAAAAATTATAGCCATTTTAACCCTTTTTCATTGGAAATGAATTTTTATTTGAAACTGGATGAAAAAAAAATTATAATGTATTTTTAAAAAAAATATGTTTTTTCCCATTCACTTCTTTCCGAATAACTTTTATTGTAATCAGGTGACCACAAAATCGCTGCGGCTCCACCAACTGTATAATATAATACTCATATAATACGCACATATCAGAACGTACATCCATTTTAATTACCCAAATTAATGGCATTTTTAATTGGTCTTCCGGAACTTGCGGAAACATACAAGTTATTAAAATCCATATGAATCTAGAAAAAAAAGAATTTGAATTAGTAAAAAGTACCTTTAATAAGCACGTTAGTTAGCAACCTTTGATTGAGACGCAATTGACTGCATGCCTTCCAGCAGTGTTCAAATGGATTAATCTTCTTTGTTCTGGAACTTACTCTAAAAAAATTATTTTATACTAAAATAAAAGATACATGTTTTCTAGTATTTGAATTAACTATAGACATACATGCTGGTATTCATGTGTGGTAACTTGTAGAGAGTTTTTCTGTTAATTTGGGTTCATCTATTAATAGTCCTAATATATAGAAAAAAAGGAAAGTTTACAAACCAGATTTTTTTTTTTTAAAAAACTATGGTGATGTCGCAACACAATTCACAGCAAGTCACAACTGAAGAAGAACGGTACTATGGCTCGCTGAAGAGCAATGCAAAATTTCGTTGGCTCAACCAACACTTTCATTGACCCAACGAACACTATAGTTGTCTCAACGTACGATTTCGTTGGCACGACGAACAGTTTTCTTTGAAGCAATGTACGATTTTGTTGGTACAATGAAATGTTGATATAATACCGCGGTCTTAGAACCAACGAAAAAAATCATTGGTTCAACGAACACTTTCATTGACGCAACATACGATTTCGCTGGGAAATTCTAACAGAGAATTACGTACATTAAACTACGTTCATCTATTTTAAAATTTATTCCTCATTTTAACGAATAGTTCGTTGAGCTTCGATGACTTTAACGAACGCTGTTATTAATATTCATTAATATTTCGAACAATTTTTGGTTCAGTATATGCACTAGGGTTGTGCATTTTAGTTCAGTCCAGACAGCGCTGAGCTTAGTTCAAATCAGTTTATTGAATTAGTTCATTCTTCTAGTCTATTTAGTTCAATATAGTTCACTGCTCAGGAAATAGAGTACATATTATTATTAATATATAAGGGAGGGTATACTTTCTTCTTTCCTCCCACCATTGTTGTGGATCATCCTCTTTTGGATTAAATATTCTTCATTCAGATATTTATCTTGCTCTTTTATTGTGGTTTTATCATCAGGTCTTTTATTTTCATGCACGTTCAACTATGTAGTTTCACCGATATGTTCGGATTGAAGGAAAGATACATGTTCGTATCGATGAATCTCTTCTTCTATGGATTAGAAATTACCTTTCAAACCGTTCAATTCAATTTGTTTTGGATGGGTTCAAGTCTGATATCCACCAAATTAATGCTGGTGTTCCCTAAAGCTCAGTTCTGTCTCCGACACTCTTTCTCATTTTTATAAATGATCTCTTGTCCGTTTTTCATATTCGTTCCAAGACCACCGACCCCGCCCTTCGGCCGTAGAATTGGAACGGCAGCGTATGTTAAGCACATTGAATTCCGATCTTGACAGCATAATTAACTGGGGAAAAAACAATAGAGTGGAATTCAATGCTTCAAAACTCAATGCTGTCTGCTGTCACTCAAGCGAACCCTTCATAATCAGCCATTATCCATGAATGGCGCTTGTGTCGAAAAAATATGTGTATCAACACAACACTTAGTTGGAGCGATCACATATTTGAGGTCGCCAAAAATGCTGCGAAATGTTTAGGTTTTCTTAATCGATGCAAGAAATATTTCACCCCTTCTGATTTGGCTTTAATTTATAAGGCGTACATCCGCCCCAAGCTTGAGTATAACGCTCATATCTGGTCTGGTGCCCCCAAGAACACACTGCACCTACTTGATAGAATCCAAAAGCGAGCGATAAAACTTATAGGAGACAACAATATCGCAGAGTCATTAGACTCGCTCGAACATCGACGTACCGTCTCTTCTTTGTCCGTGTTTTATCGTTATTTCAACAAACGATGCTCAAGTGAGCTAGCCAACTGCATTCCTCCTCTCCATGAATTCACCCGCAATACTCGCCTCGCCAGGAATGCCCATCAGTATACCCTTAAGCCTACTTTCGGACGCACAGTTTAATTCAGAGACTCGTTTTTCAGCCGCACTGCACGAATATGGAATGCTCTTCCCAACCTAATATTTCCCACAGACTACAACCCGCAGATATTTAAGACCAATGTGTACAGGTACCTCCTCTCCCTTTCTCCCTCTATACCTTCGGCCCGTCTGTGTCTTGACCCCGGACACATAAGGGTATTAGCAATCCCTTGAGCACGCGCAAATTATAAAACAAAAAAAAAATGTTCGCGGAGCTTTGTATTTCTTCAAAATTTATTGGTGAAAGAACTACGAACATACCTACACTCATGGAAATGACAACGATCGCACATTGATGTGAACTATACGTCTTGCTGTATACTGGTCCGAAACCAGTGTTGAGCAAAATGTATTATGTAATCTTATTAACAATCCATAACAACAAAAAAGAACAATTATTGTTGAGTATTGTTTCCAGAGCTTTTTTTACGATGTGCGGCTCAATTTAGATGTTAATAGTACCCTTTGCAAACATGTCATCTGAGAGTTTATGCGACTTTGGTGAATTTGTCATAGCACCTATGCTACGAAACTATTAAACTCTAAAATGTATCTACAAACATCCATGCACATTCATTTTTTTAATTCCCTTCACATACACGACCGGGAACGCAACGATGCTCGATGCTCTTGTGCTTCTGTTTTTAAAGAAACTTACCAACTGATGTGCACATTGCCTATACACAAATTAACAATGGCCTCAATTTAGTTCAGTTTAGTTCGATTTAGTATAAGTATTCTTACTGTATTATCGGCAGGCAGATTAAGGTATATTGATTTTGTCGAACTGCTGAACAAAAGGAAGTAAAATGAAATGTCATTGTGAATCATTATTGTGAACTAGTTCCTTAGTTCACTTGTTAGAAGTTCACTTTTTAAAGTAGTTCTTTCGTGTACTACACAAGACTAGTATGCACACTTGACGACCTCCAATTGCACCTTAAACTCCTCAGACAACTTCCATTTTGTTAGACGTGATATTCACCACCTGAATTCAAAAAATATTAATACCATATGAGATTGGAAGCGTTACAAGTAGAACTTGATACTATGAAAAAATCGAGCGATGAACCATCAAACAAGAACAGCATCAACAAGAATTCAACTCAAACTTCGGCACTTTTGCCCGCCACTTCTTGCGTGCTTAACATGGCCCCATGTTCTTGTCTTGATCAGATCCACAACCAGGTACTCACCTAACACGTCCTTATTTTATGTCCTCTCCCATTCCATCACCAACCACACGCGCTACCTCTTTCAAATCTCATAGCCGAATTCATATCACTCGAATTAATTCAGATGTAAATGTGGACCAAGCAAAAACCCTCCCCGAGTCTGTGTACCAAATTTCCGCATAAGTCACTCTGAAACCGCCAAATTTAGCGGAATCCCTTGTAGGGTATGCACATGACTGCCTACAATGTTACGTCAACCCAATAAATTTCAATTCGTCTGTTTACCCCTGCTTCAGTCAGCAGCATTCACTTACCGCATCAGGCCTCCAAGTGACTTCCAAAACCATCACTTCTTCCGCTCATTTATCCTCTTTTGCCGCTGGAAACCCCGCACCCACCCACTCACTCATGAACCTCAAGATTTATCTGCACTCAACAGAAGTCTAAAACCAAATCTGCCAACGAAAGTTTCATCGTCTGTCGCAAGGCAAGGAATATGATTGAATGGGCAAAATTAGAGAAATCCTTTCGCATTTGCCGAGCTGCAGAACGACACTCCCAGCTGCGAAAGGTTAAAGACGGCATGCACCCTGCAAGTGCAGCGTAATTGACGCTGGAAATGTGCACGATTTCTCTGGAAACCTAATTTCGGTTGAATCGTATCTCGGCTCGGGTCATCCTGCAGCCCAAGCGAGCCCTCATTCACTTGCTGCACATATATTTGCCTGTGATGTAGGAATGCAGGACTTGAAGGGTCTCGTGGGAGACGAGTGGCAAACTCGACGAACAAGCGATTACACACAGATTGTGAGGAATGAGCAAAGACGGGGGAACATAGATAGTTCGTTGGAACTTGGGAATGTAATTTATATCCAACCCCCAGCGATGGGAGCAGGAGGGAAAGTGCACAAAAGGTAAGGACAACATCCATTAGAGTATCTAAAGTTCGTTAGTCTTGCCCCCGAAATCCCGGTGTGTAATCAAAACTTGTGCGGATAATAACCGTAATAGAAATCCTTTTAACGACCGTCGGTGCTGCTATAAAAATGAATTGCACCCCCAGCAGCTCGGTCACTGTGCAGTGAGGATGTTCTACGAGAGGGATTTCGCCCGCTTCAGGGATCACATAAACAAGTTACAAGTTTTCTCACGAAAACTCCATAACCGCGCTGAGAGGAGGGAGTATTTTCAAAAATTCTCCGATAAGTTTACACTACACGGGTTCTGTTACATTTTCGATCGGAATGCAAGCAATTTTCAGCGGTGAGTGCGGAGTGATACTTGTTTGGATACTGTGTTGGTTTGTGCATTAAGTGTTCATACGTGCGGTTTAGTTTAGATAAGATTGAATTTATGGAGATTTTTTCCACAAGTTGTGTTGCATGGTCGCAGTACAAAATAGTGGGAGACATTTAATTTAGCTAGGGTGACACATTTTTGATTGATGCAAGTGTTGTTGTGTTGTGTTGGTGGCACCCAACATTTTTTATTTCTAAAATACAATTTTAGGGATACAGAGATTTGGTTTGATACCTTACCTTACCTTATATTATATCACAGATTCACATACATTTTGAAGGAAAAGCCACTAAAAACCTTCATTAAAACAAAATCCGTTGGGGGAAGAGAGAAGCGGTTTCAACACTTGATTTCGTATAAATATCTTATTGAGTGAGAAGATACGAAATAAAATTATTTACAGGTAGAAATATAATATAATATAATATGGGTGGCGCGACAGTCCGAGGTGGACCTGGGCCTAGCTTCTCAGCAACCACTCGTGTTGTGCGTGCTTAGTTCTTTCAAGAGTGGAGGGGACCTACAGTTTAATGCCGACTCCGAACAGCGAATTTGAGAAGCTTTTTCTAGACAGACATACTCTTTGAGCATTGTCAGTGACTCGAAAGAGGTGGAGCCGTGAATTATGATAGGGGGTAAATTCGGGTATCGAATCTGGCACCCTCTGCGTAGGAGTCGACGCACTTACCCACTACGCCACGGCGACCCAGTAGAAATATACAGGACAAAAAAAAAACAAATATATGTAAATAAGTAAGCAAATAAATAAATAAGTAAATGAATAAATAAATAAATAATTGAATAAATAAATAACTAAATAAATAAGAAAAAAGCTAGGTTTATAAATAAATAAGGATATATATAAACAAAAATAAATTATTTATTATTTATATACATTATGAGACTAAGTTTGAAATCAAGTCGTTGTCGGACAAAGAACAAGAGATGTTATATTGATGGTTTAGTTTTTCAATTCTATCTGAAACCATTTCAATATTAGCCATTTTGTGAAGTTCCTCTGTTGAGAAAAACCAGGGAAGATTCAGCATCATTTTCAGCAATTTGTTTTGAGTTATTTGGAGTTTAAGAACTTGACTTTTTGCACACTTAACCCAGACAGGGGATCCATAGAACATTTTTGCTTGGAATATTGCTTTAAAAATTGTTAATTTGTTGGCGTCGCTCAATTTTGAATTTCGGCATATAAATGGGTAGAGAACTCTTACCGTCAAATTAACCTTTTTTATTACTTCTTTAACATGAAGATTGAATGTTAGTCTCTTATCCAAATATATGCCAAGATTTTTAACATGCGATTTCCACTCAACTTGAGTACCGTTGATTTGAAGGTTTCTGCTTGGAAGTAAACATGCTTTTCTTTTACGAGTGAAAAAGATAGCCTAAGTCTTAGAAGCATTAATGTTTATTTTTCAATCACGACAAAATACTTCAACAGCATATAACCCAGATTGCAAATTGGTTTCAATATTGAAACCAATTACATCTGAAGAATAAATGCAAGTATCGTCAGCAAATAAGGCAATATTACAGTTTATCAAGTTGGGGAAATCGGAAGAATAAATGTTAAGGAGGACTGGAGCAAGTACAGATCCTTGTGCAACACCTGCATTAATCAAATGATTGTCTGAAAGACTTTGATTGATGGATACCTTGAAACTCCGGGAAGACAAGAACGATTGAACAATTTTAACAATATACAGAGGAAAATTAAAGCTTATAAGTTTATGGATAAGACCATTATGTCAAACTTTATCGAATGCTTTTTCTACGTCCAAAATTACCATGCCAGTGCTTTTGCCCTCTAAAAAGTTATTTTTAATGTCTTTTGTGATACGATGCACTTGGTGAGTATTATTGTGAGATGGCCTAAAACCAAATTGCACTGGGGGCAAAGCATTTTCATCAACAAAAGGCACAATTCTGCATTAATGATTTTTTCCAAGCACTTACTATACAAGGTAAATTGGGAGCTTTGCCAGGTTTCAAGATTGGGAAACAATTCTGTTTTTAATGACTTTTTCCAAGCACTTACTATACAAGGTAAATTGGGAGCTTTGCCAGGTTTCAATTTATTTATTTATTTATTTATTATAATATTAATGTACAATTAAAGTTGTAATCAATATGAACCATAGGGGCCAAATAGTGGCGATGACTTACGGCCCTGCCAGGTTTCAAGATTGGGATTACCTTAGCTACTTTACAATTATTAGGAAAGTAGGCCAATCTTAGATTGATTCAAGTCCACAATACTGTACAGTCGAACTTCGATAACTCGACCCACCACTTGCCATAAACAAATTTGAGTCATCAAGACTTCGAGTTATTCAGTTAGTATTTACTAAATTGAAATAAATATATATTTATCTGCGATAGGTATAACACATAAAACGTAGAGGAGCATAAATATAAAATACAATAATCTCTTACACATGACTGTAGAGCGGATTTTTTTTAAAGCAATATTCAATGGTCACCGTGGCGTAGTGGGTAAGTGCGTCGACTCCTACGCAGAGGGTGCCAGATTCGATACCCGAATTTACCACCTTTGATAATTCACGGCTCCACTTTCGAGTCCCTGACAATGTTCAAAGAATATTTCTGTCTAGAAAAAGCTTCTCAACGCCGTTCGGAGTCGGCATTAAACTGTAGGTCCCCTCCACTCTTGAAAGAACAATAGCACGCACAATACGAGTGGTTGCTGAGAAGCTAGGCCCAGGTCCGCCTCGGACTGTCGCGCCATCCATATTATTATTATTATTCAATGGAATTTAAGCCATTGCAGGTTCACAGAATTATTTGTTGTTACGTGAGTCTTTTAATGTAAACACAAAATAAGTAATGAATTTGTAACCAATTTGTTTGAAGGCGGTTGACTCAAAAAATCTCCAATTACGGCAAAGTCTTTCCCTAAAAGATTACTGCGGTTGCCACCGTTATTATCGAGAGGGTTCGGATTCACATCTTAATATCTCGACAACTCCTAAGTACCAAGTCATTCACCTGCAGAAAATCATCATACCACCACCTTGTATATTTCTGGTATTTTTGCGATCTTCAAATTCCATCTGCAGTTGAGTTTCATTCGTTTGAGCGTTTAGTTCTGAAAATCAATGTAATTTCATCCTCTTCCCCTCAGATTCCTTCCCCTCAGCTCAGAATATTCACCAAAACCACGATTTCGTCTATACTACGTCGAAGGAACATACAAACGCAGTGCCCCAAGATTGATGCTTTATAAACTTGTAGAATGTTGGGAATTTGGGAATGTCCCTTCAGAATTCGACGTGACGCCAAATAATCTGTTCGAGTTATAGAGACATTCAAGTAATCCAATTTCGAGTTATCGAAGTCAAATTACATGTAAATTTCAGTCTTGACGCTATTGCCAACCAATTTCATTCGAGTTATCAAAAATTTATCGTAGTTCGACTTATCGAATTTCGACTGGTTAGTTATTTTCTAAATTCCATTAAGACGACGACATGTAGTTCCTATAGCCCAAAGTTCGATTTCAGACACCTCCAATTTTGACGGTATCGCTCTATTTAAGCTACTGTCAACGCACTTATAGTTAAACTATAATACGTTGGCATCCGTAGTCGGCTTATAGATGTGGATTTCTTCTGATATTGACAAAATTTGAGAAGTGGCTCAAAAAGGTACCATCAAGTATAGTGAGAGCCTCAATCGAACAACTCACCTAGTCGTTGAAACCCCTCCAAATTCACATGAAAATTAAGTAGATGTAGTTCAATATGATGCGCAGCTACAATAGGCATGACCAACCTTTAGCTCAAATTGTTGTCAAATTACAACGACATCACGGCTCATCATTTTAATACATGAAAAGCATAAATGCAGTGCAACCTCTGTAACTCTAACATCCATTACCCAAATTTGCTACAATTCGAACAAAGCTCTTTTCAAAACTTAGACGAAAGACTTAAAAGTTCCTAAATTTTTTTTCCTCCTTAAATCGAACTTTCCGATAAGTTTATTCCTGATACTTTTCGTAGAAAATTCCGTCCATATCAGAAACTAGCAGCATTGGTGCGATTAAATTATTATGCGTCGTAGTCGTCATTTCACACGCCTGTAATTTTTAGACATTTCGGGGAGTAAAATGTTATTCTATTGCTCGTAAATACTCAAGTAAAATATCTCCAAAGCATTCATAAATTTTAAGACTCCACCAAGATTGTATTCTTTACGCCAAATATGAAATATGGCGTCAAACCGTCAAGAGATAGTGTCCAGCAGAAATGAAGTATTATGCCTGAAACACAATAGTGCGCTGCGCCAGCCGACTTCATGTTACTGATGGAGTGCGATGACGTACTGCGTTGAAATAAATACTCAATTTATCAGCTGTTCTCTCTCTCATGTACTAGATGAAAAATGAAAAATATTGCCGCTTTTACACTCATTTGAAATGACCTTTGTCGTTAAATTACTTTAATTAGCTGTTTTCATTTCCCAAATGACTGTTGACACAAAATACTCTCAATTTGGAAGAAAACTCTCAATCTGGGAGAAAATCTCTCTCACAGCGCACCCCTCTGTCAAAAGATATCCAAAATGTTGAATAATGACGTGCGATGGACTACGTTTTACGTTTGATTACGATCCTCTCATTTCTCCCATTTTCACTAACGCAGTCCAAAGCTGTATTTTTTGCTTGGCCATTGAATTGTGTGCGTTGAAAGCCAACGCCGACGCAAACGCACTATTGTGTTTCAGGCTTTACAGAGACGCCCCACTTTTACCTCTCTTGCCCTCTTGCCCTTAAATGTTTGACAGTTGTTTTTATAACGTGTTCATAAACCAAATTGACCAATCAGAGGACGGCATTTACGTTACTTTGTGAATAACCGTCAAAAATTCATGAATATCTGTCAAAAAGGCAAATTCGTCGATGGACTAGGGGGCAATCAGCTGTGAAGTCGGCTATCTCTGTAATACTTCATTTCTGGTGTCCAGTAGACTGTTTTTCTAATACTTTACTTGAAACAATACGGTTCCTTCATACATTTTAACGGATTTTTTCAAAGTTAAGGAACAATTTTAAGCGAAATTTTGATCTTAATCAAAAACAATGAAGTGTTCTTCGCTTGATCCATAACTCGAACATTCCATAAACTTTGGAGATTCGACTGTATGTCAGAACTTCTTGTTGAGTTTGGTTTATTTTCTCATTTTTATATAATAAAAAAATAGGACGCTTCCACTTCGATGTCAAAAATTAATATTCGAAATGCAATTTAATGCTTCTTTCTTTTCTTTTTGCTTGTACGTTCGGTGCGGATCATAGTTTATCGACTCGCTCCAGCTTAATGAAAATTAATAAACTATCCGTTAGTTCCAGTAACACCAATAAAATATGTACTCCTATTCTTCTCCTTCATTTGGCGCTACAGTCTGGGGTGGACCTGGGCCTCAACCAACAAGCCTCTCCAGCTAGCACGGTCTCTGGCTAGCTGTCTCCAGTGTCGCACGCCAAGTTGGTTGAGGTCCTTCTCCACCTGGGCGCGCCACCTTAAACGCGGGCGTCCTCTGTTGCGTTGTCCCACGGGTTCGGAGTCGAAGACTCTCCGGGCCGGAGCTGAGTTGTCCATACGCTCTACATGGCCTAGCCATCTTAGGCGTTGGATCCGAAGACGCCTGACTAGACTCATGTCGCTGTACAGCCCGTACAGTTCGTGGTTGAATCTTCTCCTCCAGAAACCGTCAACGCAAACAGGACCAAAGATCGCACGCAGAGCTTTTCTCTCGAAAATACCAAGGACTTCCTCATCCGCTTTTGAGATTGTCCATGCCTCCACGCCGTACAGGACTGGGATGATCAAGGTCTTGTATAAGGTCAGCTTGGTCCTTCGAGAGATGGCTCTACTACTCAATTGCCTCTTGAGTCCATAGAAACAGCGGTTGGCAAGAGTTACTCTGCGTTTGATCTCGGTACTGATGTTGTTTGTACTGTTTACTGCGGAGCCGAGGTAGACGAATTCCTTGACTACCTCGAAGTTATAGCTGCCCATTGTGACGCTCTGTCCAAGACGTCGATGTTGTGTGTCCTTTCTTGATGACAGCATATACTTCGTTTTGCCCTCATTCACCGCTAGACCTATTTTAGCCGCTTCCGCCTCAATACCAGCAAACGCCTTATTGACGGCTCGCTGCGTGCCACGTGATTGGCAATGTCATCCGCGTATGCTAGCAGTTGTACGGACTTCTGGAAGATCGTGCCTCTAGTGTTGGCATGTGAGTCTTGCACGATCTTCTCCAGAGTGATGTTAAAGAAATCACATGACAGCGCGTCGCCTTGTCTAAAACCTTTTTTGACATTGAAGGTCTCGGTGAGTTCGTTACCGACCTTGATGGAGCAGCGAGAATTCTCCATCGTAATCCTGCACAACCTGACGAGTTTGGCAGGAATGTCAAAACTAGACATGGCGTTGTATAGCTCGTCCCTATGCACGCTGTCATATGCGGCCTTGAAATCGACAAAAAGGTGGTGGGTGTCGATTTGCATTTCTTGGGTCTTTTCCAGGATCTGCCGTAGTGTGAAAATCAGGTCGATGGTGGACTTCCCTGGCCTGGAACCGCACTGATAAGGACCTATCAGGTTATTTATAAACGGCTTCAGGCGAGTACACAAAACGGCAGAGAAGATCTTGTAGGCGATGTTCAGGAGACTTATCCCTCTATAGTTGGCGCAGTCAAAGGGGTCTCCTTTCTTATGGATGTCTTATGTACTCCTATACCGCCCCATATAATTTTATCAAAATAAAAGAATGTATTAGCCTAAGTCTTCATCGCTCTGGCCTTACAGCTTTTTTAAAGAAATAAATAAATAAATAAAAGGATGTATGCTGTAAGCTGTTAAAAAAGCCAGAGTTCTTGTAATCAAGCGCCAAGTCAGACGAGAAAGACCTTCTTGAAAAATAAGAATAAAAGTTACAATTAATTCTGTTCTTCGCTTTAAGCTAGATAACGCTCATTCAAGTTATCGCTTTGGTAACTGATTTTTTATTGATGATCTTTCTCTTTTATACAAGGTTATTTCATAATGATACTTAATGCTAGGTACAGCTGAGTGCGGATACAAGGATTCAAAGAATTACATTGTTTATTTATATTTTAATTTAAAAACTTATGGAAGCAATTAAGAAATGGTGATTTGGAGAGTAAACAGTTTTAAGGAATGGGAATATTGCCACTTATGGAATCAATTAGGGAAGGGTGTGATGATATGTACATGCGGTGTAAGCAGTTTTACATGTGACTAGTAAATTAACTTTCATGTTCTCCCTATAACTTTTGAATGGAATTCCTAGGTAAAACGGGATATTTTATCTGCCGACTTTCACACTCAGTCATGTATTATCTCTTTTTGTGGAAGAGACGGTTTTTTTTTTATTTTGAATAATAAGTACGCTGTCGTATCATTGTAGGTTTGTGCGCCCCGTCCTACGCACTTGAACCTTGCTGCATGGATTCGATTCCCGATACGACCAAATGAAGTTTGCGACCACTTCTTTCGAGTCCCTGACAATGCTGGAAGAGTAATAACTTTAGACACGAAGTGAAATCTTTACAAAAATTTATTAAATCAAATGAAATACATTTTCTGCGTTTTTACGTAACAAGCGTGGATATTCGAGATAACGTTTCTTACGGCTTACATTTGACTGACTGACCGGCGGCTTCTACCTCTCCTGACTGTCGTGGTTGCGTGATGTGTGATGTTGCCAACATCTCGATGCACAATTCATTAACCCGCTAGCTTATGTGGGCGCATAACTGTCTGGAAAAACCTTGGCAAAATTTACCGGTTCGGAATCGGCATAAAACTGTAGTATCCTTCCATTCGTGAGCGAAAAATAGCACGCACACCACGTGTGGTTTCTGCAGAAGCTAGGCCCCTTTCCTTCTACCGGCAGTAGCACCATCCATATTATATTATATTATTTTTACATGCCGTGTTTATTTTTATGGAAATAAGAAATAACGCCTGAATTACATGTGCCCATCAACAAAACTGCCTACAGCAACGGAAACGCGTACACGCTTGGAGGTAAACTTGTTCACCCGTAACCAAAATCAGCAACTGGAGCTATCACATGCTGCCACTCAAAATAGCATTCAAAAATAATGCTTTCAGTAGGCGTGTTTTATTGAGAATTTATACTCGACTCAGTAATACTTTTACATGCGAAGCAACAACAAAGGAATACTGAATGATTTTATATAATAATAATAATAATAATAATAATAATAATAATAATAATAATAATAACATGGGTGGCGCGACAGTCCGAGGCCTAGCTTCTCAGTAACCACGTGTCTTGTGCGTTGCTATTGTTCTTTCACGAGGGGAAGGGACCTACAGTTTAATGCTCACTCCGAATGGCGAGAAGCTTTTTCTAGACCGGAATACTCTTTGAGCATTGTCAGAGACTCGAAAGAGGTGGAGCCGTTGATTATGAGTGGTGGTAAGTTCGGGTATCGTACCTGGCACCCTCTGCGTAAGTGTCGACGCACTTGCCCACTACGCCACGGAGACCCTGAGTAAACTGAGTGAATACTGAATAAAATTTCCTCAGTAATCATTACTGACTATAGCGCGTTGAAGAATCGAAATCAGAGGTGGCGCCTCAACCACCACCACTAAATCATAGACGTCGCATTGGTGTTCTATCTCAATTTGTAATCCATCATTTGTTTAATATACACATGGTTCTAGTGAATAAAACCATATTTGAAGAAAAATTGGGAGCCAACTGCCAAGACTATTTGAATTTTGAAGTCTAGTACAATTAAAGTAAAGTCACCAACAAACTTTTGACACAAAAAAGCAAATTGGGTACAAAGTGAGTACAGACCGTTTTATTGACATTCATTACAGAGCTGAGTATAGATTGTCAACATGCTGCATGCATGTTATTCTCATGGTACAGTCGCGACACGCAAACACTACCATACTACTCACATATATTTCTATATCGATATCAATGTTTATCTTCCATGATTTTTTTTAAGATTTTTTGGTTATGGCTTAAATATGGCAGAGAAGGCAGAGATAAATGGTTAATGTAAATGTTGATTAAAATGTAGCAACGATTCATACACTTCAGAGTCACTTTGGTCCAATAACACGTGTAATACCGACTTCCAAGGCTGCAATTAAGTCTTGCTTATTGCAATCTCTTGACATATCTCCATAAAACGTAGGTTTGTATTCTTACATGTCCATTCAACTAGAAATAAGCGTCGTCGCTGAAGACATTCAAAAAGATAAAAAAGTGAATATTCCAACATAAGTTTTATGGTCAACTAAGTTTTCATATTTATGTATGGACATTAAAAAAAATGTTTCTGTACCTAAAAAACTGTACATATCAACCTCATGGGCAAGTGAGTTCCTATATGACTACTGCTGAGGTCGTGACAAGGGTACTACGGGCTATTCACCTGATTTTCTTCATCACCGCCCTGTTGCCATTGAAAATAGTGTCTGTAGGCCGACTACAATGTCCGGCATGACGGCATTAAATGTAAGCTAGGTCTACTTCTTCCTGAAAACTGCTGAAAGATATTTGAATCTTACTTAAAATATATATTTTTCAGAGCTAAGAAAAGATTTGAATTATCCGATTTCAAGGATTGCTGTTGGTGTCCCTCAAGGGAGAATATTTGGTCCTACATTTTTTCTGTTGTGCGACATTCCAGGCACACTAGAATCGTCTTTCACGGACGATACGGCTATCGTGCCTGAGATTGAAAAACTACAACGATATACGATTGGACAAACCACGACAATTATTTCTTGGTGTGGTGTGGTGTGCTTGGTAAATGATTTCATTATTCTAGACTTGCTGCAATATGTTCACTGATAACAGAAACTGTCCCGGCCTTCTTTACAAGTAAACGAAGGTTCGCTTTCAACATTAAATTTAAATTTCGTTCTAGATACTTTTGGGCAGCCGTGGTTATAATAGCAATGATCAGCAGCATATACATCTGTCCCATGCTTTCGACTAAATACAACGACCGCTCTCTCATCACAGTTGTCGAGGACGCACAGTACCCGGTGTTCAACATTGAGTTCCCATCGATTGCCATCTGCCCGACGAACCGCATTCACTGGGGACGCTTCGACAAGGCAAAATTGAAGTTTCTTCCTCGAAATGCAACCAACGAGACACAAGTGATGTTCGCTAACTTCGTCAAGCGCTTGAACTCGCTTAACCTCAAATCATTCGACTACCTCGCTGGACTGGAACAAGAGCCACTGCATCTAATCAATTCGATCAGCATCTCAGCGGTTGCAACTTACCTGGCATACCGCTGCGAAGAGGTCATCTATGGAACCTGCATTTGGGCTGGTCAGCCATTCGACTGCTGCAAGATGTTCATTCAAGAAAGGACATCAAATGGCATGTGCTTAGTGTTCAACTCAATGATGTCGCCGGAATCCAGACAGAAAGCGGTAGGTTACCTTGGCTCATTTCGATTCATTTCGAGCGCATTTGATGTGGAATTCACTGCAGTTCTCCGACGAGTTTTATCCCTTCAAAATCAGCAAGAACGGTGAAGGAAGTGCCCTCACATTCACAGTCAAACGGAATACGACGAATCTTGTACCAGGGGTGAACAAAATCACAGGCATCGACATCATGGTGAAGAAGCCCGACCAGGTCACGGATGAGAAGACGTACCACCTGCGAACGAACACCAACAATGGCATCATGGTGAGACCAGTGGTAACCCGAGCTGATAGCGCCTTGAGGGCACTTCCAAAGAAGGTTCGAAAGTGCCTTTTTTCGGTGAGTTGTCTACACAGCTTAGAGGTTACGTTTAAGAGTCCTTATTTTTCGTAGGATGAAAAATCGAATAACACAATGTTTCCGGAATTGAGCTACCGCCAGTGGAATTGCAAGACACTCTGCTATCAGTATTATTTTTCGCTTTACTGCAACTGCACGATTTCATTATTTTTCGCACTCAGAGGTAAGTTTATTAAGTCCGATGTGCGTGAAGAGCTGGAAGTGACATCATATCGTGTGTCTCTTGACCCATATTATTAAACACAAGAGTTCAAAATAGCTTCTGCCACCAAAACAAACTTTAAAAGATTTGATTAAAAACAAAAACACTGCAATTTCAGGACGTCCAGTGCGTGAGTGCACAGCTTCCGACTACATCTGCATCTACAAGAATCGAGGTAAGCATCCGGCAATTTGTGTCATTTCCAATTTGCATAAGATTCTCGTCTAGACATTTTTACGAACGACAAAGGAACAGAAAAGGACCAACTCGTCAACCAGACTGAACGAGGAATGACATGTGACTGTCCTATAAACTGCAATTCCGTAAGCTACCATGCAACCCTAAACCCTATTCCAATTTACAAGTAAGTACTCATTCATATCATTGTAAGGGTCATCAATTGATGCATATCCCCATATCCCGACTGCTTTAAAGTGCCTCGGATACAAACACAACCATCCACATCGACGTCTACTATCAGTCGGAGGTAATGATGCGATACCTGACCATGTTAGACTTCACAACGTTGGACTTGATTGGTGAGTGATTGCATCGTCACGTGTCCTCTGCAGAGCTTACATAGCCAATATTTTCATTACAGGCTATTTCGGAGGACTGCTGACACTGTTCCTGGGGGCGTCCATCATTTCTGGAATAGAGTTCCTGCATCTAAACCTTGTCGAACTGGTCTCGTACCTGAATGAGAAGAACACGAGGAGGAAGAGGAATGCGAGAAGGATTGCGGCAGGATCCACTTAATCGATTTGACGCAATTAAATTGCAAAAATTGCCTTAAATACTGCAACACGTTTTTGGTCTTGATGGGTTCTCCTCCGTTTGGGTGGTGATTGAGTGGTGGGGCACATGATTCGGGCAAGTCAATCGTACTTGTGCTCTTTTTTGGGGAACTTTGGGATGTGGAGTGAAAGAAAGCACACTTCAATCGAAGCACCACAGTAACTTGGGCAACGTGGGCAGCTTATTTGGTAGTAGCAGCCGACTGATTAGGTTAGGTTTAAAGTTGGTGGAGTTAAGTTCCGGGACAAAGCGACGGCACATTAAATAAAACTGGGATTCTTCGGTTTCCGGGGCGCCAAGATTGGGAAACGTCATTTGCTAGATCTCGACGAAATAAGAACAAAATATTATGAAACAGAATATTGATTAATCGCTGAGTTTAGGAGATATCAAAGTTTGAAAATGTATTTTATTAAAATTGCAATGAAATTAAAAACTATTGTCCTACCCTGCAACAGAGTATGGCATACTTCTAGAAGTAAATAAATTAAAAAATGGTGCACACTCTTAGACTTGACTACAAATATATTAGTTAAATCGTGAGTGGGCCTACCGGGTGCTGTTATTAGAAAACACTTCCCTGTCACCTGCGGAAAGGGAGTTTAAATCCTTTGAACTCGCGAAGTGCGAAGCACGAGTGCTGTTTATTTAGAAAACTATTTAAATTGGCGCCTGCCAGTATGCAATACTCTGCTTGCACGGAAGGAAAATAATTTTTAATTTCACTGCAATTTTCATAGGATATTTATTATTTTATTTTGCTCTTATTTCGTCGAGATCTACCAAGTGGCTTTTACAAATCTTGGCGCCCCAGAAACCGTAGACGTACCCGCAAAATCCCCACCTTTTGAAAAATAGACGATTTTAGTAGACGATCCATAGAACCCACAAATCCAAGACTCCTAAACAAACTCCAGTGGACTTAAGTCTACAGGCCATAAAGGCCCAAGGGCATAGACTCCGTTGCGTGTGTTGCGTTCTGTGAAAAAATTGACAACTCATAAGGCCTTATCAGAAATGAAGTATTACACTTCTACCTTCCTTGCCCCTTAAGATTTTTGACAATTGCTTTTATAACGTGTTCTTAAACCAAATTGTCCAATCAGAAGACGGCATTTACGTTATTTCGTAAATAGCCGTCAAAAATTCATGAATATCTGTCAAAAAGGCACTCAAATTCGTCGATGGACTAGGGGGCAAATAGCTGTGAAATCGAGGCTATTTCTGTAATACTTCATTTCGTCTGCTCCTTATGTGATTGTTTTTACGATATTTTATGACTGATGGAATAGTTTTTGTTTTACCTAAAATTATTTTTGATTAATTCCTAATAAATCGCGAACTTGAAAATTTCGAATTCCTTAAATTTATACAAGAGTGGATTGCTCACGTAACGTACGTCATTGGGCACCTCATTGTAATGCGGCAACTACGATTCTTGTGAAATCCAAACGAAACGTACGTAACGGATTCTATGGAGTTGAGCCTTAAGTCCACAATGTACATTAACACTTGTGTGGGTTATATAAATATGCTTAAACTTTAGCTCCAGGCACCTGCCTGACAGTTGTTAACATACCCTTAGCGGTGCGACGAAATCGAGAGAAGCCATCTACCTCTACTTTAAATATACCAGAATTTTTTTTTAATTTTCCAATCAAATTTAGCCATATTTCGATTTGAAAATGGAAATAAAACCAATGCCAATCTTAATTTCTTTGGTAGTCTCGAACTATAAAGGATTTTATATTTGGGGATTTTGGTTTGGGAATGGTAAATATTGGGCATTTCGTAGGCAACCCTTTTATACCAATTAATACTATCCATAATTCCCCAATAAATTAATAAATTGGGTTCTACCATGTATGTTGATAAGTCACAACTGAATTACTCGTGTTGCATGTTAGTCGATACTCAATGTCCAATTTTAATAAAAACACAATACCTCTTACAGTGGGAAAATTCATAAAAACCCACTGTCACTTTATTCCGTCACAAATATAAAACCTTTATCCTTCACAGTCAGAGTTAAGGCTCCGGCACATAGAATACTTTACATGCGTGAGCGTCATCAATACTTTGACAGATACCAGATACATAAAATACATGTGTTCTTTTGGGAGGTGACATATAGGCGAACGCTGACGCTCACGCGACCATGACATTTCAAGATAATTCGAATTTTATGTTATAGTTTGGGAGTTGGTTCTCGTTGAAGCAACGTTCAAAACAGATAAAAATATGAATTAATGTTTTTAATTGTGCATAAATAAGCTAATCAACTTGAATTTTCAATTCAAACTTGAAACTGTAAAATGAAATCAGCTGTGCGTTGAAGTATTCATTGTGTGATTCCCTTGCGTCAGATGCTTCAGCGTGTACTTATGCTCTGACGCTACGCAAGTAAAGTATATGTGCCGGAGCCTTTAGACCAGAGATAACCTATAATAGAGATATCCAACTTCTACCTCCCTTGCCCCTTGATTTCATCTGACCGTTTTTTATACGCTTTTTGTCCCCTGTCTGTGAATACGTGTGAGCTCTTGAGAACAGCTGTGGAACAGCTGATACCCTTCCCCACCTTAGTATTGGGGTGAATTAGAGTTCTTATTTGAAAATTCGCTCGTTATTTGAACGTTTTTTCAAATTTCGGTGTTCAATTTTCAACACAGTATGGAGGGGTAAACGAACGAACAAAGCTTATGTTCATGAAGTCGATTCATTAAAACTTTGAGCAATTTACAATCTGAAATACTTGAACATAATTAATGAATGCACAACATAGTGTGAAATTTTTTATATGAATAAAAATTAATAATGCATTCACACGTTCAGTTAACCAATAATAAAAATATTATTGAAGCGTGAATCACAAATAAGAAGTTTTGACAACCATTTTAATGCATTAGTAAAAGTAATATCAATATGCTGCAATATCTTGCTATTGTTCTTATCAAATTGTTTAAATTGAATTCATGAGTGCAACACATTATTACTCACGAAAGTCCATATAACAATGTAAGAAAATTCCCTTAAACATTCTCGTCAACTTTTGAACACCCTTCGAACAACATACCCATGTACGTTACATGGAAAGTACATGGAAAGTACATGGATTCCCACTAAATTCATGAATCTGCCGCTTTTTCCCCCAAAATTCACGAATCGGCCGCCATATTGTGGTGAATTGACGAGCGTTGTAAATGTATAAGTGAAATACAAGGGATTACCACTACATCTTCGTTGTGGGCTAGGGGGAAAAATGGCCGAAGTTGGATATCTCTATCATCCATTATCTCTGCTTTAGACAGCCCGCTACAGAATTATTTTCTACTCCTCTCACATCATCACAAACCAAATCATCGACTGCTGAGTTATATACTCATGCAGTTCGATACATGTGTAAAGCCATCTGTGGAGAATCTATTGTAGTTATCGAAACAATCAGAACGTGTAAGTTGTGTTGCAGAGATGTGGGAAGTACCACGAAGGATTTTAAGAATCGAAACCTTAGTAATCGAGATATTTCAATAACCGAATTATCGCTCGGAATGGGCACATTCGAATGATTATTCGAGTGATAATCGATTAGTACAACATCTCGTTCATCTATCAATCATTCGAATGACTACTAACTAATTACTAACTTCTTACAGAAGATAATTCGATAAATGACTAACTTCAATGGAAGAACAGGAGTAGTAACAAATAGTTATTTTCGTACTCAAACATAACTAGAATCAAACAAAAACGTAAAAGAAAATAACTCAAATATTACTCCACATCTAATTAGACAGAGACTCCAGTTCGAGGAGTAATATTTGAGTTATTTTCTTTAGATTCGAATGAGTTTGTAGTTAGTAGTTCGAATAATTCATAAAGAATCGAGATGTTCTCGAGATGTTTTATTTATCGATTATCACTTAAATCATCATTCGAATGCGTCCCATCACAAGTACCAATTGCACAGTGGCCTGATGTGACGCTGTTGAGAGTCCTGAGTGCAGTTCTGCTATATCTAATTAGACAGAGTGACCGTTTGAGATCGAGTGTTGGTCATACTTCCTTTGCTTTTATCCGTTGCACCTTATCATAAATTACGGGTAGTTGTTTTGGTTATATGAATCTGTAGAAGATTGTAGTCTGTAGAGCGAGAGGCATTGAAGGTCTCCTTCTGGTGTGGGCGAAAAATATCTACGATATCAAGCGAATTCAGTGCGGTGCAGTGTCCCGCCACAAACATAAGTTGTATCCTGCCGGATAATTTTCACCAGAAATCCTTATTTCTAGCTTTCAAAATCGTGGAAATACGCGTTTGCTGGAAATAAAAAAAAATTAAACAAAGACGAGCAGTCTACTGCCGTGATACACAGAATACAAGGTATCATACTCTTTATCTGTCAAACCGTGTGACGTCACCTGTATCCCTCGATCATGAGAAAGTAAATGAAACTCGTATTGAAATTCAATTTCTGTGCAAAGATTTTATAATTTAATGATATGATTTAAAGATATGATTTTTATTTACATATTCATAAAAAAGTTTTATTTAGTTTTCTTTTTGCGTGAATTTTATTTTGCAAGTTATTTTCGGAAATGGTTATATTTTGATTTTTTATTCTAAAATACATTTTACATATAAAAAAAGTTTTAATATTTTGTGGGCTTAAAGTGGAATTTGAACATTATTTGAAAATACAATTTATATAAATTTTACTCGGTCTTAGTGCATAACTATCTGAAGTTATGGTTTTACTTTCTAGTACGTGGTCGTTTTTCGCCTAAAGATCAGCACCCATTTGTGTTTCCCTCGATGTTTGCGCCATTAATCCTTCATTCCTACAGATTAAATATGATCGTAGATGGTATTTGAACTCAAGTGACTTTCTGACCACATGCGTGTATGGCTGTTCATTTGGATATATCCATCCAATGACCATTTTAACCTCGCTCCTCCTAAGCTTAGTTTCCTATATTGTGTGGCAAAGAATATGATTATAGTTCTCGTGGGTATTTAATCCTTCTTTTTAAGAAAGTCAATTTGTTGTTGCATTTTAAAAATTGATTTTTGCAACTCTAACTCTGGCCTAAAAGTGTGGAATTAGTTATGGTAATAAAATGTACATGTAAAAAGTTTTAATCTACCTGGTTAGTTCGGGAGAGATTTCCTGTGTCTCAAGCTCATCCACGTTATTAATTAATCGGCCTTCCTGACTATGAGATTGTTTGAGCAAGGATCCTGCCACAACCTGATAGCTTCTTTTTTGTACCCTTTCAACCCTGTTTTATCTTTCTCTTGAGGTAGGCTCGTGGCAGCGTTCAACCATCAAAATCCTTGCTTTTTCAAAAAAAAAAAAAAAGCAATTCGTGTCTAAAATTGAGCACATTATGTTCGGGAAGAGGTTACCTGTGTATCATCAGTTACTGCCTCATCCATACACTGATGAACAGAAAAATACTGTCAAATTTCGATAACTCGAACCACCATTTGCAAATTGTAGTGCGCTCATATGAATGGCCCTTAAGCGACATATGAGCCGCGGTGACATTCGTGGCAACAATACTCATACATCGGTATTTTAAAATATAAAATACCTACCAGAGATGGCGCTGATTGGAGAAGTGAAATGGTTTGTGTATGCGGTTATAGCAAATCTGAAAAGTGATGCCAGACTATATTCTGAATTTATGTTGTATAATGCATGTATTTGCATATGGAAAGAGCATATTTGTAGAGCATCCCTTGCTCTATAAATTTGAACTCAATTTGAATTTTACGTGTACTTTTGAAGAATAACTTTTCATACGCCCATTTAAAAACTAGTGTTTTTGCAGTGTGAATGGACTGTGCATTTAAAAAAGCCGATGAACGGCCTTGGCATTTTTAAATAAGGCTTCTGGGGTGGTTGTAAACAAAGGCTACTGAGGCGTTTGTATAACATTGCGTAAAAATCATGCATCTTCGTCAGAATAGTACAATAAGTACCTCGATCTCCGTCGTTAGTTAAGGGTAGAGAAAAACGCCCGCATGCCAAAGCAACCAACATCGAATCTTGGCTATCTCTTGGTTACGTTGAACAAAATAAAATGGCTGGATTTCTCACGTATTGCATCCACAAAAACGACGACTTTAATAACATAGAAAATACAAGAAAACAAGATTGAATCCCCTCGCCAAATCTCCCGCCATCCGTCTGTCATTCCTCGTGCAAATCGCGTTGCACCTCGCAAATCAAACCAAACACAGCATTCATTATCTAACGTAAAGTAATCTTTAATAGTTTAAAATAATTAATAAAAAGTACAACTACATCCAAGGTTTCTTCACACACAAACAGATCAGATTCGTCACAATGTCCTGCGTCAGAGGAAGACCGTCGCACGCCTTTTGAAATTATCATTTCGGCTTAGTTTCCTGGTCGTTCACGTATCTCACGTAAATCGTTGGATCGTGAGTATTCTGCGGTGGAGTCTCGAACTCGTCCAAGTAAGAGCACGCTATGGCTAGGGTGCTGCCGTCGTTTGAAAAGTGCAGCGATGCTATTGATGTATCATACTGATGGAACTGGCACAGTCTCTTCTTGTTGAATCCGTCCCAAATGTTCACAAATCCGTCAGAGCCGCCTGTGGCAAAGGTGTTGTACACGTTGTGGAAGCTGATCGCGTTTACTGGGTAAATGGTCTCCATGTTGTCCTCCTTGTTGCGGTGGCACTTGAAAGCGAACTTCTTCTTCTGCACTTCGGGATCGGGATCGAAGTACTCTACAGCGACTCGTCCCTCAATCGAACTCATCACGTAGCCTTCTTTGTTCGGGTAGATGCGAATCGCTCGGGTCTGATATTTGAGTGAAGACTCCCGCTTCATCATGTACTGTGCCATGTTGCGCAAGTCCCAGATGAGAACCTTCCTGTCGGAGGTGGCCACAACGATTTTCTCGTCCTTCACACTCATGGAGTAGACTTTTCCGTTGCTCTGCTCGTAGGTACCAACGCACTGCTTATCGCGCACGTCCCACAACTTGATTGTCTTGTCCCAACTACCAGTCAAAATGCCATTTACCTTTTCAACGTACTCCACGCAACGCGTGGCCATTTCATGGCTTCCCACTGTACTCTCTGTGTGAGTATTAACATCGTAGAGCTTCAATTGGCCATCCAAGCTGCCACTGACAGCGTGCACAATGTCCTGTGAATGGATTTCAATAGAATTTCATCAGAATTATGGGATTTGTGCGCTCAAACTTACCACAAATGCAACGTCCAGAACTGGGGCATCCTGCATGAACTTATGCCGCATTGAATTGTTGACCACATCGTAGAATCGAACACTTCCATCCCAAGCCGACGCGATGAGGTACTGATTTGAGTCCGGGCCGAATTTCACCGACGAAATCACGTCGGTGGGTGCATTGTTGAGTTTTATCTCTGTTGGACGTCCCATCCTGTGTGAGTTTATACTTTGTTCAGTTATATTTGCAGATTTCTTGTTACAAAATTAAGTGAAAGGTTTTTTCTCTTTTCTTTCGTCAGACCGTTGATGGCTTGTGTGGAAATTGTTTGACAGAGAATGTTTGAAAAATTAATTGACAGATGGTGTCAGATGTCACTTTCGATTGCTTGACGCGACATCTGCTGGAGAGTGGATGTGCGACGGGTAGCTCTTAAGGGTTGGTGGGAAGTTGTGTGTGGAAGAAATTCGTCCATTTTCAGAAAGACCAAATAAATGAATATAATCTTAATTTTATTTACTATCACATAGAATATGCCAAGGAAAAACATTGTACAATACTTTCAACACTTCGGTATACGTATAAACAAAACTCGAAAAGATTTATCCAAAAAATAAAACAAACACGATGCCTGGTCTCGTGTATGTATGTGAACAGGAAGTACGTTGAGAACACGGATTTGTTTTCCTTTCTATTTTTCAGAAATAAATGCTTAGTTTTCGGTTGATTTTGGCTAGAAAAGCGGAACGATTGTGCCGCTGGGAAGTCTGTTAGAATAAATTTGCTGGAAGATCTTGGATTTGATTCTAGTCCTGAAGTCTTCGCCGTTTTTGCCTCTTCGATTTCTTCGGTGAATCCTTCAGCGTGTCGACTAAGGTACTTAGAGTGATGAGGAATTGTGCCACGTAGTATGTGGTCATGATCCAGAACTGAAATGAAAGTAAAACGCAGTCATGAGATGCACTTGATGAGTGATGGTCGCAGTCATACCCTTGAATGTGAATAACTCATTATAAACATCTGAACGCAGATCAGGGAATCCGAAATGACAAAGAGAACACTTCCCAATGCGCAAAGTGAGGCTATCCAGCCTCCCAATTCTATGGCGCGTACGATACTCCGCCAGCACATGGTGCATAGGAGGGTGGAGTAAATTGGCAGTCCAATCTGAAGTACAGGGTCCAGAGATTTATAGATATACAAGGTCACTGAAACGAAAAAAAAAAAAAAAACAAATCATTTCAAATGGAAAACTTTCACTCTCTCATTGTACTCACTGCCTCCAGCCGCGGCGAACAATGGGAAGCCAACGAGTGGCTTAAGCGGACTCATCTTAAATGCGGATATGTAGGATACCTGTGCCAAGGCGAAGGCTGCCATTCCTGCTGGAAATAAGTCGATGTTCAATAGAAAATCCCCCGCCAGTGAGAATATCAAGCCGGCCATGATCTTTTGCGAGTATCTGAATCTGAAAATGAAGACGACGCGTTTGTGAATGGTGGTCTTGCGTTGAAGTTTGAGCAGGATATTACTCTGGCGTTAGTTTGAACCCTCTGTGGTAAATGTATAGTATGAGCCCGAAAATGGGAAGACACTTGAGGGGCGTGGTTACAAGTACATCGCCGTCATCGGTCACCAGGATGTAGTATAGCGACACGAATGTTAAGAAGACCGTGAACCTGTACATCTCGTCGACAAACTGAAAGAGAAAGCAATCAAATTAAATTTGGTCTATAGATCTAACAATTCATAAGCGAGGGAAAACAAAGACTGAAGTGGAACTAAAGTCATTTATTGAAAGAAAACTATGCGACACGAGGAAACTAGTCTTCGTCTCTTCGTTTTGCTTTCTGTTGCGCTACAGTTCGTCGTGGACTTGGGCTTTCTTTATTTTCTCTATTGCAATGTTTTGTATAAGCTTTTTTACTAAATTTATTTAGATTTAGCAAGTGGTAAGATATTCTTTCTTTCTTCTTACGTCGACGTTGCGTGCCCTTTCTCGAGGACGTCATCACACTACAGCCGCAATCGTCTCTTCGTTCGGCTTCAGATCCTGAATGCTTTTAGCTTACAAACATTCATGCGTTAAATTGTCCACATAGTTTGTAACACAATCCCATTTTCTGCAAGCAGGAATCGATTGGAAAAATAAGGGGTTTTCATTAACAAATTGTTAGGTACAACATCAATAGTTTCTTCTATATGGATTTTACGTCTGACATCATTACTTGATTGTGGTAGCTTGCTTGCATCGTGTTTTCGGTCTTTTAGGTTTGTTATTGGGTTATACTGCAGTTGTAAGGGCTGATAAAGGAATCGATCAAATGTGATCGTCGTCAGTACCCTTAGCCAGGCAAGTAGGAAAAGTTGGAATGAGGGGACCAATCTTATATTGTTTTCAAAACTACATATCTAGTTAACATAACGTTTAATGTTCAAATCATATACGAATATAGTGAAGAAGAAGCGAGTGTCTTTGGTGTCCTCTTCTGTCTCTCTGTCTTCTTCTTTTTATTATCACAGTTCAAAGGCTTCCAGCATCGCATTGCCAACAAGTAAGTACATGACTTAGCAATTAAAGCTATCAGCGCAAAAGTGGCGTAACCCACAAACAATGCAAATATGCTGATCGTTACTAGAGAGCTCTAAGGGCCTCATAAATTGTTGTTTTGGCAATATTCGGGGTTAGTGGGTTACGTCACTTTTGCGGTGATAGCCTCAATTGTTGTCAGTCACCAAGTCGAATGCATCAGGAACTGAACGCAGTACAAGCATGGTGTCATGAGCTCAGATAGCCCCATCAGAGCTATCGATAGCCCCATCGACAATAATGGATAGTAGATATGTGTAAGCCTATCGATAAGCATTGATAGTTTCTTATTCATTAAAAAATGTATGTCTTCTCTTGAAAGGGGTGTTAGTTTTGTAGCCACTTGTTTCTATATAAGACTGTTCTTATATACCTGTTCACGCATATTAGTTCATAATTTTGGTTGCATATTTTAAATTAACTTATTCACCTCGCAGATTAATTATTTTATTCTCTTACTTTCGTATTTTGCTCTACTACAATATTGTATTGTGAATTGACTCGGCAAACGGCGAAGTAGCCCTTTGTATCTCTTTGAAATAAATTCTCTCTTGTTGACAACGAGCAGCGACTTCGCCCTTTACAAGTGGATATGCGAGGAGTCATTTCCTCGCCGTTGAATGAACAAGTTGGAGTTGCGAAAGAATAAATTTCTATTAAAACGAAGTGTGAAAGAAAAAGTATATGTAGTTTTAATTTGTATTTGAGATCGATCACGAATTCTAAAATGAAACCATTAGGCAACAATATCCATTTATAAAATTAGAGCCTTCATGTGGGTATGAATTGGTGCCAATAAAGATCTCCCAACTTTTCTGTATCTGAAAATTTCTTAGGAAATAAGTATTTTGGATCCAAAAGTAGAAGAAAACACCTTAATTCGTTGACAACATTGAATTGAATTGAAAATCGGTTCAAAACCGTTTCATTTTTATTTTGAAACTAGGGCTCGTAATGTACTGCCATTTTGAAAAAGGGACCGAAGCAACGGACATTGCAGCAGGAGTCAGTTTGAATATTTGGATTCTCATAAGAATTCGGAAGACCGTCGCGCTCCTTTTGAAATTATCATTTCCGCTTCGTTTGCTGGTCGTTCACGTATATCATGATGAAATCGTTTCAATTGAACAGAGAGATTACTTGTTTCAAACCTTTGCTTCTTTCGCCCAACATTATTGAGTTAGTGCCGCCATCTGACAATGAAACGCCAGTTTGCCATCTGATTATGTCTTGAAAAAAGTCCATAAAGGTTCCGATTCATAGAATACTTTACTTGCGTGGCGTCAGAGCATACGCATACGCTGAAGTATCTGACGCAAGGGGATGACACAATGAATACTTCAACGTACAGCTGATGTCATTTGACAGTTTCAAGTTTGAATTGAATTCATTTCTATTTTGATCTATTTTGAACGTTGCTTCAACGAGAACCAACTCCCAAACTTTAACATAAAATTTGAATTATCTTGAAATGTCATAATGTGAGGATTGTCAACGCTGAAGGAGAAAAGTTAAAATTTGAGCAACAACATCCGTCGCGTCAGCGGCAGCGTTGGTATATGTGTCACCTCCCATATGAACATATGTATTTTATGCAGCTGTCAAAGTATTTCTGACGCTCACGCATGTCATCATCACACATACATAGAATATGTGCGGGAGCCTTAAGAGCGAATTGGCTTTTCTTTTACTGCATCTCTTTCAATCTTCTTTCTTAATCGGAACAAATGACGAGCTAATTTTTTTATTTACCTTCGACTTTGCGAACCAGAAATGCAGCCATTATTCAACAAACAAAAAACTCCATTTCAAACCGGGGCCTATTTCATACAACATAAAAAACTGTCATACATCATACACCTTATACAATTTTCTGTTTCACAGATTCCACTGGAAGTATTTTATGATATCTTCATTGTTGTATGATGTGTATTGTTTTGACGTCTAATTTTAAATAGTGTCGAATGAAACCCAGACACCATATATGTGGATTGCAAACACACAAAAAACTAAATAACGGGCTTCCCCAGTAATGAAGGGGGATATCATTCAACTGTGTTTCCAAATAGTACATGCAGTTTAGTAAACATTTCTTGAAACTACATTCCTTGGTCCTACATGCTAATTTAAAAAAAAAGATGAACACTCATTCATTTCTCAAAAATCTGCCCAAAATGCTTATTTTTGTGTATTTTCTCTTTTGAAAGCTCATTTTTGTAGTGGCTACAGCAGTTTAAAGTCCTGTATGAAATGTATGATAAATTTGTAACAAAACTGTTGTATGATGTGTATGATATTTTTCTGTGAAACGGAATCATACAACTTTCCAAAATTTCCAGTGTGAACTTTAGGCGATACATGTTGTATGACAGCGGTTCATACAACAAATCTGAGAAACAAAAATCATACAGAAGAAGAAGAAATACAATGTATGTGATGTATGTTCTGTGAAATAGGCCCCCGGCTGCAAGTACATACATGAATGAATGGCGGTTGTCAAAATGTTTACATTTTTCATACTACTCATTTATTTGAAAATGTATATTCCCCTATTTAAAGTCAAATTATTGACAGTTTGAGATGATACCTGCTTAATTTGTTAATTTGTTAAAGATGAATGAGGTTAATCTTTATAATTTGAGATTAAATATTTCGGTTTTTGAACAATTCACTGCTTTCATAAAATATATACATATATGCAATCAAATACATATATTGTTTATAAATGAGAATTGTGTTGTACTAATTCGTCGCTATTTCGTGTTTATTAATACGGCTGAAAATATATACTTATAGCGACGAATGCTAAGTTTGTGCAAGCAGTCCTCTATAGACAAGTCAAAAAGGCTTCGCAGACAAGCATTATAAATGAAAGCTAAACAAACGACAAGCCACGACAATCATTATGCCTGAAACACAATAGTGCGTTTGATTTCAATGCACATAATTCAATGGCCAAGTACAACGTAGAGCTTCGACCGGCGTCAGTGAATATTGAGAGATTTGAGAGGATGGTAATAAAACGTAAAACGTAAGTCCATCGCATGTCATTATTCAACATGTTGGATATTTGTTGACAGAGAGGTGCGGTGTGAGAGAGATTTTCTCTCAAATTGAGAGTATTTTGTGTCAACTGTCATTTGAGAAATTAAAACAGCTGATTAAAAATAATTTAAAGACAAAAGTCATTTCAAATGAGTGTATGCAGAAAGGCGGCCATATTTTTCATCTAGCAGATGAGAGAGAGAACAGCTGATCAATTCAGTATTTATTTCAACGCAGTGCGTCATCGCACTCCCTCCGTAACATGAAGTCGGCTGGCGCAGAGCACTATTGAGTTTCAGGCATTATGTATTCTTACAAATTTATTATTACGTAACGTATAACAGGCACATGGCTGTATACGATGATGTTATACCGATAGTAGAAGCTTCACTATTCTTATGTGGGTAATCGTCTCGTAGCGAATTGGTGTCGACTACTACGCAGAGGGTGCCAGGTTCGATCTCCGTATGTTAACCACCTTTGATAGTCCACAACTCCACCTCTTTCGAGTCACTGACAAAGGGTATTCCAATCTAGAAAAGGCTTCTCAAGCTTCGACGTTCGGGGTCGGCGTAAAACTGTACGTCCCATCCACTCGAGAAAGAACAAATATGTAGCACACACAATAGGAGTGGTCCATGTAGGAGCTAGGTCCAGGTCCACTTAGGAATGTCACGCCACCCATTATACATTTATTATTACTGTAATCTCTCTATATCGGATACCAGCGAGCCAGTCATCATTGTCCCTTATACAGGGGCGTCCGTAAATATAAGTTTCAAGTATTAGAATCTTCTCTGTAGTGCAACTAGTAATATTGGTGGCGCGGCAGTTCGAGGCGGACCTGGCTTATCAGAAACAACTCGTGTTGTGCGTGCTACTGTTCTATGACGAGTGGAAGGGACCCACAGTTTAATGCCAACTCCGAACGGCAAAGTTAAGATACTTTATCTAGACAGGAATACTAATTGAGCATTGTCAAAAGAGGTGGAGCCGTGAATTATGAATGTTGGTAGAATGGGGATTCGAAACTTGCTGTATTTCGTCACTAGATGGCAATCGAATCCGATGAGATGTGGAGAGATTATCCTAATGGCCACCAGGATGTGTTATGAGTTCGCTGCTGCCATCTATCTCGTGGAATTTCCTTTTTCCTTGGTCGGCCTCTTCACCGGCAGAGCTCGCATCGTCGACATCGTGATATAGCTTTGACCATGAACTTTTTTGTCTACTAAATGAATTACCTTTTAATTACCTTATTGTTAATGAATTTTAATGTCAATAAACAATTATTAAGTTTAAACCCGCGTTCGTATTAAAACTGAAACCCTCTGCGTAGGAGTCGACGCACTAACACACTACGCCCACTACGGAGTGCAACTAGTGCTCAACCAATAATCCTACGCAGAAAACCCGATAAGTTGATTCAGTAGAATAGTCTCGCTATGGACTACAATATCCTGAAGAGAGATTATTTTTGTCTTTAACTTTTTGGTTCCAGACAGATTTGTCGTCTATGCCTAGTTCATATTAATAGGGTAGCTAGCTTATCATTATTAACACAAACGTGAGACTCAGCCAGTCATTTTTTATTTCCTTGTTTAAGGGCTACAAGTATTTCCACTGCAATTTTGTTATGGATTTTTGTTTTATTTGCGGCTGCTCTCTTGAACCTTACGAGATCATAGAACACTTGACATCGCCACTGTCACTGGAGTCAATCAGTGGCAGTAGTCTGACTAGAGGTATCACAATGGACCAATATGGTCTAAGTCTGCTGGTGAATGCACTAGCAGCCCCACTACCTAACCCAACATCACCACCATCAGAATACTTCCAACATTTTATTATTATTGCATATTTTCTAGTGAACTGAATAAGTTGCATATAGGTTCCTTAAGTTTTCGATTAATTGCTATCATCAATGCTTTTTTACAAAGAGAGCGCCAAATCGTCTTCAATACTGTAAGATGATGTATTTTTGTGAACATTTTATCACGTTGGGTGTGATCTTTGACTTTGCTTCTGCTCTCAAAATTACTTTCTCGAATCTCTGACGATCACACTGTTTTGCTCCAAGTCAAAGTGATAATCAAAATTAGGTGCGATTCCAAAATATTGTATATAATCTTCGATTGCTTCATATTGCTTCGTGATTGTAAACAAAATTCTTGCAGTACTTCTCCACAAGCACCAGCAAGCTATTTTAAGAACACATGGAAGCTATCGTTTGAATTCTACTTTACAGTAGTCCTTCAACAGCACGCAAACATTATAATCTAATACTATGCTTTTTTATTGGTGGTTCAATTCCAGATTATTCGGTTGGTTGATACTGATCTTCGGCTATCGCCTCGAGATAAAAGTTATCACCTTACTTTCCAAAAACAGTATTTGACAGTTGATAATAGAATTGTGGTACGGAAAGTTAGAAACTTTAGAAGAAATTAATAATATGTATTTGATTTCCGGCTTTTAACATCCACTCAATAGAATCACCTGAATGAACCAGAATTTGTCAATATTTCTGATCCGATCTGAAGAACGTTGTCATCAATAGCGGCGTTCCTGTATGGAATGTTTAAGTTCTGAAAGGAATTCCTTCGAGAAACTTTGAAACAAGATATTTAAATATGTTGTTTACATGTCACTCTAGTTCACAACAATTTCCACAGCGATTTAGGAGCACCATCGGCTTAATTGTTTCTGTTTTCTGTTGGATTGTCTAACAGGCTAGCAGTCAGTGGTTAGTTATGGCGGAGTTCTATTAAAACCAAACGAATCGCTCGCTATTCGGTGCTCAAATACAGTCCGGATAATTAGGTGTTGAACCTTTTCTTTTTATCACTTTTAAAGTCTACATGGATTTTTTATGCAGAACTTTTCCGGCTTCGAAGTACAAATCCGCCACTGTGTTCAGACCTGCAAAACAAATAATCCGGAGGTGGATGGCATGATGTTTTAATATCTAGTGCGCTTTCATAAATGTCTGTTGACAGAGTTGGTATCGGTTGAGGGTGATTTTCTTAATTAAAAGTTGAACACAAATAGAGGATTTTTATTTTCAACTTGTGGTTTTCTTCTTATCCGGTTTTCAACTGTCGAGTCGATCAACAGAAGATCAAGTTGACAGTACAAAACTTGACAACATTTGTTTAGGGTAGTTAATTTTTTTTTGCATAGAAAGAAGACAATATATAATGCTTCCACGGTTGGACGTGAGGAATGTGACGAGCGTGACTTCATCTACCATTTTCATTTCAGAATAATTATGCTGGTTAAGGTTATTATTAGTTTTAGTTAGTTTTACACTTCAAATCTATTAGTTAGATCATGTGAACTACGACCAATTACTCAATTATATAACTACATACATATATATATATATATATTAACCGTTTATAACGATATCGGTTAAAATGACGTATCGCTTACAACGACAGATTTTTACATGTTTTTTAAATAAGTTGGCGATAAGCTGTTTGCAGGTGCTATACAAGTTAAAGTGAGCATTTACTACGCTTATCTTCCCTCATTTTATGGTCCAAATTTTAATAGCCTTTGATATTATATTTCGATAATTTGTAGAGACGAAAAATGAATACGAATTTTAATGTCCATCCATGACCTAAGTCATTATATTTTAAGATATATCTTTTGATCCCTTTCAAGTGGTCACCAACATGCCTAGTAGATAAACTAATGACGATCGATGTGATGTGTTGCATCGACGCCTCAGGTTAAGTGTTAAGAAATAAATTTATATGTATGCAGTTCGAAAATAAAGTTGAATAAGATTGGACGTGTTCCGTTACTCACAACCCAGCGAACTCAACTGAGTTTAAATTTGCATGCATATGTGGACATAGCATTTAACAAAATTCTAAGGCTATTATATTTATCCAGAAATGAAGTATTACAGAGTTAGCAAAGCTGATTGTCCCCTAGTCTATCGACGAATTTGAGTACTTTTTTGACAGATATTCATGAATTTTTGACGGTTATTCACAAAATAATGGCAATGCCGTTCTCTGGTTGTTGACAAACATTTTAACGGGCAAGAGAGGTAGAAGTCGGGCATCTCTCTGATACTTCATTTCTGATTTCATCGCTGTATTCATTTTGAGTTTGTTCAACCTACTGAAAAGGTTTCTGTGTCACGAGTGGTAGTGGAAGTTTATTTTATTCGGTATGTAAGTCAAGAAATGAGTCAGAAACGAACAAATCTTTACGATTGAAGGGAGAGAAAACAGGTCACATTTTTAGATTTGATGTCAAATAAATACCTTTTGTCTTCCTTTTCTTTCCTTTTCATACTCCACTATATCTACAATATTAAAGATGGGGAAAATATCGAAACTACAATTTGAGGAAGCGAAACTTACCGTACAAAATATAAGACGATCATTCCACACTGAGGTTAAAAAGCTACATCAGAGATAACCTATAATAGAGATATCCAACTTCTACCTCCCTTGCCCCTTGATTTCATCTGACAGCGTTTTTTATATATAATATATATATTTTTGTGTCGTTTTTATGAATACGTGTGAGCTCTGGAGATCAGCTGATATACTTCCCCAACTTAGCAATAGGGTGAATTAGGGGTCTTATTTGAAAATTCGGTAGTTATTTGAACGTTTTCTTTCAAATTTCGGTGTTAAATTTTCAACACAGCATGGAGGGGTAAACGAACGACCATAGCTTATGTTCATGAAGTCGATTCATTAAAACTTTGAGGAAGTTACAATCTGAGATACAAGGACATAATCTACAGCACATTATGAATTTTTGCATATGAATAAAAATCAATAATACATTCACACGTTCAGTTAACCAATAATAAAATATTATTAAAGCGTGGATCACAAATAAGAAGTCTTGAAACCATTTTTATGCATTAGTAATAGTTGCAATATCTTGCGATTGTGCTATAAAATTGTTTAAATTGAATTTATGAGTTTTTCAGACTTCATGAATTAAGCGTATAAAGCGGACTTCACATTTTGAGTTAATTTGTCAGGTATGGTCTATGCATATTCTGTATATATATAGTTAAATGTTCATTTCAATACATTTTTATTCACGAAAGTCTATAAAAGAAGTCCATATAGGAAAATTCTCTTAAAAATACGAGTTAACATTTGAACACCCTCCGAACAACATAAACATGTACGTTACATGGATTGTGGGCAAAATTCACGAATCAGCTGCCATTATCCAACTAAATTCATGAATCTGACGCGATTTCCCACAAAATTCACCGCCATATTGTGGTGAATTAACGAGCGTTGTAAATGTAAAATATATATATTGTGGGGCCGAAGTTGGATATCTCTATCATCCCTTATCTCTGGGCTACATACGGTTTAAGACAGAAAGAAATTTAGGATACATATACCCATCAGATTAATCTTTGACGTCTGGCAAAAGTGACTTAAGTCAAGACATTGATTTTGGGTTTTTGATTGGTTTAAAGGCAATTTACTTTCTAAAAAAATCGTTAGTTTGGTATTAACTACTTAATACTAACACAACTGCTTTCCGACATAATAATTAAGACTTTAGGATAAGTCAGAAAAATCTTTACGTTTGCCCAGTATGGGGAAAATCCGCACAGTGTCACATTTCACGATTGCAAATAGCCCAAAACAAAATTTTAAAAATGTCTATCATTTCTATCTCGGGTCGCCGTGGCGTGGTGGGTAAGTGCGTCGACTCCTACGCAGAGGGTGCCAGGTTCGATACCCGAATTTACCACCTAAAATAATTCACGGCTCCATTCGAGTCACTGACAATGCTCAAAGAGTATTCCTGTCTAGAAAAAACTTCTCAACTTCGCCGTTCGGAGTCGGAATTAAGCTGTAGGTCCCTTCCACGCGTGAAAGAACAATAGCACGCGCAACACGAATGGTTGCTGAGAAGTTAGGCCCATGTCCGCCTCGGACTATCTCACCACCCATATTATTATTATATTTTCATTTCTATCTATTTCTATCATACCTAAAATGATAGACCTACCACGGGATTATTCCACCTTAAAACACTACAGAAGAGCGGGTGTAGAGCTGGCCTATAAGATAATATTGAAACTGACAGATAAGTATAATTAATCATGTATTTTTGCTGACAATCCACTAGTCAATGAACCAACGAATTGTATCCTTCAAAGTGAATAAATATTATTACATGTTTATATTTTGTAATCTACACGTATTATTTGTTAACTTTAATATTCTTATTTAATGTCCTTTATATTTATTTATTTATCTATTTATTTATCTACTTATTTATTTATTAATTAATTTTTTTATATATATTATTTACTTATTTACTCACTTTCTTATTTCTTTCTTTCTTTATTTTTTTTATTTAACTAATTGTTTATTTATTAATTTATTCATTTACTTAGTAGTAACATTCGTATTGTGATATAATTATTTACCTGTTTACCTACTCTACTGTCTACTACTCGTACTTTCCTTCAAATTTGTTTGTTCCAATTCATACTTATTTTTATAGATTTCACAATAATGTAAACACTTTTTTCAGAAGTAAGATATATCATAATCAAACCTCTGTATTAGATACTAAAACAATGTAAACATTTTATAAGGAAATAAATATCTATCTTGGTTGGATGTGCCATAGAAGTCAGAAAAATGTTTATATGGTTTGGTCACCATCCACATAATGTCTTAAATATCCTTCTCTCTGTCTTTCAATTACTGATTTAAGACCTTTTTGCTTAACGCCAAAGTTGACGCGCCCGTTATAGGATAGAAGTTAGAAAGACATATAGGCC
Organism: Eristalis intricaria; assembly: GCA_964034865.1. Taxonomy (NCBI): domain Eukaryota; kingdom Metazoa; phylum Arthropoda; class Insecta; order Diptera; family Syrphidae; genus Eristalis; species Eristalis intricaria. Next base: position 155,609,037 of record OZ035873.1, on the reverse strand, counting down.
AGGACACAGCCTCTACAGCAGCCACTCGTGTTGTGCGTGCTATTGTTCTCCCATCAGTGGAAGGCACCTACAGTTTTATGCCGACTCTGAACGGCCAATTTGAGAAGCTTTTTCTAGACAGCTACATATTACTCTTTGAGCCATTGTCAGTGACTCGAAAGAGTTGGGCCCGTGAACATTATTTTGTTCGTACCCTGGAGGCAGCGAGGTTCAAGTGCGTAGGAGTGGATGTACAACTCTACAACGCCACGGCCAGACCACTCAATTATTGACGCGGTTACGATGCTATGCAGTCGGGACAATTCAATTGGCGCCTGCAGATTTTATGTGAGTAAGCATTTCAACCGTGCATCGTATGTAACGAGCCTTAAATGAAAACAGTTACAAACACGTGAATTGTGTGTTAAAGCTAAATAATCGGGACAATAGTTGCCATGGATCCAATCCCATTTGACATCCAGTTTTTCAAAACGCATATGCATATGCACCAAAACTTAAACTTCACAATCAATCAACTTTAAGGTTTTCGGCAAGTTGAACAAAGGTGGGCGAGGAATTTTTGTTTTGTGCAAGTATGCCTGTACGTACATTTGTTGAAAGAAGCGTGAAATGGTTAAAATATGCTCTTACAACGAAAATGCACAATTATTTATTCCAGTCTTGCATTTCGTTTCTGAGAAATTAGAGTTCCTTCTGAAATATCTAGTAGGGAAGTGGATGCATGTCTTGAAAGCTCGTTCGAACATTTGCTGGTGTTTCAATGAACGAGATTTGGAAAACGGCTGATTTTCAGTGAAATGAGAAACGAACTTTGAAACTGTGAATAGATGACTGCGAAGTGTATTTTTCTTAAGTTCGATTACTGGCGTATATTTCCTGACTCAGTTACAAGATTTTAGAAGAAAAAAACCGCCGCTTATCATGAATCATGCGTCAAAATTGCAGCAGTAAGGAACTGTTTTCACTTTAGTCAGTTTCTTCACTCCATCACAATTAGGAACAACTGTGAAATGTCACTGGCAGTCAACGCACACTATTTCGAACAGGAGCTCATTCTACACTGAATATTAGCACTAAGAGAATTTTTTTTTGTTCAACTGTTCTGTGTGGAGGAGGAGGCTTTGAATGTCACTATGCCGAGGGATGGCCGAATAGATATCCCGTCGGGAACTTGACTTGCAAACGAATAGACAGAGCAGTCGAGTCGAGGCTCAGAAATCATAACTGACAAATAAACATTCTTCAACTGCCTTCGTCAATCCTCATCCCTCCATTAAACACAAAAGAATGCCCCCAAAAGCAAAAAAATTTACTCCAAAAATAGTCACATCACACCTGTTGCCCGTCCAGACGTCCTCACTCAAATATGCATGACAATTTCTGCCTCAGCCGTCGCCTGTGGTCTAATAGAAGAACAAGTCACACAAGTATCGGCGTTTCCCGCGCCTTATTTCTGATCTCGAAGGACAAACCGTAAAGGCTCCAGACTCACCCGCAAACGCTGTTTCCTTGTGAACATTTAAATACGCTACACTGCCAGAGGCCACACAATCCCACATCAATCGGTTACTGATCCGAAAACTGGGCGAAGAATTAAACGAAATTCATCGACATTCCGCCAGAATGCATGCATCAGAGTGCGGAACGACATAAACAAAACTGTTTTCTTCCCGCAAGCTCTCTGGACACACATTTGCATACACTGTCACCTACACAGCGGCGAGTGGGTTACACATCGTGAAGAAAGAAGGGGACGCAGAATAAAAAAAAAAGCTTACATGCTGCCGGACGCGCACTTTGAACGCACAGGCACGAGTGACAAGTGCCTTGGATATGAGACCCAAGAGAGACAGACGGACGCACGGAGCGCGAATTGACACACAAATAGACGAGCACAAGGTCAAGGACGTTTATGTTTTGGAATACACAAATGGCACAACAAACGATAAGAGACATTTTGACATTTCGATTGGGGGATGTTTTCATTTTCCTTTTCTTTCTCTGAGATTTTCAGCGCACTTACAAGGCTCTTGAACTTGGATGTGTTCGTTTTTTCCTTCTTTTGCGACATTCCGAGGGCAGGATCATCAATTTCGTTCACAAATATTCTCCACAAGGAGACAGTTCAAACAACGTCCACAGATGAATCTGCGCCTTGCACCGACGACACAACACACGCGAGACTAAAAGTGCGACTAAGCGTCAGTGCTAGGTTTCTGTATCCACGCTTTCGTTAATTAACTTATTCGACTCCCGTGCTTGATAGCCATACAAGGGAGAGAGAGCGCGAAGAGAATATTAGTTCGAGGCGTAAGAGAATATTGGACGGGAGACTTGCATTGCAGTCTCTTTGAGGCTCACTGGACTTGCGGAATGGGCAACCGAGTGAATGAATGAAATGATAAGAAGAAATTTATTTCAATTCTGTGCGAATGGCTGAGGGGTGCAGGAAGGGGAGACATTTTGCATACAGCCTTGGAGGGTGCACTACTCCGAGAGTTTACATACATTTTTGAATTGTGCTGATGAAGAAGAAGAAGCGTTTCACACGAATTTTCGAGGTTCCGTCTTAAAAATTATACAGGGTGACCCGATAAGAGCGATAGAAGAAGGCATTTGAGTAAAACAACATCGGTGTGAGGTATACAATTGGTTCTGGCTTTATTTTGAGCTCAGATATATGGAATTCATCTATGGCTGAAAGTGTTTCAAGGGGTCGGTCCAATTTGTGACGACTTGGTCCACTAAATGCGGTGTTGTTCCGCCAATAAAGTCTTAAATGCTGGCCTCGAGTTGGTTCAAAGCGATTCGCTTGTTAGTGTAGACCAAAGGATTGACCTAACATAATCGAGTGCTATCAAGTTACTTGATAGCGGGGGTAATTGTTGAGCACTCCCAGTGAAATAGACCCATTCGATAAGATTTCTTCTTCAGAAATTCGAGTTCTGCGTCGGTTATATGCATGAATTGTCGTTTTGTTGTAACGGCAGCTCAGGCATATCAGTGTTGTCGAGCTCTGGCCACAGAAAGTCGGAGACCATTGACGGGAACGGTGTCTAGTTGCTAATATCGTCCGATGATGTCGCCAAGCCAGAAACCGCACTAAAGTGCCATTCAGCAGCGAACTACGAACGCAAACTTTCAGAAACAATTAACAAGTTAGTACTCCTTGGTATGCAAGAAGATGGGAATTGAGTTAATCAAATTTTTCTATTGACTAAAATCTCAACAATAATTAGTTTAAGTATCCTTATTAACGATTTGAAATTTTTCTCCACGAATCAACCATTCTCTTTGCGAACTGTCAACCTGAGTTTGCAATACAGAACAGAGGCAAACGGGATCCACACTTGCACGACCAAAAAATTCCCGATGATGTATGTGTTTTCTCAAATTGTACCCATTGCTCTCAGTGAATGGGAAAACTTCATCTGAATGAAATGTCAGAGTTTGCAAAGTTCGCGATTCTTAGTGAGTTCATATAAACAGCCCTTAAACAGTCGATCTTTGTGGATCCATTGAAGGTTGGTCGAACACTTGTGGATTGTGTACGCTCAAATTTGTAACGGCAATTTTTCTTGTGGAGATTGCCGCTGATTCAGAAAGGCGCCATGTCCGGGAAGATGTATTTTTTGTCAAAACTCTTATCTGTGGGCAACAGCGTCCAATAAGCGAACACACGGCATTTTCTATGATTGTGCAGCTTCAATTTTCACTGCGGCGCAATCCTTTTGTTAACTTAGCTATCATTGACTGGCAATGTCCAATTCAGAAGATTGTCGCCGAATGGACATTCCTTCCGTCTTCTTCGATAATGGCCGTCTGTTTTCTTAATTTCGTATTGGTCTCCGTCTGGATAATGGCTCATGATCCAGAAGAATGTACTGTAAAACTTTCGCACGGTGGGACTTGATGTGATGACATGTTAAAAGTTTATGACAGGAACTTAATATTTTGTCTGTTGTCCATGAAATTTATTTGGATTATACCATTTGAATTGTCATTAATTAGACCATTCTAGCTTCTTCCCCCTTTCCCTATAATTGGCAAGTTGATTGGACGTGTCTCCTTACCTAAGTCATTATATTAACCTCTTACGTGAATTTAAATAAATCTTTGTGATCCATAGTGTGGAGTGTGAAAATTCAAACAAGCCGAACTGTTACAATCTTAACGGTCTTTATTTGATTGAACCCCGTTGCCGGTTAAGGTCAACGTATTTATACACAAAAATGCATTTGACGTTGGAGACTTCAGGTCGCTCAACTGATCAGCTGGTTAGCACTTTCCAAGCCAGAAAGGGATAGCAATATTTATTTTACATAATGGCACAGTGTGTGGTGCAAGTATTCTGTTCAATGATTGTTTTTCTTCTACAATAGTAATTTCTAAGAGTTTTTACATCACAACAGGACTAATTGCCTACTTAATTAATAATGTCCTGTATCCTCTTGTGGATCCTAGGACCTGTACAATGCTTTCGTGTCATCGAAGCTGATTGCACTACTTCACCAAAGCAAATTTTGCATTGTCTATGAGGTTGACTATCCGTTCGGTTCCGTTCCGATCTAGTGAACGTTGTAATTTTGCGGTGTCGTCAGCAAATGTGCCTAGAACTGTGTGTTCTTCTTGTGGTAAATCACTAGCATACAGTAGGTATAGCAGAGGGCCAAGAACACTCCCTTGCGGTACACCAGAATTAATATTTTTAAAAGCAGAGTATTCATTTCCATGCTTCGCACGGAAGATCCTATCAGAGAGATAGTTCGCTAAAATACTATACAGTTTCCCCGGTAGAGATCGGCATAGTTTATAATTCAAGCCTTCATGCCAAACTTTGTCAAAGGCTTGAGAAAGATCGAGAAATGTGGCTGAACAAACGAGCTTTTGTTCAAATGTCAACTATTGTCTTGGTCAATATTGTCAACTATTGTCTTGGTCAATAGTTGAGAGTTTGCTGCTAAAACCAATTTGGTGATTTGGTATCAGCTGTTTTTCTTCCACAATTGGACTTAAATGTCTAAGCAGACTTTTTCAAAAATATGTTAGACATTATCGGGAGTAGTGAGAGGTCTTTTTATCCGTTGGTGGTTTCCCCGGTCTTGGTACCATTATAATTTCTGCCACTTTCCATTGACTAGCTACATGGTAAAGTCTAAGCGCGGCATTAATTAAGTAGAGTAACTTAAGAACGGCTTTCTTAGGTAACTCTTTGAGAATTTCTCCTGTAATTAACTCGTAACCAGGAGCTTTTTTAGTTCTTCCTTGAGCTCTGCCAAGGTAGCACTTCCCAGTCGTCGTATACGTCAAATCCATTGTAAGTAACAGAAAGAGTATGACCGTCGAATGGCTTAAACGTTTCTTCCAAGTAATCTGCGAACAGACTAGCTTTAATTTTATCTTCTTTTGCCCACTCGTTTCCATTATTTCGGATTGGCGCGTTATGTGCCTCAGGTTTTTTAACCCCTTCACCGCCTTCCACAGTGAGTAGTTCGATTCTTTTTTTGCAGATAAGTATTTAAATTATTGTTTTTGAATGCATTGATTTTCGCCTTCAACAGATTACACAATTGGTTAAGACGAGTTTTATGCTGCGGCGATCGAGCTTGTTGCCATTTCTTGCGTGCTTTCCGTTTTTCCTTTACCATTTCCTTTACTTCTGGTGGGTATCGTAAGACGTGTTTAATTGTCCCTTTTCTTGCGCATGGCGTACTGCTCCATACGGCATACTGTAATTTTCAATAAATTTGTCAAGTCTAATTTCTAAGCCATATGGGGTTCTCTCTCTCTTATAAGTTCAACATGATTTTGCAAGTAGCTCCTAAATACTTGCCAATTTGTACGATGATTAGTTAATGTAGGCGGTTCTTCCCTTTTCAGCGTATCACTCATATTCAATATAATTGGAGAATGATCTGAACTGAGATCAAAGCTTTCTTCCAGTTTTAGGTAATTTCGCGAAATGCCCTCATAGCGAAGAAATCTACGACGTCTAGTATTTTCGTTAAATCCGTAGGCCAGTAGGTAGGTTTCCCAGTCGAGTAAAACTCGCAGCCAAGTTTCATACCGCTGTTGTACAGTGTTCTGCCTTTTTGGGAGATGCCTCTTGATCTCCAAAAGGATTAGATCATTGGGTGAATGTCCATTATTCTGCGAGACAGAAGGCACACTTCGTGCATCGGCGTAGTCCAGGTGTTTCAGTTTAGATGTAGTAGTCCATCCAATTCCTCTAATTCCTGTTGACAAAGCCGCATTCAGCACATCACTAATCACCAACAGAAACAGTATTGCATTTAAACAAATATGAATTTTGTAAAACTTTCTTTTGGATACGTATGTTACATTAGGATTCCATACAACTACTGAATATTCAAGAAGGGGCCTGATCAAGGACAAATTGGGAGATAATAAGGCGAATGGATCAGTGAATTCTATCAGAGATGGAAGTAATAAGCTGTTCTTATCATGTTTAATACTCTTATATATTTTCATGTCATCGGTAAGCATTTACTTTATTTAAGTGAACAAATGTCGTAAATGAACATTTTAAAAAGTAAGGGACATAAATGACTCCCCTGCGGTACCCCTGAGCAACATTTTATTAAAGGTGTACAAAGGCGTGTAGATTATATATATGCCAAGCATATAAATAACGTACACGCCCTTGTACACACGTCTGCAATACCATGGACATAGTGTAAGGTAGTTTAAGTTTTATTAGGGTTAGGGTTTAGTGTTAGAGCTTAGGTTTAGTTAGTTTCAAGAAAATTAGCGCAAAAAAATAGCGCCAAATTTTCTCTAAATTTTCTTGGCCAGTAAGAATAAAAAATAAAGATTGTCCATAATAATAATATAATATGAGTGGCCGACACTCCGAGGCGGGCCTGGGCCTAGCTTCTCAGCAACCACTCGTGTTGTGCGTGCTATTGTTCTTTCACGAGTGGAAGGAGCTACAGTTATACGCCGACTCCGAACGGCAAAGTTGAGAAGCTTTTTGTAGACAGGAATACTCTTCGAGCAGTGTCAGTGACTCGAAAGAGGTAGAGCCGTGAATTATTTTAGGTGGTAAATTCGGGTATCGAACCTAGCACCCTCTGCGTAGGAGTCGACGCACTATTTTTATATTATTTTTTTAATGTTTTTTAATCCTAACTTACTGACCCTATGCGAGTACTCTAAGCTATTCTAATTTATAATTATTTGTGCCTTTCGGCTTAAACAACGTTTTTTTAGTCTTTAGAGACAATATTTTATTAATTTTAATTACCAAGAAAACTTGAAAAACTTGGTTTAACCTATCTAAACTATGAAAGTGAGTCGTCGCACTAACCCACTACGCCATGGCGACTCACAGATTGTCTATATGGACTGGAAAAAAAAAACAGATATTAGTAGTAGTAGACGCCGAAAGGCAAATAGATAAGTAAGTTTAGATTATTTTAGAGTACCTGCGAAGGGTCTGTAGGATCGATTTTAAGAACATGAACTGTTTAGATATTAAGATGGATTGGATCATTTTTGTCCAGTTTTAAGAATCATTAATTTAAAAATAAAAATGAATTTCTATGTTAAAAAAAGCAACATGTTATTAGATTGGATAGATAATTTCCAATTTTTACTCTCAATGTAGGATTGAAAAAGATAGGAAATCCAGCGGAGAAACTTCGAGTGAAATCCAAACCAAAGCTTAGCCTTACACTTGAGATCGATATAGCGATCAAATGTCTATTAAATTAGTCCATCACCTCATGACAATAAACTCAGTTCTGTGTTCATATGGAAGAAACGTGAAGAATTTATTTCTGCTATTTTACTCCTCATCCATGCAAATGCACAAAATCGTACCAAATCTGCGCACGACCATTTCTCACAGAAGCACTCAAATGTATCCATAGGAAACAATAAACGCATTCGAGCGAAATGTTCAAAAATAAATTCTGCGCGTTTCGCTCAAACGATTACGTATGAACAGAGAACTGAGTTTATTTGAGGGGTTTCCCAAGGGAAACGTTTGACCTCCTATGGTTCAGTACAGGAGAAACGAGTCTCCTTGTTCGAAATGTTGCTAGGCAGCATCAAAAGAACTGGTGGATGTGAAGCTAGGGAACTCACTTGTCGAACCCTGTGAAGCAGTCGGGCACGAAAGAAAGCCAACAGTGAAATCACTCTTATGCCATGTTCTCACCAAACGAAATCGTGAGGTTTCATTTTTGGGGTTTCGAAAGCACGTAATTTTCGCGAAAGCAATATGAAACCCCCTTGAGTTCTTGCGTCCGTGAGGGGTTGTCAAACCGAACAAGCCTACAGCGTGAAATTCAGTTTATTTTGGTAGTTTTTGTGTACACTTACTCGACATCATTTCAGCTGTTTTCCGAGTCACTTAAAATTCGACAGATAATGACATTTGAAAACACTTGAAATCGGTGGGAACGGCCTATTATAATAATAATAATATGGGTGGCGCGACACTCCGAGGCGGGCCTGGGCTCTGCTTCTCAGCAACCACTCGTATTGTGCGTGCTATTGTTCATTCACGCGTGGAAGGGACCTACAGTTTAATGCCGACTCTGAACGGCGAAACGGCCTATTGACGCTTCAGTAATTATTCATTTAAATCTCGCGATTTCGGTTCGGTGTCAACAACTTGCGCAGAACTGGAAAAGAAAGCCCGTTTAGGAGGAAAATAAAAAAAATTAAATACATTCACTTGATTAATTCGCTTTTTTATACATATTGTTATACACATAATATGTTATACACATAATATTGTTTTACATAATGTCGTTGTCCTAATGAAGCTCTCACTTTCTTCTTCTTCAGGAAGAGAGTTGAGATTAGCTTCCTCTTCTGATTGGGATCGTCAAGGAGTTCGGACGTGAGTTTTTCATTGTAGGAATGAATCAAGTTTAACGTGCAATAAATGTCATAATAATTTAACATAATAATTAATTTTATTTGAACCTGTTATTCATTACATCATCATACAAATATTCTGAACTGTACTTCTTTTCGTATCCAGCTTTTAAAGAAAATTTGCGTAAAATTGCACAGCGGTTTCAGTATCTCTCCATCGTTCCATCGCTAGCCAATTATTAGAGTACATCTTGCCCGTTTAAGAGAATCGTCCACTCGAAAGGGGTGTCCGTTAAGAGGCAGTTCACTGTTTTGAATACAAGCTATCACCATTCATTGATGAGCAACCCTCTCGTCTGATCATCGCCTGAAGTAGCAACTGAGTTATCGACCACCCTCGCGACGGATAATAAAACACATGCACGAGCACGTACACCCAGACAGAAATAAAGTCAGTCGAGTCACGATGCGTGTTTTATTAAAATTGTACATGAGCTTAATGATAACCGAAACAGCGTTTAGTCTGTATAAAGCCTGTCCACAAAGCAGATTGAAGGACGTTTATTCATTCGCTATATACTATACCTTAACAGAGACTTCAGACAGATTTGCTACCACACTGTTAATAAGGGCCAGATTTGGACCGATAAGGGTGCTGACTTCTGGGTAGCCGATGCCACACGGCAAACTGACATGCGATACTATGCCGACTAACTGGGCAGTTGCTTTTAATAGGACTGGCCCACCTCGATCACCCTGAAAGACATGAGGAATTATATAGTGGCACCGAGATACTTTAAATTCGTTCAAACTCTTCTGGTCTACTTACCTTGCATAAACCTTGTCCTCGACGTAGGAGCGTACAGATAGAAGTGGTGCTATTCAAATTTCGGTAAAATATTTTACATAAGTCGCTGTCATACACTTTGGTAATCAGCACTTGGTTTATGTTTGGGTTCAACGAAGCACCCAGATCCACCTGTCCCCAGCCGTACACCATGACAGCATCACCTGTCTCGACAACGCTGTCGGCTGTTAATTTTGCCACTGATATCTGGGCTCCCAGTGAGAACGCGGGGCTAACAAGTGCAACAACCAAGGCACTTCCTATAGCGCCAGTAGTGCCGATTACCACATAATTCACAACGCTGTAAGTTGAACCCAAGATCGAAGTTAGGGAGCTGACTCCTGCTCGCACTATAAGATTCGATGGATCTTGTATGCACGATTCAAGGGTTAAAATACAGTCTGAGGCGATGATAACTGCGGCACAAATGTGTTCATATTTTTTCTTGGATTCATTTAACTCTAGGATGGACACCATGTAGGTCGGTTTACTTGTGGCAACATTGCCACTTATTATGCGGACATCGCTTACCAAGTTGTCTGGAAAATTTCAAGAATTTGGTCAAAGTTTATGCTTGGAAATTCAGACATACCTTGTCCCTGGACAGCTTCGAAGACTGCAGTCAGCAAGATACACAAACTCAACGCAGACGTGAAATGGAACATACTTTCGGAATGGATCGGCTTCACGATACCGTGACTTCTTATACGACGCAACCTGGCTTGGATTGCGACATAGAGGTGACATTTCTTCTTATCTGTGACACCAATTTCAGCGCGACTACCCTGACATGCATTCACTGGAGATGGGTATATTTCTGTTGACGGCTTTGCTTAAACTGAATTGTGGATCCCAGATAAGTCAATACAAGTGAAGTAACTTTCGAAGCCGTTTTATATGGGCGAATGTGGCTTAACTTTTATACGCTTCTGTGCAGACGATTGGTCAGTGTTGAGTCAGACAATGCAACACATCCTGCTGGTCGTCGATAATCGATAGTTTCGAGTAAACACCTCACAATTAGTCACTTGTTCCATACCTTTCATACTTGAGATGACGACCGACAAAACGGACGGCATAAAAGGATCGCCGATCGCTTGTGCGTCGTGTCCGAACGTAGATGAGTGTGCGCAACCCCTTAGTGCTCGTGTGCAATTTGATCCTCACGAGCAGTCGCTTGAGATATGTTGGACAGAGAAGAATATTTTAGTCAAAGTGTGAATGATTGCTGGATTTTATAAATTGTTGAACTTGTTGTTCAACTTTCTAACTGTTTCTCTCTTTCATGAATTCCATGTAGGGTAACGGCACTAGTGGTCGGCCACTTAACCTTTTTTTCTTTTTTTGACTCTTTGATTTGCTATAAAAAAAGTTTAAAAAATGTCATTGATTTCCGGAACAAAATCCTAATAGATAAAGATTCAAATTTTCAGTTTAAAACTGGTTTCAAGAAACTATCAAAATAATGGAAAAATCATTTTGCGTTAGTCGGCATCAAAAGTTCTAGTGGTCGGCCACGCCCATTCAATCAACAAATAAAACATAATGAACAAATTTTAGGGTTTGTTCCGTTCCTTCTTTCTCAAGTCATGGAAACGCTGATAAATCGACTTCTTATGAAATATCTTGCATCGCGAAAACTCCTTAATGAGCGGCTGTATAGTGTCAGAAGCAATTGGTCCACTGCCCAGCTTTAAGCACACTCCTCAACCTTCCGCCGATAGATCTTAGGTAGCTGCCAGCACGGCGACTAGATTAAAATCACTGCGTTTATGAAAGGAGCTTAGCTTCGGACACTCCACAATCCTCGAAAAATTTGGATCCCTAGCAGGAGACACCAACCTCGCGATACCTAAGCAAATCTTCAAGAACTTCTCAAGCAGATCTTACTGGACGTTTGAACACCAGATGCTGGACGGTCCCCTGCGAATATTCACAGATGGATCGAAGATGGACGAAGGAGTGGGTGTGGGAGTCTACTCTAACGATCTGAATTTTCAACTGTCACTCCGATTACCTTTTCACTGTAGCGTCTTTCAGGCAGACACTATAGCTATAAATGAAGCTCCGTCCTGGCTAAAGAGAAATGTAATATTAAGTACAGATATATTAATCTTTTCGGACAGACAGGCAGCGATGAAATCTCTGAGTACCGTCACATTTAACTCCAAGACGCCTTTATCTTAACGAGATGGCCAAGTATTTCAGCACTCAACTCACTCACCGGGACACTGTGACATTCGCACGAATTCGCTAGAAAGGGCACCACCTCAACACTCTTTTCGAAAGGGGAAATGCAGTCCATGCCTATTGCTACGACAAAACATCTACTAAAGCTTGAAATGCTTACTCACACCAAATGTAGATGATCCTCTGGCACTGGGTGCCTCATCACAAAGCAATTATGGCCTAACATAGATCCAAAACGCTCACGCGTATTAATCAGAATGTGTAGGCCACATCTCAGGACTGTCATCGGCGACATAACCGGCCACTGTCCCATTGGAATTCACACCTTAAGGTTAGGTATACCCTCTATCATTTTCTGTAGAAGCTGCAGAGATGAAGAGGAAGAAGAAACCATTTAACACATTTGTAACTACAATGCTCTCTCATCTCGCAGACTTAGTCACTTGGACGCCCCATATTTCTATAACCTGACAGAATTACGTAAGATCATCATCATCGCGTTGTCAAAAGCTCCAGATTGTTTGCGGATTAGGATCTAGTTGATCTTTGTGGTAGCACAACAGGCCTACGTTTGACCTTTTAGGTAGACAGCCTCTCTAACATACCAGCATCTTTAGCTAGCTGTACAATTGTTGATTGAGGTGCTTCTTCTTCTCTTGAGTGCGCCATCAGTTTCGTGGGCGTCTACTATTGCATTTTTTGACGCATTTCGGACTGGAGGGGTACTGTCCATGCGGTCTACATGACTAAGCAATCTTAGACCTTAATTCCGTAGAGGCCTGCCTGCAGTCATGTCGCATAGGCCGTATAGAATCTCGAATGGCACCAGCGCAAAGAGGACCAACAATTGAGATCAGAAATTTTCTGTCGAAAATATTAAGAGCTTCTTCTTCTGCTTTTCGAGGTTCCGGGCCAAAGAGCTTAGATGTTTAAGGTGTTGTAGCTAACCAGGAGGGAAGGCCACAACCACTCAATAATCCAAAGAAATAGTGATAGGCCAGCGTTATTCTGCGTTTTAATCCGGTATTGATGGTATTCATTGATGTGCTGTGCCTAAGTTGCCGATGGTAAGTGTTCTTCTTTGATGACAGAACTTCCCTTATTCCCCGCTAAACTCATTCTTCTACCAGCTAACGCCTCATCGACGTCAATTTCAAAATGCCGCGTACAAAATGTTCGTCTAAAAGTTTTGGAAGATCATGCAAGATTAAAGCATCAGATCTCTTAAGATTTCCAGGCAAACATTCGAGTCTGAATAGCAGAGGAAAAAAGGTCGCATTTGGCTTTGGTCAATAGAGAAGGCCATTTGATTGCAGTGGCGATTCCTCCCAGTTAGCTAATTTAGCGCAAAATGAAATAAATAACGAAGATTTATTGCACTAATCAATGCTATAAATAACAAATCTACGTACTTGCATACACCAAGCTCGTTTTAATGCCATTAAGAGAATGTGTTATTTTACTTACGTGTGTATTTTCAAGGTATTCTCATCCACAAAACAAAACTCCCATACAGTATGTCTCCCTTGTAACAAACTTTACCGCAACACTTTGCGCTACCCAATCCCCATACAATCTACAGTGGGTGTCATTAATATTCGGTTTTTTACTCGAATGTGTGAAAAATTGCAGTTGCAGGTTGAAATCAAATGGTTTTTAACCTAATCTTTTCCTGCTCGGTAAGTTCCTTAATTTTCTTCGAGATTAGCAATTTTTTGAGTAACTCTTGCCATTACCACAAAATATGGAATTTACACGAATAACTATGAAAAAAGTACCTTCATTAATATTCGGTTATTTAACTTGCATTTCTCTTTACGGTTTAAATCTAAGAACCTTATGCTCAGGTTTGTATGTCTGTTTGGAATTATCATTCCAACAACGTTATTTGGTAATAGCCTCTTTAAATTTGTCTACAAGTTCAAAAAGAAATATGATGGGTCGCAAAGGAAAAAATTCTTTTCTGGAAAAACGCGAGTTGGTGTTAAGCCTGCATTTAAAAGGTGAAAGGTAGAATAAAATTGCGGAAAATTTGAAAATGAAGCCTAATACAGTCGGTGACATTATAAGACGCTTCAGGAACGAAGGCCGTATCGAATTCAAGAAGCAAAAAGGGCAGCCCAAGAAATTAACACGCGCATAATAATAAAAAAAATAGAGGTAACAGCCGTCTTAGTGTATCAGATCAGAAGGGTTCAACGGTCGAGTAGCCAGAAAAAGCCCTTTATCGACTTGCGCAACCGTAATATTCGTCAAAAATTTGCTAAAGATTACAAAGAAAAAGATCCAGCATGGTGGGAAGATGTAATTTTCGCAGATTAGGGCAAGTTCAACTGTTTCGGGTCTGATAGAAAGGCTATGGTGTGGCGCAAGAAGGATGAAGGGCAAAAAAGCAATAATTTGATGGCAACTGTGAAGCATGGGGGAGGTCATGTTATGGTGTGGGGGTGCATATCGGCCAAAGGCGTGGGCAATTTGGTCTTTATAGATGGGATCATAAATAAGGAGCATTATTTGAGGGTTCTGAGAGAAAATTAGAAAGAATGCGCTGAAATGGGAATTTCCAGGTCTTTCAAATTTTATCAGGATAATGATCCTAAACATAAAGTTCATATTGTCCGCGAATGGCTACTATACAACGGTCCAAAAGTTATTGTAACACCTGCTCAATCACCTGACGTCAACCCCATTGAAAATTTGTGGGCCGAATTGAATCGGCGAGTGCGGGAGAACCCTCTAAATACCCTACCGTTAGGTTGCAAGAAGAATGGACTAATTTTCCGGATTATACAAAAAAAAATATAGCAAACATGCCAAAGCAATTATCCCAAGTTTTGGAACATAAAGGATACGCTACAAAATATTAATAATTTTCTTTTTTTGTGATCATTTTAATTTTTATTATGTAAATTAAATAAAATAGTTAAAAAAAAACAAATATTAATGAATGTACTTTTTTCATAGTTATTTGTGTAAATTTAATATGTTGTGCTAATGGCAAGAGTTTTTTACTCAAAAAATTGCTGATCTCGAAGAAGATAAAGAACTTACCGAGCAGGAAAAGATTGGGTTAAAAACCATTCGGTTTCAACCTGTAACTGCAATTTTTCCCACATTCGAATAAAAAACCGAATATTAATGACACCCACTGTATGTATAAATATTTTTATAGTTGATATTTCAAATAAAATTATTTTTTGAAGCGAATACTTTTTCTTTCCATCCCATGGGTATTCATTTCACTTCAAATTCATTTCAAAAACCAAAAACCAAAAAGAAAATATAACGTTATTAATGCTTATGGTTCAATTTTAATGTTATGTTATGACATCCATTGATAATTTTTGTCATGAATTAATTCAATAGTATATTTTTATTACGTATATAAAATAAATTAACGGTGTAAAAATGACGATGCTTTTATATTTATGCTATGATTTATATGTGGGCTCGTTACTGGAATGCAAAGGTCTCGAATTAAGAACAGAGAGATCTCGGTACTCGTTCATGTCTTATTTTCAACTTTATTTAAATTTATTAAATGCGAGTCATGTACTTACAAAAATTTATTATTTGTACCATATAGTACTACATCAAGGTTTAAATGACATAATTGTTCTCATATATCCAAGCAATTAATTTTAAGAGAGCAACGAAGTCAAAACTTTCCTCAATGAACCTCGCTACTGGGTGTGTTACCCTACCTCTCTAGTAGCTATTTTTCTCTATTCAGTCCCAGATCTATTGTTTTTTTTTAATTTGAATCTTAAGGAGTCTTTTAATAGGGGGAAAAACATATCTGCACCTTTTGGAGTTATTCGGAATTTGTGAGCCCTATTTTTCATGTCTTTCTATAGTGCAGCAGGCAAAAAATATAAGTCACATAAGCTTTCTCCCTATAGCTATTGAAGCTTTTTGCCCTTGGGAATATGTTGGCTAAGAAACGATAAGTACAGTGACAGTAGCCAACGACGAAAAATAAGGGCATGTATTCAAATTAGTTAGAGTTAAGTCGAAGATGATTCTGAATTATTTGAATTATTAAAAAACTTAATTTATAACGATTTACTAAGCATTAAACACGAGTAAAAACAAAAACAAATTTGAACCTACCCATCCCCACCACAACCACTAACCACCCATCGAATGCACCCACAACTTCCCACCTACCCATGCAGCTATCAAATTTACTTGCAGTTGCTGGAATAACATTTTAGTAGCCATAAGCAGAAACTGTGCAACTCAACTACCACCATATGTAAAATTTCGGCAAATGAGTGCGGACCTTAACTTCTTCACCTGCTACAATGGGACTCCACTTACATGTAGAGTGCATTGAACAGGCGTTCTAGAAATTACCATAACCTCTGATTTGTCCACGTTAACGTATATGCCGGCATCAGCATACAGTCACAAACCTATCGATTGCTGACTGGAGTTCCATCTGGGAGGATACGAGAATTACTTACTTATCAGCAAAAAGAAGACTCTCCCAATGTGAAACATCCCTAGCCTCGGCTGCACTGCAATATCGGGTCCATATAAACAGGAGAGGTGACAACACGCACCCCTGGCGAAATCCAATGCCCACGGTGTAAGGTGTTGATTTAGCACCGTTAACCCGAACACAGCTGCTACACTTTATGTATAGAAAGCATCAATCCCATACTCCGGAAAAAGACTCTAGAGTTTACCTCGAGGAACTCGGTCATATGCCTTTTCCAAATCTACCAAAAGCTGTAGATGGGTTTGGCATACTCCCAAGCCTTCTCAAGTACCATTCTTAGAGTGAAACTCTGGTCGGCTGTACATCTGCCGGGACGAAAGCCGCACTTTTCATCCCCCATTGTAAGCTCGACAATAACTCTAGAACGCGCTTCCAAAACCTTATGGTAGAATTTCCCGGAGAGACTTAAGAGAGATATGCCCCTGTAGATGGCGCCATCTCTTTTGTCGGTCTTCTGAAAAAGAGGGACAATCACCCCAGTTTGCCAATTGCCAGATGTCTTACCGCGTCACCTGGCCACCTTAATGACGCGAGAGAGCCATAAAACTCCTGAAATTTGGGTAACGACCGAAAGAATAAGATCGCGAATACAAACTGCTGAGATGAGATTCCTTAGTGCTCTTGTGGGAATTACTCGCCGAGATAGGGTGCGCGAGGAATTTAACGTTGAGCAACTGCATCTTAGAACGGAAAGGGTTATGCTTCGATAGTCTGGTCACGTGGCACGAATGCACCCATTATTACGAGTTCCGAGGCGGGCGTTGAATGAGATTCCAGCTGGAAGGCGACCGTTTGGCAGACCCAGGGCGAGGTGGTTGGACCAAGTCCAAAAACTCGCCTGGTTACGCTTGGGTAGAACTCCTGATGAGTTGGAGTTGACGGCGGAGGGTCGAGTTGCCAGGAGATCTCCCGGGCGTGGTTTACCCCCGCGACCCCTTTAGTGGATGAAGATGATGAGTGCGCATATGCCAGCAAAGCCTTGGAGGCCATTTGCCGTATGTGTTATTCCATAAATACGACTCAAAACCATTACTTTCCTCTGGAGTTCAAAAATCAGAGATTTGTAAGAGTTTTTCTGTATTGCTTTTTTTCTGCTTACATTTGACATTTTGCACAGCGAAGTGAATCGATCAAAAATACAACCTTTTTTTTTTAATTTTTATTAAAAATATATAAAGTATATAAAGAATAGCATATTCAATATAAGAACAAGATTTTATTAATTTTGTTTGATTCACAGCGGATACGAATCATCGCTCAAGTGCTCCCCAGATGATCATGCAGCCGTCAATTGAACACTGACCGTCTTCGTGTCACTTAGTGTGCTGAGGGCAATAAGGAATTGCGCAGCGTAGTAAGTAGCCACAATATAAAACTTAAACAGAGAAAAAGATTATGTCAAATTAGTTCATTCAAAATCAAGTCAGTTGTGCATACTCTGGGCATAAAAATGAGGAAGTGATAGTAGAGAAAGACGCTTAGAGAAATCAAAAGGGAGGCGGTATAGAAAAGGACGGCTCCCACAACAAAGAGTAATGCAAAAACGGTGCATCTTTCAATTGCAGAGACAATCCCTACCATGCACATGGTACATAGCAAAAGCAAATAAAATGGAATTTCAATTTTTAAAGCTAAGTCAAGGGTCCTAAAAATTTCCAGATAGACTGGAAAAGAAAAAAAATAAATTAGTAAACAATAAAAACATTAAGAGTCAGTGGAACGTACTAGAAAATGCAACTACATACAAAATCAAAGAAATTAATGACTTCTTTTCCAGCAAATCTTCTTCAATATCGAATCCAGACATGTAAATGATGTGCACCACACCAAAGAAGCCCAGTCCCACAGGGAACAAATCAATGCTGATAAGAACGTTTCCAATGCAGGAGAATGCCAGTCCAATGAGTATGCAGTTAGTGTACCTGAATCTAAAACGGGTAAAATCATTAAATCAGGGGTCAGTGTGTGATCTAGATGTGAGGACTTACTTCTTGGTGCATTGTGTTCCTTTCATGAGAACGAACAGCATCAGGCCAATAATCGGGGCACATTGTAGGCAGGTCGAGAGAATCACACTCGAGTCATCGCGAACAAGTGAGAAATAAAGTATCACGCATGCGAAGAATGGCAGCAGTCTTAGCGTATGTAGTCCGAACTGAAAGAAAGGAGAACAATTGTGAAAGGGTCTCAACAACAGCTGTACTAGATAGATGCCATAAAGGTGCGTTCCCAGCAAGCTCTTAAAAGAAACCTCTATCGATGTCTGTTTAGTAAAGAAAGACTTAAGACACACACAATCTGAAATTGCAATTAGGTTCAAGGAGTATCTTATGTTTTATCCAGCTCATACATGTTGTATGCAGTCCCAGCTCATACTGATGTGGTTATGTGGTTCAAATAAATAGGTCTTATTTCAAATCAAATTGAGATGATACAGAGGTAGTTATGTGAAATGAAGAGCGACTATCTTCACGTTTCGAGAACTTTTACGTGAATGAAATTGGACTATGAAAAAGTTTTAGGTTAGGTTAGGTAAGGGAGGGGGGGCTTGCTGGTCCATTCACCAGCACACTTAGATCATGTTGGTCCATTGTGATAACCACAATCAGACTTCTCCAGTGATAGTGTCGTTAATTTGATCCCAACGGCAAATGGTGACTGGACCAGATTTGAAAACCAGATAAAAGCGTATTCATTTTGCTTTCACTGGGACTTGAAACGGCGATCCCGCTAACCAGGGGCAGGCACTCTACCAACTGCGCCATCCAGTCGTTTATGAAAAAGTTTTGCTTTACCACGCGTGAGAGAAAAATAGCACGCATAACACGAGTAGTTGCTGAGAATCTTGTCCCTGGCCCTCTTTGGGCTGTAGCATCACCTATATTATATATTATTATATATATTTGCTTTACAGAAGTATAGAGCCTTATGAAATGTTACGGAGGTTATATATGATAAGGTAGTGTTGCCGTGCCACACTTTGGGATGTACTAAGATAAGACTGATTACATTTTTAGTACTTAGATACAAATTGAGTGTCAAATAGAACTAATTGAACATTTAAAACTTAAAACTACCATACTAAAATAAATGGTATAGGAGGAGGGAGGATGGATTAAGGATGAGTTGCTAAAGAAGAGGAATACAAGAGGACTGCACTTTTAAAGATAGCACGGTTAGAAATAAGTCTGAGTCGACATGGTAGTGAATTCCATACTTTGACACCATGAATGAAATATAAATGGCAACAGTTCAAATACTGGTGACGGAAAGGACCGTACTTAAATTTCTTAGAGAGCGATTAAAGACGAGCTTGAGTTAATTTTGAGTGATTTGAAATATGGTCATACCTTCGGAGGCCACACCGAATCGTTCAATGCTACTTGTAGCTTATGCTGGGACAGTGAGTCAATTGCGGAGTAAACAACAACAGCGCACTTAATGATGGGGACTATTAATAACAGCTAGCATCTAGTTTCCACCGAGGTAAAATAAGCTGATAGCCACAGTTTGGGTAAACATTCCTAAGACCGACCATTGGCTACCTGAGTATGACTGTAGCCTGAGCACGATCAATAACAAATACACGCAGAATAATAATGGCCCAAGAATGGAGCCTTCAGGCACTCCTTTAACTAAGGCCTTTAGAGAAGAGGATTTGCTGTCAGAGGTAACTCTCTGAAATCTAGCTGATAAATAGCTGTCAATAAGTTTGACAGTCCTGTCACTTAAACCAAATAAGTTTCTTAGCCTCCACGTTAATATATCGTGATTTACCCTATCGAACGACTGGATGCCTATCGATCGACTGGATGGCGCAGTGAGTTAAGTGCCTGCCCTTGGTTAGTGGGGTCCCGGGTTGGAATCCCAGTGAAAGCAAAGTTAATAAGCTTTAATCTGGTCCAGTCACCATTTTCCGTTGGGATCAAATTAACGGCACTATCACTGGAGTGGCCAAGCAGTGGTCTTAGTTTGACTGTGGGTATCACAGTAGACCAATATGGAGTAAGTGTGATGGTAATTTCACTAGCAGCCCCTTACCTAACCTTACCTAACCTAACCTACCCTATCGAATGCCTTCGAAAAGTAGAGCCGACAGAGAAGTCTAATGCTTCTATAGAAGACTGTCTTATTTTGTCCCTAGCGGTGGGATTATTGTCTATCCTATCCTATACTATCCCAAGCCGATATATAGATTGTCTAAAGAGCCGAAATGAAAGAAGGTCTGAACGTTTTAATTGCATTCGATTTATTGTCAAACCTTTGCCCTTTTTATACAAAAATTCTTACATCCCAGCTTATGCCTAACTTACAGATAATAAATATGTCGAGTAATCAAATAATAAGTTTGTCAGCTGCGTTTTTTTGCAAGCAGTGTAAAATACACTAACAACGAATCCTATATCCGCTTAAGTTACTCATATCCATCGCCGCTTAAGGAATAAGCGCGGATAAAAACAATGCTTCCAAACATTATTTTCTGTGTGTTCATTCCTGAATTTATTCATTCATTGCTTAGGTTGCTGTATGTGGCTTACATTTGCAGGTGTGGTTGATGTATTAGATCATTTTCAATTATTTTGGCATCCATAAGTATGTGATTTTTGGTAAACGCAGTGTGTCTCTGCTATACATTCCGTTTAGGTTTCGTAATCGATTCTTTTCATTTGATACATCTTCTTTTTTTTATTTTATAATTATTAATTGTTTTTGCTTTTAAAATGATGGTCACGCTACACAGTCACAATACGACGATTGTGACCATCAAAGATCAACCATCACCTTCCAGGACTACACCCCTGACAGCTTAGCAAATGTCAGAAATGTCGTCGGTGCTGCCAAGATTTTATGATGAATCATTAAGCGCCGATTCTCCTTTTTTTGTGCACTTCTAAATTAAGCGCATACACACTTGCAAAAAAACACAGCTATCATATCGATACTTCAATGCAATACAAAATCATTCAAATGCAGAATCGTAAGCGAGACAAAGAGAAACATTATACAGGGTCGATGGACTTCGGCTGCAACGTTTGTTTATACGGCACATTGTCGCGTCATTAATGTCTAGTGGTTTCTTCTTTCGAAGAAATATCCGAAGCGTGCACGAAGTGTGAAAGCGTACATGTGCAGGGCAATCGGATTTCAATGAATGATCTCGCTGTATTTCGGATGTGAGTTGTAGCGTATTTTGTAGTACGATATTCGGATGTCAATGAATAAATTCGCCGTATTTTTATTGTCAGTTGTCACTCACCACTTCGAAGACCTACCTTTTTTGGAACTTGCACGCACTCAGGGGTTTTGGGATACCATTTAAATGTTAAACACAGTACGAGCTTTGAGAAAATAAGAGAGGATTAGAAAGGAGATATCGCTGCATATTGGTTTTAAATTTCTGAGCTTCATAATGAGAGGGACAGATTGCGTTGGGTAGCGCATTTCACATCCGTGTGGTACGGCTGATGAAAGAATCTCTATATTTAAACATTCGTCCAAAATTATGCTCGAGAGTTAACTGATTGACATTACGACTGTCGTTCAAGAGATGGAATTGCTTCAGTGATGGATCCATCTCCTATCATTTTGAAGGCTATCTCCTGGATAAGGTCCAAAAGCCACAAATGAGTTGGAGGATCACCAGCCCAGATGTTTCAGTTGTATTCAAACTAAGGGCGTATGTAAGTCTTGTATATTACAGACAGATCAGCTGGAGCGAAGAATTTGTTGCAACGTCGAAGGAACCCAGGCGTCGTGCTTCATTTTTAGCGACATCCAATATGTAAACGCTCCACTGCAGATGGTTAGTGATGTGCATACCGAGAATGGAAAGCTTCTTTCTACACCTCTCACGGACAGTGACAACAGGAGGGTAGGTTTCGCTTTAATGAGAGTATACAGCATTAGGTTTTTGGAAGCATTAAATTCAACACTATTTTTAGTTCCCCATTGCACGATTTTATCGAGATCTAAGCTTAATGTTTGATGGTCCTCATCCGTAGGTTGAGGACGTCTATCTGTGATGTTAGGGTGCTCTCATCCGCAGAACAACAAAGTGGGTAAGTAGTTTCGTTGAGAAGATCGTTGATTAAAATGATCAAGGGGGTTGGAGACAAAACAGAACCCGCGGCACACCCGCCTTCATTTCATAGATGTCAGATTTAACTCCATCAAGAATCACTTGGATTGAACGGTTTAAAAGAAAGCTTTCTATCTGCGATTAAAGTAAAAGTTAATTCGCCATGGCATTATTGAATAAACTATGTGAACTCCACAATGGATATTGTGAACTCCACAATGAATATTCGAGTGGGGATCGGACGCACAGTCGTTCCGCAAAGGAATACATACCAAAAATTAAATTTTTCGATTCTATAAAATAATATGAAAATCGAAAAATCCAAAATTATTAGGTTTTTTGATGCTTCATTAGCAAATAATTTCAAAAAATATGTCTATTTTGTGTAATTATGATGATCAATATTTTCCCTTCGTGGTTAACGAATCTCATGCAAAGGACGCTGGTGCAGCAGTGGTCAGCGAAGCAGAAGAGGAGGAAAAAGCTGACGAGGATAAGGCACAGAGGAACGACACAGAGAAAGACTTTGGAGCAGAGGATAGAGAAAAACAAACAAAACTTAAAGATAATTCAGTTTTCAGTTGCCAACGAAGTGCCGAAGGTCTAGGTACTCTTAGGCTCGTGAAGACAAGAAACGGCAAGGCTGAACAAATATCGATAAACGAATAAACATTGCAGCCATAGATGTCACACCAACTACCTAAAGTCAATTCTCTGTATAATTGTAAAAAATTAACTTTTCACGTATCTTGTTCGCTGTCGATCAATTATCAGATCAGCCATGTGAATTTCGTTCTATATTATATCAAACCTTCGATTAGTTGATTAGTCACTCAATCTTATCAGGAACTTGAACGAGTCTAGATAAATGTTCACAAAAATAGTATGGAAACAAAGAAACAGGATACAGATGTCTGTTGTTGAAAGTGCCTTTTGGATTAGTGAGTAACATTTATTCACCACTGACCAGAAATCAGAATACAAAAATTTGAGTTGATGACTGAAAATTGGCTGCCGATAAAAATTCGACTTCGAATTTTTTTTCATACATTTTGACATCAATTTCGAACAAATAAATTTCCTTTTCATATATTTCGACAGATAAAAATCAAAACCGTTTTTCTGAATCTTATTTCACTTCACTATCACACTATAAATATGACTTATTACTCTCTCTAGCTGGGCTTGGGCTATTGATAGTTGAGAGTCGACAACTAATTTAAATGTCTAGACTTCTTCTTCTTCTTCTGGTGGCGCTACAGTCCGCTGTGGACCTGGGCCGCATCCAACAAGCCTTTCTAGCTGGCACGACCTTAAGCCAGCTGCCTCCAACTGCGCACACCAAGTTGGTTGAGGTCCTTCTCCACCTGGGTGCGCCATCGGTTCCGTGGGCGTCCTCTATTGCGTTGTCCCACTGGTTCGGAGTCGAAGATCGATTCAGCAAACTAATTGAAGAGGAAAACTAATTGAAGAGGAAATTTGGAAATATGGGTCAAACATCGAAATTAGTAGAAACAATTCAGTTTATCAATTCAAGGTAAGCAAAGAAAAAATAAACCTGGTTACTGACCCGCAAGGAATAGTGGATGTGTTTAAGCAGCACTTCCAGCAGCTGCTAACTGACCAAGAGAGAGTGATAGGGAATCAATAAATCCCAACTCCAGTCGATGACGTAGTCCTCCCACCTAGCTTTGAAGAAGTTAGAAATTGAAGAAGTTAGCACAGCCATCAAAAGGCTGAAGACCAACAAAGTCGCAGGTTCAGATGGCCTACCATCAGAGCTCTTCAAGGCCGGTGGCGATGTTCTGGTAAGGAGCATGCATCAGATCATTTGTAGAACTTGGGAGGACTAAAGCATGCCCGACGACTGGATTATCAGCTCCATATGCCTCATCCACAAAAACGGCGTTCCTACCTCTTGCAACAACTATAGAGGTATATCCCTGCTCAACGTCGCCTACAAGATCCTGTCCAGCGTACTGTGTGAACGTGTAATGCCGTTTTGCGCCGCACTAATCGGCACGTACCAGTGCGGCTTCCGGCCCGGCAAATCGACAATAGACCAAATCTTCACACTAAGGCAAATCCTGGAAAAGACCAGCGAGTTTCAAATCGATACGCAACACCTCTTTATCGATTCTAAAGCCGCATACGACAGAATTCATCACAAGGAGTTATTCGGTGCGATGGCCGAATTCGGGATCCCGGGAAAACTGATCCGATTGTGTCGCACTACGCTAACAAATACGCGATGCACCGTTTGAAACCTGCACCGGATTTCAGTAAGGAGATGCGCTGTGGTGTGGTTTCTTCAATTTGGTACTGGAGAAGATAGTGCGGCGGGCAGATGTAAACACGGAAGGTACTATCTTCTACAAGTCAGTTCAACTGTTGGGATATGCAGATGATATCGACATCGTCGCGCGTTCTCAACGTGCCGTAGCACGAAGCATTTACGGCGATTGAAGAAGAAGCAAAGCGAGCTAGTCTTAAGGGCAATGAGGATAAAACTAAGTACATGCTGTCGACCAAAAAACGATCCGAAACACACCACCTAGGACAAAATAATAATAACAGCTAAAATTTCGAGGTAGTAAAGGAGTTTGTCTACATCGGGGCAAAAGTGAACTCCACGAATGATCCGACGTAGAACCGCATTTGGCAACCGGTGTTACTTCAGTTTGTCCAAACACCTGACTCGAAGGAGTAAGATCATGCTTATTATTTGCCAGTCCTACTATATTGAGCCGAAAGCTGGACGATAAGCAAAACTGCGCAGCTGATACTTGGTGCCTTCGGAAGAAAAATTCTACGTCGGATATACGGTCCCGTCTGCGAGGAAGGCGAATGGAGAAGAAGACACAATCGCGAACGCTACGAGCTGTACCAGGATGTGGATGTTGTCCGTCGACTGCACTGGCTCGGCAACATCGAGCGCATGGACCAGCTAAGAGGGTCGTCGAATCCGAGGTCCGAGATCCTGGTTCGGGAAGGAGAGGAAGACCGAATCTCCGGTATGAAGACCAAGTAATCGCAGATGCGAAACAGCTTGGTCTTGATGACTGGAAGCAACGTTCCCAGTACCGTGAAGAATGGAAAGCTGCTATCACTCAGGGTCGGACCCTGCATGGGTCGACGGCCTGATAAGTAAGTAAGAAGCAAAGGAAATATAATGATAAATAATAGCAGAACAATAGAAACAAAAATATGGTCAAGTTCAAATTAATTAATAATTACGGACATTTTTATAAGGCGATGACTTGTGCTAATATTTAGGAAAGTCGGTCAATTTTGAGAGGCGATTCAATAACGTTGTAGTTTATAGTAACTAATCAGTCTTAAAATGTTTTTGGAGAACGAATTTAAATGTATAGTTGTAGTAAGAGAGGCAATTTATTAAACAATAAGGAAGCTGTATCAGAGTAGAAATTAGAGAAATGGATTTTGGATACGTTTGGGACATTGACAAGATGCAGAGTATTTTACACGAAGGCTATAAAACTGATTATATCTACTAGGAGTGTTACCACTTCTCTTGAACAATTCTTCTAGTACAAAGGTGCTTCAGAAGTAGTTCTTAAAATAAAGGGCAGTTTCGGGAAGTACGGGTTTTAATACAGATAATTCTGAGAACATATTTCTGGCCTGTTAGTAATGGTTTTGATGAGGTGCTATAAGGTGCTTAAGATATTTGATGATTGGATGGTTTTTAAAACGTTTGTGGAACACTACTGCTTGATGAGATACATTTTACTTCTACCAGTAGCAAATGCAACTTCATGGTTCCTATGTGCTCTTTCCAATCTAAATTTTGGTCAATAACTACTCCCAGTTAATTACAGTGACGAACTGATTCGATTTGAAAACAATTACTAGAACAACATGACGTATCAATATAATTATATTTACCACAACATGAGCCTGACAACATATTATAATCTTTTCCAACAGTATTTTTTTTAATTTAAAGGACATAAGTTTTGTTTTTTCGCTTATAATTAAATAGTGCATCGTGCAGCATATAGTGGGTCGCCGTGGCGTAGTGGGTAAGTACGTCGACTCCAGAGGGTGTCAGGTTCGATACCCGAATTTACCACCTTCGATAATTCACGGCTCCACCTCTTTCGAGTCACTGACAATGCTCAAAGAGTATTCCTGTCTAGAAAAAGCTTCTCAACTTCACCGTTCGGAGTCGGCATTAAACTGTAGGTCCCTTCCACTCGTGAAAGAACAATAGCACGCACAACACGAGTGGTTGCTGAGAAGCTAGGCCCAGGTCCGCCTCGGACTATAATATTATTATATTACATCGTGAAGCATATTCTTAGTTTTTCCAAATCCTTCGATATTTTTGCTGTAAATCCGAACTCAGCATCGAACTGGTAAGTAATTGCAATGCCGTCTGCGAAGGCCGTAGAGGTTCCATTTAGATTTAAATCAAAAATTGAGTTTGTGTAAATCAAGAATTGAGACCTGAAAAAAATGGGGTATTTTTTAATAATTTAAGACCAATGAAGCTTCCATTTGAATTGACAGTTTGCTTCCCCCCTTCAAGGTATGAAGTAATCAATAACTACTCCTCTAAAACCAGCTTCGTAAAATTTTTTTAACAGTAGGTCATGGTAAACCATGTCGAAAGCTTTTGTCATGTCAATGAAGAGCGCAATTGTGGATTTATTACAATATATACTATCATACAACTGGCTTGTTTTCATGATAGATTCAAAAGTTTTATTGGAGTTAAATTTCGGATTCTGATTCGTCATCTTCATAATGGCACATAATTTGGAACACTCATCGCTTATCTTGATTGGCAGACCAAAACTTGTGTACGGGGTCTCAGTACGGTGGACAGTACTAAACAAAGCTGTCAACTGCAAGATGTCAATCGGGTACAGAGAGTGGCCTACATGGGCATCAAAGGGGCACTGGGATACATTCCGTCGAATGCACTTAACATACTCTTCACCTTACACCACTTGACATTTATAGCAAGGAATTAGCAGCCAGTACAGCCCTGAGACTCAAAATACTCCGACTGTGATCCGAACTCACCATCGGTCACTCAACCATTCTTAACTAATTCAACCTCCGCCCTAACGACACCGGCCGCCTATTAACCCAAGCTATTTTCGATTCAGAAATTTGCCACCACTATTCCTTCCAGCTGGATTTGGACATCTGACTACCAGGCGCTGGCTAGCTGCTCATACGGATTGATGATAGACGAAGAGGTAAGTGCCGGAGTATATTCCAAAGGCCTTAATACTCTGAAGCCACCGGATCACTGTAGCGTCTTCAAGACAGAATCCATTGCGATTAAGGACACGCTGTCCTGGCTCAAGAACAATGAGATGTCACCATCTGATGGAACAGTCAGGCCGCAGTGAAGTCCTTGGACAATGTCAGGTTCTATTCAAAAACATACCTTATTTGAGAGTTGTGCCTTAACGAGATGGTTGAGCTTTTAAACATACACTTCATGGCCCATGCTGGGGGAGCTGTAAGGTCGATGAACTCGCTGGGTGTGGTGCATCTTCCTCTCTAACACTAGGGGGAGTTCCACCTTCCATACCAATCGCTACAGCCTACTGTCTACAACCCAACTACATCCCAAGATACACACCATCAATACTACCAATTTGTAAATTGAAAGACGGCACCACATGCCTTAAAACAATGAAAATATGGTCATTACTTCATTTCAAACGATTTGATCACCTTTCATAGTTCACGGCTCCACCTGTTTGGAGTCACTTAAAATGCTCAAAGAGTATTCTTGTCTAGACTCGTGAAAGAATAATAGAACCCGCAAAAATTAGGTAAGGATATAGGGCCAACTCCTTACCTAATTTTTGCTGCACCAATACTATTATTATTATAACAATGGGCCCACTTTGTTCTAAGTGTGACTGTCTTGTTCAGTTAGCCACACCTTACCCTATGAAACTTGCTATTATTTTTGAGAAGCTTAATTCTGACGCGAACTTCTACTGAACCAAGTTCTAAGTACAGTGAACGTTTTATTTACCGACACACCCTTATAAGGGACCTGCCTTTTGGACAATTCGTCATGGTCCCGGTATAAGGTTGTTCGTGTATTTCAACCGCTGTCCGCAGCGGACTCTGAACTTGCGGCAGTAGTAGTTCGTGGCATAATTAAGCTTCTCAAACATTTGCTTAGCTTGACATCTGTCGTCCTTGTCAAGTATTCAAATGGTTAAGAGTGATCAATGACAAGCGGTGATTTTTTGGAAAAACGAAAAAATGGTCCCCCGAACCGAATATATAAATTTAGATGAAATGCGACCGAGATCAAATCAATTATTAAGGCGATTTCTTTCCCTAGAGCTTTTGTAAGTTATGCACACACCTCTGCACGTTTCACAAGGTCAACAATCTAAACAATAAAACTCCCGTCGAATAACATAACCAATCCCGACAAAAGGCGTCGATCAGAAACTGCACAAGAGAAGAAGAGCACCGAGAGAATATACGTCGCTGTGGAGAGAAAGACCCATTGCGAAGTTTTTCTTTTTTTGTTGGTCAATGTAGCCAATCGGTCCGATGAGGGCACGAATTGAGTGTGACTCTTTTTGGAAAAAAACTTACATTCTTCCAGTCTATAGGCTCCATGGTGACCCTTAAAATTTCCTCAAGTAGTAATCCACTAAAAATTCGAACAACCGACTGGAAGTGGATTAACGATGTAGCGTCCGCAGACCCACCAAATCGACTATATCGACGTTTTTTTTGCACTTCGATGGTGGAGTGTATAGAGAGGTGATTCTTGTTCTTTTTTATCGAACTGGCCGAACAGAGGGAGCGGAGTAGGCAGCAAATGGCGATAAGGAAATGCAATCAAGCAATCAGTGCTCTTATCTGAGTTTTGGTAGTTCTACCGAAGCATTTAGGCAATTCTAATCTACGTTCTTGTTGGCAAGTAAGAATCCACTGTTATAGGATCGTTTTTCTTCATCTTTCTTTGTCGGCCGCTCAATTCTGGGTGGACTTAGTCCTTCCAATTTCAACGTGATCTCTGGCCAGCTGCACTCAGATAAGATCAGTTGCAAGGGCAGGAGTATTGCTTCAAGAGGCTTACGAGCAATTTTCAAGTGAAGGAGTTGTTTCAAGGGGATGACACTGACAGCAAATGATCAAGAATTGTAGCATCCAACTTGAACAACCTTAATCTACTTCTAACTCTACCGCTTAAAGTGGTTGAGTATTAAATGTAAATGGACACAGCTCCAGCCCAGAGATCCCAGCTCCAACCCAGTGGGACAAATCACCAATTTCGTATGGCGTGTGATACTCGTAATTAACAACTTCTAGTGTGAAACTGGAAAAAACCAACTCGCTTATACGAGATGCATGTTCGCATGTGCGTCGACTTCTACGCAGGGTGCCAGGTTCGATACCCGAATTTACCATCTTTGATAATTCACGGCTCTACCTCTTTCGAGTC
Organism: Eristalis intricaria; assembly: GCA_964034865.1. Lineage (NCBI taxonomy): Eukaryota > Metazoa > Arthropoda > Insecta > Diptera > Syrphidae > Eristalis > Eristalis intricaria. Next base: position 155,579,093 of record OZ035873.1, on the reverse strand, counting down.
ACTGACAATACTCAAAGAGTATTCCTGTCTAGAAAAAGTTTCTCAACTTCGCCGTTCGGAGTCGGCATTAAGCTATAGGCGTGAAAGAACAATACGACGCACAACACGAGTAGTTGCTGAGAAGCTAGGCCCAGGTCCACCTCGGACTGCCGCGCCACCCATATTATAATATTATTATGTTTATTAAGCCTATGTCTACCCAACAACTAAATGAAGAAGAATCTGTACCTTCGCGAGATTCCTCGAATATAAACAATGACTGCCAGGTGAAATTGAACATTAGATACTTACTTCTTACTTCTCAGGCCAGGACATAGTGATGAGCGATATCGCACGAGGAATACAAATCCCTTTCCTCAATCAATTCAACCAGCAACATAAACTACCCTCTTGAGTGAAAGAAAGAGTGCCCAACGATCGGTTGAATCAGAGGAGGACATGCATTGGCAATTGTCTTTGGATTGCGAAAGGATACGGTCATTGTTTTGCTAAAGGTAGAAATTCGCTTTTAATAACAGTAGGTACGTCCTTCGACTCCACTTTACTGAGTGGCTAGATGCAATTCCTAATACATCAGGACTCCAACTCCTTCTGGTCACTTACACTGCTCATATTGCATAACCTTATAGTAAAAAATTCTCAACTTTCGATGTTCATTCCTTCCAAATTTAAAACCTCCGCAATTTCGTTTTATGTATACCCAACTGGAAAAAGGACAGAGAGTTGATAAAGATGGATAATTTTCAATATTCTGCCTCACAGAGTCTACGATGAGGTAAAAAGTGGAATTTGTCAAGGGTGCATACTGTCACCACTATTATTTCTGGTGGTTATCAGCAATGAACTCTGTGATCATTGACAGACGGAAATTGTGACATTACACGGATTATGCCATCTTACCTTCAACACCTTGACTATCCTGACGATGTTTGTCTACTTTCGCATAGGATAATGGATCTTCACTTTTTTCAATTTTCAATTTGAGTGCGTACGCGGATTGACGCATTTTTTTCTTCAAGTTGTCGATATGGTAGCTCCATTTGAAGTTGTAGTCGATCGTAAGTCCTAGGTATTTGTATGTCGACACGTTGTCTATAACTGCGGTGCAGTCATCATCTTCTTGTATACCGTCACATCTATTTATGTGCAAACAATCAACGTCGTGCATCTTAATCTTAAGTCTTGTTCTGGGATTATGCGGCGGACGAATGTGCATTACCTTTGTCTTAAGAGCGTTGATAATTAATCCATTGTCGTGGCAACAAGCATTGACTCTATTTAATTCAAATTATCAACGCTCCTATGGCTAACTACGATCGCTGTGTCGTCCGCGTACGCATAACCCGTACTATACTTCAGCACTGACAGTAAATCGTTGACGTATATGATAAAAAGCAATGAACCTAGCTTCGATCCCTGCGGTACACCGTATTCAATCTTTTATTCATCACTGGCATCCTCACCAATTTTTACGCGGAATACTCTGTTACTTAGGTAGTTTTCAAACCATGCTAATATTTGCTCGCGTAGTCCAATATTATTCAGATGTCTCAGGATTTGCTTGTGACTCAAAGTGTCAAAGGCTTTCTTGAAATAAATAAATACAACTACTGAATTATGGTTTCTGTCCAGACTTTGGTATATGTTGTTTGCAAAGTCTCCTAACAGTCGGTTAATGCTTTTGCCTTTACGGAATCCAAATTGATTTTCATTGAGAAGGTTGTCTTTTTCGAGGAATTCGTGAAGTTTTCTTGCCATCACATATTCCAAAACTTTGTCGACAGGCGGTAAGATTGAAATAGGTCTGAAGTTCATGATTTCACTTTTCTTGCCGCTTTTGTGAATTGGTCGAACTATTGAGGTCTTAAGTGTGTTTGGAATTGATGCCTGATCCAAGCTCATGTTGATCAGTTTTGTTATCACTGGAGATAGTATTTGTGCGTTGTTTTTCAGGTCTATAGGTCTTATTCCATCTATCCCCGCCGATTTGTTGCCTTTCAGAGATCTAAGAATATTGAATACCTCCACAACAGATACCCAGTATCGAATTAACGGGCTTCCAAGTCTCCCTTGGATCACTTTTATAGAGTTGGAATTTCTGTCTATAGAAGTCAGCTTTTGTCCTTGCTATTTTTTTTGTTCAGCTCGTTTCGATATGTTTTGTAATCTCTGTGGTCGTCTTCATTTTGTCTGTTATTTTTATATCGTCTGTACAACCTATCCCTTTACTTATCCCCTTTCCAGTTGTTCTTCAATTCCGCGGTAATCCAATTATGTTCAGTGCTTCTTTTCTTCTTCTTTACCGTTGACATTGCTACCAAATTATTCATTGCTTTTCTTTGCTGAAAATGCTGATAGAGTTCGTTTATATCTGCAAAACAATTCAGCTCATCCCAGTTAAAATTACTATTTTTTCAGATAAAACACGTGTTGAGATTTGGTGAACTTTATCACATTTCTTTATATAAATGTCATTGCCGCAGTACAGGGCATAATGGTCCGAAACACATAGTTCGATAACAGCTGAGTTGATGGCCGCATGTTTCACTCTTACCAAATTGTGATCAATCAGAGTTTTCGTATTTTTAGCTGGATCAACACGAGTATACGAGAATATTGAATTGAAAAGACCTTTTGATGCTATCATCGAAAGATATTCACAGACATCTGTATTAGTTTCATCTTTGATGTTTATGTTTGTGTCTCCCATAATTATGAGGTTCCTTTTCACTCCAAATTGCATCAATATGGTTGCTGAATTCACGAATGAAGCTTTTTACATTAGTCTTTGGCGGTCTGTACACAGAAAGTATGGAGGCCTCAAAGTTACCACGTTTGACATTAATACACACGTTTTCATACATGCAAAACATTATTTCTACCTTTTCAAAGAAGACATCATTTTTAACATGTAGGACTCTTTACTCAAAGAAATAAATAAATCACGCACTGTCGAGCTGGTATAACAGACTGTTTTTATTTTATGCACATGACATGCTTTTATAAACATTCATAGGTACTGTAAGTGTAGAGATGTCGGTAAATCACCCCATACATTGGCTCGGCATACAGATAATGTTACACATTGGAAATCGAATTATGTACACAGTGGTGCAAAAAAGTCAATATGAGTTTTAAAATTATTTTGTCTACAGCTCGGCCATCCTGATAGGGTAATCGACCCGATTACAATATGTACTTAGTAGGTGAATCTGCTAACAATAAATTATGTTTTAGCAATGAAATTATAATAAAAATATTCAAACAAATACACAAGTAAATTCATAAAATTCATAATTCAAAGACATGTATGTTCATAGAATTAAGTCACAATTCAGTAGAAGAAAATTAATATTATTCAAACAGTTGAATCTCTTTATAGTAACATTACATATTCAGTAATAATTCAAAACAAGAAAATATAGGTAAAACTTTCTTAGAAAACGGTTTAGGCACAGAACCAATACGTTAGAAAACTTCAAATTTACATATGGTATATTTACATTGCGTGAATCAAACCCCCCCAGGACATTCGTCGGCAACATCACCGTTTCCTTCAACATATTTTTGCTCGACATTATAAGGCCTCATGTTGCTTGGCGTTGAAATACCCTTATACGGCAAACGGGTTAACTGCAAACCTTCGATATCTGCAATGAGATACCTGTCGTTAGGTAGAACCTTCTTGACCTCATATGGGCCGCGATATTTTGCATGGAACTTTTTATTTACCCCTGGCGTGGTGGAAATATTTTTAATCATCACGTATTCGCCCTGCTGGTATACTTTGGGTTTTTTGTGACGATCATCAAAATACATTGTTTTGCTCTTGGCCCTTTTCAGTGTTTATCTTTGCCTCACACCTTACCTCTGATAAGTTGTATTTATTTCCTATCGAATTCATCAGATACTCTCTAACACGATCACATATTTCACCTTTTTGATTTTGACCAAATAAAAGAACACTAGGTGTAAACCCCGTAGTTCTATTAATAGTATTATTAATAGCAAATTCAACCTTAACTAGGTGTTTGTCCCAGCTACCAGTTGAATCTGCATCACATTCTTTTGCAAGCATAGGTATGTGGGATTTGGAGCCAGACCAACCGACGATACACTACAAACATAACGCAGAACATACAGACCACTCAACAGGACAAACGGTTCACGATCGCCTGATCGACGACAGAGTACAAACAGAACAACTCAAGTAGACAAATACATTCACACACGTCGACGAAGAGGACAGTTACAACGACCCAACAGAACACATATTACTGAGAACAAAGAGCTTCACACGACACACGCCACTCAAATTCGCAGACAGTATACGCACATACACACATACGAACATACAGACAGACAGACCAAAGAGGACAAGACAAAACGAACTGCACGACGATGAATCGTCATCAAACGTTCAAAGAGGAACGACGTACTTTGAAATAAATAAAGTTATATAATTTATCACGTTTTTTATTCTCGAGGAGTGAAATCCTACAAATTGGGGGCTCAACCGGGATTGAGCAGTGACTGTGAGCATTAACTCAAAGTGAATAGTAACTGCAAACAAAAACGATTGTGCGCGAAAAAAAAACCCCTGATCGAGAGTCGCTAAACCATCGATACAGGCAATTAAATAAACATCAGTTTGCACATAAATCGAATGCAGTTAAAGTGTGTGGACAGTGCAGGGAGTGAATATATAGCAACAACGGTGAAGCCAATCCCGTATGTTACAGATCGCTTAAAAGTGCAAGTGCAAAAAGTCACAAAAAAAAAAAACAACATTAAAATAAAGGGCAACAACGTGAAGACGATAGCGCGTGAATTCTCTCAACCGACGAAGTGGTTGCTGCAAAATTCAACCGTATCGTTGTTGTATGCTCCAACGAAAGTAGCGGTGTGGCAACGCGCAGGAGTAAAGAAAGCAGACAAGGGGAAGAAGCAAGCGGTACATTGAAGCTGTTGCTGTACATTGGTACATTTAAGCCGATAAGCTAAGTTATCTTTTAAAGTTTATACTGAAATACAATTTATCATTATATTAAATCCTAATTATTAAGTAACCTGTAAAATGGATATTGAACAAATTTTGATTTTGACGGTGGACGGACTTAGGGAAAAACTGACACAATTAAACTTACCGACAACGGGGCTTAAAGACGATTTACGCGAAAGGCTCCTTAGGCACTACGGTTTATCCCGCGACGACGTAGAATGTCCCGAGCAGCAGGAAGTGGACACGGACAACGAAGGCGACGAATCGTTCACAACGGTTGGTGCGGCTGCGGTCAGAAGTCAATTTACCCTACGCGACATACAAGAAGGGCTCTTGTCGTTCGACGGTATTGGACATCCAGCTATACAATTTTGGATTCAAGAGTTTGAGGATAATGCCGTTGCAGTAAATTGGAACTCGTCGCAAAAGTTCATTTACGCGAAACAGCTGCTGAAGGGCGCAGCTAGGTTGTTCATCAGGGGTCAGGAGGGCATCAAGGACTGGAAATCGCTGAAATTGGCACTAAGTAAAGAGTTTGGCGGTAAAGTATCAACGGCAGAGATACATCGACAGTTGAGCAGTCGGAAGAAGAAGCCGTCCGAGTCATTGAGAGAATATCTGTACGAGCTAATGGAGATAGCAAGGCCCATCGATCTGGACGAAGAGAGCATTGTGGAGTATGTCATATCTGGAATAACAGATACCATCCAAAATAAATTAGTGCTGTATCAAGCCCACAACATCGATGAGCTAAAGAAGCAGCTGAAAATATACGAAAAAGTACGTATTCTGAACCCGCAGTCATCATACTCAAGAGGGAGCTACAGACACGCACCAGCGAGGCATTTATTAGAGGTGAAACCGGAAACAAGCGAGAGGAAATGTTTTTCATGTGGCGATACAAGTCACCTAGCCAGAGAATGTCCGTCTAGGACCAAGTGTTTCAAATGTGGACGTCTAGGGCATAAAGCACAACAATGCAAACAGCCACAACAGCAACCCAAAGTCGAACGCAGCACCGTTAGTATCGCATCAACGAACAACGGGGGCGACGTTTTTCCTGAATCAAGAATTTGCTTGGCAGTGGGATTAAATAGAGTGTTCAAAGACATAGCGATCGGAGGCGTTACATTATCGGCACTGGTTGACACTGGAAGCGATCTTTGTTTGTTAAGGTATGACAATCTGGTTCTTATGGAGCAATTAGAGTTATCAAAAAGCAGAAGAAGCCTTGTTGGGATAGGTCAGAGCAAAGTAACGACTATTGGTAGTTGTTGGATGGACGTGGAGGTGGATGACGTCAAACTTAAAGTCAATTTCCACGTAGTCAAGGAAAAGGATATGCAGTATCCAGTAGTGTTAGGCAACGATATACTCGGTGAAGTGGATTTATCAATCACGGATGACGGAGCCGAGTTTAAGTACAAACAGAGTAGCGTAGAGACAGGTGATGCCGCATCCGAAGGCGAAAGTCGAACGAAGAAGATCAGCCATGATGTTACTAAGCCAATAGTAGTTGAAAGAGATTTGTGTGAGAATGACAGGTCGGATGTACGAGAATTAGTACAGGAGTTTGGACAGGTTTGTTTGTCAGCGGAAGAAGGAGTTTTCAAAATAGATCGCACCATCGACTTGAACCATTTAGGGGATGGAGAAAGAGAAGTCCTCAAGCAAATGATTAACAACTACTCACCTATCGGGAACAAGGAGCCACCTATAGAGATGAAGTTGATATTGACCGATGAGATCCCAGTCTTCCAGAGGCCAAGACCTATACCATATGCGGACCGCGAATTGGTGAAGGAAAATGTCAATCGTTTATTGGACGAAGGAATCATCCAGCGCAGCACATCCGAGTACGCGTCACCAATAGTTTTAGTAGCAAAAAGAGATGGAACAAAAAGACTATGCTGCGACTATCGCAAGCTGAACGAGAAAATAGTAAGGGATAACTTTCCTATGGTCTTAATTGATGACGTCCTGGAGCGTTTGCAAGGAGCGAAAATATTTACCACCTTGGACTTAGCAAACGGATTCTTTCATGTTCCAGTACATCCCGATTCTCGAAAATACACGTCGTTTGTGACTTCTGAAGGACAATACGAGTATCTTTTCGTGCCTTTCGGAATATCTAACTCGCCAGCAGTATTTGGGAGGTACATTCACGCTGTTTTCAGAGAGTTAATTCAAGCGGGTACCATCGTTGTATACATGGACGATATAATAATTCCATCGAAGGATAAAGAAGACGGTATCGCAAAACTGAAGTTGGTCTTGACTGTGTCGGCAGAGTATGGGCTAAGGATAAAATGGGAAAAGTGTAAGTTCCTGAAGGCGGAGGTGGAATTCCTCGGATACGTTATAAGGGACAATGCTATTCGTCCCTCAACAGAAAAGTCAAAGGCGGTAGTTAATTTTCCGGTGCCGGTCGACAAGAAAACGCTTCAACGTTTCTTGGGACTAGCCTCATATTTTAGGAGGTTCATCGAGGGATTTGCTATCATCGCAAAGATGTCAAATTTCACTTCGGAACGGAACAACTACTGGCTCTTCAACAGCTTAAAGCAGCGCTAGTCAAAGCACCCGTTTTGAAGCTGTTCAACCCCAAGGCCGCAACCGAGATCCATACTGACGCCAGCAAATTTGGATACGGGGCAGTTCTATTGCAGAAAGACGCAGAGGACCGAGAATTTCATCCAATACAGTTCATGAGCCGGAAGACGTCATCTGTTGAAGAAAAGTACCACTCATACGAATTGGAAGTGTTGGCAATTATCGAAGCATTGAAGAAATGGAGAGTGTACGTCTTGGGTAACAAGTTTAAGATCGTCACCGACTGCAATGCGTTCACAATGACTATGAAGAAGAAGGACGTTCCATTACGGGTGGCTCGGTGGGCGATGTTTCTGCAAGAGTTTCAATACGAAATCGAACATCGCTCCGGTACAAAGATGAAACATGTCGACGCTCTCAGCAGAGTTTCATGTCTCATCCTGGAGGACTCACTGATTCATCGCATAAGGGAGGCGCAGTTAAGGGACGAGTGGATAAAGGCAGTACAAAAGGTTCTGGAAAAGGATAGTTATGAAGACTTTTTCATGAAGTCCGGAATTTTGTGTAAGGATGCTGTGAACGAGCTGGTGGTTATACCGACTGCGATGGAAAAGGAGATAATTAGCGTAGCACACCAACAGGGTCATTTTTCCATTAAGAAGACGCAAGACTTGGTTGAGAAAACGTTCTTTATCCCGGACTTAACCCGAAAGGTAACAGAAGTTGTTAGGGGCTGTATCAAGTGCATTATCACTGAATCCAAAGCCGGTAAGAAGGAGGGGTTTTTGAGGCCTATAGACAAGGAAGATAAACCATTAGGCACATACCACATAGACCACGTGGGACCAATGGAGCAGACTCGTAAGTTGTATAATCACATCCTCGTGGTAGTAGACGCGTTCTCCAAATTCGTTTGGCTTCATCCGACGAAGAGTACGGGAACAGATGAGGTGGTGGATCGATTGAGGAAGCAGGCTTCGATTTTCGGTAACCCCAGACGTTTAATTTCGGACAGAGGAACGGCTTTTACCTCAACCGCGTTCGAGGAATACTGTAAGAGCGAAAACATTCAGCATCTACTAATCGCGACAGGTGTTCCGCGAGGTAATGGTCAGGTGGAGAGAATTCACAGAATTATTGTTCCGATGCTGGCGAAAGCGTGTATGGGCGGCGCGAAGGACTGGTATAAACACATCGATCGTGTGCAGCAGATACTCAACAGCTCACCATCTAGAAGCACGAAATTCAGCCCGTTCCAGATACTTACTGGTTTAGAGATGCGCATTCCAGACCACGCAGATCTTCGAGAATTGTTGGACGATACCGCTATCGCAGAAGTGGAAGCGGACCGAGAGGCCGTTAGGGAGGAAGTCAGAAAAAACATCGCCAGTATCCAGCGAGAGAACAAGAGGTCGTTCGACAGGAACCGGGTGGAAGAAAGGGTATACGAACTGAACGAGTTAGTCGCCATTAAGCGCACTCAGTTCGGCACAAGCATGAAGCTAAGACCGAAGTTTTACGGGCCGTATAAGATAACTAAAAAGCTGAACAACGGAAGGTATGAAGTCGTCAAAGTTGGTGAACACGAAGGTCCAAATATGACGAATACGATTGCTGAGAATATGAAGAAGTGGAACCCTTCATTCGGGACGAATGAGCCGTCAGGATAGCCGAATGTGGGATTTGGAGCCAGACCAACCGACGATACACTACAAACATAACGCAGAACATACAGACCACTCAACAGGACAAACGGTTCACGATCGCCTGATCGACGACAGAGTACAAACAGAACAACTCAAGTAGACAAATACATTCACACACGTCGACGAAGAGGACAGTTACAACGACCCAACAGAACACATATTACTGAGAACAAAGAGCTTCACACGACGCACGCCACTCAAATTCGCAGACAGTATACGCACATACACACATACGAACATACAGACAGACAGACCAAAGAGGACAAGACAAAACGAACTGCACGACGATGAATCGTCATCAAACGTTCAAAGAGGAACGACGTACTTTGAAATAAATAAAGTTATATAATTTATCACGTTTTTTATTCTCGAGGAGTGAAATCCTACAGGTATTACAACACGATTAAGACGTTCAACCTGCCCGTTCGACTGCGGCGAATGCGTCGCAACCTTTATGTGTTTTATACCGTGCTCATACAAAAATGCTTCAAACTCACTCGAGGTGAAACATGTTCCACGATCAGAAATGATTCTATTCGGTCTTGAATAGTTTGCAAAATAGGATTTTAAGCACGCTATAGCTTCCTTACTCTGTGTTGTCTTCACTGAGTAAAGCTTGGCAAACTTAGTGAAACTGTCTACAACCAGAAAGATGTGTTTTTTTGTTTGCGAATTTGACAATGGACCGAGATGGTCGATATGCAAGGTATCAAAAGGTACCTCTCCCTTAGGTATTGAGTGTAAAATCGCCTCTACTTTACCAGAGTGTGGTGAAAAGTATATACATTTTAAACACTTTCCAATGTAGTCTTTGATTTTTCGTTTCATGTGGGGAAACCAATATGTCCTAGTTAAGTGTTCGTCACACCCAGATGGCACATCGCTTCGTGATGGGTACGAATAACTTGGTCTTCCATGTTATATGGAACATAAAAACTGACTTTATCCTTCCACTTGCGATAAATTAAGCCATCTATCATCTCAAACTGTGAACTTTCATTTTTTTCCAAATCAGAACATATTGCCACTATTCTCGGGTCTTGCTTCTGAGCTGCAGCTAACACAAATTCGAAAGACTCATCGTCAACATGTAGAACATTGAACGATCGACTTAATGCATCAACATGTGTCATGCGTTCAGCTTTTCTATGTTCCACGACATAGTCAAAGCTCTGTAACTCCAGAGCCCAGCGGGATATGCGTGCATTGATTTTTTGTTCAATGTAAGTGCCAAAGCTTGACAATCAGTAATAATCTTAAAGCTTATTCCGACTAATTGATTTTGAATTGAGAGGGTTTCCAGTTCATAACTGTGATATTTTGCCTCAGCCTCTGTGGCACGTTTCGAAAAATAGAAAACTGGATGAAATTTTCCATCTAGTTGTTTCTGTACCAATACGGCTCCAAAACCAATGCTACTGGCATCACAGTGAACTTCAGTATCGCAGTGAGGACTATAAATAGCTAAAATTGGAGATGCTACTAACCGGTTCTTCAAATTCTCAAATGTTTCCATCTCTCTTATACCGAATACAAACGGAGTATATCTTTTCAGCATATCGTAGAGAGGTTTCGCGATTGAAGCAAAGTTTTTAATAAATTTTCGGAAGTATGAACATAGCCCTAGAAAACTATGCACATCTTTCACACATGTCGGAATCGGAAAATCTTTGACTGCTTTTATATTTTTGTCATTTGGTCTGATACCGTTTCGGTTAATTTTATAGCCCAAATAAACTATTTCCTCCTGCAAAAAAGCGCACTTATCGAATCGGAGACTAATACCATTATTAACAACAATGTTCATTACTTCAGATAGGATTGCTAGATGTTCGTCAATACTTTGTGTTGCGATCATAATATCATCGATGTATGTGATAATTTTTCCATCAGAAATTAAGTTTTTAAAAATGTGCTTCATATACCGCTCGAATGCCGACGGAGCGTTCTTGAGACCAAAGGGCATTCTGGTGAATTCGAATTGGCCCAATGGTGTAATAAAAGATGTATATTTAATGGATTCCTCAGACAACTGAACATGATAGAAACCATTTGCCAGATCCAGAACTGTGAAATATCGTTTATCTTTAAGTCGATCGATATTATCTTCGATTAAAGGCAATGGATAATTGTCACGTACAGTAACCTTGTTCAGTTCGCGGAAATCCACGCAAAGCCTTAATTCTTTATTCTTTTTTAAAACAAGCACAATAGGAGAAGCGTACGGTGAATTGGATTCGCGTATAATTCCGTTTTTTATGAGATTGTCTAGAATCTTTTGGAACTCATTTTTATAAGCATACGGAAGCCTTCGCAGCGTGCAATAGAACGGAGTGTTTTTAGACAGCACTATTTGCATTTTAAAATCTGTTTGTGGCTTGCATGCATTTTTATTGATAGAATAAGCTGGTTTAACTAATTTTCGCACCTTATTTTTATAAAAATCACTTATGTTTCATTTATATTTATTTCTAACTCACCCCTTTCCTCGTCGATGTTAATATTTAATATTTGCTGGAAGAAGTCACTACTCTCAGTTTCAATTTCTTTAGTGTTATCTCTGCAATTCTTAAATGCATTTTGATGTTGAATGCCGTCGTATGCCTTGTTAGGGTTTTGATTCTTCGTCGATTCGTTTTCTTGATGGATATGTAGTGCCAAACCACTTTTTCCAAAAAAGTTCCGACCTAGAATAACCGGATAATGCATTGAGTAATTTTTCACAACTAATAATTCTATATTTATAAATTTATTTCCAAACACGATACGAGTTTCTATACTTCCCAGTGTCTCCAAACGACTGCCATTGACGCCATAGTAGGATTGTGTTGTTTTGTTCAAAGCCGCCAAGAAGACTGTTGGAAGAAATCTCTCCTGGATAAAACTAACAGGGCTCCCTGAGTCCAAAAGTGTCAAAAGGGAGATTGAACTCTTAGCAAACTCCGCCGACCACTGAAAGTCCAATACTCTTTCAAATTCGTTGCCTTTCCTGTTGATTAAAAATTCGCTCTGACACGACTGGAGGAGCTCATCTTCCGAACCTCGCTGCTTCACACTTCTCGTACTGATGTTGGCGTTCTTATTGTCAACCACCATCACTGGATTTTTATTAACACATGCTGTTGATATATGTCCCGCTTTTCCACACTTAAAACAAGTGATGTCTTGCTTGGTGTATCTCCCACGCAATGTTCTTTGGTGCATGCTGTTGTTGTGTCTGATGTGGTTTCTATTGTTTTGCTTTTGGATGTGACAGCTTCTCGACCTTGGTGCAAAGACGAAGCAGGTATTGGTTTGTATGTCTTTCCCAAATTGTTTTGATACGAGTTTTGTCTCTGCTTTTGATATTTTCGTAAAGCAATTTTGAGTTCCGCTAGATTGTTGGCGCTGTATAAGATGGTCTTACTTAACTCTGAATCAGGTATTCCTCTTATTATGAATTGCATTAAATCGGCATCGTCGACTTCGCTATGTGATGCAATTTCTTGCATGTGCAACACATATTGTTGCATAGTCTCGTCTCGGCGTTTTTTCCGATCCCGTAGTTCAGTATACACATCTGATTTGGTCACTATTTTGCGGAATTCACTTTTAAGAGCACTCTTAAGTTCACACCAAGTTTTGGGGCTAATTGTTCTAATAAATAGTCTGGCAGTGCCGGTTAGAAGTCTCTTGCAATACAAGTATTTACCTCTTTCATCCAGGTGTACTATTTCCGAGCACTCCTCAAACTGTTGTATCCATCTTTCAATAGGGAAACAATAGGAAGGAAAAAATACCCTGGAAGTGCTTCTATCTTCAAATTCCAGTTCACGCAGTTGTTGTTTCAATTGAGCTATCTCCTTCTTCTTTTCCGCTAAGCGTTTTAACTTCAAAATTTCTTCATCCAAACGTTCTTCTTCACTATCATCAGCGACACTTTCCTCGCCTAATACGTCCTGAACACTTAAGTCTTCCATCCCATTTTCTGTGTTCTGCGTGGTATGTATCAATTTCCGTAGATCTTCCTCAGCCAATCCAAGTACTGCTTCGTTAACTCTTACTTTCAGCTCCGCTTTTGTACCCGTAGTCTGTAACTTAAGCAGACGTAGAACATTTTTCAGCCTTATTACTGTAGCAGATTCTACGAAAACAGCCCACTCTTCGGACATTATTTAGTTAATAACTATGAGGTACACGCGGCGTATATTACTCGTAGATGAGCGAAACTTTGCACTGTTTGCAATAGAAGTCCTCGGTAAAATTGTACACTATCCCACTTCTGAAACTGTAGGACTCTTTACTCAAAGAAATAAATAAATCACGCACTGTCGAGCTGGTATAACAGACTGTTTTTATTTTATGCACATGACATGCTTTTATAAACATTCATAGGTACTGTAAGTGTAGAGATGTCGGTAAAATCACCCCATACATTGGCTCGGCATACAGATAATGTTACACATTGGAAATCGAATTATGTACACAGTGGTGCAAAAAAGTCAATATGAGTTTTAAAATTATTTTGTCTACAAACATATATTGCAACTCTTTCTCCTCCTGAGTTGCTTCGATTAAAAAATGCACCATTATATCCTTCAATTTGATACAAGTGGTTTTCTCCCTTTTTTATATTCGTTTCACACAACATTATATTTAATGACATACACGAAAATTCATTTTTTATAAAATTGCACGCATCCTCTTGTTCTTTTAAAATTCAGATTTATATTTACGATATTATTGGTTTCGCTTTCCAGTTTTGGTGTGTTTGCGATCTTGCGAGTAAAAACATCTGTTTACGATATTTTTTCTATATCGTCGATTGAGTGTATATCAACAATACGGTCTCTATCATTTTTTCTCGCAAGAACTTTACCGTTCCTGTTCCAAACATACTTCCAATTGACAGCTCTTGCTTTCGATTTAGTTAACCAAAGGATTTTCTTGAAGTGTTGTGTCAATTGTTCGTTGATAAAAATGTTTTGATTCGCGTATGCCGGGTTAACTAATTGTTTTGATTTCGTGCAAATCTCTCCGTATTTCACTGTTCTTTTTTGCTTGCATTTCTCCTTGATGACCCACAATCTAGAAGTAGGGGCAAACAAAGTGGAGCTCAAAATAAATGCATCAACAACTAAAGCTTTTAGCATTTCCAACAGGAGAACAGAACAAGAATATAAACATCGCAATACGAAGGAGAAATTGGTTGTAAATTGGACACTATAGTTACGGTGCCAAGATAACTCCAATGCGAAGTAGGCCATGTACTGGAATCCTCTTAGACAAGCAAGCAAAATAGCAGGACGACATATGCAAACGTGCAGTAAGAGAGTGGTAAAAAGTGGGAGCGAGTTCTTCAAGAATGAGGGAGCTCAAACGCGTTGCAGAACTTCGAACGAGATGGAGCGCAGGCGCAGGGTCTTAGGGTAAACAGAAAAACTGTAGGCACCCTCCCAATGGTTGGAATGCGAAACTATGAATGCATGAGGGCTTCACATAATTAGTATTTGATCTAAGGCTCATTGGAGAAGTAGAAATTATTCCTGTGGCATGAAAGTCTCTGTATTCTTTTTTAAAACCTTTGAGTTCCTGGATTCTAGGGAAGCCCGTCGCCATACTACTCTGCCATATGTTAAGATTGGTCTGACAATAGTTGAGTACATCCCCTGGATTGTTTTGAGGACATTTTGTGCCGAATATCCGGTTCCTCAGGCATATGCAACAGGCTGCTTTCTTAACTTATTCATTTACATTGAGTTTCCAATTAGGTTTCTTGTCTAGGATTATGCTAAGATATTTTCCGCTCTTCCTCAGGGTGAGGGTTGTACCGTCAATTGATAGTAATTTCCTTCTATTGGAGAATATGACCAACTCCATAGACGCCCGCAGACATTTTTCCAGGGAGGGGGGCAGACTTTATTTTTCTCTTTCTTTTGCTTGAAGATTTACTTACGTATTGTTACAAAGTAACGTATAAAATAATGATTGCAAAACGCTCTTATTTTTTTCTTAGGGAAAGCAGTTTTTACCGCCTTGGATTTCAACCAAAACGGTAGACTATCTCCTTGCAAAATGTATCTTGTTGTTTAATCAGATCTCTGTGTATATACATAAAGCATCAAGTTTCATGTCAGTCGTCGATGATAGAAGCCAAAATTGTACGTTCCGTAAATTGCTGAACGAATTCGCTCTGCGGTGCAAGTAGTAGCAAGGTTTGGCCTATACAAAAGAACAGGCCAATGGATAGAACACTGATGGATAGAATGTTTCTAATTGCTTGCGCAGAAATTTGTAGATTCATCAGAATGCATTTGATTATGGTTGTACCATATAGTCAACTCCGCGAAAAAATTGTGAAGAAAGCAGCCGTTTTCTTCATTAATTTTTCTACAGACTGCTTAAAAGTCGAATCATCGGCGCTCTACATATTTCTTGGAGTGAATTGGAATAAGCAGCCTCATATTTTTCTGCAAACCGCTCTTTAAAAGACATTATAAGTGAATCGAGGTACGGAAAGAAAATAGGTTTTCGGAAATAGTTTTCGGGAGAAGACGAGGGTATATGTGGCCGATAATAATAATAATAATTATAAGGGTGGCGCTACAGTCCGAGGCAGACCTGGGCCTAGCTTCTCAGCAACCACTCGTGTTGTGCGTCCTATTGTTCTTTCTTTCACGCGTGGAAGGGACCTACTTAATATCGACTCCGAACGGCGGAGTTGAGAAGCTTTTTCTGGACAGGAATGCTCTTTGAGCATTGTCAGTCACTCGGAAGAGGTGGAGCCGTGAATTATCACAGGTGGTAAATTCGGGTATCGAACCTGGCACCTCTGCGTTGGAGTTGACGCACAGGGGTCTCGTTGTATAAGAGAGTTGGAAATAATCTGTAACTTTTGAACCCATGAACCGATCTTAATGAAATTTGAAACATAGTCCAAGTACTACGAGATCTTATTATGTTTCAAAAATGGTTGGTGTATCTAAGCTAACGGAGTAATCTTAAGTGTGAAAAATAAATGCATACACTATTTATTTATTATTACCGATGACTCGAAATTGCAATTCAAAAATGAAGCAAATTTGTAATCACTATTTATATACATAAATTCAATTTCACAAGTTTTGGTAACGTACACTTTAATTGGAATTAAAGAAACTAAGCAATTCAGTAAAATAAGGATTGCGCTTCAGTACTGAGTGGCAGCGAATCTTTTGTTTTTGGTTCAGGCCTTAAATACGCAATCCAGGGATCAGATGATACCAACATTTGATGAATAACATCTTCATTTGTTGCCAAACGAGAACATTTTCTACTATTATTAATGCGATAGTACCTATAGTCTTTATTCCGACTTTCCTGCGCCTCCTCTGACAATGATCCGACGGGCAAGGCTGCTGATGATATTATTACTGCCCCGTGGAACAGAATTTTATGCACTGTTGCTGGCATATAATACCAGGGATATAAATTTGTAGCCATTGTAGCGGTTTCCTGGGCATAAGCGCCAAACTTGTCGGGGTCAATCCAAAAATTGCTGCATATTGTCTCCAGGATCGTTTTATGAGTTGCACATCTATTTCCGTTATTTCTGCCGTTGATAATGGGTCTTCAAGAAATCTTCTAGATGTGTTCCCATCGTTGGTTGTGCCAAATCCTTGCTTTATTATATCTACTTTAATACCCATTTTTTGTATAAACTTCTGCTGAATTTGACTCTTCCTTGCCTGGTGTATGGGCTGTGTCGTTTTTGTTGTTCTCTAAGCTTTAAACTCTAAAGTGTAGACTACATGAAGCAAGTATTCCATAAAATGGATGCGAGCGTGCAAGGGTGAAATTCCTAATCTTAGAGCTTCCTGATTTCTTGGTTTTGCTCTAAGTAACTTCAAATCATTCATCTCTGATGGTTTCGCGCCACATATAACACATGCACTTGCAGAAGACGTGTTTGTCACAGCCTGTGATACTTTGCAATCTATCATCGTAAAGTGCAATTCATGCCTTACTTTAATAACGGTCGATTTCGCTTTTATAATTGATTCCTGCAAATTCTGAATTTCATTTTCAATTCTGGTTTTTTCTTCTCGTATTGCTCCATTGCGACATGCATTTATGACACCGCAAACAAAACAAGATAAAAGCAATTATTTTCATAATTATAACAATATTACGACCCAAAGAATTCTAATTCATAATAAACATAAAAACATCCTCGGCATCTCGCATAGCGTTTGCACAATACATGCATTGCAAGGGAAATCGTTTGAAAATGCCGAAAAATGCGCGACATTGCTCCACTTAAATGCCTCGTACTCCCAAAGTGGTCAAAAGTGGTCTCTACTTTTTTCAGCATCGATAGACTATAGTTTTAGGTTTCAGAAAACGTTGGTCTCCCGTTGGAGACTCTTGGAGCATTTTGTTATAGTCCATCAAACATTGAAATGCCCCTCTCAAAATGTGCCTTTACTTAAAAGCCTGGTTTAAAAAATTGGTAAGCAATATGAAAAAACTGAAAACGCAGTTTTAAAGCAAGATGCATGACCTTTTTAAAAAAAATTTACTTTAGGTTCCAATGTACATAATTTAAGGAAAAATGGCACATCAAATTTGCTTAAAAAATACGGCAATTTTTGTAAACTTTGAGCTAACGGTAAAGCCAAACGGATGATCCAAAGTCAACAAAATTTTGGCGTTCTAGGTTTTCATGTTTGTAGAATCGAAAAACATAAACCATTTGGCCGGAAAAAATATGTCACTTCGGGTATTTATTTCCACTGCGGGACTATTGTGCGACCCTGCACCCACATATGCTACCGATGGATTTGCTTTTTTGCATTTCTTGGGCAGCTTAATTCAATTCCTGAATCACTTAAATATTTCTCCATTGTCATGCATAGAGTTCTCATGCGATTCTCAGCATCCTCGAGATTTTCATTAAATTATATATTTTAAACGTCGACTTAATGAGTAAATTTAGAAAGATTTTGATCAACTTCCTGGAAAACATTAGCAACTGGTTCAAGTATCGATTAACTCAGCCATTATGAACAAACGAAAGAAGTTGGAAGACACCCTATTTTGTGATTCGTTTTCCGTCGTCCGTATGTTTTTGCAATGATTCCATCACAATGCCTTTATTTTCTCTGAAAATCCGAATACTTTTATATTTTGCTGTCCACATCGTACCTTGGTATGCATTGACTTCTCCAAGGACTCTCTCTCGAAAAAAAAAATGATTGGAACTACGGTTCCAATAGCATTTCTGATCTCAGACACACACAACGACTAGATTGAGCTTATTTGAACTGCAGTGAAAGAAAATTGCCTGTGGATATTTGTCGTGTATTCGCTTCCTTAATCCGCTCAATTTTCCAGCCAAAGTTGAGCTGCCATCATAGCCTTGACTATGAACCATTTTCGATAAATATATAGATATGATGTGTGCTATGGTAGCAGCGTCCATACTTTGCTGTGCCATGAAGACTACACACTTTTCTCCCACGCTGAATACCCCTGTCATTTTTTTTTGATTAACTTACGCTTTCTTTCCTTCCTGTAAGGAAAGGCCCCTTCGGGCGCCTATGGCTAACTCTGTTTTTGGTTAGTTAATCCATAGACCGCAACATTTTGCCCACCTGAAGGTAGTGTCGGCTTACTGAGCGACTTATTTGAAGATAAATTAGAAAGATAGCTCGGAATGTTAAAATTAGATGCAGTTTAAATCCAAGTCATACGTTTAAAGCCAATAAATTTACTCATTAATGCCCGTAATTGGCGAACTACAAAAATTGGGAAAAGTGCTGGTTTTTAGTTTGTTAAATTAATTTTTGTTTGTTATTAATTCGTCTGATGTATTTTTTTATATATTCCTAATAAACCAATGAATTTAAAACATAATTAGAAAAATTGTTTGCCTTGGGGTTTGATTTTTAAGGTCGAATAATGTTGTGAACTTTTCTAAGGTGCCGATCATTGGGCGGTTTACCCTAGGTAGTGATAAATTGTACAACGGCATCACTTACGACATTTTCTGGCGTTCAATGAAATAAATAAAAAAATTAATAATAAGATGTCAAGTTTATTAAAAAATAAACATTTGACATCATTAAATAAAGTAAATGTAACGAAACCCATTAAAACGCACATTAAATTTTTTATTTGTTTGCTGCGTTTTTTCATTGAAATTGCATTCACATTATAGATGTGCTCACATAACGGTGGGGGCAGTGCTCTTTTCAGTCATCAGTCATAACATCGCCCTCATCGAGGGTCGCTTAGTGTACTGAGAGCAATAAGAAATTGTGCAGCGTAGTAGGTGACCATTATATAAATCTGAAATGAAAAAGGAAAATGCATTAAGTGCATTCCTTAAGATCAAACTCAATTTTGTGTACCCGGTCATGTGGAATAGGCTTCACGAACATAGTCACAGATATCAAAGAATCGGATATGAGGAACAGGACACTTCCAAAAGCACAGAATGATGCCAGAAGGGTGCGCATCTCAATTGCACGGGCAAAACTACGCCAACACATGCTGGCCAGCAAAAAGGCGTAAATTGGAAATCCAACCTTAAGAATGGTCTCCAGATAGGGAAATAGATACACATTCACTGTAAAAGAAAGGATTGGTGTTAAGGAAATCTCACGAGTCAACGGATACTTACTTCCAATGGCTACCAAGTAGAAGGGTATGCACAACCAGATCTTCCATGGTCTCAGTCCGAATGCGACGATGTAGAAGATGTGCGCCACAGCAAAGCAGCCCATTCCCGCGGGGAACAAGTCGATGTTCAGAAGCAGGTCTCCAAGGCAGGAGAAGATCAGACCGAACAGCACGAGGAGAGTGTATTTGTATCTGAAAGAGTTGGCATCAATTTCGGGACAGCTCACAGGACTTTTGATCTAGGCACGAAGACTTACTCGACGGTCCACTGTGTTCCTTTTATGCAAACGAACAGCATAAGGCAAATGATCGGAGCACATTTTTGGCAGGTCGAGAGAAAGACGTTCGTGTCATTGCGAACAAGTGAGAAATAAAGTATCACGACTACGAGAAACGGCAACAATCTTAAGGTCTGTTGGCCGAACTGAAAGAAAGGAAAGGGATTATGAGTCTGTAGCACCACCATTATTTAAGATCTTTTTTTAATTTTTAATTATTTTTTATAATAATTTTTTTTTCTTTTAATTATATAATAATGTAAATTGGCATCACCAATCCAAGCAAATACAGTGGCAACTTTGTTCCACTCTGAAAAAGCTTAATACACAAAAATAACGGTATACGAGTTTTGTTTTCTTAAAAAGCTCATTTAGCTCAGTAAATAGAGCGAAACATTTTCATTTCAAATCACTTTTATTTGGTGTTTTATCAAACCAGATATAAGGCATAATAGAGATATCCAACTTCTACCTCCCTTGCCCTTTGTTTTCATCTGACACCGTTTTTTATACGCTCTTTGTTGCGTGTCTGTGAATACGTGTGAGCTCTCGAGAACAGCTGTGGAACAGCTGATACCCTTCCCCACCTTAGTAATGGGGTGAATTAGAGTTCTTATTTGAAAATTCGGTCGTTATTTGAACGCTTTTTTTTCAAATTTCGGTGTTAAATTTTCAACACAGCATGGAAGGGTAAACGAACGAAGAAAGCTTATGTTCATGAAGTCGATTCATTAAACTCCCAAGTTAGAAACTGAGATACTAGGACGTTATAAATGAATGCACAACATAGTGTGTGTATTTTTTATGAATAACTTAAACTAATAAGTTTCTTTGCTCGTACATTTTACAGAAAAAGTGACAAATTTCGACAACCATTTTAATGCATTAGTATTAGTTGCAATATCTTGTCATTGTTCTTATCAAATTGCTTAAATTGTATTCTTGAGTTTTTCAGAATTCATGAATTAAGCGTATACAGGAGACCTCATTTCTTGAGCTTCTTTGTCAGATGTGGTTTATGAATAGACTGTATATATACTTAAGAATTAATTTGAGATCAAATAGTTTCAGTTGAAAGGAACATTTTTATTCACTAAAGTTCATATAACAATGAAATAAAATTCTCTTAAAAATACGAGTCAACTTTTGAACACCCTCCGAACAACACACCCATGTAAGTTACACGGATCGAACATGGATTGTGGGCAAATTCCGAAATGTGCCGCCCTTTTCCCCCACTTAATTCACAAACCTGCAGCCTTCTTCTTCTTCTGGTGGCGCTACAGTCCGGGGTGGACCTGGGCCTCAACTAGTAAGCCTCTCCAGCCGGCACGATCTTTAGCCAGTTGTCTCCAACTGCGCACACCAAGTTGATTGAAGTCCTTCTCCACCTGGGTGCGCCATCGGTTCCGTGGGCGTCCTCTATTGCGTTGTCCCACTGGTTCCGAACCGAAGAGTCTTCGGGCTGTAGCAGTCTTGTCCACGCACTCTACATGGACCAGCCATCTTAGGCGTTGAATCCGTAGACGCCTGACTAGGCTCATGTCGCTGTACAGCCCGTACAGTTCGTGGTTGAATCTTCTTCTCCAATAACCATCAACGCAGACAGGACCAAAGATTGAACGCAGAACTTTTCTCTCGAGAAGACCAATTGCTGCTTCATCCGCTTTTGTCATGGTCCATGCCTCCGCACCATAGAGCAGGGACAGGGATGACCAAGGTGTTATATAATGTTAGCTTGGTCCTTCGAGAGAGGACTCTACTACTCAACTGCCTCTTGAGCCCAAAGAAACAGCGATTGGCACGAGTAATTCTGCGTTTAATCTCGTTACAGGTGTTGTTCGTACTGTTCACTTGCGAGCCGAGATAGACGAAGTCCTTCACTACCTCGAAGTTATAGCCGCCCACTGTGACGCTCGGTCCAACACCTCGATGTTGTGAGTCCTATCTTGATGACAGCATAAACTTCGTTTTGCCCTCATTCACCGCTGGACCCATTTTAGCCGCTTCCGCCTCAATGCCAGCAAACGCCTTATTGACGGATCCCTGTGTTTTGCCAATCACATCAATGTCAGTTGTACGGACTTCTCGAAGATCGTGTCTCTAGTGTTGGCGTGTGAGTCTTGCACGATCTTTTCCAGGATGATGTTAAAGAAATGGCATGGCAGCGCGTCGCCTTGTCTAAAACTTTTTTTGACATTGAAGGTCTCGGTGAGTTCATTACCGACCTTCGTCATCCTGCACAACCTGACGAGTTTGGCAGGAATGTCAAAACTAGACATGGCGTTGTATAGCTTGTCCCTATGCACGCTGTCATATGCGGCCTTGAAATCGACAAAAAGGTGGTAGGTATCGATTTGCATTTCTTGTGTCTTTTCCAGGATCTGCCGTAGTGTGAAAATCTGATCGATGGTGGACTTCCCTGGCCTAAAGTCACACTGATATGGACCGAGCTGGTTATTTATAAACGGCTTCAGGCGAGTACACAAAACGGCAGAGAAGATCTTGTAAGCGATGTTCAGGAGACTTATCCCTCTATAGTTGGTGCAGTCAAAGGGGTCTCCCTCCTTGTATATCGGGCAAACGATACTGAGATTCCACTCGTCGGGCATGTTTTCCTCCGACCACATCTTACAGATGAGTTGGTGCATGTACCTTACCAGCTCATCTCCAGCTGCATTAAACAGATCCGCAGACAGTCCGTCTGCACCAGCAGCTTTACTCGACTTTAGTCGAATAGACCTTGACTTCGTCTAGGTCGGGGGGACGGAATTCTCGTCGATCATCGTCAATTGCCTGACAGCGGTATTGGAGTCTTCATCGCCGTTTAACAGTCTACAGAAATGATCTTTTAAGAGTCTCAGTATCGACTGCGAATCTACTACGAGTTGTCCTTCTGCGTCACGACAGGATTCTGTCCGAATTTTGTATCCATTGGATAGTTCTTTTAACCCGTTGGTAGAACTTTAGGTCGTCATTTCTGCCGTAACACCTCTCCATGTCCTCGATCGCGCGCTTCACATGCTCTTTCTCTTTCTTTTTGAGAAGCCGGTGCTCTTCTCTTCTTTTAAGTTCGTAGAGATCACGAACCGCTCTCGTCCTTCTGTCCAGCATCGCCTTGTATGCTGCTTGCTTCGCTGAATGTGCCTGCCTGCACTCGTTGTCAAACCACAGTTTTTTTTGGGGTGGCGTTTTAAAACCCAGCACATTAGATGCAGCTTCTCTGATGGCGTTTTGACAACGGTTCCATTGTTGGTCGATTACTTCGCCAGGCAGGGTTGGACTCTCTGAGAGCTTTAGGGAGACTCGATCGGCAAAGTTGCTAGCGAACAATTGCGATTGTAGCCTTTCGACGTCAAACTGTTTTGGTCTTGCTCTACTTCGTTGTCCTGCCGATATCCGTGTTCTTACCTTGGCTACAACAAGGAAATGATCGGAGTCGATGTTGGCTCCTCGGAATGTTCTGACATCGAGAATGCTGGAGGAGTGTCTGACGTCGATCGCAATGTGATGAATCTGGTTGAAGGTTAATTGATCGGGAGACCGCCAGGTCCCTTGGTGGATGTTGAGGTGAGGGAACCGCGTGCTGGCTACAAAGAGGTTTCGCCCCGTTACGAAGTCCAAAGGCCTGAGTCCGTTCTCGGACGCGTTGACGTGCAGGCTGTGCTTTCCGATGACTCTAGCAAAGACGTCTTCCTTGCCCAGCTTTGCGTTGAAATCTCCTAGAACGATCTTGGTGTCGTAGCTGGGGCATTGATCGTATGTTCTTTCTAGGAGATCGTAAAAGTAATCTTTGCAGTCGTCATCTTTATCATCCGGTGGGGCCGTGGGCGCAGATCAGGCTGATGTTGCCGAATGTAGCCTTGATGCGGATCCTCTCTTTGCCCGGCCCGTCCAACCGCACCTCCTGAATGGCGGTGATATCTGCCTTATAAGCTTCGAGGTCTTCCGCAAGTTCATTGGCTGCATGTGATCTGTTCAGGGACCTCACATTCCACGTGCAGAACCGAAAATCGTTGTCCTTATTTCGTTGTCCATGGCCGTCAGCAGTAGGGTCATCCGTATCCGAGGGTTCTCGTCGTTTCTGAACTATAATTTTTTACACGGTGGGGAAGTTAACCCCACGCGCAACCCCCGAACCTGGGGGACCGATTTTGGTTTAAGCCCCTGGACAAGGGGGCCGCTGCATACATTAGTTCACCTTTAAGCGGTTGCTTTAAATGCTAACCAGAGGGCGCCGAGGAGACTGTATGTCAACTTGACCTGTGCATTTAACAGGGAGCGTTGCTGGCATCTCGCGAAGTTGAGAGCAGTCAACAACTTTGCCCACCGCATATGCAGCCATTTCCCACTAAAATCCATGAATCGCCCGCCATTGCGTGGTGGATCCATGGTTTGTGAAGTATCTCCATAATCCCTTATCTCTGCACCAAACGACAGTTTGATTACTGCTCATGAAAAACACCTTGCTGTTGGATCAGTTGCGCACCAAAGAACTCAATACAACATTCGTTAATGCTAAGGTTTTCTACCGCACTCACACGAAATATGTATTGCCTGGGCATTTGGTTGTTTGCTAGCTAATGCCAGATATTAATTCGCGCACCAAGAAAGCCGACAGTACTCTATCGTTTCTTCTAACCGCACACATCCGGAATGCTGTTTGAATGCTTATTGCATTGCTTTGCTTGCTTACTTACTCGTTAGATATTTTCGCTCCGTATAAGGAATTTACTTGTACCTCATTCTTGGTTATTTTGTTAATAAATTGCTATCGTTACTTATTCCCTGTTCTTCTTTTTATTAGTAATTTCTTCAATTCTTCAATTATCATTACTTGTCTACTTGCCTGTTCATCGTTAACTATCGGACTTCGAGCTGATTAAACGATAGCAGAGAGGTAGACAAAGCACCGTCTTATGCTTTTGGAAGCGAGGTTGACTGAGGAGTGTCACCAACCCTTAACCCACCTAACTTAGAAACGTCACCATCTACGAATTGTGAGCACCAACCTCCTACAAGTCGTTGTTGAATATTTCATTGCGGGTTATAAAGGGTTTTCCGAATAGGGACTTGACAACTTTGAATCTAATTTGTGAACGCAATCTTTCACAAATAATGAAACTGTCACTGTCAATTTAGTGTGTTCAGTAAACGCAACATTTTGATCATGGTAAAGTACACGAACGAGCAACGTGACCGCACCCTTAAGAGCGTTAAATTCTTTTTTCGACGAAGCTCATTTTTAGCTCAATGGGTTCATCAATAAGCAAAATATGAATTTTTGGCCGGGTGAACATCCACATGTGCTTCGTGAATCACCACTTCATCCACAAAAAATAACTGTTTGGGGCGGTTTGCATGACGGCGGCGTTATTGGGCCATTTTTTTGTGAATGGTCAGCGTTATCGTGCCATGGTTAACGATAACTTTTTGCTCGAATCGGCAGATATGGACTTGGACGACATGTGGTTTCAGCAGGATGGTGCCACAAGCCACACAGTACACATTACAATCGATTTATTGAAGAGTATTTATGGAGAGCGTGTTGTCTCAAGAAATGGGATAGTCGATAGGAATCGTTCGAGTGATTTAACTTCGCTTGAATATTTTCTGTAGGGCTACATTAAGTCATTGGTTCATGCCAACAAGCCGACGACTCAGAGCCAATATTGAACGCGAAATAGCGGCCATTCCGGCCGAAATGCGTAGCCGAGTCGTTGAAAATTGGGTCCAACGACCAACTGCTGCAAACCGCCATATGAACGAAGTCCATTTCCATTCATAAATATCTTGATTGTACTTCAAGCCGATAATAAAGTTTTTGAAATATCTCAAATGGCTTGCGTTTTATTTAAAAAAAAAAAAGTTGTCATGTCCTAAACCCATTATTTAAGAAAGATTTGTAAGAGATGAACACTCACTTACATTATTAGGACAATTGAGACGCCTTGGTCATAATCCAACGAATTCAATTCAATTACACAGAGGGTCATCTGGAATCTCTTAAGCAGTTGGGTGCAGAAAGTATCATCATCATCAATACAGTGAAACTTATCTATAGTGGACAGCAGCGGGAACAGCATGACTGTTCGAAAAGTAGGGGTGTTCGTTCTGAAAGTGTTGAAATACATGAATACCTCGATTAAAGAAAGGTATCTCCTACAAAGGTGTGTCGGTTAAAAGAAGTTTCACTGAAGTTGTTACCATTTGTGGGTTCTACTAATGGATGGAGTTAAGATAAAACTTGCGGGAGCGAGGAGACCAAGAGAGATTTAGAAATAGCTCCAAACTCTGATGCCGTTTAAGAGACATTGTCGCTATATCTAGTGAAATTTTCAAAAGCAAATTCAAAAAGCAACAATTAATTTTCTGTCACTAAAAAATTCTTGTTACTTTTCTAGTGACTTCATAAAAACTTTGAACTCAATAATGGCACCAGAAATCAACTAAAAATACAAAGTTATTGTTGAATACAAAATTCCTAAAAATGATATTTTAAAAAATAATTTCAAAAATGCCTCCGATATTGACGTAAACGAAACTGATGAACATTCGGTATACATATATAATAATTTGATTTGTAAAATGATTTTAAAAACAATACATACTTTCAAACTGAATTTGTTTTTCTTTTTTAAGTTAACATATGTCCTGTCCCCGGATAATAGCACATACTCATGGGCATAAACTTGTATTGCTTATAAGCGGGTTTTCAATGAAATTCTTATTAAGCGGGGACCTTAGGATGGCGTTGGTAAGTCTCAGCTGAATAAAACTTATTGCTATTAAAGTGTTTGCTTATATCCGGGAGAACTATGCTTACATGCTTACATATTGTAAGTTTTTGATTTATTGTTTAAAATATTTTTTTTTGTTTATTTTTTTGTTATTATATTATTTTTGTATTTGTAGTGAACATTTCTTACCAGTGATTTTTAAAAAAAAGAGGCATATCTATTGAATTTTTAGGGTTGAGTTAGTGACTATATTTTAAAACTTGGGCCAACACTGTCTCCAATATCACACAATTTTCAAAATCATGTTTCTAGATTAATTTCATAGCTACATTTATGCCATTATTGTACCTACATGAGAGTGTCACAAGCGGCCGATCCAATTTTTGGAGTCTGTACAATATATTCCGGTAAAAGCGCATCAGGTGTTGGCCACGTGCTCGTCTAAAATGGTTGGCTTAATATTGTACACTAAGGAGTTGATGTAGCCCCAAAGAAAAGAAACGAGTGGAGTCAAATCGCATGACCGCTGTGGCCAATTGATGAACAGACGTCATGCGACACGAGCATTGCCTGCTGGAACCAGTGCTTAGCTATATCCATCTTGTTAAGCTCTGGTAATAGGAAGTCGGCAAGCATCTCCAACAATAGTGTCCAGAACTTCTGGAAAAAGGTCAGATGATGACAGGATTCTATAAACTGAACTAACCAATAGTCAGTCTTTGTGGATTGTGTGGAAATATTTAGCTTGTGGACATGAGCTGAGCCAAAATTTGCCTTCGCCCTAGAAGGGATTTTTTTAACCGACCGAACATACGGCTGCGGCTTTGGCCACCTTCATCTAAAAATATCACTTTCGGCAAAAAATTCGGCTCCGGTCAATGAAACCGAAGCTTTTGCCGAGTCCGAATGTTGAATTTGGTGTTTGTTTGGTTTTTCAAAATTTTCTAGTGTGTATAGGTAGAGGTGAAGTTTCAAGGATAGGCGCGTTTTTTGTTTTTGGTATTTTGAAAAGTTCGATTGATCTTGAGCTTTAAAATCAACAGTTTTTGCTGTTAATACTATTATATTCGGCTTAGGCAACGGCCGAAAAACTTCGCTTCAATCGGACTCTAATTAAATGACAGAAATGAAAAACACGTCATATAGCTGGAACGGCTATTGATCCGGAAGTAAATAATGGTTTATAAATTTACTAGGGACTAGCAACAAATTGACCCAAAATAATATTAAAGTATATACTTATAACCTCTTGAATCATTCTATTTATTGACGAAAACGGCATTAAAATCCGTCGCGTAGCTTAAAAGATCAAAGCTTATTCAAGGATATTCTGTTTTATATTATTGTAGTAATAAGAAAAATTAAAAAAAAAAAATAATAAAATGACACGTCATGAACCTTTTATAACCAATTGTACTTTGGCCACATCAATTCCTATTGCTTTTGAATCCTCATTTAGATTTTATGCAGCTAGAATAACTCTCTCTCTCTCTTGTTAACTAAAGAATTGGAAATGTAACTAACTTAGAATAAAGTGAACTTTGTAACGAAGCGGTAGTGTTTTGTTTTATTCTTCAAAGTGATAACCGTTACACTTTGTAGAATAAAGTGGTACCCGTTACACTTTGCAGAATAAAACAAACACTATATAGAAAGGTCAGTAATCAATAACAGATACTTCCATAAGCACCAAGCTGTTACCAGAACATTGCGCTTTTAATTTACACGGACAAAATGTCATCAGCTCACGGTACGGTAGTCAGAGAGAAAGTTAATATTGAAAAAAAAAAAATAAATTTAATCCATTTGCCACCATGAAGATTACGAAATTCAGTTCATCCAAGATTAACTGAAATTGTCTGTGAGTCGAACGAAGTGAATGACACTTAACCAGAATAAGACTTAAAGTGTCTTCTTGTTGTCAACAACACAAATATTTCATTCTCTCTTGAAATCCAGTGTCTGACTCATTTTGACCCTGTTTGAAAGAAGGTTCTTATGTCAGTTACTTTGTTGTATAATTTATGACTTCAGACAAGTGAATATGTGATAATGGATGAAAACTGATATGTGATAATGTGAAACTGAGTGTGAGCCTTTTCTCAGCATTTTGGAATAAATGCTCCATCTGGTGTGAATAAAAATTTATTTCGTTAAGTTTAACGCTCAGATATTTTGACAGCCGAGTATTTCCTAAGTTTTGATGTGAATAAAGATGGAATATGCGTTCGGGTTCTTGGCGTTTAAGGGTGAGTGCAAAGTCGGGTAAAGGTGGGTGCAAAATATATGCAATAACGTTTTTAAACATACAAACGCGAAAAACAAATAATTATAACTCAGGTCCTTTCGAGGAAACAGGGGATAATTTCAAGAACGTGTATTGATTCGAGTTTGATAACATGGAATGGTTAAGTACTCATTTCCTTTCCGATATTCCTGAAGAAACCCGTGGTGCCTTTGATTGTTTTTTGTTTTTCATTTTTTTAATGTAATGGGAAGATTGCCCGTCTTTTTCTTATCGCCTTTTGATTTGAAGCGGGCCTTCGTGTTTTCAATTTTTTCTTTATTTGAGAGATATTCAACTCAGATTGATTTTTACTTTTCACGTCTGGATATTGGCTTTTTTTTTAGCACTCACGGATAAAATTGTAAGCACTTGATGAAATCTTCATCGTCCATTCCAGATTTCCTTTTATTTTTGAGGATTCCGTCAAAGTATTCCACCTCCGACTCAGTGTTTCCATTGTTAAAGTCGACTTCGTCCCTGTAGTTTCTGCAGAAGTCGTTATAAGGTTTTACTCGGGTATTACCCAGTTTTGCAGTTTACCGGGTACCCGGTTACTCAAGCATTACGGGTAATATCCGTATTACGGGTATCCGTGGGAATGTCCCCTACCGAGTACCCGACAAATCGGGTAGTAGGTATTTAAGTCACAAATGTAACATCAAATGCCCGAATGGTTAGAGGTGGATGTATGGTGGGTATAGTGATTAAGAGATAAGTCTGTTGGAGGCATTTTCAAAGAAATTTGCAATGCAAATTAAAAAAAAAATAGATAACTTGTATTGAAAAATACACGGTTGTTGGTGGCGATGGAAATATATCCAAGTACCACGTAGCCGCTTAATTACTGTTGATTGGAAAATTGCTTGCAATGCTCCTGAAAGTACAAGCGTACAGTGGTATTTGTCAATAAAGGTACTACTTCACTTGTAAGTAAGTCTTACCATCAATACACAGATAAGCATTTCTTCCAATGCAATGTTACCAACAATTGTAAATCTGTTGGAATCAGCAGTCCACGATACATTTGTGGTTCCTCCACATCAAAAATGTTACTGTAATTTGATCGAAACTATACCGCTACTAAAATTCTTCCTCGCCTATCTCTGCAAATGGATTCGATCGCTGGTTGCACATTTTTGGTCGCGAAATCCATTCAAAATCTTCAAATTTCTCAAAATCTCGATGCAAACAAATAAAAACAGATCTTGCACGAGATACCTGAGGTACTCGCAGAAAACCGTAGGGAGCGCATATTCAGTTTTTAGAAGGCATTTAATTTTTTAAGTAATTTTGTAGAGTAGATTGTAAGCAGCACACGGGTGTTTGTTGGCTGGCAATCGCGAATTCACTCCATGTTCACGATTACAAATCGAACCTCTCTACCCATCTTCGCAATTGGCCAGTCACCTATCCGGTTATTGCCGTGAGCTTAGAGTTACGACGGTAACTATGTCTGCGGATTGTACTTTATGATGAATGTTGGGTTGGGAAGGGCACCCTTATTTCAAGAATTGCGAGTTCCTAAATGTCACTTTGCTCCCGTTCTAAAGCCCAACAAACAATGCTCATTTGAGCATCGTTTGTTAAAATAGGAATAAAACAAGGGACAGAAAAAAGACACAATAAGTCGGTAGAGTCTGTTGACTAGGAGATTTTTGTTTCCTATAAGTTAAATCGCTTGCTTCTGGATTCAAGGTCGGTCTTTGGCTTAACAGGTCATATCTGAGCGTTGTACTCAATAATAAAAATGTATGGTAAATTCTTGAAGGAAGTTTATTAATTATTAAAATTAAGGAAACTTAGATCTTTCGCATTTTTTTTTTAGGGACCATGAATATGGGATCGTTCCAAGTAAGTAGTCAATTTGTACACAAACCAAGGATAGCCACACACGAATTCCGTATCCTCTTAGAAGCATTTATTCCTCTCTTTTGTTCTTACCCCAGTTAATTATGCTGCTTAACATACGCTGCTGTAGAAATTCAACGGCCTAAGAGGGGGTCGTGCGTCTTGGAACAAATATGAAAAGCGAGAGAATACTGTCATCAACGAAGGAGTGAATTAGATTTGATGTAGCAGACAGAAGATCGTTTATAAAAATAAGATGATAAGAATGTCGTAGATGGAAGAGAGAATTGTAGAAGGCCAGAATTTATTCGGTGAATATCAGCTAGGAAACCATGAAAAACAACTTGAATGCGTGAGGACGCGAGACACTGTCCGAGAGAGTTAACACAAATGGACGATCCAACGATCCAAAACTAAGAATAAAGGATATGAATGGATTTCGAAGCGTTTGTATCACATCGCATGAAACAACCGCACAGTGGGGTATTTGATTACCACACATGGCATGCACTTCTCGGTTGAGTAGGGCAGTTTAAGGGCGCTTAAATGTTTTCTGCAACAGCTAATCAATTTGATGGATTGCACAGGTGGAGAGTTATGAGTGGCGGGTTTTTAGGACGATCTAAAAACATTGTTTTTTTTTGTTTGCTTTTATTCGTGTACCAAGTTGATATTTTGTGCGTTTACCTATAACTCACGCAATTTTCAACCAATTTACTATGTTTTTTTTAAACTATTCAGAAATTTTGTGAGAAGGACATTTTTAATGAGAAAAACCTTAAACTTTTTCATTCTAGAAAATGCAAAATTTATATCTACGGACGCAAACAAACTGTTAACGAAACATCAAAATACAAAACGTATGACGTTTTGTTTCTTTGGCTACAATAGACAATCGAGTAGTAGAGTCGTTTCTCGAAAGACTAAGCTGACTTTATATCAACTTTAAGAAATAGAATATGACAATCGCCTAAAGCCATTTTAATATAACGTTCTGCTAATTTTAAATTTAAAGTCGACTATAACTAAACAGTCTTCATGAAGATGACTATGAATAGCAACAAGACTACTTTAACCCTTCTGTCAATAAGTAGGTCCAGCCGGACCTTTTGCATTTTCGACAGCAGTTTTTCCTAATTTATTATAGAGCTATCTTCACCAAATTTCATGACTTTGTCAGCGTACATTTGCTTAATGCTTTAGTGTTTACCATAAATTGCAAATCGAAGTGGATGAGGGTATGAAACAACCCCTAGAACCAATGGAAAAGGTTCGGCTGGACCTTCATACATATTGTATGGAGAAATGTATTTATTACACAATTTTGCACTAATTAATTACTTTTGTTTATTACGTATGCAGTCCATTGGGTCACTTGTACATTTCTTATCTGATTGCAAATCGTTTACAACCAGACGATTAGATCATTAGCGCATTGCGCATTTTTTAATTTTGTTCAGTTTAAGAGTATATATGAGATTGAAGGTATCATTATTGTCAATCAGTAATCATTATTTCATACTGGAGCGAGTTTGAAGCAAACTGCAAATTATGGCTGACAAAATAAACGCATTCAACTGGAGCCGCATGAGCGAAGAAGAAAGGGAGCAATTTGTCAGCAGGCTTGTCGAAAAAGTACGAGTGAGTGAATCTGAAGCAGAAGATTTTAGTGGCGATGGTGATAAGGACTATGTTCCCGATGGGGTTGTTTCTGATGCGGTCTAGAAGATACTGAAGATCACGAGATGCTGAAAGAGCTACAAGCAGAAAACGAGCGCATTCGTCAAGTGCAAGAAGAACAATTCTCCGAGGAATACTATTTGGCCCGTGATGGAACAAAATGTTACCAACAACCCACAGCAACAGGTCGTCTGAGAGCACACAATGTCATTCGAGAAGTTGGTGGCTATGCAAGACGAGGAACGCCTCGTAGTCATCTGGGTATCTTCAAGACAATAATATCACAAGACATGTCGTATATCGTTATCATCATATGAGAAACTAATAGAAGAGCTCAACAAGAAACTGTACAGATAATGTTGCAGCAGTGTCTTACGTGCCGAAAAAATCTAAGGAAGACATTTTATTGTCAACAGTTCGCTGTGACACCGAATTGAGCAATTCTGTTTTACAACAAATATAAAGTTGGCGTCGACGGCATAGATCAAATGTTGGGAGAATATACATGTAAACGACAGACGAAGCGATTGCCATTGATTTTTTTCTCCAACAAGTTGGGTGTCGCAGCGTTAGCATCCTTCATAAATTAGAAAAAAAATAAATGATGTGAGTGATACGACTAAAACCAATCCACGTCGACAATTTTTGCATTCTTTGATAGCAGTAAGCTACCCCTCAGATCGAGGCAAGGATGAACGATCCAAGAATAATAGGAGCCTTTATCGTTCGAAATGGCATCGAATCTTTCTTCGGAACACCTTTGCAAAATAGGACTCCTCAACCCAGCGGTACCCAGCCATCTACAGACCAGAAAAAGTCATGTCGAATTTGCAGTGCCTGCTAAGACCCTGCCTATTTACAACACAGTATCCAGTTGCACAAATGCCACAAATATGCAAACCAAGAAAATACTTCGTTATATCACTGTTATGTAAAAAAAAACAAATTAAAAATAAAATGAATAACATGTCCAAAATAACAAAAAAAAAAACTTCATTTATTTCCTTGATTTCCATAAATTTTCATACAAAATGTACGACGGTTCAACTGGACCTATTCCGTTGGTGGGATGGTTTTAAAACATCCATTGACAGAAGGGTTAAGTTAAGTAAATGACTTAAAGTCGACTTTAATGACTATGAATTTGCGACATTACTTTACGACAATATATAACTCATTAAAAATAAAAGTGTCATAACTCAAAAATCATCATTCTTCAGAAAACGAAATCTAAAATTTGAACTTCTGAATTATAAAATTGTTTTCAGTGATAAATACTTTATTCTTTTTTCGTTTGGTTGAACCATTGATTGCAGTTAGATGCAATGTAACGAATTATGATTTTCTAAATTTTGTGTACTTAAAACAAACTATAAATATAGCATAGAGTTTGTGGGTTGCCGTGGCGTAGTGGGTAAGTGCGTCGACTCCTACGCTTCGATACCCGAATGACTTTGATAAATCATGACTCCACCTCTTTCGAGTCACTGACAATGCTCAAAGAGAATTCCTGTTTAGAAAAAGCTTTCTCAACTTCGCCGTTCGGAGTCGGCATTAAACTGTAGGACCCTTCCACTCATGAAAGAACAATAGCACGCACAACACACGTGGTTGCTGGGAAGCTAGGCCCAGGTCCGTCTCGGACTGTCGCGCCACCCATATTATTATTATTATAGAGTTTGACATGTGACGTTATTAGGATGTAGGTCTCTAGTAGTACACTTTTAAGTTATTGAAATGACTTTTTTCCCATCTTCAACTTTATAGAAAATGTGTTTGAACAAAATGTTACAACTGTTTTATTACTTTAATGAGCGACATGCAATGTAATTACAAAAAATAAATTTACTTTTCCACATTTCACAAGGCCAAGAACGAAACAATAGAATGACCATCTCTTAGGAGACGTCAATTCACCACGCACTTGTATACATATTCATGCCCGCAACGTTTACTCTTTTGTTTCAAAATGCCTCACGACACAAGTCACCAACGTCATTCGACACAAACCACAAAAGAGAAATGGAGAGAATGGAACAAAGAGCCAAGGTCAAGGACTTTCATGTTTTGGAATACAAAACACAACAAACGATAGAGTTGTCAATGGGTCAGATGGGGGCACGCATTGTTTGTGAATGTGTCTCCACTTTAATGATTAACTTACAACTTTCCAGTCTATAGCCATGATGACGGCAGGGGACAATAAAATCCTTTGGTCTTTCCTCAAAACAAAGACACAACAGAACACTTAGAGATCCACTATCGAGCACTTTAGTTAATCACAAAAACCCCGAACAAGCGGCCCGATGTGGATTAACGAAGTAACGTTCGCAGACCCACCGAAACGACTAAACGGTCTCTATCTGCGCTTTTTTGCAGGTAAATTTAGTAATTCAAGTTTCAGATAGTAATGAGAAGTACGTGGAGAACATGTTTTGATGAGGAGTGAGAGTAAGAGAGCAAGAGAGGGAGGGCGCGATTCTCTTGAATTCTCATCGGATTACTACTAGCCGTGTGGGCAAGTGGTGATAAGGAACATTTATCTGGTCAAAATTGCAATCTCACAACAAAATCCATATTTAGATTTTAAATACTTAATCTCTTGTATTTTTTGAGAGTTATTGGTATATGAGGTTCGTGTCGGTGTGTATTTGGAACTAAGGAAACTATTCAACTTTTTAGTAGACCTATTGACTACATGGGCCATGAGAACGGAGAATGACTTTCTGTTAGTATTTTGAACTTATCGGAGTTAAAATGGCGATGGTGGATATAAACTGGTTGGGTCAGATGCTTGAAAACACAAAGCGTTATTAAGAATTCATAATATTACCCGAAGCGTAATAGAGCATTCGAATATTCGGTATTTCATAGTTATAGTAGAAAGCATGTACATGAAAATATAGTCCGGACATATGGTAAGGATCACATAGACATAGTTAAAGACTATAAGTATCTACGAGTGTTGATTTCAGCTAACATAAACATGAATAAACATCCTGAAACCGAATTATTTATTTATTTATTCCATCTACAGAATTTAACTCTTACAGATTTCGGAACTATATGATAATATTCTTATATTCAACATTTTGATAACCATTAATAAATAAATATAGGAAAACAAAATAAATATATAAACAACAAAATTGTAAGATTTAGTAATAAATAAGAATATGAACAGTATATTAAATGGAATAAATATATTTTGTAATAAATAATTGTGGTCGCCGTGGCGTAGTGGGTAAGTGCGTCGACTCCTACGCAGAGGGTGCCAGGTTCGATACCCGAATTTAACACCTTTGATAATTTACGGCTCCACCTCTTTCGAGTCACTGACAATGCTCAAAGAGTACTCCTGTCTTGAAAAAGCTTCTCAAATTCGCCGTTCGGAGTCGGCATTAAACTGTAGGTCCCTTCCACTCGTGAAAGAACAATAGCACGCACAACACGAGTGGTTGCTGAGAAGCTAGGCCCAGGTCCACCTCGGACTGTCGCGCCACCCATATTATTATATATTATTATAAATAATTATAGATAGTAAATAAAATTAATTAAGGTGAATTGTCAGAGATTTTTGACTATAGACAGCTTAAATTTTTGTCTCTACACAAACAGAATTAAATTGACTTATACATTTACTTAGAGGTCCATTAAATCTGTAATTATTCAAATGTCTTGCTTGCATTTTGAAGGTTCTCAGAGAAAATTACACTATACGAGAAAATATCATGAATGAACATTATGCAATGATCACGTCCTCTTTGTTCTAAAGTATCTAAGCCTATTAATGCACATCTTGTAAGATATGGGGGCACGATGTCAAGATTCCACCCCATTCATTTTATAACTGAATGAATTCTGAACCTTTTCTAGACGAACTATAGAGTTTATATATAATGAACACCATATTGTTGAACAATACTCAAGAGTCAGATTTTAGGTCATATGGATTTGAAAATTCAGCACATGTTCTTTTCAAAAATCCAAGCATGGAATTAGCTTTTACTATGTAGTCAATATGAAACGAGAAGGAAAGTTTAGTATCGAAAATTACGCCAACGTTTTTTATTTCCGTTTTCCTAGTAAGACATGTCCCACCTATCGAATAGTCAAATATTACGGGTAACAATACATGGTAAACAGAAAAATAATGACATTTGTTAATATTAAAGCTAAGTCCAATCGATTTAGAACATTCATACAATCTTGACGAAAAATTTTAAGGTCGTCTGCGTACATTAAACATTTAACATGATACAGGATTAAAGAAATCTCATTAAGAAATATAATGAACAGTAGTGGACCTATATGGCTAACTTGGGGAACACCGGATAATACCTTAATGGTTCTAGATTTATAATTATCAATTTGTACCATTTGAGTTATATTTGTTAAGTAACTGTCTATCCAGTTAAGTAGTACTGAATGAGTACTAAATCATCTTAGTTTGTTTAATAGAATATTGTGGCATACAGTGTCAAAAGCTTTTCTAAAATCAGTGAAAATAAACTTGATACCCGGACTTCACTGAATCAAACAGGTATTTTGTAAATAATGTCAAATTGGTTATGGTCGATCTACCAGAAACAAATCCATGTTGATGTAAAGAAATGTGTTCTTTGATTGCAACAAAATCTTTCTTGTGACAAATTTATTTATTTATTTATTTATTTATTTATTTATTTAATGAAAATTACAATACAATACTACAAGACAATTCGTCTTTTGGAAGTATGGATTTTAAAATTAACAGCTTTAAGTAATTGTTTACCGTTTATAATTTGACTTTAAGTAGAACCAATATGAGAACACCATGAATCCTTTTAAATTAAATGATTTTATTTAATTTAAAAGGATTCACGTCAATTTATGATATGATTATTCATAGAGAATCGGAAAAGTTTTTTCTGAAAGGCAGTGTAAGAATTGATTATCTGTAATCCATGCAGAATTGCAGATACGAGAAAGGATCGTTCACCAATGCAATGTGTAAAAGAGGGTATTATAAGAGTTTTACCTCTACTAGATTGTGCAAATTGTATCATTTCAAACAAATAACTAGGTGATTTACTTTTCATGACCTTTAACAGCTTTAAGATATTCCAAAAATTAAAATATAGATCAAGCCTCAAACCAATAATATACGATGACAAGTTGGACACACTGCTCGACCGGCGAATATTAGAAATAAAACGAACACAATCATTAAACCCAACATTTAGCCTATGTTTACAAACAGAGTCTAAGTGTGGATACACAGAACAATCAAACAAATGGTGGGGCATAATAAGGGTTTTCATCTATCGTATTTTGACAATGGGACTCAGATAGAACACTGAAAATCGTAATCTGCGGAGTCCACAATAAACTTCCGTAAAGAATATTTAACACCACCACAGCATGTAAGGGAGGAGTTAATATGAAACCCAAGATACCTTACAGAACTGATGGCATTGATGGGGTTGCCATCAAGAAGAGCATATAGGTGAAAAATCATTAAGGCAAAATTCGTGAAGGGAAAATACAATAGATAAAGTCTTAATGGGGTTCAGCTTCAAATTATAGTCGTTAGACCAATTTGAAATACTGTCAAGATCTTCTTCCATCCTAGCAATACCATCTTCCATTAAGCCAATTGGACGCGAAAGGTATATAATAACGTCATCGGCATACATGTGTATTTTGTAGTTTTCAACAATCCCTGAAATATCATTGATGAGAAGACAGTATAACGGAGGTCCTAGTACAGAGCTTTGAGGAATCTCCAACTTTAGGATTAGAGTGACCAAGTTCAGAGATGACTGTCTGTACTCTATTTCGCAGATATTCACTACACAATCGAAGGGAAGAATTCGAGAAATTAAATTTATTTTTCATTTTTGAAAGAAGGACAGAATGGTCAATGCAGTCAAAGGCTTTGGAGAAATCCAGTAGGACTGCAACACAAATATCATTTCTATCTAAAGCAGATCTAATGTCAGAGGAATTCTTTAGGACAGCAGATTCGCAGCTATGCTGACTCCGAAAACCAGATTGCCATTTCGAGAGTAAAGTATTTTCTTGCAGAAAACTTTGCATTTGAGAAGATAATATCTTTTTAAATGCCTCTGATAGAGAACACAAAATACTAATAGGTCTGTAGTCAGCAGAGCACTGGGGATTTGACGTTTTAGGAATAGGAATGATATATCGGTCTCTTCCATACTAGTGGAAATTGAGACATGTAAATACAGAAAATAAAACAAGGGTGTATATAACAAATAATGTGATGGAGAATAAGCTTTAAAAACCGGGAGGAAATATTATCAGGTCCAATTGCATTTGATTAACTGAGTTAATGACATTGACTACATCAATTTCATCAACATATTGAAAACAAAAATTCGAGGAGGACTCATTCCAGCTCAGATTTTTTTTTTTCAATTTCAATTCAATTTCAATTTTATTTGTATAAATTCATTTTGCAATTTTTACATTGTTTATCTGCAAAGCCTGAATGGCTTGTCTGCAGATGACTAGTCACAAAAATAAAAAAAAATATATATACGTTGAAATTCAAGTAAAACAGTTTTGAATACATTACAATTAACAATTAAGAGTTTTTTCAATTTACAGATATTACGCAAGAATATAATAGATGACGATTTTTGGATTTACAATGACATTTTACATTTTAGTTTTAAGAGTTTAAATATATTTCTTTTGCTTTTTTAACCATGTCCCTTTTTTGTAGGTTGCGAATTTCCCTTGGGAGTTCGTTAAGGATGGTTGGAGTTGTGACCTTAAAAGTCCTTCGACCATACTCATTCCAGTACCTCGGAACTTCACATAGCTGCTGCTAATCATAAGTAGAACTAACTACATTAATTCATTAACATTAATTCAATTTTCGGTATAGCTGAAATCTTGCAGATTCTTCTATAGTTTTCCACTTTATGTCGAGAACCAGCTTTAAATATCGGTGTTATAAAGGAAATTTTTCCATTCGTCCAAGAATGTACCCGAAGGCAAACACATACTAAGCAAGAATTTCAATGGTAACGACAAGGAAGACCTACATTGCTTGACAATAACAGACGAAACATTGTCAGGGACAGGATTCATACAAGAGTTCAAAGAATGAATTTCGTGCAGCATGTGACCAGTTGATATATACAGTGATCATGGATTTATATTACAAACATCTTAATGAAAAAAAGGTGGGTTAATATTCGAGTGATCTATATACACTGATTTAAAGAACTTTGCAAAGAGCTCGCAGGTTGTCTCACTACTCTGATAGTATCTCAGACCATTCTTTTCTTTTATTATTTAAAAATGTCCAGAAACCTTTAGGATTCCTAGAGATATTAGATTCAGTGTCCATAACATAGTGTTTATAAAGAAATTTGTTTGAAAATTCATATTCTCGACGCAATTGACGAAAACGCTGTTTGTTGAGCTCTGAATTTGATTTTTTGAAAAGTTTTAATTAAAAGCTAAACGGGCAATTTGTTCGGTAAGGGGAAAATACATAAAAAACAAATATATTGAACATAGTTAGAAACAAAAGATCACTTGTACTAATCCGACATTAATTATGTTATATGCACTCATGTATGGGGCTACAGCACATATCATAGCCTACGGTATTGAATAAAAAGAGTTTTCTCACATATTTCAACAAATTCAACAACAAACACATAATTTCAACAAGGGGAGGTCTCGTACAAGAATCATCCAATCAGCCAATGAAGGGAGATCGACACTAAATATAATATTTGGCACCATACTAGAGGAAACAGGTACTCTTCCTCTTCGATTCACGTGTTAACGAGTTCCAACCATCACAGTCCAGAAAGTGTTACAGTAAAATGAGATACAATCTGCAGGAAAAAAACGTACTGTCTGAATAGTAAATCAAACGAAAAAATAAACACCATATTTAAAATAAGAGGATTGTTGGAGTTTATAATTTTATATAATTAATTTAATGTAATAATTAATAATTAACACAGAATAAACACTTCATTATCGTACTGAATTCCATATGTACAACAAATATAACATGTATAACATATAAAATGTATAACAGAAAGGCAACAAGTGTCAAATACAAATTGTTAATAAAGTAACATTGTTAATCACTTAAAATCTAACATTCATACCGAACAGAACAATTAAAGTAATTATTATAACGTATAAGACGTGTTTTATTTCATACGTATATATATATATATCACTCAGACTCAAAAATTAATAAATGAACTTCATGACGCATCGACCGGCGCTTCCGATCATTTGCGATCTCTTTAACCTTAGAGAAAGAGAGGATCAATTCATCGCCCTATCCTCAGAGAATTTCGCGTGTCATTCTTTGGATCGCAAGTTGTATAGAAAGAAGATACGATAAGTATTTTAAATCGTGACCGTGGATGTGAAATGCTGTACATGTATGTATGTTGAAAATGCTTTACTCTACAGAAGACGCCTAATAGAAGGTAACTTTTAAGTAATAGTAACACAACAAAATACATGAAAGTAATAATAATATGTACCTAATAATAGAAAATAATGTTTATCTGGTAGACGGCATTAGCCGAACCTATAGACGTAAGATAATTATAATGAAATGTATTTACACACTATTTTTATGAAATAATAATGAATTGTCATATTGATGGAATCATTTTACTAATCTTGAAACTATGGTTATAATACTAAAGCACTTGTCAATGGTCATGGACTATAATCAACTAAATGATATGGATGATTTGAGTGTGTTGACCTTTTTATTAAATTACTTCTCTAGAATATAAAGTTCATAGAACAGCAAATACATATGATTGAATTCATCTAAAACTAAACTAAAAACTAATCCGGATATTGGAGCTGTCACAGTTTCGTTGAAGGTTCTATCTGCAATGTTGTTTATTTATGGGCTTTTGTGTGGAATTTCTGCAGTCACTGGTATCAATTTTCGCAGTACAGTTAACAAGCCAAGTTAAACATGCTCGGTTAACATTGCATTGACTTACTTCCAAATGACGCTTACTCACGTACTTATTTACTTATCAGGCATACGACCCGTGGTGGATCCGAGACTGAGATATCACTGCCTTCCATCGTTGGCGGTTTCAGTTATCCAGACCAAGCTGTCCTGCATCCGTGATTACTTGGTCTTTATATCTGAGCTCAGTTTCGAAGTCTCTTTTAGCTAAACATTGTGCGCTAGATGCGACCCAACCAGTGCAGTCGACGCATGTTTGCTTTCCGGATCCACATTCTGGTACAGCTTGTAGAGTTCGCGGTTGTGTCTTCTCCTGCATTCGCCTTCCTCGTAGATGGGACCATATATCCGACGTAGAATTTTTCTTTCGAAGGCACTTTGGTGGTCAGCTCAGCAATTTTGCTTATCGTCCAACTTTCGGCTCCTTGCAAAATGAGGGTAGATCTTAAATTTGGTCCTTCGAGTAAGTTGTTTCGACTAACCCAAGTAACATCAGTTGAAAATCGTTTGTGGAGTTTACATTTGCCCGAGGTAGACAAAGATCTTTAATACTTCGAAATTGTAAATGCTGATCGTCATATTTTCACCTAGGTGGTGGGTGACTGAACGTTTTTATGGCCCACGGCATATATATTTCGTTTTGTCCATGTATGCAATTTAGGACATGTCTTAAAATGAAGTTCACTAAAAAAAACATAAGAAAAAGCGTGCCGGTAGGCTTTGCATTTATTTTCAAGTTCATATACGCATCAGATCTCCTTCCATTTGTTTTCATATCTCTGCTGTTCCTGCTCCTTGTTGTGTGATCTGGTGAGTTACTATTAGTTGCGCATTTTTCTTATTTAGCAGTGTGTGTGTTTTTTTTCTTAAAGGAGGCTTAGGTGGGAGGTTCAGTGTATGTGCAAACATCTTCCAGGCAGTCCCCAGCCTTTGATATTTTCGAGACCAATTCTTGAATGATTCAAATTGATAGTCTATTATAGTAGAATTCTAAAATTGGTTGCGTCCTAGCAGTCAGCTGAATTCCTAGAGGAGAAAAGCAGAAATCATGCAAGCTTCAACCTCCGTTTAAAAGTGCATTCCTTCCCTCCTCAACGATATTGAGATATTTAAATTGCATTTCATTCTCTCTATGTTCGTAAAGTATTCACCTCTTCCAGATATCCCATAGATTCGGACCTATTTTATTGCGCCATGATATGAATGACCTTTGGTGTCTATAAATTTTGCAATGCATAAT
This sequence comes from Eristalis intricaria, assembly GCA_964034865.1. Lineage (NCBI taxonomy): Eukaryota > Metazoa > Arthropoda > Insecta > Diptera > Syrphidae > Eristalis > Eristalis intricaria. The sequence continues at coordinate 155,536,123 of OZ035873.1, read as the reverse complement.
CATATCGCGTTGAAAAAGATTCCATTTCATTGCCGAAGCCAGTAATATATGTGCATTTCTATGTGGACTTGCAATTGTTTATCGGGCCAGCACTTAATTCCATGCATTTAATTTAATTCATGCTTTCGTAATAGAAATGATGTGCACACAAAAACCACACGCCAGTATCCACGTGTGCATCTGAAAGCCTATAAATCTTCTTCCAGTACTAGTACACCCCCTAGTGTTAGATGGAAACAAAATGCACTCCTACACTCGAGGCCGAGTACTCGGTGGTGGATTGAGGATTGTATTGCGTGCATGCAACTAATTGACTGAAATGCACAAAATGGAAGAAAATGAATGAAAAGAGAATATTTAAGAGACACACGAGAGAGAAAGGTTGAAGAACTTGACCCGAAGAGCTTACTACCCCCAAGACAATAGTGTTGTAGATGAGTACGTCGGTATGTTAGTAGGCTTATGGGCTAGCTAGACTTATTTGTAATTCGCAGGGAAAACATTAAGCATACAGATAATTATTGATCGCTTAATGGAACGCAGTTGTTAGATCTCATGAAAGTAACACAGGGTGCGCTGTGTTGCAAATACTGTTTGGTAGGCTATAACCTTCAAATGAAGGTACAATTTTCTACTGTTAACTATGTGAAGGTTAAGCTTAAATTACAAGCATTAATGAATGCAAGGCTATGGTGAACAAATGAAAAAAAGGCTACAGTATCCTCGAACTTCTATACTTAGTCAGCTTTAATACGGAAACATAGCTTAAGCCCACCATCTGTTTATATCAAGAAATCTGACTTTTGTAGGTAGGTAGGTAGGTATAAGGGGCTGCTAGTGAAGTCACCGGCACACTTAAACCATATTGGTTCATTGTGATACCCACAGTCTGACTACTACCAGTTATAGTGCCGTTAATTTGATACCAACGGCATATGGTGAGTAGACCAGATTTGAAAACCAGATAAAAGCGTATTAACCGAGGACCCCACTAACCAAGGGCAGGAACTTAACCAGCTGCGCCATCCAGTCGTACTTTTGTAATTCGTCCTCACTTTTGGATGAGATAGGTGAACTGATTAAAACCACGTTTTCACCGAACGAATCCGCTAGGTTTTATGAATTTTCAGGTTCTGCAAACATCGCGGTTGCTGATAAACCTCGTTGCAGCACTTTTGAATTCATCCGTCCAGAAGTGGTTGTCCAAACGAACAACAGCGGTAATTTCAGTCATTTTGCTGTTCATTATCGCATTTTATCGCTCTTTTTGTCTGTTGTTCTCACTCTATTATTTCTTGTCAACTAAAAGCTGTTCTGGCAGCCATTTAAAAATTGAGAGCCAATGACTTTTTTTTTGGTAGGCACTAATGCATTGACCCCGAATGACTCCATAATTGAGAGCGAAACCACTTCAACCTCGACGGGAACGGTCTATTCAGGCTTTAGTAAAAGTTCATCAAAACCTAGCGGTTTCTGTTCTGGAAATGTAGCTCAACATCCGCCTGTTTTTGGGTCATTTAGTTCACCAAAAGTTAAGTACAACTTTTGAATTTTTTCTGGATTTGCTTTCATTTACTCAAATTTGATGGTTTCAACTTTCAAATTACAACTCATCAGTTTATCAACTCCTCCTTTTCTCAACATACGGAAATAGCAGAAGTTAAGCGATGAAATCGGGGATTTTGCTCTCTCTAATCTTTCATTAGCCTAGTTGGGATGATTGTGTGTCACTTATCGTTTCTCAAAGCGGACAAAAAATAATGGTGATCGAACCAATGCAGGATTCATTGAAGTGAAACGAGCGAAGATATAACGGCCATTACGATTTGATTTGAAATAATAAAGTATTTGATAAATTCTTTTTCATTTGTTGACAGACCATGTGTATTACCGGCAATAATATTTTTCAATATTTTTCGATCGGATCAATTCAATAGGCGACTGCAGACTTTATTAATGTAAGTATTACAAATGTGCGCAGTCTCTTGTGCTACTCTCCATAACATGCCGGCAGCAACTGAAAACCAACGATAGGGATTGAGATATGCAACCATTATGTCAAGGCGTTCGCTCTCAATTCTCCTTCTGATAATGCACACGAACAGCACACACCGTAAATTAAAAATTTGAAAATGGCATTGTGAGGGGAAATTGTAAAAACTGAATGTTCGAAAACTTCTGGATTAAAATTTCAGACTGTGAGTTGAAGTAGTGAACAAAAGGTGTGTTTCTTTTTGCAATCGTATAAAGGCTTAAATTATATCTACACAAAAAAACGATCATCGGCGCTTAATAATTCATCATAAAAACTTGTCACCACCGACGGCATCAATGACATTTGTGGCAGTCAAGGGAGGAATAGTTTAAGATGATGGTAGATCGTTAATAGCCACAATCTTCGGTTTGCGATTGTGCTTAACCATATCTTTAAATGAAAAAAAAAATACTTAATTATTATCAATTTAAACACATTTTGAAACGATGCAAAGAATCGATTACGAAATATAAATGGAATGTACAGCCCAGACACGCTGGGTGCACCAAAAGTTGCATACTTATGGATTCAAAATTATTTAATACATCAACCACCTCTACAAATGTTGAAAAATACAGGAAAAAATGCTTTTAGGCGCGTAATATTGTGAATATGTACATCAACCCAATGAATGAATAAATAAATTCAGGAATGAATTATCGAGTAACTTAAGCGGATATAGGATTTTTTTTTGCAAATTGAAATTTAACCGTATATACACCTAAAATCAATTTTCAACTCGCCAATTAAATAACGAGTTGAGACCAAATTCGCAGTTGATCACCCAGATCCCAATTTTCCGGGAAGTTGAAAAATTGTGAATATAACGACCCTTAGGGCACTTGTGCGGCACATCAACGCCAAGCGGCACAGTCAAAATTACAACTTTCGTTCATCAACTATCGTGCATTTTTGGCAGAGAACGATAAAAGGATGGACTACAACTTTCGAATGCCTTGGCACGATTCGTTGTCTTAAATTAATTATGTGTATATGCTGTCGCTCAGTCACTTTGAACTCGAGCAAGAGGATAAAAGCAAATTTAAGCAAATTTGTGGGTTCAACATTAAGCGGTTTTAAAGTTCTGCGATCTATCTCTAGTCACATAGACGCGACTTTCTTGCAATAAAAGGCATGTGTTTCCTCAGTTTTAAGAAACCTAAGACTTATGTCAGGTGGGTCGCTGTGGCGTAGTGGGTAAGTGCGTCGACTCCTACGCAGAGGGTGCCAGGTTCGATACCCGAATTTACCACCTTTGATAATTCACGGCTCCACCTCTTTCGAGTCACTGACAATGCTCAAGGAGTATTTCCTGTCTAGAAAAAGCTTCTCAAACTTGGCCGTTCGGAGTCGGCATTAAACTGTAGGTCCCTTCCACTCGTGAAAGAACAATAGCACGCACAACACGAGTGGTTGCTGAAAAGCTAGGCCCAGGTCCGCCTCGGACTGTAGCGCCACCCATATTATTATTATATTAGACTTATGTCAGAGTCGAATAAAAAGTTTACAGAAACTTCAGAGGCGTAACATTTCGAAGAGTCCATTTATACTACTGTAAACTTAAGCTGCGTTTTTTTGCAAGCGTATATACGCTTAATTTTCAATTTGCATGTAAAATAATTCTTTTGGCATCCATAAGTATGCAATTTTTGGTATACCCAGAGTGTCTCTGCTATACATTCCGCTTAGGTTTCGTAAACGATTCTTTTCATTTGAACATTTTTGTTTATTTTATAATTATTAAGAGTTTTTGCTTTTCAAGTGATGGTCACGCTACACAGTCACAAAACGTGACCATCAAAAATCAACCATCACCTTGCACGACTACACCCCTGACTGCTTAACAAATGTCAGAAATGTCGTCGGTGCTGCCAAGATTTTATGATGAATCATTAAGCGCCGATTGCCGTTTTTTGTGCACTTAATTAAGCGTATATACGCTTGAACGTTGATAACGAATTTTTCGCCGCAACTTAACTAAGCAGAATTTACGAAACTTAACTGAACTTAGCTGGATTTATGATCACATTGTAGAGGAGTCTGCTCGATTTTTGGCTTAGGTGTCCTTGTGTCCATTATAAATGGTACTTAAAGCAAGGACAGAGAGATGAAATGAGAGTTAAACCGACATACCATTGACCACAATGAATCTGACGAGCTAGCAAGGTAAATCCTCGCAGTGCTACAATGTACATAGTATGATATATCTTATAAAACTAAGCCCATAGCCCAAAAATCTTTCTTAAAAGATAAAGAGGAAACACCGAAAGTTGGATATATTGCTAAAAAAGCTCCTAAATGCTTAACTGCCGACACCGATTACAAAAAACGCACTGAGTCAAGAGCTTAAGTAAAAGGAAATGGCTCAACGCAAAAGAAGGCACTGGAATTAGAACTAAAAAGGACCTCATACGATTTGAGATAATTGGCGAAGGATTGTATTGTATACTTATTTATGCATTCCCAGGTCAATCTTGAATTGGAACGAAACACGAAGAATATATCTCATATTCGGCATACAAATGCTTCAGAGCTATTAAGCTTGCTTTTATTCTTATTTATGGGTTGATTGATGACTTGCTTTATCGCTGTGGCCGTGGCAATTTCCGCATCTTCTCCCTTTCGACATATTTTGTTCATCGGTCTTCTTGGAATACTTTCCAAAATCTGTTTACAATGCACGAATATTATAAATTCACTATGGACGCCCGGCCTTCATGACAGTTAGTAGACTTTACACATTTCTTATTTTTTAGCTCTGAGCATCGACCACCTTTTTTCGTCCTAATACGCCATCGGACTTGGTGGCGCTAAATACCCCACATCCCGCACATCAGTCTTGGTCAAAAAGTTGTCCGTTTAATATGCTCCAGCTGGTAAGCCTGCATCTTCCGAACTTCATTCACATTTTGTCCCAGATCACAAATGCTACTCAATGTGATGCAGCAGATTGGTAGATTAGATTGAAATGGTTTCTACGTCAATTGTCCCCCCAAGCGGATTAGCCTGAATTTAATCCATTATCCAAAAGTAGAAAATTAACTAGAGCAGAATCATTATACGAGGCAGTAGACAATCGATGGATAATTCGCTTTAGCGAAACAGGTGTAATGCGAAATCGACCATATGTTCTGAAGACGGTCAGGTTCAAAATAAACGCATAGCAATAGGCTTACTGGAAGCACTATGCTCCACAGGGGAATACCGACATGTAGGCAACTAAGTTTAAAGTTGCGTTACGGAAGGAGCCGGATACATGAACCTTTATTCTTCTTAAGGACAGTGTTCAATGTTGATTCTGCTCCACAACACATGTCTGGGTTTGATTATACCCGTTTGACGTATTTTTTGCGGTCTGTTCTCGGCTGGGATGAAAGTGTGGATATCCTCTAGGAGAAACTCGTGCTTGTTCAAAATCCAGCTTCAGTTCCAGTGATTTCAAGGCAAACAAGAAATCGGAGTCTACATACTCTTAGGTGCGCAGTAAATTACTTCTAATACGGCATTCTTGAAGGAGAAATCCTCAAGGGATTGTCAATTCATTTCAAATATTAGAAATCTATTAACTATATTTCTATACTATATTTCAAAACATATCATTCCTTCATACCCGCCATTTTCTGCACAATTCCTAATACTTTCCCGACCACCACAACACAACCAACAAATGTGTTGTTGCCATATTTCAGGCGCAACAAGTCGTTTACACGACCGACTCCGCATTCCAAGTCAACTAAAAAAATGTTGACAGCTTTCGAAAACAAAAACAACGAGCTTCCTTGAAACTTTTGCAAAGCTCAGGATGCCCCCCTCAGAGTGTGCTTCCGATTTGCAAAACTTTTTCAGTTTAAGTTCACCCTTCGTTCGTCGCGGACCAGTCACTGACTCCACGGTGAGTTGCTTCGCCCCTGCAACCCCGATTTTTTCCTTTCACATTCTTTCCCACAATTATCGGCTTTAAATAATCGAACCCAAAGCCTATTAGTGTAATGCAACTGTGCCATATAAATTAAGAAAACAAAAACGCAAAGAAGTGTTCGCAGAAGAGTAGTCGCTTTTTGTAACAAAGTGGAGTGAAAATTGTGTATCTATGAAAGTTTTCTGCCCTCAATCGCAACACCCACCGCTGTCCACAACCTCCATCCTCAACCAATACACAATAGCGCAGACGACAGTGCATTGTGTACCTACCCTGCCCTGCCTCCATTGGATGGCACCAAGAATGTGCCGTGTCAATTTGTCAATCTTGATAATTCGAGTGATTCTCTTTTAATTTTCATTCAAGGTAAATCAGAGATTACAAGGCAAGCACTCGAGGATGGCATGTCCTTTCTTTCGTCGCACAGATTCATTAACGCGACAACCTTCAGTCGTTGTCGAGGGAAACACTTGGGCGCTGGAGGATGAGCTAGCGGAAGTGCCAGATGACGCACTGACATTGACCCATTTGCAGATGGCCATACAACTGTTGACAGCGCCGTCGGTAGGTTTCGAAATTAAGTGTCTCGTTATGTTACGTAAGTCAAGTGACTGTTTGTAAACGGTGTGCGCGCCACCCCATTCGTGCACCCTTCTCCGGTTTAAAGGGGTGTGCATGTAGGGATGAGTTTGTTTGGTTAGCGAGTGATGGATGGAAATTGGGCTCTGGGCATATTGGTAAATGATTTATCGTTTCTTTATCGTTTCCCTTGCAGAATGATGACCTGAACACTGCGGTGACGGCGTTAATCAGCAAACACAGTGGGAGCTGGCCAACGATTTGCAAGCTGTAAGTTACACCTTTCAAATGAGGCCCTATTCGTGGTGAGCGGAATTGAATTTGAGTTATGTTTCAGCAAAATCGATGGGGACATTTTGAGGTCGTATCCGAATTATGACTATTTGTCGGACATTCAGGATATCCTCCTGGAGATGGATGAGTCCAGTGCTAGTGAGATATTGGTTTTGCTTGGCGAGGAGCTGATCACTTCGTGCTGCACGGGAATCATCGAGAGAGCCTTCCGCTGCTTGGGAACCGATTTGCAGGAGTTCTTGGGCTCCTTGGATGGAGTATATGATGTACTCAAGTTGCAAGAGGTGAGTAGTGTTTCCTCATTTATTTTAAAACTTATTCGTAGTTTCATAAGTCCCTCTTGGCACCAGTTTGCTCCTTTCTTTTACTAAGAGCATTGTTCCATCAGCAAATGAATGGCCACTGTGCCCAGAGGTGGAGAGCAATTTATTTTCGAATGTTGGTCTCAAATTGCACTTGTCGTCTTCGAATGTTTTAATTGCTCGCCCGAGCCGCGGCTTCTGAATTCACTTTGATTTGTGAAATTCGAGATGGATTAATATGCCTTCCTTGAGTAATTGAAAATTCAGTTGGTGTTGTTCTTCTTCTTCTCTTCTTGCTGTCTGGTGTCGTCTTCTTTTCTCCAAAAGACAAATTGTATTTGAAATCAAAACCTCCTTTGATATTTTGAAATAAATTGAGTGTCATTTGCAATATAGTGGAGACGCAATGATGTTAATTCATTTTTTTTATTAAGTATTGGCTTTACTTGTATCAATGAAGTTACGCTCTTGGTTTGAACCAAGCTAAGAAATTCTTCGGGTTATAAAACCGAAAGCGGATTGAGGCGTGTACCACGATGAGCAAGAACAACCTTCGTATCCTAACAGCTAGTTTACTGACAAGGCACTAGGAAAAGAATAAGAATGTATCTGCAGATTGTGTGGAGCATCTAATACAATTCCAGAACATGTACAGGGATTTTGTTACGCACTAGTCAATAAAAGGCAAACATATCTGGACAAGCACCGGATATCAGATTAAGAGTTGAAGTCGCTAGAGCCATCTCTCATTCTCAGATTCCTAAAGGAAACTGGCTTAGTGAGAATACTCTGCATGTAAGCTCATATGTACGTCCATAACCTTAAAAGAGCGAAGGTTTCAAAAGGGGGCACAATAGATCCAAAAGTCACAGTGCAGTTTACCCTCAACGATAACAATAATAATCAAGTAAGACTGGATCTTATTTATTATTTTTAAAACAAGCAATATATATACTTCAAACACTTCAATAAACAAAAACCCGAACCATCCCAAAGCATACAGATTATATCGCGCCCATTATAGACTTTGAATTTGGGTATAAAACACTCATCGCAAATAGAGAAGACTGGGCAGAGAATCTACCCATCTTGAAGTATACACAGACGGATACAAAATGGAAGAAGGCACTGGACTAGGATCATTTGCGTCATCGCAGGGAATATCCTTCTCTCTGTCCGATGTTGATTATCCAACCAGTGTAGTATTCCTGGCAGAGGTGAAGGCTATACAAAAGGCTTACTGCCAATGAACCCGATAGATGGGCCATCTATCGTCATATGTAAAGACAGTCAGGCGGCCATCAAGACTCTGGATACAGCATCAATCAAATCTAAGATGGTAAAACTTTGCCGTATATCTCACAGGGAAATAGATGCCACCTAACCCTATGCTAGGCCTGGTATACCAGGCAACGAAAGGGCCAACGAGCTAGCTTGAACAGGGGTGGGTTTGCCAATGGCAAGTAATCAGGACACTCCGTACCCCTCTCTTCAAGTAATAAGCACTTTGTTACTTACAGATACCATCAGTGCCGCTAATGGGAGGTGGACGGAATTAGGTACTTGTAGGACTTCAAGGCTAATATGGCCTTCAATAAATCCCAAAAAACAAGCGCTCTCCTAATTCTAGATAGAAAGGAAATTAGCAATGTAGTTGGCATTATTACTGGGCTATTGGCCTATTAGGCACACAAGTAAGGAGAAGGGGCACCCCCTACAATGACTTTTGTAGGAGCTGTAGGGACGAAGAGGAAGAAGAAGCTGTACTTTACTACCTCGGCACATCCACAGCGCTTGGAACGACAAGGAAAAACACGCTAAGCAGCTATTTATTCAATAGGCTTGAGGAAATGTCTAGGATCAAAATTCTGGACTAAGCAAAATTTATAAAAAAAAACAATTAATTGTAACCCAGCAAAGCAGTGCATCTTCCAGGATATGCCACTAGCATACCAATAGGTATTTTCTGGTGTTTTATTTAGTTAGCACCCCAAGGAGGAATCGGCATGTTAGCTGCCGATGATGATATCACAATGATTCCAATCAGGGCCAGAACTGCTTCAGTTGTGGCAATCACATTAACCTAATTTAACTTAAAATACGGATACCAAAAACCAACAGAAAAATTAAACAAACAAACAAATTCTTTTTCTCAAAAGAAATTCAAGACGTGGACAAAATAAAAAATTTAAATAACAATAGCTTTGAAAAAACATAAGCTGGGAGGAAAAAGCTTGCATTTATGGCAAGTGTTTTGAAATATAGTACAATAGTCGTGAGGCGGAAGTCCACAAAGAATGCACTAGAACAATTTGTGTTTTTTTTATTTTGGGTTACCCAGACCAGGCACACGTATGTTTGTTTAAATCTCCGGGCTATTAAAGTCATCGAGTAGGTGAATATCAACATTTTCTTTCACGTTCTAGCTCATATTATTTTTCTTTTGCTTTGTTAAGTTTTAACTTCTTAACGGCACTCCCATTCGCAAGCAGTATACGTACATGTTAGTACATACAGTGAAATCGTTCTTAAGTGCACAGCGGAGGGACAGAGTATCCGTTCCAGAGAAGAAAGACCAAAAAAATACTCATATTTTAAATTATAAATAAATTTTATTAAAATAAATTTAATTATAAATTATAAATAAAAATTTTTAGACTTTTAACAAGACTATCAGCTTTATTTCACTTAATTAATTCAGCCATTGATTGGAGAAATCATTTCAGTACAGTAATACCTCGATTTACGTCGGTTCGATTAACGCCATTTCGACTCACGACGGCAAAACATTCAGAAAGTACTACTATGTACTTAAAATTTTTAAAAAAATTCCAAACAATTTTTTTTTATATTTTTCATAGTAGGCCATGCATTTCAGTTAAAATTCTACGTTTGGATGTACATACAGTGGGTGTATGTTTTTCCAAACAATTTTTTTTTTAATATTTTTTATAGGAGGCCATGCATTTCAGTTAAAATTCTGCGTTTGTATGTACATACAGTGGGTGTCATGAATATACGTTTTTTTACTCGAATGTGTGAAAAATTGCAGTTACAGGTTGAAACCAAATGGTTTTAACCCAATCTTTTCCTGCTCGGTAAGTTCCTTAATTTGCTTCGAGATTAGCAATTTTTTGAGTAAAAAACTCTTGCCATTACCACAAGATATTGAATTTAGACGAAAATCTATGAAAAAAGTACCTTCATCAACACTCGGTTTTTTAACTTGCACTTCTCTTTACGGCTTAAACCTAAGAACCTTATGCTCAGGTTTGTATGTCTGTTTGGCATTATCATTCCAACAAAGTTATTTGGTATTAGTTTGTTTAAAATTGTCCACAAGTTCAAAAAGAAATAGGATGGGTCGCAAAGGAAAAAACTCTTTTCTGGAAAAACGCGAGTTGATGTTAAGCCATTAATTAAAAGGTTAACAATAAAATTTTACAATAAAAATAGCGAAAAATTTGAAAATGAAGCCTAATACAATTTTTTTCTCAAACCCAGAAATGAACTATTACAGATAGCCGACTTCACAGCTCGACGAATTTGAGTGCCTTTTTGACAGATATTCATGAATTTTTGACGGTTATTCACGAAATGACGTAAATGCCGTCCTCTGATTGGTCAATTCGGTTTATGAACACGTTATAAAAAACAGTTGTCAAAAATCTTAAGGGGAAAGAGAGGTAGAAGTCGGGCATCTCTGTAATACATATGTGTGTATGTCGTTATTATGTTCATTGCCCTATTGTCGGTTGTCATAGATGGCTAGTTTTTGGAGTAAGTTGCGAAAGTGAAAAACCGCAGCAAGCTTCTCAACGAAACTCAAGGAGTTCAGTGAAACAGGAAGTTACGCACTAAGCCAAGTTTTTGACTTTGATAAAACGGTTTTGAATTAGAAGCGGTTGCCAGGAAGAACATCCGTATCTAAGTCAGAAGGCACAACACCTAGCCTCAAAACTTCCAAAGACAGTGAAGCTTCTTTTAAGATTAAATTCACAAATAGATTGTAAACTTAAACCGCTATAGATATAAAACTCTGAAAAGCCAGGAGCTCTTAGCAAAAACGGACTTCCCAGTTGTTTAGCGGTCAAATAAAAAGACAAAAAGATAACAGTGAGAAACAAAAAATTAATTTGATCCTGTACATGGCTATCCGCACAGTGATGATGAAATTGACCAAAATGTGGAAGTCATTTTTCTATCTTTGAACCAAACATAACTACTCCATGCTATGGATCACGGAGCTCTATGTCTCTGTTATAGTTTGTTTTAAGGCATATAAATTTGGAAGGAGTTCAAGCAATAGATAGATAAGGCAATCATAAATATAAAAGATGCTTAAGTACTTAATATTAGTTAATTAATTGAACAACAAGAGGAGCCTCTTAAGGGTCATTAATATGACTGCGAACTGCTAACGCGAACTTTCAGAAACAACCAATTTTCAGGAGAATATAAACAAAATGTTTGAAATAAATAAATAATAAAAATGGCCTTTGGCCCCGTTTGCGAGTATCGATTATAAATCGTTAATCGATACACACCGATTGTCGATCATCGATTTGTTGTTTTCGTATTGTGACTGTCTATTATGATTGATATTTGTCGATTTTCCTTTCAAATTTTGGCGATCGCAAAAGTAAATCATAAAATAAACATTTTTTTTTCATCATCCATATGCCAATTTACTCTTATTGTTGTATTTATTTGTAATTATTTAAAACATTTTTTTTATTTTAATTTCAATTTCGAACAAAGATAGTTTCAAATAAAAAAAAAACAAACAAAACCACGAATAAAAAATGTACCGAAATGTATTAATTCATATGAGTATTTGCACACATGATTTGATTCAATACACACACAAGTGCTTGAATACATTGCACCTGCAAGGGCCACACACGTCCCTCTAACTTATGGGATCTAACAAGCTCTTTCTATCTATCTATCATGTGTGTCTCACGTATGTGTAAACTTGAATTGAAAAATTCGGCATCCTCAACTGTCAGACGTATTCAAATTTGTCATATTCACGTTTTTAGCAGAAATGAAGTATTACAGAGATAGCCGACTTCACAGCTGATTGCCCCCTAGTCCATCGATGAATTGTAGTACTTTTTTGAAAGATATTCATGAATTTGACGTTTATTCACGAAATAACGTAAATGCCGTTCTCTGATTGGTCAATTTGGCTTATGAACAAGTTTTAAAAAACAGTTGTCAAGAATCTTAAGGGGAAAGCGAGGTAGACGTCGGGCATCTCTGTAATACTTCATTTCTGGTTTTTAATTCACAATAATACAATTCTCAGTCGATTGAGTTACGCAATATCAAAAAAGATTTCAATCAATAAATTTGTCAACCATCGATTCAATCGATATCTTTATCTTTGCGAACTGTCAACCTGAGTTCGCAATACACAAGAGACGCAAACGCAATCCACGCATTCACGACCATAAAAAGCGACTATAGCCGTGCTTTTTTCATTGCTATCCATAGTGAAGTGAAATAAGATGCGAAAAAACGATTCGCAGTGGCTTTAATTTTTATCTGTCAAAATATATGAAGAAAATAATAATATAGTATAAGAAAAAAATAATGTTCGAATCGCTGTCAAAATATATTCGAATTCGAATTTTTATCGGCAGCCACTTTTCATTGCCGTTATTATAGGCACTTTAGACAGTAGGTAGTTGTATGTGCTTTACGTGCAAAATCCTACTTCACTATTCATAAATTTTTGAAAAAAAAAACACGGCCTGTGTGTTTGCTCAAATTGAAGCCATTGATCTCTGCGAATGAGATAACTAGGATATATTGATAATAATATATTGATCATATGAGTAAAATGTCAGAGTTTGCGAAGACTTCGCTATTCGTAGTGAGCTCATATGAATGGCCCTTTAATGATGATCAAATCGTATAAGATTCAGCAGAAACACCTTTGCCTGAACAATTAGAAAAGGGCAAGTTTTCTACAAAGAAGAACTGTCAGCTTTTCTTACCACATTGAAGAGGCTTAAAACATTTTAAGAAATAATCCAGGCAATTATTTTTTTCTATTTCTAAGTGTAGGTATTATAAAATATAAAAATTCCATATTAAATGGAGAAGGACAACAAACAACTGTAACTAGTTTTTTTTTAAAACAACTACATCCCAACTACATGAATCCGAAGAAATCCAGCCACATTTGTTAAAAATGATACTTCCATCAAGTGATGAAGATTCATTTTTCAATAAGCAACCATTTTCATACTTTTTTTCATATTTTTTTTTCTTTCATTATTTATTTATATATTTATTTTTAGTCCGTCTGAATTATTTTATCAGTTTACTTACGTGTGTGAAAACATATATTTACATAAAAACCACAGAAATAAGTCACCTAAAATGTTTGTCCATGTTACGGAGAGATGACGCACCGCTTTGCAATAATTACTCAAATTATTATCATCTGTTCTCTCTCTCATTTACCAGATGAAAAATATTGCCGCCTTTACACTCTTTTGAAATTACTTTTGACGTTAAATTATGTTTACACCCCTATTCTGGCAAACTTCAGTGATGTGTTTTAAGTCACAACTACCTCACAAGAGCATGGTGAGTCACAAATTGTGAGGTTTTCGTATGCTGAGCAAAACCTCACAGCTTGTGAGCATCACAAGAACCGCAAAATTGTGATGTTCTCATGAGCACATCACAAAGAAAAATAGCAACAAAAGAACTGTCACACACAAGGAAAAATAAACAGATGTTGATTTTATTTTGGCGTTTAGCTCATCTGCGAATGCGGCCCAATAATTCTGCATCCTATTCGGGTCAGCTGGATCATTTTTGCCCAGAAGAAAATCAGGATTCATTTGCAAGAAATTCGTGTAATGGTCCAACTGCTCCTGGGATGTACGCTGATATTTTCTTGTTGCTGCAAAATATTCATTATTAATAAATACTTTCATACATATTTAATTAATATACACAATATTACCTTGTTCGCTACGTTCTGCCTTTATTTTGTAGATACGCTCAGTAAGAAAAAAATACCGCGAATATAATAATTGTCAAAAAAAACAATTTTTGACATGGCAACGATTTCACCTCACCATGGTGACTATTCTTGCGTGTTTTCTTGTGAGGTTTTCGCCAGAATACCAAATAGCTGAAACCTCACAAGGTAGGCATAGTTTTCGCCTCACTGACATTAGTGCGTTGGGACCACATCACAACCAGAATAGAGGTGTTAATTAGCTGTTTTCATTTCTCAAATGACAGTTGACACAAAATACTCTCAATCCGGGAGAAAATCCCTCTCACAGCGCACCCCTATGTCAAAAAATATCCAACATGTTCAATAATGACGTGCGATGGACTACGTTTTACGTTTTATTACGATCAGAAATGAAGTATTACAGAGATGCCCGACTTCTACCTGTCTTTCCCCTTGAGATTTTTGACAACTGTTTGGTATAACGTGTTCATAACCCAAATTGACAAATCAGAGGACGGCATGTACGTTATTTCGTGAATAACCGTCAAAAATTCATGAATATCCTTCAAAAAGGCACTCAAATTCGTCGATGGAATAGGGGGCAATCAGCTGTGAAGTCGGCTATCTCTGTAATACTTCATTTCTGATTACGATCCTCTCAATATCTCTCATTATTCACTGACGCAGGTCGAAGCTGTATTTTGTGGTTGGCCATTGAATTGTGTGTGTTGAAAGCCAACGCCAGCGCAATCGCACTATTGTGTTTCAGGCATTAGAAAACCATTTGAAACATTTTTAAGCCTGTCACAGATGTAAGTATTTACTTCCTCGTTTGCACGTGAGCTAAAATGAAGCGTGCACAGAAGAAAAAAAAAAACTCATATCGAAGATCACAACACTGTCCATGTCCACTTGATGGGATTGTCTACCCAAGAGGGGAAAAAAGGCATTAGCTTGATGGCGTCGATCAAACTTAGAGTATGGAACTAGAAATTGTTGAGCTTCTTGACTTTCTGCAACCATTAAGTGTAAGAGTAATTCACATTTTGAGCATTTTTCAAATTGAATTTGTATCTATAATTACTGATTTTGCTCCTACCTAAGTGAACGAAATTAACGAAAATGTACCTATTCTTAAAATTACAACGAAGCATCAACTTTAAAAGTATGAAATACTCATAATTGCTTTTGTGAAATAATAATGTGAACGAAACTATCGAAAGTCGGCATAATATGCACAGTTTATCACTTCTGAGTATTGGCAGGATTTCTTAAGTTAACGTAAGGCTTCATACGTCGTACATCCTTAAAATTTGCCAAGCATCTAGTCTACTGCGAACACTCATTATTTAATTATTTAATAAGCGCCGCTACAACACCCACTCAAGAATCGATGTTTGTGAACATATATTCTCTCCTCTTTTAAGACCGTCTTTTATTTCCAGAATTCTGTTATCTACTGCCATACATTTTATATATCTATTCGCATTTTTATTCTCTTAGGAAGACGTAACAGATACGGGCTTTGTTTGCGCCGGTGATGGTGAGCTGATCTTCACCTCAGAACGTCCGGTCATTGCTTGGCTGCTATTGGGCTCATTGAAAGCCCTCACACGCATGCTGTTCAATCTCAAGGTGAACATCAAAATCGAGCCAGTTGAAGGGGACTCACGCCGCTATCGCTACTTGTTTTCGGTAGTCCACGACGCCATCACTCGGCGTGCTGAGGTAATTGCTACCCGTGAACTCTCCGTACAGCGAAACAACTCCACGAACGCAGCCGACTTGACCATGAACTCAAGTACATTTTGCAAAGCTTTTCCATGGCACTTCATCATGAACGAATCTCTGGAGCTGGTCCAACTTGGTAAGACCCATCTTGATACACAATTTCTTTAAACTGCTCTTAATCATTAATGTCTTTAAAGGACGCGGCTTCAGCAAGCTTTACAAACCTTACCTGAGCAGCAACGGGCACTTGGCATCAAACTACTTCAACTTTACGCGACCAAAGGGCCTGTCTCTCAGGTTCAGGGACATTGTGCGACGTACGTACACCCCGTTCTTGATTGCACTCAAGTCTCCTCCCGGCGTCAAGGATTTCCCAGCTGAGGTAAGTTTCATCAAATGAAGTCCTCTTGACTCTCTCTTTGATTTGCAGGGTCTTGAGATCAAGGGGCAGATGGTGTTCTGTCCGGAGTCAAACTCACTGCTCTTCATCGGTTCGCCATTCCTGGACGGGCTGGATGGGCTGACCTGCAATGGGCTCTTTATTTCGGACATTCCACTGCACGATGCCACCCGTGAGGTCATCTTGGTCGGTGAGCAGGCCCGCGCTCAGGACGGACTCCGACGAAGAATGGACAAGTTGAAGAGCTCAATCGAGGAGGCCAACATCGCCGTTGCCAAGGAACGAAAGAAGAACGTCAGCTTGCTTCACTTGATCTTCCCGGCCGAAATCGCAGAGAGGCTGTGGCTGGGATCCAGTATTGACTCGAAGACGTACCCGGACGTGACCATACTCTTCAGCGACATTGTCGGCTTCACCAGCATCTGCTCCAGGGCGACACCCTTCATGGTCATCAATATGCTCGAGAGTCTGTATAAGGACTTCGACGAGTTCTGCGACTTGTTCGACGTCTACAAGATCGAGACCATCGGCGACGCGTACTGCGTTGCGAGCGGCCTCCATCGGGCCAGCATCTACGACGCCCACAAGGTCGCATGGATGGCTTTGAAGATGATTGACGCGTGCTCGAAACACATCACCCACGACGGCGAGCAGATCAAAATGCGAATTGGCTTGCACACTGGCACCGTACTGGCCGGAGTGGTGGGCAGGAAAATGCCGCGATACTGTCTCTTTGGGCACAACGTCACAATCGCCAATAAGTTCGAGTCGGGCAGTGAGGCTTGCAAGATCAATGTCAGCCCGACCACTAAAGAGTGAGTTAATGAAAAAGATTACATCTTGATAGGGTCTTCTTACTTTTGTTCCTTAATTTCTAAGGTGGCTCATCAAGCACCCTGGCTTCGACTTTGATCTGCAACCACGGGATCCATCGTGCTTGCCTAAGGAGTTCACAAATGCTGGCAACAGCACTTGCTACTTCCTGGAGGGCTACCGCCATTCGGCTCTCGATGAATCTCAACCCTTGGAGGATCACATCACTGAAGCCCTGAAGACCATATCGATTGATAACTAAAGGAGGAACCCTGTTTGAGGTCAGGGTCTGAGGAAATTCTCTTTATCTAGGTGTTCCTGCTTCTCTGTTAGTAGATGAATTCTGTTAAATTTTATAAACATGTAACTTAGTCAAAAGGTAATTTTGGATGGATCTTGGAGAGGTGAGGCGTTTCGGCGTTTTTGAGATCGATCAAATATATTCTAGTTCTGAAAATTATTCGTGGTGTTTTTATCGGAAGGAACTGATTTATCCCTTGCATACTTTTAGGAGAATCTATTCAACTGATTTATCTTATTTTAATGAAGGAGCTTTAAAAGAGAGAGCTCTTAATGAGGAGACAGCCATAAGGCAAGTTTCGCAATTAATTTGCAATTCAAACAATTCTCAAAAGGTTCACTGCTTTCAGGACCTAAGTCCGAAAAATCCAAAGAGTCGCAAGAACTTTCTTAATCTAGCTTCAACTAAATCTACCTAGAAATATAAATGTAAATAATAATAATGTTAGTGGACATATACCTCGGAGTGGACATGTCATTGCTATGTTCTTGCTATTGTTCTTACTCTAGTCGTGGTGTATGTGGAGCCAAAGACTGTATGTCGCATTTTATGGCGAAGCTTTTTCTTTTCAGAGATTTTTGCGCATTGTCAACAATTTGAGAGTGGCTACACTAACCGTGGGAGTCCGCCCACATGCCAAAACTGAAATCCAACTATTCGGCAATAGCTAGACAGAATAATTAAAAAACTACAAATTCTAAACTACTTTTATCTTCATTATCCTACCCTTTGCCTGTATCTCCATACGGGAGAATACACTAAGGCATATACGTAATTTAAATATCCTATGCTTGAATGGTGAAGTAAAAAGGAATGGAAAATTCTTTCATGGTTGTCATAAGGTCATATTTTTTCTTTCTTTTGAACTAAATATAAAATGGAGTACTTCCAAGCATGAGCTTTTTGGTTTTATATACATATGAGGATAATGCTGTTAACACTTGATGCAATTCCACCTTATCTGAATCTTTGCCCCATTAATATTTAAATATTAGAAATAGTGGTCGCCGTGGCGTAGTGGGTAAGTGCGTCGACTCCTACGCAGAGGGTGCCAGGTTCGATACCCGAATTTACCAAATATCATAATTCACGGCTCCACCTCTTTCGAGTCACTGACAATGCTCAAAGAGTATTCCTGTCTAGAAAAAGCTTCTAAAATTCGCCGTTCGGAGTCGGCACTAAACTGTAGGTCCCTTCCACTCGTGAAAGAACAATAGCACACACAACACAAGTGGTTGCTGAGAAGCTAGGCCAAGGTCCACCACCTCACATATTATTATTATTATATTTAGAAAGCATGATTTTGTTGTTCTGTGCTCTAATCGCGTAACGCGACAATCGTCTCGCGCTAGCATTTCGACGATAATTTCGCTTCATGTAAGCATCTAAGAACGACAGCGTTTGAGAGATATCGATTTGCCTGCCTCACGTAGACTATCATTAACTATCGTCTCGACGACTGATATTTAGCGATACCTATTAAATGAGACAAAATTGTGTACACATATCTTGTTCTACACTTTTGAGTAATTGCTAGAGTGCAGAATAGTTTGAGAAAAAAGATTGCACCAAGTTGATTAGGTCATTTACAACCTTCGATCATCTCGGCAAGGTCTGAAGAGTTTTCCTACCGGTGCAGGGACATAAGTCCACAAGTCATAAGTCCATAATTGAATTTTATGGACTTATGACACACCTATGGGGGAGAAAAGTGCACAAATCGATTGTGAACTTGTGACTCAATTAAGTGGGTGGGTCATAAGTCCATAAAATTTTGGGCCATAATTCCATAACATTTAGCCATGGGTGGGTCATAAGTCCACAATTGCCTGTCTAAGGAAATAATATGAAAGGAAGTAGACCGATACAAAATTATTTATTCTCATTAATAAAAAAGAACATAATACACTTTCTAGAGGTTATTCTTACTTAGGAATATTCTTGTTTTTATCGAATGTATGTATAATGTTGGTTGACTTAGTTGCATTCTGTCCCAGTTTAGGAGGTAGAAAAATGTTGAGGAGAATAGCACCTACACTGGTCTTATATAACCGGGCCACCCGGGTACTCATAGGTCCGCAGGCCCTTATTTCAAACAATTTTTTTTAGAAATAAATACTAATTCTTGCGATTATACAAAAGCTGAAAAACCTGTCTGCGGGCCTCACAGTACCCGGTTTAAGCTCCCTTTTCGCACACTCAGTGTAGGTGCTTTTCGCCTGTCAGGCGCTTATGTCAACAGTTTTCTACCACCTAAACAGGGTAAAATGGAATCCTCCCCCCCAGTTGTGCCGGCCCAGCGAACATTATTTATTTTTTTTTTACTTTATGGACTTAAGTCCATAATGGATGGGTCAGTAGCCCCCAACAAAAGTTTGTGAACTTATGTCCCACCTAAGTGGATCAATAGATTTGTGGACTTATATACCTAAGTGGGACATAAGTCCATTATGGACTTATGACTTGTGGACTTTTGTCCCTGCACCTCTATGGCCATATGACACAGTGGAGAAGAGGACGCTTGCGTTTAAGGTGGGGATCATGATTACGTTTTCGAATTAAGAGAGCCAAAATATAAATAACAAGGTCAGATGAAATGACGCGCTCTTGACATTGGCTATGTTGTACAAATTTAAATCGTAGAGATTAATCATCCTTTATCAGGTTGCTCCTTATCTCTACAATTCGTAAGCATGTATCACAATCTTTGTGACGAACAAGTTATGACAAAATATTACGATTAACAGCTACAATTTCCAGGTAGTAAAGAAGTTATCAGCGCAAACTTTAACTCCACGAACGACATCATAATGGAGAAATACGTATAATCGAACAGCACCTAGCAACCGGTGTTACCTCGGTTATCGAAACAACTGCGCTCAAAACTCCTGACTCGAAGGACCAAATCTAAAAAACCCTTATTTTGCAAGTATTTTTGCAGCCCAAAGCAAAACTGCACGGCTGATTCTTGGTGCCCCTGGTTAACAATTCTACTTCGGATATATTGCCCCGTCTGCGAGAAAGGCGAATGGAGGAGAAGACACGACCGCGAACTCTACGAACTTTACCAGAATGTAGATGCAATCCGAAAGCAAAAATCCGTCGACTGCACTGACTCGGTCCAATCGAGCGCATGAACATCAACGCTGCAGCTAAGAGGGCCTTCGAATTCGATCCTGTTGGTTTTAGGAGAGGAAGACCGAAGCTCCGGTATAAAGACCAAGTAATCGCGGATGCAAGACAGCTTGGTATTGTCTAGAAGTAGAGTGCCCCGAACTGTCACAACGGAAGGCCGCAAGAGCTCGCAAGGCTCAGCTTTCACGTATCGCAGTCCCATTATATATGTCATATGAATGAAATGGTTGCTGGGCAATCATTCAAAATATCTACATACACGCGTAGAGATCATCGACTGATCCGATGTGTATGAAGTTAGCGACTCCAATCCCGAAGGACAACGAGGAAAAAGAAAAAAGACCCCAGTCAGCTGAACGTGCGTGGCTGGAAGCAACTAGCACAAAATCATGCTAGGTGGAGAGGCATGTTGGCTGTGACCCGGGTCCATCCCGAACTGTAGCGCCAGCCAAAGTAGAATAAGAAGTATGAAGCAAGCAACATAGATTAACACATTTCACTTCAGGTCAAGTTCAGTCCCAATATCCCATATATGACATGGATTTGCCTTATCTGACTCGTTAAGTGCGTATTTATCACTCTGATAAGATGCCTTTCTGATAAAAGTTATCGTTCTTTGATTATACGAGGGAAGGCCCCTGGGAAATAATCTAACAAGAAATACATGGTCTATTGGGGTGATTTGAAGTGCCTGATTACTAACATATTTTCGTTACTAACCGGGAATCAGAGCTTAGGACCTCAATGAAATTCACACAGAACTGGACGTTCGGTGATTATAATGAACCCGAAAATGAATGAAATTCCAAGAAGATCAAATGCATCATGTGCATCAGGAGAAATGTTTCTACAAACAGGATCGTCCAAAAAGAGGTGTCATTTTACTCATTTTAATCAGCAAACATTATGACTAATATCATAGATACAGTTACGGACAAAACAATAAGACTCGTAGGGAGACATACACAGAAATGGACTTTTTGTTGGCTGCAAAATAAGTGCTGAGGCTGGTTTCATATTTTCCCTTATTGGTAAGGGTACCTTGTTATCAGCAAAGGAGTATCATGTAAGAATGAATATATAGAGAAAGTTGTTCGGTAAAAGAGATCGACCTGGAACAAGGTGCGGACAAATAAGACAGGGGTACTTGCTTTTGATGTTTGCAGTGTGGCGAGATAGTCTTTATTTTATTTTTGATACGTAGTCAGTTAACGAATCCCTTTAAGAGATCTACATGAAATTTCCTCTTCATCGTGCTAACCCTCAATCTTGGTCTCGTCGTAGTTTCCGAGATATTCGATTCACAAATCAACACATCTTCGAACTGATCACATTTCGATGGCGATAAGAGGACATCCGGCTTTTGCCTTCAAACTTGTCAACCACTGCACTCCCTCTGGAAAGTCGTACCTCAATCCACATCTACGTAGTCAGTTAACGAATCCCTTAAGGGAACTCCTACGACTAGTACCACGAAAAGAATAGACAAATAAATTCCGAACGATCTTTATTTAAACACCTGCCCGACAAGAATGCTCTTAACGATAACTTAAATATAAGTTTCGAAATATGTCCACATCCGATGGACAGCCTACGCGTGCAAGGGTAGCTGTGTCAGCATTTTTTGGCCTGGGAACGCTTCTAAGCTGGATCATGTTGGCTTGCGCATGCAGTGTGTCATATTGCACGCAAGAGCAGATAGAAGGTGGAAGGAAAATAAAATAAACAATATCTGTACACTAAGACGCATTTATGAAAACAGGAAAATGGTCCGTGCCGAGCTCTGCTCTGTAACCGAAAGAGATTTGACCCTGAAACTAATGAAGAGATGTCGCAGCGTGACGTGTCCAGACTCCTTGTCTTAATGCCATACGGTTGATGGCTGTGCCATGAGGTCGAACACGGAAAACATCTCTAAAATATGATGGCCTAACTAAAGGCCTGCCCAAGAAAGGCTCTTTAAAGTCAGCTACGGAGATTATGCTTGAATTAGTCTTCGTAGTCTTCTCTTGAACAAAACTAAGAAGACTTGAGAAACAACTTCGGTAGAAGTTCCAGAATAGAGAACCATCTCAAATTTGCAGACGACCACCTTAGTGAGACGAGTGGAGAAAAAGAAAACATAAATCTAATTGTTCTTTAGTCCAGTGGGACAAGGATGAATTAGAACGAAATCTAAAAGGATGTTCGGTAGTCTTATTGCTTTGTATGTAACTGCATATAGGATGGACATATAGTATACACCTATCCCTCGCTTTACACGCTACTCGTTCTGCACGTTTTCGATCTTACACGGTTTTTTAAATCAAAATTTTAAAAAGTAAAATTTTTGAAAAATGCCAAATTTTGACTGCACGCGAATTTATTTATACATACTTAATTATAAATCTGGTAACACTTCAGACGTATACATGCTCTACTGTCATAAACTTATATATGTATGTATATGTTGTTCTTTGATAAGAACACAAAATAAAATGGGAATTCCCCTTTAAGTGTCCAAAGCCAGATTGTATGTGTTTATGAATTAATGGATTTTATACAACATTGTTTACTTACACATTTTAAATTTTTTATTTTTCATAATTTCGTATTAGTTTTCACAATTTATTATGCATATTGTGTAAATTATTTGAAGTAAGTAACTAAATAAGAATTATGTTTTAAAACATCCTTTTAATTAATTTTAAATTTTAGTTTTATCATAGCAAAAGTAAAAATTAACAAAACAGAGATTAAGAGAAAAATTATATCTTTGGAAACAAAAATTGAAATTTTGGACCGTCTAAGAAATAAAGAAAGGATAGTAGATGTTGCTAAATTTTATTTTATGAATGAAGCAACAATACGAACAATAAAGAAAAACGAAGACTTAATTAGAAAAAGTGTAGCAGCTGGAATGCATACGAGTATGAGTACAACTTCACATGTAAGAAATGTTACGATGGAAAACATGGAAAAGGCTCTAATGATATGGCTAGAAGACGAAAATCAAAAAAGAATTCCAATTGATACGTATGCCATACAAAATAAACCTTTAAAAATTTATGAGAAAATTCAGAATCAAGCACCGTCTACTTCTGCGAATAAAATTTTCTGAAATTGTTGCCGGAAAGTCTTACAGTCCTGACCAAACAAGTCAGCTAGCGGCCATAAGGCAGCAAAAGATCGTATAACAATTCTTCTCTGTAGCAATGCTTCTGGTGATCATATTATGAAGCCATTGGTAATTAGCAAAGCTAAACGACCACGTTCGTTTAAAGGAATAAATATTACCAATCTTCCCGTTTTTTGGAATGCGAATAAGAAAGCTTGGGTTACCGCCACGTTGTTCAATGATTGGTTCCATAACTTTTTCGTGCCAGATGTGAAAAATTATTTAAGCAAAAAAGGTTTACCTTTTAAAGCCCTTCTTGTTCTTGATAATGCTCCAGGTCACCCTCATGATTTGCAGCATGAAAATATTTAAATTGTGTTTCTACCACCAAATACAACTTCTTTGTTGCAACCACTAGACCAAGGGATAATTTCGACTTTCAAGGCAATGAATATTAAAAAGGCATTCAGATATATTTTAGATCATATGGAAAGTGAAGGATCTCTTTCAATCATTGATGCCTGGAAAAAATTTACTATGTTAGATTGCGTCAAGCATATAGGAATGTCATATGCCGAGATTAAACAATCAACGCTCCATGGGTGTTGGAAAGCAGTATGGCCTGACATATTTCAAGGTAAAAATTATAGAACATCTTTGGAGCAAGAGTATTCTCAGATAATTGAGTTGGGTCAAGAATTGGGTGGAGAAGGCTTCGACGATATAGCTGAAGCAGATATTGCTGAAATAATGGAAGACCAAGAATTAAATGAAGACGACTTAATTGAAATTATCAAAAATATTAGTGAAAACGAAAATGATGTTGAATCTGACGTTGAAAACTATGAACCCAATGCTTTCACAGCAAAAATCGTTAACGAGGGACTTGTGTTAGGAAGAAAATTAGGAAACTTTTTTCAAGAACATGATCTGAATGTTGAACGAGCTCTCAAATTTCAACTAGATGTTAATAAACTTTTAAGTCAGTATGAAGAAGTCTACAAAGATATAACAAAAAATAAAAAACAGATGCTTATTTCAGACTTTTTTCCTGACAAGTCTCAGCAAACTACGGCAAAAATCCATACAACAACTGTAGAAAGTGAATCTAATGAGATAATATCCAGTGATGAATCTGATATTATACAATTTCGTAAGAGAAGACTTATCGTTGATAGTGACAGCAATTAAGTTTGATTAAAATAAGGAACATAAGTCTTATTTATAATTATTATTATGAATGAAGTCCAATACATATGTATATTTTTTTTGCTATGAAATAAATTTTTTATGCTTTTTTTCATTTTACAAATAAATTTAATTATTTTTATGTTTTCTATGATTTAAATGATACTTTTATATTTTATTAAGTGTTTTAGTCATATTTTGTGTTCAAGAAATGTCTAAAAAAAGCTTGTTTAGTTGTTTTCGTTTAACACGATTTTTCCATATAAAAATTAATTTTTCGAATTACACCTAAGTCTGTTTTTACACTGTCTTTTTTTACACGGTTTGAAAATTGAATATTTTTAATTTTTTTTGCACGATTTTATTCCATTTAGCACGATTTGAAATTTTATGTACTTAAATTTTTTTTGTCAAATTTAATTTTTGCGAAGTATGTTCATATCACAAAAAAGTATTTATGAAAGAAAAAAGTCTGAAACCATCGATAGTATCGATAGTGCTATCGATAGTTTGCGAACACTAGCTTAAAGATTTAAGTGAATTCCCTTTTAGCGCGTACAAGCAATTTTTACTGGTCAAAGCAAATGTGAATAGCACTAATTTAGGGGAATTCCCTTTATGTGCATACAATAAAATTTACTGGTCAGAGCAATTGAAACGTGTTAATATTTTCTGAACTGTCAATGCAATAAGAATAAGAATAAGAAATAAAATAAACATGAATTCTTGTTCTTAAAAATTCTTGTTTTTCACTAATTTTAATAGGTTTTAGAGATTAGGAACAAATCACCCATTTTTGTATACGATCAATGTCTTTTTTTACACGGTTTTTTTTTACACGGCTTCTTCTGGAACCAATCTACCGTGTAAAAACAGACTTAGGTGTACACGATTTTTGTCAGGAACGTATCTACCGTGTAAAACGAGGGATAGGTGTACATGTTTTAGGGAGAGATTACGACGTAATGTCAATGGCAATGGAATGGAATTAAGAAAGAGGAGGGTGGAAGGGTTGTTTATATAACAGAATTAAATGAACAATTGAAGTAGTTGAATGAATTAAATGAAGTAGTTAAATGTAGAAAAATTAAATAGATAAATCTATTCGAAAAACTTATTAATTTTGGATGATTTTAATCTTAATTCATTAGAAAAAAATTGTGAACTTCTGTCTAATTACCTGACCCACTTAGTTTCTCATGGATGAAATAACTTCATGAATGAACCAACTAGACTTGCCAATCCAGCTGGATTTGGAATAGGCATACGACAGAGACCCGCGAGGTAAGCTGTGGAGTGTTCTGCAGGAGTATGGGATTAGAGGGCCATTCAGTCTCTGCACACAAACTATAGCAGCTGTGTTCGACTTAACGGTGCTAAATCAAATCTTTTCACCGTGGGCATTGGACTTCGCCAAGGGTGAGTCTTGGAAGCTTTCCTTTTCATATATGGGCTAGATGTGTCAGAGAACAAATTCTTCACTTTAGGAGACTTGAGGGAATGTCGCCTTCTTTTTGCAGATGACTTAGTTATTCTCACATCTTCCTTGACGGAACTTCAGTGCTCACTGGATAGGTTTGTGGCCGTATGTGCTGATGCCAGGAAGAATGATGCAGAGGTTATGGTAATTCACAGAACGCCTGTTCAATACATGTTAGTGGAATCCAATTGAAGCAGATGGAGAAGTTCAAGTATCTCAGGGTCTTCTTCACGAGTGATGGGAGGCATAATAATGAACTTTCCTGTAGTATTGGTCAGGTTGGGTCAGTTTTGACCCAGCTTGGGAGATCTGCGGTCAGGAAGGCCGAGCTTAGTGTGAAACCTAAGTTAGCAGTTTTCAACTCAGTATTTGTTCCAACTCTCATCTATGGTCATGAAATGATTTTGAGTAATGAAAAAGAAATAATAAGATGAGATTTCTTCGTGCTGTTATGGGAATTACCTGCCGGGATAGGGTGAGATATACGAGAGTGCGCGAGGTTGAGCAGCTGCTTCTTCGAACAGAAAGAGATTGTCCTTGAATGCGATTGCATTAGGTAGACGACCACTTACCAAACCCAGGATGAGCTGGTTGGAACAAGCTTATAAACTGGCCTGGTTACGATTGGGCATAACCCCTGATGAGTTAGAGTAGATGGTGGAGGATCGAGTTGCCTGACCATTTATACATGACCCCCGCTACACCTTTAGTGGATCGTATGGGCCAGAATATGATCACGATGAGCTACCGCTTCTCAGTTCACGTTTGCTTTGATTTAGATAAACTATTGGTATTCAATGGGTGGTGTGAATAAAATCTGAGGAAACACTCCGAGTAAGAACACATGAGTCGGGTATTTTCGTTAAAATAAATACTCAATTTGGTGTGAATAAAAAAATTCCTCAAAGGAAGTACCCTCCCTTCAGTTGACGTTTGAAAACTAGAGTTCTTGGCGCTTAAGGGTGGGTGCATAGCGTATATACGCTTAATTTTGAAGTGCACAAAAAAACGATCATCGGCGCTTAATGATTCATCATAAAATCTTGGCAGCACCGACGACATTTATGACATTTGCTAAGCAGTCAGGAGTGTAGTCGTGGAAGGTGGTGGCTGATCTTTGATGGTCACTTCATCTCTTTTCTTCATTTTGTGACTGTGTAGCGTGACCATTACTTTAAAAGCAAAAACATTTAATAATTATAAAATAAAAACAATTTTAATCAAATAAAAAGAATCGTTTACGAACCCAAAGTGGAATGTATATCAGAGACACTCTGAGTATACCAAAAATTGAATACTTATGTATGCCAAAAGAATTAAAAATTATCTAATATATCAACCACACCTGCAGGTGTAAGCCACACACAGCAACCTAAACAATGAATGAATGAATTCAGGAATGAACACACAGAAAATAATGCTTGGAAGCATTGATTTTATCTGCGCTTATTCCTTAAGCGGCGATAGATATGATGAGTAACTTAAGCGGATATAGGACTCATTGTTAGTGTATTTTACATACAAATTGAAATTTAGGCGTATATACGCTTGCAAAAAAAACGCAGATATTGTAATTAAAAGATTGCCCGCCTTCATGTTATCTTTATTTGCGAGATGTTCAAATTAAAGCCATGGACTTTTTTTATTTCTTCTTCCATAGCTTTCAACTACGATTGCTTTTATTTTTCATGTCGAGAGTTTGGCTTTTTTTCAGCAAGCAGGGATAAAATTGCAAACCCTTCATGAAGTCGTCATCTTCCATTCCAGATTTCCTTCTATTTTTTTTTTTGAGGATTAAGGTTTATTTATATTATTTTCCAATATAATATGGTGGTAAATATCACTTCATTCTATGACAGGTCTTTTAGTTAACGTATCGGAGTCTATTGAACGTCGTCGAAAATTTTCTTTTATGAGTAAGAGATCTAAAATCGATATCTTCAAGCTAAGAAATATTCTGCTTATAATATATTAATTGAATCTTTAGGCAAAATGATTTCACTTTCAATATACAGTGTGCTAAACTAGAAAAAAAAACTGAAACCTTGGATATGTGTTGATCTCGTTGAAAAAGTCCAGAGAAAAAATAAGTTACGCATCAAATGCTTCAAGAATCCACATAATATTAGGTTTAGAAATCAATATCACATGATGTGCAAATTCCTATTTTTCGCTATAAGTATCCTAGACAATTTATTACTGCTAAAAGGAGATTTAAAGGTAGAATGGCAAATAGTAAATAACCTATTAAATAGTCTAAGCCTCTCCTATTACTGTGAATAACCGTAATGTTACCAGTGACATTAGGTGTGTTTTTTACGCTTAACTTTCAATTTACATGTAAAATACACTAGCAACAAATCCTATCTCCACTTAAGTTAACCATCATATCTATCGCCGCTCATGAAATAAGCGCGGATAAAAACAATGCTTCCAACCATTATTTTCTGTGTATTAAATTAAGGAATTTATTCATTCATTGTTTAGGTTGCTGTATGTGGCTTACCATATTAGCCCGTGATCGGTCTTGTTCACGCATTTTTAGGTGTGATTGATGTATTAGATCATTTTCAAATGGTTTTGCATCCATAAGTATGCAATTTTTGTCTGTGCTCTACTTTCTTTTCATTTTCTCTATCATTCGATGAAAAATGTGTTTCAATTTATAATAATTAAGTATTTTTTCATTTAAAGATATGGTTTTTCGTGCACTTTTAAGTTAAACACACCTATTGTTATTGCTAATGAGTTCAATATTTACTTTACTTCATTATCAAATTGTTTACCCACGAATACTCTCCAAAGAAATTGCAATTCCTGTATTGATGTCTTATTTAGTCAATCCTATCACACATTTAGAGTTGCTAAACAAATTGGCTTACTTAAAAACTCAAATGTTTGTGGTTTTGATGGCACTTCGAATAAAATTTTAAAACATATCGCATGTTTCGTGGTTTCGTGGTTTTTATTATAATTTGCGCGTGCTCAAGGGATTGCTAATACCCTTATGTGTCCGGGGTCAAGACACAGCACGGGCCGAAGGTATAGAGGGAGAAAGGGAGAGGAGGTACCTGTGCACATTGGTTTTAAATATCTGCGGGTTGTAGTCTGTGGGAAATATTAGTTTGGGAAGAGCATTCCATATTCGTGCAGTGCGGCTGAAGAACGAGTCTCTGAATTTAACTGTGCGTCCGAAAGTAGGCTTAAGGGTATACTGATGGGCATTCCTGGCGAGACGAGTATTGCGGGTGAATTCATGGAGAGGAGGAATGCAGTTGGCTAGCTCACTTGAGCATCGTTTGTTGAAATAACGATAAAACACGGACAAAGAAGAGACGGTACGTCGATGTTCGAGCGAGTATAATGACTCTGCGATATTGTTGTCTCCTATAAGTTTTATCGCTCGCTTTTGGATTCTATCAAGTAGGTGCAGTGTGTTCTTGGGGGCACCAGACCAGATATGAGCGTTATACTCAAGATTGGGGCGAATGTACGCCTTATAAATTAAAGCCAAATCAGAAGGGGTGAAATATTTCTTGCATCGATTAAGAAAACCTAAACATTTCGCAGCATTTTTGGCGACCTCAAATATGTGATCGCTCCAACTAAGTTTTGTGTTGATACACATACCAAGGATGGAAAGTTTTCCGGTTTCATCGACACAAGCGCCATTCATGGATAATGGCTGATTATCAAGGGTTCGCTTGAGTGACAGCAGACAGCATTGAGTTTTTGAAGCATTGAATTCCACTCTATTGTTTTTTCCCCAGTTAATTATGCTGTCAAGATCGGAATTCAACGTGCTTAACATGCGCTGCCGTTCCAATTCTACGGCCGAAGGGCTGGGTCGTGAGTCTAGGAACGAATATGAAAAGCTAAGGGTGCTGTCGTCAGCGAAGGAATGGATTGGATTAGAAGTAGCAGACAAGAGATCATTTATAAAAATGAGAAAGAGTGTCGGAGACAGAACTGCTTTTATTCATCCTTAATCAGAGTGTCTCTGAAAGACATAACTTTGAGGTAGTCAAAGACTCTGCACCGCAAGTGAAATCAAACAAAGAATAACTAATAAGCTGGTCACACTCGAAAAATGCAACGATTGGCTAGCTGCATTTTTCCAGTGTGGCCAACTATAAGACCTTCACCGTACCAGTCCTGTTAGGCTTGGACCTTGTCAATTTCAGATGAGGTTGCTCTTTATTGCTTTGCGAAGAAAAGTCCTTGGGCGATCTCCGTTTCCGCCAGAATAAATGAGTGAGTGGAGAAGAAGATTTAACAACGAATTGTACCACCTGTTCAGCGATATCGACTTAGGCAGAAGTTTCAAGAGTTCAAATGGAAATCAATTCTAAAAGTCTTCGAATCCATTCCCGAGAGAAGCTGCGACTCTGGCGGCGCACGAAAGAGGAAATGGACCGCAACACTCTATGCCTGTGAAACTGGAGACAGCTATATACCTACAGATCGAGCTGGCAAGAGATAATTGTTTGTTGAGGTCCAAGTCCACCCAGGATGGAGGAGATTAACCAATAGTTCCACATGAAGCTGACTTAATGGATTGTGCCGCATGTTGTCACCATTGAGATTAAGTCAATGTAGAAATTTAGCCGATGTTGTATGACATTTTAAAGTTTCTAAGTCTCTTGTCATCCTGCAAATCCTTCACTTGTCCACTGATTTTTAATAACACCTCGTGTTGGTAACCTGGTCCGATTATCACGAAGCATAAGCAAACTCCCTTGTCTGAAGGATATCCTTTTATTAGTGTTCAACCTTTGCATCCAATTGGACGAGTTCGTTTAAAAGGATGGGACTCCAGCCATGAAACACTTCTTGCTTCCAATTCAAAGTCAGTGGTCCACTAGAGAACCACAGCCTCAAATTCTGCTCTGGAGTGAACAAGAGTCTGTTCATCTCATCCATTGAAGCGATGTGGGCAAATATTCAAAATTAATTTTCGTACGAATCAAATTCGTCTCACTTGAGATAGTCTGCTTGTTATCTCTCTGAACAACAACAACAGCTACAAATATAATTAAAGACAACACTCATATGTGCATTCACCTCGTCAAACGGTGTCTCATCAGTCAATGTATTTCACAGATACGTGTACGAGAACAAGAACATTTTCAATCAAACACACATTCGATATCGTTCGCTTTGTGCGATTAGACCTTGTTCAACAAATACCAGCGCGACTCAATAATTTCGCGTTATCTTATCACGGTTTTCGTATGTTTTCCTAAAACTTTTCGACTGCTTCAACAGACACCGATACAGTTCGTATGCCATTGTGCAGGGACCGAACTGAAAGAGCGCGTTCGATCGATGAGCACACTGCGATATCACCAGCGCGTTGCTCTTCGACTCAGTTTTGGCTTCTCCGTACGCACGTTTGATTTCGGAATCCTGCAGGAAAAACGAGACAAATTTATCATTGAGTTGTGATATATTCTATGAGTCGTACATCAATTCGTCCGTACGCGTCGAAGAAGTGAAAGTGTTGGAAAACGCACTCGACCTCGCATTTGAATTGGTTCAGGATGTCGTCGTTGATCACCTCGGCTGAGGTTAGCTCCTTGCTAACCGAATCCTGCTGACTCCTGCTGCAGAACTCCGTCGCTGTCTCGCCAAGGATCTTGCTGCTTTGTGATACCTTCCAAATGGGAACGGGTGACTTGGTGCATTTTGTGGGGAATATTTCGCATTTCGACTTACATTACTTGTGACCACCCGATCCGCCTCAAACAGAATCATGTTGAAGAAGTCCGGACAGGTCGTCCTCAGGCGCATCCACGTCCTGTAGTACTCCACACACAGGCCACTGATTTCATCGTCCAGCAGGGTGTAGCACTCCTCGGTGACTTCAACATCCTGGGTCTCCAGCGGCAGAAAGAATTTCGTGCCCTAAAACGAATCGTCTCAGATCAGGCATTCCCACAGATTACCAAGGCGAGCACTGATTACATCAAGTCCCCTATTCACCAAATTAATTAGCCCCAATTTGCCCAGAAGGCACTTTATGTAGCAATGAGTCTCATGGTCATCCGGAAATACTCGCGTCGACCACTGCGCCCGCAGCACTGGATCCTTTGTTGAATCGTTCTGACAGCGTGTCGTTGCAAAACGCACATTCTCTTGCGTGCTGCCGTCAGCCTACAGACGCACACGCAGATTGATCAATGGACAAGTGGAATAAATCAGTTTTTCAATCACTTACCTTGGTCAGTATTGTCAGCGTAAGCGCGCACAATCCGATCAACACACACAATCGTTGCGCTATCAGAACCATCGTCTTCGTCGTTACTTGTTCCGAAGAAACCTCTGCGCGTACAGTTGGACCAACGCCATGCCAGCTACGATTCAACTGAGATCATCTGGCCTGAGTTCCTCCTACAAGAGCCTATACACGATGGGGCTCGTGCCGCGCATGTGTTCCACTCCACTCCAGTCTTAGGGCGCACTTCTGATAAGCGTGGTGTGCTCGGTGGGGGCGATGACGTTCGGCGGACAGCCTGTCTTGCTGAACCATGTGCAATAATTTCGTGTAATTAGCGCACACTACAGCACTCGTTCGTATGTTTTCGATAACAAATTGTTGGTGGTTGCTGAGTCTGTTCAATTACGTTGTACTCCAGTGACACATGCGAACCTCCAGGCCAGTGATTCAAGACTGAATGCGAGTGGCAGAGGAAAGTACCTGATTAGGTGGTATCTTAGCATGTTTATGGTCAGCCGGGACGGGGTGGGGTGCAGTCGTGCCGATTAGGATGAATCGACGAAATGGGGGAATGTGTGCATACTTTTTTTGTTTGATTGATGAGGGCTTAGGCGGTGTCACACGTATTTGCGAAAAGCTGTTGTGGGTCAACAATGATATTTGCGCAGATTAAACGAACGCAAGCTGAATAATCGCTTCAGGGGCTTGTTCTGGGTGTGTAGACATGTGTTTATAGGTGCTATCTACATCCGTGAGATAAACCGCTCTTGAATGCACTGTACTGTTCTCAGAAACCAAATGAGTGCGAATTAATTATTCCTTTGTGCTTTTGAGAATATTCTTGGCACAGCGATTTTGCAGGCGTCGATAACTAGACAGAGTCGTTCAGCGAGGTTTATCGAAACATCTCCAACGGATGATCTGTTATTTATGAACTGCACAAGTCCCCATGGCGGTCTCCTCGCCGACTATTTGACTGCTTTATCAGTCTTTCTAGTGACTGCCTAAGAGTATGCAAAGTTATTTGCGGATGGGTGACGGTATTGCCATCTCTTGTGAATTGTGATCAAGTTCTAGAATCTCTTAGTAAAAAAATATATTCCGAAGAGAATCATCGATATCTCGATTATCATCTACATCCGTATATATCTACTAAAAATATTTGATATAGTAAAACGAAATCAATTATGCACGGGCTTTATAGTGAAAATGATCGGACTTTGGACTACCGCTTTGTTGAATTATTTGTTGTTATTTTTATGTTAATGTTGTTGCAATATTCCTCTCTTTCTGAAAATACTTGTTTCACAGCCCTCTCTTGAGATGAACTTTTCGTCAGTCAAATTGGTACTGGTTTTAAACATTTGGTGCTATGTCGAACCATGGTTCGGACCTTACATCCATGGTCTGCCTATGCAGATGATATAGCTATAGCTGTATCTGGAAAATATTTATCCACGATCAGGGATATTATGCAATCTGCACTATCCAAGCTAGTGAAATGGACTAGCGAATGCGGCCTCGGTGTCAATCCGCAAAAAAACAGATCTAGTCCTCTTTACCAGGAAGTCTTAAATTCCTAACTTTGACCCTCCCACACTATGTGGGACCTCCTTGGACCTAAGCGACAGTGCTAAATTTCTAGGCCTTATACTAGACACGAAGTTAAGCTGGGAGCTATATATCCAAGAACGTGTAAAGAAGGCCTCAACGGCTCTCTACTGCTGTAAAAGGGCCATTGGGTGCAAATGGGGACTGCAACCCCGAATGTTTCACTGGCTATTTATATCAGTAGTCAGACCCATACTGCTATATGTTGTCGCAATTTGGTGGACCGCACTCGATAAGAAAATCAACATCACCCCACTCGTTAGAGTGCAGAGAATGGTTTGCGTGTGCATTAGCGGAGCGCTAAGGACTCCTTCCTCCGAAGCACTAAACATGCTCCTCAACCTGCCACCGATAGAACTAATTGGCATACAGACAGCAGCTAGCATAGCGTTTGGATTAAGATCGCTGAGCACCTGGAAAGAACTGCAGTCGGGACATTCAACGATCCTACGCAGGTATGTCTCTATACCCATAGATAAAAACCTCACTCTACCTAAACTCCTCTTCGAGACGAATTTCTCAACCAGCAGATCTTAGTGGGAGTCTGAGCACCAGACGCTGGAAGGTCCACTGCGAATCTTCACAGATGGATCGAAGATGGATGCAGTTGTGGGTGCTGGTGTCTATTCCAAGGATCTAAATTTCTTTTCGACTACCTAATCACTGTAGCGTCTTTCAGGCTGAAACTACAGCGATTAAGGAAGCCCTGTCCTGGCTGAAAAACAATGTAATATCGCGCACAGATATCGTCATCTGTTCCCATAGCCAGGCACCGATCAAATCTCTGGATTCAGTCAAATTTAATTCCAAGACTTCCCTTAATTGCCGCCGAGATGGCCAAGTATTTTAACATCCAACTTATGTGGGTGCCGGGACACTGTGACATTCCAGAGAATTGCGAAGCGGGTGAACTCGCTAGAAAGTGCACAAACTCCGTGCTCTTGGCGTGTGGAAACTCACGCTCCACGCCTATCGCTACTATAACACATCTGCTAAAGTTTGAAACGCTTGCTCAAACCAATTGCGGATGGATATCTGGCACAGGATGCCTCATTACCAAACAGCAATGGCCTATAATCTATCCCAAGCGATCGCTTAGCTTGATCAGATTAAGCAGGTCAAACCTCAGATCTCTTACTGGCGTTTTAACAGGGCATTGTGCCATCGGAACTCATGCCTCTAGACTAGGCCTTCCCTATAATGATTTTTGTAGAAGCTGCATGGTCGAGGATGAGGAAGAAACCATCGAACACTTCCTACGTAACTGCACTGCTCTCTCATCCCGTAGAGTCAGACTTCTGGGGGCCAATTTCTTTGTTAATCTGGCTGAGCTGAGTAGCATCAGAAACAGCCCGCTTCTTCGCTTCAAAAGCAAAAATTGGCTTACGGAATAGGTAGCCTTTGATCCGCGTGGTAACACAATGGGCCTATGCTTGGCCTAAGTGTGTCTGCTATGCGTATGCGTATATTATGGGTGACCTACGTTTTAGCCGACTCACACCGATTCGATA
Organism: Eristalis intricaria; assembly: GCA_964034865.1. Lineage (NCBI taxonomy): Eukaryota > Metazoa > Arthropoda > Insecta > Diptera > Syrphidae > Eristalis > Eristalis intricaria. The sequence continues at coordinate 155,500,516 of OZ035873.1, read as the reverse complement.
ACGACTATTTTCGCTTGACGTTGTCGTAAGTTATCCACTTTTCGTTCGCAGTCACGAAAAACTGGGTCAGTATCTTCGATCCACAAGGTTTTTTGGGCTTAACTCGTGTGGTACCCACGCATTGAGCTTGTTTTAGTATCTGGTTTTATTTCGAAAAATGATAAGGGTGAGCCCTATTCGCCGAACTTCTTCTTCTTCTGGTGGCGCAACAGTCCGGGGTGGATCTGGGCCTCAACCAACAAGCTTCTCCACCGCACACCAAGTTGGTTGGTGTGTTCCGGGGGCGTCCTCACTGGAGCCGTGTTATCCATCTTCGGCGTTGAATCCGTAGACGCCTGGCTAGGCTCATGTCGCTGTAGAGCCCGTGTAGTTCGTGGATGAATCTTCTTCTTAATATGGTATGATGGCTCTATTACTCAATTGCCTCTTGAGCCCAAAGAAACATCGATTGGCAAGAGTAATCCTGTGTTTAATCTCGGTACTGGTATTGTTCGTACAGTTTACTTGCGAAGTTATAGCTGCCCATTGAGACGTTTTGGCCAAGTCGGCGATGTTGTGCGTCCTTTCTTGATGGATACCTCATTCACCGCTGGACCCATTTTAGCCGCTTCCGCTTCAATGCCAGCAAACGCCTCATTGGCGACTCGCTGTGCTCCGCCAATCACTTCGATGTCATCCGCGTATGTTAACAGTTGCACGGACTTCTGGAAGATCGTGCCTCTAGTGAGTCTTGCATGATCTTCTCCAGGATGGTGTTAAAGAAGACCATGACCCGCCTTGTCTAAAACCTTTTTTGACATTGAAGGACTCGGTAAGTTCGCTCCTGACCTTGATGGAGAAGCGAGAATTCTCCATCGTCAACCTGCATAACCTGACGAGTTTGGCAGGAATGTCATGCGTTGTATAGCTCGCCTCTATACACGGTGTCATATGCGGCCTTGAACTCGACAAAAAGGTGGTGGGTGTCGATCTTCATCTCTTCGGTCTTGTCCAGGATCTGCCGTAATGTGAAGATTTGGTCGATGGTGGATTTTCCCGGCCTGAAACAGCACTGATAAGGACCTATCAGGTTGCTGAGGAATGGTTTCAGGCGCTCACACAAAACGGCAGAGAGGATCTTATAGGCGATGTTGAGGAGACTAATCCCTCAGTAGTTGAAGGGGTATCCTTTTTTTTGGTTTCGCCGAACTTACTGTATACTTACACTTGCCTCAAGGAATTATACAGTCAATGGCAAAATTATTTGCAATTTATTCTTCATATATATAGGCATATAGGCTGGATTAAAGCGTAACGACTTTAATCTCCAACATTTTCTTAAAAAAATACCAAAAAATCAAAAAAATGAAATTCCGTTACTTACTTAACATTCTGGTAAGAAAATGTTAGAGATTAATAATACAAAAAAGGAATAAAAAGTATTTTGAATTTTAAAGACGTCGCACAGTGGTCCCGTTGTATGGGGGAGTCGGAACTAAATCTGTAACTTTGGATCCCGTGAACCGATGCAAGTACTACGAGATCTTATTGTGTTTCAAAAATGGTTGATGTATCTCATAAGCTAACGGAGTAATCTGAAGTTAAAAAAATAAAAAGCACTTGTTTTTGTTTAAATGCATAAAATAATTATTTATTATTGTCGATGACTCGAAATTGGGACTTAAAGCAAACATGTAATCACTATTTATATATATAAATTCAATTTTACAAGTTTTGGTAATGTCCAATTTATTTGGAATTAAAGAAACTAAGCAGTATAATAAGGCTTGCGCTTCAGTACTAAGTGGCAGCCAATCTTTTGTTTTTGGTTCAGGCCTTAAAAACGCAATCCAAGGATCAGATGATACCAACATTTGATGAATAACATCTTCATTTGTTGCCGAACGAGAAAATTTTCTACTATTATTAATGCGATAGTACTTATAGTCTTTATTCCGACTTTCCTGTGCCTCCTCTGACAATGATTCGACGGGCAAGGCTGCTGATGATATTATTTCTAATCCGTGGAACATAATTCTATGCACTGTTGCTGGCATATAATATTAGGGATATAAATTTGTAGCCATTGTAGCGGTTTCCTAGACATAAGTTCCAAACTTGTCGGGGTCAATCCAAAAATTGCTGTATATTGTCTCCAGGATAACACTGAATCTTTTTATGAGTTGCACATCTATTTCCGTTATTTCTGCCGTTGATAATGGGTCTTCAAAAATTGTTCTAGATGTGTTCCCATCGTTGGTTGTGCCAAATCCTTGCTTTATTATATCTACTTTAATACACATTTTTTGTATGAACTTCTGCTGAATTTGACTCTTCCTTGCCTGGTGTATGGGCTGTGTCGTTTTTGTTGTTCTCCAAGCTTTAAACTCCAAATTGTAGGCTACATGTAGCAAGTATTCCATAAAACGGATGCGAGCGTGCAAGGGTGAAATTCCTAATCTAAGTGCTTCCTGATTTCTTGGTTTTGCTCTAAGTAACTTCAAATCATTCATCTCTAATGGTTTCGCGCCACATGTAACACATGAACATCCAGAAGACGTGTTTGTCACAGCCTGTGCTACTTTGCCATCTATCATCGTAAAGTGCAATTCATGCCTGTAAGGCACGTAGAGCAAAAGAAAAACAACTTGTTTGGATGATCGCTTTATTGCAACTGAACTCTTTTCATGTCATTTTGTACAGAAGAACATATAGATAACATGTCATGCGTTATATCTCATAGGATAGCGTTAACTTAACTACATATTGATCATTCGATTTACGATTACATAAATTATGTGATGTGTGTATAAAAGAACAATAGTGATTATGTGTGTGCATATAGTGAGTAAAGGGTGGTACTTTAAGAAATATATTTTGTTCGAAATTGAATTGAATTGAATTGAATTGAATCTCCTATATGCCTTACTTTAATAACGGTCGATTTCACTTTTATAATTGATTCCTGCAAATTCTCGTATTAGGTCCATACTTTCTTTTTTAAGTTGTAGCTTCACTGGCCTACAGTAACGTGGTGAGGAAGGTCGAGGATTTTTCCAAATTTCACTACTTTCATCCGATTCCGTCAACTGCAGCGGTACCAACGATGTCATGAACAAATATGAATCGGAAGAGACTGAATCCAAGTTTGAAAACGTTTGTTTGAATTCACTTTGTCCCAGTCAGAGAGTCAGAGTCAAGTCAGAAATAGATATTCGCCAATAACGCTCTAATTACCTCCCTTTTGTGCCCCATTGCGACATGCATTTATGACAACGCAAACAAAACAAGATAAAAGCAAGTAGTTTCATAATTATAAGAATTTTATGATCCAAGGAATTCTAATTCACAATAATAAAAACATCCTCGGCATCTCGCATAGCGTTTGCACAATACATGCATTGCAAGGGAAATCGTTTGAAAATGCCGAAAAATGCACGACATTGCTCCACTTAAATGCCTCGTACTCCCAAAGTGGTCAAAAGTGGCCTCTAGTTTTTTCAGCATCGATAGACAATAGTTTTAGGTTTCAGAAAACGTTGGTCTCCCGTTGGAGACTCTTGGAGCATTTTTGTTATAGTCCATCAAACATTGTAATGCCCCTCTCAAAATGTGCCTTTACTTAAAAGCCTGGTTTAAAAAATTGGTAAGCAATATGAAAAAAACTGAAAACGCAGTTTGAAAGCAAGATGTATGACCTTTTTAAAAAAAATGTTTAAGACTTGAAATTCTAATGTACATACTTTTAGAAAATATGGCACATCAAATTTGCTTAAAAAATACGGCAATTTTTGTAATTTTCAAAGACCCAAATTTGAGCTAACTGTACAGCCAAACGGATGATCCAATGTCAACAAAATTTTGGCTTTCTAGGTTCTCATATTTGTAGAATCGAAAAACTTAAACCATTTGGCCGGAAAAAATATGTCACTTCGGGTATTTATTTCCACTGTGCGTCGTAGCGCATTTTTTGCGGTCTCCTCCTTTTATAAATATATTGTGCAAATAATTCTGCCAATGACTGTATATGCATACGTGAATAGAACAAAAATCAAGAGCTAAGCTATCAATCTCGTCTCCCGTATTACAATTGTTACGTCGTTCATCCACAATCCAACCAATTTTCTAGGAAAACTAAATATGGAATATCATGCGACACCGCCTCTGAATGTTGTCTACACGCGATTAGGACTGCGAAAATTGTTGTTTTTATGAATTAACTTGAACTTGAACTGAGCTTGTTCTAAGAAACACAGTTTTCCACATAGTTCAGTTCACTTTCTTATCAATTGCTTTAGAGCGATTATGTTTAATAATCATTCGCGTATTGTGCATCCTTATAAATACGAAATATCACATTTCTCAGAATAATATACGACTGCTATATGAACTCTAATGTCTTGTTTTGATTCTGCACGCGCAACAATTGCTTTCATTGACATTTGCCACGAAATAGAGAAATAGATGAAATCGCTCATTTTTAAACATGTCCCCTCACCAACAAGCCTCTAAGAGGTGCCCACAAAATTTGCTTGAGGTCCTACCGCACTTGCGTGCGACGCCTAAGGCTCGGGTCTGACTGAGTTCGGTTGTACAATATGCTCCGAATCGATGACGGAAAGACAAGGTCCATTCAAAGCCGTAATCTTAATTAATTAATTTAGCCTGACTTTGTCGAAAGAAAGTGATAATGACAATTATATTTGCTTTAGGTTAGTTTAAAGTGACTGGATGCAGATTGCAGACACTCTAAGGCTAGTATAGATAGCACGCGGATTGACATACTCCTATACACTCCTGCACTTTATCCTGCGGGCTTGAGTGCAGGTCTGTGTGAGTGATTATTTAAGATTGACAGCTGGCCACGCTAAGGCCATAGAGTTGCTTATCATCCGCCTAGAGGGAAGGGAAAAGCAACGGACCCTAAAATGACTCCTGAGGAATACCATGCGTAATAAATTTCTTCTCTGCGGTATTGCGGTGCGTAAAAAACCAACTAACTAGACGAGCAAAAAAAGCAAACAATTAACAATGAAAGAATGTAATTTTCTTTGCCTTGGTCTTCCCATAGGTTAACAAAGGCATAAAAAAAAACGTCTGACTAGATCAAACTTAAATTGTAAGTGAATAGTTATAGAAATCTAACCCTATAAACTGATTAAACTTCAGCGAAATGCTTGAATCATATATTGATTATATGAACAGGGTTGGCAATTTTCGAGTCCGGATATATTGTTACAATCCGTTTTGCCAGATTCGACAGTCAATAAAATAGCTCGTTTTTTCAGAGCACAAATATAAAATAAATAAACAAAAATAAAATACCATTTTAACTTCTGCATTCGTTACTTTTAACGTCTCATCGTGCTTGGGAGAAGTGCAGTCTTTTAGTTGCATCTTCTTTTTAACTTAAACAATTTTTTTTCATATTTTGTGCTGGAATGTCGCTTTAAGTCGTTCCTTAGGGTCGGAAGCATATGTTGCACAGAATGGTCGCTTTATGTCCGGATCTTGGCTTATCCATGGCTGCCACATTTGAAATAATTGTTTTTCAAATATTGTTGGTTTTCATTAGAATCCACAAATTATACTGATCTGATTCTGAATCGACTTCGAATCTGTTTCAATGGCAAATAAATATCTCTTAAAAAATTGTCTCCAATAGTCGCAAAAAAATATAAAAAGAGTTATTTTTAAAAACTCGTGTCACTGTCTCTATGCATCGAAAAAGGGTAAAATTGCGACTTAAGTCGCGGCAACTCTAGTGACCAAAAAAAGACTTACCACTTTAGTGGATAAGTTAGGTTAGAGTGGCTGACTACCTTAAAGATAGCTTGTGATGAGGTACCCAGTGAAAGAAGACTATCAACGTTTGGTGTGAGTATGCGTTTCAAGCTTGAGTAGATGTCTTGGAGTAGCGACAGGCATAGAAGGCCGTTGCCCGCCCGGAGGGAATGTTGAGCTGGTAGTCTTTCTAGCGATATCGTCTAATTCGTAATACTCTGGGATGGCACTGTGCCATCCCATTAAGATAAATGCGGCAATTAGGGGACGTCTTGGAGTAAAGTGTGACTGTACTGAGAGATTTGATCGATGCCTGTCGCAAATACTGTTCGGGCAGCCAGAACAAATGTCAATATCTGTACCTAATATTACATTGTTATTTCGCCATGACAGAGTTTCGTTTTTCGCTATAGTCTCTGGCTGAAAATGCTACAATAAAATGGTAGTCTTAATGACGTTTGAAAATGCAGATCCTAAAAAAAAATTCACATACCCATCTTCGATTCATCTGTTCCGTTCAGCGTTCAGCGTCTGGTCTTTGATTGAGAAATTTTTGAAGATGAGCTTACGTATCGTGAAGTCGATGTTTCCTGGTAGGGATCCAAATTTTTTAGTGTCCGGAGCTGAGCTCCTTTCATATCAAATTAATAATCGTGCTGAGGAGTGTGGTTAAAGCAATGGTAGGTGTACTTCGAAGATGCATGCCATTCGCTGCACCCTTTCGAGCGGTTTGCAGTTGGTGAATTTGCCTACTCAGTCCACCAAATCGCGACACCGTTCCTGGATGTTGGGTTTTTCAGCTTCGCATCCAGAATGAGACCTAGTTTTAGAGGGACTCTGATATTAGGGGAATCGAAGACAGGCATTTTGTATGTCCTAGTAAAGAAGACTAGATCTTATGAGATACTAATTTCCACCACAAGCCAACCAACGACCGTACTCTTTATTCATTTGACTTGTATTACTCTTACATCAATTGTATAAGTATTGCAGTATCAATTTAACCTTTGCCGTGGCTTTGTGTTAATAAATTTGAAATCAATAAATCGGCATTGGTGTAAAAAGAAACATTTATTTTGAAAGTGGCTCAAACGTACTCTTATTTTCCAAAAGTCAAGGTTGCTTACTGTTATTTTCATTTAAATTGTTTCTTAATTTCGTCTTTATATTGAAAAACATGTCTCGGAGAAAACTAAATTTGTATCAATTCTGATTTTAACGTTGGACCGACATTTAGTCCGGGGTGGTCCTTTTCCACCTGGGTGCGCCATCTCAAGCGCGGGGGTTTTCTGTTGCGTTGTCCCACGGGTTCGGAGTCGAAGACTCTTCGGGGCGGAACTGAGTTGTCCATACGCTTTACATGGCCAAGCCATATTAGGCGTTGGATCCGACCAAGGGTCGCACGCTGAGCTTTTCTCTCGAAGAGCCCAAGGACGGCCTCATCCGCTTTTGCGATTGTCCATGCCTCCTCCTCCCAGCAAGACTGGAATGATCAATGTCTTGTATAAAGTCGGCTTGGTCCTTCGAGAGATGGCTCTACTACTCAATTGCCTCTTGAGCCCCTAGAAACAGCGGTTGGCAAGACTTACTCTGCATTTGATCTCGGTACTGATGTTGTTTGTCCTGTTTACTGCGGAGCCGAGGTAGACGAAGTCCTTGACTACCTCGAAGTTACAGCTGCCCATTGTGACGCTCTGTCCAAGACGTCGATGTTGTGTGTCCTTTCTCGATGACAGCATATACTTCGTTTTGCCCTCATTCACCGCTAGACCCATTTTAGCCGCACATAAAATATTTACATATGCTTAAATAAGGAAAAATAACTCAAAAGGAACAAAAAACATTATAATTTGATGTCGGATGTGGTCTTTTGTGACTACTGCGTGTACATTGTCAAGTACATAACACATCTTTGTACATAATGAATTAATTACTCATTTTGATAGTAATATTTTGTTGAAGCAGTGTGCCTTGGCTGCTGTCTACTTTCAACGCATGCAATTCAATGGCCATGCACAAAATACTAAGTCGGCCTGAGGAATGAGAGGGTCATAATAACATTAAATATACTTTAAACGTGAAACGAACCCCCGTTTCATTGTCAAGGATGAGACAGCTGAGTCCTGAATATAGAGCTATTATGTTTTAGACATATTTTAGATTCGGCGATTTACCCATGAACACTTCTGTCTTCCTCATCCGTTATAATAACAATAATATATAATATGGGTGGCGCGACAGTCCGAGGTGGACCTGGGCCTAGCTTCTCAGCAACCACTCGTGTTGTGCGTGCTATTGTTCTTTCACGAGTGGAAGGGACCTACAGTTTAATGCCGACTCTGTACGGCGAAGTTGAGAAGCTTCTTCTAGACAGGAAATACTCTCTGAACATTGTCAGTGACTCGAAAGAGGTGGAGCCGTAAATTATCAAAGGTGTTAAATTCGGATTTTTTATTTGTCTAAGTGAAAAATTTAATAATGTCTGAAACAAGATCTAACAAAAATCAGAAATGAAGTAATGCAGAGATAGCCGACTTCACAGCTGATTGCCCCCTAGTCCATCGACGAATTTGAGTGCATTTTTGACGGATATTCATGAATTTTTAACGGTTATCATGAAATATCGTAAATGCCGTCCTCTGATTGGTCAATTTGGTTTATGAACACGTTATAAAAATCAAAAATCTTAAGGAGAAAGAGAGGTAGAAGTCGCGTATCTCTATAATACTTCATTTCTGAACAAAATTCAGTTCGGTGTCAGAAGACGAGTTTTGACTCACGTGTTGAATAAACTCTTCACCAAAAAACATGGACTCCTGCGGAAGATACCAACCAACCAGCAACTTCAGAACTGCATTAAAAGGTCGAGCAAAGTAACCCATAATGCACAAGAAGTGATTGTGAAAAATTGGCAAAAAAATTATAAATATTCCTAACGAGCTGTTCTCTTCCAGATGGAATTTCCCTTTCCACGGTTGATGCAATACGTACATCCTAGATTAAATAAATAAGGAACAAGTCGTTGAAGTTGCGATAGCAACCCATTTAATTCTCCTGTCACGACAGATGCACTATCCGTGGGTAAACCAATGAATTTAGTGAGCTAAGCGGAATTTGATTCTTATCCAGACATTCCTTAACAACGTTAAATATTAAACTGGCAGATCAGTTTTCTAGTTCGATCCCTACACAACAAAAAAGGTGTCTGTAACTCTACGAAATTTAAACTACCTATCTCGATTAAATAAAAGAGACCCTTTTTGGTGGTTTGGTCGTTTCATCCAAGATGAGGGAAAGTGTATTTTTAAGCCATTCGATATTTCTGATTCTGCAGTTAGTTTAAGACATACACGAATTTCAATTCTTTGATTACTAAGGCCCATTGAAGTTCTTTGATTTCACTTTGCTTTTCTCAAATCGTAGCTTTTTTGAATTTTTCCTAGTGGCGTAGTGAAAATGTTAAAAAGATAGAGAAAAAGTGAAGTCAAGTACTCAATTGTAGTGTAAGTGGCGACACTGTCTGCAGAACGTGGTACGTGGCTTGGAGGGTATTTCCCTTTTGTTGAATAGTTGGTGAAAAAAAGCCACTATCGAAATCGCGTGACCATCACTTTAAAAGCAAAAACACTTAATAATTATAAAATAAAAAAATTTTCATCAAAAAAGAATCGATTACGACACATAAACGCAATGTAAAGCAGAGACTCTGGATATACCAAAAATTGCATACTTATGGATGCCAAAAAATTGAAAAATTATCTAATACATCAACCAAACCTGCAGGTGTAAGCCACATACAGCAACCTAAACAATGAATGAATGAATTCAGGAATGAACACACAGAAATTAATGATTGGAAGCATTGTTTTTATCCGCGCTTATTCCTTAAGCGGCGATAGATATGATGAGTAAGTTAAGCGGATATAGGATTCGTTGTTAGTGTATTTTACATGCCAATCGAAATTTAAGCGTATATACGCTTGCAAAAAAACGCAGCTAATATCGGCAATGAAAAGTGGCTACCGATAAAAATTCGAGTTCGATTTTTTTTTCATATATTTTGACAGCGATTCGAACATAGAAATAGTTTTCTTCATATATTCTGACAGATAAAAATCAAAGCCACTGCGAATCGTTTTTTTGCATCTTACTTCACTTCACTATCGATAGCGATGGAAAAACACGGATATTGTTAATAGCTCCATCAATGTCAACAGATTTATTAAATGAGTGAAGGGATGTTTCTAGAAATTTGCCCTCGTCTGTTCTGTTGGGGGAATGTTGACATTTTATTTTTCTAGACTGTCCTCTTTATGTTAAATCGAATAATTTTTCGAGAGTCTTAATTAAGCAGGAAGGATGATAGACTGATTGGTCTCATATCCTTCGCATTAACGTGAGAGCTTGATGTATAAACACGACCAAATTTGTGAACCTTTCTGCGGGCATTCTATGGATCCGTTTGGGCGATAAGGCGTCTTGTACCTATTCATATCACTAAGTCAAATATCACGCCAATATTTAACTCTTTACATTCACAATTATAATTTCTTTGCATTTTGATAAAATGGAGTTAAGAGTTTGCAAGCACATTTTAAATATGGGGAAAACCGTATAAAAAACATGCATCATAAAAAATGGGAAAGAATGGGTGGTGTGCATAAAAACTGAGAAAACACTCCCAGTAAGAACACGAGTATGTTCGTTAAAGGAAATACTCAATTTGGTGTGAATAAAAAATTGCCTCAAAGTAGGTACCCTCCCTTCAGTTGACGTTTGAAAACTAGGGTTCTTGGCGTTTAAGGTTAGTGCAAAGTCGGGTCAAGTTGGGTGCAAAATATATGCAATAACGTTTTTAAAGATACAACGTCAAAAACAGAGAATTATAACTCATGTCCTTTCGGGGACACATGCGATAATTTCAAGAACGTGTATTGATTCGAGTTTGATAACATGGAATGGTTAAATACTCATTTCCTTTCCGATATTCCTGAAGAAACCGGTGGTGGTGCCATGCCTTTGATTGCTTTTTGCTTTTTAATGTTATGGGAAAATTGCCCGTCTTTTTCTTATCGCCTTTTGACTTGAAGCGGGCCTTCGTGTTATCAATTTTTTTCTTTATTTGCGAGATGTTCAAGTTCAACCCATTGATTTTTTTATTTTTTCTTCCAAAGCTTTCAACTCAGATTGCTTTTTACTTTTCACTTCTGGAGTTCGGCTTTTTCCAGCACGGATAAAATTGCAAACACTTGATGAAATCATAATCGTCCATTCCAGATTACGTTTTATTTTTGAGGATTAAGGTTTAATCCGTCAAAGTATTCCTCTTATGACGCCGTATTTTCGATTATTTTTATTTTCTCTCTTGAAGTCATTTCCTATGCACAATCAGCTTCTACAAGCGATATCTGAGCATATTCCATCTTTATTCACACCAAAACGGGGGAAAGACTGAGCTGTCAAAATATCTGAGCCAATATATCTGAGGATTCGTTAAGCTTTACGAAATAAATTTGTATTCACACCAGATGGAGCATTTACTCCAAAATGCTGAGGAAATGCTCACACTCAGTTTTTATTCACACCACCCAATGTTGCATTTCATATGTCTCGGTCACTGTAGTTCGTCATAATCAAGTGCCTTCTCCAAAGTTTAAATTTAATCACTAAACTTGAACCGCTCTGTCAGTTAGCGATGTGAAGACATCAATTTGGGTTTTTCCAGTATAGACTGACGTTGCTGAGAATGAAGACCATTTCTTGAAATCTTAGGATTTGAGAATAATCGCAATCACTTTATTTCGATCATCAGCGTGGCATGACATGCATAGGCAATTAATAATGTATAAGATTGTGTGAGACGAGTGATGAGACTCATTTCCATTTGTCCAGATATTCAGTTCAATTACCTATGTATGTGCTGACAATGCGCACATTACTCAACATGTAATGCAACTACATACATAATGCCCTACAACAACCCTTGTGCTGAGCAGCGAACATTCGATAATAACAAACATCAGTGGCGTTTTGCAAACCAGGTCAAGCCAACGAACTATTCTGCTGACGGTTCATTTCAGGCAGTTAGTTTATTTCACGCAATTCGTTTTATGAATAGCTAATGTTAAGTCTACAATACGTCAATTAATAAGCAATAAACATCAGTTTGCATTGATATCAGATCGCATTTTATTCCTCAATCAAAACAAGGGGTGAACAAGTTTGTGCGCTTGACTTACAACGAAATCTGAACATTTTGATAACTCCGACGTCAGCAGATATAATAGTAATATTGGTGGCGCTCCAGTCTGTAGAGGGCCAGGGCCTAGCTTCTCGGCGTCAGCAGATGTACACCATTAATTTATTTTGCTTCATCAAGATAACTTGGATAAAGACAAAGGACGTCGAATAGTGCCGAACCAAAATGTGGCAGCATTCTAGGAACTGTGGCGCATTTGACAGGTGACTTTGGAGAACTGGGGAGAAAGGAAGAAGTCAGAGACGTAGCTTTACTACTTCATCAATAAATAAGTCAAGAATAATGCAAGCTGAATAATACAAGCCTTGGGTAAGGAAAATAAGGTGTACCTCACTGTTCCCTGCGTCACGTCTTCGCGGGTTGTAAACAGAAACTGAAAGGCGGAAAGAGATAACCATTTTTTACACACTTAAAAACACAAAACCGGATTACTACTACTTAAGATGTTGAATATCTTCCTCTTCATTATAAATTGTGCATCAATTCAATGCGAATAATTGGCATTTTGCAATCGCTATTCAAATCATTGTTGGAGATGGAAGCAAGCAAATGTCATAACTTCGGTTTTGCCCACTTTGATTTTCTTAGTCTTCGGTTTGCAATTTTCATAACATAAAATGGAAACACAGAAGTTAATATATCCGTGGTAATGAGTCAGAGTAGCTTAAGACGACATGTGCGGTTTTCAGATGTCCAATTGGGATTTCTCTACAGTTTGAGAACAACTTCTATGTCACCACCGTTTTAAAACAATGTTCCGTTGGCAAAACATCGCAAGTCTCCTACACACTTATGTTTTTAAATTGCTATTAGCAAAATAACTTAATAGCTAAATTCACGTTTTGAATACATTGATATTCATAATTTTTTTACATATTAAAAGAAAACATAACGTGTATTCAGAAAGTTCATAAACAACAAATTTAGACAAAAACGTCAATATCTCAAAAGCAAGTTTAGGTTGGGTGAGCTAAGTGGGTAGACATTGTGTAGCCATGCCTCACTCAGGTCCCCTGGATTGGACCCATTGTGATGCCCCAAGGGGGTAAAGGCCTCGTGTAAGTGGGTAGACATGGTGTAGCCATGCCTCACTCAGGTCCCCTGGATTGGACCCATTGTGATGCCCCAAGGGGGTAAAAGCCTCGTGTAAGTGGGTAGACATGGTGTAGCCATGCCTCACTCAGGTCCCCTGGATTGGACCCATTGTGATGCTCCAAAGGGGTAAAAGCCTCGTGTAAGTGGGTAGACATGGTGTGGCCTTCCCTCACTCAGGTCCCCTGGATTGGACCCATTGTGATGCTCCAAAGGGGTAAAAGCCTCGTGTACCCTACTTGCACTCCAGTTGGTGTTGTCTACTGCTGAGGCCGAGATCATGCTACTTTTCGTCAGGTGTAGGGGAGATTTTCAATCCAGCCATCCCGAAATCATGACGAACCTGCAAGTAGATGTTAGTGGGATATCTGCAAGTTGTTGGAGATCTTGGAGAAGAATTCTCTCAGAGTCTCAATATGCAAAGGCTGGGGCATTGACTAATATTGTGAGGGGTATCCTCTAACTCTTCTTCGTCCTCAGAGCCCATGCACAGGGTTTCCTGGTAAGGTCCCATTTCGTTCCTATGATATCTCAAATGATTATGACTTTCTCATCATTCTTTTGCTTTATAGAAGGAGTCTTTTGGACCTTGAGCCTCTGCATTCGCGTAGTCTCTCAAGTGGATAGGGAGTTCCATCTTTCATTAGCTAGCTCCATTATAACATCATCCATTTTCTTTTTGACGTTTGCGAGGAGTTCATTAATGCATGGGATTGCCTAGTATAGGTCGGTTACGGACAATTTCTTGTCAAGTTCGTCTGCTACCTCGTTTCCGGTTATGTCCCTATTACCTGGGACCCAGCATAGAGTAATCGAATGCAGCTTGCTAATAACCTTAGCTCTTCTCGGCAGCGTCCGGCTAACTTGGACTTGATTTCTATTGCCGAAATTGCCTTAATGGCCGGTTGACTGTCGATTAGAATGGTAATATCAGCCGGTTGTATTTCCACCAACGATATCACTTCGGCCTCTTCTTTGACCGCCAGGACCTCCGCTTGATCAGGTAGTCTGATATAGCTGTGCAAGTTTAAAACTTCGGAGAAACTGCCTGCGCCTGTGCCCACTTCCATCTTCGATCCATCCGTGTATACATGGATGGAGGTCGAGCTGTGGATGGGTTCATTGGAGTTCCATTCCTCTCTAGTTGGTAAGTAAATGCCACCTAATCGGTCTTTCGGCTAGCGAGGGAGAGGAGTAGTAGTAATATAGGCTAGGTACTCTGTCATTGCCATAGATATATTTTCTTAAAAACCGAACATTTTAGACAATTGCTTACGACCCAACTTGGTTTAGTTAAAAAACGTTTAGATGTATAGATAGATATTTATTTATTTGTTGCTAAGACGTTTGCATAATATATCAAAAATTATAGTAACAAAATTAACATATTTGAAAACAAACATTTTTATGACATTCTATAACCGTAAAGCAAGAAAAATTGTTGAATGTCGCTTTAATTAGAAGTTAATTAGAGAAGTTAATTAGATACAATAAGAATTAAGCCTTGGGAGGGGTGGCCATAAAATCACAGAAGTATTATAAGCAATGTTTGGTAACATAAGTGTGTCAAGAAAGTGAAAAGTGCTATGAGTTAACAAAGAAGTAAAAATGAGGGGACTCAAAGGACAATTTTTAATGCAGTACGTTCTCGATTATAGCAATTCTTCAATTTTGGCAACAGCTAAATTTTTAGTTATTTATTCAGATTCTTTTAAAATGTACATGGTCTGAGTTACCGCACATTATCTTACACAGAGATTTGATACCTAATTGCATCTTTCTACTGAATTCATGATTATATTTGTTTCAAAAGATATAATGAATGTACAAATTAACATTTGAGGAAAAAATAGATTAATAAAAAAACCTCATTTAAGTTAGTAAATAAAAATGTATATTTATGAATTTAAATATGGCAAGAAATAAATTTGTTTAATGCCTTACAGTAAGTATAAAAATTTAATAAATAAGCACATAGATACATGAATAAATAAATAAAGAAATAAATAAGTAAATAAATAAATAGATAAATAAATAGATAAAAAAATAAATAAATAAATATAATAAATAAATATATAATAAATAAATAAATAAATAAATAAATAAGTAAATAAATAAATAAATAAATAAATAGATAAATAAATAAATAGATAAATAAATAAATAAATAAATACTAAATAAACAAAAATGTACATGTATGTGCCTATACGAACAATAAATAAGTACAAACGAATGTTTATGACCAATGTTTCTTGGAATTGCTTGGAAGTATTGCAGATCAATGTCTAAGAAAATAAATTTCTTATTAAAGGGTTTTCGGAGCAGTTGCAGCGACTTACAAATTTTTCGTTAAGTGTGTTTATCCTATCAGAGATCAATTCAACATTCGCTCTTCTATGCAAGGATTTTGTAGAGTAATGCCACGGGAGACTTAGCATCATTTTTATAAGTTTTTTCTGTGCAATTTGTAACTTTGCTATGTGACATTTCGCACAGTTACCCCAGACCGGACACCCATATAAAATTATTGCTTGAAATATTACTTTATAAATTATTATTTTGTTTTCTAGTGATAATAAAGATTTTCTGTTTATGAGTGGATATAGTAGTCTTGTACTTATATTAATTTTGTTTAATGTTTCTTTTGTGTGTTGGTTAAATAATAGTTTTGAGTCCAGATGGATTCCCAGGTACTTTACGCGAGAGCTCCAACCGATTGACACATTATCCACCCGCAACAGCTAAATTTACATCATTATTGACGCAGTAATCGCAAATTTTCAAAACAGAAACTCGGTAAGTTCAACTCTGGTTCGTGTGTCCTTATTCTCGTTTGTTCTGGGTTGTATTTGTGTTTCTAATTTTTCCACTGTCTATTTTAAAACGAAATTTACGAAGTTCCGCAGTAAAATTAGGTCTACCTTCGGTTTTCTACTTCCAACAAGACAATGATCCGAAGCACACCTCATATTTAGTACGCGAATGGTTGCTTTATAACGCTCCAAATCAGCTAAAAACACCCCACAATCGCCGGATCTTAACCCTATTGAACATCTATGGCACGAAATAAAAGTGCGGGTTAAAGAAAGTACCTGCTCCAATAAACAGGAGCTAAAAGCTAAAATTCAGGCAGCTTGGGAAGGGATTCAGACATCTTTTACTGAAAAACTGGTAAAATCCATGCCACGGCGGTTACAAGCTGTCATAGATGCTGAAGGAGGTGCCACGCGTTACTGAAATTTGATTTGTAACTGTTTTTGTTTTGTGTTTTAGTCGTATCTCGAATTTACTTTAAGTGTATGCTCAATTTTGTGTGTTAAAATTAAGTGCCTTTGCTTAGAAATAGTAGATTTTTTTTTTTTAATTTTCATATTTTTGTTTATGGTTTCTAGCAATTGAAATATGTCAATTCGAACTGCATTTAAGTTTTATTAATTAACTACTTTTTGTAAGGCGAAAAAGATAAAAATATGTTTAAGCTGTGAGTGTATGCTCAATTTTGTGAGGTACTGTAAATTGTTTGAATGTGTCTGTCTAATGCATGGGATGGATTTAATTAAAAAATTCTGGAATGTGTTGATCACTTTTGGTAGCAATTGGGATGATGGAGAGGGATTACCTTTAAGAATATTAAGAGCTCAAACTATCACTGAATTTCTGGAAATTTCGCGAAGCGAATCGATTTCCAATAATAAAATTAATAATTGAGAGTCTAAAACAATTCATAATAATGAGGAAAATGAATCAGTTGAACTATTCGGGAAAGTGACACCGATGTCGAGATTTCTAATACAAAAATAAAGACTGAGACGGCCATAAAAAGTTTCAACATTGCCATTCAATGGGATGGAGAAAACCCAAAACTTTTAGACCAGATTATGAATCTTCAGAAACTTCGAGAAATGACTATTTTGAAACATATTAAAAGCTAGAAACTTCAATAGAAAGTAACAAATTGCTTCAAAACTATGTATGATATATAAAGTATGAACGTATATGAAATAATATATATATGAACGTATTATAACAATATCCTTACATCCACGAACATTCGCTTGTTGAGTTGGTGTGTCCTCTTTTCCTTTGTTCAGCAGGGCAATTCATGTGCAATCACAATCTCTATTTTGTTTATCGTTCACATGGTTGGTGGATTCAATAGTTCACAATGCCAGTCAATCGATGAGTTGCCTAAACCACCCCTAAATATTGACTTTGAAAACGAAATATTCTTGAGTGAAGTTTAAGTTCCATCATGCACTTACCTAAACCAGCAGATAAGGTTGCAATGTACAATCGGGCACAAATGAAGGTTTTTCAATTTCAAAATTATAATTATTTATCATTAATACCCCTAATTATCAAAAATGTAAACTTACTAATTATCAATGTTCGTCCGTTTTTCGTTGAGCTATTTCTTGTAATAGTTTTAATTGGAGTGATGATTGTTTTCCAATTGAAAGGATAGATGAATTTACTAGATACTTAAATTCATCTTACCTCTCACTGTTAATTTTATTTATTATATACAATGCATTCTCTATTAGATAACAAAACACTTTTTTATTGGATATAATACATTTTTCTTAATCTTATTAAAAATCAAAACAAAAACAAAAGCAAGTAAATTAATTGAAATTGAATACATATGCTGATAAAATAATTGGTTGCTCATGCATATTTTTTCTTTGTATTTTGGGATTGAAATGATTTTAATGCACTAATGGCAATGATGTACTCTCTGGATTGACACGTAAGCCATAGCAATCGGTGGCTTAAGTTAAACCACTATTTAAGTGGTTAAGTACTTAACTTCCACTGTGAAAACAGACTTTCTATCGATTCTGAGTTTAGCAATGGATCGACACTTAAGTCCACACTATGAAATCGGTCATTAGTCTGTGAACTTATTATAAGGTTGTGTTCATCAATCCCGAATCATAAGTTCATCAGCAAAAGCGGTAGATGTTCCTTTGCAATTAAGGGCTAGCATTGAATTAATGTAGTAAGTAATTCTGAATGATAATCTAATATTTTTTGTATTATAAAATTGAAATATGATGCGAAATTAAACATCGAAGAAGCAAATGAAAATCGACACAAGAATACTCTTTATTATAAGTCAAGCTCCCTAAATTCGAATGAATGTTACATGTTCCCACGGTTAGCGGAAAAGAGGTCAAGTGGCGTGATCAGTATTTTATACAAATACAATCTTACACATTAATGACACTTCTGTTCTAGATAATTAAGATATACATATAATAATGAAGTAAAGATTATTAAGATGTTACAGTAGCTATGTAGCTGCAATACAATGGGGGGCAAAATTATTAGTACGAACTCACGTTAAATGTTTGGTGGCTTACGTTATGCCTAACAAATTCCTTCAAAAATAATACAATCACAACAAATGGGGCTTATAAAGATCATAAGACGGTAGTATTTTGCAGCGGACACGGTTGCAAACTGTGGCCTATCGAAATAAATTAATCATTAAATGCACCAGCAATCGAATTACTGTCGGACTATTGCAAGCATTCACTTGTAACATAGCGAGGTTTTGTAAACCGTGAACATACATTCAGTATTCTGTTTACAATATGCCATTTTTGTTTTGTTTTTTATCACGATAGCCACGACTTCAAAGTAGGGAAGTACTTCGTCTACCTTGCTGCGCGGTAAAAAGTACAAACAACATCAGTACCGTCCTGTAAGACCATGTTGTATCTGTATAACACCTTGACCATCCTACGGGTCCAACGTCTAAGATGACTAGGCCATGGAGAACGTATGGAGAACTCAGCTTCTGCCCGAAAAATCTTAGTCTCTGAGCCTGTGGGACAACGCAACAGAGGACGTTCACGTACAAAGTAGCTCACACAAGCACTGCTGCCGTTTAAGTGACTTGACTGTATCTATTGGAATTTTCAAAAGTTTGACGACAAAAATATACTTTTTGTCACTTCAGGGAACGCGAAAAATGGAACCGGAAAAAAACCTGGGACAACGCTCATGGCATGAAGCAAGCAAAGCAACTCTTGGGTCAATATAACCGAAAGGGGTCTGATGCATGCATTATATCAAGATGAGCAAGAACAACCTCGGGCAACAACAGGGCACTGCAGACTCAGGGAGCACCCAAGGAAACTTGGAGTATCAGAAGAAGGTCTTTGCATATTCTCTGAGGTTTCTAATGAAATTCCAGATCATTTGCTGAGATTTTGTGAGGTACTATCCCAAAAAACACAAAGGTATCTGGGCAAGCACCTATTATCAGAGCAAGGGTTAAAGTCACTAGAGCAAACTGCTTTAGACAGAGATCTCTAGAATAAATATTTTTCACCTCTTCGCAACAGGAGTTCATAACCCTGATTACAACTCGGTAAAGAATTGCATATGAGGAGAATTCTTAAGAAAGTAAAGGTATGAAAGGGGGACACAATAGATTTAGTTTTTACGGATTTCGTTCAACTTTTCTATCCGAAATATGTTACGCCAAGCATTTGCTTCTTTGAAAAAGGAGTTGTGAGATCTTTATACCATTTCATGCACACACGAATGCTCCCAAAAGTTCTTTGGATATCATCTTTAATGAAGTCTGAGAGGATTTTGAGTGCATTGGAACATTCTTTTTTTTGACAATTTAATTCATTTTATTTTCAAAAAACGTTTTACAATGATTATATGTTTCTGCGAAGCCCTATAATGACTTTTCTGCAGAAGATTGTGTTTCAGAGTTCGTTACAGTTAATTTTAGATGAAGTAAGCTTTGTTACATTTTTTCTAAATAATTAAATAAGAAATAAAAGTTTTAATAATTTAGTTGTTTAAATTATTGCTTATAAAAAAATGTTTTATATGTTTTTTTCTGGTTTTGAAGTTTTCTATGTGTCTTAATTCCTGCGGAAGTGTGTTTAGAACTTCAGGTACACTGCATTTCAACTTGCTTGCGCCCGCCTTCTGGTGTTGATCCCATGTTGAATTGGTAAGATAAACCGATTGTCATCGTAGTACTCCAGTATAAGGGTCATCCTAAAGATGTCTTCCACTCGAAGAACTTTAAATCGTTGTAGCTCCGGAACATTACGCTGGTTGAGTAATATTTTCTTCAAAACTGTGCTTAGAAGTTTCTGAAGCTTCTGGATGTGTGTTGCAGATGCATTGCTCCCAAGCAAGTATTCCGTACCTTAATTTGGATTCTACTAAGGCGAAATAGACCTGCTTAAGTACGGATGTTGTAAGGTGGTATTGCAGGTGGGTTAATGCGTATAATGCTTTTCTTAGGCTCACACGCAACCCATTGATGTGCACATCCCAAAGAAAATTCCAATCGATGGTGACCCCGAGATATTTGTATGTCTATACTATGTCGATAGGACAGCTAGTTGAGCTACCACAAGTTTCGTTTTTAAAGTAAATTTTACCGTGTGTAGCCTTGCATTGAGGACTTCGTATGTGCATCATCTTGGTTTTAGATGCATTGATCACTAGGCCATGATAATGGCACCATTTCACAGCGTTGCCGAACTCTTCTTGCATAATTTCTGTTGCCGTATGCAAGGACCTATGACGCACCACTATCGCCATATCATCTGGATATGCAAATGGTACTGCATTTTTGAAGACTCTGAGCGATCATTGGTATACAAAATAAATAGGATTGGTCCCAGCTTTGATCTTTGAGGGGTTCCATACTTAATGTTCTCCTTTTGACTATATATATTGTTGATTTTGACGCAAAAATGTCTGTTTCTTAAACATTCTCTTAGCCAATCTGCCATTAGTCCTCTTATTCCAATATGTTCTAGTGCTTCGATTCGCTTATCGTGGTTCAGTGTATCAAAAGCCTTACTGAAGTCAACGAATATTACTAAGACATGGTGGCTTTTATTTAGGCTCTCATTAATACAATTAGCGAATTCCCCTAACAACTTACCAGTACTCTTATTTTTCTGGAACCCGTACTGGCTTCTGTTCATCAGGGGATTTTTGACATTAAAGTAACCGCCTCATTAATTGATCAATACGATTGCCTGGGATTGTCGTTGTTAATCCCTTTTTAGCAAGTTAAGCAGCTACCTCATTGCCGGATACGTCCATGTCAACAGAGACCTTCTCTGCATAGAATAAATTAGCGTGGACCAATTCCATGCCGATTCATTCCATTCCAAGAAACCAATAAGCAGCTCAGGGCTATCATCGCATAAGACGACGATCGTCTGACCACGTCGTTTCGACGATTGTATTACTTCGTGTAACGCTAAAATAAGTCGACGTCATTTTTGACGATTCACTATTGCTTCGCATAACTCATTGAATTGTCGATTGACAATTAAACGATTGTGATTGAATGATTGCTGTTTGACAATCGTTTCATACTTCGTGGTTGGTTGTTGTTTAGTTTCTTTTTTGAATGTTTTAATAAAAATCGAAAAAAATGCATCGGCATTACAATGTGCCGTTTTTCCATGACGAAGAAAGTGAAAATTCTGTTGGACTAATGCGAAAGCGAATGACGCTTAGAGATGCATCGTATCCTCTTTCACATTTACACGAAAAGGAACAAAATATTATTATTTTAAAACAATAAACTTGCTGAATTGTATTTCGCGTTTTAGTTTTTTTCAACATTTTCGCTTATCAAAAGAGGCGTTTGTACTAGTGCTAGAAACGATAAACCCAAGGAGCGGCTCTCGGTCAACATGTATTCCTTGGACTTGGTGCTACCTTTGAAGTCCTAGCTGGAGGTGGCTACCAATGGTTGGTATGCATCTTCATCCGTCTCACAGTTCGCTCTGTTCGCCTCTCCGTGTACTTCGATCGCACCATAGCAATTCCAACTGCAACCTGTCACAGCAGTACGAAGGGAAGCATTCTGAATTGCTTTTTCCTCCAGCTCGGATATTAGAATTTGATCAGATGGCCCACCCTCTGTTTTTTTTTTACTGAAATCAAATTTTGGCTACATTTCTTTTTACTCGAAATTTGAAATCTATCCATACCTAAGACAAATTTATTTAACTTTTAACTTGAACTTGTGATGATCATTCATGAACTTACTTTCCTCCAAGCAGGTACAGACTTATTGGTTAGCCAAATGGGATTCAGTTTTTGAGCTAAATCTGCCCACAGCTTGTTAAAAGACTGCCTGCCTTGTGTGGTTCTTGGCATGTTATTTTTTCCATTTCAGGATGTATTTGCCTTTTTGTTGGTGACCTAGTGTGTTAATAAATAAATCAATTAATTGACAAAAAGTTATTTAATTACATGTTTTCGAATTTGGATTTCAAATGAATAGGCGAATCATCACCGAATTTTAAGAGTGACAGCATAAATTCCGTTTTCTATACGATATTTAACGTGTTTAGTAGTTCTCAAACTGCCTACTATTTGAACGATTGACGACACGACTGGACAATTCGTAACTGTAGTCTTATGCGAAGCAAACTTTTGATGACGTCCTTTAATACAATCCTTCGAACGACGATCGTCTTAAAAGTTTCGCAATGCCAGCCCAAGTTCAGGACAAAAGACGTGCATCTTTGAACAGTGTTCCAAACAGACATAATCTCTCCAATCCGAGCAACAGAACATAATGCTGACATCAGGGATGCCCTTCAAGCCGGAGCTTTCGACGACCTAATATCCCATTCAAAATATTTCCGGAAATCATTTGAACATGCAAGTCAAACATAATTCTTGTTCAACATTTGACCCCCGTGCCGTCCAGAAGATCCAACATGCCCGAAGAACAGCTGTGATTAGCAGACCACACAACAGACAATTGATAGACAGAGAGTTTGGTAATCATCTCCGCTGACCCGTGACCCCAAGGAAACATCGGCTGCTAAGAGCTATTTCTTGTGTTGTTTACTCCGCAAACGATCTTTGAGATTGAGATTTATTGCTGTCAATTGTGACGTTGTGATAACACCGTGGGCGGTCGTCTCTTATGCGGCATGCTATGAAGGTCAAAACCAGCTCGGCGGTGTAAAGATCATCGCAACGCACGCTTTGCTGTTGTCTCACGGGGCCTTGAAGTCGTATTTCTACGATCTGACGTAATGGGGATATTTGCTGGCCATCGTTGATCTCCGGTGGGACCTGACTCTTTCAATCTCTTCGCACGAAATAAATAACTGAACTTCGTAATTTTTTTTTTAATATATTCTCTTTATTATATATATTCTATTATAATTACGGTTTTAGTTCTTTATTTACTATTAATAATACGGCCGCTGTCTTAAGCAGGGCTGCACCGTACTATCCGGATGAGAGTTTACTATGAACTACCACTCAGATCGAATCGAATGCCCGAAGAAGGTTTTGTTATTTTTAATATTTCAACACGGTCCCCCAATTGACTTGATTGGGCTTACATTCTTCAAGAGGTCAGCCGAATGCATTGGTTTTATTCTCCCTATTTCTCAATAGGTTAACCGAATGCATTGGTTCACTTTCCTTGTTTACTCTTTCGGTCATCGTTACTTTTATGGGTCACATAAAAGTGATGACGATAAGAATTTATGGTGTGCAATTGAAGAATGCAAACACAAGCAAGTATGGTGACACATTGTATATTTTTATTTTTAAGAATTACGACCAATACTTAACTCCTCCTTCCTTAGAGAAAGTTTTCTCCTGGAAATTTTGATTTGAGGGTTTCGTTTGTTTTTTTCCTTGCTCTTCTGTTAAGCTATCAATTTTAATTTTAATTTTACCGGTACTTCTGACATTCTTGTACATTACTATTCCAATGATACTTATACCAATAATAATTATTAACATGGATGTACCAGAGATTAAATAGGTTTTTACTTTGTGGTATTGAACTAATTCTAGGTTATGTCTATTTTCAATTTCTTGTAGTTCCTTAAATTTTGTAAACACCGTATTGATGGTGGCATTTTCTTTCATTATTTCTTCATAATAGAATTGAAATGTATAATTAGTTTCTTTGTTCTTAATTATAGCGTCATTGATTTTAATATTACAATTCTGAATATTAACAATAAGATTTCCAGCAAAAGTTAAATTTCTAGAGTCACAATTATTTTGTACGGTTACATTTTTAGCGTTTTTAATAATATAAGTTCTTTCGTTCAGATTAATAATTTCAAAATTATTATTGATCCTCATTAAACAATTTTGCTTACTAATACAATCATTTCTCTCTTTTAATTCGTTAACATTAATTTTCTCCTCGTTATATTTATACTCTTTTCCTTCGTTTACAATTACAACAAAGGGTTCTAAGTCAACTTCTTGTTTTTCTCGATTTGGTATTGGTACGATTATTTTAATTGGACGTGTTATAATCTCTTCTGGTATTTTCAAAGCTATAATAATGGCATCATCTGTATATTTCATTACCCCTGACTTAATATTTCTTAATTTGCTCCAATTCATATCTGTCATGATTAGTTCGTCCTTAGTGAGTAAGCTAGGGTGGGTTATTCCCATTTTCGCTGCAGCTATCGTGTCTAACAAATTATCAATTACTCTTTCTAACATCTGTAATCTAGTTAGTATTTCGGTTCGTTGTAGGCGTTTAAGTATCGTATTTTGTAACTGTTGGTTTTCATTCTGATAGCGTTCTATTTCTTCCCTATCTCTCAAAACTAAGTCTCTTATGTTTTTTATGTTTCCGTTTAATTGAGTATTAATTTTGATTTGCTTGTTTAGTTCCTGAATTGCATTCTGATTGTTAGTGTCAGTAGCTTTTATGTGTTCTTCTATTTCTTCCCTATCTGAGTTGTCCATAGTACCGAACAACCATTTCTGAGCCGTTCCTACTATATTTACGAGACCTCTTTTTGATCTTGTCTTATGAGGCATGATACTATGTATTTTTGTAAAAATTGTATTACATTCCTTTCTTATTTCTGAGTCTTGTCCTACAATTTCAAATTTTTTTATTTCCTGTAAGGTGTCTATCAACATTTTTATTTTTACTATGTGGATGATGGTTTGGGTTTGGTTGATGATTTCTCCTTCACCCATGCTTATCGTTGTGAATCCGTTGTCACTTTCGATTGGTGTTATTACAAGTGCTGCTTGTACTAGGTTCATTGGTGTCATCAGGAGTAGCAGCATCAGTGTGAGTACCTACAAATTGTCTTGGTCGTTTAATATTTGATGTATGTACTCTATCTAGGTTTTTAAATCGAAAATTGGGTTCATTTTTGTGTCTCACATGTTTATAATTCTTTATATAACCAAATGATCTTCTTTCTATATAATCTTCCCTATCTTGGTTCCTTTTGTTTATAACCTTGGTTTTTTTCATTTTTAGCTTGGTTACTAATGCTTCTATATTTGTATGTTGAGCCTGTTCTGGTGACATACCTATCGTAGTATGATACCTTTTGTTATAGATTTGAAAAGCTCTAAACATTTTGGTATTTACTGATTCTGCCTGGTTCATGCTAAGTAGTATCTCAGCTATAGTACTATGTAAGCGTTCAACGTCTGCATTGCCTGTATGTGAGTTCGGTTTAGTGAAATGCACTTCGATATTTCGTTCCCTAAGAAATTCTCTGATGTATGTTGTATTAAACTCGTTATCCGTAATTATTTTATAGGGTGGACCTTCTCTAGTTAAATGTTCTGTGATAGCGTCTGTTTTGTGAATGTGATTTTTACTTTCAAGTCTGTATACATACCCTTTCTTTGTCAGCTTGTCAATCATTGTCAAAAAAATGTGTTTATGAAAATGGTAGATATCTATGTGAACTATTTCGTTAGGTTTACTAGGTGTTTCTGTTACTTTGAATTTCCCTTGAATAGGTTTCCTCTCGTATTTAGCCTTTTGACATACGTCGCAATTGTTTATAATTTGTGTAATTATCCTTGTAAGTTTAGGGTAGTAAATCTGTTGTTTTAACGTATTGTAGGTCTCTATGATTCCTGAGTGTTGACTTTCCCTGATATGGTATATGGAGACCTGTTTCCTAACTTCCTCCTCCGTCCTTAAGTCTCTAACTCTCCGTGTTAGTTTAATCAATTTAACCTTTCTATTTCCTGACTGCAAGTTCATGAGTAACCGTTGAATTTTGTTAAAGTCAGATTCTTGTACTTCAGAATAAATACCGCTAACTCCTGGGGCAATTTCTTTGAGTTGTTCTGTTATCGTCTCAATAGGGTCCGAGGCTCTGATATATAAAATTCTTTTACCATTTAGTGTTTCCACTTTTGGTTCTTTGTCATAACTCACAATAATTTGTTGTTTATATATATTGACAATACCTTCTTTAATAGGTATGTGATCAGATTGTCCTTCCGCTGTCGATTGACCCGTTCTGCTATCAGAAATTTGATTCACTTCATTGTTTTCTTTCTCAATTCTACTTAAAAAGTCGGCCACTCGATTTTCTTGACCTTTGAGATATTCAATATCGTAATCAAATTCTTGTAATTTAAGTAACCATCGTTGGTTGCGTTGTGAGAACTCTGCACCATTATATTTTTTATTCAAATATTTTATGGGGAGATGATCAGTTGTGATCTTGAATTTATTTCCCCACAGATAGGGTCTTAGTTTGGATACACTCCAGACAATGGCTAGAAATTCTTTATCGGTTACGGAATAATTTCTTTCATGCTCGTTCAGAGTCCTAGAGATATAGCAAACCGGTTGTTTGTCCTGTGTTAGGACAGATCCGATGGCAAAGTTACTGGCATCGGTGTATAAATGAAATGGTTTTTCGAATTCTGGAAATTTTAGGATTGGTTGTGTTATCAATTTGTTTCGGAGTGTTTCAAACGCATTCACGTATTCAGGATCACTAATATTTATTTTGGTGTCCTTTTTGAGATACCTAGTCATTGGATATGCAATTTTTGCATAATCCTGAATGAATTTCCTGTAGTAGCCAGAGGCTCCTAAAAAACTTCTAAGTTGTTTTTCTGTGTGGGGTAGTGGGAGGTTTCTG
This sequence comes from Eristalis intricaria, assembly GCA_964034865.1. NCBI lineage: Eukaryota > Metazoa > Arthropoda > Insecta > Diptera > Syrphidae > Eristalis > Eristalis intricaria. Next base: position 155,473,468 of record OZ035873.1, on the reverse strand, counting down.
ATTATACTGATCTTATTACCATTAGGCATTATTCCCTTTGGTGTTAATATGTGACCTAGGAATTCGGTTTCCTTCTTGAGGAATGAACATTTGCTAATTTGTAGTTTTAAATTATGTTTCTGCAAAACTCGAAGGATGTCTCTGAGGTTTTTCATATGTTCTTTTAGGGACGTGGAGAATATCAAAATGTCATCTAAATAAACGACACAAATTTTGTTTATATATTCTCTTAGTATGTGGTTCATTAGTCGCTGAAAAGTGGCTGGTGCATTTTTAAGTCCAAAAGGCATACGGACATACTCGTATAATCCTTGTGGAGTAATAAACGCAGTTTTCGCTATGTCAGCTGGGTGCATCAAAATTTGATGGTAACCTTTTGCTAAGTCAAGCGTCGAGAAATAGACCGCTTTTCCTAACTTATCGAAGAGGTTTTCTATATTTGGCAGAGGAAATCTGTCATCTTCAGTAATTTCATTTAAAGCCCTATAGTCAACACAAATGCGGTACTGTACTTGACCATCTTTGTCTGGCTTTTTAGCAACTACAACGATCGGAGAAGCATGTCTACTCATGCTTCTTCTTATGATACCTTGTTTTTCCATCTCTTTGATTTGCTTAGCTACTTCTTCTTCGTGTTTCTTTGGTAATCGGTAACTTTTTGCATGTAGTGGTTTGTCTTCTTTAAGGTGAATTTCATGTTTTATTTCCGAGGTATGAGTTAACATGTCGCCTTCCTTATATTGGATGTTTCTAAATTCGTCTAGCAGTGAGGTCAATGCTGTCGTTTCTTCGCGATTAAGGCTGCCGAAGTCAGGATTGCCTTCCTCTAGGTAGTTGCATGCCAACTCGTGTCCTCGTTCTATCTTTAGAATGGTCTGATTTTTTAAAGTTATAGTTCCTTTCTCAAAATCAATGGTTTCAATGATATTTTTAAGGACATCCATTCCTAGGAGTATCGTATAGTTTTTATTTTCTAAAGCCTGAGCGTAAGCTTTAATAAAAGTATTATCGCTGTAACCGAATTCTTTTGGTATTGGAAACTGAATTATTGCAGTATTCCTGATTACGCTACTATTAATGGTCTTTATCTCTAGCTGTCGGGTGTCTAGAATTTTATACGGTGTCATGTCGAGTTTACTAGTATTTATGATAGTCATAGCACTGCCAGTGTCTACTAAAATATAGTGTCGTTGGTTCTGAATTTCAGTGGCGACTGTCATTAATTGTCCGAGGCTCAGTTCAGAAAAACCGGCGGTTCTACTGAGTTAATGTCCTGACGGATCGGTTCCTGACTTGTTTGGATATTATTGGTATCCATTGGTTCTAGTCTATTCTGTCTATTCTGTATGGAGTGGTTCTGGAAAGGTCTCTGTGAAGTAGTGTGATTTTGGTAACGATACTCATTTTGTCTAAACCTTCCCGAATGATTTTGTCCACCAAAATTATTATTGTGACCATTATTGTAACTGGGTCGTCGTTCCTTGTCGGGGAGACTAAACCTATGATTTTTGTTTTGGTTATTGTAATTTGCCGTGGTTCTAACTATTTCACTATTCCTTAAATTTCCATTATCGTATCCTATGTAGGAGAATAAAATACTCTTTATTTCATGTAAATCATACAGATTCCTAATTTCTCTGGCTAAATTCCCTATTGTTAATTCTCGTATTTTGTTTATTATAATATTATAGTACAATAGTTTTTCTTGTTCCTGATTGTCACAGAATACTACATATGTATTTACTTTGCTTAAAAGGTATTCTAATTTATTGGTCAAATCATATATTGAACTCACTTTCATATTGCTGATTTCCTTCGTAAGATCGCTGTTGCTGATGACCGGTCGATAGTGTTGTTTAAATAACTCCTTCGCCTGTTCCCACGAAGTGACTCCATTGATGATCAGTAGGTCCATAGCTCGACCTTTGATTTTCACTTGTTGTATGATGTTCCAGGTGGCTTGGTAATCTCCAATAGTATTCCGAAGGTGGTTCTCTATCATTACGATGAAGTGCATTAGGGATTCGCTATCCCCATCGAATTCGGGTAAGTATTGAATTTCCCGTAACACGTTGCTCCCATGACTCGGCTGTGGTATTCTCGCCACTATAGCCATTATACTATTTAGGATATCCCGGTTGGATACCTCAGGGATGACGTTTGGATTTTCTGCCATATTTCCCGTTTCACTATTACTATATGCCAACAACTTCCACTACGGTTTTAGAAGGGTTTCACTATACACAATCTTTTCCCGTGTTTTTTTTTTTTTTTTTCGTTCGTCGAAAATTGCGGTTAAGGAAATGCGAATTGAACTTTCTCAATGTGGATCAGGATAGTTGTACCTGATCCTACCGACTGCGCCAAATAAATAACTGAACTTCGTAATTTTTTTTTTAATATATTCTCTTTATTATATATATTCTATTATAATTACGGTTTTAGTTCTTTATTTACTATTAATAATACGGCCGCTGTCTTAAGCAGGGCTGCACCGTACTATCCGGATGAGAGTTTACTATGAACTACCACTCAGATCGAATCGAATGCCCGAAGAAGGTTTTGTTATTTTTAATATTTCAACACGGTCCCCCAATTGACTTGATTGGGCTTACATTCTTCAAGAGGTCAGCCGAATGCATTGGTTTTATTCTCCCTATTTCTCAATAGGTTAACCGAATGCATTGGTTCACTTTCCTTGTTTACTCTTTCGGTCATCGTTACTTTTATGGGTCACATAAAAGTGATGACGATAAGAATTTATGGTGTGCAATTGAAGAATGCAAACACAAGCAAGTATGGTGACACATTGTATATTTTTATTTTTAAGAATTACGACCAATACTTAACTCACGTGCTGTGGCACTGATTGCCACGAAGCTTGGAGATAGCGAGGTGCACTCGAGGATTGCTCATGCATTTGAATTGTGTGCGTTCGTCGTTTGGTTGGGAAGATAGGCGGGGATCTGTTCATATTTATTTTTCGGCGCCAACCGTCCACATTCGACAACAAGCCCTCCAGACAGTCGCCAGAGCATACGAGCTGCCTCCAAAAACACTCAAAATGACAAGTGCCTGCTGCTTGTCATCGCATCGATCCAAAACAAAGTTGCCATCTCTTTCTCGCCGTGAAACGTGAAGCGTCCATCAGTGCCAAAAAAATATCTAATACTTAGTCACGGTACGAGAACGAGATTAGGCATTCAGTTGCTTCGACACTCGCTTGTCCGCCAGACGCAAGTACTCCCAGATTTGTTATTTTCTAATTCATCAAACTGCGCTACAATTGCTTATCACCGTCGATGCTGACCCCGTGGCCTTAGAGTAAATCGATTCCGTTTTATGAATATAAATACCTTTCCCGAAAACCTTTTCGCCACCAGTCGCCTACAACCGCTTAGCCAAACCACACCAACATGAAGTGCGCCATATTTGCGGTTATCGCCCTTATTGCCCTTGTAAGTACAAGTACAGTTTACACGTCGAATGTTTGATCAGCACGAATTGCAACAAATATTGACTCGATTCCAGGTTGCAGCCGAAGAGGAATGGAAGCCCGTCGCCGATGTGGAAGTGCTGAAACAAATTCACGAAGACTGCAGCAGAGAGTGCGGCCTCACAACGCGACAAATCGAAGCGATCATCAACAAGGAGCGTCCCGATGAGGAGGAGGTGCATGCGTACGTCCTCTGCGCCGTGAAGACAATTGGAGTCTTCTCCGAAGACAAGGGCTACAACCTTGATCGTGTGATGGCGCAATTTGACTCCCTTTTCTATGAAGCCGAGCGCGTGCGTCACATGGTCGCCAATTGTATCGATAGCAATGAAGAGCAGAGCTCGGCAGCGGTATGGGCTTATCGTGGCCAGAAGTGTATGATGGAAAGCAAACTCGCCGGATTGCTGCGGTCGGGGAAGAAGCATTAGTAGACGTTGGGAGTGAAACTTGTGAATCTACATCAACTGTTGATGTGGACAGTAAAATTGATTGTCTATGAGTTGTGCTTTTATTTGAGTGACGAGTGGTGATGCAACGATGCTTGCAGACCACAGTGTGATCATGATTTGAATCTAAAGGATGTCGGAGGGTGTGGTTGTTTGTACGAAAACCGCATGGAAGTGCGTCGCTTGAGTGAATGTGTTTACAAATATTATATTTAAGAATCTGGCTTTAAATGTGTGTACTCGTCGTTGTTAAGTGGTGTAGTAAAATTGTTAGGATTACCTTAAGTTACTGGTGTTTCATTTTATTTTGGCTTTGCAGGCTGCTTAAGTCTATGTGGCATTCAAGTTGAGTGAAGAACTCTTTTGACGAAGCTCTTAATCTTCTTAATTTCTTCCAAATGAAGTTTATTTTAGAGTCGTTCGTTCGAATCTCGAGAGGTCGTGATCTGCATCATGTGGAGATGCAGATGGAAGCTCAAGAATTACTGATCATGTCCATCAAGAGTTTCGCTAATCATTTTGTATATTTGTAATTTTGTGCATTTTTTGAAAAAGCTCGAAACTAACTGAAGTTTAATCTTGTGCTATTCAATGCAATCTTAAGAAATCGTGTTCAGTGTAGTTCGCCTGCATTTTTTGCGGTTTCCAGCCAGACCCTGCTCGTTGAAGCAACATCGGATTTTGGGTCTTTCTGGTCTGGACTTCTTCTGGTCTTGCTACTATTGACTAAGGTCGGCAACTGAAGTTCGACCTTACATACAAATTTATTAACTCGATTTTAACCCTATTTTGACCAAGCTATGACAAAAAAAATGTTTTTTCTTGACAGTTTTCACGTTTTTGAAGTTTAACTCCGTCTGGAGTTTCCAAAGGACTTCCAAGTACAATTTTTTCTCTTAATTAGGAGAACCATCGGGCCATAACTTCTTACAGCCCGACGGTACTTACAAGTCCACTTTATTGTTTCAGTTGAAAATACATCAAGAATAAAAGACTCTATATATAAAAATCAATGTGTTTGTTTATTAGATATATATAAATATGTAAGTGGATATTTATGTGTTGTTATTGCAAAAAATCTTACTCATTCACTGCATTGTGATTGGATTGATTGTAATCCTAACTAATATTATAAATGCGAAAGTAACTCTGTCTGTTACACATTCACGTCTAAACCAATGAACCGATTATGATGAAATCTGGTAGAGAGATAGATTCGATATTGGAGATGCACTTAGTCTACTAATTCCTGGTCTAAGTGGGAAATGGGGGCAAAAACCGCATTTTTTCATCTTCACACAGTCCTGTGTGTCCTTGGCTCCTTAATGGCTTATCGGGTTGAGAAACTAAAAAAATGCTTTTTAGTAAGCTTATCCCTTATTCATCCATCAGCTGAACAATGCTCAAAAGGATGCAACTAATTATCGTTTAAAAATGTCCATCATTAGAGACCATCGGCAACAATCAACCAGCAGTGGCGACTATTGACATGGTGTGTGTGCATGCAGTAGCAAATTTAACATGTTACTGCGTGCTTAAAACTACACACACAAACCATGCCAATGGTCGGTCGCCACTGCTGATTGATTGCTTTCGATAGCCAGACTACGGTGTGGTACTGCCAAATATAATTTCTTAATGCGGCCTATAATAATTTAATTTACAATGACGCCTAAACGAAGGTTGAAGACCAAGTGATAGCTATTACTGGAAAGAATTTATCTGATCTTGGGATGAGCAGATCACAAAGAATTGGGGAAGTAAGTAGTGATTTAATGCGAGAACTAGATTACGATACTGATTCCTTAAAAAGCCAAATAATGGATGGCGTTCCACCACGGACAAGGATTAATCTTTGATAAAGTTATTAAAAAAATTGAAATGGCGAAGGTGGTTTGTTCCTTTTGGATGCTCCAGGAGACACTGGCAAAACCTTTATTTTAAATTTACTATTAGCACAAGTCAGGCAAGATAAACAAATAGCTGTTGCAGTAGCTTCCTCTGGAATAGCTGCCACGCTACTCAATGGGGAACGAACGGCGCACTCAGTTATTAAATTACCTTTGGACTTAGCTCATGATGAAATACCAGTTTGTAACATTAGCAACAACAGTGAGCGTGGACGAATGTTGCAAGAGTGTATGACTGTTGGATTGGGGTGAATGTCCGCTGTCTCATAAAAGAACAATCGAAGCCCTAGATCGCACAATGAAATATATTAAGAGCAACCACAGTATTATGGAAGGGATGGTGGTGCCTTTAGCTGGTGACTTTGGACAAACTCTAGGGGCACCCTAGCGGATGAAATAAATGCCTGTTTGAAAGCGTCTACATATATTATGGGTACAGGTAAAAATTTTCGTTTGACTATAAATATGCGAGTTCAACTGCACAAGGATGCACAATCAGGGCAATATGAGACTGCTCTTCTGAAACTCGGAGAAGATCGTATAGCGACAGACAGAAACGATATGATTACACAGAGCCGTGAATTCTGTCAAATTGTCGATAATATAGATGATTTGAAAAATAATGTCCATCCCGATCCAAAATAGATATGAGCGAGAATGGTTGTGCGAAAGGGCAATTTTAGGGCCGACAAAATGAGATAGTGTGACGGATAAACGAACAAATTATGTCATACGTGGAGGAGGATGTTGTCGAGTATCTCTCGGTAGACAATGTTATGACACTAAAGTAACGTCGTACCCATTAGAATTTTTGAATTCTTTCGAATTATCAGGAGTGCCTTCTCATAAGTTGAGGTTAAAAGTTGGTGTTCCGGTCCTGTTAATGAGAAACCTTGACGCACCGAGGCCATGTAATGATACACGGCTACAAGTTACTCAATTAGGACGCAATATTATAAAAGCAATAATTATGACTGGAATGGCAAAAGGACAAAATGTCTCAATTCCCCTTATTCCAATAATTCCGACTGATTTACTCTCTTTCAGTTTAAAAGAGTGCAGTTTCCCCTAAAATCAGGATTTGCAATGACAATAAATAAAGCTCTAGGACAAACGTAGCAGGTATACATTCACAAAAACCCTGTTTTTTCCCATCGGCAACTCTATGTGGAGTGCTCACGAGTATCGTGCCCGCAACATCTTTATGTTTTAGCAGAGGTTGGCAAAACGAAAAAATTAGTTTTAAGAAATGTGTTAAAATAAGATATTTATAATAAATCACGTATTGTATTATCCGGAAAATTTGTATCCTAAAATGAAAAAGACTAAAGCTAGTCTGCATATTACTAGTTTATATAGACTAGTGAAAGCTAGTCTGCATATGTGTACAGTCGAACCTCCATACTTCGATTAGTCAGATTAACAAATATTTCGTCTGATTTATGTAATGTCCGTAGCACATAGCATATTCGCCTTACAGAGGCCTGATTGTATAAATATCTCCATACAAACAATTTCTGCTGAGAGGACATTTTCATGGCTATGTAATATCCATATACTATTCATTACTTAATTCCATATTCGCATATGGACTCTGAAAATCTCTGAATATATAAAATTCAATGTTAGTTTGTTTGTCTCTTATAGACTCTTAAATGCGAAGAGATAGAAGAATGATGTCTTTGGCAACTTTGTTCTGAATTCTTTCTTATTTTTTTCATTTTTCATTTATTTTTTATATTATAATAATAATAGCAGATCCTCAAGGAACTAACAGGAATTGCACTTACCTCTACTTTCAGATTCATTTCGGGATGGCTGGACACCGCAGGAGCAACAACATTCCAAGAACGAGGAAGGCAGTATGAAATAGGAACATAGGGGTTATTTCTTCACCATTAGCATGTCAATGGGTCCAACTGGATCTACTTGACACGTGACCCGTACGTATTGTGCAGCTAAGGAAGGTGTTGCTATTGTGGAACCGACGAAATCTGACCATGAAAAAAGCCTTTTTGGCCAAGTGAACCCGAAAGTTCGCATTTCACCCCAAATAGTCCACATGCTTATCATACCTTGGTAACTAAATTACTGGGTCTTGCTGCAGGTGTTTTCTGGAAAAGGAGAGTCAATGTCGAAATAGACGCATGTGCAAGATTTCGAAGCAAATATATTGATATCTTCTCAAGCGTTTGTAACGAAATGGTCAAAGTGCGATTTTAAATGAGCCTAAATTGCTGCTTTGTAAGATGCTTTACTTGAAATGATAACCAACGGCAGATGGGTAAAGTGATGAATGAGTATAGAAGTGTAATTTAGCACGAAGACAGAATACCGATTTAGTGTCTCTAGAATCGTAGCGGATATATAGATAGTTTTCTCGACGAACGTAACATTATTCCAAATGTGCAGGTTATGTTTTAAAAACCATCCCTCAAACCATCAAACAATCTGAGACAAAAGAAATAGTTGAACATTATTTTAGAGGCAGCATTCGATTCTATTTGGCATTATGGACTTATTTGTCATTTTGTAAGAAGAAACTGAACCCACCCCTCTCCCAACCACAAGGAATGGATTTTAATGCATAAAAACGAACAACATAGCGAGAACAATAAAATTTAATGAAAATGAAGGAAGTAATAGTATACAATAAAGAGTAAAATTAAAAATAATCATCTTTAAGGGCTCCCGGGATTGTCTTTAACGTTGGTCGAGTGGGAATAATAATACGTTTATGTGGGATAGGTCAGTGTTGCATTAAAGCTCGTTTGCGAAAGGCCGAATTGCCCGCATTTATTGGATATTGTTTATTGAAATTATACACACACGTGGCGTAGTGGTAAGTGAGTCGACTCCTACGCAGAGGGTGCCAGGATCGATACCCGAATTTATCACCTATCATAATTCACGGCTCCACCTCTTTCGAGTCACTGACAATGCTCAAAGAGTATTCATGTCTAGAAAAAGTTTCTCAACATCGCCGTTCGGGGTCGGCATTAAACTGTAGGTCCCTTCCACTCGTGAAAGAACAATAGCACGCACAATACGAGTGGTTGCTGAGAAGCTAGGCCCAGGTCCGCCTCGGACTGCAGCGCCACCCATATTATTATTATTAAATTGAAATTATGCTAGTCATCAATAGAGACACCTGAAGGCCTCTTCAAAAATGTCTATTCTGGTATTTTTTGAGTTTTGTGCGTGCTCTGATAGTCTGATTTCTCAACTCACGCTTTGCCCATTTTCAAAATCTTAGGGTTTGAATATTTATGCAAACAAAGGTGTAGTTACATACTTGTTTCAGGAATGAAAAGCAAAATAGCCACTTCTTTAAAAAAAAAAAACAAACAAAATACAGTACAAACTCGATTTAGGCAGCTGCTCGAGTTTCGCAAGACTAAAATATTCACTTTCCTCACACAAGAAAAAAATGAAGCATTTGCCCGATTTCACAGTGCAACCTTACCGCTAAGTGTAGGATCGAGCTTAAACTTCACTCAAGCAATTTCTTTGTTTTCACAGTCAATATTTAAGGGTGGTTTAGGTAAGCCATGGATTGACTGGCACTGTGACCTATTGAATGCGAAGAAAGAACTCTGAAACTAATGTGTTTTGTTGGCGAAGAGAGTTAATGCAGGTTGTGTGTTCGAAACCGTGTGGGAGCAATTTTTTTTTTGTTTTTTATATGCAATAAAATAAAAAAAATAATATAAAAAAAATGTTTTCTTTGTTTTGTATGAATAAGGATTATATATCCTAATGTATTCTATTTCCAATGAAAATAATTAAATTATACTTAATAAAAGTGAATATTATGTAATATAATTAAATAATAATTGATTACATAAAAGCTTATGACATTGTTTCCGTCGTAGGAGAGGTTTTCCTATTTTTTTGTGTGCTTTCTATTCTCTTCAGGAGCATTGCCAGACACAATAAGTGGTTGCTTCTGAGGGTTTTTCTTTGTATTTTGGGATTGAAGTGATTTTAATGCACTAGTGTTATGTGTTATGTACTCTCTGGATTGACACTTGTCATGGCAATCGGTGGCTTAACTTAAACCGCTATTTAAGTGGAATCTATCACTTAACTTCCACTGCGAAAACGAAATTTCAATTGATTCTGAGTTAAGCAATGGATCGACATATAAGTTCACACTATCAAATCGGGCAATAATGGTTTTAAAAACTACCTTTCATTTTCTGATTTTAAAAAATGTGTTCAACAATAATGATTCGTTTTCGTTTCAGTATGTGTTTTTTATGACAGCCATTTTGACTGTAATTTCTTATTAAAAATATGTGACCCAGTAAGTGCAAAAACCTCGGTTATCGAGGTTGTACTGCAACTCCCTTCAAAAAACACCAAGATTCCCATTTATAATATACAATATACATTTTTCTCATGTTGAGTAATGTTTTCCTACAATTGTTCCTACCGCCTAAACGGGGCGAGATGGACCCCTCGTCCCTACCATAGTAAAAAATGCTTGTTTTCGAGGCCTCTACAAAATATTGTTAGTAATTATTGGCGACAATGTTATCGTAATCGTGCCCGGCAGCAAAGCAACTTGAGAGGTTCCAGCGGACATCCATCCTCTATCTCGTCTTCTCTAAAATGTATACTTTCATAATTTTTATAAATTTTTCGAAAACTTTACTTATTCTTGGCAAAAGAGGAATCGGCCTATAATTTCCTATTTCAGTTAGAAATAATAATATGTATGGCGCGTCAATCCCAAGAGGATCGAGATGGAGGAGTAGATAGCGTCTCATAAACACTTTTGCCGAATTTTGGGTATGTGTTTTAAGATTTTCCATATCCCATGGTGGCGAAAATGATGTAAAAAAGCATTTTCAAAGTGAGCGTCATAAGACATTCATATTAAATTCAACAGCATCAATATCGAAGGGAATTTCATCATTCAAAATTGCACAAAATATTCTGGCTCCTGCCTCGAGGAAAAATTATTATATTTTTTGTTTGCTTTTTTAATTGGGTGTCCCTACGCGAAATTTTTGAAATTTGGCATCCCTACTCTTAACAATCTCTTTCTATAAGAAGGCTTCATTGAAAGTGCTCTGGGCATAATTTGTGAAACAAAGGAAGAAAAACAATTTTATTTGTATTTCTTTATGTCAAACTTTTGACATAAACCTTGAGAAATTGATATCTTATAAAGGGTGGTCCAACCTATATTAATTGTGAGTCACACCTTTACGTCAAGTTTTCTTGCCCAATTTAATTTGACCTTTCTTTGTTTCAGTGTTTCACAATTCCAACCATGGATATTCCTATCCACATGGATGCAACCACAACCATGGATATTCGATCCACACGATTGATCAGAGCGTTAAGATTTACAAAGCCTTTTACAAAAATGGGCGTTCAAAAAAAATGGATTTCGTTCACTCCGTGATTTTTTTGGTCAGAATAATGGACCAAATATGTCCACAATCAGTAGAAATGTGCGCAATTTTTAGCAAACCTGGTCTGTATGTGTTCGTTCTGCGGTTTATGGGCGGGCGGCGTCATCGGGCCACTTTTCTTCGAAAATGTGTAATACTGGAAATGGTGGTCGCTATCTCGGGATGATAACGGACTAATTGTGCCCAGAAATTGAAGATATGGTCCTGGGCGATATGTGCTTTCAACAGGATGGTGGCACGTTCGAAAACGACTAGATGGCGCAGTAAGTACAGTGCCTGCCCCCGTGTTAGCGGGGACCCCTGTTCAAATCCCAGTGAAAGCAAAGTTAATACCCATTTATTTGGTTTTCAAATCTGGTCCAGTCAGGATTTGCCGTTGGGATCAAATTAACGGCACTATCACTGGAATAGTCAAACAGTGGTAGTGGTCTGACAATGGGTATCACAATGGACCAATACGGTCTGAGTGTGCTGGTGAATGCACTAGCAGCACCCCTACCTAACCTATCTCACCTCGTGGGGATATTGATTGTCCGCCACGATTATATTCTTTAACTGTGAACTTCTTTCTTTAAAGAATATTCCAAAGAAAAAGTGTACGTCAATAATCAATGAACAATTCAAGAAGTAAAGGATGAGATAAATCGGCACATTAACGACTTCGAACCTCAATTTTGCTTCAAAGTTATTGAAAATATAAGCCGTCGGATAGAGGAATGCCACCGAAGATGTGGCGAGCATTTAACCGATATTCTGTTTCACACATAATTGTCATAGATCCTTCTATCATAATAAAAAATATTCTTTTTCTTCTTCTTTATTTGGCGCTACAGTCCGGGGTGAACCTGGGCCTCAACCAACAAGCCTCTCCAGCTAGCACGGTCTCTGGCTAGCTATCTCCAGTGTCGCACGCCAAGTTGGTTGAGGTCCTTCTCCACCTGGGTGCGCCACCTTAAACGCGAGCGTCCTCTGTTGCGTTGTCCCACGGATTCGGAGTCGAAGACTCTCCGGGCCGGAGCTGAGTTGTCCATACGCTCTATATGGTCTAGCCATCTTAGGCGTTGAATCCGTAGACGCCTGACTAGACTCATGTCGCTGTGCAGCCCGTACAGTTCGTGGTTGAATCTTCTCCTCCAGAAACCGTCAACGCAAACAGGACCAAAGATCGCACGCAGAGCTTTTCTCTCGAAGATACCAAGGACTTCCTCATCCGCTTTTGAGATTGTCCATGCCTCCGCGCCGTACAGCAGGACTGGGATGATCAAGGTCTTGTATAAGGTCAGCTTGGTCCTTCGAGAGATGGCTCTACTACTCAATTGCCTCTTGAGCCCATAGAAACAGCGGTTGGCAAGACTTACTCTGCGTTTGATCTCAGTACTGATGTTGTTTGTACTGTTCACTTGCGAGCCGAGGTAGACGAAGTCCTTGACTACCTCGAAGTTATAGCTGCCTATGGTGACGTTTTGGCCAAGTCGTGCGTCCTTTCTCGATGATAGCATATACTTCGTTTTGCCCTCGATCACCACTAAACCCATTTTAGCTGCTTCCGCCTCAATGCCAGCAATTGCCTCATTGACGGCTCGCTGTGTTCTGCCAATTACGTCAATGTCATCCGCGTATGTTAACAGTTGTACGGACTTCTGGAAGATCATGCTTCTAGTGTTGGCGTGTGAGTCTTGCACGATGTTTTCCAGGATGGTGTTAAAGAAGTTCATGACACGCCTTGTCTAAAACCTTTTTTGACATTGAAGGACTCGGTCATATGCTATCATATGTGGCCTTGAAATCGACAAAGAGGTGGTGGGTGTCGATTTGCATTTCTTGGGTCTTTTCCTGGACGTCAAACCATGGTGTCTATTCTCGACGTCGTCGATCTCTTGATATCCGAGTTCTTACCTTGGCTACAACAAGGAAATGATGCGAGTCGATGTTGGCTCCTCGGAATGTTCTGACATCGAGAATGCTGGAGGAGTGTCTGACGTTGATAGCAATGTGATCAATCTGGTTGACGGTTGATTGATCAGGGGACCGCCAGGTGCCTTTATGGATGTTGAGGTGTGGGAACCGCATGCTAGCTACATAGAGATTACGTCCCGTGACAAAGTCCACCAGCCTGAGTCCGTTATCGGATGTGGTGTTGTGCAGGCTGTGTTTCCCGATGATTTTGACAAGGATGTCTTCCTTACCGAGCTTTGCATTAAAATCTCCTAGAACGATCTTGGTGTCGAAGCTGGGGCACTGATCGTAAGTCCTTTCTAGGAAATCATAGAAGGCATCCTTGCTGTTGTTATCTTTGTCCTCTGTCGGGGCGTGGGCGCAAATCTGGCTGATGTTGCCGAATTTAGAATTGATGCGGATTGTCATGAGACGTTCGCTTTTACAGACAAAGCTTAAGACTTTTTGCCTAAGTCTGCCTCGAACAACAAATCCACATCCAAATAAGCGCCTATCCCTGTTGCAATCACAATAGTAGATGTCGCAGTTTCATCCTGTTTTTGCCCGACCCATTCCACCGTACTTCCTAAATTGCGGTAACTTCTGCTTTGTAGCAGTCCACGGCCACCCCGAGTTCTTCGACTGCACGTGGTCTGTTAAGGGACCTCTGCTGGGGTCGTCAACATTAATTCCCTCCGTATCCGGGGCTGTTGGTTGTCTCTGAACCATCAAATTTTAACGTTGTGAGGGAGTTAACGTCACGCACAACCCCAAACCACAACCCCCAACAACTTCTTTAACCCTCGGGCGGAGGGTCCGGGTTTATCCAGTGTCGGTAACCTCGCTGAGGCTGTGAGCGCCGCCGTTGTCCCTAAAACTATAGGGATCTTCCGACGCCATCTTAATTCGAAGGCCCCTACATGGCCTTGAAAAGAACCTTCTAGACCTGTGCTCCGAAAATGTTGAAATAGCTGTAGAAGGACTGCGCACCAGGTAGCTTCTTCTGACTGTACCTTCTCCTCCGCCGCCATCCATAAAGAGAGATGAGCCCTGGTACAGGCTCACTCTCCCCCCTCTCTCGTCTGCAGCCGCCAGCGAAGTCCCACGGGGGTTGGTTACCCCATCTTTGATCGAAGGTGCTCGGCTCCCAGATTTCACCACGTGGGGGTGAGAGTAGGAGTTCGCTGTGCAGACGCTAGTGCAGCACGAAGCGCCATATCAACGCTTTGAATAATATTATAATATTACATTTTGAAATCAAGTTGAAAATTCACCTCTCTCTTCCCTGTAGCGACACTGATGTTTTTAATGAACGTTTTTAGGGGCTTCTCCTTCAAATTACTTCTGTTATATATTATTTAAGAACTTTTATTAATATTTTAGTAGTAAGGTAATAATACCGAATCTCTGTAAACAAAGAATGTAATGTATAAACATTGTAAAATTACTGCCACAAACAAACTAACAACTAACATTTAACATAATATTATATTATATATATTATAAGATAATTGTCTGAAAACTTTTTTTATTTACAATTATCATCCTGCGTTCTAGTTGGATCACCCTTTATAAGTAGATTACGTATCCATTCACATATTTAAATCCATTATTGGAATTTATATTGAATATAGGTTTCTTTTTTATATATACTTAATTGTGTCTTCAATTAAGTAACAAGTTATTTAAACAGTATTAGCTTAAAGTTAGTACTAAAAGAGCCATTATGTATGTAATTTGTGCCTGGAGTAACCACAGAATTTAAAAATATATATACATAGTTAACAACAAATTTATATTTTTTACTGAATAACCGCAACCGGAAATACATATGCGATAATGAAGTACCTGTTGTCTCACATCCACTTCCGCCGTCCTGCTTTATATTCGTTGTTTAGGTTGCTATAGGTTATACTGTCCGACATATCGATAAACTATTTTCTTGCTCTTTAACAGCTTTAACATATTTCAGTTTCATTCATTGCAACTGTAGCAATTGCTACGGCAAGTACTTCCTTATCGCATATGTTTCTTAATTGTATGTGCATGAGTGTATATTTGCTTAAATTAAAATTAAATTCATGAATTTAATTAAAATTAAATTCATGAATTTAATTAAAATTAAATTCATGAACGCAAACAAATATTTAATGTCTCAAAAAAGATAACTGAAACTAGTACAGCAGGACGCTGCTGGGCAGTAGAGTCTGATACTCACTCGTCTCTGAGAGTCTATTTATTCTCAGAGTCTGAACTTTTTAACGATTTTCACAGCCATACACGGAGATGGAGATGGGTAGGTAAGGGAGGCAAAACATCCACAACCAAACCAAACGTTATCAAGCGGAAAAACCCATTTTATTGATCAACACTTTGTCTTTCGAAGTGCAAGCATCACAAGCATCACTTCACCTTACAGGAACCTCAACCCAATAAGCTTGATTTAAAGAAAACGACTCTCTCCAACCCCTTAGGCGTTGGTCACGCCCTACTTTTGCAATCCCTCGATTTTATTGCTCATAATGCATTTGAAACCACGGAATGCCCGTATCGCAGGCGCATCCTTCGGATCACTGCTAGCGACACAATTTGTTATAATGTTTCGCAGTCTTTCTGTGGCAACATTCATGGCGGCGAATTGTGCGAAGATTCTGTCGGCGTAGAAACCGTTCTCCTCGGTGAAAATTCCGGCCTTCGTGACAAAACAGAGAACGTGTTCGTGTGCTTCCTTCACATCCGGAAACTGGGTTTTTCGAATCTGTTCAAGTAGTTCGTCTGAAAGTGGGTACTCTTGCAAGCAGGTTTCGAGAATTTTCGAATTCGTCTGCTTATCTATTATCGGTTTCCATTCCTCATCCGCTGCAACCTGAACCAACAAATTATTTTATTTAATTTAATGCCTAACAACTGCACTTACAATGACGAGGAAGGCGATAATCCCAACCATTAGGTACTTCATGGCGATGATGTTCAATTCTAGCTAGTTGAGGCACGACTAGTGTTATTGATGCTTTTTTCAAACTATTTATATTTACATTCAAGAGATTAATTTGAGTCTACATTCACGGTCAGAGGGTAAGTTTGTTAGAAGATAAGACTTGGGGGAGACACACATTGGATTTGAAAATATATGGCATTACTATCAGTCACGTTTCGAGGAGTGGAGTACATATCAAACCCTTCATCGTTGCATTTTATTATTACTGTTGAAAGTATTTTGCACTGCGACTTTCAGATCTATTGCGATCCCTTTTAATACATTTGCTTTCTTAAGAGTTCACTTCGCATTCATTTCTTCTGTAGCGCGAAGGTGGAAGAAATTTATTCTAGAGAATTCTCTCTAAGGATGTTTCCTTTAGGAATCTGAGAATGAGAGCTAGTTCTAGTGACTTGAATTCTTTCTCTGATATTACGTGCTTGCCCAGACGTCAATGTCTTTTGTGCTCTAACGCCTTACAAAATTTCAGTTCGTGTCCTAGAATTTCGTTGCAATCTCTGCAGAATCTCATCATCTCCTAGTTTCCTTAGGTACTCCCTGAGTCTGCAGTGCCCTACAGAGGTTGTTCTTGCTCATCTTGATATAATGCATGCTTCAAACCTCTTCCGGTTATATTCACCCAAGATTTTCTTGGCCTGCTTGATACCATGAACGTTTTATCAAGGAATCTGCCCGGTTCCTTCTATCTAGTTATCTGTAATCTTCCCTGAGGACATGATCTCCTGCAGCGCAGAATGGTTCGGGGCCTATAAAATGAGCCAACGCTCCTTTCTTAGCGAGGGAGCCGTGCATTTCATTGCCTTCTTTCCCTGTTTGGCCAAGTATCCAGCACAGTTCTACTCTGTTTCTCCTTCTCAACTCTTTAAGCTTCTGTAGGCATTCACACATAAGGTTGGATTTGATGGTATAGGATGGTATGGTCTTGTGCCAATATAGTGCCGCAGTTCTTGTCAAGACTGATTTGAACGCATGTCTATGGCATAGACGTCTGCTTGAAAGACACTGGTGCGTTTGCCCATGGTTTGCTAGCACTTTTCCCGGGGTCCAAATACTCCTGCCCTTGTTCCTTCATCCGTCGATCTGTATACCATTTTACCGAATTGCTGCTCAGTCTGTGGTGAGTCATTGCATTCACCTTCTCAATACAATTTTACTCACGTTTGTAACGACGCTGTTGTGGTTAACACATTTGATGGCGATGCAAACAGAAGGTGTGGTTTTTTTGCAAGCGTATATACGCTTAAATTTCAATTTGCATGTAAAATACGCTAGCAACAAATGCTATATCCGCTTAAGTTACTTGTTATATCTATCTTATGAAATAACCGCGGATAAAAACAATACTTCCAATCATTATTTTCTGTGCGTTCATTCCTGAATTTATTCACACACCCTTCATACAGCACTTAAAACTGGTGTAGTCACTACAAAAATGAGTTTTCAAATGAGAAAATACACAAAAATAAGCATTTTTGCGCTTATGATTTTTGATTAATGAAAACATATTTTTTTTAGATTAGACATGTAGGAACAAGGAATGCTAGTTCGTCAAGAAATTTTGATTAAAAATCATGTACTACTTGGAAAATTTATCTTATCTCAATAATTTCGAAATCATATTTTAATAATATGATAATAAATATATTCCTAATATATTCCATTAATTAGTTTTTTTTGTTTGTAATCCACTTATATGGTGTCTGTATTTAATTCAAGACACTATTTAGTTTTCACTGAAATTTGTCATTCAAAATTAAACGTCAATGCAATACACATCATTTGGTTGATGTATTAGATCATTTTGAAATGTTTTGCATCCTATAAGTATGCCACTTTTGGTATACCCAGAATGTCTCTGCTATACATTCTTCTTTATTTTAGAATTATTAAGTGTTTTTGTTTTTAATGTGATCGTCACGCTACACAATCGCAAACCGAAGATTGTGCCCATTGGCGATCAACAATCACTTTACACGATTCCACCCCCTGACTGTCACAATTGTCACAAATATCGTTGGTGCTGTCAAGTTTAATGATGAGTTATTAAACGCCGAAGATTGGTTTTATGCACACTTATAACTTAAGCTTATATTCGCTTGAAAAAAAAACCGCTAAAATAAGTGATGGTGTGATTTGAAATTCTGAATCCACGTTTGTACACTTAAAGCGCAGTTGGTATCAACATTTTCATGAAGCGATCTTGATTTACCAACTCAAATAAAATGCTGATACACATTTTCAATATTTTTTTTTCTTGACAATTAAAACTCAACCGTTATTTGCTTTCTAATTCTTTAAAAAGTTCTCTGGAATTCTGGCGCATGAGCTGTATATCCAGCTGTAGTAGCAAACAAGCCAAATACATACCTTGCCAAAATTGCACGTACCATTCGCAATGAGATGAAGATACAAAGGCCTTCGCAGGATGCAGGCTGACTTCTTAACTCTTGTAGCAACCAGAGAAGTATTTTTTTTTTTTCATCATCATAATCTTCTGACCCGTATGTTCCACTAAAGAGTTCGCGTAAGCCACGTACGAGAGATCTCCAGGCAACTCGATACTCTGCCATCAACTCTAACTCATCAGGAGTTATGTCCAAGCGTAACCAGGCGAGATTTTTGCGACTTGGTCAAAAAACTAAAACTTGGGCCCCCAAGCGGTCGCCTAACTGAGGGAATCACCCTCTTCGGAAGTCGTGATGATGCATAACCCTTTCCGTTCGAAGAAGCAGCTCCTCAAAATTGAGCGTACTGCAGTGTTTCTCAACCTATTCCCCCAACAACACGAACAAATCTCATCTCAGCAGCCTGTATCCGCGATCTTATGTTTTCGGTCATTACCCAAATTGAATGACCATTGGTGAGCGTTGAAACAAACACTGAGTTGAAAGCCGCCAACCTGGCTTTCACACTAAGCTCGGCCGTCCTGATTACAGATCTCTCAAGCTGTGTCAAAACTGACCCAGCTTAATCAATCCTACTACCATCACTCGTGAAGTAGACCCCGAGATACTTAAATCTCTCCACCTAGTTAAATGTGACTACTACCACTAACATGGAGAGTGCAGAGAACAGCCGTTGTATACATGGCCATAACCTCTATTATATCGACGTTAACCTTCATCCCAGCATCAGCATATACGGCCACAAACCTGTCGAGTCCGAGCTGGAGTTCCATCTAAGAAGATGTGAGGATAACTAAGTCTTCCGCAAAAAGAAGATGAGTTATCCTCAACTCTCCTAATGTGAAACATTCCTCGCCTCGACTGCGCTGCAAAATTCAGTCCATACAAACAATGAAAAGCAGAGGTGAGAAGACGCACTCTTGGGGAACTCACACCGTGGGCGTGAAAGGTGTTGATTTAGCACCATTCAACCGAACACAGCTGCTGCAGCAGTTTGTGTATGGATACTGAAGCCCCTCACAAGAGAACTCACAATCCCATACTACTGCGGAACACTCCACAGTTTACTTCGCGGAACTCGGTCATATGCCTTCTCCATATCTACAAAACAGCAGTTTTGTTTTGCATACTCCCAAGCCTTCTCAAGAACCATTCTTAGAGTGGAAAGCTGGTCGGTTGTACTTCTATCGGGATGACGTTCATCTCCCATCCTGTCCTTGACCATAGCTGTAGAACACGCTTCCAAAACCTTAGCGTAGACTTTCCCGGCGAGTCTTTAGAGATATATGCTCTTATAGTTGGGGCAATCCATATATATGCCCCTGTAGTTGGATTAGTCTCTTTTGTCCCCGTTCTTAAAAAGGGGGACAATCACCCCAGTTTGTGTATTTCCAGGACACCTTAATGACACGAAAGAGCCATAAAATTCCATCTTTGCCCTTTGCCTTGAACATTTCTGGCCGGATTTCATCCACACCGGCGGACTTGCCAAGCGATTCAATCGCCAAAATAACTTCATCCGCCTTTAGACTATTCTCCGCCCAACTTAAGACTTCGGGTCTGTCATCTGCAGTGCCCTGTTCTTGAGCAGCTCGAAAAAGTGGAAAGCAACACACCACCTTTCGATTTGATTCCTTCAATGATGTTGAATTTCCTTCCTCTGAGTCGGCGGATGGTTTGGCAGAAAACCTTTTCCGCAGATCTATGGTCGCTTTCCAATTTCCAACCGAAATCCTTCCAAGACTGCTCTTCGGCTGTTCTCACAGCCAAGTTGTATGTTTTTCGCTCGAGTCACGGAGAAGTAGAGTCCCCCAGTAGAATCCAGTCTCTGTAGGTCTTCTTCTTCTCTCTGACTGTTTAAACCACGCAATTCTTTTCTCACCCCGAGCCACCACCCCAACCCGCTTCATTCTACAACTACTCTGCAGAGGTAATGACGATGGAACAGTTGGAATTCGCTCAAACATTCAGATATGTGCCGTGCAAAATGTAGCCGCAAATCACTGTTCTGTAGTTTCCCACTGTATGCGTGTAACCACTCTTGGTTGCCGTCTTGGCAACCAAGAGGTACTTTATCAGTGAGGTGCAGCGTCCACAACACCAGGCGATGATCAGTTGAAAGTTCAGCCCCTCTCATCACACGACTGTCACAAATCATCCGTTTCCCGCACGCTTTTACCACAAGGAGATTTATCGACGATTTCTCTTGAGGACTCTGATGGTACCACGTGTATGTATCTATGGATGCCTTTGTGTGGAAAGAAGGTGTTCTTTATGGACATGCCATTTGCACAGCAAAAGTTCAACAGCTTCTCCTCGTTCGCCTTCTGGTGAGGATCACCGTTCCTCCCAATCACAGTCACCCATGTCATAGTATATATGAGTCCATTTCCACTACCCTATCAAATGCAGCATCAACTTCATCCAGGAAAGCCGCGAACTCTGACTCCAGATTAGGTGCAGAGCCAAAGTTACCTAAGCTTTAAGATCCCGACTCTCCCTCCTTACGGAATCCACTCCAATGCCCTGTCTGCCGGCCTGGGACTAGTGAGTATCCCCACTCTAGCCAGTGCAGACATTTGAGGTGCAACTCCCAACAAGAACAGTTTCATGAAAGATCCACAGTTCTAGATCCCCTTTGCTTCGTCGAAGAGATAGTCACGATATCCAAACGATATCTGGAAGCTGCCTCAACTGACTCGAAATCGTTTCCTGTGAGCGATGTGACGTTCAATGTGCCTATCCTAATTTGATGCCGTTGTCTGTAGCAGTTTGATGCCCCTAAACAGTGCTTTAGTGCATAGCGTGACTGTTGCCGGGAATTGGAGGAACAAAACGAACTTCAAAGCCCTTGAACTTGAAAAAATCTACAACCAAACACACTCCATTTGTGATCGCCAATAATGATTTTGTTGGCCAGACACGGAGATGTGTGGGACATAGAAGCGAAAAACCCACGACCGACATTATTATCGAAAAAGCCAATAAAATGGATCAACACCTTGTCTCTCCAAGCATCACATAACTTCTCTTCATAGACGGCTTGACACAGTACAATTGATGTAAATAAAACCACTCTCTCTTTCTCTCCAATACTTATGCGTTGTTCACGCCCGACTTTTGTAGTCCCTCGATTTTATTGCTCAAAATGCATTTCAAACCACGGAATGCTTGTATCGCAGGCGCATCCTTCGGATCACTGCCAGCGACACAATTTGTTATAATGTTTCGCAGTCTTTCTGTGGCAACATTCATGGCGGCGAATTGTGCAACGATTCTGTCGGCGTAGAAACCGTGCTCCTCGGTGAAAATTCCCGCCTTCGTGACAAGACAGAGAACGTGTTCGTGTGCTTCCTTCTCATCCGGGAACTCGGTGTTGCGCATCTGTTTAAGTTGCTCGTCTGACAGTGGGCTCTCCTTCAGGCACATTTCGTGAATTTTAACATTATCCACATCACTGACTGGTTTCCATTCCTCATCCGCTGCAACCTGCACTAACAATTTTTTTGATTTAATATAAATCGGAATGCGTAACAACTGTGCTTACAATGGCAAGAAATGCGAAAATCCCAACAATTAGGTACTTCATGGCGATGATGTTCAATTCTAGCTAGTTGAGGCACGACTAGTGTTATTGATGCTTTTTTTTCAAAATATTTATATTTACATTCTAGAGATTAACTTGAGTTCGGTCACTCACGGTCAGGGGGTACATTTGGGAGGCGATAAGGCCTGAGAGAGACACACATTGGCTTTGAAAATATATGACGTCAATATCAGTCACGTTTCGAGGAGTGAAGGGCACGCCATAGTGCTTTTGCGTTTGTGATGTTACTTAAAACGTTCTTGGAGTCTGTATACATATATGTGGATGAAATGATTTTTAAAGAGAAAGTGGGAAGTTTTGACTGTTGAAAAAAAAAAAACATTAGAGTAAGTTCTGCAAATATGGCTCACCCTTAACATTTTTCGAAATAAAACAAAAATCTGTTGAATTCTTTTAATTGTTTTTTTATAATCATTAAAATCAATTTACCTTAACACTTAAGTATCAGGAACATTTTAAAAAAACATAACAAAAAGATATGAGTCGCCTGGCGTCAACTCCTATGCAGAGGGCGTCACGTTCGAATTCAGAATCTACCAACTTTCATAATTCACGGCTTCCAGCTCTTTCGAGTCACCGAAGATGCTTAAAGAGTTTTCCTGTCTAGAAAAGCTTCACAACTTTGCCGTTCGGAGTTGACATAAAACTGTAGGTCCCTTCCACCCGTGAAAGAACAATAACACGCACATCACGAGAGGTAGCTGAGAAATTAGCTCAGGTCCTAACTAAGTGAAGTCTGTGTTTTCGTTCAGGCCTGGATTTTAAAAAAATCCAGGCATCAGATGATACCAACATCTGGTGAATAACATCTTTTTAAATTTTATTGAGCGAATTTCAAACTGGTTTCCGCAAAGGGTAGACAGAGATGCCCGAATTCTACCTCTCTTTCCCCTTAAGATTTTTGACAAGTGTTTTTAAAACGTTTTAATAAACCAAATTGACCAATCAGAGGACGACATTTACGCTATTTCGTGAATAACTGTCGAAAATTCATGAATATCTGTCAAAAAAGTACTCAAATTTGGCGATGGACTAGGGGGCAATCAGCTGTGAAGTCGGCTCCCTCTCTATATATATACCTCATTTCTGGTCACAACCTTTTGCTATGACGTCAATAAAATTTTGTTGTTGTTCTCATATTTGTAGAGTCAAAAAATCTATACCATTTGTCCGAGAAAAATATGTCAAAATAGGACGGGAACTTATTTCCACTGTGGGGCCACAGTGCGTCGGTTACTGAATTGGAGGATTGGATATTTTAACTTTGACATGCATGATGCGTAAGCGCAATTGACAGTTCATCTTTTCCAAACCGCGGGTACTGTCCTCACTAATTTGAAGAAAACGAAATGGTGTTGTTGTGAGGTGCCTCTGCCTTGAAAACCCTCCACTCATCGAGGGATGGGAACCGGAAGACAGCTACACTTCCTGTCATTACCTAGGGTCATATGAAGCCAAATTCTCCATTTGTTTTGAACGCTCTTGCACTTAACCGACATTGATTGTCCAGTGATAGGAGAGAGAGTTGATGTATTCATTAACCACCCTTGTCGGCCTCATCCAGCAAGGAAGGCGTACCAGCCTCTTCATTCTTGGCAATCTTGCCAACTTTTCCTGCAGTTGCTGACTGGCCTTGGCTTAAGGTAGCCCTACAAGGAATGTTTGTCGAACTTTTTCGTATTCCCTATGTTTTTCTCGTATAGGTGCTGGTTCGCTTCGATGTTGGCCATGTAGGGCCAACATCGCGAGAAAACCTCATTTTTGCTGTGAACTTTATTGCACATGTTAACACTGTGAGGGATCAACCCGAAATTAATGTCCGCCAAATGTGATCGACATTTAGAGGATAACGCAAACGAACAAGTTCGGCGAGCATGTTCGTCTATGTTGTATTCAATCGCATTGCTCTTGGAAAAAATTTGAGTGACAGCAATAATCTTTAAATGTACATCTAAATTTCTTCCTTTGAGAAATATTAAATAAACATATATACTATTGTGGACAAATCGCGTTTTATTTTCATTACAACTGCCCTCTTATATTTTAAAAATAAATAAAATTTCGGAAGTACAACCGGACCATATAAGAATATTATATTCATGCAGAATGCAATGGACCAACAGCGATTCTCTCCTCGCATCACTTCACTCGATACTCCTCGATACAATAAAATTGATTCAAATAAAACCACTCTCCGCAACACATCACGCGTTCACACCCTTCCTTTGGAACCCCTCGACTTTCTTGCTCAAAATGCATTTCAAACCAAGGTAGGCTCGTTTCGCAGGTGTGTCATTCGGATCACTGCTAGCGACACAACTTACAATATTGTTTTGCACTCTTTCTGTGGTTACATTCCAGGCGGCAAATTGGGCCACAACCCGATCAGAAGAGTAACCATTGTCGTCGGTGAAAATTCCGGACTTCTT
Source organism: Eristalis intricaria (assembly GCA_964034865.1). Lineage (NCBI taxonomy): Eukaryota > Metazoa > Arthropoda > Insecta > Diptera > Syrphidae > Eristalis > Eristalis intricaria. The sequence goes on along the minus strand of OZ035873.1, from coordinate 155,448,813 downwards.
GACCAGGCAGTGAATGTGTTCGTATGCTTCCTTTTCATCCGGGAAATCGTAGTTGCGTATCTTTCTAAACAGTTCGTCTGAAAGTGGAATCTCTTTCAAGCAGCTTTCGTAAATTAAATTATTCGCCGCTGTATCAGGTGGTTTCCATTCCTCATCCGCTCCAACCTGTTTGAAAAGAAGTATTTGAAGTGAACTATGTCGGAAAGGTCTAATGTAATGCTACTTACAGTGGCAAGGCAGGTGATAATCAGAAAAATTAGGCACTTGATCGATCAGTTGCCACCGATCAGACTACTGCGAACTATAAGTGACACCATTTTTAAGAAGCCAACTCGATGACTGTTACATGACAAGATCAAAGTGGCCAGAGCGCAACAAACGGCAAAAAAAGAAGCTCCTGGCATTGAACCGCAACTCAATCCGTGTGCTCGTCGGAATGATCACAGGACACTGCCCCATCGGTGCAATGCTCCGATAATGGAATGCGGAATCTAGCGAAGAGGCCGAAACGATCCAACATCTGCTTTGCCACTTACCAGCTCTCCAGATCCAGCTCCTAGCTTCGCTGGGCCAAACATTCTTCGCATAGACTGCGGACCTAGCGAATGCGGCTATATCGGATCTTATGAGATTTTTTAAGAGCACAGGGTGGTTCAAGCCATCACGTGACACAGGATAGGTTTATTTAGAATGTGGAGTACACAGATGAAGGGATTCACAATAGGCACTAAGGCCTCCGAGTAGAAGTGATATTCTACCATCACCCCTTCTGTAACCTAACCTTACCTACGTAAGGTATTGATCAGATAATGAAGTATTAAAGAGAGGACCGACTTCTACCTCTCTTGCCCCTTAAAATTGTTGACAACTGTTTTTTATGACGTTTCGTTATGCCTGCCAGCTTACTGCTCATTGCAGAGCAGGTTGTCGCTGTACCGAGATTAAACGAGGATTACTCTTGCCAATCGATGTTTCTTTGCGCTCAAGAGGCAATTGAGTAGTAGAGCCATCTCTCGAAGGACCAAGCTGACTTTATACAACATCTTGATCATCCCAGTCCTGCTGTACGGCGCGGAGGCATGGACAATCTCAAAAGCGGATGAGGAAGTCCTTGGTATCTTCGAGAGAAAAGCTCTGCGTGCGATCATTGGTCCTGTTTGCGTTGACGGTTTCTGGAGGAGAAGGTTCAACCACGAACTGAACGAACTGTACAGCGACATGAGTCTAGGCAGGCGTCTTCGGATCCAACGCCTAAGATGGCTAGGCCATATAGAGCGTATGGACAACTCAGCTCCGGCCCGAAGAGTCTTCGACTCCGAATCCGTGGGACAACGCAACAGAGGACGCTCGCGTTTAAGGTGGCGCAGCCAGGTGGAGAAGGACCTCAACCAACTTGGCGTGCGACACTGGAGACAGCTAGCCAGAGACCGTGCTAGGTGGAGAGGCTTGTTGGTTGAGGCCCAGGTCCAACCCGGACTGTAGCGCCAAATAAAGAAGAAGAGGAAGAAAGCAGAGAATATTAATTATTGCCAGGTATGCACTTATTTGCTTTTGTAGGAGTCCTTAAAATACTTTTGACAAAAAGGGCAGAATCAAAATTGGTCTAAATGCATCCCCTTTCGCAATTTAGACAGCGGTAAAACTTTTGCTAACTTCCGTAGGCTAGGAAATTCACTCGACATGAAGATGAAAATAACGTTATATGTAATATAAGGAAGTATAAATGGCGGAATTATTCTCAAAAATTTTGGATGAATCTTATCCAGATCTATAGCATTTGTATTCATAGTCAGTGCAGCCCACAAATTGAAACATAAATCCAGGTCCCTCATCATGCTTTTCAAAGGGAATTTGAATTGTGAAATAAGTCCAGGTTGAATTGAAGATGGTACTGATACAAGTTGTTGGTCCAATGTCGACAGATAATTCCGCCTTAGCTTCAACTATTCCAATATATTGGCGAGTACTCAAAGTTGCGCTAAATTGGTTACAGTACATTTACGACTTAGTGTAACGAATTTGCTGAGATCACTCTAATAAATCTAGCCTGTATGGCTTCCAAGAGTTGTATGTCTCATCACGTTTCTTCATTAAAATCATAATACTTTTTGTAAACCACGGTTTGTTCTTTTAATTAACAACCTTAGATTTTAAGGGTACGTGAGTATTAAAGAGGATACAAATATTATCAGTTAAAAAGTTCACTTAATCAAGTAAAACGCCACACAGTGGGCAAGCCCGGAAAAATCAAATCGCTCTTGTTCTTAATTGTTGTCGGTGATGAAGTGTTTCCGCGCACCAATTTTCAGTGTGCAACAATGTGCTAGTGAAATGAAAATGTTTCCTTTTAAGTGCCACTGTCCCGCGATATTGTATGACGTGTGTGGCGGTAAGCGGCACCGATGTACACACCAAAGTGTGGGCACAAGTGTACTGTGTATGGGCAACTTTAAAAATAAAACCAAGAAACCTCCCCTATTTCCAATTAATTTTTTAAGGAAATAGGGAAAAATTAAAAATAACCAAATATTTATAAAATGCCACCGCAAAGAAGTTTTATAGAAAGGGAAGCTTAGTTAGATTTCGCGAGGTAAAAGCCTTCTCTAAGACAACAATACGCCGTTGATCATTATCAGCACCAGCGTTTCATCCCATGGTACAATTGTACTTTTTGAGTACATTTTTGCGGGCTGAGTACGGTAGTGCCATAAAGCCGCGCGTTCTACGTTTTTAAAAACAATAATTAGTTTTTAAGTTTTTCGTTTGGACTGCTGGCAAGCCTTTGTAAGTGGAACAAAGTTTTCAAAATTTAGACTCAAGAACTAAATTTTCCCATATTTTACACTCGTCAACTCTCGGTTAATCGAAAACCTCATTAAATCGAACTTTGGCGACATGTTCACTCAAAAAGAGACAAAAGAGAAAATAAGAAAAAGAAAAACGGACAAGTGTAAATTGGTTACAAGAACATATTCGTAACATTATGTTCGTAGTTAAATACAAAACATATGAATAGAGGAGAGAGAATCATTCATTTGACGACTGTCCATTTTTGACACGTTCAGTTAAATGTGGCTGAGAAATTAAAAAAAAAAAATAATAAATAAAAAATCTTATTATCGACAATATCGAAAAAGGCTAAAAAAAGACTATGTCGCCACGAAATTTGGCATTCCTCGAAGTATGTACATCATCAGATGCTACATAAACCGAACACAATAGATACTTCTTCCGGTGACTATTCGAGGTTCGACGGTATTTGGGTATTTTTAAACGGTCTTCTAACCAAAACTACTTATCCACTAAGTTGTTTTGCGGACGACAGCACCCACATTTTTTCATATTCGGCAACCGAGTATTAACTCATTGAACTCAGATCATAATAAAATCGTGCAATGGGGAACTGAATATCGTGTTGAAATTCGTTGCAAAAAGTGTTTCTCCCCATCTGATCTCGCTCTAGTACACAAGACTTACATACGCCCAAAACTTGAATACAACTTATATCTTTGCGACTTTTGCGACTTCTGGACGTTATCAAGAAAAAGAACCTTCAAAATGATAGATCAGATCCATCTCTTGAATACCATCGTAATGTTTCCTGTCTCTTTTTATTTTATCGATATTTCGAAAAGCGAAGGTCCGGGTGTATTTCATCTTTTGAAGAATACAACCGGAATGCAAGTGCATTTAGGAATGTTTAAACTCGAGCCCAGTCTTGGACGAACGGCTATATACAGAGATTCCTTCTTTGGCCGTACCACACGGATGTCGAATGCATTACCCAACTCTATATTTCCCTCTCGCTATGATGTTCATAGATTCAGTGAGCATCGGCATGTCCTTTCTAACCCATTCCTATTATCCTTGACTCTAGTGCTGTGGTCAACATTTAAAGGGTATTCAAATTCCCTTGAGAAAAAGTTAAACATGTTGATCCTAAATAAAATAAAAACTAAAGATGTCTCGTGGTGAGACACAGTTAACCATATGATGTTTACTAAAGAGGTGTTTCAAAGTGCATTATGAAACGTACAACCTTTGGATGCATTTGAGTACGTTTTTCCAACGCGATGAGTACCCCGCACAGTGGTCCCGCAGTGGAAATAAATACCCGAAGTGATATATTTTTCCAGGCCAAATGGCTCACGTTTTTCGATTCTACAAATATGAGAATCTAGAAAGCCAAAATTTTGTTGACTTTGGATCATCCTTTCGGCTGTACCGTTAGCTCAAAGTTGGGACTTTGAAAATAACAAAAATTGACATATTTTTTAAGCAAATTTGATGTGCCATATTTCCTAAAATTATGTACATTGGAACCTAAAGTAATTTTTTTTAAAAGGCCATACATCTTGTTTTCAAACCGCGTTTTCAGTTTTTTTCATATAGCTTTCCAATTTTTTAAACCATGCTTTTAAGTAAAGGCACATTTTGAGAGGGGCATTTCAATGTTTGATGGACTATAACAAAAATGCTTGTTTTTCTTTTCCTGAAAGCTAAAAGTATTGTCTATCGATGCTGAAAAAACTAGAGACCACTTTTGACCACTTTGGGAGTACGAGACATTTAAGTGGAGCAATGTCGTGCATTTTTCGGCATTTTCAAACGATTTCCCTTGCAATGCATGTATTGTGCAAACGTTATGCGAGATGCCTAGGATGTTTTTATTATTGTGAATTAGAATTCTTTGGGTCATAAAATTCTTATAATTATGAAACTACTTGCTTTTATCTTGTTTTGTTTGCGTTGTCATAAATGCATGTCGCAATGGGGTAAAAAAGGGGGGTAATTAGAGCGTTATTTGCGAATATCTATTTCTGACTTGACTCTGACTCTCTGACTGGGACAAAGTGAATTCAAACAAACGTTTTCAAACTTCGATTCAGTCTCTTCCGATTCATATTTGTTCATGACATCGTTGGTACCGCTGCAGTTGACGGAATCGGATGAAAGTAGTGAAATTTGGAAAAATCCTCGACCTTCCTCAACACGTCACTGTAGGCCAGTGAAGCTACAACTTAAAAAAGAAAGTATGGACCTAATACGAGAAGAAAAAACCAGAATTGAAAATGAAATTCAGAATTTGCAGGAATCAATTATAAAAGTGAAATCGACCGTTATTAAAGTAAGGCATGAATTGCACTTTACGATGATAGATGGCAAAGTATCACTGGCTGTGACAAACACGTCTTCTGGAAGTTCATGTGTTATACGTAGCGCGAAACCATCAGAGATGAATGATTTGAAGTTACTTAGAGCAAAACCAAGAAATCAGGAAGCTCTAAGATTAGGAATTTCACCCTTGCACGCTCGCATCCGTTTTATGGAATACTTGCTACATGTAACCTACAATTTGGAGTTTAAGCTTTGAGGAGTTTAAAGCTTGGAGAACAACAAAAACGACACAGACCATACACCAGGCAAAGAAGAGTCAAATTCAGCAGAAGTTCATACAAAAAATGGGTATTAAAGTAGATATAATAAAGCAAGGATTTGGCACAACCAACGATGGGAACACATCTAGAAGATTTTTGGAAGACCCATTATCAACGGCAGAAATAGATGTGCAACTCATAAAAAGATTCAGTGCTATCCTGGAGACAATATACAGCAATTTTTGGATTGACCCCGACAAGTTTGGAACTTATGTCTAGGAAACCGCTACAATGGCTACAAATTTATATCCCTAATATTATATGCCAGCAACAGTGCATAGAATTATGTTCCACGGATTAGAAATAATATCATCAGCAGCCTTGCCCATCGAATCATTGTCAGAGGAGGCACAGGAAAGTCGGAATAAAGACTATAAGTACTATCGCATTAATAATTGTAGAAAATTTTCTCGTTCGGCAACAAATGAAAATGTTATTCATCAAATGTTGGTATCATCTGATCCTTGGATTGCGTATTTATGGCCTGAACCAAAAACAAAAGATTCGCTGCCACTTAGTACTGAAGCGCAAGCCTTATTATACTGCTTAGTTTCTCTAATTCCAAATAAAGTGTACGTTACCAAAACTTGTAAAATTGAATTTATATATATAAATAGTGATTACATGTTTGCTTTAAGTCCCAATTTCGAGTCATCGAAAAAAATAAATAATTATTTTATGCATTTAAACAAAAAAAAGTGTTTTTTTTTTATTTTTTTAACTTAAGATTACTCCGTTAGCTTATGAGATACACCAACCATTTTTGAAACATAATAAGATCTCGTAGTACTTGCACTATGTTTCAAATTTCATTAAAATCGGTTTACGTTTTCAAAAGTTACAGATTTATTTCCAACTCTCCCATACAACGGGACCACTGTGCACCGCCTTACCAAAAGGGAGGGAACGCTGAGCAGCACTTGATATTTTATCCCTTTTTGTATGGGCCGAGAATTCACTTTATTAATTTAATTTAATCTATAACCATTCCTTCTGATTACTTTTACCCTTTTTCGTAAATTAATAAGAATCATGAGTATCATGACATGCGGATGACAAACATGCATATTATTCAGAGAAAACTAGAAAATTTGAAATTATGAGTACGGTTTTGCTGGTCACTTTTAGTTTAAGAAACACATCCATCCAGTGGCAAAAATGCCTGAATGAGGCCATAGAACAAAGAGATGGCGGCTTTGACATGAAGCCCAACACACCATGCTTTTCTGACACCCTGTACAAATATCAACTGACAGACAGCAAGCGACATCTGACACGTTCCACAGAAATTAACATAGACGCTATCAGTTTAATACTTTACGTTGATGATTCTGTTTCTTTTTTTTATTTTCGATTGAAATACAAACGTCATACATACACTTTGAAATCACTTAATCACTAGTCGCAAACATTAGAAAATCTTACGAAGCACTTAGTTGCTTTTTCCTAAGAAGTTCACCAATCTTGGTGTTCATGATACATTCCACAACGCGGTACGCCCATGCCGCAGTTGTACTCTTCTGCTCGTTGGTGTCGACACACTTCGTGACACCGTCCCTTTCCTTTTCGACATCACCGAACATGGTGTTGTACTGTGCCATAAGTCGATCGGCGCTGTAGCCTTTGTCTTCGGTAAACACTCCTATTCTCTTCACACAGCAGAGCACATATTCGTGCACTTCCTTCTCATCCGTGTACTCGATCTTAAGGGCTTTTTCGTTTTGCTCGGCTGTAAGGCCTGCCTCCTTGCTACAATCTTCGTGAATCTTGAAGGACACTGCATCGTCGTTTATAGGCTTCCATTCCTCATCAGCTGCAACCTGCAGTTGAACAAACACTTTATGTTATTTACGTCGAATTGCTTGCTCTAAATTCTACTCACAAAGACAGCGCAGGCGATAACCAGCACTACAAGGCACTTCATGATGATGTTGTTCGGTTGATGGACCGGAGGCAACTATTGCTGCAAATTGCATTTACGTTCAAAAGATGACAATCACGATTAGTAGGTCAGGTCGGGGGGTGCCGATAAGACTTGTAACAGTGATCTGTTGTATTGGAAAATATTGGAAGACTTTATCAACTGTACCAAGTTGATAAGAAAATTCCATTTAACTTGTGCTCAGAATGAAATGCATTCTAGTGTCAAGACTGTTCGGATTACGGTTTTAAACAACATGCGATAGACGATAAGTTTTTCAGTTTTGGAAATCTTTTGTCCCTTGGGTACTTTTATATATTTCCACGTCACAGTTAGCAGACGCAAATCTGATCGTGTGAATGCAAGAAACGATGGTCCGTCGGACGTGTCGGATGACTTTTTAAATGCTGATTGCATGAATTTTTCTGTCTGGTCTTTGAAAAATTCACCATACACAACAACACACTTCGCTGCAGACCTATATAATGGGTAGTCGAAAAAGCCTTTTCGTATTTCTAATCAAACATTTTTCACAGGCAATTCATATGGTACCCAAACATCGAGCTTATTTTTGTAGCCAGCCTTTTTTAAATGCTTCAAAACCGTTTGATGATGAATGTTTAGTTCCTTGGCGATGTCATGGCTGCTCAGGTGACGGTCCTGGTCAATCTTTTCCATAATTTTAATCGACTTTTTCAACGATAGGTCGAGTAGAGCGAGGTCCATCTTTCACATCGAAATTTCCAGAACGGAAGCGAGCGAACCTTTGTTGTGCTACACGAACTGATACAGCATCGTGGCCGTAAACTTCACAAATTTCATTGGTGGCTTGCGTGGCATTCTTCCCTTTTTTATACAAAAATTCCAAATATAGGGAATTTCTTCATTATTTTCATTTATTTTTGAACAGCTGTAATGTCACCTTTCCAACACCACACCTAGGACTGAAGATAAACGACTCCAACGACATCTATGATATTGTGCCAATATCTTAACACAGCACGCTCACTTCTCACTTGATGCGTTTCAGTGATTCTGCTTCAAATGGAAAATCAAACCAAATGCAGATAAATCTCAGGCTATGTGGTTTACTCGAGGCAGAAAACAGCAATTCTTACCTCAAACAAACCTACAATTGAACTCGACCAGCACCGAGTGGTCTGAAAGCTTTGTAAGAAGGTAGGAGGTAGGAGGTAGAAGTTACTTTAGATAAAAAAACTCACATTTGAAAAACATATATCGAGCACGGCTCAGTAAGCAAACCTAATCATTAAAATCCTATATCGCTTTATTATCCGTAAGTCCAAACATAGTATTGATAACAAACTACTAATTTTCAAAACGATTTTTCAACCAGTCTTAACGTACTATGCACCCGGATGGGCCGATTGTTCCAAATCTCACATTAAAAAGCTGAAAATACGCCAAAACAAGGTGCGAAAGCTAATGGTAAATCTGCCCTGGCATTTCTCTACTATGAGGCTCCATGAAAAAGCAAATGTAAATACCATGTCACAACTCATTGATAAATTACACCAGAATTTGTTAAGCAAATCCTCTCATTCTCAGAGTGATCTTATTCGTAACATCCCTGTTAAATGCACAGGTCAAGTTGACATACAGCCTCCTCGCGGCGCCCTCTGGATAGCCTTGAAAGCAACCGCTTAGAGGTGTACTAATGTATGGAGTGGGGTTAACTTCCCCACCGTGTAAAAAAATAATAGTTCAGAAACGACGAGAATCCCCGGATACGGATGACCCTACTGCTGACGACCATCGACAACGAAATAAGGACAACGATTTTCGGTTATGCACGTGGAATGTGAGGTCCCTGAAGAGAACAGAACTTGCGGAGGCCCTCGAAGCTTATAAGGCAGATATCACCGCCATTCAGGAGGTGCGGTGGGACGGGCCGGGCAAATAGAGGATGAAAAACTGCGATATTTACTGCGGCGATTGATGCAAAGAGCGAAGGCAGCGCTTATTCGAATGCGGGTTTGTTGTTCGAGGCAAGAAGTCTTCAGCTTTAAATACATAAGCGAGCGCCTCATAACAATCCGCATCAAGGCTACATTCGGCAACATCAGCCTGATCTGCGCCCACGCCCCAACGGAGGATAAACATGATGACAGAAAAGACGACTTTTATGAACTCCTGCCCCAGCTACGATACCAAGATCGTTCTAGGAGATTTGAACGCAAGACTGGGCAAGGAAGACGTCTTTGCTAGAGTCATCGGAAAGCACAGCCTGCACGACAACACGTCCGAGAACGGACTCAGGCTTTTGGACTTCGTAATGGGGCGAAACCTCTCTGTAGCCAGTACGCGGGTCCCTCACCTCAACATCCACAAAGGGACCTGGCGGTCTCCTGATCAATCAACCGTCAACCAGATTGATCACATTGCGATCGTAGTCAGACACTCCTCCAGCATTCTCGATGTCAGAACATTCCGAGGAGCCAACATCGACTCGGATCATTTCCTTGTTGCAGCCAAGGTAAGAACACGGATATCGATAGGACAACGGAGTAGAGCAAGACCAAAACAGTTTCACGTCGGAAAGCTACAGAGAAAGTAGAAGAGAGAGAAGCTGCCTCTGATGTGCTGGGTTTTAAAACGCCACTCCAAAACAACCCCGCGTTTGACAAAGAGTGCAGACAGGCACATTCAGCCAAGCAAGCAGCATACAAGGCGACGCTGGACAGAAGGACGCGAGCGGTTCGTACGCTCTACGAACTTAGAAGAAGAGAAGAGCACCGACTTCTCAAAAAGAAAAAGAAAGCATGAGAAGTGCGCCATCGAAAAAATGGAGAGGTGTTACGGCAGAAATGACGTCCGAAAGTTCTACCAACGGGTAAAACAATTATCCAATGGATACAAAATTCGGACAGAATCCTGTCGTGACGCAGAAGGACAACTCGTAGTAGATTCGCAGTCGATACTGAGAATCTGGAAGGATCATTTCTGAAGACTGTTAAACGGCGAGGAAGACTCCAATACCGCTGTCAGGCAGAATGTTCCACTCAACGCAATTGACGATGATCGACGAGAATTCCGTCCCCCCGACCTAGACGAAGTCAAGATAGCGATATCGAGACTAAAGTCGAATAAAGCTGCTGGTGCAGACGGACTGTGGGCGGAACTGCTTAAGGCAGCTGGAGATGAGCTGGTAAGGTACATGCACCAACTCATCTGTAAGATATGGTCGGAGGAAAGCATGCCCGACGAGTGGAATCTCAGTATCGTTTGCCCGATCCACAAGAAAGGAGACCCCTTTGACTGCACCAACTATAGAGGGATAAGTCTCGTTAACATCGCCTATAAGATCCTCTCTGCCGTTTTGTGTGAGCCCCTGAAACCATTCGTCAACAACCTGATATGTCCTTATCAATGCGGTTTCAGGCCGGGGAAGTCCACCATCGACCAAATCTTCATACTACGGCAGATCCTGGACAAAAACCCAAAAAATGCAGATCGACACCCACCACCTATTCGTCCATTTCAAGGCCGCATATGACAGCGTGCATAGGGACGACCTATACAACGCCATGTCTAGTTTTGACATTCCTGCCAAACTCGTCAGGTTGTGCAGGATGACGATGGAGAACTCTCGCTGCTCCATCAAGGTCGGCAACGAACTCACCGCGACCTTCAATGTCAAAAAAGGGTTTAGACAAGGCGACGCGCTGTCATGTGATCACCCTGGAGAAGATCGTGCAAGACTCACACGCCAACACCAGAGGCACGATCTTCCAGAAGTCCGTACAACTGCCAGCATATGCGGATGACATTGACGTGATTGGCAGAACTTAGCGAGCCGTCCATGAAGCGTTTGCTTGGATTGAAGCGGAGGCGGCCAAAATGGGTTTATCGATAAACGAGGGCAAAACGAAATATATGCTGTCATCGAGAAAGGACGCACAACATCGACGTCACCATAGGGAGCTATAACTTCGAGATAGTGAAGGACTTCGTCTACCTCGGCTCACAAGTGAAAAGTACGAACAACACCTGTAACGAGATTAAACGCAGAATTACTCGTGCCAATCGCTGTTTCTTTGGGCTCAAGAGGCAATTGAGTAGTAGAGTCCTCTCTCGAAGGACCAAGCTAACATTATATAACACCTTGATCATCAATGTCCTGCTCTATGGTGCGGAAGCATGGAAAATCTCAAAAGCGGATGAAGAAGCACTTGGTGTTTTCGAGAGAAAAGTTCTGCGTTCAATCCTTGGTCCTGTCTGCGTTGATGGTTATTGGAGAAGAAGATTCAATCACGAACTGTACGTGCTGTACAGCGGCAGTAGCCTAGCCAGGCGTCTACGAATTCAACGTCTAAGATGGCTGGGCCCGAAGAGTCTTCGACTCCGAACCGAAGGGACAACGCAATAGAGGACGCCCACGGAACCGATGGCGCACCCAGGTGGAGAAGGACCTCAATCAACTTGGTGTGCGCAGTTGGAGACAGCTGGCATAAGATCGTGTCGGCTGGAGAGGCTTACTGGTTGAGGACCAGGTCCACCCCAAACTGTAGCGCCACCAGAAGAAGAAGAAGAATTCCATTTTACTCGCAAGCTGTTCAGTAACCAAGCACTTTCGCAAAATTCAGACAAATTCTGATGAAGGATCACTGTATTAAATTCGAATTTCTACCACGAGCAAACCAACGACCGAACACTTTCGCAATCGTAAGATGATGAGAATGCTTGTATTTGTATTTATTGAGTGTTCCTGCACATACGAGAAAATTTTCGGAAGAATAAATACAGTTCAGATTTAAAAGAGAACACATTACAATAGAACCGCTAATATTATACCTTTTCGTAGCAATCATTTATGCTCCTCGCGCTTATTTTTCATTCACATAAGATCAATTTCTAACACAATTTTAAAAGGGCTATTCTTCACCACTTGCTATCCTACTACTCAACAATGAACCTTAATTCCAATCCTTATAAATACACAAATGTATTGTATACTAGTTTCATGTTTAATTTGAATTTTGGACATTAATGTACTAAGTCCAAAAAAATGTGAATATCTTAATGTACGTTCCTATGAATAAATAAATGAAATGAACAAAAATTTAGAAATGTAATATAAAAATGCATAAATTAATGAAGACAATTAAAATGTAAATAGAAGGAATAAAGAAAGAAAGAGGAAAACGAAAAAAGTAAGGAATATGGAAATAGAAATGGAGAAAACAACTTAGAAGCATTCTCAATTTAAGGTAAAAAATACGGAAAACATGACATAATAAAGTTTCTGTGCTCGACCCGGCTTTTAACGTTGTTAGGGAGACGATTCGACAAGTTAGTAGCATAAATGAAAAACTGTCTGCACGATGTAAGACATGTGTGAATATAAGGTTTTAACAAAATGTAACGATTAAATTGACAGAAACACAATTTGTTAGATATGTTGACGATAGGTTGACTTTTATGTATTAATTTGAAAAGGAAAATACATGATCGATAGTTAAGATATGCTTTTAAATTACAACCTGAAATTTTATGCGAATGTGAGTGAGTGAGTGAGTGAGTGATGTTTATTGTCTAAATTAATTTACTACATTAAATTTGCAATACAATATAAGATTCCCTTCCAACGTCACCATGGAGTTATCTCTTCAATGCTGGATAAGACCTTGAAGCTTTAGAGGAGAGTCCATGTGAGACGTCAGTTGGCCTTATTACAATATTTTTAATTATGCCGTTTCTGGCGGAAGTGCCTTAAGGATCTCCTTGAAATCCCTCGTTCAGTCTGTGACTTTCATTAAATCCCTGCCCTACATCTCCTAATCACTGTCACATACTCGAATTAGTCTTAATTTCCATTTTGTGGATTCAGACAGACTTCCATCCGAAAAAAAAAGACTGCCAGGATCAGACTGAAATTTCAACTCTAATCCTTAAATCCCATTCCAAAAGTCATTCTGCAATCCTTCGCCCGTCCAATGAAATGAAACGACACACCTTGGTGCCCCCTCGATTCACCTACAGACTTTCCTTTATTGACTTCATTTCCGTCTATCGAACGGAAATTAACTCCTGTCATCTGTGGTTCTAATCTCGTCCGATTAAAAACAGGGACAAAAGAGGTGAAATAAATGAATAGCACTTACCTCCTTCATCGGTCATCACCAAAATCGTCGTATCCGGGCCCAATCCTTCGGGATTAAATACCTGCACCGACACCTTGTACTGTGTCTACGCCTCCAGGTTATGGATCTCATGATTCTGCAGAGAAGAGAAACAAAATTGACACGATAATTTCATTCAGAATAATTTTTTGGCAATCTTTCATCTTTCATTTCGAAGATCCTAACAATGCAATTGAAATGCATCTTTAGCGTTTCCATAATGAATGGTGGGATACCTGTTTCAAGGTACAGCATATAATTTGGAGTGGCCCGTTGGAGACAAAACATTCTTTTGATGAAGAATCGAAGACATTTTTCGACTGGTTCGAAAGGCTTGTATCCCCAAACCTGTGCGCCATATAGAAGGATAGACGATGCTGTAGATTGGAAAAGTTCATACTTGGCGCTATGCTAAATGTATTTATTTTTGAAGCAGCGTTTCCATACAGCCGAAATTGCTGTCATAGCTTCCTTCAACAACCTTGCTTCAATATGTTTTTGCAGGTTGAACGTAAATAGCACACCCAGATATTTATACTCCCGAACTACTTTAACTGTCGAAGTTCCGCTTTTTGTTAATCGCATGTCTTCCACCACGGGCTTTGAATATCATAACTTTCGATTTTGGTAGCTTGATTTCTAAGTTCCATCGCTGACAATAATCTCATAGCCTGTTCATTATAAGATGCATACCGTCTACCGTTTCCGAAAAGAAAACTATGTCGTCTGCATACATAAGGGCTGGTATCTTAGCTTCTCCAAACATTATACCACCTCCCACGGACTCTGTTATGTCATTTATGAATAAGACAAAAAGCAGAGCGCTCACTATAAACCTTTGTTTAATCCCCACTTCAGCTTCAAATTCATCGGAAATAGTCATTCCACCCAAGCATATGCTGAGTACATATATAATATATATAATCTTACGATATTTATCATTTTGTTTGACAGGCCAATCACGGGTAGCTTATAGAAAGAGTTTCACGCGCAATAGTTCCACGCGCAAAGAATACGTATAGTTTTTTTCTTTTTCTGTATATAGTGATCGGTTATGTTGTATAGTGAGAATCACTGGTATTCTATTGTTGAGTAGTTTCTCCTGAAGCCAATTTGAAACTCTGACACAATGCTTTTTCTACGAACCCACTCAGACAACCTGTTTTCGATAACTCCAGAGAAAATGTTGGCATTAGTATTAAGGAAGGAGATACCCCTGTAATCTTTTTTAACAAGTGGGAAAATTATTGATTTTTGAAAACATTCCGGAATTGCTGAGTTTGAGCAGTGTTGTCCATGCGCTCTACATGGCCCAGCCATCTTAGGTGTTGAATCCGTCGACTCCTGACTAGACTCATGCCGCTATACAGCCCGTACAGTCCGTGATTGAATCTTCTTCTCCAATAACCATCAACGCAGACAGGACCAAAGATTGAACGCAGAACTTTTCTCTCGAAAAGACCAAGTGCTTCTTCAACCGATTTTGTGATTGTCCATGCCTCGGCACCATAGAGCAGGACATTGATGATCAAGGTGTTATATAATGTTAGCTCGGTCCTTCGAGAGAGGACTCTACTACTCAACTGCCTCTTGAGCCCAACAAACAGCGATTGGCACGAGTAATTCTGCGTTTAATCTCGTTACTGGTGTTGTTCGTACTGTTCACTTGTGAGCCGAGGTAGACGAAGTCCTTCACTATCTCGAAGTTATAGCTCCCTATGGTGACGTCGATGTTGTGCGTCCTTTCTCGATGACAGCATGTACTTCGTCTTGCCCTCGATCCCCGGTAAACCCATTTTGGCCGCCTCCGCTTCAATGCCAGCAAACGCCTCACTGACGGCTCGCTGTGTTCTGCCAATAACGTCAATGTCATCCGCGTATGCTAGCAGTTGTACGGACTTCTGGAAGATCGTGCCTCTGCTGTTGGCATGTGAGTCTTGCACGATCTTCTCCAGTATGTTGTCAAAGAAATCACATGACAGCGCGTCGCCTCGTCTAAAACCTTTTTTGACATTGAAGGTCTCGGTGAGTTCGTTGCCGACCTTGATGGAGCAGCGAGAATTCTCCATCGTCATTCTGCACAACCTGACGAGTTTGGCAGGAATGTCAAGACTAGGCATGGCGTTGTATAGCTCGTCTCTACGCACGCTGTCATATGCGGCCCTGAAATGGACGAATAGGTGGTGGGTGTCCACCTGCATTTCTTGGATTTTTTTTCAGGATCTGCCGTAATGTGAAGATGTGGTCGATGACAGCACTATTCCACAAACCCGATATAAAGCAATAGTCTTTTACTGAAGCAGCTGTGCCTCTTATAGCTAACCCTCA
This sequence comes from Eristalis intricaria, assembly GCA_964034865.1. Lineage (NCBI taxonomy): Eukaryota > Metazoa > Arthropoda > Insecta > Diptera > Syrphidae > Eristalis > Eristalis intricaria. The sequence continues at coordinate 155,432,983 of OZ035873.1, read as the reverse complement.
GCATATCCCGTATAGCTACCATTCAGTACGTGGCAGTCATAGGCATCAGCAAGTTTTAGTATTGCTCCTTCTTTTTTATCACAGACTGTATCTTTAAATTTGCGGTTAGGGCTAAAAATAGGCCACTGAGAGCTAAACAAAAGTTGTTTTGGGTCCTATAGTATGACATGCTTTTCTACTAGTTTCAAATAAAGCTGTATCAGTCAGCTTCTTTCCTGTAGAACTGATATTTTGGTTTTGCACAGTGCTTCAAGAGCGGAAATAAATGTCAAAAATGAAATTTGAAATGTAGAATTGTTGTATTTACCTTTTTATAAACATCTACTTGGCCTATTCCTTTACCAAAATTTGGGATAGTTAAGCGAGATATGCGAGATACAGAGCCTTGTAGTTTCTTATAGTTACCCTTTCTGTTAGTTTTGAAATTCATGTATTTTCTTGTAGTAACTCGTTGGTATAAAGGTGGCATTTTTACAATGTCTAACCTCGATGCGAAAAAATATACCGCTGGTTTATTTATGGACATAACCAAAGCGTTCGATATGGTAAATCACGATTTCTTATTGAGAAAATTGAAGAAAGCTGGATGCCGTTGTTTCATGCTGAAATGCTTCACGTCATATCTTGGAAATAGGTCCCAGAGAGTGAGATTGAAGTCAGAGTTGGGATTAGAAGCAAACAAAATTTGCTAATCTAGGCGTAAAGGTCCAATCTCATTCCTGATATATAAGTTCCCTTCTTCTTCTTCTTCTTTATTTGGCGCTACAGTCCGGGGTGGACCTGGGCCTCAACCAACAACCCTCTCCAGCTAGCACGGTCTCTGGCTAGCTGTCTCCAGTGTCGCACGCCAAGTTGGTTGAGGTCCTTCTCCACCTGGCTGCGCCACGTTAAACGAGGGCGTCCGAAGAAGATTTCCGGGCCGGAGCTGTCCATACGCTCTACATGGCCTAGCCATCTTAGGCGTTGGATCCGGAGACGCCTGACTAGACTCATGTCACTGTACAGCCCATTACAGTTCGTGGTTGAATCTTCTCCTCCAGAAACCGTCAACGCAAACAGGACCAAAGATCGCACGCAGAGCTTTTCTCTCAAAAATACTAAGGACTTCGTCATCCGCTTTTGAGAATGTCCATGCCTCTGCGCCGTACAGCAGGACTGGGATGATCAAGATCTTGTATAAAGTCAGCTTGGTCCTTCGAGAGATGGCTGATCCGATCTGGTTTGATCTCGGTACTGATGTTGTTTGTACTGTTTACTGCGGAGCCGAGGTAGACGAAGTCCTTGACTCCCTCGAAGTTATAGCTGTCCATTGTGACGTTCTGTCCAAGACGTCGATGTTGTGTGTACTTTTTCGATGACAGCATATACTTCGTTTTGCCCTCATTCACCGCATATAAGTTCCCTATTATATCTGAATTTCAAAGGCACACTAACAGCTTTTGCCGATGATAAAGGTTTTTCTTACGGCCTAAACAATCCTTTGGACTTGGTCTCCGATATAAATTGGAATCTGGACTTGTTAAGACATTGGTTTGCTGAACATAACCTAATTATAAGCTCTAAGACTAAAATAACTACTTGTCAACAACTTGTCCTCGTTGCACAAGCTTGATGTTAATTTGTACTTCGTTGTACACTTCGTCACGTTTACTATTTGCGTAATGTTAAACATACATTACGTGTCGGTTTTGAAAATGATATACCTACTATGGAATTTTTCATTCAAAGCTGCAATGCGGTATTGCTTGTTGGCGTGGTTTATATCTACCACTATACAAAAATAGATCGTAAGAAAAAAATTCTAGTAGACATTCTAGTTTTGGTCTGTTCGGTGAATTAAAAATTCTTCCTGTTCATCATCTACATTGTTTTAAGGTGTTAAACTTGTTCTTTTTTACCAGACATCGGGGTAATCGTAATTTTCGTTTAATTTCTAATTATAATTTACGTAGAAACCTCTCAAACATTCCGTACCACATCACACAGTAAATTCTTTTCCATTGTCTCTCATCAGCTGTTTAATAAACTCCCACAATCAATCAGAATCTCGGTATCATCTAGAATATTTAATAACCTGGCTTTTCCTCCATAATTATTCTCTTATTTATGATATTTTGGTTTTGTATTAACTTATCGGTTCTGTATCACCCTCATTTTCTTAATTTTGTTTGATCTTTCTATTTTTAACTGGCATTTACATACATTTAACGATTAAGGGTCCATCCAAGAGTTTTAAATTTTTAACATTCCTTTATAATGACATTCAATATTATTTTATTACTTGTTAATAAATACAGAATGCCTTAATTTCAATATTTCAATTTTTTCTCTACTTATATTTTAAGAGTATTTTAGGTACATATTTATTTCGTAATAAAATGTTTACATTGGTTTTATCGCACACTATCGATTACAGAGATTTGATATATATGATATCTTACTTCTGAACAAAATATAAACATGTTTAAGAGTATACAATATTGGTAAAAATTTAAATAAGCAACTTGAAGGAAAATACGACAATAAGCTTCAATATAAAGAGAAGAAAAAGAGAAACAAGAACAATTGAATGCATAAATTAATATACTAACAGGTAACACAATAAAGGTAAATATTGATGTAATTAATATATTAATATATAGAAAACAAATAATAAATTAATTAATAAAATGTAATAAATAGAATAAATAAATAAATAAATAGATAAATATATACATATATAAGTAATATAAATAAATAAATAAATAAATGTAGCACGGTGAAAGAAAATGTAAATAATAAATAATTGAAGAATAAATAAGTTAATAAATATATAGGTGAATAAATAAAACTACATACTACTACTACACAAATGTATGAAATAGATTACGGATAGATAGATAGATCTTTTATTTCGCATAATATTGATGACATAAGTATTGTTACCGCACATTTTATATATGATATTATATTATATATGATATTATATTATATATGATATTATATTATATATGATATTATAATATCGTTCTTCTATAATATTTTACATGTAATTATGCAAAATTATGTTTTCAAAACAATATGATTATACTTTGGAAGAAAATACGAAAAAAAACCTCCAATGTGAAGAAGAAAAAAAAAAACAAAAAACAAAAACAAAAGTATATAGATAAGTGAACAATACAATTTTAGTAAAGAAACAAGTTTTGTAATTAGTAAAATAAATATTAAATAAATAAATAAATAAGTAAATAAATAAATAAATAAATAAAGAAATAAATAAAGAAAATAAATAAATAAATAAAGAAATAAATAAAGAAAATAAATAAATAAATAAATACATAAATAAATAAATAAATAAATAAATAAATAAATAAATACATAAGCAAATAAATTAATATAACACAGTAACATTGAATAAACAATAGAGATTAAGTATCACTTAGAATATTAATAAGTGGGTTTTCAACAAAACTACAGCGTTCTTGGAATTTTAATTTCAGTTTCTGTATCCTATCAGAAATCAATTCAACATTCGCTTTTTTGTGTGTCTTTAGTTGAGTGATGCCAAGGCAAGTTTAACATCATTTTAAGAAGTTTATTTTGAGATACTTGCAATCTTCTTATGTGACATTTCGCACTGTTACCCCATTCTTGACATCCATATAGCATAATGGCTTGAAAAATCACCTTATAAATAATCATTATATTTTCAAGTGAAAGTAACGATTTCCTATTAATAAATGGGTATAACATTTTTGTTGCTACCCCTACATTTTTAATTGTTTTACTAATGTGATCATTAAAAGTTAGTTTTGTGTCTAGATTAATACCCAAGTAACGTACGGAGTTTTCCCAATTTATAGACAATCCATTTAACTGCAATTGCCTTGTAGGAACAAAGCGGGGCTTTCTTTTTCGTGTAAAAAAGATAGCCTGCGTCTTTTCCTCATTCAACTTGATGTTCCATTTGCTGAAATATTTTTCCACAATTTTGATCACATTTGAGAGATTGATTGAGAGCTAATTCGTGTGAAGAAAATATGGCGGTATCATCTGCAAAAATCGCAGTGTGACAACTTGGCAATTTTGGGAAGTCTGAGAACTGAACCCTGTGGAACACCAGAATTGAAAAAAATTATGTCAGAAACACCACTGTTCACTTGGAATACGAAACGACGACGAGATAAGAAACTTTGGACAATTTTACATACATAAGGAGGAAACCGGAGGTGTATCAATTTGTACAAAAGTCCGTCGTGCCAGACAGTATCAAATGCTTTCTCTGTCAAGTAGAACCATCCCAGTTGATTTGCCTATAGCACGGTTTGACTTTATGTGATTGCAGATCCTTAATACTTGATGGGTGGAGCTGTGGTGTGCCCTAAATCCAAATTGTTCATTGGGGAATATATTGTTTTCAGAAATATGTTTTAAAATCACTTCCTTAAGAACTTTCTCAAAAAGTTTACTAAGGTTACTAAGCACACTTATTGGCCTGTAGCTTTCAGGATTTTCAGGAGGCTTGCCTCGTTTTGGTATAGGAATAACTTTGGCTAATTTCCAGGAGTCAGGAAAATATTCCATTTTGAGACACGCATTTATAAGAAATGTTAAAAACTTTATACCACTTTTGGGCAGCTGCTTGATATAGATGTTTCTAATCAGATCAAGCCCTCCCTTTTTGCGAACATTTAAGTTGTTGACGAAAAATGCAATGTCCTCTTCTGACACATAAAAAGCAGAAGGGATTTGCTGAATAGTGCTCTGCACTGTGTCGCGTGTGCCTTGGTCACTTAGACCACTAGCCACGACGTGGTTATTTGAAAATGATTGTGCAAGAGCATTTGCTTTTTCAGAATCCGTACGGAACACGTTAGAAGAAGATTTGAGAACTGGCAACAACTTGCTCCTATTTCTAATAACTTTGACTATATTCCAAAACGGCTTATCATTTTTTCCGAGCATTTTAAGTTTGGAATTCTTGTTGCGAAATTCAAAAATGTGCTTGTTGAGATACTGTAGCTGACATTTCAAAAATGGCTGACGGTATCTCGTCCAATATCTTCTGCAGTTATTTCTTAGTCTGAAGAGCGCCAAAATATGATGAGGAAGTTTTGGAGAAAAAGTTTGTTTTGGAACTTTCGGGACAGAGTTTTCAACCGCGCTTAAAATGTTTGAACAGAATTCATTTAGTGCAGTATCTACATCACTTATATTGGAAATACTTTCCAAATTCATTGGTGAGTTTCTGAATTTTGCATTGATATCACTTCTAAAACGAGTCCAATTGGCATTTTTAAGGTCTTGAAAATACTCCGTTTTCCTCTCCCCAGACCATAGAAGTTGACAAAGGACAGGACTGTGGTCGGAACTGAGCTCGTTTACTGAAACAGGTTGGGTTATATTACTGCTAGAAACATTGGTAACGAAAATATCAATTGTAGACGGACTATAACGAGAATTTGATGGTACATAAGTTGGGGTGGACGGATACAAAACAGAAAAGGGTTGAGTAATAGAGAGCTCATGGAGAATAGTTCCCCAAGCATTTGCTCTTTTACAGCCCCAAGCCTACAATTTAGGTCGCCACCAAAAAGTAGGTTATTGCCTTGATTAAACAATTTAATGAAGTCATTTTTAAGGACAGTTTTTGTTGCAGCTCCTCCATTTCCTACGGGGAAATAAACACAAACAATGCTTACAGAATTTTGATTTCTCAATTTAATCTCAATACCTACGTTTTCTACCAACTCAGTTTTTATCACAGGTAAAAGCGAATGTTGAATTGATCTTTTTACAAGGATGGCGACACCTCCACCTCCTCTTCCGATTCTGTCATTTCTATAGCATTTAAAATCAAATGTAGACGGATTTGAGGAATGTTTGTATCTAAGTTATTGACTAGAGGATTGTCAGCAAGCACGCAAGAATCCATAAATTTATTTGTCAGTCTCGAAATCTTTGCAGAAATGAGTTCAACATTAGCTTTTTTGTGGAGTCTGGTGGTGGAATAATCTCGTTGAAGGATTAACATCATTTTTAAAATTTAGTTTTGAGCTATTTGTAGCTTTTTAATGTGGCACTGAGCCGATTTTCCCCATGGGCAACCATAAAGGATTAAAGCTTGGAATATAACCTTGAGTATGATAAGTTTGTTCGACATGGACAAAAAAGATTTCTATTTATGAAGGGGTAAAGAATTTTCGTTGCAATATTAACCTTGCTAAGGGTTTGAGTAATATGCTCACGTAATGTCAGTTTGGTGTCGAGATGGATACCAAGGTTTTTAACAGAATTCTGCCACTCAACGCTGATTCTATTTACCTGAATTCTAGAGGCAGGCAAAAAGCAAGCTTTTGAGTGAAAAAATGGCTTGCAGTTTATCTCTATTTACCTTAATCCTCCATTTATCACAGTATCTATAAATTATTTCCATCGCATATTGAAGATTGCTCTCAATATTAAGAGCTAACACTCTGTGTCATCAGCAAAAATAGCCTTTTCACATTCTGGTAGTTCAGGAAAGTCCGATGTGTACAAGTTGTAAATAGTTGGCCCCAAAACAGACCCTTGAGGAACACCTGCATTGTAGAACATTAATTCAGATACCCCACTGTTGACATGCACTTGGAAACAACGATCAGACAAAAAACTTAATACTATATTCCACAAGTAAGGAAGAAAGTTAAAATTATTCATTTTATATATAAGTCCATTGTGCCAAACCGTATCAAACGCCTTTTCTATGTCGAGTGAAATCATACCGGTCGATTTTCCAATTGCACGATTACTTTTTATGTGATTACAAATCCGCATGACTGATGAGAAATGCTATGATTGCGCTTAAAACCAAACTGTTCATTCGGGTAAATGCGATTGTCATCAACGATTTTCATTAACTTCTCCTTCAGTACCCTTTCGTAGATTTTGCCCAAACTTCTAAGCAAACTAATGGGGCGGTAACTGTCAGGATTATCTGGGGGCTTACCAGACTTAAGTACATATTTCCACTTGTTTGGGCAATATTACATTTTTAAACAAGCATTTACTACAAAGGCTACCATCCTTATCCCAATTTTCGGTAGTTCTTTAAGATAAATATTTCTTATTAAATCAAACCCACCAGATCTCCTACTAACTAGATTGTTAACTAAGAATGCAATAACTTCTTCGTTAACATACTCGCTTACAGGTGTGACAGGGTTCATCAACCTAATCGAATGTGCAGTGCTATTCACAAGAGTATCTGTATTAATGTCACCCAAATGGCACGATATATTATGGTTACGCTCAAATGCTTGGGCAAGTGCATTGGCCTTTTCGATATCCTTAAAATAAGAATTTACAGTGTCTACTTATTTGTAGACGTATTATGTTAATTATGTCTTTCTCTTGTGTCTTGAAAATATATTTATTTCATATATATAAATAAATAAAAATCATAATAATAAATAAAAACTCTTTGTTCAAAACCAATTGCTTTAATAAATGTCTACTATGTTCCTTAAGCTTCCATTTGCATGTCTTAGCTGGGTTAGACCCGATTCACTAGAATTAATAGTAGCCGCATTTTTTTTTAAATCTATAAATAGTGAAGTAGGAATTTACACGTAAAGCACATACAACAACCTACTGACTATAATTTCGAAATTGTTTCATATATTTTGACAGCGATTCGAACATATACATTTATTTTTGACATACATATCTTGACAGATAAAAATCAAAGCCACTGTGAATCGTTTTTTTTTAACCTTACTTCACTTCACTATTGATAGCGATGAAAAAAACACGCCTATTGTATTATTTGTTTGTTCCTTGCTTTTGTTTAATGTGCTTTTGTATATCTCGTCAAAGTTAGATACCGTCTTATTGATATAACTTAGTAGCTTTAGCTGCTCAATTACATTATATGTGGAGATAAACCTTAGGAGATGAATGACTAATCCAATCAAGAGTCCTGAATGAAAAAGTTCTTATACTGGGAATGACAACACTGTATGTACGGATTAGATTTATGGAGTACATATTGCACCCGGGATAACTTAATCTTTAAGGCATGCAGAACTAATGTTTCAAATACATTCAGTTTCATTCAATAAGATGGGTCTACAAATTCAAAAGGTGCATTTTTATTTGCAGGCTCAACAAAGCGGACCACTGTGCGGCGTCCGGTGATATACATTATCATCTATCAGTTGCAGTTCAAATAGTTGTACCAAAGCAAGACGACCAAAGTCCAGCAAAACAAAATTCGAAAAGTCGCATTGTGTGTAGAAAGTCTTTTTTCCAACCAACAGTCCCAACAATACATAACATCTTGATATTCCAAACCAGATGTGGAGCTTGTGGGTCCTTTCGAGTTCCACTCTCGGTAGCAGTCCTCTGGAACGATGTCCATCAATCCTCCATCGACTGTAGATTTGCTCCTAAATGTAGGCTAACACATGTATTGCGGAGCACTGATTTGAAAACATTTTATTCGAATAAAAACTCTCTAAATGCAAAATTTAGTTTTTCTTCTTCACATCGACAAGCTTAACTTTCCTGATGCAACTGTCAGTGCGGAAAGCCCATTCCGCCACTGTGCTCGTTTTCTGATTGGTTTCAATGCATTTCGTAAGACCTTCACGTGATTTTTCTGCATCGAAATTGTACGCGGTGAATAATGCCATAAGTCGATCAATACTGAATCCGTTTTCTTCAGAAAAAATTCCCAGCTTCTTGACACGACAGAGAACATTTTCGTATTCATCTTCACCATTATCGATGGCTATCTTTTGCGAAAGATCTTTGTCGCATTGTTTAACAAGTTGATCTATAGTCTCATACGGAGGGGGCTTCCATTCCTCATCCGCTGCAACCTGGTGTTGGATAGAAACCTGGTGGGATTAAGGTTGCAATTGTCTTGACTAGCTGTACTTACAAAGGCAACAAGGGCGATAATCACAATTGTCAGGCACTTCATGGCGGTGTTGCTTGGCGACGTGTCTGCAGTTAACTAGTGCTGCCGAAAATTATATTGGACGCTCAAGAGATGACCCCGATTCTACAGTCGAGATAAAGCGACTGTTCCGACGCTGATAACAATTGTGACGAAAATTAAATTTGAAAACAGCAGGTTGTTCTTGTTGCGATCCAGTGTCATTTCACAGCTGTTCAGAGGATAATCTCTGAATAAGAAGAACAGAGAGAGAAGAATGGTAAATGCTTGTGGACAGAGTTGACTAAATTAGTAGCAGGTAGTGGGACTATAACGAGATAAACAGTGTACAAGTTTTCTGTCTTCCGTTGGATTTTCAAAACCCGATGCTAATTTTAAATGAAACGTCTCTCTGAAGTCGATTTTTCATGATTTGTATGCCAAGTGCATTTGAATCTTTTCCCTACCTTGAAGTTAACTTTTCTCAAAAGCGTGGCTTTAAAACAGAGGGGGCTTAGAAAGGCATTGGCCTGTGCTTCTAGAGAAAAGTTGTTAATTGCTCTCAAATACGGGAGATGCCAGTAATGATCCCTTCAAGTGCACCTGTCAAGTTAATATACAGCCACCTAATAGGTGACGTCTCTACGGCCACCCCCGATGAACAAATGTGTACTGAACAAGTGTGTTTAAGTTACAACACGACCCTCTTCGCGCAGCGGTAGCATCCCCATCGTGTAAAAACCAACTAGTCCAGATCTTACTTAGCTCGGATAAGGACAATCCTAATGCTGACGTCCATGGACAACGATTTTCAGTTCTGAACGTGGAATGTGAGGTCCCTTAACAGACCACGTGCAGCCGATGATTTAGCAGAGGCTTTCGATGCCTACAAGACAGCTGGCCAAACATCGTGCCAGATAGAGAGGCTTGTTGGACCAGGTACCCCCGGATAGTCACGCCAGTAGAAGAAGAATAAGGCTCTGGCAGAAATGTGTCCCAAAGCTAACCCAAAGCTTCTTATTCCATATTTATTTACATTAGTTTTTTCTTTGTTTCTTCTCATGATGATAAATAATATTAAATAGAATAATTTTGTTAGATCAAATTAATAATATAATAAATAAATAATAATATAAATAAATATTTATAACATGTGTTTAGTAATGAATAATTATTTTAAATCTAAATAGTAATCTCTTTGTTTTTTGTTCACATATACTACCACGAAAATTATTTGTTAGTTTGTTTATTTACCCTAATTCGTCCTATGTGAGTTTCTATGTAGTTTGTGTTGCTTCGCTCTTGCTGCATTTATCTCAGGCGTGAGTTGCTATAATTTATGCTCAGTTGAGAGTAATACCGGTTCTTGCTCATCTCAATCATACTCATAGAGGCCCTCTATGATTTTGCTAGCTTTTCTTGGTTCTCTTCTGTCAGCAACCACCAAGCGCGAAGCATCGTAGACACTAGACACCAGCATAAGTTGAATTGAGGCAATTATTAAAATAAATTGTAATGTGTTGGACAATTTGTTTTTTTTTAATAATTTGCTATCAGCATGTAAAAGCCATATAATAAATCTTATCCATCTATCTATCTATAATAATAAGAATAATATGGGTAGCGCGACAGTTCAAGGCGGACCCGGGCCTAGCTTCTCAGCAACCACTCGTATTGTGCGTGCAATTGTTCTTTCACGAGTGGTAGGGACCTACAGTTTAATGCGGACTCCGAACGGAGAAGCTTTTTCTAGACAGGGATACTCTTTGAGCATTGTCAGTGACTCGAAAGAGGTGGAGCCGTGGATTATCAAAGGTGGTGAATTCGGGTATCGAACCTGGCCCCCCTCTACGTAGGAGTCGACGCACTTACCCACTACGCCACGGCGACCCACGATCTATCTATCTATTGATGTTTTTATACGATTCATCGTTATGTATCGATGTGATGATGCAATGATGCGATGCATTACTAACTGGACATCCGTAGTTAGTTAGGCATTACTCTACTACCATCCGAAAACTACGAACGACATTTGTAATCACTGAACAGACAACTGAATTTACAAGATTGTATCCAAGATTTTATTCGAATCAAAACACAGGCGACGCATTACTTTTCCTCCTTCCTATTCATAAGCTGAACTTTCCTGAGGCACAGATCTGTGCGGTAAGCCCATTCCGCAACTGTGCTAGTTTTTTTATTGGTTTCAATGCATCTCCTAATACCTTGTCGTGATCTTTCTGCGTCGTAATTGTGAGCAGCGAATAATGCCACAAGTCGATCAAAACTGAACCCGTTTTCTTCCGTAAAAGTTCCCGTCTTCTTCACACGGCAGAGAACATCTTCATGTATAACTTCCATAAAGGTTTTGATGACCATGTTTTTCGGTGAAATTTCTTTGAAGCATTCCTTAACGAGATCCTCAACAGCTTCAGGCGAAGGGGGATGCCATTCCTCAGCAGATGCCACCTGCATTTCGAAAGGAATTTGGTGTGACTTAGGTTTGCAATTCTTTTCACTGTACTTACGATGGAAAGAACGGCGATAATCACAATTGTCAGACACTTCATGGCGATGTTGTTTGGCGATGTGTCTAGTGGTAACTATTGCTGCAAATTCTCCCGAAACTTATATTTGAGACTCAAGAGATGACCCCGTGTCTACAGACGAGATAATGCAGCGGTCCCGGAGCTGATAAGAATTGCGACAAGAACTAAATTTGGAAACAGCAAGTTGTTCTTGCAATACATTGTCATTCGGCAGCTGCTCAGAGGGCGGGTAAGGAGATATAAAGCAAGTGTGATCAGGACGAGACACGTGATCAGAACAGAGAACGATCAGAACTCTTGGTGCGTCGGAATAGGCCGGGCAAACAGGTGATGTAAAACTGCTAAACGCTTTTTTGGATGTGTGTTTTTTGTTCGAGGCAGACAAGAAGTATGCAAGAAGTCTTAATCTTTAAAAATATAAGCGAGCGACTCATAACAATTCTGATCTGCGCCCAAGCCTCAAGGGAGGAAAAAGATAACAATAAGAAGATCGTCTCGTAGAAAGGACATACCGTCGGTTTAAAGGTAAAACTCATTAACTAACAAAATAGACAAAATGATATCATTTCATTTGAAGACAAATACTTTTCTCAAAATTCCAATTCTATCGATACAAATTAAATTTTTGTTCTCAGCTTGTTGTTTACCTTTACGCTATCAATAATATGACTTAAAAAAAAACATGTAATCTAGATGATTTTAAGAGAAATGTACTTAATGATATTTACCAGGAAGAAGTTTGAAATAATATTGTAAATGATGAGAAAAACAATGTTATTTTTAGAATAAATAACAAGTTTATTTCAACAAAAAGAGAAGCCACAATGCTAGTTTATTAGCTTTCATTGGAACCACTTTCATTTTGATCAGGTTCAGGCAAGCGCTTTGTATAGATCCTACAGAATCCTTTTCAAATTTCAATGATTTGTGCCTGAAACGCAATAGTGCGTTGCGCGTTGAAATAAATACTCAATTTATCAGCTGTTCTTTCTCTCATCTGCCAGATGAAAGATATTGCCGCCTTTCTGCATACACTTTCATTTGAAATGGCTTTTATCGTTTAATTATTTTTAATCAGCTGTTTATCATTTCTCAAATGACAGTTGAAACAAAATTCTCTCAATTTGGAAGAAAACTCTGAATCTGGAAAAGAATCTCTCTCACAGCGCACCCCTCTGTCAAAAAATATCAAACATGTTGAATAATGACGTGCGAGGGACTACGTTTTACGTTTTATTACGATCCTCTCATCTCTCTGAATTTTAATTAAAGCAGGTCGACGCTGCATTTTGTGCTTGGCCATTGAATTGTGTGCGCTGAAAGAAAGACCAATAGTGCGCTGCGCCAGTCGACTTTATGTTACGATGACGCACTGCGTTGAAATAAATACTCAATTTATCAGTTGTTCTCTCTCTCATCTGCCAGATGAAAAATATTGCCGCCTTTCTGCATGCACTCATTTGAAATTAGGTTTGTCGTTAAATTATTTTTAATCAACTGTTTTCATTTCTTAAGTGACAGTTGATACAAAATCCTCTCAATTTGGAAGAAAACTCTGAATCTGGAAAAGAATCTCTCTCACAGCGTACCCCTCTGTCAAAAAATATCAAACATGTTGAATAATGACGTGCGAGGGACTACGTTTTACGTTTTATTACGATCCTCTCATCTCTCTGAATTTTAATTAAAGCAGGTCGACGCTGCATTTTGTGCTTGGCCATTGAATTGTGTGCGCTGAAAGAAAGACCAATAGTGCGCTGCGCCAGTCGACTTTATGTTACGATGACGCACTGCGTTGAAATAAATACTCAATTTATCAGTTGTTCTCTCTCTCATCTGCCAGATGAAAAATATTGCCGCCTTTCTGCATGCACTCATTTGAAATTAGGTTTGTCGTTAAATTATTTTTAATCAACTGTTTTCATTTCTTAAGTGACAGTTGATACAAAATCCTCTCAATTTGGAAGAAAACTCTGAATCTGGAAAAGAATCTCTCTCACAGCGTACCCCTCTGTCAAAAAATATCAAACATGTTGAATAATGACGTGCGAGGGACTACGTTTTACGTTTTATTACGATCCTCTCATCTCTCTGAATTTTAATTAAAGCAGGTCGACGCTGCATTTTGTGCTTGGCCATTGAATTGTGTGCGCTGAAAGAAAGACCAATAGTGCGCTGCGCCAGTCGACTTTATGTTACGATGACGCACTGCGTTGAAATAAATACTCAATTTATCAGTTGTTCTCTCTCTCATCTGCCAGATGAAAAATATTGCCGCCTTTCTGCATGCACTCATTTGAAATTAGGTTTGTCGTTAAATTATTTTTAATCAACTGTTTTCATTTCTTAAGTGACAGTTGATACAAAATCCTCTCAATTTGGAAGAAAACTCTCAATCTGGCAGAAAATCTCTCTCACAGCGCACCACTCTGTCAAAAAATATTCAACATGTTGAACAATGATATGCGATGGACTTACGTTTTACGTTTTATTTCAATCCTATCAGTCTCTCTCATTATTCACTGACGCAGGTCGACGCTGTATTTTGTGCTTGGCCATTGAATTGTGTACGCTGAAAGAAAGTGTTTCAGGCATTAATCTTTAGCCAAGAAACCTTGTTTCCGTCTTCATCTTTCGTGCGATTGAATTCTTAGAAAATCTAAATTTTGAAGGTCGTCGAAGTTGTAATATTTTAAAAGATGGACATAGTTTGGCTTTTATTTTTCTTTGGCCAGTGTAGAATGTTCAATCAGTCAGCTTTCAATTGCAGAATGCATAGAATTGCATTCCATTTGCGAATGCCCACCACATTGTTATAAAATAATGATATTTCGGAAAACGTTGATAGTAACGCTTTTAAGAAATTGAACAATGTTGATCCAGTTTCAGTGCTACCTCTTTAGAGTATACGATATAATTATTTTTTTTTCTCTTCATTAAATTCTAATGGATAGTCTGCAGGCTTAATAAAGCTACTTGGAAACTGTAAAATAAGATTAATATAAAATGTGAGCTATTAGATTACGTTTTGATCCGACAGCTTTTACGAATCCTCCAGATTCGTTGTGGGATATATTAGCCATCAATGAAATTTAAATTTGACTTTAAATTTCAAGAACAAAGAATGCACGCTAAAGAGAATAATACACGCTTTTAGGAAAATAATGAACTCAGCCGATAGGCGCTGAAATCATTATAATTTTGTAAAATAATGGGCGAGAAAAATAAACAGTCACAAATTATCCAAAGTAGTGGTCTTTATGACTACTAGACATTGCATTCAAAAAGTATCTAAGTGAGATAGTGATTATGAGATAGAGATGAATAAGGGATAATGACTTTCCTCTAGTGAGACAAAACAAACTTAAGTTGTAGTTATTTTAATAAAAAACTCATTTTTCCAAATTTTGCACAAAATTGCACACAAAAACCGCCGATATCTCATGGTCTCGTCGATATCTCGTCGATCTCATGGTTGGATTAATGCTCCAGCTTCGACACCAAGATGGCTTACATAAATTCCATTGCAAAGCTGTGCAAAGAAGACCTCTTTTCTGGAGTCATGGAAAGGACGAGTCTATATGAGAACATATCCGAATAAGGACTCAGGCTGCTGAATATCGAAAAGGGCTGCAATCTCTCTGGGACAAGGCGGACGCCTCATCAATTAACCGTCAACGTCATTAATACCATTCCGATCGGCGTCAAACACACCTCCAATATTCTCGATGTCCGAACATGCCGAGTAGCCAATATCGACTAGGATTATTTCCTTGTTGTAGCCAAGGCAATTAGAGAAGAGTCTAGCCAGGCGTTTACGGATTCAACAGCCTACGATGCCTTAGCCATGTTGCGTGCTTGGACAACAGTTCTGCAGCCAGAAGAGACTTCGAATCCGCATCAAACTTGGCATGTGCAATGGGAGCCAGCTGTCTAAAGATCGTGCCAGCTGGAGAGGATTGTTGGTTGAGGCCCAGGTCCACCCTGGACTCTAGTACCAGAAGAAGAAGCCTTCGTCTATGAATTAGTCCTTATGGACTAACCGAAGAAGCCACCAGCTGGGGACAACATTGAGTTGATGTATAGCTTTTGAGCGGTACAGTACAGTTCATACCAGCTGCGCAGGGTTGCCGTTTTAGCTATTTTGTCTCTAGATCTAGCGGAATTTTAAAAATATGTCTTGTCCCATTGCTGGTTCTACAGCGTAAGAGAATGCATTTATCCCACATAGTTGACAGATTAATTTTAGATCGTAAATTGAAATGTGTTGTATCTACATGGTATTGCCAAGTACGTGACTTGCAATATTTCATTGATTGAATAAATAATGTGGTAGGACATGATACATTTTTCATACTCCTAGCTTAAATTTCAGAAATTTATATTTGAGAGCATAGTTCTTCTACTATATTAGAATGTATTTTAGATGCTACCAAATTAAAAATGTTAAAAATATTAAAGAAATTTCAGTTCATGTTGGAGAAGTGAGAGAAACAAGACACGTGATATTGTTAGACAGGTATGAACAGAAGGTTTCAACGTAATACAGTGGACGTCCAGCTTAACGAATACTCGATTTAACGAATTTCCATAAGGTGTAAGCGAGAACGAAAGTAACCTTCCTGAGTTAAACATTTGGAAGCAATAAATTGCTTCAACAAACGAATTGTGGTTGGCTGTTTAGAAGAGTTTGGAGGGAATCAAAAACTTTTTTTCTTAAGACATTATTTATGATAAATTTTGATGGTATTTTCATTTTTTATAAATACATGTGTACACACCTTTCATTCTAAATTTGTCATGACTTCATATCCTTGCATTATTAGATACAAAAAAGAACGAACGATTTAACGAATTTTTCGATTTAACAAAAGGCTGTGCATTATATAATTCGTTATAGTGGACGTCCACTGTATTACGACTCGATCGACAGAAAGTCATTTTTTCATTGAGATAATAATATGGGTGGCGCGACAGTCCAAAACGGACCTGGGCCACTCTTGTACAGCAACCACTGGTGTTGTGGGTGCTATTGTTCTTTTCACTAGTGAAAGGGACCTACAGTTTAATGCCGACTCCGAACGGCGAAGATGAGAAGCTTTTTCTAGACAGGAATATTCTTTGAGAATTGTCAGAGACTCGAAGGAGGTGGAGCCGTGAATTATCAGAGGTGGTTAATTCTGGCATCGAACCTGGCCCCTCTGCGAGGAATCGGACGCACACGCCACGGACGCCACGGCGACCACAATCTCTGAATTGAGTCACTTTTAATTTCAAGACTTCCCTTAATTGCCGTCTATTTCTTAATGAGATTTCCAAGTATTTTAACAATCAACTTAAGTGGGTGCCGGGACACTGTGACATTCCAGAGAATTGCGAAGCGGACGAACTCGCTAGAAAGGGCACAAACTCCGTGTTCTTTCCGGATGGAGACCCACCCTCCATGCCTATCGCTACTACAAAGCATGAAACGATTGCATAAAGAAACCGCAGATGGATATCTGGCACAGGATGCCTCATTACCAAACAACTATGGCCTATGATCGATCCTAAGCTTAAGCATCTTAGCTTGATCAGAATAAGCGGGCCAAACCTCAGATCTTTTATTAGCGTTTTGACAGGGCATTGTGCTATCGGAACTCAGGCCTCTAGACTAGGCCTTCCCTATATTTTGTAGATTTCTGTATAAGCTGAATGGACGAGGATGATGAAGAAACCATCGAACACTTGCTATGTAGCTGCAGTGCTCTTTCATCCCGTGTATTCAGAATCTGGCTGAACTGAGTAGCACCAGAATCAGCCCTCTTCTTCGCTTTATCAAAGTCATAAATTAGTTTACGGAATAGATAGCCTAAGATCCGCGTGGTAACACAATGGGCCTATGCTTCGCCCAAGTGTGTCTGCTGTCCTTCTGCGCGGCAGTCATCCACCTCAACCGGAGCTAACCTACAATAAGTAAGTTAAAAAAATGTACATAGCAAAACAACGTTTGCCGGGTCAGTACGGTAAATTGGATTCAATCACCTTACTTACATTTTTTTAACTTCTTGCATGTCAATTTTGGAAAATTACCATTTATAATAATTTACTACTTTCTTGACTCTAGAAAGTACTACGGTGTGGTACACGTACAGTGGATTCATCATTTTAGTTTCTATCGTTTTTCACCAATAAAATTGTCTCCTTACAACGGATTTTTTTTATCCTTAAGCATAACCTGAACTGAATTAAGTAAATTGATTGCCTGATAAGTAAGTTAGTAAGTAAGTAAGTAAATTAAGGCACATATTTGAGTGGTAAGCCCATTAATTCGCTGTGCTGGCTTTCTCTTTGGTTTCAATTCGTCTCATAATACCTTCTCGTGTTTCTTATGTGGATCAAAACTGACCCCGTTTTCCTTAGGAAAAAACCCAATATTCTTGAGACGGTAGAGAGGCGTCTCGAAAAGGTCGTCTTGCGATGAAAGTTCCTTGTAGTATTCAGCATCAATTTCTTTTGCAGCTTTATGTGGAGGGGGCTTCCATTCCTCATCTGCTGCAACCTATGAACATTTGAAAAGAAACGTTTTGTCATTTAGGTTTAAAACTACGTTCACCGTACTTACAAGAGAAAGGACGGCGATCATCACGGTCAGGCACTTCATGGCGATGTTGATTGGCGACGTGGAGGTAACTAGCGCTACAAATGCTACCGAAATTGATATTCTACGGATTGCTCCGTTTTTACACTCAAAATTAAACAGCAGTCCACGAGCTGATAAGATAAATATTAAACTGATTTCAACCAGAACGACGATCGCAGCCTGGAGGTCAGAATATATCACTTCTCTTTGATATCACATTTTTTTGGTCCAAGGCAATGTTCGCTAAAGTTTCTGTCCGAGAACCGATCCAATGATTAGGAAATCGAAATGATAAATTGAATGTTTCTATAATAATAATAATATGAGAGACGCGACAGTTCGAGGCGGACCAGAGCCTAGCTTCTCAGCAACCACTCGCGTTGTGCGTGCTATTGTTCTTTCACGAGTGGAAGGGACCTGCAGTTTAATGCCGACTCCGAAAGACGAAGTTTGAGGAGCTCTTTCTGTACAGGAATACTCTTTGAGCTTTATCAATGGTAAATTCGTAAAAACGTAGGAGTCGATGCACAGTGGTCGCGCAGTGGAAATAAATACCCGAAGTGACATATTTTTTCCCGGCCAAATGGTGTATGTTTTTCGATTCTACAAATATGAGAACCTAGAAAGCCAAAATTTTGTTGACTTTGGATCATCCGTTTGGCTGTACCGTTAGCTCAATGTTGGGACTTTGAAAATTACAAAAATAGATAAAATGTATTTTTTAAGCAAATTTGATGTGCCATATTTCCTAAAATTATGTACAATGGAACCTAAAGTCCTTTTTTTTAAAGGTGACACATCTTTCTTTTCTTTTTTTAAAGGTGAAAATACTTTAAAAATTGCAGTTGCATTCCGGCATTTGTTGTGCAAATTTGAAGTTTTTCGCGATGGCAAGTATTGTATTTGAATATAGATTCTTGTACGATTACTTTTTTGATGGAAATATTTCCAACTTCGGTAGCTTTTTATCAAATAGTACCGGAAACTTAACATCGTGCCTTGCCCGTCGGATCATTGTCAGAGGAGGCGCAGGAAAGTCGGAATAAAGACTATATACTATCGCATTATTAATAGTAGAAAATTTTCTCGTTCGGCAACAAATGAAGATGTTATTCATCAAATGTTGGTATCATCTGATCCCTGGATTGCGTATTTAAGGCATGAACCAAAAACAAAAGATTCGCTGCCACGTAGTACTGAAGCGCAAGCCTTATTATACTGAATTACTTAGTTTCATTAATTCTAAATAAAGTGTACATTACGAAAACTTGTAAAATTGAATTTGCTTTAAGTCCCAATATCGAGTCATCGACAATAATAAATAATTATTTTATACATTTAAACAAAAAAAAAGTGTTTTTTTTTTATTTTTTTTAACTTGTGAGATACATTAACCATTTTTGAAACATAATAAGATCTCGTAGTACTTGCCTATGTTTCAAATTTCATTAAGAACGGTTCACGGCTTCAAAAGTTACAGATTTATTTCCAACTCTCCCATACAACGGGACCACTGTGCGACGGACTTACCGACCTCTGAATGTTTTTATATGCTTGGTTTGTATAGTCGACACCTACTTCAGCCATCTCTATTCATCTGCGAAACATCTCAGGAGACCATGCCTGCGTCTGGTTGTCAGATATCCACTAGAACCTGGGATTCTGGTTGAGAGTTTATCGAAGATGCCTTGCGTACGAATTGGTCAAGGGTGATGGGTCATGTCTACATTTGCAGCACCTTCTAGTTCGAACTAAGCTGTTGCGACAGTTTTAAAATAAATCACTAGAGAAACTTCTGTCAGAACACACTCCAAGCTAGAGCCACCCCTCAACAACTCCACATCACTAAGATTGATTCGAAATAAAACAAGTCCCTTAAATGCTGATTATATTCTTCTTATCTTACTGTTTCTCGTTATTCTTCTTCAAATTGTTCAACATACACATGAATTCACTGAAAGCCCGCTTGGCGGGCGTGCTTTCCGGAACACTGCTACCAACGCAAATTGGAATACGATCTATTAGTTTCTCTGAAGTAAACCTCATGGCGACGAACTGCGTTCGCAGTCGATCAGCGCTGTAACCGTTCTCATCGGTGAATAGTCCCGCCTTTTTGGCGAGGCAGAGAATATGCTCGTGTACCTCCTTCTCATCAGGGAACACATAATTTTTAATTTTTTCAATTTGGTCGGTTGTAATTCCGCTCACTGGGATGCACTCTTCGTTCCATTTTGAATGAACCTCTTCATCAAGTTCGGCTCTCCATTTGTCATCTGCTGTAACCTGCCGCAGAAAGAGTATTTTGGGTTGGAATTCAGTTTCGAGGACTTGTACTTACAAGTGCAACAAGGGCGATAGCCACAACAATCAGGCACTTCATGATCAAGACAGGTTTATTTAAGCGAACGAGAGCAACTGGTACGCGAAATATCATGCGAATTGAAGTTATATTCATACGCTGACCTTGATTATGCAAAACAAGATCAGCAGCTGAGACGTGTCGATGATAAGGCCTGTAATACTAGACTAAATATGAAATCGTTATCGGTTGCTTGTCGAAATACGTTATTCAATATATTTCGAGTGCGTCATAGCAATAAATTGCATTTTTCTTAAAAAGAGTCTTGGGTGTAGAGGATATTGGAACGGGGCGGGTGTCTCATATCTGTAGCTAGAAGGCGGTCGATCGAGGAAGAACGTCAGGGTTTGACATCGGAGAGCTACAATCGCAACGGACGGGTAACATCTTTGCCGATCGAGTCTCACAGACACTCCCCCTTATTCTCTTAGTCGTGCCACCCAAAATTTCTGTCACGTTGACAAATTTGTATTCTCTTAATCACACTGGAGGGCTCAGTTGGTTAAGTACAAACCCTTGGTTAGCGGGGTTCCCGGTTCGAATCTCTGTGAAAGCAAAGTGAATCCGCTTATATCTGGTTTTCAAATCTGATCCTGTCACCGTTTGCCGTTGGGATAAAATGAACGCCACTATCACTGGAGTGGTCGATCAGAGGTAATAGTCTGACTGTGGGTGTCACAATGAACCAACATGGACTAAGTGTGGTGGTGAATTCACTAGCAGCCGTCCTACCTAACCTAACCTTTGACAATGACATCTGTAGCCTGCACGGCCTCTTGACAGAATGTAAGTAACATACCTTCCTGGAACGAAATGAATCGGTTTACGCTTGAACAACGTTAAGAAACTTTGAACAATTATTTTCTTAGTGAATGTTGTGTAGCCGTACCCAAGTTTGTACAAAAAATTCTGTGAGTCTGGTATGCTAGTGCATAACACTCATGATCGGCGTCTGAATGTGGCTGCTGTGGCCGAGAGTATAAGACTCAATTAATGAACAGTATGTTTTTCCAAAATGAAGCGTTACGTCTTTATTTTACTGAAATTGAAGGCATGGATTTGGGTAAACCCTCTGGTTCATGCCACAACCGATCTTTTGCTCAGCAAATTCGCGAATCGTGTTACCAGCCGACTTGGCGATGTCAATTGGCCGCCTCAGAGCTTCTTTTTTTGCAGGGAACCGTGAAGGACCGATGTTATGCCAACAATCCGGAAACGAATAGAGTACTTAAGGCCAATATTATCCAAGTAATCCGTGAGCTGTAGCCTGAAAACGTATACAAGGTCGTGGAAAACTTGGGTGACAGAATGCACTGCTGCGGAACCAGCTGAGGCAGCCACTTGAACGACGTTGCATTTCATAATGTGTGTTCTTGCTTGTAAAGCTGTAATACGTG
This sequence comes from Eristalis intricaria, assembly GCA_964034865.1. Taxonomy (NCBI): domain Eukaryota; kingdom Metazoa; phylum Arthropoda; class Insecta; order Diptera; family Syrphidae; genus Eristalis; species Eristalis intricaria. The sequence goes on along the minus strand of OZ035873.1, from coordinate 155,411,148 downwards.
GACAAAATTTAATTTTGTTAATTTTATTAATAAAAATAAAATGCGTGGAGCTACAGTCCGAGTCGGACCTGGGCCTAGCTTCTCAGCAACCACTCGTGTTGTGCGTGCTATTGTTCTTTCACGAGGGGAAGGGACCTACAGTTTAATGTCGACTCTGAAAGGCGAAGTTGAGAAGCTTTTTCTAGACAGGAATACTCTTTGAGCATTGTCAGTGACTCGAAAGAGGTGGAGCCGTGAATTATCAGAGGTGGTAAAATTCGGATATCGAACCTGGCACCCTCTGCGTAGGAGTCGACGCATTTACCCACTACGCCACGGCGAGTGGGTTTTTTTTTTTTAAGATTACATTCTTAAAAAGTAACTTGAGTTTTCCCCGTTTGGTAGACATCTGCTAGAAGAATCCTACTTTAATTACCCGCCTGACCTAAGAAGCAGCCATCTCCTTCGTTTTACTCAAACCGCTGATTGGTAGAATAGGCATTTGTAGATCGCTCGGTAAGCCTCTTCAACCCAACCTAACCTAACTTAGCCCTGACGAATATACTAAAATTTGCTTGAAATATAATAATAAATTTCTATAGATCATACGTTTATTGTGACAAAATTATACGCTCTCTGCCTCTTTATTTTTCGAGGCGAGTTTTTCCTTGATTAGTCCGCCAATTTTACTCCTCGATATGCATTGCTCTCCGCGGTAGGCCCAATCTGCGGCCGAGCTCTTTTGCTCATTGTTATCCATGCAATCTACCACAATGCCTTTTAATTCATCTGTCATTTCAACTAAGACGCCAATTTGTTGAATCACTCGTTTTTGGTTGTAGCCCTTGTCCGCGGAAAAAATACCGATTTTCAAGGCAGGACAGAGAGTATAGTCGCGTACTCTCTCCTCATTTGGATAATACAAATCTTTGTTCTGTTCCACTTGCTCGGCCGTAATGCCATTCTCCTTCTGGCAATCGTCGTGAATTTGCTTCATCAGTTTCGAGTCGCTTATGGGCTTCCATTCCTCCTCAGCTGCGACCTGGAGTTGGAGATGGTGTGATTTTGATTACGCTTGGTTTTTGGTTGTTACTTACAAGAGCAGCAAAGGCGATGAGCAAAACTGCGAGGTACTTCATGGTGACAGACGGTTTTTTTTCAAGTGGCTGGGTGCAACTGGTGATGCAAATTGTTTTGAAAATTGTATTTATATTCAATCAATAACCGTGATTACACGCTGAAGATCAGTAGGTCAGTGCCGGTGTTGATAAGACGTGCAGCAAAGATGAACAAGGGCTTTTCTAATGCCTTTCATTTCTAGTTTTTGCAATTATGATGATGAGTTCTGGTGATAGCCAGATCACATCTGCCGGTTCGTTTTTAAAAATATACATGTCACAACAAACATGTTTCTGACGTTAAAAGTACATAATGCAAAGTAATCAATTGACGACGGGTCCGATTATCGTGAATGCGGAAGATCTAGAGAGTGCTTCTTCTTCTTCTTTTTCTTCAGGTGGCGCTACAGTCCGGGGTGGACCTGGGCCTCAACCAGTAAGCTTCTCCAGCCGGCACGATCTTTTGCCAGCTGTCTCCAACTGCGCACACCAAGTTGATTGAGGTCCTTCTCCACCTGGATGCGCTATCGGTTGTGTGGGCGTCCTGTATTGCGTTGTCCCACTGGTAAGGAGTCGAAGACTTTTCGGGCTGGAGCAGTGTTGTCCATGCGCTCTACATCGCAAAGCCATCTTAGGCGTTGAATCCGTAGACGCCTGACTAGACTCGTGCCGCTATACAGCCCGTACAGTACGTGATTGAATCTTCTTCTCCAATAACCATCAACGCAAACAGGACCAAAGATTGAACGCAGAACTTTTCTCTCGAAAAGACCAAGTGCTTCTTCATCCGCTTTTGAGATTGTCCATGCTTCCGCACCATAGAGCAGGACAAGGATGATCAAGGTGTTATATAATGTTAACTTGGTCCTTCGAGAGAGGACTCTATTACTCAATTGCCTCTTGAGCCCAAAGAAACAGCGCTTGGCAAGAGTAATTCTGCGTTTTATCTCGGTAATGCTGTTGTTCGTACTGTTCACTTGCGAGCGAGACGAAGTCCTTCACTACCTCGAAGTTATAGCTCTCTATGGTGACGTTTTGGCCAAGTCGTGCGTCCTTTCTCGATGACAGTATATACTTCGTTTTGCCCTCGATCCCCGCTAAACCCATTTTGGCCGCCTCCGCTTCAATACCAGCAAACGCCTCATTGACGGCTCGCTGTGTTCTGCCAATCACTTCGATGTCATCCGCGTATGCTAGCAGTTGTACGGACTTCTGGAAGATCGTGCCTCTGGTGTTGGCGTGTGAGTCTTCCACGATCTTCTCCAGGGTGATTTTAAAGAAATCACATGACAGCGCGTCGCCTTGTCTAAACCCTTTTTTGACACTGAAGGTCTCGGTGAGTTCGTTACCGACCTTGATGGAGCAGCGAGAGTTCTCCATCGTCATCCTGCACAGCCTGACGAGTTTGGCAGGAATGTCAAAACTAGACATGGCGTTGTATAGCTCGTCCCTATGCACGCTTTCAAATGTGGCCTTGAAATCGACGAATAGGTGGTGGGAGTCGATCTGCATTTCTTGGGTTTTTTCCAGGATCTGCCGTAGTGTGAAGATTTGGTCGATGGTGGACTTCCCCGGCCTGAAACCGCACTGATAAGGACCTATCACGTTGTTGACGAATGGTTTCAGGCGCTCACACAAAACGGCAGAGAGGATCTTATAGGCGATGTTAACGAGACTTATCACTCTAAAGTTGGTGCAGTCAAAGGGGTCTTCTTTCTTGTGGATCGGGCAAACGATACTGCGATTCCACTCGTCGGGCATGCTTTCCTCCGACCATATCTTACAGATGAGTTGGTGCATGTACCTTACCAGCTCATCTCCAGCTGCCTTAAGCAGTTCCGCCCACAGTCCGTCTGCACCAGCAGCTTTATTCGACTTTAGTCTCGATATCGCTATTGTTCTTTTAACAATTGCAAATATGTTTGCAAGATATTTAGGTAGTCTTCCTTCTTCATTATTCCTTCTATTTTATGGATATGACCGACGTGCCACCAAGTGAAACATGCCCACGCCATTATACTACCGCCGCCATATTTCATTGTTTGTTTGACTTGGTGTTGCTGAAGCTGCTCAACGGGTCGGTTCCAGTAATAAGATTTACCATCCGATAAAATACGATTGATCTTCGTTTCAGCAGACCATATAATACGTTTCCAGTCTTCAACAGACCAGTTTTTGTGTTCTCTACAAAACTGTAATCGAGCTGATATGTTTTTCTTGGAAAGCGCAGGTTTTTTCTGCTTTACAGACGCGATTAACCCTATTCTTTTCAATAATCTTCTGGCTGTCCATTCGCTTGTTGGTTTGTTAATGGCCACAGTAGCTTCTTTAGGTGTTAGCTTGGAGCTTTTACGAAGCAACCGTTCCATTTCACGAGCGTCACTATCCGTCAGATGCCTTCCGAAACCTTTAGACCTGGAGTCGCTGCGAGTTGAACGCAAGGGGCCTGACAAAGGGCTTGTGGCCCAGAAATGGACCAGTTGAAGGCTCATATGTAGCACAAGTCATCAATCTGAATAGAGTCTTGGCATTGGTGACGCTGAATTCTACTTGCTTTGCATGTTCCTTCACATTAAGCCTTACCATGAGCAATACAACATAAGACTCCGAGAACGAGGACCAACCATGAAGTCCAACTCTCTATGTCTGTCGTTTGAATACCGAATTCGTGGAAGTTCGGAGTAATGAAGGAATGGATAAGAAGAGGAGCGTATATGAGAAGGTCGAAGCTCACAAAAGTCCAAGATAGCAAGGCTGCGGACTAGCGGAGATCGGCATCATTGAAATTCGAATCAACGTCCAGCTTCTAAAAGGATCCTGATCTGTGGAGAAACCTTTGGGTTAACAGAGGTTTAAAAATTCAGCGTCAAGGTTAGCCAACGACTCCTTGGGTTGTCAGAAATTAATATCAGCGTACACCTGGGTTTAACAGAAGTTTGAAAATGCAAAGTCAAGGCCAATGTCTTCTTGGATTAGCGGAAGTTCATGTCAGCCTAGACTTGAGGTTGAAGGCATTTGTGTCCCAAAGACATTCGGAGTGATAAGCACTACCAGTACCAGTCCGGATCAAGAGAAGATTGGATTCACTGATTTTTACATTATTTCTATGCTTTCAAATTTCTAGTCGACCCACCGAAGGGTCATTGAATGTAAACACGTAACACTGGAGGCAGCTATCTAGAGCTCGAGCTGACTAGAGACGGTTATAGGTTGAATTGTGACGGGATACCAAAATTTGTTCGAGTTAGAGAGAGTTTGACTTAGAGAGAAGTTTTTGTATGGAAAGTTGAGGGAAATGTATGTAAAATACGGCGAAAAAGTTCGAGTAAGAGAGAGTTTCGACTTAAGGAGAGTTCGACTTAGGGAGAGTCCACTGTATATAGATTGCTTGCCAGTTTATCTGACAAATACTGTCACTCTCCAGGGTTGATAGCCCTGAAATCCCTTTACTTGTAAAACAAAGGTTTTGACTTTGGATTAATTTGGAATGTTGCGAATAGCAAATAATGTTTTGAGAAACCCGGTGCTTCAAGGTGGGAGTAAAGCAGTATGTTGTCTGTATTATTGGTAAGAAGCACATCTGACAATGTGGAAGAACTTTAAGTAAAATGTCTTGGATGAGTGTTGTTAACTGGATTTAGACCGAAGATTCTTATCCTGGAGAGAGGGGTTTGAGACCTATTGTTATCAAGTAGGTTGCAGTTAAAGTCTCCACATATAATAACTTCCTAGTAGAGAAATGAGAACCGCGCGAGCTCTAAGTAAAATTGAAAAAGATCTATATTTTTATTGGGATAGAGAAAGAACTCAGCACATAATAAAATAGTACTCAATCAAAGAAAATGAATCCGATTTGACAATAGTTTTAAAGTGCATTGTTTCGCATATATAAATTGCAGTACCCCCACCCACACCATTCGATCTATGAGCGCGTAATAATTCCTAGCCCGATAATTTGTACACAACATCATTTAAATCAGCTTGAAACCAGAAACATGTAGACACATATAACGTCTATATTTGATCCCACAAATACGTCTCTGAAGTCACAACACTGTCTGCTGAGGACCTGTCTGCAGGATCCAGCATAATTTGCAATTTAATGCCTGTATCACAAGTCAGAGGAGAAATTTTATTCGTGATAAGACTAGTCGCTTTCGTAAAAAAGGAATAAAATCCTGTAAATGGTTGTCAAGGGAAGATATGTGCACCATCAACAGAGACACAATTCAGGCACGTGGCAAAGATATAAGGACATTTTCAATAAAGAAATACGAATATTTATACAGAACAGAAAAAAAAAGCAATAAGAAAACTTACAAAATTTTTGAAGTTTTCACAATGTGCTGCTTACGATTGACCGTCATTATGTACTTCGCTGGTTACTTTTACAATACTATTTGTAAAAATTATCTCTCCGCTGCAGTTACCCATGAACGTCTTATGTACACTCACAAAGTTAGAAGCAATTTTATACAAATCCCTGCGGTTTATGGAGGGTGGATGTGATGGGGTAAACGCCCTCGATCACTGACTGCATATGGTTATAGGTCCTAGAAACTTCATAGAATTTTTACTCTCACCGAACAAAAACAATACCATAGTATGTCAATAGTACACCGACAACAAGCGCCACAGAAATAAAGTTCCGCTAGATTCGCAAAATAACACACTGTGCTTCGGCCCGTGCGGTGTCTTGACTTCGCAAGCTTATTTAATGCATCCCTGGAGTGAGCTTAAATTATAAAAAAAAATATTGATTCGAAATAAAACAAAATCAATCAAGTGCTTTTCATGTTATTATTATCTTATTCCTTCTGCTCCTTGTTCTTCTTTATACTTTTGATAATACACATGATCTCATTGTAGGCCCGCGCAGCGGTAGTACTTCCTGGATCACTGCTACCAACACACTTTGGAATACCTTCTATTGCTTTATCAAACCTCAAAGCGGTAAACTGCGTTCGAAGTCGATCAGCGCTGTAACCGTTCTCTTCGGTGAATAGTCCCGCCTTTTTGAGAATGCAGAGAAAATGTTCATGCACCTGCTTTTCATCCGGGTACTCAAATTTTTTCATTTGTTCAAGCTGATCGTTTGTAACTCCACTCACTGGCAAGCATTCTTCATTCCATTTTTTATGAACCTCGTCCTCAACTTCTGGTTTCCATTCGTCGCCCGCTACAACCTGCCGCAGAAGAAGTATTGGATGTGATTTAAGTTCAAATGCAATTTCGTGTACTTGTACTTACATGCGCAACAAGGGCGATAGCCACAACAATCAGCCACTTCATGATCAAGACTGGTTTAGTTAAGGGAACGAAAGCAACTGGTGCGGGACATGTTATGTGAATTGAATTTATATTCACACGGTGACCTTGATGGTGCACAGAAGATCAGCAGCTGAGACATGTCACTGATAACGCTTGCAATAGAATTCAATTAGATCAGGAAATATAAAATCGTTATCGGCTGCTTGTCGAAATACGTCAATCAATGTATTTTATGTGCGTCATAATAAGTTTAAATTTTCTCAAATAAAATATACATAGCTACCTTTAACAATAAGCTGGCTAAAGGATGCATCGGAAAACACCACGTGCTTGACAGCATATCCTGTGGACTCCATTACGAGCCGGGGTGTTTCTGTAGCAAGCATGCGGTTCCCACACTTCGACACCCATTGCGATCGAAAACATACTCCCTCCTCCAGCGTTTTTGATGAATTTAACTTTCGAGAAGAGAACTCACTTTTGGAGAAAACATGGGAGTTGGAACAACAGCTAGGATGTTTGCCCATCGAGTCTTAGAAACTTTCTCCAAGTTCGACGCCGCACAGTGGTCCCGCAGTGGAAATAAATACCCGAAGTGATATATTTTTCCAGGCCAAATGGCTCATGTTTTTCGATTCTACAAATATGAGAATCTAGAAAGCCAAAATTTTGTTGACTTTGGATCATCCTTTCGGCTGTACCGTTAGCTCAAAGTTGGGACTTTGAAAATAACAAAAATTGACGTATTTTTTAAGCAAATTTGATGTGCCATATTTCCTAAAATTATGTACATTGGAACCTAAAGTAATTTTTTTTTAAAAAGGTGACACATCTTGCTTTCAAACTGCGTTTTCACCAAATTTTTAAACAAGGCTTTTAAGTAAAGGCACATTTTGAGAGGGGCATTTCAATGTTTGATGGACTATAACAAAAATGCTCCAAGAGTCTCCAACGGGAGACCTGAAAGCTAAAGGTATTGTCTATCGATGCTAAAAAAACTAAAGATCACTTTTGACCACTTTGGGAGTACGAGACATTTAAGTGGAGCAATGTCGTGCATTTTTCGGCATTTTCAAACGATTTCCCTTGCAATGCATGTATTGTGCAAATGCTATGCGAGATGCCGAGGATGTTTTTATTATTGTGAATTAGAATTCTTTGGGTCATAAAATTGTTATAATTATGAAACTAATTGCTTTTATCTTGTTTTGTTTGCGTTGTCATAAATGCATGTCGCAATAGGGCAAAAAAGGGGGGTAATTAGAGCGTTTTTTTTTCTGACTTTGAGGCATCGGGAATTAGTTTATGATTCCGAAAATATTGAAAAATAAATATCGAAGCTTGGAGAACAAAAAAAAACGACACAGCCCATACACCAGGCAAGGAAGAGTCAAATTCAGCAGAAGTTCATACAAAAACTGGGTATTAAAGTAGATATAATAAAGCAAGGATTTGGCACAACCAACGATGGGAACACATCTAGAACAATTTTTGAAGACCCATTATCAACGGCAGAAATAACGGTAATAGATGTGCAACTCATAAAAAGATTCAGTGTTATCCTGGAGACAATATGCAGCAATTTTTGGATTGACTCCGACAAGTTCTGAAATCTACTCCACAGCCAAGTTACACTTAAACCTTAAGTTCAACGTTATCTATTCTGGGTTACTCGTAAATATTTATGTTGGGCTTAGCTAAGATACGGTTTTCTTAAAATGCAACCAACTTCACTTGGATTTTGAATGTCAAACTCGTTGTTTTTGTAAGTAAATGATAATTTCTTTGTGAGTTCCATAGATGGCGCCAACCAATGATTGAAGCGAGGCTATTCGGCATTTTCCGAACAACTGTCTTGGCATTTAAGAACAACTGTCTTCAGTAACTTCTTATGTTATACAAGATATATATTACAAGATACCATAGCTTTCCTCCGAAATTAAATACTCTATATATAAGAGCTTATCGCAGTGACAATAGTTGATTCGTCTTAAGAATTTGTGGCGCTACAGCCCGTAGAGGGCAAGGGCCTAGCTTCTCAGCAACCAATCGTATTGTGCGTGCTATTGTTCTTTCACTAGTGGAAGGGACCTACAGTTTTATGCCGACTCCGAACGGCGGAGTTGAGAAGCTTTTTCTAGACAGGAATACTCTTTGAGCATTGTCAGTGACTCGAAAGAGGTGGAGCCGTGAATAATGATAGGTGGTTAATTCGGGTACCGAACCTGGCACCCTCTGTGTAGGAGTCGACGCACTAACCCACTACGCCACGACTTGCTGTAAATAAATCATGGTTGTCTTTGGTTAGACGAAAACACGTGTAAACGACAGTTCGTCAAAGCCATGCAAAGAATCATTTTGTAAAAATATCTATCACTTCCACATTATCGTTAAATAATTCGTACCCCATACGTAGTGGGTTGGTGCGACTACTATAGCGTAAAGGGTGCCAGGTTGGAAACCCTAAGTAAACAACTCTCTCTCTTTCTCTCTTTCACACTCTCTGTCCCTCTATCTCCCTCTCTCACACACGGTTTGACCTTGGTATTGGTACAAAAGTTATAATAGACGTATTGAGAATATATTCTTAGCTCAGTAATGATTCCCAATAAAACGCTCTTTACTCACTTTGTATTAACTTTACTTTTTTGTACCAAAAGTTGGCTCGTGACTTTACTATCATTGTCAATGGTTTTATTCACTAGAAGCGTTTGTATATTAAACAAAGAATGTATTACAGATTGATTACGGTACGTTATCCTGTGTCGAGATTTTGAACACCAATGCTGATAATTCTGATATTTCTGTGATTAGTTGAGGCGCCTCAGACGGAGGCAGCACGTAATATGGTCATAAGCAGCACGAGGTTGCCTCGCAAGAGAATACACACAGAACCACCAAACAAATCGACCATGTACTCATTGACGCAGGGTACGCGTCAAATATCCTGGATGTGTGAAAATTCAGAGGGACCAACGTCGACTCTGACCATCTTCTCGTAGCGAGAGATTCAGAACTCGACTGTCCAATGTCAGAATGCTGCACCAGTCAACAAAGAGGAGTTTTGATATTAGACGCCAGAGTACATCCGAGATTGCCAGAACCTACGAAGAGCAAACCAACGCCAATGATATGGGGTTGCATTGCCGCACGGTTAGCAAAGGGGTAGCCCAAACCACCTTGGGCTACCTACCACCTCGGACGAGAAACCCGCGGTATGATGGCGAGTGTGAGCAGAAGAACCGTGCAACTGTCGAGGCATACCAAAAGGCACTTCAACGAAAAACTAGAGCAGCGCAGGAGTAGTACTGTGCTAGAAGAAGGGAGGAGATAAAGCTTCTACGCCTGAAGAAAAGGTCTCTCGCAACCTCCCAGCTCAAGGATATGGAAGAGTCTAAGGAAAAGCATTAAACACGGGCCTTTTACAAAAAAGCCAAAAGCCTTGCCGCTGGCTTTATTAAAGGCACCCAGGCTCTTTGAAACTGTGAGGGTAACCTGGTTACTGACCAGCAGGGAATATTGAACGTGTTTAAGCACCACTTCCAACAGCTGCTTAACGGGCCTGACAAGGAGCGAGTGATAGGGAATCAAGAAATCCCAACTCCAGTGGATGAAGTAGTCCTTCCTCCTAACTTCGAAGAAGTCGGCACAGCCATTAAAAGGCTGAAGAATAACAAGCCGCAGGCTCAGATGGCTTACCATCAGAGCTCTTCAAAGCCGGTGGCAATGTTCTGGTAGGGAGCATAAGCCAATCATCAAGAATTTGGTAGGACAGCGTAGTGTGTGAACGTCTAAAGCCGTTTTGCACCGCGCTAATCGGCACGTACCAGTTCGGCATCCGGCCCGGCAATCTTCACACTAAGGCAAATCCTGGAAAAGATTAGGGAGTTTCAGATCGACACACGCCACTGATCTTCACCGATTCTAAAGCCGCATACGACAGCATGCATCGCAAGGAGTTATTCGGTCCGATGGCCGAATTCGAGAGAGAGAAAATTTATCCGGCTCTGTCGCAGTACGCTAACCAATGGACCGTGCAGTTTTGCTCGAGGACTTCTGAGCCATTTGAAACCTGCACGGGCTTTCGGCAAGGAGATGCGTTGTCGTGAGATTTTTTCAATCTGGTACTGGAGAAGCGGCGGACAGCCATAAACACGGAAGGCAATATCTTCTACAAGCCAGTCTAACTGTTGGGATATGCAGACGACATCGACATCGTCACGCTTTTCCAATGTGCCGTAGTGGAAGAATTTACGGCAAAATGAAGAAGAGGCAAAGCGAGCTGGTCTTAAGGTGATTGAGGATAAGACAAAATATATGATGTCGAGCAAGAAACGGTCCGCCGCACACCAACTTGGGAAAAAACATCACAATCGATAGCTACAATATTGAGGTAGTAAAGGGGTTTGTCTACCTCGGGGCAAACGTAAGCTAAACTAACGACATCACGGAGATCGGATGTAGAATCACCCTTGGCAATCCATTCTACTTCGGTTTGTCGAAAAAGATGAGTTCAAGATTCCTTACTCGAAGAACCAAGATCTCGCTCAAACTCTTAAAAAACTCTTATTTTGCCAGTCCTGCTGTATGGAGCCGAAAGCTGGACACTTAGCTAAACTGCGGAACTGATTTTTGGTGCCTTCGAAAGAAAAAATTCTACGTCGGATATTTGGTCCCCTCTGCGAAGAATGCGAATGGAGGAGAAGACACAACCGCGAACTCTACAGGCTGTTCCAGGTTTGGGACGTAATCCCAAAGGCAAAAATCCGTCGACTGCACTGGCTCGGCCATATCGAGCGCATGGACAACGATGCTCCAGCCATGAGGGTTTTCGAGCCTCCTGGTTCGAGAAGGAAATTCACACCGAACCTCCGGTTAAAGACCAAGTAACCGCGGATGCAAGACAGCTTGGTTTTGATGACTGGAAGCAGAGTGCCCAGGACCGTCAGGAATGGAATCTATCGCTCAGGCTCGGACCCTGCATGGGTCGCTAGACTGATAAGTAAATAAGTCAGTTAGTTGAGGTTCCACCTGTGACTTCGATTCTTCAGTGCGCTATAGTCAGTAAACGTTACTGAATAAATATTAGTCAGTACTAACTGAGTGTTGCTTTGTTGACTTTGAAAGTGGTAAGAGTATTACTGAGCCGAGTATAGATTGTCAATAAAACTACTCCGTTAATACCGTTGGGCTATACACCGCTGACTTTGGAGTTAAGTAAGTAATAAGTGCCCAACGTTGTTCAAGCGTAAAGGGCCACAACGTTTCGCGGAGGTATGATACTGACTTTCTGTCAAGATGTCGAGCGGGAAACAGCTGTCAGTGTCAAAATAATAAAAAAAGAACAAAAAAACATCTAGATGGTCAATAGTGTAGGAAAAAGTCTGAATTTGTTTCATTTAAAATCTCTTTGATCCACCAGTCAGTGAAGTGAAAAATAAATACAATCAAATGATGTGAGTTTAGTGGATTCAATCGCAGGATAGAAAAAAAGAAGGCGATTCGAGGCGTTGTCAAGAAGTCATCAAAGAGCCTACCAAAAAGGAAAAACCAATGGTATAGGATATATTGAGGTGTTCACCGGCTCTCCCTCATCATTTGTACTAAGCCCCAGTTTATAGACTGAATGTCTGTAAATTAATTGAATGGCTAACCTCAAGGGTCATCTAAACTGCATAAGGTGTTTGTTGCAAACGGTGCTGTGTAGACTCTGTTACTTGTTTACAGTAGAATGTGATTATCATCGAATTGCGATAGTACATCAGTTTGGTATGTGACAAGGTATAGATAGATACTTTCCACTTTGTAATCCATCAGATCTTTGTTACGAGCCTTATCGAAGCTGGTACTGACATACTGACCTCGGAACATTTGAATATAAATTAAACATTGGAAAACGTATTCCAGCAGTAGTTGCATCCAGTCACTGAAACAAACAGCATCATCATGAAGTACTTCGTAGTTATAGTCATCGCCATTGCCACTCTCGTAAGTACAAGCTGAACCACTCCAACTTAGTCCACATCAAGTACATCTGCCAGCTCTAGGTTGCCGCAGAAGAGCAATGGAGTCCAGTGACGAAAACGGAAGCCCTCCATAAAATTCAGAATGATTGTGTCAAAGAGAGTGGCGCATCGCCCGAACTAGTCGATAAACTCAGAAATTTGGAGCATCCTGATGAGAAGGAGGCACGTGCATACATTCTCTGCTTTGTCAAGGAACTCGGAGTTTTCACGGATGACAAGGGCTACGATGTCGATCGACTTGTCTCGCAGATCGGAGTTGTGTTTCCTGATGTGGAACAACTTCGAGGGATTGTTACAGGCTGTGTCGACAGCAACGAACAGAAGAGCACACCCGATGAGTGGGCTTACCGCGGACATAAATGCACTATGGAGACAACGATCGGTGATACCTTCAGGGGGAAAAGGAAAAATGCATAAGCCGTGAGTGATAGAACTGAAGAGTGCTCTAATTTTTTTTTTAATTTTAATTTTACTAATAAAAAGAAATAAGCTATACTACTGATCGATGTTAATGTGGAATGTTTTCTTTTAACGAAAGTTAAAGTTGTGCGACTTTTTGTGAAAGAAGGGGTCAAAGTGTGGAATCCTAAGGAACGTCACGTAATTTTCCCAAGATATTTTGAGAAGAATTTATGGTGTGATGAAAGCAGAAGAACATGAACTAGACTAGAAAGTATAATACCTTGTCGGTCAGAATACCCGCGCGAACATCTGAAGCTTCGTGGTGGCTGTTACTTAAGTCTTAGTCGCATAGCTCACGATGATTGTCTGCCACGGTCGCATAAACTCTCCTATGCACGAGGTCATCTCTCGGCGACTCTGGGCTTCCGGATGCAAGACCCCTGTGACATAAGCAGTTGATACCTTTAATGCAAACATTCGACTGCAATTAATAGTCATCGTTCCAAGTGTACCTAAGGTTTGGTTAAATCCACTTTAATTTGGAATTGAAAAAATCTTTTTTCTTCCTAGTAAAAAATATAGCTTAAATTTTCTCACAATTAATTCTCATTTTCCGCCTATTGCAATTGTAATGATAGTGGTTGCCAATAGATGTCACTGCCATAATGTATTTATATTGTGACATGAATAGAATGAAGTATGGACACCAACCACCTGGACACTATCCACCATTGACCGATTGACCTATTCCTCTTGCGGATAATTTTGGTACCATGTATACGTGATGGATTCTGAGCTAACAGAACTGGGATAGGAATTTACGCACAAATGGCGAAATGTAGTGAGCAATTAAAAAAATTAGAAAAAATAGAAAATAAATATATTTTATTCAAATAAATGTTTTAATGCCGAGTTAAAATGCAGGAGTTTTGATTTAAGGTTTTGTCAAGGGGCTATTTGTGATAGTTTTTGAGGAATACTGCTTTCAAAAGTGTAAACAAAGCACCAGTTTGACATGAAATTGTTGTGGTTTTATCATTCTTTAACACAATATACACTGAATGGTGAACAATATTAAGTGTTATTTCGTCATAGTTTGTTAAACAAATTAATTTAAACGTATTCAGTGCAGTTTAATCTGCTGAAAATTCACTCATTCATACATATGTATGGATGTGTGTACATATCCTCCAATATATCACAATATTACATTTGCTTTGTGCAAAATGAAAGAATAATACACTATGTTGGTTGCGTTTATTGCTTCAATTAATTATAAGAACTTGTTTATGTCATATGATTTACTTATTGCTTTAAACGGCAACCAATTTCTATGAACTCTTCACTTGCATTACACAAAGAAAGCGCCTTGGAATTGTTGCTATATTAGTAGGAAGTAATGTGGAATAATATATGGAATGTGCGAATATCAGCTGTATTTCACTACTTCAGTTCTAGTAATAAAACAATGAATATGCAGTAAATCAACTCTTAATATTATTTTAATAAATATTTAAATTATTATATTAATGCACAATGAATAGTAACTGGTACATAAGTGGTTTGTTTACATTTTACATTATGCGATTCCAAGTAAAATATCACTTCCAAGAACTTTACAAGCACTAATAACAAAACTGGCACACTTTTTACCCGGTATTCCACCCTTGATATTATTCAAAATCAATTATTTTATATTAGTTTTAACAAATATAGATCTGCACCGAATTTTAAATTCCCATACAAATTGCTTCGAGCGAAAGTGCTGTAAGAATTTGGGTTCGGAAATGAGGTAATAAAAAATGCCACCAGGGGTTGCTGAAGTCAAATGACGATAGGTCAATAGTCCATAAATCATTCCAGCAACTGTCAATGACACACCACAGGCCGCCATCTATACACAAATGTTTGAACGGATGATAACTCCGAGCAGTATTCCCGAAATGATTGTTGTACACGGTTATGTATACCCCGCCACCTACCTGTAGACAGATGGAACACTAAAAATTATGTACATAATCGAGAGCGGGATCATAGCCAACTTCAAGAAGAATATTGGGAGGTATAAATATCAGCACGGGGGCCTAAGCTACACAATACAGTTGGAGAAACAGTACAGTACACTTTGTTAATTAGCAAAGTTCAGTTTGGAAATTAAAGAGTGACCCAAGTGTTCCATAGGTTCAGCCTGAAAGGCAACAAAGAATAATTGTAAAGCTTGTGTCAAGTAATAGTGGTTTTGAAAGTGTTTGTAAATAAAATTGTGTACATATTGGAATAGTGAACTCTTTGTTTGTTGATAATTTGATTAATTCTACGAAGACCAAATTCTGAAAAACGTAACAATATAGTTCTTATGAACGCACCCATCTATGAATTTCACCATCATATATTGAGTGCCGCGTTGAATGTCAACCACCATAGATAACCATATAAAATTAATAAACAACGCATCGAATGTATTTAGTGGCATTCAATTATCACAGCAATATTTGCCTACTGATGAGGGCGAACACATGCGATATCTAAGTACAGGTATCATCGGCGGAAAAGAACTGCTTGAGAATCCGGGATATTAGGCAAGTTCGAGGAAAATTGATCATAAGGTAGGAGCTAATACAGACCCTTGCGGCACTCCCTTGTTGAAATCGCTTGTTACTGATGTAGGGGCAGGGCAGCTAAGGTCTTTCATTTTATGAATTATACCATTGGGCCAAACAGAGTTGAATGCTTTCTCAACATTGAGCAGTAGCGTTCAGAGCGATTAGATTTGACATGGTTCGACATCCTTAGACCTTGTTGAATATTAATTATAGATCCAAATTGAATTGTAAGGAAAATAGCTGAATAAACTTATGAACCACACATGGTACCACTAAGGCTTAAGAAATTCATAGATGGACCTCTGTCACCGACCTGTTCGGTCCACGCGATACCAAACAAAAATTAATATTAATCTGGCATATATACATGTGCAAAGTCAAAGTGTGTTATCTTTGTATCGATGGCGGGGTGGCCCTTTAAAAGTCACCTAGCGCATGTACGCAGTTTTTCTTATGTTTCGGCAGCAGGTTTTGCTATACCGAACTCAAAAAGGTGAGGATCAAAAGTTTTGGACAGCCACCTTAATTACGCACAGTCTCAGTGATGTAATATCACTTTAATTTTTTGCTTTTGATGATCGGTACCATCGCATAATGTGCAATTTTACAAATCTAGCGGAAATTAATTAAAAAAATCAAAGGCGTCCGAATAGCAAAAGTTTGGTATTAAACGATATCTAAAACATAAGGTCTTTACATTTTGTGAACATTTTGTGGAACGATGGTGACTACTGACTTTTGCGCTGTTTGGCGCAAGACACTAGGTGTCCAGAAATATATTGCGCTTTGGCGCAAAATGGAAATGGACACAACGTGTCCAGCAACATATTGCCATCTGGCGCAAAATGTAAAATGTTTTACACTTTCCAGTACGAAAAGGCAAACAGAAATGGCCATTAAGACACATGCATGTATGGATTATCAGACCTATAGACAATTGATTACCTTGCACTTCTACTCTCAACAACCGGTTTATTTGGAAAGCGAATCAGGAAATGTTGAGTTGTTCTCATTAGAGCTCATCATCATTGTTGAAAAAACTCACAATCAAAGGCAACAGAATAGCCCTTGTTTATCTTTGTTACACGCCTTATCAACATCGGTACTGGCCTATTGAACTTCAGCGTATAAACACCATTATCGATTGAATATAAATACAATTTGCAAAGCCATTTGCAACACTAGTTGCATCCAGCCACTTAAACAAACAGCGTCACCATGAAGTGCCTCCCAGTTATGTTCATCGCCTTTGCTGCCCTTGTAAGTACAACCACAAGGCAAGTCTAACCTTAATCACGCCAAATACTTCTTCCTCATCTCCAGGTTGCGGCTGAAGAGGAATGGAAGCCCATAAGTGACGTGAAATCGTTCCAGCAAATTCACGAAAATTGCCAGAAGGAGAATGGCGTTACCGCGGAGCAAGGAGAGAAGATCAAAAATTTGGATTATCATAATGAAAAGGAAGTACGCGACTATATCCTCTGTATATTCTTGAAAATGGGGGTTTTCACAGAGGACAAGGGCTACAATCTAGAACGACTGATTCAACAACTTGAAGTCTTCACTGAAATGACTGGTGAACTAAAAGGCATTGTGGCAGGTTGCATGGATAACAATGAGCAAAAGAGCTCGGCCGCGGAATGGGCATTCCGCGGACAGCAATGCAGAATGAAGAGTAAGATTGGTGGACTAGTCAAGGAAAAATTCGCCTCGGAAATTAAATAGATATTTGAGATAGGATAGATATGATACTTTGTCACAGTAAATATTCATAAACTGCTTTGAATAAAAAATAAAATAATCTACGATTAATAGTGTCTTTCTTACCAACAAGCTCCTCCTTCCTTTTCACGTCAAATAGAAACGTGATTGTAAGTGAGCTCGTTTTCCTGTTTGAACAGATTTAAAAAGCAATGTTGAGATATTTAGGGTAGGCTCTTATTCCAAACTCTTCACCCGTCTGTGAAAACACAAGTGGGGGACTGTGTAAGCACGCAGACGGATGAGGGGGTGGGTATAAGTACACGGTCCCTGATGCCAATTCAATCTGGAGGAAATGCTAGTATTGACATTTTTCTGGAAGATAGTGTGAAGCAGCAGGCGATCGGTGTTGATTCGGATTTGTCGAGAACAGTTGATAAGCCGCCACACAGCGCTTTCTCCCAGAGGTCAAAAGTCAAAATTTCATGGTCAAACAAACTAGTTTCTTTTAAAACTATTTTTATCTTTGATTACAGCTAAAATTACTTTTGGGCAGTCAGTGGCGTCTGAAACGTTAATCTGAAAGATAGATAGATATTTATTTCGTCATAAAATATTTACATTGATTTTGGTTATCGCACAGTATCTATTACAGAGATTTGATACATCATATATCTTACTACTGGAAAATGGGTATTACTTGTATTGAATCTAAATAAAATTGATAAGAATTAAATCAAACAAACTGAAGGAAAGACGACAAAACCTCCAATAAAAAAAAAATTGATATATAAAAATATATTAAAGTATATGTATGTGTTTTTTTTTTTTTTTTTATATGTATGTGTACATAAGAAACTTGTTGCTTCATATCAGTAAATTAATATCACAAAGAAGCCGTTGAAAGTAGATAAATAAATCAATAAATAAATAAATAAATAAGTAAATAAATAAATAAATAAATAAATAAATAAGTAAATAAATAAATAAATAAATAAATAAATAAATAAATAAATAAATAAATAAATAAATAAATAAATAAATAAATAAATAAATAAATAAATAAATAAATAAATAAATAAATAAATAAATAAATAAATAAATAAATAAATAAATAAATAAATAAATAAATAAATAAATAAATAAATAAATAAATAAATAAATAAATAAATAAATAAATAAATAAATAAATAAATAAATAAATAAATAAATAAATAAATAAATAAATAAATAAATAAATAAATAAATAAATAAATAAATAAATAAATAAATAAATAAATATATAAATAAATAAATAAATAAATCAGTAAATAAGTAAATAAATAAATATATGAATTTGTAAATATATTAACAGTTATTAAATAAAATAATAACATATACTGAACCTTATTCATTTAGGGAATTACAATTTGTTAACTCATTGACTAGCGGATTGTCAGCAAAAGCACATGAATAATTAAACTTATGTGTCAGTTTCAATATTCTTTTATAAACCAGTTCAACACCCGCTCTTTTGTGAAGTTTTACGGTGGAATAATCACGTGGTAGGTCTAACATCATTTTTAAAACTTTTTTTTGAGCTATTTGTAATTGTTTAATGTGGCAATGAGCGGAATTTCCCCATACAGGGCAATCGTAAAGAATTATTGCTTGGAATATAGATTTAAGAATGATTACTTTGTTGGGGAGGGACAAAAACGTTTTTCTGTTAATGAAAGGGTAAAGTATTATCTTTGCAATGTTTACTTTCTTAAGGGTCTGATTGATGTGCTCATAAAAAGTCAATTTACTGTCAAGATGTATACCAAGGTACCTAACGGAGTTCTTCCACTCAACGTTGATTCCATTCACCCTCAAGCTAGAACTAGGAAGAAAACAAGCTTTTCTTTTTCGTGTGAAAAAGATCGCTTGTAATATATCTTCATTGTACTTTATCTTCCATTTATCACATTATTTAAAAATAATTTCCATCGCAAATTTAAGATTGCTCTCAATGCTAAGAGCGAACTCATGTGATGAAAATATAGCTGTGTCATCAGCAAATATAGCAGTTTCACATTCAGGTACTTCTGGAAAATCCGAGGTATACAAATTGTATAGTATTGGCGCCAGAACAGATCCTTGGGGCACACCTGCATTATAGGATATTAAATCTGATACACCAGCATTCACATGGACTTGGAAAGAACGATCAGACAGAAAACTTAGAACTATATTGCACAAATAAGGTGGAAAGTTGAGGTTGTTCAATTTGAAAATGAGACCATTATGCCAGACAGTGTCAAATGCCTTCTCTATGTCAAGTAAAATCATGTCGGTCGATTTACCATCTGCACGATTACTTATGTGATTACATATTCTCTTAACTTGATGAGAAGTGTTATGATAACGCCTAAACCCGAACTGTACTTTGGGAAAAAATGTTCCTATCGTCAACAGTCTTCAATATTTTTTCTTTTAGTATCCGTTCATAAACTTTGCTCAGGCTGCTATGTAAGCTAATTGGCCGGTAACTACCGGGATTTTCTGGAGGCTTACCAACTTTAAGAATTGGCATTACTTTAGCTAACTTCCATTTGTTTGGAAAATATTGCATTTTCAAACAGGCATTGACAACAAAAGCCACCATCTTAATCCCAATTTTCGGTAGTTCCTTTAGATAAGCATTCCTTATTAAGTCTAGCCCACCAGATTTTCTCGTTACTAGATTACTGATGAAGAATTCAATATCATCTTCACTTACAGGTGTGTCTGAGTTACTACTTTTGAATGTCTGAACAGCACTATTCACCAAAGTATCTGTATGTATATCACCCAGATGGCGTGTTATGTTATGGTTACGCTCAAATGTTTTGGCAAGTTCATTAGCCTCATCAACATCAGACAAATAAGTATTTACCGTGTTTCTAAGACACGGTATATGATTGTTTTTATTTCTCACTAATTTAACTATATGCCAGAACGGCTTTGTATTTCTGACTAAGTGTTTAAGCTTATTATTCCAGGAGTCATTACGAAATTGTTCTATACACTCCTTGATGATCCTATTTAGGTAACTGGCTTCGTTTCTATATACAATCTGCCTGTATCGTTGCCAGTTCCTTCTATACATATTTCTTATCTTTATAAGGTTTAAAACATAAGAAGGAAGTTTAATGGAATAATTCTTTTTAGCTACACTTGGAATACTTTCGTTTGCTGAATCTACAATTTGCTTTGTGAAGTTGGAAACGAGATAGTCAACATCCTGTTTGCAGGTTAAATGGTCTAAATCACTATCAACCTGCTGAAGTTTCTGACTTATATTTGCTCTAAAACGTTTCCAATTAGCGTTTCTTATGTCCTGGATATATTGAATTACTTCCATACCAGACAAAAGAAGCTTGCAATACACAGGGTTATGATCTGAGCTTAATTCATTAAGCGTTACAGGTTGAGTTATATAGCCAGGGCAGTTAGTAATAAATATATCAAGTACAGAAGGACGACCACGTGAACCAGCAGGTACATAAGTTGGACTATGAGGAAACATTAACGTAATGGGCAACACAACACTAAGATTTGAAAGTAAATCACCCCATGCATTTGCACGTGTACAACCCCAATCTCTATGCCTACAGTTTAGATCACCTCCAACTAAGTAATCATCATGCAAAGAAAAAAAAATTTCGGAGATCATTTCTTAAACTGATCTTATTAGAGTTTGTTACAGTAGCACCAGGAAAATAGACACACACAACTTTTATTGTTTTTTGATTTGATAATTTCACGTCAATTCCTAATTTTTCTACTAATTGTGTTCTAATAACATGTAAGAGCGAGTGTTGAACCGATCTCCTCACAAAAATTGCAACTCCACAGCCATTTCCATCAGTTCTATCAAGTCGATAGCATTTAAAGTTCGGAGTGGATAATCTGAAAATACGACAATGAAGCTTAACCATTTTTGGTCTGTTTTTTTTTAAGTTTATTTAGGAATAAAGGTGAAATGAATAATGTGCAACGATAGCTTTTCAATATTTTTTTATTATTTTGATCTCTATTGAAAATGATGCAAAATTTATTTATTATTTATAAATTATTATGTGAGGTTTGTCAGGGTACAGTTCTTGGCACTGTGCTGTTGTTCTTAATATACATTGACTCTCTATTTGAACTTCATTTAAATGGAATGACAACAGCTTTATCAGACAATATGACCTTACATTTGGGTTTGATACAGTTTTAGAAAGTTTCGCAAAGATCACGGAAGATCTAGAGACCTTAAGTCTTTGGTTTACGGCATTTGAACTAATAATCAGCGAAAAGACTAAGTTTATGATGCTCGATTTTTGAACCGATTTACAGATACCCATACAATTCCAGGGTAAATTATACACAATAATTTAGGGTTATCTTTCCTCTTTATTAATATATATATACCACTTTGTTTGCTCACAGTTGCCCAAATCGTAAAATATTGACCCGAATTAAAACACTATTTTCCTTTTTTTTTAATTCTAGCAATATATAGTATATACTACAATCATCGAATCCCTGGATTACAAATTTAAGCACTAAGTCAAAGACAATGACTAAGCAATGAAACACATGCCTTGTAAAATAAAATATAAATAAAAATAAATACACGTTTTAAGTAAAATAAAATTAGATAATATTATGTGTACTTTTATCATTTTGAAGACTTAATACGTCACCATAGATCGCATATTTTTCGAATACAAGAATTGTTCTTATTTTTTTATTAAAAAATATTGTTTTATATATTTTATACCTTAATTTTTCAGCTACGCATACAAATGTCAACACGTTGATTGAGCTCCACCCATTCGTGACATATTTCAAATTTTTTTGTTTTCACAGAATTATATCCGCCGCTCCCTCGTAATGGACCGACTGTGCGTCGCTGAGCTCGGGACAGAACTCAGCAAAGTGTCTTAAGTTATGCTACAAATTGTCTTCCAAATAGTTCCATGGAAAGGAGGTGAAGAAGTATGTTAAGTGCAGTAGACGGAGTGTTCCTTAAGGCTTTTTGTTCTTTTTTTCGTGGGTATTTGGAAACCTTGCATAGGCACCAATGGTCCGACGTCCATTGGTAGTGTCAGATTCTTACTGACTAAGTCCACCTCCCGTGGAAACTTTCCGCTTATTCCCTCGCGGAACTACCGCTAGGTATTACTTCACGAGGGACGGATTCGAGCTTTTTGCTTCGTCACGTGTCGTTTAGCGAATTCGCTTTCCGCTGCCGTTCCAAATTCCTTATATCGTACATTACTCGTACTGCTGTATTGTTCACAGTAGACCAAAGGTCTTCAAAGTTCAGCATATGTTGGACAACGTTTTCTGGTGTTGGCAGTTGACCAAATGCGTCCCGCAATACAGCTCGTTCGTTTGCATATCGAGCACATTCGAAGAAAACGTGTTCCACGTTCTCTACCGCGTTTACGCAATCAGGACAGGACGGACTCGAATCACGGTTTCGCTTGAATAGATATTCCCGGAAACCACCGTGACCAAGCCGAGTTTTCGATTCACCCAACTTTCAATCCGTGGGATTAGTTCGTACATCCATCTCCCTTTTTGGGACTCGATCCATTGTTGTTGCCACGCTTCAAGACTGCGGCTTCTTGCGAATTTCTTCGCATGATTTGTGTTTTGCATGCGATTGTCATAGAGCTGTCTAGCTTCTAAAGCTAGGATATCGATTGGTACCATAGAGGATAGTACCAATATCGCGTCGTTCGAAATGCACTGCTAACTCGCAGTGCACAGAGTCTGTACACAGATTTGATTTCCTTCATGCGTGTCTTTTTGTTCGCAACGTCAGACCATATTTGTGCCCCATACAGCTGTATGGAAGCCACAACTCTCGCAAGCATTAATCGTTTGCCTTGCTTCGGGCCGCCGATATTCGATTTGAGTCTTGAAAGAGCGCCTATCGCTTTTGACGATTTCTCACAAGCGTATGCGAGGTGATGCTTGAAATTTAGCCGAGCATCAATCATCACTCCCAGGTATTTTATAAATGGACTGGAAATAATGGTGTGCTCTCCGACTTTTATCGTCATGGTGTCTAGCACTTTTCTACTCGTAATGAGAACGAACTCCGTTTTGTGATCCGCGAGGTCTAAACTCATATCGCGTAGCCAGTGCTACTCCTTCGTTGCTATACAACTCGATCTTCAAGCCGTTTCGCGACCACTACAACAGCAATATCGTCCACAAAACCCCTACGTCGTCGTACATCACGTTCCACAGTAAAGGACCTAACACTGATCCTTGGGGCACGCCCCTGTAATTTTATACAATTTCGTCTCATCGTCGGAGTCGTAAAGGAGCAACCTATCAGTAAAGCAGCTCCTGATTAATCTTAATATGTAATTCGGTACATTTAGTCTTTCGATGCAATCTAAAATAAGCGACCACTTCGCCGAGTTAAAAGCATTTTTCACGTTAAGTGTAACCACGGCGCAGTACTTTTTACTGCCTCCTTTCCATCGTCTTCCTTCTATAGCCGATTGGGCTTTGTCTATTACGACTATAATCGCCTCGATTGTCGATCGGCCCTTTCTAAAGCCACATTTATATTCCGCGAGTCCATCATTGGCTTCAATGATAGGCTGTAGTCTATTACATATAATTCGCTCTAATTTTTTGCGCATGGTGTCGAGTATAAGATGAGGGCTGCTCAGGTGGTTTATTTCCTTTCGGTAATATTACCAACCGTTGGTGTTTCCATTGTTCAGGAAATATTCCCTCGCTTAAGTATGCAGTATACATGCCAACGAAACGTTTAAAAGTCGATTTGGTATGCCCTCTGTACCAGGAGCTTTCCGATCCTCTACCCACTGATAGAGATGCAGTCGACACCTTTATTTAGGGCTGTCCAATAACCTAAGACTCCGTACATCAGTGTTGGTCTGACTATCGTGACTGTAGGCTACATGCTATAGTTTTCAGAAGAGACCTTTCTTATTCTTCTCTGTACATTGGGATTATAAGCTTTGCTTGTTTATTGAAGATCTTTGATGGCTACAAGTTGGTAATACCGAATGCGTTTAATTTGTGCGTGAATTCCCATTATATTTCCAATGTGATCAATTAAGTTTAAGTATATTTTCAGCATCATATCTCATAGATGAACTGGTGCATGTGGTTCATCTTCAGCTACTATAATGAGTTCTACAGACATCCGTTAAATGTGTTGCAAGGCTCACCTTGGCATTTAAAAAAAATGTCTAGATGTAATTTGTCCACTTCTGTCGCCTTTTACGACAAGTGCTGTTTTCGGGAGTCGCTGCAGGGATATTATTAACCCGTCCCAGCACGGGTGGTATAACTCCGTATATTTGTACAAAACCACGTATCGACTTTTGTCTAAAGTTTGTGTTTATCTTCTTATTATACATAAAAATGTTGTGTCCCTCCGAGATCTATGCATTTGAAAACTACTGAACCGTTTGAGCCGAAATTTCGACACACTATAGACTCAGGTATAAGCTTGGTTTTTATCCACTTTTTACGTCAATACTATACCCGCGGTCGAGAATAAAATGGTTTTCTTATCGGTTCCCCGTGCACCGACAGCAGCCATTCTAGCCAACAGCAAGTGATGTGGCTCTCCATGGCCCGCGCTTTCATGAATTCCTTTTGTGATCATAATTTTATTTTTTCCCTTCATCTCCAACAGAGTTATGGGAAAGATATCGTTCGCATATGGCTGAGTATATTTTGGACAGAGTACGCAATGAAAATTCTGACATGACCAGATAGAATTAACAGAAGGCATTTACAATGAAACTTTAATAAACATTGAAGACAAGTGCTTAGCTATTGCGAATAAAGTGCTAAGTCAATTTTGAATGCCAGCACCCACCCGAACTGCGACTGCTTCATTTGATGTGGATTTGCGCCGTGAGCAGACTTACAACAGCCATGATCTTCAGTCAAATGTCCAATCAAACATTAGCAAATTAACCCATGAACAGAAAGGCGTTCATGAGAATGTGATACAAATGATAACTAGTGTGGCTGGGGGCGCATCTTCTTCCTAGATGCTCCAGTAGGAACTGGGAAAACATTCATCATCAAATTGATTCTGGTCACGGTTCGAGCAAAAAAGGACATAGCTTTAGCTCTTGCCTCATCTGGAATAGGTGCGACATTGTTACGTGGTGGAAGGACTGCACATTCAGCGCTGAAGTTGCCATTGAACATGCAAATCATCGAGACTCCCACGGGCAACATTTTCAGAGCATATGGTATGGGAAAAGTATTGCAGAAATGTTAACTCATTGTTTGGGATGAATGCACGACGGCACACAAAAAATCACTGGAGGCTATTGATCGCTCATTGCGGGATTTTCGTGGAACCGTTCAACCATTCGGAAATGAGTTGATATTGCTCGCATGAGATTTTAGGCAAACGTTGCCTGTAATTTCTCGCTCGACACCAGCGGACGAGATAAATGCTTGCCTGCAATATTCAACATTGTGGCGACACGTACTTACGTTGCAGTTGACGACGAATATGCGTGTCCAGATGCAGAACGATGAGTCAGCAGAGGTATTCTCACGACTGTTACTGGACATTGGGAACGGAAGGCTGCCAGTCAATGAGACGTCAAGAAAAATGTCGTTGCCCGAACATTTAGTCACATCGAAAGAAGACCTAATAGAAAAAGTATTTCTAATATTCAAATCAACTATAGGAATCACGACTGGCTCAGCGAACGAGCTATACTTGCCGCCAAGAATAAAGACGTCTATCATTGTCGTCTTTTTATTTATAACACACAAAAATCAAAATTGAAACCCAAAGGAGCACTCTTCAGTTCTATCAGTCGAGACTTATGCCTTTTTGTTGCTCTCCTTCAGTATGTCGCCGATCTTACTGTCCATAATACATTTTTGTCCGCGGTAAGCCCATTCATCGGGTGGGCTCTTCTGTTCGTTGCTGTCTATACATCCTGTAAGAATGTGACGAATTTGTTCCACATCCGCAATGATAATAGTGAACTGTGCCATTAGTCGATCGAAATCGTAACCCTTGTCGTCCGTGAAAGTTCCAAATTGCTTGCCGATGCAGCGAGCGTATGCACGCACCTCCTTCTCGTCAGGAAGGTCAAAATTACGCATTTTTTCAAGTTGGTCGGGTGTTGTGCCACTCTCTTTCTGGCAATCAGCGTGCATTTTTTGAAGGGTTGACTTTTCTATTATTGGACTCCATTCCTCTTCTGCGGCAACCTGGGAACATGATATGTAGGTATTTGAACTGAGTTGGA
Source organism: Eristalis intricaria (assembly GCA_964034865.1). Classification (NCBI taxonomy): domain Eukaryota; kingdom Metazoa; phylum Arthropoda; class Insecta; order Diptera; family Syrphidae; genus Eristalis; species Eristalis intricaria. Next base: position 155,384,764 of record OZ035873.1, on the reverse strand, counting down.
GTGGTTGAAATTGTACTTACGAGAACGAAAAGGGCGATGGCCATAACTGCGAGGCACTTCATGATGATGCTGTTTGTTTCAGTGACTGGATGCTACTACTGCTGAAAAATGTTTTCCATCTTTATTTTATATTCAAATGATTCGTGGTCGGTGGGTCAGTACTGTCTTAGATAAGGCTCGTAACAAAAATCGGATAGATTACAAAATATGAAGTCTCTCTACCACTTTTGCTGTAGACGATTGCATTTTTTGTTCACACATCGAACTGAGGGACTATCGCAATTTGGTGATAAGCAAATTTTGCAGTAAACAAATAACAAAGCTTACACAGCACTGTTTACAACAAACATCGCATGGGGTTCAGATGACGAAAGACTGAAGAACAAGGGGATATTGCATTACAATTGAGTTCAATTCAATTCGGGAAGTTTCCAGGTAGAGCTTCAACTACATCCGAAGCGTACTCTGTGGTAATTCCAACAGGAGATGCTCAATCGAAGGTAATCCCCTCTGCTCACTTATTTTGTTATCAGGTCAGTCTGACATTGCCTGACTGCGCCTGGCCTATAGACCTATAGCCTTCCATCGATGACGATCATCAAGAACAACATGTCGTGCGCCCGTAATCACTTGGTCTTCACAGGTATTCTCGAAACAGAAGAGGCTTCTACTGGATTCGAATGCTCTCTTAGCTGGGCTGTTGATGCCCGTGCGCTCGGTCTGGTCGAGTCTATGTAGTTGCCAGATTTTTGGCTTCGGGGCCATATCCACATCCTCGAGTACAAAGTCAAAACGTCTCAGAGGCCTCTTTTGCCCACATCCGGGATTTTTTAAGCTTTTTTGCGTCAAAGGGCATATGATTAATCGGTTGGCGATTCAATCGTCGGTAGATGGCTATCTGGCTGTGTAGATTTTTGTCGCAAACAGTCAGTTTTCTGATGACTTCACCGACTCCGAGCATGATTTTGACATCGTAGTCAGGAAATGCCCACAAGGCACAGTCCATCATGTCATTGAACCTCTCTATGATGGGATCTTCAATCTAGGAGGTGTACACATTCACAAGTCTAGAATGTATGCCATGGATTTCTCGGCCTTAACCGTTTTGACAGAACGAATCCACATCCCAATATATGCAACCTCATGTGACAGCTGTAACATATGTAACAATCATTCTTCCAGTTCAGGCTTGTCCTATCTAGCATACAACGTTGCCGATGTGGTACAATCGTGCAATTGTGGCACCTTTTCTTTGAAATGGCACAGTGGCAGTTTAAGATTGAATATGGCACACTGGTGAACATTTTAAAAATTAACATATTGTTTAGTTTTACAGAAATGAGTTTACGTAAAATTAATTAAATTGCCACAAACAGGGTGTGATCACAGGATTAATAATAATATGGGTAGCGAGACAGTCCTGACCAGTATAAATTACCAAAATGAACACAGCTGCATCTGCCCCCGTTCCGATGTTTATGCCTCGCAATGTTTTCTGGAACATACTGCCGACAGATGGCTATGGAATTTTCCTGCTCGCACAAAGTTCCTTGTATTCTATATGTGTGTGGTCGTGACTAGTACTGTGTCAAAATGTATGTATTCGTTACTTAGTAACGAAATCGTACTATATTACGAAACGTTACTCCTCAATTCATATCGTTACAATTATGGTGACGTTACTTTTTCCTACCCGTACGTATTATTGACAACCGAGATCGGTATGTTCAATCTCGCATAGTATGGCATGCTCACATGATCATACAAGCCATACAAGTAACACACAGCACGTGAAAGGTTTGCCATCAAACCAAACCCATGCTGAAATGATATGTATACCCTTTTCGTGTATGCACATCTTGAATGCAAGGAGCGTATGTAGAATGTTCTGTGAGGAGTTCGATGGTATGTATCCAGTATGCTCGCTTAGGTCTGAATGGGATGGTATAGTGCAGAATTTATTTTATGGGATGGCATATGTAGATATCGATGCGGTATAGTAACGTTTCTATACATTATTTGGTATAAGTAAACACCGCGAATATTTCCACTCCGGAATCCCAAAGTTGAACAAACAACGGGTTCAAATGACACCTCATCCGTTCCCAGCAAACACAATCGCTGACACAATGTCTGGACCATACGACACCAGCGCATTCCATCACGTCCAGCACGGTAATCGGAAGACACCTGTGGGAAAACATTGCATGCCGCTACGATGCAAGATAGTATTTAAGGTAGCCCTAAGGAAATTGTATTTTAGTCTAAGTTTGACATTGTAGGGGGTAACTCTGCCCAAATAAAGTTAAGAAAAATACTTTTTTTAAAGAACTAAAGTAAGTGAAATTTTAATTTATACGCTACTCTTGAAAATGCGTATAATTTGTGGACCTTGGTTTTGGTTTAGTAGAGTAATTCCATTGTGCTTTTTAAAGAGGTATAATTAAAAATATTCTACTAATAAAAACTATGATTGATTCATTTTTGTACGAATTTTGTGATATTTCATATGATCATACAGACATTATGAGTGTTTATTTCTACTTTTCCATTTGTTGCTCATTGGAGTGTGAGATACAAATCATAAAATATTGGTTGACGGTGTGAGTGAGTTTTGTGAGTGTAAATTGACTTATTCACAGCATGTAGTGAACTCAAAAGCAGATATCACTCATGCCAACGTATATACTTTATTCAGTCGAATACAAAGTTCCCATTTGAAATCCTAAAATCAGAGTAGGTGGATTTTATCATGAATTGATATTGAATATTAATTTTAACATCAAAATGTCATTGTTGAAGAAAGTAACGAAAGTAACTAGTAACGATATTAATGTAACGGGTATTCAGATAAAAAGTAACTTATACGTATGGGTACTCGATTTGTTGTTACATTAGCCGCGTTTTTTTGCAAGCGTATATACGCCTAAATTTCAATTTGCATATAAAATACACTAACAACAAGTCATATATCCGCTTAAGTTACTCATCATATCTATCGCCGCTTAAGAAATAAGCGCGGATATAAACAATGCTTCCAAACATTATTTTCTGTGTGTTCATTCCTGAATTTATTCAGTCATTGTTTAGGTTGCTGTATGTGGCTTACATCTGCAGGTTTGGTTGATGTATTAGATCATTTTTAATTTTGTTGGCATCCATAAGTATGCAATTTTTGGTATACTCAGAGTGTCTCTGCTATTCATTCCGTTGAGGTCTCGTTATCGAATCTTTTCATTGGATGAACATTTTTTTTATTTTATAATTATTAAGTGTTTTTGCTTTTAAATTGATGTTCACGCTACACAGTCACAAAACGAAGATTGTGACCATTAAAGATCAACCATCACCTTCCACGACCACACCCCTGACTGCTTAGAAAATGACGATGATCGTTTTTTTGTGCACCATATGCACTATATACGCTTGCAAGAAAACACAGCTATTAGTGGTATTTTTTAAATTACACAGCCCTTGTGGTAAACTTTATGTAAAACTTGCTGTACACACCACGCCTTGCAACGCCACCAACTAAAATAAATTTGAAGGAAAGACATTACACAAATATTCCATTCATTTTGAGTCATTTTATTGATTTTGTTCATTTCGAAAAAATTGTGACATTGCAGCATTTCGTTTCAATTCGATATTTATTGAACTGCTGAAGGATACAGAATATTTTTTGTTTTTCCATCTGGTGCGTAAACGGGTAAATCAGAAGCTTTTCCGACGCGTGAGCAGGCCACATAGAGCTGCCCATGTGAGAAGCATAGATTCTCCAAATTTAATCCACTTGCAACGCCTTGTTGATAGCCATTGCGAAAGCGAATCGTAATGTTAACTTTTATCTGAGTATTTTTGCGTACTCTATTAGAGTTATAAATTATAAGCTACACCTACATGAAACAGAGTACAATACTTTATGTTAGAGTATGGTTGGCAACCCTAGTCTAAGGGTATGCCCAAATTATGACAAGCAGTGTAACAACAACTTTGCTATAATTTAAGTGAATAATATGAAAAATTAATTCTATGTTAGCTTTTATCCATATCGATCGTTCATTTGATTTACAAAACAGAAGCCCAGCCAAAAACCTTGATTGTCTATCCGGAGATCTAACTATTTAATGGTTCAAAAGAAGTACATCACTGCTAACCGTCGACGTCGACTGTCAATTGTCGATGGCAAAACAAATTTCTCTTCAAAAGTGCAATCACAAACTCTAGGAAATTCTGAATGATTAAATTATTCTCAGGAACGTCCCATAGGATGAATTCCTCCAGTTTTCTCTGATTCACTTTTATTACCCACTGCGGTACTAGATTGCTTTGCAATCTGTAGCTCATCGACATATCGCCGTAACATGTTTTTTGTTGTTTAACGTTTCTTCTGAAATCGACACGTGATGTGACTTTGCAACTAGATTGGTTTATCCGAAACCGGTCAATTGAGATTTATTCTCGCTCGACGAGGGTTCCGTATTGTTTGCAATTTAGGAATGAAGTAATTCTGAGGCTTATGGCACGGATAACTTCAAGGTGAATTTGCTAACAATTCGAACGAACTTCAGCGAAAATCAACATTGATTAGAGAGCCCCTTGGCACTAGTTTCTGCAGCGTGTTGTGGCTGATATTGTTCTTTCACGAGTGGAAGGACCTACAGTTTCGATCGTCGCCGAACGACTCAAAACGGCCAAATTTGAGAAGTTTTTTCTAGACAGTTATTACTCTTTGAGCATTAACAGCGACTCGTAAGAGGTGGGACCATGAACATTGTGTTTGGGCGTACCGGCCGGAGATTGAACCGAGGCAGCGAGGTTAAGTTGCGTGGGGGACGATGCACATACCCACAATGCCACGGCCACCCACTATGGACCATAAGTCAATCACAAAAGTAAGCCCACAGAGATTACCCGTTGAAATAGTGTACACAACATATTTTACCCCTTTTGCTACTAAATAAGTGCACTGTCGCATATTGAATGCTCGTGCAGCTAACGCATATTTTATCCAAAGGCCGGGATGTGATGAAAAAATGCCTGAACTGAAAAGAGACATTTGATGAAATGAATTTACAAAACTCCAAAATGTGATTCAATGAAACGGTGCAGTGAAATCGGTCTAAGTTCACCACACGAATATTGTAGGTTAGGAATGCATCTAGAAAAGGAGTACAGTGAACATATTTTATGGTGAACACCTGCGGGCCCATTATTATTGTCCGTTGTTCAGGGGCGTCAATTCTAGGGGGTGAAGTAAGTTATCATTAATAGTTAACAAATTCACTTCCGCCTTTTTTTAAAGAAAGTTTTTATGACACTGAACTGAGTAACACTCAATTAATGTCTATTCGGTTCAAGAACACAAATAAAGTCGTACAGTCACATTCATTGTTTCTAACGATTTTGTGTTGATAAAATTTAGAAACACAAAACGTTTTTATTTTACTGAGTGCATATTCGTCTCTATTGAGAGACTTAATCAATAAGGTTGACATAAGCGTTGATATATTTCACGGCTCCACCTCTTTCGAGTCACTGACAATGCTCAGAGAGTATTTCCTGTCTAGAAGAAGCTTCTCAACTTCCCCATACGGAGTCGGCATTAAACTGTAGGCCCCTTCCACGCGTGAGAAAACAATAGCACGCACAACACGAGTGGTTGCTGAGAATCCTGGCCCTCTACGGGCTGTAGCGCCACCCATATAATTATATTATATTATTAAGCTTTGACAGTTGATGACTGCTGTTTTTTTCAAGACTTGCTATTATCTTTGGAGCTTCAAATTCAAAACTGGTACAGCTGAACGTAAAAAGGTAGGCAGGGATCCGCCCGTTAGTGCTCTCCTGCACAGAAAATGACACCCCAAGAAAACAATTCAAGGGCAATACATCTACCCACCATCTTAAACGAGAAAACCACTGATGGGCCCCACAGACAAGCTATGGAACATCTGCTGGTTGTGCAAAGTAGCAGCAAAGGCGTGTGTATGATTTCAAATTATAATATTGATTGTGAAAAACATCAGATGTGAACGTAAATACTGTGCGGAACGTATTCACTGTTTGGAACGTATTCACAGTTTAAATCACAGTTGATCATTAACTGTGTACGATTTTTCAATCAGTGTAAAAAAATGTAGTAGTTCACTAAGTTTTTTTTTTGCACAACTCTACTTGGTAGGCTCTTCCGCAACACAACTCACTTGAAGAGATAATAAGGATAATAAATAACTAATGCCTTAATTAAATACCTCAGATTTATAGCCGTGCTATTATTATGTTACGGGTGGAAGGGACCTACAGCTTTATGCCGACTCCGAACGACCAAGCTTAAGAAGCTTTTCCTAGACAAGACCGTGAGAATTTTGGTCATACCAGCCGGGAATCGAACCCAGGCAGCGAGATTAATTTGCGTTGGGGTCGACGTACATACTCATAACGCCAAGGCCACCCACTTTGGATTAAGCGTTGTCTCAAAAATACACTTTGTAGTGCTACCTACCTACCTCTTATTTCTTCACCAAAAATAGTTTGGATTGCAAATCATTAGTCAACAATTCTCATCAAAATTGCTTAGTAATGCCCCAAAAGTAAGAATAAAAAATAAATGAAGTACACCCATAAGACACCTTTCCGGTACGTTGCCCTAAAAGCCGAATCGCAAATCAAAAAGAAAAAAAACACTGTTTTGCATTTCTTCTTAATCAGAAGACTGTGCTGACGTTCAGTGAGTCATTATCGAAGTCATCTGCCAATATAAATACAATTTCGAGTAACATTCGCAACACCATTTGTATACAGCCGCTTAGACCAACACCATCGTCATGAAGTCTCTCGTAGTTCTGGTCATTGCCTGTGCTGTCATGGTAAGCAGAAGGAAAATGAAAACATTCTAACCAAATTCACTCCAAATACTTGTTCAACTGCAGGTTGCAGCCGATAATGGAAGTCACCCCATCCGTGGCCTGGAATCGTTGCGTCAACTTCAAGAAGAATGCCAGAGGGAGTTCGGAGTTACAGGCGATCAAAAAGCTGAATTTCTAAATGCAAAGCTTGAAAGTGTCTATAAACTCTGTCCTTTCTACAAATTGCACAATTTGTGGGAAGACATATTGACACACATCAACAACAATCCTCAGGCGTGGAGTGGACCTTTCGCGGGCACAAATGCTGGCGAAGTATAAGATTGGTGAAATACTCACTGTGTCGGGCAAATGTTTTGGAATCTACGTCACATTATTTATTCAATAGAAAATAAAATTGGTGTACTTATAAAATAAGCCGTTGGAGCAACACGCAAAATTCTAAGTGGAAGTAAGAGGATTTAAGTGAAACTTTACATCTTGACCAAATTTGTATAATTTTGTATTGTAGCATTATTTTGTATTTAGCAGTTTTTTGAAAAAGAGTGTGCTTTCCAATTTGTCGAATATTTCCGGTTTTCTGTTTCTCCCACCACCCTGTTGTCAGTTTCCAGCATTCAGGCTTGCCTTGAGCCCTCTTCTTAAGGAATAATATCGTGTGACAATGACTTTAAGAAATCTTTAAGCCAGCTGGAGATGATCTGGTTGGGCGCATGCACCAGCTCATCTGTAAGATATGGTTGGAGGAAAGCATGCCCGATGAGTGGAATCTCCGTATCGTTTGCCCGATCCACAAGACGACTTTGACTGCGCCAACTATAGAGGGATATGTCTCCTTAACATCGCATACAAGATCTTCTTTCCCGTTTTGTGTACTCGCCTGAAACCGTTTATAAATAGCCTGATAGGTCCACATCAGTGTGACTTCAGGCCGGGAAGTCCACCATCAACCAGATTTTCATACTACGGCAGATCCTGGAAAAGACCCAAGAGATGCAGATCGACACCCACCAACTTTTTGTCGATTTCAAGGCCGCATATGACAGCCTGCATAGGGACGAACTATACAATGCCATGTCTAGTTTTGACATTCCTGCCAAACTCGTCAGGCTGTGCAGGATGACGATGGAGAATTTACGCTGCTCCATTAAGGTCGGTAACGAACTCACCGAGACCTTCAATGTCAAAAAAGGTTTTAGACAAGGCGACGCGCTGTCATGTGATTTCTTTAACATCATCCTGGAGAAGATCGTACAAGACTCACACGCCAACACTAGAGCCACGATCTTCCAGAAGTCCGTACAACTGCTGGCATACGCGGATGACATTGACGTGATTGGCAGAACACAGCGAGCCGTCAATGAAGCGTTTGCTGGCATTGAAGCGGAAGCGGCTAAAATGGTTCTAGCGGTGAATGAGGGTAAAACGAAGTATATGCTGTCATCAAGAAAGGGCATACAACATCAGCGTCTTCGACAGAACGTCACAATGGGCAGCTATAACTTCGAGGTAGTCAAGGACTTCGTCTACCTCGGCTCCGCAGTAAATGGTAGAAACAACATCAGTACCGAGATCCAACGCAGAGTAACTCTTGCCAACCGCTGTTTCTATGGGCTGAAGAGGTAATTGAGTAGTAGAGCCATCTCCCGAAAAACCAAGCTGTAACTTTATACAAGACCTTGATCATCCCAGTCCTGCTGTATGGCGCGGAAGCATGGACAATCTCAAAAGCGGATGAGGAAGTCCTTGGCCTCTTCGAGAGAAAAGCTCTGCGTGCGATCTTTGGTCCTGTTTCGGTTGACGGTTTCTGGAGGAGAAGATTCAACCACGAACTGTACGAGTTGTGAGGCGTCTCCGGATCCAACGCCTAAGATGGCTAGGCCATATAGAGCGCATGGACAAATCAGCTCCAGCCCAAAGAGTCTTCGACTCCGAGCCCGTGGGACATCGCAACAGAGGACGCCTGCGTTTAAGGTGGCGCACCTAGGTAGAGAAGGACCTCAACCAACTTGGCGTGCGACACTGGAGACAGCTAGCCAGAGACCGTGCTAGCTGCAGAGGCTTGTTGGTTGAGGCCAAATAAAGAAGAAAGAAGAAAATGACTTTATGAATAAGAAATATTTTTGCGGCTAATAAGGCTTTTATTTCTGTTCGATAAGCTTAGTATAGCGTTTTCCAATTTTTGTATGGGCTCCAAAGAACAGGTTTTCTCAGACTTCTACAAATAGGGTCTTGTCTCAGTGATGGAATCTTTATACGACCTCTACCGTCTAGCCCTTTTCAAAGCCCAATTTAAGGGCTTTTCACATTCCTGATTTTTTTTAAGAAATACCGTCTGATATTGAGTAAATTAGGCTGTGGTGGTCACATGCAAAAAACTCTCAAATACACTAAATTTAAAATCATTTTACTGTGCTTAATTGCAATTTATAGTTCAATTTAAACCCTTTAATAAAAAATAACTTTTCAATCCTTTGACGTTAGGAAATAAGATCATAAGACAGAAATTGAAACACAGAAAGACAGAAACTTAAGACGTTAATTCTAAGTCGCATATGCATTTTACTGACTTATCCTAAAGCTCTAATCATAACGACGGGAAGTTGTTGTGCTGGTATTAAGTCCTAAATAACAAATGAAAGATTTTGAGAGATAAAATTGAGTTTAAACCAATCCCAAACCCAAACTCAATTTCTTAACTTAAGACCTTTTTGCCTAACTTAATAGAATTTGTATACAATTCTACCGAACGATGGTAGTGGGACAACGAGAGCTTCTACAACAACCCCTCATGCTGTAGGCACTACCTCTCGAGTAGAGACCGTCAAAGAGATCACAGCAAGACGAAGCTTTACGACCAAGCACGCATCATCCCCCTTCAACAGTACGCAGTGACACTGTTCAGAAAGCAGCTGCTGGACATCAACAGCCATCCTAATGAGGAAATCAGGAACTTGAGAAACACAATCCCCGGACAACGCTAAATCAGCGCGCTAAATCTGCTAAACGAGTAGAGCTATCCAACGACGTCGAACAACGAGCTGCATCGATATTATCAGAGCAGCAGTAGCAATCATAAATCGGCTACCACACCACCACCCCATGCCAAAAGGACCAGGATTTGAAACACCCGATGTAATCATAGGACATAAAATATAAACAACAAACCGACAATAATAATAAATCTCAAGTTAAACAATGTACATCAGTTCGACACCAACCCTAACCTTTAGTTTGTAAGTCTAGTTGTAATAAAGTGTAAACATAATTTTTCTGTTCAGATAAAATGTTTAAATCGGATGTCGACAAACATTTTAAGCTACTCTTCTGATTATGAGTTAGACTATGTTTTAATCCAGAACAAAACCAATCTATTCATCCAGTTCCATTTACGTCGAAGCAACCGTTTAGAAGTCAGAGCTCCACAAACACCCAAACATTCTTATTTCACTCACTGTTCCTTCGTTGGATATCCTCTTTTTTCAAAAATCGAAAGAAAAGGAAAGAAATTGAGTTTTGAAACTCCCAACCAAACCAGTACAATGCGTTTCCGATGTATTCAGGTCGATAAGACGACTGGATGGCGCAGTTGGTAGAGTGCCTGCCCCTGGTTAGCGGTGTCCCCGGTTCGAATCCCATTGAAAGCAAAGTTAAAACGCTTTTATCTGGTTTTCAAATCTGGTCCAGTCACCATTTGGGATCAAATTAACGGCACTATCACTTGTGTAGTCAATCAGTAGTAGTAGTCTGACTATGAGTATCACAATGGACCAATATGGTCTAAGTGTGCTGGTGCATTTACTAGAAGCTCCACTACCTAACCTAACCTAACCTAGGTCACTAAGGTACCTAACCTTATTGTTTGTAATATTCATTAACGATAATATCCTTTCAGTTGTCCGCAGTAAGAGCCTGCTACAAGTTGATGATAGGAAATTATTCAAAAGTACTGATGGCCACCGGTCAGAAAGCTGCGCCAGCCAAGAAAGAATACCATTCACCGTTAGCTACCATCAGACATTAACATCATATTTGAGCGGTGCCAAAATAATGCACCTCAACTAGAGCACGTGTCGAAAAATTCTAGGAGCGTACATAGTTTATTAAATAACAACTTTCCATTATTCAACCGATCAGACCTTAGTTCGAAGTCTTATCAACGCCCGTACTGACCTGCTGACAGTTGATGTAACGTCAAAGCCATCTCATGAATGTTAACACAACTGAGAAAAACTCTCCGAGCGCTAGTTGCACCCAGCAAGTAAGACAAACAACATCATCATGAAGTACCTCGCAGTTCTGGTCATCGCCTTTACAGCCCTTGTGAGTACAATGAAAAACCATTCCAACTCAATTCACACGGAATACTCATTCACCGCCAGGTCACAGCCGATGTGGAATGGAAACCGATAACTGAAAGGCAAACCTTCAACAAAACGCACGAAGTATGCAGAAACCAGACTGTGCTGACTACCGAGCAAATCGACATGATCGCTGACTCTGAGTTTCCGGACGAGAAGCCAGTCCACGAGTATGTTCTCTGTATGGTCAAGCGAATGGGTATCTTCACCGAAGACAAGGGCTACAACCTCGACCGGCTTATATCGCAATTCGACGCCATGTTCGATAATACTCAAAAAATAACAGACATTCTTGCAAATTGTGTGAATAACATTGACCCCAAGATCTCGCCGGCAGAACGAGCCTACCGTGGCCAACAATGTATCATGAGGAGTAAGATCGGTGATTTATTGAAGCAAAGAAATAGAACTAGTTTGTCGTAGATGTCAAGTGAATGAAATTGAATAAATTGCTTTTAAAGGTCATCACGCTTTTCTTTTGTGTTTTCGCTGTTTGTGTTGCTATAATCTTCGCGGAGTTAATTGTGCTGTTATAGTCAAGCGATTAGTTAGTATCTTTGCTACACAGACTACTTTGGATAGAGAATTAGTGTTTTTTTTTTGTTACTTGGGTTGGTGAAAATCTTCAACAAGACACTATCTGACCTGTGTCCACATTGTAGTGTCACCCTTCCCTTTTGGTTTTTCTTTACTACCCTTATCTAGAAGCTTACATTTAAGGATATTTTCGCGTGTTGCAGGTAGACCTTCGGTAAAATCACCTTCCATGACCATCGTTAGGTTGGTTTATTATTAATCGTTTTTAATCGTTTTTATATTATCAAATCGAGCGGTCTCTTACGCTGGAGTCGGCGTACTAAACGTCTCATGTTCAAAGTTTGTAGGATGGCATTGTTACAATGACCACGAAGTCTGATTCTTAGCTTTCGAGCGGAGTTTGTTACTTCTTCGTCGACGGTAGTAATCCCTAGGTCCCTTTGTATATCACAATTCCTGAGATACCAGGGAGCTTTCACTACATCCCGCATAGTCTTATTTTGAAAGGACTGAATAAATCCTCTTTTATTTGCTTGGTTACATCCCCATATTTGTATGCCGTAAGTCCATATAGGCTTCAGTACTTGCTTGTATAATAGCAGTTTGTTGTACATGCTTAACTTGGAGTGCCTTAGAAGTAACTAGTACATACTACCTCTATACCGGTAGTCGAGCTCATCCCGTTTCTTTTTCACGTGGCCCTTCCACTTGAGTTTCGCATCGAGTGTCATACCAAGACATTTTGCTTCATTAGCGTACGGTATTTGTACAGAATTCATGAAAACTGGTAGATTTTAAATATTTCTGTGGGTAAAATTTATTTGCGTTGAATTGGTCTCTTTGGGAGCAATGCGCCAGCGTCTTGAGCATTCATTTCGTCCAGAGCTCGTTGCAGTTTGTCAGTTGAGGACTCAACTGAACGTTCCGTTTCCAGGATCGCTGTATCATCCGCAAATGTAGCCACAAGTGTACCCTCAGTTTGAGGCATGTCTCTAGTGTACAACAAGTACAATGTAGGGCCAAGGACACTCCCTTGAGGGACTCCTGCTCGGATCGGAGTATTCAGTTCCGTATTTAACTCTAAATATCCTGTTATCGAGATAAGATTCTAGTATCTTATATAAGCTTGTCGGTAGAAGCCTGCTTGGTTTGTATTTTAGACCTTCATGCCAAACTTTGTCGAAGGCCTGGGAAACGTCAAGTAGGGCGGTGGAGCAGATCTTTTTCTCCTCTAATGCTCCTTCAATTCTCATTCGTTATTCTTATCAATTGTCGAGCGTTTCGCTCGAAACCAGAATTAGTGTTTGCAGCTTGGGATAAATAGGTAGCCTTTGACGTACAGACAAGGGCCTATCGTGAATTCTTTAGACAGGGGTTTTCCCTTCCGTGGATCTTGCCTTCCGCTACGAATATGTACGTGGAAATTCCCCGCAAGTGCATGTTCAAAGATTGATTTATATAGAAACGAAGTTAGCTACGACTTGACCTTGGCTTTCACAAGACTTGGATTTTATTGATCTTATGACGGTTCATAAAATTGGATATTGTGCTAAACGTAAGATCTGAAAATATGGAGCTGAATTATGTTACCAACGGAAACTATATATAAAATACAATTTCTTCATAGCACCATGATTCAACTGAGTTGCTTATTGCGAGAATATATTCCCATAGAATATTAAACTCAAATAGAATTAAAATGTACCCCCGGCAGCTGACCTCCCCGTGGTGGCCGACGGGCAACAGTTCGCGCCGTGCTCTAACCAGTGCGTGAGTTACTTACATGAAGGCAACCCTACTTATTTGTTTACATTTCAAGTGCCTCTCTCCTATCATCCACGTGTCACCTGATTATGTCTCCGCCTACTAACCATCCGATCTCTCCTTTGTCTCGTGCGTCACTAACCTATCGCCTGATCCTTTGTTTGTCTTACATGTTAATTGCCACCTGATCCTTTGTTTGTCTTACAAGTCTAATATCACGTGATCCTGTGTTTGTTCTATTTGTATAATTCCACGTGACCCATTTCTCCTTGTGTATAAAAGGAGGACAGTTGGTCGAGAGCGAGTCAATTTAGTTTAAATAGTTAAAGTGTAAAAATAAACCTAATTAAGAATAAATCGCTGTTTTATTGAGTCTATAACTCGTGCGTATCAAACGGCAACGGACAACAGCATCGAATTAGGATAGGCACATGGAACGTCACATCGCTCACAGAGGATCTCGAGTTAGTTGAGGAAGCTGCCAGGTATCGCTTGGATACGTGGTTATCTCTTCGACGAAGCAAAGGGGATCTAGAACTGTGGATCTTTCGGGCGGGTGGGAACACTTCCGGTGGGGAGTTGCACCTCCATTGTCTGCACAATCTGGAGTGGGGATGCTCACAAGTCCCAGACTGGCAGACAGGTCATTGGAGTGGATTCCATTAGAAGAGATCCTAAAGCTAACGCTTGAACGGCGCGGCTTGCCTGGATGAAGTTGATGCTGCACTTGAAGGGGTAGCGGAGATGGAATCATATAAATTAAACTATAGTAAATTAATTTTTATTAAAAAAAAAAATTGTATTAACCGGCAGCGATAATGCCTTCTTAACGACTGAATCTACAATGTGTGCTTAACTCAACCTTAAATACATAATTGCTGCTGCCACTGCAATTTGTCACCTCAATCCATCCATCTGTCGATCGTTTGAACGCTGCTGACGTTGCGCCTTGATGACCGGTGTTTGCTTCGGCAGACTTGCTGACTCGACGCGGCGATGTGATGGATTCGCCTGCACGTTTTTCCTGTTGAAATATTATCTTTCGTATATTGTTTGCGTTAACTTATATCCTAATGGGTGACTTAAATACTCACGTGGGTGTGGATGTAACGGCATGGGGGACTGTGATTGGGAGGAACGGTGATTCACACCAGAACGCGAACAGAGAAGCTGTTGGACTTTTGCTGTGCAAATGGCATGTCCATAATGAACACCTTTTTTCAAACAAAGGCATCCATAAATATAAATACACGTGGTACCGTCAGAGTCTTCAACAGAAATCGTTCATAGATCTCTTTGTGGTAACAGCGTGTGGGAATCGGATGATTGGTGACGGTCGTGTGATGAGAGGGGATGAACTTTCAACTGATCGTCGCCTGGTGTTGTGGACGTTGTACCTCACTAACAAAGTACCTCTGCTGCCAAGACGGAAAGCAAAAGTGCTTACACTGATACGGTGGGAGAAAATACAGAACAGTGAGTTGCGGCTGAAAGGTTTGAGCGAATTCCAAGAATGTTTTCAACAGCTGTCATTGCCTCTGCACGGGATGTTTATGGCGGTGAGAAAAGAACTGAAAACACCCTGAGTTAAAGAAGCCATCAGAGAGAAGAAGATCTACAGAGACTGGATTCTCTTGAGGACCCTGCTTCTCGTGATCGGTACACTAAGACGCGAAAAACATTAAAAGGCTGTGCGAAGAGCTAGAGAGCAGTCTTGGAAGGAGTTCGGCTAGAAGTTGGCAAGCGACCATAGATCTGAGAAAAATGTGTTCTGCCAAACCATTCGCCGACTCAGAGGAAGGAAATTCAATGATAGAATGAGTCAAATCCAAAGATGGTGTGATGCTTTCCAATGAGGAGAACATCTTGCGCAGATGCAGCAAGCACTTTTTGGAGCTACTCAATACCGAACATGGCACTGAGGATGACAGACCCGACGACAGTCCAACGCTGGATGAAGTAATTTTGGGGATAATAATGATAATAATATAACGTGGGTAGCGCGACAGTCCGAGGCGGACTGAGCCTAGCTTCTCAGCAACCACTCGTTCACGCGTGGAAGGGACCTAAAGTTTAATGCCGATTGCGAACGGCGAAGTTGAGAAGCTTGAAATACTCTTTGAGCATTGTCAGTGTCTCGAAAGAGGCGGAGCCGTGAATTATCAATGGTGGTAACCTGATACCCTCTGCGTAGGAGTCGACGCACTTACCCACTACACCACGGTGACGCACAATTTTGGCGATAGATTCGCTAAAAGTTGGCAAATCCGCCGGTGTAGATGAAATTTGGCCAGAAATTTTTAAGGCAATGGGTAAAGAGGAGTTTTATGGCTCTCTCGTGTTATTAAGGTGGCCTGGGAACACGGTAAGATACCAGGCGATTGGCAAACTGGGGTGATTGCCCCTCTTTTTTAAGAAGGGGGCCCAACTATAGGGGCATATCCCTCTTAAGTCGCTCCTAAGGTCTACGCTAAGGTTTTGGAAGCGTGTTCTAGGGCTATGGTCGAGTCAAGGATGGGGGATGAACAGTGCGGTTTTCGTCCCGGCAGAAGTACAACCGACCAGCTTTTCACTCTAAGAATGGTACTTGAGAAGTCTCGTGAGTATGCCAAACCCATCTACAGCTGTTTTCTAGATTTGTAAAAGGCATATGACAGAGTTCCTCGAGATAAACTCTGGAGTGTTCTGCAGGAGGATGGGATTGGGGATCCTCTTTTGAGGGCCATTCAATCTATATACACAAACTGTAGCAGCTGTATTCGGGTTAACGGTGCTAAATGAACACCTTTCACCGTGTGCGTTGGAGTTCCCCAAGGATGCGTTTTGTCACCTCTCCTTTTCATTGTTTATATGGACTAGATGCTGCAGCGCTGGCGAGGAATGTTTCACTTTGGGAGAGTTGAGGATAAGTCATCTTTTTGACATAGTTCAGTCCAGCGGGCACTCGATAGATAGATAGATAGATAGATATTTTATTTTAATTGCTTCATGAGTTACAATATGTTGTCGCACAATTTACAGTAAATTACATTTTTAGAGATATGACATAATACTGTCTTTCAACTAGATCATTATCTAATATTTTTTTATGAGTTAACACTTTTAACAGCTTTGAAACAATAAGGAAAATCATGGGAAAAAAAAACCTCAGATTAGAAAGAAAAAAAAAATAAATAAACAAATAAATAAATAAATAAACTAAAGATCAGGAATACAAATAAAAACAGAGAAATAAATAAATTAAAAATAAATAAATAAATAAAAAGGTAAGTAGATAAATATATAAATAATCAAATAAATAAGTTAACAAAGAAAACAATAAATCGATATATAAATCATAGATAAATAAATACATAAATGTATAAATAAAAAAAGAGAAAAAAAAATAAATAAATAGATATATAATGTATACATGAATAAATAAATAAGTATGTAAGATAAATAGCTAAGAATATACGTTTAAAATGATTTAATGATCACAAACGAAATTGTAGATATCATAACAAATGCAATTGGTTGATTAGTGGATTGTCAGGAATATTGCACCTTAGCTTGAAATTATTATTAAGCTAGCATATTCTGGAGGAGATCAGTTCAACATTAGCCATATCGTGTACATCCAATGTAGAGTGATAGGGAGATTAAGCATCATTTTCAATATTTTATTTTGTGTAATTTGAAGTTTTTTAATATTATATTTGGCACAATCACCCCAGACCATACACCCATAAAGCAAAATTGATTGAAAGATCGTCTTTTGAATAACGATCTTATTTTCTTTCGAAAGTAAGGACTTCCTATTAATAAACGGATATAAAGTATTGCAAGATTGATTTTGTTAATTGTTTCCAAGACCTGTTTATTGAAAGTCAGTTTGTGGTCCAAAAATATGCCTAGGTACTTAACATTTGGCCTCCATTCTATTAAGTGACCATTAACACTTAACTGATTTGCCGGGAGAAAGCACTCGATAGGCTTGTGGCCGTATGATCTAATTCTGGGATGAAGATTAACGTCGACAAATCAGAGATTATGGTAATTTCCAGAATGAATATATTGTGGAGTCCCATTTGTCAGGCTAAATAAAACGACCGAAATTTTACTTCGACTTTTATTACGATACCAACGAACATTGATTCAGTTTAACATAAAGACAAACGACACGATTGGTACGATAGTTCAGCGCGAACTGCCTTGACCTTGTCATCATTGGTATTAGACCATCGACGTCAGTATTGCCGTTGACTCATTGAAGCAGGTGGAGCATTTTAAGTATCTCAGCTCTCTCTCTCTCTGCTGAGCTTTCATGTAGGATTGGTGAGGTTGGGTCAGTTTTGACACTGCTAGGCAGATCCGTAATAAGGAAGGCCGAGCAGGGTGTGAAAGCCAAGTCAGCGATTTTCAACTCAGTATTTGTTCCAACTCTCACCTATCGTCATGGAATTTGGGTAATGACCGAAAGAGTACAAGCTGCTGAGATGAGATTTATTTACGCTGTTGTGGGAATTGCTCGCAGGGATAGGATTGGAAACACGACCGTGCGCGAAGAACTCAACGTTGAGCAGCTGCTTCGGAAAGAACTATGCTTCGATGGTTTAGTCATGTAGCACGAATGTCCCCATCATCACGACTTCCAAGGCGGGTCTTGAATGCAATTCCATCCGGTAAGCGAACACTTGGCAGACCCATGAGTTGGTTGGACCAAGTCCATAAGCTCGCCTGGTTACGCTTGGGCATAACCCCTGATGAGTTAGAGTCGATGGCGGAGGATCGAGTTGCCTGAAGATCTGTCGTGCGTGCTTTCTCCCCGCGATCTCTTTAGTGGATCATGCGGGTTAGAAGATGATGATGATGATTGAAAAAAATTCTCTTTTATTGATTTTTTGTCACATATTCTGCGTGGCGCTGACATTGCAATTATTACGGATCAGATTAATTATAGGTTGATTCTTAAGTTTTCATTGGCACCACAGTGGACCTGGGTCTGCAGCACGCACACGTGTTATGCAAGCTATAGGTCTATCACAACCGGATTGTATTTACAGTTTTATGCAGAATCCGACCGGTTTTTCTAGACAGGAATACACTTTGAAGATCGTCAATTACTCGAGTTGCAGAGTTGCAACCGTTAATTATAAACGTTCCTAGGAGAAGACGAAACGGAAAAGTTTTTAGACCTTTTTTCATGGAACTTTTTTGTTTTCTTTCTATGCTGCAATTGTTACTACGGCTTATCATAGCCGATTAATCCCTATAAACGAGATTACCCGTAAGTATGTTTTTAAGTTTAAGTCTTTACATTATGAAATTGCAAGGCTGACTGACCATGTTTGACTTTGGAGCATTCCAAGAACCGTTTAATCGTGTATACACTCTTTTAGACACTAAATCATTAACATATCAGAAATTAGGGCGAAATTAAGGAAACATAATCTCCACAGTGGCCATCATGGGTATCAAGAAATATTTATACACCAAGAATTCAGTTCATACACCGGGCGACCATAGAGATACGATTACATAGCTAGGTTTTAAAAATATTCGCCGGGGATCCGAATTTTGGTAAAAAAAATCATCCTCTCGGATGATACCTATTTCTGGCTTAGTAATTAAGTCAGCCAATTCGCCGTTACTGTAACTTTACCGTCAATGGTGTCAGTGATAAAGCGATATTAACCGACTTTCTAAGGTGAGAGTCGGATCAATATACTCGAACTCCAACAAGACGGCTCTACATGCCTTAGAAGCGATGCAACACTCGAAGTTGTCACGGCTAGCATTCATCAATTGGTCAGCAGAACCACGTCTATTTGGTTATGTCCAGTCCATAGTCTATACTAGAAAGCCCACTGCCCGCGACGCCATTTAAATGATGCTATTACAACTTAATGGCATGAGAGTAGATTCAAAATAAAGTTAGAATCATTTAGAATCATTCCTATTGTTCTTATCTGGTCACCATGTTCTTCGTACACTCTTCTGTTCCATTTGAAGTCACGATCAGTGTCATTAGCCTGAAGCCTTCTTCTTCCTGGTGCATGATCTTTGCAACTGGATTTAATTTCTATTTTAGTACTGTCAACAGACATTGTTCTCGACGATTACAGAATATTCCAGCAAGCCAAGAAACAAAGCGACTACCCTTATCGGCCGCATTGAAATATCTTCCAAACGTTGAGCGGAGAGACATCGTTTGAATTGATTTGAACGCTCACTGCGGCAGCCCTTATCAGAAAAGGATTGACCCAGTGATCGCACACGATGAGTTTCCATGAGGAACCAATTGCATCTAATCTAGGTCTGGTTGCCAAGCATTGCATCGTTAGAAGAGACTATAAATATTTGCAGCCAATCGCGCGCCCTGCATTCGCTGAAAGTATCGCAAACGGGAAAAACTAAACTCAAAATGAAGCTCCTGCTCGTCGTGCTCGGCCTCGCTGTCATTGTAAGTTCTTTAAAAATACACGATGGATAAATACACTAAACTCTTTGCTTTTATCCATCAACAGACTGCAACTCGTGCGGAATGGCAGGTGAAGAAACCGTCAGACTTTGAGGACATGAACAAGCAGTGCACGACGGAGAGCGGAATCACACCCGAACAGCTAGAGAAGATCAAAGTGATGGAGTTCCCCGACGAAGAACCAATTCGCAAGTACGTCCAATGCGCTGTCACGAAACTGGAACTCTTCTGCGAAATGGAAGGTTACCACGGCGACCGTGTTGCCGCACAATTTGACGTTGGACTCGAGCCAGATGAAATTACTGAGATTATGGGAAAGTGCCTGGACAAGAACGAGGCGAAGAGCAGCGCTGACGTCTGGGCGTACCGTGTGCAACAGTGTTTGCTTAACACTAAGCTCGGTGAAAGGCTGAAGATCATTGTGAAACAGGAAACCCAAAAACATGCTGGGAAAGCAGAACAATGAAGTTGACTGAATCTGAGGTTTGAAGATCGATCTTAATTGTGATCAGAGGAGACTTATGAATAATTTTATTTTTATCAATTGAAGGAAAATAAATTACACAAATATGTGTTCCATTGAATGAGGTGTCGTTTTAGCATGTGCTTTTTACATCGATGGGTATTATTTGATGAGACACACTATAGATAAAACAGATACAGTCGTAGTCTTATATACATACTTAGAAGGTGAGCGGAGAGTCGGAAATATCTCAAGCTAGTATTAATTTGCTTGATAGTATCTGTTACTAACCGTTTTTTTGATAGTATCTGTTACTATCAAAAGAATGAATACTAGCGTGAGATATTTCCGACTCTTCGGTCACGTTCTATGTAGTTAATGAAGAATTATTTTTGGTTTCACTACTCAGAATTATTGCGGAAAAGTTGTGCAGAACAAAAGGCTTTCCGATTTCGGTAATTACAGTTTGACTGCGTTCATGCAGGTAAGCTTGGAATAATTCCAGTGTGGACGAGGAAAAATTGAAATAGTTTTTAACTTCGTGAGAAGTATGGAAAAGCCTTTGCGGAGTCAAGCAATGCTAAGACCCTTATATCGTCGACATCCAATGATGATCATTGATCGCTTTATACCTTCAGTACCGCTAATTCAAAACTGTATTTGGAGCGAAATCCTGATAGCTAAATCGATGACAAATTGTTTGCCCTGAGATAATGTTATTTCCGCTTAAGTGCACTGTACTTTTAAAAGAATGTCAAATTCTTACTGTACATCGGCCTGTAACAATAAAATAAATGAAATGAAAAGAAATACAGCTCTATTTGTTGAGCAAGTATAATTTCCAATGCTTTCGATAAAAAACAAAGCATGCTGATCGGCCTTAAATCAGAGGAACTGTAAGGGCAACTTTTTAGTCGGTCCTTTAGTTAAAATTATTGTGGCTTAGTTGGATGAAGTCGAAAAGGGAAGAAGGATCAGTCTTAGTTTATTGAAAAGTGTAACGCACTTGAACAGGGGGAAAAACTTTATTGAAGGTATCAAGTAAGGGTGATCAATTCCTTAAGGTTCCGTATCGGAATTATTTTCTTATATTTTTTTACAAAAACATTACACAATATTATATGCAATTCAATACAGTTCAATCTATGCTAATATTATAATGCTGAAGTGTTTCTCCGGTTGAACGCGCTAATCTCAGGAACTTCTGGTTTTAATTGAACAATTCTTTTAGTGTTGGATAGTTCATATATCGATAAAGGCTTTAGTTTTTAGAACATCATGCTGTGACCAAAAAGGGCGAAGCATCAATGAAAAACGAACCACTAACGAGAATAATTCGAGTTTTTAATGAACGGTAACAACATTTGTGGGTTGGCGTGACGTAGTGGTAAGTGCGTCGACTCCTTCGCAGAGGGTGCCAGATTCAATACCCGAACTTACCACCTATCATAATTTACGGCTCCACCCCTTTCGAGTCACTGACAATACTGAAAGAGTACTCCTTCTCAAATTCGCCCTTCGGTGTCGGCATTAAACTTTAGGTCCCTTCCACGCGTGAAAGAATAATAGCACGCACAACACAAGTGGTTGCTGAGAAGCTAGGCCCAGGTCCACCTCGCACTGAGTTGCTGAGAAGCTAGGCCCAGGTCCACCTCGCACTGTCGCGCCACCCATATTATTATTATTATTATAACAACATTTGTATTAGTCTCTTACAAGACCGCTCTTTAAAAGCACTTTCATAAGCCTTTTTGTTTTTTAATAATGTATTAGATTAGGCAATATTTATTATATGTTGCACATTATATATTAAGAACAGTAGACGTCAAATCTGGTAACACGCTTGTAGTTTGGTGATTAAGTAAATAAATAAATATATATAAATAAAAAATAAATTGAGCCCGAAGTTTGCCAATCAAGCGGCATCCGTTCCCGTATTTTTATGTTTACTAACAAACTAGGTGAATTTATTTAGAATGTGCTTGACAGCATTCTTGTATGAGTAACCATCATTTGGGTGATCGTCCTAAAAATGTCTTAACATCGGGACGTTTTAAACTAATCTTTGCTTCGTCAATCCTGAATATGTTTCGCCATCGGTTATTGTCTTGAGCTCCAGTCCATTCGGAAAGTTTTTTTTTTCAAAGTCTTTACAAGGGAACATTTCTCACCGTTCTACCAAACACTCGCTCTCCGAAAAATTAGAAGGCTTAAAAGGGTCAGTCCTAAAGATTTGAACAATTCATCGATAAGTTTTTCTTTTTATTTCCTCGTTTATCTTCAAGTTTTCCGAATTCCATTCCGCTTTCAAACCATACAAACGATTTCTGGGAACATTTCTATAACTTTGAAATTGCAGAACACATTTTATTTCACCTTCATTGCTGCAGAATTTCTCTTTGGAGTGAAATGTGATCCACGTCCCATTACTACTGCAAATTTTCTCAAGCAACTCACTTATTTCGATAAAAAAAATTGCTTCTTGTTTAGTTCAATTAGTTTTAATAAAAACAAGCGCTGCCCGTAATTTAAAGTCAAACTCCATACATAATGAAATGCATCATCTGGCGCTTATAAAGGCAGATATAGTGTAGAACACAGGTAACGGTATAAAAAGAAATGTTATGTAACAACAGATGTGATGTGTTTGAGCAACAATTAAAAATATATATGAAAGTACAGAAACTTGAATTTAATTTGTGAACGCACTCTTTCACTAATCATCAAACTATCACTGGCAATTTATTCAGTAAACTGAACATTTTCATCATGGTAAAGTACACGAACGAGCAACGTCTGCAAATTATAAAAATGTTCTACCGAAAAGCTCATTTTTGGCTCAATGGGTTCGTCAATAAGCAAAATATGCGTTATTAGTCGGGTGACAATCCGCATGTGTTGCATGAATCACCACTTCATCCACAAAAAATAACTGTTCGATGCGGTTTACTTGCCGGCGGCGTTATTGGGCCATATTTCTTCGCCGACGATAACCACCGTCACGTTACTGTGAATGGTCAGCGTTATCGCGCCATGATTATTGATTATTTTGCCCGAATTGGAAGATATGGACTTTTCGATATGGACCGCTTTCGTACCATTTAACCCCGCTTGACTATTTTTTGTGGGGCTACGGTAAGTCACTTATGCCAACAAGCCCACGACCTTACAAGAACTCTGAGTCAACATTGAACGCGAAATGTATGGCCGAGCTGCTGAAAATTGGGTCCAACTAATCCACCAATGCAAATGTGCCCGCCGTGGCCATATGAACGAATCTAGTTCCATTCATACATTTTTTGATTTTTTTAAACAACTCAAATGGTGTGCGTTTTATTGAGAGAAAGTCAACCCAATGGTCACTAACACTTCATTGCTAACCAATGGACTTTAAAACCAGAGATGAGATTATATCTCTAGCTTTGTGTTGAGAATTTAGCTCATTCAACTTATATGGAGTAACAGGAGAAATGTGTCTGGGAACAGGAAACAGTAGTTTTCACATCATAGCTAAATAAAAGTAGACTCCTGTTATAACAGCAGAAACGTCAACAGTGCAT
The DNA here is from genome assembly GCA_964034865.1 of Eristalis intricaria. Taxonomy (NCBI): domain Eukaryota; kingdom Metazoa; phylum Arthropoda; class Insecta; order Diptera; family Syrphidae; genus Eristalis; species Eristalis intricaria. The sequence continues at coordinate 155,360,750 of OZ035873.1, read as the reverse complement.
CAGTGCTTCTTTGAGGGCTTCTTTGCAACGCCACCAATATTCTTGGATTGTTTTAGCAGGCGGCGTCGATCTAAAAGTGAGGTTCTGGGAGACTCGATCGGCAAAGATCCTAGGAGGCACTTACACGATTGTAGCTGCCCGACGTCAAAGCGTGGAGTCCCTTCTCGATTCCTCTGTTCTCTTGATATCCAACCTCGGTTTACCTCGGTTGCAAAAAGGAGTTTATGTTGACCCGTCGAAACGTTCGGACATAATATGAGTATGATCGGGGAATGCCTGACGTCGGTGGCAACGTGATCAATCTGATCATCAGAGTACCACCAAGTCTCTTTATGGATAGTGAGCTGAGCTGGGAACCTCATCGACCCGTGACAAAGTACACCAGCCTGAGTCCGTTATCAGATTTGGTGTCGTGCAGGCTGTATTTTCCGACGAATCTATCATAGATGTCTTCTTTACACAGCTTTGCGTTGAAAGCGTTGAAATCTCTCAGAACGATGTTGGTGTCGAAGCTGAGGCATTGATCGTCGCTACAGTTCAACGACTTCTTTATTAACTATCACTCGGTGTGATCCCATTTCTGTCCACTGGGTCCACTGGACTGTCGCTTGCTCAGCCTCTGTAGCAGGTCTTTTATACGCTGCAACACGCTACACTCAGTTATTAGTGCTTCTCGTTAGCATCGCGCCAGACGATTATGATCTTGTTCCTCTGCTGAAAGAATTGAATATCAGTAACACATACGTCAATCACATGCATTAATGGAATAATTTGTCACCCATTGTAAACAAAACACAGGAAAAATGACAATCGAATTTGCTAATTTCTTAATTTTTATTAATTTATACTGTTTATTGTGACGAGAGCGCATGTGGATCGAGATCAGTTTGCTGCTTGTTCTTTTTTAATGGCCTCTTTGATGATGTCGCCAATCTTGCTCTTCAACAGGCACTCGTGTCCACGGTAAGCCCACACATCAGCACTGCTTTTCTGCTCATTCTTGTCGACACACTTCTCGGCAATGACAAGCGCCTCGGATGCACCCAATGCCTTCTCGAATTGCTTGGCAATGCGGTCGGGATGGAAACCCTCCATTTCGCAGAAAATGTCCAACTTCTTCGCCACGCACAGAACAAATTGCCGCACAGGCTCTTCGTCGGGTGCCTCGAATGCGCGCATCTTTTGCACTTGCTCGGGCGACAAGGGATTCGCCTCCAAGCATTGCGATCGGGCAGCCTTGATCTCATCGGCAGTCTTTGGAGTCCACTCGGCTGCGACCTAATGTGTGGGAAGTGGTTAAGTGAAATCAGTCAAATGCGCGCAGAAGTAACTACTTACGGTGGCGACTAGAACAAGGACAACTACGAGAACTTTCATGATGGACGATGGTGTGCTTCTGTGAGTAACAAGCTTCAACTGATGCAAAACATCCATCGAATGGATTTATTTATACGCCAAACCGATGGGAGGCTGCTCACTTCGGCGTCAGATGATAACGACGCGACGACGAGAGTGAACATTAAAGAAAATCACAGTACGTTAACCTTTCGATGTAAATGTGGTGATAAGGCTATTGTTGTTGTTACCAGTCGATTGTGTCACAGTTTGGGCAGTTTCTCTCAGGGGCTAGATAGTGGCGGACACAGGCACTCTGTATTTGCATGGATGACGAAGGAATTTTCCATTGTTTATCATTGCAAAGATACGCGTTTTTGTGACCAGAAAATATGCAGAATTTGTTTTGTTCATGTGCAGCTGTGATTTCTGCTGTCCCATATTGAAAATTGCGATAATGATTGTGTTGGGATTTGAATTCGTTATCAGACAGAGATTGGCGAAGAAATCAGAAAAATAAAGTGATTCGAAATTATATGAGCACCACTAGCACGGTGATAGCAATTTCACAACAAGTAGCTGATTGCAGAAAGCTGTGATGCTTGGGCCAACGTAGGTTCATTATGCTGACACGCGGATCAGATGCCTACTCTAAAAACCTGATGAATGACGCTATCAGTACATAGTTTGTTTCCAAAAATACGGCATTTCCTTTGAATGAATAGAAGAGATGTGTAATTACTTCGTTGTCTTCCTGATCCCTGTTATTTGAGTTCGAGCAAGTAAAATGGGCAAAGAAGCGTTACAAAATTGTCTATGGTCGGTCTAAGACCATATCCGTGGAGGTAGGTGATTCCAGAGATGAACTGTATAAATGATATTAAACATGTGTGAATGGAGGGTTTCAAGGTAATCTAACGACTGATCGATAGAATGTGATCTTTTCATAAATATAATTGGGCTGTTTCTTGTGAATAATTTTGAAGAGAAATATGTACTATCTATTGTCAAAGAAAGCTTCCTCACGGTTACCCTTCCTTGATACTTATGGAATTCTTCGACACTCATAGCACCCCATACTCTTAACATCTCGTTCTTATTTAGTGAATCTGATCATATGTCTTTATCACCGAGAGATATTTCATGGAGGTACAAATATTGTATTGCAGACTGTCGATACTGAAATGAAGTCCATTGATTAAACAAAGAATTAAAAAGTGCGTTGTTTGGCAGAAATTGTTCGGAAATGCATGTTTAACGTTTTGAAAACCTTTTGACTGCGTATGAATTAATTTCCCTGGTCCTCTTTATCTCATTGATCTTACAACAGATGAAAAAAAAAAATATTCACATATGCTGCGATACGGGATGTGCAGCTAAAGCTTGATATGTCCACAGAATGCTGCCTTATGGGCCTTAAAGAGGAGTGCCTTCAAAGATTTTTTTCCGACAATGCATAAACGGTTCGGCGAGCAGTAATGGAGAATCTGTTCGGAGATAGTCATATTCATAGATTCCTGGCTGGAAAAGGAATGCAGTGGAAATTCATAGTAGAAAGGACCTCTTGGTGGGACGGATTTTGGGAGCGCCTTGTGCGTATTGTTAAGAACGTTTTGAAGGTTGTCATTGGAAAGGCAAAGTTGACCTACTAGCAGTTGCAAACGGCCATTGTCGAAGCCGAAGGAAAAGCAAAAGCGTCACCGTTGACATATGTGCCCCATTGGACACATCACCACTCACACCTGCACATTTCATATATGGTCATTGTAATGACTGGGATTCACAAACTATTGGGAATAAAAAAGAAATCCAGCAGCTTTGAACCGGAAGGTTAAAGGTGACGAAGATGCTCCTGAAACTTTGGCCTCAACTGCAACTCAAACCGAAAGATGTAGCTCTTGCATTTGATCCTGCCAAGCCGCGTAAGGCATGGACAATTACAGTCTTTGAAGATGCATTCATGGGTCGTGATAAGATGGTTCGAGCCTGTAAGCTGCGTTTTTGTGATGGTTCAAGGTTACGAAGACTAGTACAATTGCTGTATTCGCTCGAGCTCAGCAACTGCCGGACAGAGGATGTCAAAAATTGCATTATATAAGTTCTCTTCTTAGTGTACTATTACATAGTGTACGAATCCACTAAGAGTTTTTTATTTTGCACTTCACTTCTCATTTACTAATCATTGTGAGTAGTTCGAGCTGATAACCAGAAATGAAGTATTACAGAGATGCCCGACTTCTACTTCTATTGACCCTTAAAATGTTTGACAACTATTTTTTATAACGTGTTTTTAAGCCAAATTTACCGATCAGAGGACGCCATTTACGTAATTTCGTGAATAACATGAATAACGGGAAGTTTCCTTTTAAAGGTTTTTTTTTCAATGAATACATCTTATAACAACGCTATCAATGTGGTCAATTCACGTTATTTTACTATTGCACGCTATACCAACGTTTTTACCCAGGTAAGATATTCAAGTTATATTGGCTGGAAATCGGATAAGGAGGCGTTTTTTTCGAGAACGAGATGAGTATGGTTTTGTCAGGATTGAGCATTAGGCCATTACATGTAGCCCAACTGGTAATAGAGCCAAAATTCGTGTTTATTTTAGCAACTGAGTCTTCAACCATACCGAGAGGGAAACTTAAGTAGATTTCGACATCGTCTGCACAGGTACGGAACTTACAATAGGAAAAAAATAATAATGGACCAAGAATGTAACCTTGAGGAACACCCCTGCGTAAGTCACAAAAAGATGAGAGTTTTGAATTATGGAAGACAGCTTGGACTCTGCTAGTCAAATACGGGAGAATTATTTTATTAAAGGGATTGCAGAAGTTGAATTGAGTGGACAGTATATGTCAAGGTATCGTTGGTTCAACACAGTCAAATGCTTAAGAGCAGTCGAGTAAGGCTAGTATGGTCGTTTTGTCTTTGTCAATAGCCCTTCGTATAAAGTCCATTATTTTTAACAAGGCTGTGACTCAGCGATGTGCTTCCCGAAAACTTGATTGATAGGGATTCTGACGGTAAATTTAGTCCTTGATGACTGGATTGACAATAGATTCAAACACTTTCGATATTCAGGTGGATTAGCCACCTTCTCCCTTCGCCTTGTGCCACAGTTTAGTGTAAGTCGATGTTGTGTTGAAAATGTGAGTGGTATTGTTGGATGGTATTGCTGGAAGCAACACTTTAATGAAGTCCGGGTGAATATCATCGAGACCAACAGATTTTGACTTGATGGGGAATACTGCATAACCGACTGAGTAAGAAACGACTCTTTCGTGTGTTCAAACGAGTGTGAAAATGTTGAAGAGATTCTTTCGGTTGCTGCATAGCCAGTAGAAGCGAAGCGCATATTTAGGTTTTCTGGGTTACCACCATCACCGATTAGCCTTTTTTATACTTTGCTCAGTCCATGTTGTAAGGAGTTGTATTTGTCATCTCACAAAGATATCGGAAGCATTTCAGGGACGTCTTTAAATGAAAAGTGGCTTCATCTATGGATGCAATTTAATAGTCAAAGTAGGACATAGTATCCCCATTTCGTTACCACGTTCCTTTTGACCCAAAATACCCTCCTCCTTTAAGGAGGATATGAAACATATTTGGCACTTGCTGGCAGATTTATATGCCTTGATAGTAAACGGCATGACGCTGTCACTGTCAAGCCATCGCTCTCAAAAAGTTCCTGCGGAGAGTTAAATTTCAAATCACTTTTTCGAGCACACGTGTAAAGTTGTCTTCCAAAGTTGCAATTGACGATGGCATATAGGGCTGCTAGTAATGCACTAGCCACCACCAGCACACTTAGACCATATTGGCTCATTGTGATACCCACAGTCAGACTACTACCACTAATTGACCACTCCAGTGAAAGTGCCGTTCATTTGATCCCAAAGGCAAATGGTGACTGGACCATACTTGAAAACCAGATAAAAGCGTTCGTCGCAGAGCACCCATCAACTGTTGGGATAATCAGATGACATCGACATCGTCGCGCGTTCCCATCGTGCCGTAGTGGAAGCATTTACGGCAATTGATGATCCGTCACACACCATCTAGGACAAAATATCACAACCGACAGCTCCAATTTCGAACTAGTAAAGCAGTTTGTCTACTACGGGGCAAACTTAAACCCCACAAACGACATCACTGTGGCGATCCGACGTCCGACGTCCGACCGCCTTTGGCAAACGGTGTTACTTCGGTTTGTCAAAACAACTGGCATCAAAACAAGATGAAACGAAGGATGAAGGTCATGCTCTACAAAAGCCTTATTTTGCCAGTCCTGGTATATGGAGCGGAAAGCTGAAAATGTATGTATGTCGGATATATTGTCTCGTTTGTGAGGAGGCGAATGGAGGAGAAGATACCACTGCGATCTCTACGAGCTGTACTAGAATGTGGGTGTGCACTGGCTCGGTCTCATCGAGTGCATGGACAACAATGCTTAAGCTAAGGGGTCTATCGACATTTTTCAAGTTTCCGCGTTATAGAGCAGTCCTGCGAGAGAGAGAGCTCGTCTAGTCAATTGCCTTTCGAGCCCGGATATTAGTCTCTAAAGTAAAGCTGATTTGAAAATAAATAAGAAAGGGAACCTGCGTCTAAATTTCTGAGAGATTATGGTCATTAAAAATATTTTCCTAAATGTTAATCAAATAACTTATTTAACCGCACTAAATCGAAAGAAATCGTGTAAAACTGAATTATTTATTTTTCCAGACCTTATTAAATGCGTTGCCTTAGCAATTTTTCATCCCCTTTTTTCCCGGCCCATCCCATTACACAATTAGTTCTGCGAGCTCGTTCTGGTCACACTGGCCGTCTAGCCCCTAAGCCATCCCCTGAGCATCTGCGAAATGACAATGAATCGCAAGAACAACTTGCTACTTCCAAATTTAGTTTCTGTCGCAATTCTTATCAGCTGCCCGGACTCTTGCATTATCTCGAATGTAGCAACGGGGTCATCTCTTGAATATCAAATCTAAGTTTCGACACCATTTGTAGCACTAGTTACCTCCAGACAAGTCGCCGATCAACATCGCCATGAAGTGCCTGACAATTGTGATTATCGCCATCCTTTCCTTCGTAAGTACAATGAAACGAATTGCAGACATAAGTCACACCTAGTTCCTTTTAAAATGTAGGCTGCAGCTGATAAGGAATGGAAGCCCCCTTCTAATGAAGATATAGATGAATTTGATGAAGAATGCCGCAATGAAGTTTCACCGCACGACCTGGTCATCAATACCTCTACAGAACTTCAATATCAATATGTTCTCTGCCGTGTCAAGAAGATGGGAGTATTTTCGGAAAAAAATGGATTCGATTTTGATCGACTTGTGGCATACTTCACCGCTCAAAATTACAATGAAGAAGGATCACGACGAGGCATTGCGAGATGCATTGAAACCAATGAGAGACCTATCACAATGGCGGATTGGGCCTCACGAACAAATCTGTGCCTCAGAAAAGTTCAGCTTATGAATCAGCCAAGGGTAACCTAAGCGTGGTTTCTATATGTTTTGATAAAAATTAAATACTGAATATAATTTCTTCAATTCAGTTGTTTACGTAGTTCGTAGTTGCTCGTAATGTTAGCATATATGCATTTAGGATGATGAACTCTTGGTCCTTTTTTTTAGAGCGAATCAGCCTTTGTAGATAGACTCTAGGAGCTGTGTTCCGGTTAACGGTGCTAAATCAACAAATCTTACCATGCGCGTTGGACTTCCTCAATGCTGCATGTCACCTCTCTTTTTCATTAAATATTTGGACTGGAAGTTGCAACGCATCCGCGACTAGGAATGTTTGATATTTGTAAAGTTTAGTGTGTCACCGTGACGTAGTGGATAAGTGCGTCGACGCCTACGTAGAGGGTGCCAGGTTCGTTACCCGAATTTACCACCTTCGATAATTCACGGTTCCACCTCTTTCGAGTCACTGACAATGCTCAAAGAGTATTTCTGTCTAGAAAAAGCTTCTCAACTTCGCCGTTCGGAGTCGCCATAAAACTGTGTAATTGCATAAAATTCGACGCGCCTACACTACTCCACCATGTCGTCCTTTTTTATCGTTTCAAAATGTAACTCCTAGAAAACTAATACGGACATGTCGCGACTTGGGTAAGGCTTTGTTTAATGTCATTCTCCCTTTTTAAATGGTTTTTACAAGTTTTAATTTTAATCACCATTCCGTGGCCCGTGATGGACTATATGCTCTTCTCGTTGAACACTAAACCAACTCTTTGGTCTAAACAAGGCCAACCTACCCTTTAAAGAACGGATCCTTCAAGCGATTGAAAAAATTGTGTTTTCTTGCGAAATACCCCAAATTGAAGACGTAATTTTAATTTCAATTCTGATTCTATTTAAAATCCGAAATGAAAGACATCAATTGTTTCCTCAAAACAAATTTTTTCCCTCGAACCTTGCTCTTGATTTATTTAAAACAAGCACCCCTTAGGCAGCTTCAGCGTCTTTCTTGGCCATCTTTTCCTTCTGTTTATTGTAGATGCTCCGGATCTCGTCGCCGAGCTTACTCTTCAGAATGCACTGCTGTCCACGGTATGCCCAGACGTCGGTGGTGCTCTTCTGCTCGTTATCATCCACGCATTCTTTCAACACGCTCATGACTTCCTCCTCTTCCGCCTTCAAGTCCATTTGCTGATAAAGCCTATCGGAATGGTAACCGGCATGCTTGCAGAACACACGCAACTTTTTGCCGAAGCAAAGAACATAGTTGCGCACCTTCTCCTCATCGGGGAACTCGAAGTTTTCGACCTTCTCAAGTTGCTCGGTTGTCAGTTCAGTCTCTTTGGCACATTCATGGTGGACTTCCCGAATGCCTTCGGCGTTCTTTGGAACCCATTCGTCAGCTGCTACCTGTAGATGGGCAAGTAATTATAAGCGGCTCGATTGGTGAATACACACGGGGAAAACTTACAACTGCGAAAATCGCGAACAACACTACGAGATACTTCATGATTAATGCGATCGGTTTCAGCGGAAACTTTCAACTAGTTGAGTCTAGGATGCGGTCGCGGGATTTATATTCCATTGATTTCAAGCGGGAGATAAATTTGATTAGAGATTGTGTTTTTAATGAAAGGGTCATTTGTGGGTCAGATAAGAGTCGGGCAATACGTCGGGAGGTGTCTGTTGCAAGTTGACCTCTGGCTTCGAGCTGATAATTGATTCGCTGATGCAGAGACGTCTTAGGTGCATCTGCTAGGGTATTACGTTAATATTCGCTTATCAAGAAATGGGTTATCTTGCGACAGTAAACATTGATGAATGTTGCTTCTTGACCTTCACCGAAGTTTCGAGGACGTGAAAGAGTTGATATACAGCAATGCAATTAGAAAAAAATCAAGGTAAAACTGGTACTTGGAACAGAAAATACATAAATACAACCATTGGCGTTGTGCATTTTGTCACAAGTTTAGGGGCGTTACAGTTCAATAGTGACTTTGAATGGTAAGACATTTATAAACTTCGGAGATTGTAATTGATTCGTAAGAGATGCAGACAACTTTTAGCGGAACTTATTGCCAAATCTTACTCTTGTCATCGCTTGTGTTATTTTAACGGAAAGAACACTTTTTTGTTACAACGCAAGTTTGTAACAAGTAAAAAATTCCCCGATTCCTTATTATACGCCTCTTGGGCTTATTAAGTTAGATTGTCCAATCAAAACAAGAATCTCACTAGAAAACGCCCTAAGTTAGGTTATGCTCGTGGGCAGACACAAATTGTTGGAATGTAGTCTCTCATTTAAGCATCTTCTGTAGATCTTGTCTGATATCGTCTCCCAGTGTTCTATATCTCAGAGACTCTTTCTTACCTGTTTTTCTTCTTCGTCACCGCCTAGCATATAAAGTCCTATTTTCTATTCGTGGTTCTTCTGTTGATTCCGACCAGTTAGTGCTTCAAGTGCAATTGCTATCAACTCTTTATCGGATTGAATGAGTTTGTACCGTTACGGCTAAGGCATCCGAGTGGTCTCGCGCCAGAAAGTTTCACCTATTATTAGCTTTGTCTATGATCGTGTATTCCACTTTTCTCCTCACATCTGCAATAGAGGATGCTATCATTTTATCGTTTCTGCAAAGAACTCAATTTGAGGGATAGTCAATTTGGATTCAGAAGTGTAAAGTCTACTGAAGCTGCTTTATTAAAATTAATAGGAGAGCTATCTTCTTCTTCTTCTTCTTCTTCTTTATTTGGCGCTATAGTCCGGTCTCCAGTGTCGCACGCCAAATTGGTTGAGGTCCTCCCCACCTGTGTGCGCCACCTTAAACGCGGGAGTCCTCTGTTACGTTGTTCCACGAGTTCGGAGTCAAAGACTCTTCGGGCTGGAGCAGTGTTGTCCATGCGCTCTACATGGTCCAGCCATTTTAAGCGTTGAATCCGTAGATGCTAGGTTGAATCGTCATCTGCAATAACTATCAACGCAGACAGGACCAAAGAATGAACGCAGCATTTTTCTCTCGAAAAGACCAAGTACTTCTTCATCTGCTTTTGAGATTGTCCATGCCTCCGCACCATAGAGCAGGACAGGGATGATCAAGGTGTTATATAATGTTAGCTTGGTCCTTCGAGAGAGGACTCTACTACTCAAGTGCTTCTTGAGCGTTGTCCCACTGACTCAATAAAATAGCGATTTATTCTTAATTAGGTTTTATTTTTGCACCTTAACAATTTACATTAAAACTGACTCGCTCTCCACCAACTGTGCCTCCTTTTATACACAAGGAGAAATGGGTCACGTGAAATTATACAAATAGAACAAACAAAGGATCACGTGACATTAGACTTGTAAGACAAACAAAGGATCAGGCGATAGGGTAGTGACTGACGCACGAGACAAAGGAGAGATCGGGGGGTTAGTAGGCGGAGAAATAATCAGGTGACACGTGGATGATAGGAAAGATACACATGAAATGTAAACAAATAAGACAAGCAAACATCAGGTGACTGGAGGACAGATCTACGGGTAGGGTTGCCTTCATTTAGGTAACTCACGCACTGGTTAAAGAACGGCGTGACCTGTTGCCCGTCGGCCACCACGGCGAAGTCAGCTGCCGGGGGCAGATTTTATTTCTATTCGAGTTTAATATTCTATGGGAATATATTCTCGCAATAAGCCACTCAGTTGAATCTTGCTGCTATGAAGAAATTGAATTTTATGTATAGTTTCCGTTTGTTACATAATTCAGCTCCATATATTCAGTGGGACAACGCAAAAGAGGACGCTAACGGAGTTTTTTCTAAGACTAATGAAGTAATAAAATTAAAACTAAACCATTTCATATTTTATCATTTCACCTTATAATTGTGAATTGTTCTACCTAGAATTTGAAAGTGTTAGCAAATATTTTAAGCTTAAATTTGAAAAAAAAAAGCCGGTTTGAATATCTAAGTTAGTTTTTATAATTTTTCAGGAGAGGATTTCGAAGCTTAACAAAGTTTAACACTACACTATATACTGAAGCTATTATGTTTTTCGGCAATAACTACTGTTTAAAAAAGATACAAACATATTAAATTTACGGGTAGTAGATTCAGACACAGTGAGTCGACGTGGCGTAGTGGGTAAGTGCGTCGACTCCTACGCAGAGGGTCCCAGGTTCGACTTTTACCACCTTTGATAATTCACTGCTCCACCTCTTTCGAGTCACTGACAATGCTCAAAGAGTATCTTCTTCTTCTTCAGCTTCTCAACTTCGCTGTTCGGAGTTAGCATTAAACTGTAGGCCCCTTCGACTTGTGAAACCACAATAGAACGCTCAATACGGAGTGGTTGCTGAGAAGTCGCCGGACTGTCGCCCCACCCATATTTTTATTATTATTCAGACACGCTGAATATAAAGGCACTCATAAATTATTATTGCACTAACTCAGTTTGTGACCACAGCTACCACCCTTATTGTGTCTTTCGCGTGGAAATTTTTGTTCACCCGAATTTTTGTTTAGCTGTTGTGAATTTCACGTGAAAAACATTTCACTTCGGATAAGCTGTGACATTTCGAACATAGATTCTGGTGCATTGACAGATGGCAAATAAAGAAGATAAGAAATAAATGATGGTGCATAATATAGCATTCAACGAATTAATAAATTACAAGATTATATTCTTCCATTCTTACCATTCATTAATGGTTAGATAATTATTAACACATTTATTTTTTAAATTTCAACAGCACTAATAAACCATCATATATAATATTTACTGGACGTGATCAGCAACTCCTTTTCCCGTCAAAACAGAAGTTATTTTTTAAATTTCAACAGCACTAATAAACCATCATATATAATATTTACTGGACGTGATCAGCAACTCCTTTTCCCGTAAAGCTGGCCGCTTGTTCTGTTTTTTTTGTTTGCAAAATGCAGGTAGTTGGCAGGGACTATGAAGTTGGTTTGAAACTGTCGTTTTTTAGCCCCTATGATTTCTATTGCAAATACAATCTGTCTATTATTACCTGTAATTATAAATTGTATTGATGAAATACATGTAAACATAGTGTCCAATTCAGCAAATAAAAATCTGTTCTATATGTAATTTGAACAAAAAAAGGAATTTAATTCTTCCTTTTTTCCATTTAGCTTCTCTTTTCTCTGCTTAGGTCCGAGCCAATTTTTCTCCAGAGCTCAACCGTTTTCTCACTATTTCCTACAAATCGCCTATCAATATCGGGTATATTGTTTAAGAAAATATCATTTTGTTATTTTTTTGGAGCTTTTAAATTATAATTGATTACGGCCACTTTATTGCTTACAAATAAACAGAGAATTTACATGTTCCACTTCATAATTCTCAGTTTCGCCTAAAAAAATCCAGTGACAATTGCCATGGGAACACCATTTTATTACACACGAAATAAAAACACACAATAAGGGAAATTTTTCGAAGATGAACAAAGTTTCGCCCGAAACTCATGATAGGGGAAAAGTGAAAGGGAACTTTTTCGTGTGGAATTCTGTTCAGTTGAAGCTCACAATAACATCCATATTCTGACAAACTTCTATGATATCATTATAAGTCACGTCAGGATGGTGAGTCACAAAATTTGAGGTTTTCGTGTTCTGAGCAAAACCTTACAAGTTGTAGTCATCATAAGAACCATCAAAATTGTGATGTTATCTTGAGTACATCACTAGGAGGAAATTGAGACAAAAACATTTTGCTTTCACTTTTTTTCTCCCACATTGAGAGGGCCTCACATTGTCCTCACGGTTACCACTTTGGTAATCTTTAACCAAATTTAGTAACTTTTTTTACTGCTTACTACAAAAATTTGGTGAAATGCATTATTTTGCCAACCTGTGTTAAAATGTATTAGACTGTTGTTAAAAAATTACTGAAGGCAGCGATGCGTGATTACTTAAAAGGAGGGAGGGTTCGCCTGTTGTGTTACCACAAATATCCTCAATGAACCAAAAAAGTCCGTAAATACAACGAATATTTTCATTGAGTCAACGAAAAGTTAGTTTATTCCTATCCAATGAACTTTTTCGTTGAGCCAACGAATGTCTGTTCGTTAATTATATGTACATAGTACATCAATCCAACAATACTGTTCTTTAACCCAATGAACATAGTATATATCATCAACGAATGAGTTCTGTGCCATCCTCTGACGCGTGCACTTGTCTCCGTCCGTGCATAACGCGAGTGCAACAGCAAAAAAAAAAAAAAAAAACCCCCGCGGTCCCTCCACCGTCAAAAGCTCCGCGAGTGCCCGGAAAAAAAAGTGCTAGTTAGAAGTGTTTCGGTGTCGAGTGCGTCCGGTCCGCCCCTCTCGCCCCTTTCCTTTACAAGCCACTGTTGCGCATTCTCGGTCGCAATTTCCGTTTGATTCCATCAGGCGGGCTGATGCAATGACTGAGAGTGCGTAGCATCTGACATAGTGGATCTTAGAAGTGTGAATTTGTTGGTGGACCAACTCGAATCGATGTATGGGCATAACACCTACATCGATTGTTGTTGGGAAGCTAATTTTGAATTTGCACTTCTCATGTCTGCTTCACCACTTGCAGTCGGAGTTGGTTTTTTCATATCTGCGTTTTGTCCTTTATGGGAAGTTTTAGGGTTGATTTGAGCAATGTGCGTGGGCTTAGAGCGAATCTCTTCGCTGTGTATGTTCACCTATCCCGTTTCAAACCAGCTGTCTTGGCGCTGTGTTTCACACACAGGTAGCTGAGAATACCGAATTATCGGATTTGAACATGCCTGGATATAGCTTGGTGCCGCTCTTCTTTTTAAGCCGCGGTCTCGCCATTTACGTGCGTAGTGATGTAGCTTACCAAATTCAACCACAATACGGCCTCTGTTCCAATCCGGAATTTAATTTTCTGTGGTTAAAACTTCATGTCCGTAAGCATTTAATCCACTACTGCTTTATTCATAGAAGTCCAAGCTTGGATAGCAATTCAACTTTTAACGAATTTGATGCGCTATCCGATTCCATCTCAAGAATTGTATCCCTGTATCGTCGAACTGAAATTGCCATTGCGGGCGATTTCAATGTACACAATTCTAATTGGCTTCGGCATTCAGGCCAAACAACACCCGAAGGAAGGTACGTCGAAATCTTTGCTGAACAATCTGACCCAGCTAGTAAATGAGCCCACACGCATACCTGACATTGCAGATCATTCCGCCAACACCCTGGACCTGTTTCTCACCTCTCATCCTGATAAATATTCTGTTGTGTCGTTGTGTCATATGTCATTGTGTCGTATCAGCAAAATTCTCGTTATCACCACACATAGTTAGAGAACAAATTCCTAAAAGAACAGTTTGGCTGTACGAGAAAGCCAATTGGAACAAACTTAACAACTTCTTTAGGAATTTTAACTGGTCACTTTGCTTCCTCTATAGTGACGTGGATGCCGCTGCTGATATGATCACAAATATTCTTCTGCTGGGCATGAGAACCTTCATTTCTCACAGAGGGAAGAGTATCAAGCCCAAAGCAAACGCATGGTATGACTCGAGCTGTAAAGAGGCTATTAGGATGAGAGAGTTGAATTTCCGGACATACAAAGCCAACCCTACTGAGGAAAACCGGAAGAAGTTTCAACGGGCCAGAAATGACTGCAATGCAACTATCAGACGTGTGAAATTCTCTTATGAGCAAAAGTTGAGGCAAAAAGTGCTACAATGTCCCAAGGGTAGCAAAAACTTTTGCTCATTTGTAAAAAACGTAAAGAATTCCGCCTCGTCTTCAATTCCCACGCTCATTTACAATGACATTCCAGCTGTCAGCTCTTTAGACAAGGCTAATCTGCTTGCGGCTCATTTTGCAGCTAGATCAACACTGCCAGATTCCAATTTGTCTCCACCTGTACTTGAGAGTGTTGATTTCACCATGGGACAAATCCACTTCCGCACTCGTACAGTTGCAAGAGTACTGAAAGATCTCGACGTGCACAAAGCCGCTGGCCCGGATGGTATTCCCCCTATACTTCTGAAGAGGTGTTCTTCTGTGCTGGCAAAACCACTGCGTAAGCTTTTTCATCTATCCTACTCTTTAGGTCTCTTTCCGAGCAGAAGGAAAACAGCATTTGTCCAGCCAGTCCCTAAAAAGGGCGAATCTTCGTCACCCACCTCGTACCGACCCATAGCACTTACGTCCCTTCTTTCTAAGATCATGGCAACGCTGATAAATCGTCAGCTTATGAAATATCTTGAATCGCGGAAGCTTCTTAATGACCAACAATATGGTTTCCGCAGCGACAGGTCCACTGGTGATCTGATAGCTTATCTCACCGAAAAGTGGAACCAATCTTTGCACAATTCAGGCGAAATCAAGATCGTTGCGCTTGATATTTCTAAAGCATTTGACAGAGTTTGGCATCAAGCTCTCTTGTCGAAAATGCGTGCCTATGCTATCGATGAATCTCTTCTTCTATGGATTAGAAATTACCTTTCGAACCGCTAAATTCAAGTTGTTTTGGATGGGTTCAAGTCTGATATCCACCAAATAAATGCTGGTGTTCCCCAAGGCTCAGTTCTGTCTCCGACACTCTTTCTCATTTTTATAAATGATCTCTTGTCTGCTACTTCTAATCCAATCCATTCCTCGCTGATGACATCACCCTTAGCTTTTCATATTCGTTCCAAGACCACCGACCCCGCCCTTCGGCCGTAGAATTGGAACGGCAGTGTATGTTAAGCACATTGAATTCCGATCTTGACAGCATAATTAACTCAGAAAAAAACAATAGAGTGGAATTCAATGCTTCAAAAACTCAATGCTGTCTGCTGTCACTCAAGCGAACCCTTGATAATCAGCCACTATCCATGAATGGCACTTGTGTCGATGAAACCGGAAATCTTTCCATTCTTGGTATGTGTATCAACACAACACTTAGTTGGAGCGATCACATATTTGAGGTCGCCAAAAATGCTGTGAAATGTTTAGGTTTTTTTAGTCGATGCAAGAAATATTTCACCCCTTCTGATTTGGCTTTAATTTATAAGGCGTACATCCGCCCCAAGTTTGAGTATAACGCTCATATCTGGTCTGGTGCCCCAAGACCACACTGCACCTACTTGATAGAATCCAAAAGCGAGCGATAAAACTTATAGGAGACAACAATATCGGAGTCATTAGACTCCCTCGAACATCTACGTACCGTCTCTTCTTTGTCCGTGTTTTATCGTTATTTCAACAAACGATGCTCAAGTGAGCTAGCCAACTGCATTCCTCCTCTCCATGAATTCACCCGCAATACTCGTCTCGCCAGGAATGCCCATCAGTAGAGATCAGAGACTCGTTCTTCAGCCGCACTGCACGAATATGGAATGCTCTTCCCAAACTAATATTTCCCACAGACTACAACCCGCAGATATTTAAGACCAATGTGTACAGGTACCTCCTCTCCATTTCTCCCTCTATACCTTCGGCCCGTGCTGTGTCTTGACCCCGGACACATAAGGGTATTAGCAATCCCTTGAGCACGCGCATAAAAAAATAATAGTCACTTTACGCCTTTTTCATTTGAAATCGTATTTGATTTTGAAACTGGATAACATATAAAAAAATTATAATGTATTTAAAAACGATATGTGTTTTTCCCGTTCAGGTCTTTCCGAATAACTTTTGATGTAATCAGGTAGCCATGCAACGACCACAAAATCGCTGCGTCTCGACAATCTGTATAATATAATACTCATCATTAGATATATATTTTTAATGGAACTATTAAGATAGTAGTGGGTTGCCGTGGCGTAGACTCCTACGCAGAGGGTACCAGGTTCGATACTCGAATTTACCACCTTTCATATTTCACAGCGCCACCAATTCCTGGCTAGAGAAAGCTTCTCAAATTCGCCGTTCGGTGGCGGCATTAAGCTGTAGGTCCCTTCCACTCGTGAAAACAATACCACGCACAACACGAGTGGTTGCTGAGAAGCTAGGCCCAGGTCCGTCTCGGACTGTCGCGCCACTCATATTATTATTATTAAGAGATATATACTTGTTTTCTAGTATTTGAATTAACTATAGTACATACTTGCTGGTATTCCTGTCTCGTCATTTGTAGGTCCTTTTTCTGTTGATGTGGGTTTAAATATTAATATTCCTAATATATTGAAAAACAAAGAAAAGTGGACAAACCGGCTTTTTTTGTCTTTTTAAAAAAAACGCATGGTGATGCTGACGTGCCAACACAAATCACAACTGAAGAAGAACGCTTATATACACTGTCACGGGCTTAGAAGCAATGAGAAATGTTTGTTAGCTCAACGAATCCTTTCATTGATTCAACGAACACTTTCGATGTCTCAACGTACGATTTCGCTGGCTCAACAAACATTTTCTTTGAAGCAATGTACGATTTTGTTGAGAAATGCCTACAGAGAATTTTAACTTTTGATGAACGCTAGTTCATTGAGTCAACGAATCGTACATTAAACTACGTTCACCTATTTATAAATTTATTCGTAATTTTATAATAGTTCGTTGAGCCAATGAAAATGTTCGTTGAGGCAACGAAAATTACTTTAACGAACGCGGTTCATTAATACAGTCGAACTTCGGTAGCTCGAACCACTTGCCACAAACAAAATTCGAGTTATCATGTCTTCGAGTCATCAAATAAAATACAAACATAATAAAAATATTTATTTTTTGCGATATAACGCATAAAACGTAGATGAACACAATTATTATTTAAAATAGTCTGTCATTCATGACTGAAGAGTGGGTTTTTTTTATTTTGGTTTTCGAAAAAATCTTCAGTGGAATTTTAACCATTGCATTAATTCGATTGTTGTTTCATGTGTCTTTAATATAAACCCAAAATGAGTAATGAATTTGCAACCAACTCGTTTGAAGGTGGTTGAATGAAATTATCCTCGATCATCCACATCATTCCATATTATACAGTCGAACTTCCCTATAGTGAACTCCTATATAATGAACAAATTTCAAGCACAAAGCTTTCTGGTTCTGTTTTAAGTGTACTTTTCTCTCCGTATAATGAATTTCAATAGAATAAATTTTTCTCTACAGTGAATAAATTTTCTAGTTGGAAATTTTATTTTCATACGTTTTGTGTCTCCTTATAATGAATTTTTTTTCATACTACTTTCTCATGTCCAAATGTTTTAACATCTGCACAAATATTGACCGTAACGGTAATTTTACCCGTTATTTTTTTGTTTGTTCGATGTCTCCTTGTCTGTTTCATTCATTTGAATGCTCACAAATATCTTGAACTTCGACGGTGAGTGAGTATAGTAAAAATGTCGCAGCGAAATAGTATTTCTCTTGAAAAAAAGGTGTTGATAATTAACAAAGTTTAGGAGGGAGTAACAAGAAAGAAAGATATCGCCAAGGCGTTTGGAATTCTCCCAGTTCATTGTCAAACATTCTAAAAAACAAGTCAGTGATTCTAAAAAGTGCAGAAGACGGACAATTAAGTGCAAAAGACTTCGAACATGTCTTTTTGAGGATATTGATGAAGCAATGCTGATGTGGATTACCGCTGCACGTGGAAGGAATCTTCATGTATCTGGAACAATAATAAAGGAAAAAGCCAAAGAGTTTACGGATGCCCTGGGACACAAAGAATTTGAAGCGAGTACTGGTTGGATGGATAAGTTCAAAAAAACGGCACGGAACAGAAAACCTTATGTGGAGAAAGTGCTGACGCCAACTTACAAGATCGGAATGATTGGGTACTGGACATTTTGCCGAAACTGATGCAAAAATATAAACCAGACGATATTTTTAACGCCGATGAGACTGGCTTATGTTTTAAATGCTTGCCAAATAAAACACTGTCATTTAATAATTAGGATTGCTTTGGCGGAAAACATAGCAAAGAACCAATAACCGTTCTGATCGCAAGCAACAAGACCGGGTTAGAAAAGCTTAAATTGCTTGTTATTGGAAAAGCTAAAAGTCCACAATGCTTTAAAGGTATTAGAACATTAGATGTGCATTATGAGTCTAAGAAAAAGTCGTGGATGACCGGTGAAATTTTTACAAAATGGCTTTTACAGCTCGACAAAAAATTTGCTTCTCAAAAGAGGAATGTATTACTGTTTGTTGATAATTGTACTGCGCACCCCAGGGATGTAAGGGATAAATTGAAAAGTATCCAGCTAATCTATTTTCCTCCAAACATGACCTCATTACTTCAACCAATGGACCAAGGCATTATCCACAACTTTACAGAAAGCAAATTATAACGAACATATTAACACAAATGGATGAAGGCAATCCTGTTGTTGCCAGATTTGCTGCAAGCCATTCGAAATTTAAGCACAGTATGGAACGTCTACTTAAAACCAGAAACTATTGCAAACTGTTTTAGAAAGGCAGGATTTTTTAAGGATGACAATCAAAAACGATCTTTGGAATGCAATGAAGAGGATTTTTTACCATTATCCCATTTGGCAGCTTTACAGTCTTCATTTAAAGAAGTAGCAAATATCGATGTATCGTTTGAAGACTACGTTAATATAGATACTGATGTGCAAACCAGAGAAAACCCACCCGATGAAGATATTCTTAGTATTGTTTTGGAAAATCGTGGAATTCAGGATCCCCAAGGCTTTTCTTGCAAAATAAATGTTTGACAAAAATTCCATTAACATTACATTACATTAACAGATTCAGAAATTGATGAAGATTTGGCCAGTGAAGAAGATTTGGTAGAGGCGTTTTTTCATCTCTTAATGAACTTCGAACATTCGCCGAGATGAAAAGCAATATACCGGATAATGTGTTTTAGTCTTTAAATATATTAAAAAACTTTGTTGAGGAAGAAAAATGGAAAAGTGTAATCCAAACTAAAATACCTCATTATTTTAAATAAAATTATATATGTATATAATTTCTGTATAATGAAATTTCTGTATAGTGAAGTTTTTTTTGGTCCCGTGCGAATTCATTATAGAGAAGTTCGACTGTATAACTGCCGCTGTCATCGTTAGCTGTGTTTTTTTGCAAGCGTATATAGTAACATATAGTTTACCACAACCTCTCCCACAGCATTAGGAGTACGTGACACCTAATGTGACATCGCCACATTCTCCAACGTTGCGAAGTCATCTTCCACACAGCAGCAAGACGACACCTCAATATGATCTTTTCATGGACATGGATAGATCATGCTGCAACATATGTACATGGACGCTCGTCTGCACCCGTGCAACGTAAGCACATTCCAGCACGTCCAAACGTGTGCTGGTAGTGGTTGTTTCTGGGATGTATGTTTTTGGGAGTTCAGTTGTCGATCGGTTGTTCGTAAATAATAAGGAAAAAAAAATAAATAAATAAATAAGAAGTCAATTTGAAAGATAAATATATAAGAAGAAAGCAAAAGAAACGAATCGCGAAAAAAGTGTATCGTTCGTTAAAGTGATAAAGAGCGTTGAAGGAAAAAGGAAGATTATTAGAAATTATAGAAAAAGAGCACTTAAATAACAATCAGACAGGAATAAATGAGGTATTTTCAGAGTTAAAAGATAAATATTATTACCCAAACTTACAAAAACAAATAAACAAATTCATTAACAACTGCCACATCTGTAACATGGCGAAATTTGATAGAAATCCCGTAAAACATCAATTAAATCTTACAATTACTCCTAAAAAACATAATGAAATTGTTCATATGGACATATGGTTTCCACAAAGAAATGTAATATACCTAACAACCATTGACAAATTGACAAAGTACGCAACTGCACACCCGCTCAAGGATAGGTATTGGGTATCTATTCTGGAAGCAATAAAAGTCAGAATCCAATACTTGGGAAAGCCAGAATTAGTAATTACCGATAATGAATTAGGTACTTGCGTAATAAAACAATTTTTTATAGAAAACAAAATTTTTCTTACATTTAACAACTCCTTAATTAAAAACTGGTAACTCCGACGTAGAGAGATTACACTCGACTCGTAACGAACATTTTAGATTGTTTAACACAGATAAAAGTAATAAAGCTGATTTACAAGAAAAGGTTTTTAAAGCAATCATGTGTTACAATAACTCTATTCATTCGACTACAAAAATGAAGCCAATAGATCTTTTAAATAATAATATTTCCCAGAATGACATTCTTAAACTTTTCCAACAGGTTCATCAAGATAAAATACCAAAAAAATATGTATAGGAACAGAAATAGAACTTACGAGCAATCCTTTAAGAATGAGTTTGTAAATAACAACAGAAGAAGCAAATCAGATCCTAGGTATAAAAAGCTTAATAACTACGATATTATAGGGAATTATTTAGTCAATAGAGACAACGTAAGAAATAGGTATTATAAAAATCAAGTGAGAAGACGCAAAAAATACCAAAATATTACCTAAAGAGTATAAAAATAGATTTTATTTTTCACAGAACGAAATGGGCCTTATATTTCTGATTATGTTGATATCATCCGTTAAATTCGTTCAAGCGGAGTTCCAGAATAGAAGAAATTAAGTCACAGGCAGGATACACATTTATACAAAAGGAACCGGTACGTTTAATAATGAAGTACAACAAAATTCTTCACGTGGTAAATCTCGAAAGCTATAATAAAATCATAAAACGAATAGAAGGATCAATATATAATAACTCTGAAAATTTCGGAGATTTGTCTTTAAAAATACTACTGACTGACGCATTAAAAAATGCACGTTCAAAGCTTCACACAGTGATACCACATTCGCGACAAAAACGAGGTTTAATTAATGTTGTAGGAAGTGAATTAAATTTTCTATTTGTTGTAATGGATGAAGATGAAAAGGTAGAATTACAAAACCATTTAAAAATTATAGAAGAAAATATCCATGATTCTATTACTTCAAATAATAAATACGCAAATATAATAGTGATGCCAATACCTAATCTTAAGCGATACGAAATTGTTGTATCTCGCAATTACTATATAGTAATTAATGAAACATTTTATGATAACAACAAAGAAATTTATGTAGAAAATATGAAAAAAAAGCAAAAATTGTATTCAAAATCTATATAATAATTCGTATAAAGAATGTAAATTTATCATAAATAAAGAGTCAGAAATTTTAGAATTAGATGATGGTTTAATATTAACAAAAAACTTGTATGTAACGTACTTAACAAACACTTGTAATAGACTTAAATATCAAATATCTAAAAACAATTTTATTTATTTTAACAACTGTAGCGTAAAACTAAATGAAACATTGTACGCGAACTAACAAACTGAAATTAACCAAAATATTGTAATCCCAAATTACAACAACCCAGAAATTACCAACACCGTAATGGAATTAGAAACAATAAACCTTAAAAAATTTTAAAATCGAGAAGGAATAGAAGAACTTAAGTTCGAAAGCAACGTCAAGCATGGTGTATCCTACACTCTTATTGTATTAATAATTGCATTTTTTATTGTTATTGCAACTTTAAAACTAAAATTGAGAACCAATATAACACTAAGATAATATATAATAAAATCCAGGACCCTCAGGAAAGCATCCAGCTAAGGGAGGGAGTAGTAACATATAGTTTACCACAACCTCTCCCACAGCATTAGCTGTACATGACACCTAATATGACATCGCCACATTCTCCGACGTTGCGAAGTCATCTTCCACACAGCAGCAAGACGACACCTCAATATGATCTTTTCATGGACATGGATGTCTGCACCCGTGCAACGTAAGCACTATCCGGCACGTCCAAACGCGTGCTGGTAGTGGTTGTTTCTGGGATGTATGTTTTTGGGAGTTCAGTTGTCGTTCGGCTGTTCGTAAATAATAACATAATAAAAAATAACGTGAGCAACCTAACTACCTTGTTCTACTATATAGGCTTAATTTATAAGTGCACAAAAAAACGATCATCGGCGCTTAATGATTCATCATAAAAGTCTTGGTCAGTTAGGGGTGCAGTCGTGGAAGGTGATGGTTGATCTTTGATGTTCACAATCTCCGTTTTGTGATTGTGAATGTGACCATCATTTTAAAAGCAAAAGTACTTAATAATTATAAATTAAGAACATTTTTCATCAAATGAAAAGAATCGATTACGAAACCTAAACGGAATGTATAGCAGAGACACTCTAGGTATACCAAAAATTGCGTACGTATGGATCCCAAAAGAATTAAAAATGATCTAATACTTCAACCACACCTGCAAATGTAAGCCACATACAGCAACCTAAACAATGAATGAATAAATTCATAAATGAACACACAGAAAATAATGATTGGAAGCATTGTTTTTGTCCGCGCTTATTTCTTAAGCGGCGATAGATCTGATGTGTAACTTAGCGGATATAGGATTCGTTGTTAATGTATTTTACATGCAAATTGAAATTTAAGCGTATACACGCTTGCAAAAAGCACAGCTATTGTTGCAGTTGCGACAATATGAGTTGTGTGAGATGCCTAATTTAACGGTCATGATCTTTTATCGGATACTTATCTGTACAGACCGCCACTAGTCTACCAATATTATGAGATGTTCCTTTGTTTTAGATTGTTTGTATTCAGGCCATATTCTCCTTGATTTCCCTCAATTTGCCAGTTTGGCCCATCTAAGGTTTGCTGTTTCAAGGAAGTTTGAAGTTCATCGGCCCTCTCATATCCTGAAATGTCACTGTGTCCTGGAACCCATGAAAGGAAAGTGAGCTCGCCTTCTAACGAACCTATCTCAGCTTTGCGTTCCAGTACTTATTTTGAATTTGAAGTAAAGGAGGCAAAAGCTTTAATCAATGCATATAGCCGTGGCGAGATATTTGTGCTTACTTTGATTCGACGATATGCTCCCAGGATTGCAAGTTCCACTTGGTGCATATAGGAATTTTCCGGCAATCTATAGGCTTGCCGGATGTTCAAAGATTCTGAGAACACACACGCACCAATTCCGCCGCCCATTTTAGAGCCATCAGTGTAGATTGTCCGTTTAAACTCCCTCCACATCCGCCCACTGTGTCACTCCGCTCTTTCTGGGATTAGAAATGTCAAAGTTATTTGATAATTGATTCTAGTGGCCGTATTGTCTGTTGGGGATGATACAAGATCTCTTGGTATAAGATCAATGATAGTGATATGACCATGGGATTTATATGTATGTACGAAGCTCATTTCTGGTTCTGGAATGGGTGTGTAAATAAACAAAGATACAGTATTCGGTCCGATAAACAACATCGCTCAACGCAGCGAAAACAATACAAAAGCTGACAATGCAACCGAAAAATGCCCTTGACTCGTTTGTACACATGAGAATGTTGATCCCATTATCTTCTTCAACCCAAAAGGCAGAGTTCATCATAATTCCCAAGTACGATTCACAAAATGAGTATATTCATGTCGAAAATATTTCCCTTAATTTGTCACTCAACTAGATTCTCCTGCCAGCATATTGGTTGAGAACTCCGATATTAAACCAAATTGTGACTTAATATCCTCATTCAAGACACCAACCATTTACGGACAGCCGGAGAAAGATGTCCGCCCAACCGATACGGTGTTGCCGTGTGCAATTGTTAAGGTCGAGAAAAGTAAAGCGTTCCTCAATTGAGTGAATATATTTGAACAGTATCTTCGACTTTTAAGGCGGATAGCTGTGTGCACAGAGACTACATGAAATAATCCCAGAATCGAAGCTCCTACAAGCTTGGCTTATCACCACCACCCTCTTACATGCTCCATCTTTAGGGCTCTGTGTACATTTAAATCGACGTGGTTATCATCAACGGCACGACCCGTGGGTCACGAAATATTCATCGCATAAACTATAAGGAAACCAGCACAAACGCCAAACGAAAGCATTTGACTAGCGTTCCCCACAGCGGATCGGTGTTATAAAACCCTGCAGCCGCAGTCGTTGGGACACAGTTTAGATTCGTTCCTCCTAAACAACAGCAGCAGCGGAAATCTCGTGAATCCACTCAAAATGAAAGCATTCATCGCAGTCGTTCTGTTGGCCGCTCTGGTAAGTGATCGATTGTTTCCACTTGTGGCTGACAAATTGAATTAAATGTTCCCTTGCCATTGTCCCGTTGCAGGCATCAGCTGAGTATAAGGTGAAGACAGAAAAGGATCTGGACGTTTTCCGAGATGAGTGCGTCAAGAAACTCGACGTCCCCGCTGAACTCGTAGAGAAGTACAAGTCTTGGCAATACCCCAACGATCCCGTCACCCACTGCTACATAATGTGCATGATGGAGAAGTTCGAACTATTCAACAAAGACACCGGCTTCAGTGTGGAGAATGTGAACCGTCAGATTGCAATTGGAGGCCATGTCGCCGAGACCTATGCAAAGATCGAAAGTTGCGCGGACAAGAACACTCAAGGTTCCACCGCCTGCGAGTGGGCCTACCGTGGCGCTATGTGCTTCATTCCTCCTTATCTACCTCTCGTCCATTACAGCCTTCGTGCCGATTCGCATGCCCAGAACGCCCATCAACATGATCATTAAAGATTGTATGCGATACACTACTGTGACAAATTTCCAGATGTTCATAACATTCAAATAAAAATAAAAAAATATAGAACATGTTTCATTTTGGTGTCCACCATAGTCTGGGCTGGGAGGCTGTACGCCTTAATGAGTTGCGAAAGCTTAGTTGAAGTCAATGGGCCGGGACAAGGCATTATGTGTACCGTCGCGTCGACGGGTATCAGCTTGGCTGGTGGCCCACTTAAAAAACTAGCTTAGTCGAGAACGAGGTACCGAAGTACCTACCTGGTGGCATCTCTGCTCAGCTTAACTTGGATTTGTCACTTAGATTTGTAGCGGACTAATTTTGACCAAGAAAGAAACCTCAGTGTCGCAAATGGCTGCAATACAGTCCATGAAGTGCACCTAGAAACCCCAAAGTCCATTTGAAGCGCCTAGTTACGTCACTGAAAGCGTATCGGCGTAGAACTCTCGAAAGACATTGTACCTTCTCTTAAGAGATACAGGGAGCTGGAATCCTGGATCAGATTGAAAAGCGGGCGATAATAGTCCTCAGCGATCAGGACGACGGAAGCTTGACTGCACGCCCCGAAGGAGCTAAATCGGCTCAAGTATAACCTCCCTTACACCGAAGTAGATAGGATTGATGCTGACTGTAGTATCTCTCCCTCTAACTGGAGGATGATAGAACGCGGCTTCAACTGATCCTATTTAAGCCTGGTGCTTAACAATGGATGTCAATGCTGGCTGTCGATGCTGTGGTGGGCAGAATATAATTTCGGACCATACCGAAAAGTGCCACTTTTCTCTGGTGTAATAGATTGATGATTGATGAGTGGGTTAGTGCGTCGACTCCTACGCAGAGGGTGCCAGGTTCGATACCCAAATTTACCACCTTTCATATTTCAGTCACTTTTCGAGTCACTGACAATGCTCAAAGAGTATTTCCTGTCTAGAAAAAGCTTCTCAAACTTGGCCGTTCGGAGTCAGCATTTAACTGTGAGAGAACAATAGTACGCACAACACGAGTGCAGCAACCACTCGAAGCTAGGCCCTGGCCCTCTACTGGCTGTAGCGCCACCCATGTTATTATTATAGAAACCTGCACTTGCCTTCTTTACCCGGTTTTCTATAAGACTTGCAGTTGAGCTTGGGATCCAAAATTCCTCCTAGCTACTAGCACTACAGAAAAGGGAGACAATGATATGTTTGAGCCTAGGAAACTTAAATGTCAGTATCTTGGTCTTCGTGGTAAACAACTTCAGTTCCATTTTCGTTGGATTCATGTTCAGGCCATGAGTCTGTAGCTCAAGAGTGAATTCTAGATAGGGTCCTCTCTAAGATTTCGCTCAGTGATTACGCCATCCTCATACGCAACCACTTTATTTTCCTTGGTTTCTAACTCAACGAGAATTTCATTTATTCTTATCAGCCATAAGAGTGCTGGCATAACCCCGCCTTGAGGTGCACCCCGGAACTTCGTAGTTACTCAGATGCGATTGAGTGAGTCTGGTTTCTAGCATGGCCTCAATCCACTTGCGGACGAAACCCTCACACCCACTTCTTCTGTGAGGTGGATATGGTGGTTGAGAAATTCTTCTCGAAGAACAGCTTAGGTATCGTGGGGTCGAAGTTTCTTGGTAAGGGTCCGAATTTGTTAAGGAAGGTTGAGTTTCCGGAGCTAAGCTCGTTACACATAAGCAGCGATCTTAATCTGATCGCCGTGATGGTAGCATCCTGATTGCCGAAGAGATATATCGGCAGAAGTCTGAGGAATGTATTTAAGGCTTTGAAAGGGGTTGACTGCAGTTTTCCATGCATGCATACAAATGTCATCCGTTGCATCTTTTTGAGCTGCTTGCAATTGGTGACCATATGTAGCGCGATCCACAAGATCGCGACCACAGTGCGCCTCACAGTATTATTTATCTCTATTATTATATCAGCCAGTGAAACACAAGCGGCTCTAGACCCATCTATACCATACAGCCTTTTTACAGAAATATATAGTCGTACAGATCATTTTCACGCGTTTCTGGATTTTAGGTGTCCAACTCAACTTTGCGTCCAGAATGAGGCTTAGGAATTTTACACTGTCACTCAGTTTCAGAGGATCACCCCAACAGTTGCGGGAGCGAAGACAGGTATTTTGTATCGCGTGGTAAAGAGGATGAAATCTGTTTTGGATTGTACTTAGACCGCATGCATTAGTCTATTTCTCTAATGCGACGATGGCCGTGGGTATGAAGTTGACAGAGGCCATCTGCATAGGCAATTACCTTGCACCCTGTCCTTCCATGTGTCAGTAGAAATTCATTCACCACTTCATTCCATAAGAAAGCAAGGACCACGTCCCACTCTGTTTAGTGCCTCTGTTCACCGCTCTGCAGATCGGCATGTCACCAAGCTCGGAATATTTTGCTCAATTATTGAGAAGTTTGTGTATAAAAGCCGCTATGGACATTTTGACAACGTGCCGGTTGAGTGTTGAGGGCTTCCTCAACACCCTCAGATTTGAGCTTGTTGTAGACAAGCATAGAGGCCGAGATTTTGTTTATCGCGACTGTGCTACTGATGTGTAAATCAATCAGTTTCTAAAAAGTCTAAAGCAAGAAGGATAACAGACTGATTGGTCTTAGATCATTCCTTTTTAATCTTAAGTTACACAAGATATTTTTTTTTCCAAATCAATATCGAACTGTTTCAATACTACAGTCCGTGGTGAACCAGAGCCTCAACCAACAAGCCTCTCCAGTGTTCCTCACCAAGTTGGTTGAGGTCATTCTCAACCTGGGTGCGCCACCCGCGGGACTCCGCTGTTGCGTTTTCTCATAAGTTCCGAGTGGAAGTATGGATTTATCCATACGCTCTACATGGTCCAGCCACATTAGACGTGGCATCCGTAGAAGCCTGGCTAGACTCATGTCGTTGCACAACCCCTACAGTTCGTGGTTGAATCCTCTTTTCAAGAACGAGTGGAACTTTCACCTTGAAGAGCCCAAGGGCATCTTCATCAGCTTTAGATATTGTCTAAGTCCCTCCGAGACGCACAGCAGAACTGCGATTATCCAGGTCTTATATAAAGTCAATGTGGTCCTTCGAGAGATAACTCTATTGCTCAATTGCTTCTTAAGCCCATAGAAACCGCAGTCGGTCAAGAGATTCTCAGCGTCTGTTCTCGTTACTAAGTTATGTTATATTTACAGTCGAAACCGTTCATAACGTCCGTTGAAGGTCGTTATAACCGATTTTGAATGTCTTTAAAAAATAAATTTGACCGAAGAACAACAAACTCATTACTGTGTTCAATGTGAAGAGTCTTAAGGGTAATTTTGTTAAAAAAATAGTTAGGTACAACTTTGGAATTTTTCTCTTCAACTTCTGCATTTGCTTTCATTCACTCAAATTGGCTTCAACTTTAAATTTACAATTCATGAGTTTATCAACTCCTCTTTTCTTGAACTTACTGAAATGGCATAAGTTCAGGGATGAAATCAGGGATTTTGCTCTCTCTCTCTCCCTATATCTCTCTCTCTCTCTCTCTTCTTCCATTATCGTAGTTGCCTGCATGCCTGTATGTGTATGCCAAGGTGGGATAGTTCTGATTTCATATATAGTTCTTGTCTCTCAAAGTGGTGCGAACTAATAAAGGATTCGAGAGAAATTACTGGCCCTTACGAGTCGATTTGAAATAATGAAGTATTTGATAGACTGTTCTTCATTTGTTAACTGATCCCGTGAATTACGGGCAGTTGCACACTGACCAATCGTATTACAACATTATGCGCTCGGATCAATTCAATAAGCAAATGGAGACCTTATTAGTAGGTGTGTTTTTTTGCAAGCGTATGCATGCTTAATTTTCAATTTGCATGTAAAATACACTAACAACGAATCCTATGTCCGCTTAAATTACTCATCATATCTATCGCCGCTTAAGAAATAAGCACGGATGAAAACAATGCGTCCAATGCAGGTTTGGTTGATATATTAGATCATTTTTAATTTTGTTGGCATCCATAAGTATGCAATTTTTGGTATACTCAGAGTGTCTCTGCTGTACTGCTGTAATTTCATAATTATTAAGCGTTTTTGCTTTTAAAGTGATGATCACGCTACACAATCGCAAACAAAATTGAGCCCATTAACGATCAACTATCACCTTACACTATTCCACCCCCTGACAATCACAATTGTTATAAATATCGCTGTCAAGAATTTAAGATGAATTATTAAGCGCCGGAGATCGTTTTATTGTGCTCATATAATTTAAGCATATATACGCTTGCAAAAAAACACACCTATTGTGTTTGTGAATTGTCAAAAATATCCCAGGAGGGAAATCTTAAAAACTGAAAGTTGAACAACTTCTGGATTTTATGTTTAGACCAACTCCACAGTTGATCAACTCCCCGGTTTCCGACAAAACGACCGTAAGTGCACCAAAAAAACGTGTCTGGTCAATCTGGTCAATGGAGAATTAACGCGGACATGAGATGTTTTACTTCATAGTTTCCCCAATATTTCTTGAAATACAGTGGACTCTCCCTAAATCGAACTCTCCTTAGGTCGTAATTCCCGCTAACTCGAACTTTTTCGGCATATTTTATATAAATTTCCCTCAAATTTCCATACAAAAACCTCTATCCAAGCCAAACTCTCTCTAACTGGAACAAATTATGGTGTCCCGTAACAATTCAACTTAGGTGGAGTGCACTGTAGTAAGAATATTGGTACAAGCTGATTTATCTTTTGTAAAGCAATGTATTGATATCTTTATGCACTAAATGACCACTTGGGACTTGAAAATAGTCAGTGAATCTTGTGAAAGTTTTGTTATTGATTGACTTAGTCTTCTTTGTGTGCTAAACATGGACAACAGCAATGAGAAAATATGGCATAATTGAAAAGTGTATGTCAATAATGTTTATTGTCCTGATATCGCAAAAGTTAATGCGCAGTTTTAGTTCCGTCGATTCACGTAATTTCGATGTACGGAACTCTGCAAGGAAACATTTTCCAAAATGCCGATAAAATCATGGAAATCGTCGAGCCTGAACATCATATATCTACCGCTGACTACTATTTCGATAGCCCATCAGCTTAACATTGCACTACAAACTATTTGAGACTATATTAACAATGTCCAGCCAGGACAGGTGGGTAAGCCAGGATTGATGGCTATCTATATCGAATATTAGCTGATAACCTCTTAATTCGTATAATTGGGCCATCTGATCCTTCAGATCGTCCCGAATCGGTCAGCTTTGGACAAATGGAATTTTGTTCTATCAGCACAACTGCAGGCGTAGGTGTTTGGAGATCATTATGCTTTCCCCTCATATCGTCTTTCGCGACAATAGGTTTTATTTTATACACCAACAAAACATCGCATATTTGACCTAAATGGAACCAATTTTACTATGATAAATTCAACCTCAAATCTCGTGTAGAAATAAAAGATTTCTTTTAACTAGATCTAATATTCGCCGCAGCTCAGCCAAAAAGACTTTTTTTCATGATCAGGTCCACTTGTTGCAAATCTACTCCGTTTTTTTTTGGCAATTTGCTCCACTTTCTGAGCTCAACATTTTCATCCCTGCAGAGTTCATGATATTTCCCAAATACGATTCACAAAATGAGTACATTCATGTCGAAAATAATTCCCTTCATTTCTCACTCAACCAGATTCTCCTGCCAGCATCTTGGTTGAGAACTCCGGTATTAAACCGATTTCTGTCTTAATATCCTCATTGAAGACACCAACCATTTAGTGACAACCCCAGAAAATGGGTTATATATTCGATCTGCGCCTAACCCAACCGGTCTTGCCGTGTGCTATTCTTATAGGACTGAGTTCTATTTGAAACTTTATTTTGTCAGGAAAGCATGACGCTCCATAATTGGGTGAATATATTTGAACAGTCGCACATATTCGACATGTGGACACAGAATACCTTAGAACCTGCCACAATCTAAGCACACACAAAGTGTGATATGCCACCACCCGCTAACACACCCTCCTTAGGGTTCTGTGTACAATTAAATAGACTCGCTTATCATCATCCATTCGACCCGTGGGTCACCAAATATTCATCTCACTCAGCGAACGATTGACACGAAGGTGTATCAAATTCATCAGTAGCCGACTACTATCACTATACTCAGTCCGATAACACAAGTCGATAAGGAAAACCACACAAACACCAAACAACAGCGTTTGACAAGCATTCCCCACAGCCGATCGGAGGTATAAAACCCTGCAGACGCAGTCGTTGGGACACAGTTTAGACTCGTTCCTCCTAAGCAACAGCAGCTGTAGAAATCCCGTAAATCCACTCAAAATGAAGGCATTCATTGCAGTTGTTCTGTTGGCCACTCTGGTAAGTGATCGTCTGTCCCCACTTGTGGCTGACAAATAGAATTAACTGTTCCTTTCTTCCTCTCCCGTCGCAGGCATCAGCTGAATACAAGGTGAAGACAGACAAGGACCTGGCCGTGTTCCGAGACGAGTGCGTCAAGAAACTTAACGTTCCCGCTGAACTCTTGGAAAAGTACAAGTCATGGGAATACCCCAACGACCCCGTCACCCAATGCTACATGATGTGCATGATGGAGAAGTTCGAACTATTCAACAAAGACACCGGCTTCAACGTGAAGGATGTGCACCATCAGATTGTTGGTGGAGGCCATGCCGATCACACCGACGACACCCATGCCAAGATCGAAAGTTGTGCCGACAAGAACACTCAAGGTTCCACCGCTTGCGAGTGGGCCTACCGTGGCGCTACGTGCTTCTTTTCCGCCAACCTGCCTCTCGTTCAGCACAGCGTCCGTGGCGAGCATGCCCACCCCATCCATTAACATCATTCTTAAAGATGTTTGCCATACACTGTCTGTCACAAGTTACGAGAGACTTACGAGAAAATAAAAATCAAAAAATAAAGAACTTGTTTAGTTTTTTTGACCATGGCTGGTCTAGGCTTCCTTCGTGGAGGCTGTAAAATGTTGATTTCGAGTCCAGAATAAGACCTACAAAGTGCACTGTTACTCAGTTTCAGAGGGATCCGTCTGATAGTTGGGGGATCATCGTGACTTCGAAGACATGTATTTTGTTCTGGTAAAGAAGATTAAAAATGTCCGCAAGCGGTGGGAGTGTAAACCGCCACCGCAATTGCTGCGATAGTTTTGCATATGTATTAATGCATACCTTTCTGAGTCGATGCATCCTGCAGTACCGCAGAAAGCGGCTGTACATTCCACCGCTTCGGCTATGTCAATATGAACATGTGGTAGTTCACAATGGGATGACTCAAAAACGTAGTACTCGAGTATGGTTAACACATCTATCGTTTGGGTTGCGGTGGCGCACAGTGGTCCCGCAGTGGAAATAAATACCCGAAGTGCCATATTTTTCCCGGCCAAATGGTTTATGTTTTTCGATTCTACAAATATGAGAACCTAGAAAGACAAAATTTTGTTGACTTTGGATCATCCGTTTGGCTGTACCGTAAGCTCAAAGTTGGGACTTTGAAAATTACAAAAATTGACGTATTTTTTAAGCAAATTTGATGTGCCACATTTCCTTAAATTATGTACATTGGAACCTAAAGTAATTTTTCTTTTAAAAAGGTCATACATCTTGTTTTCAAACTGCGTTTTCAGTTTTTTCTTATTGCTTACCAATTTTTTAAACCAGGCTTTTAAGTAAAGGCACATTTTGAGAGGGGCATTTCAATGTTTGATGGACTATAACAAAAATGCTGCAAGAGTCTTCAACGGGAGACCAACTTTTTCTGAAAGCTAAAAGTATTGTCTATCGATGCTGAAAAAACTAGAGACCACTTTTGACCACTTTGGGAGTACGAGGCATTTAAGTGGAGCAATGTCGTGTATTTTTCGGCATTTTCAAACGATTTCCCTTGCAATGCATGTATTGTGCAAACGCTATGCGAGATGCCGAGGATGTTTTTATTATTGTGAATTAGAATTCTTTGGGTCATAATATTGTTACAATTATGAAACTAATTGTTTTTATCTTGTTTTGTTTGCGGTGTCGTAAATGCATGTCGCAACGGGGCAATACGAGACGAAAAAACCAGAATCGAAAATGAGATTCAGAATTTGCAGGAATCAATTATAAAAGTGAAATCGACCGTTATTAAAGTAAGGCATGAATTGCACTTTACGATGATAGATGGCAAAGAAGCACAGGCTATGACAAACACGTCTTTGTGTTATATGTGGCGCGAAACCATCAGAGATGAATGATTTGATGTTACTTAGAGCAAAACCAAGAAATCAGGAAGCTCTAAGATTAGGAATTTCACCCTTGCACGCTCGCATCCGTTTTATGGAATACTTGCTTCATGTAGCCTACAATTTGGAGTTTAAAGCTTGGAGAACAACAAAAACGACACAGCCCATACACCAGGCAAGGAAGAGTCAAATTCAGCAGAAGTTCATACAAAAAATGGGTATTAAAGTAGTTATAATAAAGCAAGGATTAAGGACAACCAACGATGGGAACACATCTAGTGTTATTCTGGAGACAATATGCAGCAATTTTTGGATTAACCCCGACAAGTTTGGAGGAAACCGCTACAATGACTACAAATTTATATCCCTGGTATTATATGCCAGCAACAGTGCATAAAATTCTGTTCCACGGAGCAGAAATAATATCATCAGCAACCTTGCCCGTCGGATCATTGTCAGAGGAGGCGCAGGTGAGTCGGAATAAAGACTATAGGTACGATCGCATTAATAATAGTAGAAAATGTTCTCGTTCGGCAACAAATGAAGATGTTATTCATCCAATGTTGGTATCATTTGATCCCTGGATTGCGTATTTAAGGCCTGAACCAAAAACAAAAGATTCGCTGCCACTTAGTACTGAAGCGCAAGCCTTATTATACTGAATTGCTTAGTTTCTTTAATTCCAAATAAAGTGTACGTTACCAAAACTTGTAAAATTGAATTTATATATATAAATAGTGATTACATGTTTGCTTTAAGTCCCAATTTCGAGTCATCGACAATAATAAATAATTATTTTATGCATTTAAACAAAAAAAAGTGTTTTTTTTTTATTTTTTTAACTTAAGATTACTCCGTAAGCCCGTAAGCTTATGAGATACATCAACCATTTTTGAAAAAGATCTCGTAGTACTTGCACTATGCTTCAAATTTCATTAAGATCGGTTCACGGGTTCAAGTTACAGATTTATTTCCAACTCTCCCATACAACGGGACCACTGTGTGGCGGTACGCACAAATCGCCTTTTTAGTGAGTAGATTCTTAGTCCCAATAAAATTATCGCATCTCAATCTTTGCCGATCACACTCGCACTCACATTTTTTTGTGAGTGTATCGCATGCCACAAAAATATTATCGCATGTCGATCTCAGATCTGAATTGACATTCCAGTACACTCCTGATATTGTGTCATCGGAAACTTAGAAAGGGAGAGTGATACTCTCTGTGGATCGCTCTGTTAACCGCTCTGCAGATCATGGTGCCAGCAAACATGTTACCCTGTTATTGAGAAGTTTGTGTATAAAGGCCACTATGCAATTTTCGATCTCGAGCCGCTTGAGCGGTGAGGTAATTGCATGGGATTCGATGCATTTAAAAGCACCCTCAATAGGTGTTTTTTTATACTCATGAATTTAAATTTGCATGTAAGATGCATTAACAAAAAGTCCACTTAAGTTACCCGGGATATTTATCGGCTTCCAATTATTATTTTCTGTGGGTTATCGATAATTTATTCCTGAATTTATTCATTCATTCATTAGGTTGGTGTACACACTTACAATGTTAAGCGCCTAAAAGTTTTTTCCCATGTATTTTCAAACAAACTCCCCTTCGTTGCGCATGAGATAGTTTAGATAATTTTTGTAATGATTTTGCATCCATAAGTATGCAAATATACGCAGCGTGTCTGCACTAAACCTACCTACTTTTAGTAATCGATTCTTTTCATTATCTGTGTTTTTTGGAAGCGTATATACACTTAAATTATAAGTGCACAAAAAAACGATCTTTGGCGCTTAATAATTCATCATAAAATGTTGGCAGCACCCACGATATATATGACAATTGTGACTGTCAGGGGGTGGAACCGTATAAGGTGATAGTTGATCGTTAATGGGCACACTCTTCGTTTTGTGACTGTGTAGCGTGACCATCACTTTAAAAGCAATAACACTTAATAATTATAAGATAAAAACAAATTTTCATCAAATGAAAAGAATCGTTTACGAAACCTAAACGGAATGTATAGCAGAGACACTCTGGGTATACCAACAGTTGCATACTTATGGATGCAAAAACATTGGAAAATTATCGAATACATCAACCACACCTACGAATGTAAGCCACATACAGCAACCTAAACAATGAATGAATGAATAAATTCGAACTTTCACACAGAAAAAATTGTTTTGAAGCATTGTTTTTATCCGCGCTTATTTCTTATGCGGCGATAGATACGATAGGTAACTTAAGCGGATGTAAGATTTGTTGTTAGTGTATCATGCAAATTGCAAAAAACACACCTTGTCTCTTTCATTCATTTTCTTTACCATCATTTTATTTCCATTTATCCCGAACGAAAAAACAATTTTACTTTCCTGCGATATGTGCTTACACTTACAATTCTCAACACACGAGACTATGCCAAAATACTAACATAATTAACACTGGAAACTGTATTTAGTACTACTACATGTATATATTTTGGCGGCGTGACTTTTGTTTCAGAAAAACTTATGGGACTCCCGAGTCTAAGAGGCAGAATAGAAATGAACAAGAAATACATTTTGCATGAAGGTTTTTATTTAGCTTTTCCTTCAGTTTCTTTCTTTGGTAAAATTGATTTTGTGCTAGTATTTAAATTTTTCATAAGTAAGGTAAGATATAACCATATCTATGTACTTCTCAATTGTAAAAATGTAAATTGTTGCTAATAAAAAAAACATACATAAAAAAAAACAAGATATACTAACATCACTCTTTACAAAACATTTAGGTATCAGACGTATTCACTTTCTTCCACAAGTTGAATTTTTGTCGGCACATACAGCATCGCAAAGTTCCAGTTTTCGAACAGTCAGCAGCTCAGTATTATTTCTGCAGTCCTGTACTTCTTCCTGTACGTGCAAAATTTCTTCTCGGCGTTGATCTTGGCTCCGTTGTTGCGGTTCTTCGTCTTCCTCGTTTGTCGTGGCACCATTCCGCGGTCGCTGGCTGGACACCGTTTAACCCCATCACAAGGGTTATTTTCAAATTTAATATCTGCAGGCACTTTCTTTTCTCTTATCGTTTGTTTTCACTCATTTGTCTATCTTTATTTGTTTGACTTCACTCGTTTTACTATTTTTTTTTTTTTCACAAATTATTTTGGGTAATCCCACTTCTGAAGAACGGTAATTGTTAATAAAACAAAACGACCGCTTCTTTACAAAGTTCACTTTATTCTGTTCTTTTCATCCTTTGGGTCGTTTTCCATTCCATTACAATTCTTTAGCTGACAAAAGAGAGTGATGCTAGTTGAGTTAAACTTAACGGG
This sequence comes from Eristalis intricaria, assembly GCA_964034865.1. NCBI lineage: Eukaryota > Metazoa > Arthropoda > Insecta > Diptera > Syrphidae > Eristalis > Eristalis intricaria. The sequence goes on along the minus strand of OZ035873.1, from coordinate 155,323,914 downwards.
GGATTCAAAAGGAATGAGTATAGAGTTGGACAGAATACAGGGGGTTGGAAGTTTCCCATCGTGTTATTGTGTTGTTTAATTTATCGTATTTATTGCTACAAACATAAAGAATTTTCCTGCTTCTGTTGACAATAACAAGTCACTCGCTGAGGCGTGATGGAAGGAAAAACATTTTGGTTTTTTCTGGCTAGACACATTTCAGTCTTAAGCGTAACTTAGTGATACTTCTAATTAATCTATCGAACTGAAACTCCAGGTAGCTTCATAAACCAGCACATGGTGCCTGGCTGGATCCCAGTATATCTTGTATGTAAATAAATGGAATATCGTGTATTTTGAAAATTCTATGTATTTTAACGAGACTAACGCAATTAGCCTAAGATTACTTTTATTAATATCCAAATTCAAACCAAGAATGTGTAATGATTTGACGAGCACTGAATTTAGGTCTTTTTTGAAAACTTTTGCCGCTGGGGCACCACAGAATAATATGATAAAATCTTCAGCGTTTTAAGAAATTCATAAAACATACCTATAATAATAACATGGGTGGCGCGACAGTCCAAGGTGGACCTGGGCCTAGTTTCTCAGCAACGACTTGTGTTGTGCGTGCTATTGTTCTTTTACGCTTGGAAGGGACCTACAGTTTAATGCCGATTCCGAACAGCAAGGTTGAGAAGCTTTTTTTTTTAGACAGGAATACTCTTTGATCATTGTCAGTGACTCGAAAGAGAGATAAAACATGCCTGCATCTTGTAAAAATTGGTTTCTAAGTGGCACATATTGTTGCATGTAAGTAAATAGTTGTTGTTGATGTTGTTGGAAGGTTTTAAAATATATATCCGACGGAGGGTTAAAAACGTTAATCGCAATCCCTGAATGCTCTAGGTAAATAAATAGAGATCACCTGTGACTTGAAAATAGCGACGGCTACCCAACGCTTATAGAAAACGTACCGTCGCACTAGTCGTACAAGGCTACAGTGGACCTTAATTAATTTAAAATGTGTACAAATGAGACGATTGGAGTGTTTGACACAAAATAAATGAGCCGAAATAACAGCCCAAAGCCGGCTGCTCGCATGTATCGTTTTATCATCTTCAACGCCAGAGGCGGAGTTAATGATATTTCCCACGTCCGATTCAAGAAATGAGTATGTCGAAAATATTTCCTTTATTTTCTCACTCAACCAGATTATTCTGACAACATGAGAGTCAACCTCGGTTGAGAACTCCGATAGTAAGCTAAATTGTCACATAATGTCCTCATTTGAGACATCAACCATTTACTTACAATCTCACCACTATGGGTTATATTTGTGCTGTGCACCAACCGACCGAGTGTTGCCGTGTGAAATTGTGTTGCGATTAACTTTAATTTAAAAAGGAAAAAAGGATGAATGCTTGGATGAAATGCTTGGATAATTTGTCTATAAGGACACTATTATTTTACCATATCATGTGCCGTAGACCCATCCGGCATCATTGCTTCTGTGTTCCAGTGTTCCAACGACTTAAAATTTCCGTCGAACTTGATAAGTTTATTGATTTCAGAGCAAGAGAGGTGACTAAAGAGTATAACCCTTTGTTTACCAATTCTGTTTCCCGACAGAGACAATTGCCTTTCGAACGTCGTTATCAACGACCACGAGATTGCCCTTTTCACCGACGGATTAGAAATGAACACAGGAACTGGTGCCGGATTCAACTTGGACATATTGCACAAATTGGAATTATTTGGACTTACTGATATAGAGGTAATATAGACAAAGTGAAACCGATATCCCACCATCAGATATCACCATCTATATTGACAGTAAGGCTTCACTGAAGTCAATAGGATCCCTTACGAAGAGATCAAGGGCTGTTCATCACTCACCGTAAGCTCAAAATCTGTAGGGTCCTGAGCTACAGCTTAATAGTAGGGAATGAGAGAGTGGACGAATTGGCCATACAAAGGTCTAAAATGGACATTAGCGAGGCGGACCCATCACTGCACCGAAAGATCAGTGCACTACACCGGATCATACTTTACACCTTACTAAAATAAGCCAACTCGTCTTGGTCGCAAGAGATGACTGTCACACGACAAGACGTTGATCTTGTGGAGCTTAACAACAGCAAAACAAAGAAGCTCCTAGCGTTTGACCGCAATTCGATCTGTATGCTCGTCGGAGTGATCACAGGACACTGTCCCATCGGAGGAACGCCCCGAAAATGGAATCAACCGATCTCTCCGGAGTTTCTTCACAGAGACTGCGGGCTAAGTGAATATGGATTCATATATTGGATCTTCTAAGACTCGAAAAGACCGCTGTGTGGTTTAAGGCGCCACGTGACAAAGGATAGGTTCCATCAGAATGTTGACTCCATAAATGAAGGGATTCACAATCGGCCATAAGACCTCCGAGTGGAAGTGATGTTCAACCATCACACTCCCCTTCCAAAACCTAACCTACCTTTCATACATTTCTTGGAAGAGTATCTTAGAATTTTTTAGGGTCCATCTATGCTACAATGGTACAAATCAAAATTTGAAGTCTCAGCGAGAGTGGAGGTATTTTTTCCAGTGCCGTGGAATCCACAATCAGTTTTGCGTTTTTTTTTTTTTAAACAGGTGCAATATTTTTTTAACTCCTGATTCCTATTGGCATTGGCTGATGATAGCCAACGCTCGCACAGACTCAAATCTTCTTAAGTCGTCTGTATATAAAAGGGAGTTAGAATGAGAGTCGTCGCCGTGGCGTAGTGGGTAAGTGCGTAGACTACCCTAATGTACCACCTTTCATATTTCACAACGTCACTGACAATGATCAAAGAGTATTTCTGTCAAGAAAAAGCTTATCAACTTCGCCGTTCGGAGTCGGCATTAAACTGTAGGTCCATTCCACGCGTGAAAGAACAATAGCACGCACAACACGAGTGGTTGGTGAGAAGCTAGGCACAGGTTCACCTCGGACTGTCGCGCCACTCATATTATTATTATAAGAATGAGAGCTATTAGAAAAAAAGCATATCATTAACGAAAAGAAGAAACAGGCGAGGGCCAAGATGAGTACTTTGAGGTTCCCCAGGGAAATTAAAAACTACCCGTGGCAGATCATTTCAAATTTTTGCAAACTGTTTATGATTGTTAAGATAACCAGATATCTATTTCAAAACTTTTCAATGAAATGTATATTTTTTCCTCAACCTTTAATTTTCTTGTCATCCTTTGGCGCTCTAGATAATTCGTTTATATGAGCTTATAGACTTCAAAATTATGATTAGTAATAGAAATATTAATTTGAAGGTACGTGGAGTCGCATGTGCAAATAAAAACAATCAAATAAAGTGTTCTTACTCCAGTCAAGGGGATACAACTGAAAACCGATCTATTATTCTGCCATTTTAATTTCCAACGGTTTCTTTCTATCACTAACTTTCTTCTTCTTCTTTATTTGGCGCTATGGTCCGGGGTGGAACTGGGCTTCAACCAACAAGCCCCTCCAGCTAGCACGGTGTCTGGCTAGCTGCCTCCAGTGTCGCACGCCAAGTTGGTTGAGGTCATTCTCCACCTGGGTGCGCCACCTTAAACGCGGGCGTTCTCTTTTGTTTTGTCCCCAGGGTTCGGAGTGAAAGACTCCAAACTCCTCCAAAAGACTAGCCATCTTAGGCGTTGGATCCAAAGACGCCTGACTAGACTCATGTCGCTGTACAGCCCGTACAGTTCGTGGTTGAATCTTCTCCTCCAGAAACCGTCAACGCAAACAGGGCCAAAGATCGGCGGCAGAGCTTTTCTCTGGAAGAGACCACGGACTTCCTCATCCGCTTTTGAGATTGTCCATGCCTTCGCGCGGTACAGCAGGACTGGGATGATCAAGGTCTTGTATAAAGTCAGCATGGTCCTTCGAGAGATGGCTCTACTACTCAATTGCCTATTGAGCCCATAGAAACAGCGTTTGGCAAGAGTTACTCTGCGTTTGATCTCGATACTGATGGTGTTTGTACTGTTTTTTTACTGCGGAGCCGAGGTAGACGAAGTCCTTGACTACCTCGAAGTTATAGCTGCCCATTGTGACGCTCTGTCCAAGACGTCGATGTTGTGTATTCTTTCAGCATATACTTCGTTTTTCCCTCATTCACCGCTAGACCCATTTTAACCGTCTCCGCCTCAATGCCAGTAAACACCTCATTGACGGCTCGCTGTGTTCTGCCAATCACGTCAATGTCACCCGCGTATGCTAGCAGTTGTACGGTCTTCGGAAGATCGTGCCTCTAGCGTTGGCGTGTGAGTCACGATCTTCTCCACGATGATGCTAAATAAATCACATGACAGCGCGTCGCCTTGTTCAAATCCTTTTTTGACATTGAAGGTCTCGGTGAGTTCGTAACCGACTTTGATGGAGCAACGAGCATTCCCCATCGTCATCCTGGACAACCTGACGAGTTTGGCAGGAATGTTAAAACTATACATGGCGTTGTATAGCTCGTCCCCATGCACGCTGTCAAATGCGGCCTTAAAATCGACAAAAAGGTGGTCACTAACCATAACGAATTGAAATAAGCTGATATTTGGGGGCTGCTTAACACGAGAGTGTGATGTTTTTTCCGACGGTCGATGTATGTCCTTGTCTTAACTCTGTATAACTCAACAATAGTATTCTCTTTTTTTATATGTATTTTATTGTGGCATGCATTTTACAATTAATTATTTACAAGATTTAATTACAGAGATTTGATTTTTATTTAATCTTACATCTACAAAATAATACAATTTGTCAATTAAGAATGTATAGAGCGCCAACTTTTTCTTAGTTCTCTTGGCCAGTAAGTCTGAAATAATAAAGCCTGACCTAAGGACTAAAAAATACAGAAACAATAGTTTAGACGCCGAAAGGCAAATAGTAAATTAGATTAGTATATTTTAGAGTACCCGCGAAGGGTCAGTAAAATAGAATTAAGGACATGAAATTTTAGATTGTAAGATAGATTTTTATGTAATTTTTGCCTAGTATAAGTTGTCCAGGAAATTCAATAAAAATTAAATATATAATATATAAAATACGGTAGAAATAGTGCAAAATATATAGTTCGTCGGGGAAGAGCGATGTGTTGACATGAATTGATTTCCAAGTTCGTTCGAGAGACACATAATAAATAGCAAGAAACAAGCTATTGAATAAATAGTTGATAAATAATGGAACAAATGGACAAAGTTAATAAATAGAAAAAACATAAATAAGTAAGTGCAAGTGAATAAATAAATAAATATGTAAATAACTGAATAAGTAAATAAATGACAATATTCTTTAAATAGTTGATTTTTAGGGTTTTAATAAAGAAACAAATTGGATGTTTGAGTTTTTCATTTTATTTTACTACGAAAAACAATTAATGACATATTTTACACTGTCTGTGTGTATTTTTCATTTTCTTCTACTTTATTTGATGCTACAAGGTGGGTGAACCTAGGCCTCACACAACAGGCCTCACCAACTATTGCGATCTCTGGCTAGCTGTCTCCAGTTTTGCATGTCCATTTGGTTGAGGCCCTTCTCTACCTAGGTGAGCCCCATTAAAAGCAGTAGTACTCTCTTGCGTTGTTCCACGGGTTTGGAGTCGGAGACGGAGACACTTGTTTTTGTCTTGCTTATGTCGCTGCTCGTACAGTTCGTGCTCAAATATTCTCCTCCGCACACAGCAACCAAACAGAACCAAAGGTCGGACGCAGAACTTTTCTCTCTCATGCGCTTACATCATGCTATACATACCGTTTACGGCAGAGTCGTGGTAGACGAAATAATTAAAAAGTTCAAAGTCACAGTCGCTCATTGTGACGCTCTGTCAAAGACGTCGATATTGTGTATCTGTTGTTGAGGACAGTATACATGTTCTTCGTTTTGCCAAACATACCGTCAGCTAATGCCTCGTTGACAACTCTCCGTGTTATCACAAACACTTCGTGTAACCTTACGATTAAACGGACTCCTGGAAGAACATGGCTCTAAAATGAAAAAAATCAACTGACGTCATTGATGCCTCGGTGGGTTCTTTACCGACCCACTTACTGATGGAGCGAGGATTCTTCATCGTCGGCTTGCACATCCTGGCAGGGATATCAGAACATGGCAGGCGTTGTTTAGCTCTTCTTTATGAACGCTGTTATATGTGACCTAGAAATCGACGAAGAGACGGTAGATGTCGATCTGCATTTCGGTTTTTTTTTCTGTTGGGTGGTGGACCTGGCCTGAAGAAACACACACACACACGTTATTCGATCGAACACAGTCTCCATGTGTATGACCAAGTATCAATGCAAACACGAAGAATGACTGTTTAGTGGTGGCGTCATTGGACCCAAATTCTTTTCAAATCTACTTTCTATAGCCAGACCTCGACAACATCGACATCATCGAGCAATAAGACGATGATGCTTGTCATACAAAAGATCGAAATAGTGACAACAACATTTTTCGATATGGTCTTCGATGTGGTCTCTTCAACGAAGCCGATACGTTTATTTGAATGATGTGCTGCTTTGTGTACAATGGCATGAATGTAGTTTCAAAATAAAGCAAGATTCAATTCAATATCTAATACCGTCGTTGTTCTATTTGAATATCTTCTCCTATCGTTCTTATCTGGTCACCTGTACACTTTTCTAATTCAGTTGGACCGCCTGTGCGGTCAAGATCACCAGCTATCCATTCCCTTTCTAATTGGCTAATTTGATTCAGGATTCCCGATCTACAAACTGCCGATCACGCTGATGGTGGCTTTTTCTGGAACACTGCCCCGTCTCCTTCAAGTTCACTTTTTCCTTCCTTACACTCTTCTTTAAGAACCCTACTCACACTTACCTGGTAGCTGTGACCTTAAATTCACTTCAAGAACAGCCTAATCCCACGTGTGACAAACCACCATCCGCTTGCACTCCCCCATAAGAGGCCTGTGTACACTTAAATAGACGCGCTTATCATCATCCGGACGACCCGTGGTTCGCCGAATATTCATCTAACTCAATGAACGATGAGACACGAAGGTGTATCAGATGCATCATTAGCCGTCGACGTGTTTATCGCCGCTCTATCAGGTCCGAGGTCACCGCTTTACCTCCGCTGTCCGATTAGACGCCCAAAGTGCGCCTTTGTTCGTCGTCTTCGTTTGCATTCAAACGAACTCCTGAACGTTTCTGTGGAATCAAAACAACAGATACGCAAGAAATCCGATACACGTCCGTACACTCAATGATAAGCAAAACAAAACACACGCCAAACGATGGAAGCGTTTGATCAGCGGTCCCCACAACGGATCGGTGGTATAAAACCGGGCGCCGCAGTCGTTGGGACACAGTTTGGACTCGTTCCTCCTAAGCAACAGCAGCAGCAGCAATCACAGTCCCGAGAAATCCCTTGAATCCAATCAAAATGAAGGCATTCATCGCAGTCGTTCTGTTGGCCGCTCTGGTAAGTGATCGATTGTCTCCATTTGTGGCTGACAAATTGAATTAATAGTTCGCTTGTCCCTTGTCCCGTCGCAGGCATCAGCTGAGTACAAGGTGAAGACAGACAAGGACCTGGCTGTGTTCAGGGATGAGTGCGTCAAAAAACTCAACGTTCCCGCCGAACTCGTAGAGAAGTACAAGACCTGGGTGTATCCCAACGATCCCATCACCCAATGCTACATGATGTGCGTGCTGGAGAAGTTCGAAATCTTCAACAAAGACACCGGCTTCAGTGTGGTGAATGTTCATCACCAAATTGTTGAGGGAGCCCATGTCGATCACACCGACGAGAACCACGCCAAGATCGAGAAGTGCGCTGACAAGAACACCCAAGGCTCCACCGCCTGCGAGTGGGCCTACCGTGGCGCTATGTGCTTCATTTCCGAAAATCTGCCAGTCGTCCAGCACAGCGTTCTCCCCGAACATGCCGGGCACGCCCACCAACATCACCACGAACATGACCACGAGCATCATCATTAAAGATTGTGTGCGATGCTCTGACTGTGACAAGTTGCGAGAGATTCACGAACAAATAAAAAATAAAAAAAAATGCAGAACTTGTTTGTCTTTGTCGTCCACCATAAGTGCTCGACGCTTGGTGACTGTACTTTCAATCACTCTGAACTGCACGCATTCATTTGATAGCTCCACCAGCGCTCTCTCAGCGCCAGCGCCAGGTCTGGGAGGTCGTCATGTGTGCGATAATGCCACGAAGCATATTTCAATGTCACCAGCTGAGATCTCGGCTATTTTAGCATCGCTTGACCTCGAGGAGATACGAAATAGAACTATTTCATCACAGCACATCACTTGAGCATCACAATCACTTGAGTTGACACGACGCACGACTGGTCAGAAGAAGCTTGGTCTAGTGATCCGATTCTTTTATTTTGAATTTCGTCTGCGGGAGTCGAGGTCTGCTTACATGTGTACAGTTTTATAATCAGTTTGATGAGTTAAATGGATTTCTTGTGAAATTCTCGGCGTTTGTTGTGTCCATTCATTCATGCGGTCGGGGGATGCTCAATTTCTAGGCGTCTAGAATTGAATGGATTTCATGAATGGATGGAGAGTCATATAGCTCTATTGTTAGGCGAATATAACGTGATGGAAAAATTGGTTTTATTGACGTAACGTGATTTGTGTGTAGTTACGTCGAGTCCTACACTGCGGGTCTCAGTTTCTATCCCCTAATCGGGCAACTTTCGTACCGGTCAACCTTCGAGTCACGGCACTTCGGCTAGGTCCACCACGGATTGTGATAACTCGCATTAAGCTTAATTCTCCAAGTCCTTCAAGCTCTCTTCTCCAATCGCACCAACCTAGTGTCTCAGACTGTTTCTCCAAAAAAGCATATAGTCAACTTTGACTGAGGACATCCATATAAGAATCCATAATTTCTTAGACATTCCGTGACTTTTACTATTAATCCCTAATAATCGGAGGTTATGGTGATTTCCGAACGCCTGTTCAATGCACTCTATATTTTAGTGAGCTTCCTGTAGCGTTGATCAGCCTGGGTCAGTTTTGTCACAGCTTGGGAGATCTGTAATCAGGAAGGACAAGTTTGGTCTAAAAGCCAAGTTAGCTGTTTTCAACGCAGTATTTGTTCCTCAAAGACCCAAGAAATGCAAATCGACACCCACCATCTTTTTGTCGATTTCAAGGCCGCATATGACAGCTTGCATAGGGACGAGCTATACAACGCCTTGTCTAGTTTTGACAATCCTGCCAAACTCGTCAGGTTGTGCAGGATGACGATGGAGAATTCTCGCTGCTCCATCAAGGTCGGTAACGAACTCACCGAGACCTTCAGTGTCAAAAAAGGGTTTAGACAAGGCGACGCGCTGTCATGTGATTTCTTTAACATCATCCTGGAGAAGATCGTGCAAGACTCACACGCCAACAGTAGAGGCACGATCTTCCAGAAGTCCGTACAACTGTCAGCATACGTCAATGACATTGACGTGATTGTGCAGAACACAGCGAGCCGTCAATGAGGCGTTTGCTGGCATTGAGGCAGAGGCGGCTAAAATGGGTCTAGCGGTGAATGAGGGCAAAACGAAGTACATGCTGTCGTCAAGAAAGGACACACAACATCGACGTCTTGGACAGAGCGTCACAATGGGCATCTATAACTTCGAGGTAGTCAAGGACTTCGTCTATCTCGCCTCCGCAGTAAAAAAACAGTACAAACACCATCAGTATCGAGATCAAACGCAGAGTAACTCTTGCCAAACGCTGTTTCTATGGGCTCAAGAGGCAATTGAGTAGTAGAGCCATCTCTCGAAGGACCCAGTTGACTTTATATAAGACCTTGATCATCCCAGTCCTGCTGTACTGCGCGGTGGCATGGACAATCTCAAAAGCGGATGAGGAAGTCCGTGGTCTCTTCGAGAGAAAAACTCTGCGTGCGATCTTTGGTCCTGTTTGCGTTGACGGTTTCTGGAGGAGAAGATTCAACCACGAACTGTACGGCCTGTACAGCGACATGAGTCTAGTCAGGCGTCTTCGGATCCAACGCCTAAGATGGCTAGGCCATGTAGAGCGTATGGACAACTCAGCTCCGGCCCGGAGAGTCTTCGACTCCGAAACAGTGGGACAACGCAACAGAGGACGCCCGCGTTTAAGGTGGCGCACCCAGGTGGAGAAGGACCTCAACCAACTTGGCGTGCGACTCTGGAGACAGCTAGCCAGAGAACGTGCTAGCTGGAGAGGCTTGTTGGTTGCGGCCCAGGTACGCCCCGGACTGTAGCGCCAAGTAAAGAAGAAGTATTTGTTCCTCAAACTGCTGAGATGAGGGTGAGAAAAACGGCAGTGCGAGTTGAACTCAACGTTGAGCACCTGCTTCTTCGAACGGAAAGGGCTATGCTTCGCTGGTTTGGTCACGTCGCACGAATGTCCCCACCAGCGATGGGACTGTTGAAAATGTACGAAATAGACTTGATAAAAAAACGTAGTAGATTCAACTGTTTCGCAGTAGATTTTTATATTTTCAAAATATTAGTAAAATATAACACAAATAATTTAAAATAATAAAATAAACATTAATTTTTCTTTAAAACATAACAGAAATGAGTTTATTTACTGGTATACTCAAACCAGTCCTGAAATTTATCAAAAAAAGGAAATAAAAAATCGTTCTTCAAAACATAATAAAAACAAACAAATAAAACAAGAAAACAGAAACTCGTTTAGGTATCCATTCGTTGTTTTTTTAAATTGCCCGTCGGTGAATGAGAGCCGATAGTGGACATAGTCTATAAGACCCACGGAATCTGAAGGTTCCCAACAATCTTTACGGAATAACAGACGGAATAACATTTTGTAAGATTTCTGGCATTGCTGGACAACCGGTGGAGAAAGTAGAGAGTTAGATTCCAATACCTCGGAAGTATTGTCTCAGCCAATGGAGGAGCAGATGTCTCAGACCGAATATCCAAAGCCTAGTCAGCATTCGGTATGTTGTCCACAATAAGGAGAAGCAATGCTATTAGCATTAACACCAAGCTAAGCCTCCAAGCTCCAATCTTGAGTTCATGCTGTTATATGGGTGTAGCACTTGGAAAGTTACCTCCACTTTCACAAGAAGGCTACAGACGTTTGTGAACCGGTGACTACGAAACATACTAAGGATTTTCTGGCCGAACCGTATCTCGAACGAACAGCTTCATCAGAGAACGGGCCAGCAACCTATAAGCACCACTTCAACGGCGCAAGTGGCAGTGGATTGGTCATACCCTTCGAAGAGCCGACAGTTCCATAGCAAAACATGCGATGCAGTGGAACCCGCTAACCCAAGACGACAGCAGAGCGGGTCGACCGAGAAGCAACATAAGTGAAGAGACTGTTCAAAATAAAATTAACGAAAAAAGAGTAAAACAAAAGTATTATTATGACCGGAATGCAAAAGCACTACCAGTTCTAAATTTGGGTGATCTCATTATTTTTAAAAAAAGGGAAAATAATGGAATTATGGGAAAATAGTTGGTAATTTTAATTGTCGATCATATATTATAAGGGATCATTTTGAAAATTATTTTACGCGTAACCGACGGTTCATAGCTAAGACAATGAAGTGAATGGGGGAGAAGTAATGTTTGAGGAAAATGTTAGATGTAATGTAACAAATCCACATAGTTTGAAACCGATCGAAATTGTACCGCCACTTGGGCGCATCGTACGAAATAATGCTAATAATGGCAGTGAACCAATTGATCATTGTAATGTGGAGGAGCTAGTTCTACCAGTGTTAAACGATAGTAATGCATCATCGCATGAATATCAAACCGCTGGTTGCTCTGATTCAGAAGCAGAGTCGGCAAGCGATCAAGAGACAGCCGAACCGGAGATTTTAAATGAACCTGATGTTAAGAGAACGCGTAGTGGTCGTATTAGTCAGCGACCTGTAATTAATTTGATTTAGTATACTTTCCAGAAGTTAGTAGTAAAAAAAAAATTATATATATATTAGATTTAAGGTCTGAGTTTATTTTAAAAGAAAAAAGGGTGTAACAAGATTGCATGTTTGATATTGTACTATTTTAAGTTTGTATTAAGAATGTTTTTAGAGTAGGCCCAGCTAGTAGTTTTTGACATATTTAGATAATTATAAAACACACTTTATTCAATTTATTTAAAATCTGTATTAAGTGCCTGAGTTGAGCGTCTACCATCATCGTGACAACATTAATAGTTGGAGAAATAAACAACCAATCATTTTGTAAATCAATCTTTTTTTTACAACATTTCAACACTTATTACACACATGGCGCTGAACAATAGAGGAGGAGTACCGACAGCTGGGGAAGAGTTGGAGAGAGCTGAAACTCATTGCGAGAAACCGCACACGATGGCGCATAGGAGTAGTAGAGGCCCAAGGCCTCGCGAGGGGATACAGCATTTAATCAAAGTTTTCTGTGTTTAATTTGTTTCTAAATTCATCCTTCATTAAACTTATTGTCGGGCATTTTTGTTCTGCTGCGGCACTACTATGCAGATGTTGGACAGATTATATTTCTTCCTCGTCTCTGAAGCTTCTGCAAGAGTCATTGTACAACATGTTCAGACGCAATGCATGGGTTCATATGACAGAGTGCCCGGTAAGGACCTGTTTATTTAGTAGGCACACTTCCTTGCGTTTCACTGATGATCACTGATGGTGGTATCTTTATGTTCGACATCTGCTATAGAAGCCTTGCTTCAGACCAAGTCATCGAGTTTTGATTCTATCCAGAACTTTGTCTTCCGGTTTCTCCTGACGAAGGAGTGTGTGTATATAGGAAAAACAATCCAAGTAATTCAGTTTTTAATAACTAATAGAAATAACACACAAAAAATACAAGTTTACAGAACAAAGGAAATACAAAGAATGATCAAAATGACACTTTGTTGCGTTTCCTCGAATGTAATTACTCCCGACGCCGTTTATTGTTCTCCTTCTCATCTCTTTCGTTATCACGTTGAAATATCCTTATGTAGGAATTTCCCTTATGGCGCGATCACATCCTACATGTATATGCTCACGAGTTTGCCAGAGATTCTCCCATCTAGGTCCCCTTTTTGTATCGTTTTTTTATTTCCTTGGATATTAGTAGCCAAGGAATATCTGATATTCTACTTAGCTAGATTAGGGATGTGGGAAAAAAATGTAGGGTCATACAGGGTTAATCAGGCGATCACTTTCTATATAGATCCTTCGCAAGAAGACGGCTAAAGGTGAAGGAATGGGAACGAGCTCTAACTCTGGTAAGGAGCAGAGCAATGGAACAGTAGACCTGTAAAGGAATCATCGTGCATTAGGTTCTGGCACATCCCGGGAAACTGTTAAGCTGATGAACTCGCTAAGCTCGACAGTAGACTGCCAGTTGATGGATTCTCTCGTAACATAGGTACCCTTTTAATTATTATTATTATTATTAATATTGGTAAATATAGGCTTAGATCTACTGCCCTAGACCCCTCTCCTCACAAACAGTTCTATTCAGAGTTGTATTGAGGGTTATATGCTCCTGTTCCGCGAAGGTGGAAAAGATTTAAACAAGATTATTTTTTCTAAGCCACTTTCCTTTAGGAATCTGAGAAAGACAGCTGGTTCTAGTGACTTCAATTATTGCCCTGATATTAAGTGCTTGCCCAGAAATCTTTGTCTTTTGAGGGTTACCGCCTCACAAGATTCCAGTACATGTTCTTAAATTTCGTTAGATTCTCCGCAGAATCTGCAGAGACCTTCTTCTGGTTTTCTGATACAACTAGTTCTCTTAGGTGGCCCCTGAGTTTACAGTGCAAGGTTAGGAAGATACATGCCTCAAACCTCCTCCAGCTATGTTAACCCAAGAGCTTCTTGGCCGGTTTCATGCCATGGGCGTTGTTCCAAGCATCTGCCCGTTTTCTTCTTCTAGTTCCCTGAACTCTTCCCTGAGGACATGATCTCCTGCAGCGCGGTATGGTTCGGGGCCTATAAAAGATTCGGATGCTCCTGATCTGGCGAAGGAGGCGGCCATTTCATTGCCTTATGGCCAGGTATCCAGCAGAGTTTTACTCTATTACTCCTGGCCAGCTTCTGAAGCTTTTATAGACATTCCCGCACGGGCTTGGATTTGATGATATAGGAGTCTAGTGCCAGGACAGCGGCACTACTGTCTTCCATTATTGCTATGTCGCAGTTGGTCAAAATCCTCCTGCCCCTATTCCATAACCATAGCTATTGATGGCGCCATGATCACGTATTTTGGTCAACATTCTTCGAAACAGTTCATAAGGCGAAAACCTGTTCGTTTTGTTTCAAGAACTGGATGCTGTCGAGTAGTTGTGGTTACCTATATAACTTTGATACTTATTATGGCGCAAGAAATGTGAACGCTGATGTGTCACAAATGCCACTTGGATCTCGAGTTGAGAGAGCTTCTGGAAAAAATTCCATTACCTTCTGACCACATAATATATTTTGACAATTATTTTACTTCTAATGAGCTTTTGCGATTGTTGAGCGAAGGGCTTCAGAGCTACAGGGACAGCAAGAGAAAACCGAACAAAAAAATGCCCATTGAAGCTGAAAAAAGAATTCAAGAAGGATAAAAGAGGGTATTTTGAGCACGTATACGACGTAAACAATAGTATTCTTTTTGTAAAATGGAGGGATAATAGTTTTGTCCCTATGGGCACAAACTTCGATTCTAACCTGCCCATGTATTATGTCAAACGTTGGTCATCAACAGAAAAAAGAAAAGTTTTAATTCAGCAACCGAACCTTATTGCGGACTATAACAATGGTATGGGTGGCGTTGACTTACACGACCAGTGTGTAAATGTCTATAAAATCAAAATTCGAGGCAAAAAGTGGTGATGGCCGCTTTTTACATCAATGCTAAGCTCTACATTGGTGAACGCTTGGAAACTATATAAAGTCGCAACTGATTCTGAAGATGACTTGTTATCGTTTCAAAGAGATATTGCTCGGTATTATCTTAGAAGATATCCAATTCTCAAACCTTCGACATCAAAACGCTCCATATCTGCTTTGCTTTATAGGAAGGTCACCACTTTCCACTTTGCAGAGTATGCCAAATGCGAGTCAGATGGGTTTGTGAGTTCTGCGACTTAGCTTTGTGTGTCGCAAAGGAATGCTTTAAAAAATTTCATCTACAAAACTAGCAACCATATTTTCCCATTGTACCTGCTTGGGTACAGTTTTAAAACCACACTTTCTACTTTTTTCAAAAAATTAAAAAAATATTTCTGTATTCCTTGGACACTATTTAATAAGGTTATGTTATCAAAAATTTGAAATTTTAGTTTTAAATGTCTCCTACCTCGATCATATGTACGAATTTCAAACATTTACCATTCTACTTGTACAGAAGAAGACCGAGGTTGCCGCTGAGCTTGTTAAAATGTTTTTAAAAAAAAATGGAACAACATCAAATTGAAATAAATAAACTGCACAATTAACATACTCTTTAAATAAAAATATGTCGTATGGTGTATGTATATAGTGGATATATGAGTGATAACACAATTAAATGAATACACAGCGGCAACCCTAGGCAAACCATACGCAGATTTTATAAACTCACCATTTCTTTCGCACCAAGCATTGTGCATGGCGTTAAGCATGAAAATCGTATGTGTGAATATCAATGTGAATCCATTTTTGTAAAATTAGAAACTCAGTCCTTAGTGTGATTTAAAACAGCGATTGTCAGAAATCACAACTCAATCACGCATTGACTAGCCCCAGTTGATCGCAGGCTGCGATTACGATTTTTTTTTTCAACCACTATGTCAAAATCGCGGTTAGTGATCGCGGTTCATAATAGATAATGTCGACGTCATAAAACAGCTTCGAACAAAGGCCGGTTGTTCGTGCGAATCATTGATTCAACACTCTTCACATTCATGATCCACTTTCGATGCAAAACTATGTCAAGAATCAGACAAAAACCAGACGAATTCATCGACCTTTCCCATGATACCATGCGTCGCTGGAGTCGTGTCAAAGCAAAAACTAAAACTAATCGAATTGCCTTATCTTTCTTGAACACTAATTGAGATATATTTGAGAAGCTTAATACGAAAACAGAGCAAACATTAGTCAGTAAACAATATTCATGCAGTCGTTGATGTTGATGAGGAGAGATGATGTCGGTCAGACGCTGTGGCTCTATTCGATCTTCTTCATGATCTTAGCAAACGCTTGTTTGGCATTGCTTTGACCGACGCACTTGAAGTTGCGATAAGCCCACTCATTCAGAGGGCTTCCTTGACTGTTGTCGTCAATGCACGAATCGATTGCTTTGCGCACTTCCGCTTGGTCCAGTTCGCTGTCGCCCATAAGAACCATGATGCGATCGGTGATCCAACCCGTGGAGTCGGTCCACAACTCCGATATGCGCGCCCCGCACAGCACGAAGTTCCTGATCATTTCATTGTCAGGATACTCCAATTTACTGATTCTGTCCTTCATCTCCTGTGAGAGGTCCACCTCCTTCATGCAGTTGAGTCGGTCCTGCTTCAGTTGCTCCCGGGACTTGGGCACCCATTCGGCAGCCGCCTATAAAATGAGACGAGTTCGATGATGGATTGAAGACACTGGCAATTTCTTACTTACAATTGTCACCAAGGCGAGGACTATCAGAAGCTTCATGTTGATGTAGAAAGTTGTTCGATTACTTGATCAAAATCACGAAGCGAATGGAAAACACTCTCTGATGCGGATTCAGGCGTGGGTACACCTTTTATAGATCCAATTGTCGTTGGGGCGTCGGCGGTGACCCGTGCGATTGTGTACGTTATCAATGAATTAAAAATGGATTTTTTATGACTGCCAGCGTAAATAGCACAGTTCTTCGACCACAACCGGGGTGATACGCACCGTATCATAAAGATGTTTTTGAAGTTTCATTTTGGGATTTGATTGACTGCCATATCTCATGGACTGCGAATACTTAAGGCGAAACTATACTGAATTTTTGTAAGGGGATGGTTGCCACAAATGAGTTGAACCCTTTCGGGTGAAAAATATGTTTCCAGGCGAACAATGACCTGTGTATCGTGCTCGAATCATGTATTTATATGAGGAATGAAATTTGTTCAGTCATTGCATCATCTCTTCAACTGTATGGCACATTTTCAATGTTTAAGGCATTTGAAAGTGTCGCTGAGGAGAAAAATTTAACTGGAACATCGCCTTGATTTTGAATCGTGGAATGCTATGAAGCCTATCGACCTTCTCTTTGGTTAGAGCCTCCAAGTGGTTCCTGTATTTAATAAGACTCACGACCAAACTGTCTTTCCACTTTCCACTGCCAACCAAGTGAGACACGAAGGTGCATATGTCAGCATTTTGAATGGAGATGATAGTTGGAGAGGGAGTTCATCAATATGCTCGAAAGTGGGTTGGGAAGTTGCTAGTCTCGCACATTACTCCTTATCAGTGGCGGTAGACTTGGAAAATAGAACCAAACAAGAGGTATGCCACAAGGTGGAATTCTTTCACTTATATCATCCATTCTGATTCCTCACAGCATGCGCAAGCTGGGCGTTACAGGCGTCACATATGCGATCGACGAACATACAGAAATTAAATAAATGAAGGGCAGTCACATTATAACTTTATCCTAAAAAAACCTTCACAAAGATGCCACATTGTTTCCGGTTGGCCAGTTCTTCAATTTTCTCAAGAACTGGAAGACAAGACCATTCCGTTTTTTGTGTTCGATTCAGAATTAATGCAATCATTGAAGAGAAAAATCCAATCCATCACATCATTTCACAATTTTGAAAAAAAAAATTGTCTAAACTTTTTTTAAATGTTTCTCATCAATATTCATATAAACTTTTCAAAAATGGATTGACAAAAATAATTTGTATTCAAGCTTTGGGTTAAATAGGCCCCCCCTGCAGCTGACCTCCTCGTGGTGGGGGGCGGGCAACAGGTTTAGGGCGTATGAGTTTATTTTCAGCCCACACCTGGCTAACGAAGCTCAACCCTCCATGATGACGAAAAGAAGACAATTGGCGTCGGATATTGCCTACCCCGGTGTGCCAGGTCCCCATTTGGAGCAGACCCTGAGTATGCGATCGTCAGGTGGCCGGACTGCACCCTCGGCAGCTGGTAGGGCTTAGGCCGAAGGAACTGCGAGCAACCTGTGAATGTGATGTCGTGAGCCGTTACGGGTGGGGGCGCAGTCGCGCCATGCCCTAACCAGTACGTGCGGGGATCAAACGGCAACGGACAACAGCTTCGACTTAGGATGGCCACATGGAACGTCTAATCGCTCACAGGAAAGGATATCGAGTTAGTTGAGAAAGTTGCCAGGTATCGTTTGGATATCGTGTGTATCTCTTCAACGAAGCAAAGGGGATCTAGAACTGTGAACGGGTGGAAACTCTTCTTGTCGGGAGTTGCACCTCAAATGTCTGCACAGGCGGGAGTGAGGATACTCACAAATTCAGACTGACAGCCAGGGCATTGGAGTGGATTCCGTAAGGAGGGAGAGTCGGTATCTTAAAGCTTAGGCTTGAAAGGTCAACTTTGGCTCTGCACCTAATCTGGAGTCAGAGTACGCGGCTTTCCTGGATGAAGTTGATGCTGCACTTGATGGGGTAGCGGAGATGGACTCCTATATCCTGATGGGTGACTTCAAGACACAAGGCCACAAGGCTGTGGATGTAACGACATGGGGGACTGTGATTGGGAGGAACGGTAATCCTTACCAGAACGCGAACGGAGGGAAGCTGTTGGATTTTTTTCTGTGCAAATGTCATGTCCATAATGAACACCCTCTTTCCCCACAAAGGCATCCATAAATACACGTGGTACCGTCAGAGTCTTCAGCAGAAATAGTTGCTTGTGGTACCATCGTATACGAAACGGATGGTTTGTAACGATGTGTGAAGAAAGGGGCTGAACTGAGAACTGATCATCACCTGGTGTCGTTTACGCTGTACCTCACTGAAAAAGTACCTCTGTTGCCAAGACGGAAACCAAGAGTGGTTACACGCATACGGTGGGAGAAACTACACAACGGTGATTTGCGGCTAAATTTTGCGCGGCACATATCTGAAAGGTTTGAGCGAATTCAAACTGTTCCATCGCATGTAGAGGAAGAATGGCGTCTGTATTCAACAGCTGTCATTGCCTCTGCACGGGTTGTTTGTAGAGTGAAGCGGCTTGGAGTGGCAGCTGGTGGTGAGAAAAGAACTGAAAACACCCTGAGTTAAAGGAGCCGTCATAGATGATAAGATGACCTACAGAGACTGGATTCTCTTGGGGGACCCTTCCTCTCGTGACCGGTACACTGAGGCGCGAAGAAATTGCAAATTGACTGTGCGAATAGTTAAAGAGCGGTCTTGTAAGGAGTTCGGCGCGAAGTTGGAAAGCGACCATAGATCTGTGAAAAGGGTGTTCTGGCAAATAATCCAAATCAGAAGAACGAAATTCAACATCATCGAAGGATTCAAATCCAAAGATGTGTTGCTTTCCAATGAGAAGGACGTCTTGCTAAGATGGAGCGAGCACTTTTCTATGATCTATATAATGATAAGCCCGAAATCTTAAATGGAGCGGAGAATAGTCCAACGCTGGATAAAGTAATTTTGGCGATAGTTAGCAAATCCGTCGGTGTGAATGAAATCCGGCCAGAATTGCTTAAGGCAATGGGTAAAGATGGAGTTTTATGGCTCTCTCGTGTCATTTAGATGGCCTGGGAACGCGGCAAGACACCTGGCGATTGGCAAACTGTTGAAATGGTGGAATGAGTGGATTCCATAATTGAACATCAATTGTCTTGAGAGAAAAATGCTCTCGCTTAAACAGGAACTCTCGTTGAAATTAAACTACAAATTGAAGTCAGTTCAAGGTTGAAACGAAACTGTGAAAGCAAACACTTGCACTGTGAAACTGGGCATCAGTGTACCGTCCATGAGAATCAAAGTCTACCAAGAAAATGCAGTCTCTGTAGGTTGGCGTTTCAGCAGAGCATTGTGGTATCGGAACTCACGCTTCTAGACTAGGCTTTCCCTATAATGATTTCTGTAGAAGCTGCATGTACGAGGATGAGGAAGAAACCTTCGAACACTTGCTATGTAGCTGCAGTGCTCTGTTCTTTTTTTTTCTATTTCATTTTTATTTAATTGCCTGGACAACTTAGACTAGACAAACATGACATAAAAATCTTAATATCTAACAACTCATGTTCTTAATTTTATCTTACTGACCCTTCGCGGGTACTCTAAAATGATCTAATCTAACTTACTATTTTCCTTTCGGCATCTTTGTTTTTTTTAGTCCTTAGGACAGTCTTTATTATTTAAGACTTACTGGCCAAGAGAAAACTAAGAAAAATAAGAAAAAAGCTGCAGTGCTCTCTCACCCCGTAGATTCAGGCTGCTGGAGGCCCATTTCTTTGTTAATCTGGCTGATCTGAGCAGCATCAGAATCAGCCTTCTTCTTCGCTTTATTAAAAGCACTCATTGGTTTGCGGAATAGGTACCCTTGATCCGCGTGGTAACACAATGGGCCTTTGCTTGGCCTAAGTGTGTTTGCTGTCCTTATGCGCGGCAGTCAGCCACCTAACCTATGTTTTCTTCTTCACTTGATGGCTTCTTGAATTCCAGGTATTTCAAACGTTAATTTCTCAATACCAGCCGCCCCTACAAGCCGCATCGCACTGTTCTGCAGTTTCCCACACCGTATGCGTGTAACCACTTTTGGTTTTGACAGAAGAGGAACTCCATCCGTAAGGTAGACCATACACAATACTAGATGATTTCAGCGGATGAAGTTTACTCCCTCAGCAACGTCTCTAACCTTCAATCAATGTACCAAGGCCGCACCCCACAAAAGTCTTATTGTGCCAGTGCTTTTATATGTAGCCAAAAGCTGTAGCTGCAGAGCTGATTCTTAACACCTTCAAAACAAAAACTCTGGAATATTTTATCCTGCATGCCGTAAGGTGGAATGGATAAGTCGACGTATGAGCTTCACAATTCTACATAGATGCAGTCCACAGGGTAATTTACCGTCAGCTGTTCTGGCGCTTGAGCACATGAACACCAATTGATAGTGGATGGAAACCTGAGCGCAGAAGCCTTTTTTTCAATGTAATTTTGTTTTTACTGAACTAAATTAACTTACTTGCTAGACAAAATATAATTAAAACTAGTTTGAATATCTTAAATAACTAAATGTATTTAATCCTAACTTACTGACCCTATGCGAGTACTCTAAGCTATTCTAATTTATACATATCTGTGTCTTTCGGCTTAAACAACGTTTTTTTAGTCTTTAGAGACATTCTTTTATTAATTTTTATTATCAAACTTGAAAAACTTGCTTTAACCTAGCTAACCTACAGCGCAGCGGTCTGTACCGACAAGAATGAAAAAATACCCGATGCTCCAATGGTTTCTAGCCTGAGATGAAAGATGAAAGATTTCAAAAAAAATATTGTCTTCTACAGCAAAAATCAGAGAAAGTTATTAATAATTTATTATATAAGCAATTAATCACCTTACCTACCGATCGTGCATTTTCCATTTGATAAACGGAATAATATTATTTTTTCCTTTGTGATGGAAGGGAACAATTTTGGAATATGTTTTGCATCCTCCGTAGAATCAGTCACAGTGGCAACCCTTCTCACCCGCGCACAACCTTCGCTACTTGAAAAGTGTCTGGTGAATTCTTCAGTAATCGCACAAAAGATTCAATAACCTCTTCAATTACTAAACGTGATAGAATGGCAGCAGTCTCAATTCATAATCTCAGTCTGAGTGGACAGTTCAACGATCGTTAAACAAGTGCAAAAACGGAAAATCACAACGAACGGACTTCTTTTCCATGGCCAGTCAAGCAACCCACTAGATTAGTTTGAATGGTAACAAATCCGATTGTTAAATCGATGATAAGAAAAGATTTCTGCTCAACAGCCCCCACCCAACCACGAGTGAACTCATTGTGTCGCCTGCACTATCGAAGCTTACACAAAACCAGTTTCGGCCTCATTCAGATCGGAACATTATCATTGTTCGCTTTTGTAAGTAAGCGAGCCTCTCGCTTGTTGATAATCACCATAAATTCGTTTCGCTTAAGTGACTCACAAGCCTCAGTAAGCCTCGAACATATCCCGAAACTAATTAAACGCTGAGAACTATTCCATAGTAATCGCATCACATCACAGTGCCCCCACCGGCGCGTCGTTCGATTCCCATTGTTATCTTCTTCACATTCGCTTACTTTTTGTATCATTTCGCTCGATGACAGCGTGCGGCGATCACTACTTAAGCGGAGTCTTCATTCAGTGCAGCATCTGATCGAAGGCGACTGTCGGACTGATTAAATCGAAGCTCCAAGATGCGCATTGTATTTGCTGTAGTGGTGTTGCTGTTCTCAGCGCTGGTGAGTTGAACACTTATTATCAGCAGTGACTTTGTCATCTATTTAATCGCCCTCTGTTTCCAGGCACTGGCTGATGAATTTGAGAATAAGACAGAAGAGGAATACGTGAAGACAAATGATCTGTGTTTCAAGGAGCAAAGTTTGCCGCAGAGCTACAAGGCCAAGTTTGACGACTTCGAGTACCCGGATGAACCGATTGTGTACGAATACCTGCGTTGTGTTTGGCTGAAAATGGGCTTGTGGGACGACGCGACCGGCTTCAGTGTGGAGCACATTGCAGATTTGTACAAGGACAAGGCCAAGACTGAGGAACTCATACCGGCACTGAAGGCGTGCAATCAGAATGCGGATCAAGACCCTGCCTTGAAGTGGTTGTACCGTGGATACAAGTGCATTTTGGAGACCCGTGTCGGTGGGTGGTTCAAGGAGGATGTCAAGAACTACATTAGCAAGCAGTAGATGATGTCTGTCATATTTTCGAATTTTGACAAAATACAGAATATTTTTTCTACATCAATGATCCTGTTCAATTTTGATGAGGTCTCTATTCGCCTGTCGACAAGATTGGTGCTCATTTTCTATAAGGAGGTTGATGTCTTAAGATATTCTTCTATTGGTGCTACAGTCCGTGATGGGCTTGGGCCTCAGCCAACAAACCTCTTCAGCTCACACGAATTTAGCTGCGGTCGTTGTCCACTTGTGTGCGACATCGGTTTTGAATTTTTCTTTGATTGTCTAATGTCCAGAAATTGAATTCGTTAACTTCAAGCAGTAAGGAGGCAACTAATAGGTCGATATGCCTTAAAATTTAAGAATTGCCGGGCCCTCAGAAGATATCCTTAGGCAATGGAAGTGGATATTGGTGTCTTTTGAGGGTGCTGTTTAAATCGGTAGAAAAGTCAGCAGTAACAACAATGGGGGCGGCTTCCTCGGTGTAATTCATTGGTGAGATTACATTGGTGTTATGCAGTTGTCGCAGTTTGTGTTTCGTGCGAAATACTCGACAATTGACCAGGTACACGGAATAATGAATGAAATTTAAGGAGCATTAGAGGAGAAAAAGATCTGCTCTACCTTGACGTTTCCCAGGCCTTCGACAAAGTCTGACATGAAGGCCTAAAATACATACTAAGCAGGCTTCTACCGACAAGCTTGTATAAGATACTAGAATCTTATCTCGATAACAGGTCGCCGCGTCTACGCAGAGGTTGCCAAGTTCGATACCCTAATGTACCACCTTTCATATGTCACAGCGTCACTGACAATGATCAAAGAGTATTCCTGTTTAGAAAAAGCTTATCAACTTCGCCATTCGGAGTCGGCATTAAACTGTAGGTACCATCCATTCGTGAAAGAACAAATAGCACGCACAACACGATGGCCCAGGTCCGCCTCGGACTGTCGCGCCACCCACATTATTATTATTATAACACGATATTTAGAGTTAAACACGGAACTGAATACTCCGATTTTAAGGAGATCCGAGCAGGAGTCCCTCAAGGGAGTGTCCTTGGCCCTACATTGTACCTGTTGTACACTAGAGACATGCCTCAAACTGAGGGTACACTTGTGGCTACATTTGTGGATGACAGAGCGATCCTGGTCCTCAACTGAAAAACTGCAACGAGCTCTAGACAAAATAAACGAATGCTCAAAACGCTGGCGCATTGCTCCCAAAGAGACCAATTCAACGCAAATAAATTTCACCCACAGAAATATTGAAAATCTACCAGTTTTCATTCATTCTGTACAAATACCGCACGCTAATGAAGAAAAATATCGATGCGAAACTCAAGCGGAAAGCCCACGTGAAAAAGAAACGGTATGAGCTCGACTACCGGTATAGAGGAATGTAGTAGTTACTTCTAAGGCACTCCAAGTTAAGCATGTACAGCAAACTGCTATTATACAAGCAAGTACTGAAGCCTATATGGACTTACGGTATACAACTATGGGGATGTACTACGATTTATTCAGTCCTTTCAAAATAAGACTATGCGGGATGTAGTGAAAGCTTCCTGGTATCTCAGGAATTGTGGTATACAAAGGGACATTGGGATAACTACAGTCGGCGAAGAAATCGCAAACTCCGTTCGAAAGATCATTGTAACAATGCCATCCTCCAAACTTTGGACATGAGACGCTTAGTACGCCGACTCCAGCGTACTAGACCGCTCGATTTGGCGCAAGAGTAATAAACCATCCATATTTCGATGGTCATGGCAGGTGATTTCACCGAAGGTCTACCTGCAACACGCGAAAATATCTTTAAAAGTAAGCTGCTAGATAAGAAAACTTAGTCTTAGTACTGAAGAACCAAAAGGCAAGTTGGGTTGGATCGAAAAACTGGTTGCTGCTTATATTTTGTTACCAGTTTGGTCTCTGTTTTATTAGAAAGGCCTAAGGAATCGTTGTCATTATTGTTTGTAATGACAATTGTAAATAATAGAGACTAAATTTGTAAAGCAAATTAAGTTTTCACTTTCCCTCTATTTTGCCTCAGCGGTTCATTTTTATGTTTATTTTTCACGTGCAAGTATCCTCCTTTATGGCCTATTGTGTTGCTATACGCGCTTGTTGCTACAGAACCAGCGTCGAGTCTTCGGAAGAGCTTTCGATCTATTGGCCTTCACGGGTCTTTTGGCTTTGGCATGCTTTGAGCGAATATAATTGGTATACTTGGAGTGAACGATGGCGTTGAATAAAAAACAGAACTTGGCTTCGCTGGGTCGTCCAATCAATTCGAAAAAAATCTTCAGAGCTTGCATACCATTGCAGATGATATTGCCTTCTCAGTATCTGGGAAATATATATCCACGATCGGGGATATTATGCAATCTGCCCTATCCAAGCTACTGAAATGGACAAGTGATAGCGGCCTAGGTTTCAATCCGCAAAAAACAGATCTAGTCCTTTTTACTAGGAAGTATAAAATACCTACCTTTGAACCTCCTAGACTATGAGGGACCCGCTTAGTGCTAGGTCAGGTTAGGTTAGGTAGGGTGGCTGCTAGTGAATTCACCAGCACACTTATACCTTATTGGTCCACTGTGATTGACTACTCCAGTGATAGTGCCCAACGTGATTGATCCCAACGGCAAATGGTGACTGGACCAGATTTGAAAACAATATATACGCGTACCAACTTTTGTTTCACTGGAATTCGAACCGGGGACCTCGCTAACCAAGGGCAGGCACTTTACCAACTGCACCATCCAGTCGTATTACCCCCTTAGTGCTAAGTGACAGCGCTAAATTCGTACGTCTTATATTAGACCGAAGTTAAGCTGGAAGCTCAATATCGAGGAACGTGTCAAGAAGGCCTCCACGGTTCTCTACTGCTGCAAAAGGGCCATTGGGTGCAAATGGGGACTGCGACCCCTAATGGTTCACTGGTTATTTACAAAAGCAGTCAGACCCATACTGTTGTATGGCGTCGCAATTTAGTGGACCGCACTCGATAAGAGAATCAACATCGTCCCACTCGCTAGAGTGCAGAGGATAGCATGCGTATTTTTGAGCGGGGCGTTAAGGACTACCTCCAAACCACCGAAGCACTAAACATACTCCTCAACCTGCCACCGATAGAACTAATTGGCAGACAGATAGCAGCTAGTACGGCAATCAGATTAAGATCGCAGAGCTGCAGTCTGGACATTCAACGATCCTACGCAGGTATGCCTCTATACCCATACATACAGACCTCACTATACCTAAACTCCTCTTCGAGAAAAATTTCTCCACCAGCATACCGCCCAGATCTTAATGCGAGTCTGAACACAAGACGCTGGATTGTTCACTGCTGATCTTCACAGCTGGATCGAAGATAGATGCAGGTGTGGATGCTGGCGTCTATTCCAAGGATCTAAATATCCAGATATCTTTCCGATTACCTAATCACTGTAGCGTCTTTCAGTCTGAGACTATAGCGATTAAGGAAGCCGTGTCCTGACTAAAAACAATGTAATATCGCGCTGTTCCGATAGCCAGGCAGCGATCAAATCTCTGAATTCAGTCACTTTTAACTCAATTGCCGCAATCTCTTCACGACATGGCCAAGTATATTAACATCCATCTTATGTGGGTGCCGGGACACTGTGACATTTCAGAGAATTCGGCAGCGGGCGAACTCTCTAAAAAGGGCACAAATTCTGTACTCTTTCCGGGTGGAGACCAACCCTCCACGCCTACCGCTACTATAAAACATCTGCTAAGGCTTGAAACGCTTGCTCAAACAAACCCCGGCTGGATATCTGGCATAGGATGCCTTATTACCAAACAACTCCCCTAAGATCGATCCCAAACGATCGATTAGCTTGATCAGATTAAGCAGGCCAAACATCAGATCACTTATTGGCGTTTTAACAGGGCATTGTGCCATTGGAACTCACGCCTCTAGACAAGGCCTACCCTATTATGATTTCTGTAGAAGCTGCATGGCAGTGCTCTCTCATCCCGTAGATTCAGATTCCTGGGGGCCATTTCTCTGTTAATCTGGCTGAACTATGCAGGATCAGAATCAGCCGTCTTCTTCGCTTTATCAAAAGCACAAATTGGTTTGCGGAATAGGTAGCTTAAGATCCGCATGGTAACACAATGGGCCTATGCTTGGCAGAACTCTCTCTCGGAAGTCCTCGAGCCGAACCCTACGGTACAAATCTTATTTATTAGAAGAAACCTGGATACCGAATTCGGCCAACCCATCGAATGGCTCCTTGCGATGAATGCTGTCGTATGTGGTTTTAAAATCGATAAAAAGGTCGTGCGTATCAATTTAAAACTCTAGGGTCTTCTCCAGGATTTTCCTAAGTGTGAAGATTTGGTCTATAGTCGACTTGCCAGGCCGGAAGCCGCACTGGTACGTGCCGATTAGTACGGTGCAAAACGGCTTCAGACGTTCACACAGTACGCTGGACAGGATCTTGTAGGTGACGCTGAGCAGGGATATACGTCTTTAGTTGCAAGAGGTAGGATCGCCTTTTTTGTAGATGTGGCATGTGGAGCTGATATTCCAGTCGTCGGGCATGCTTTCTTGCTCCCAAATCGTACAGATAATCTGGTGCATGCTACGCCTACGCCTAACGCCTGTGGTTTTGTTGCTCTTCGGCCTTTAAGTAAACAAATAAATATGTACATTAAATCTTTTGTTTGATAAAATTACAGACGTATCGTTTGCTAACGTAGATTATAACTTTTTCGAATAATAATACATACAGATGTAAATTTTATAGATACTCCCCACTTCTGATCTTCTCCATTTGCTCGGACATTGGACACGCTCCTCTTTGCAATCATCAAACATTTTACTGAATGCATTCGGGTCACTTATAGGCTACCATTCCCTTTCAGCTGCGGTCTGAAGATGAAAAAAAATGATGTAATGTGACTTAGGCTACGCCTAACGACTAGATAGTGAATTTGGTTAAGTGCCTGCCCTTGGTTAGTGGGGAAAGGAAAGTTAAAACGCTTTTATCTGGTTTTTCAACTTATAGTGGACAACGCAGAGTCATTAGATGCCGTGTCTTCTTTTCCGTTTATCAACGCTCTTTCAAAAAACGATGTTCAAGTCAGTTAGCGAATTGCATTCTTCCTCTCCATGTCTCACGAATGTGCACAGGTAGATCCTCTCCATTTAGACTCGAGTGTATACGTGCAATACAGACAGTCACTTTACAACAAGATATTTATTACTTCGACCTTCGAACCTGTTACCCACAAGATCGTCGACTCTCGCTATTAAGTGCGCCATGAAACCTAGGTCTGGAATGAACACTGAGAACAAGATTAGCAAACCAACCGCCTCCTGTTGCAGTGTGTGTCGAATGCCTTATCCAAGTCAATGTGGCAGGCACCCGTGTACTTTTGTAATTTTATTCCATTTATTTTTATATACAGTATTCGGTAAATTCTTATCTCAATATTCTTATAATCCACTGTTTTGTTACTCGACTGGCCATCTCTTCAAAGATCTCGCTTATGCAAGGAAACACACTAATCGCCGGAAGATTTTTGTGTCTCTGTCGCGATCGGTTGCATCTTAGCCGTTTTACCTTGCGCCTGTTAGTATGCACTATTCAATGCTTTGCTGTGTAAATTTGCACCTCTTCAGGGGGAAGATGGCCACAGACTTTTTCTTATTCAGCAAATTGCAGATACCTTTGAGATCTTCTTTGGACATCAAGATGTGATTTCCATCACTGTGACCTGCACCTCCCCACTAAACCAATGCGACCACTTAAGCCTTCAATCCGTAGTGAGTTGAGTAGACTAATGCGTTTGAAGTTCCTTGTGTAATCGCCTCTAAGGCAAGGGAGATCCACAAGGTGTAACGAAATAAACATACAGTAGCTATTTCAAGAAACTACAAATTACAACCACAAATTTTTACTTGTGATGCACAATCAATGAGTCGCCATGGCGTAGTGGGTTAGTGGGTCGACTCCAACACAGAGGATGCCAGGTTCGAGTCCCCAATCTACCAACTTTCATAATTGTTCCACCTCTTTCGAGTCACTGACAATTCTCAAAGAGTATTCCTGTCTAGAAAAAGCTTATCAACTTTGCCGTTCGGAGTCGGCATAAAACTATAGGTTTCTTCCACGCGTGAGAGAACAATAGCACGCACAACACGAGTGTTTGCTGAGAAGCTTAGCCCAGGTCCGCCTCAGACTGTCGCGCCACCATGTATATTTTATTATATTATATTCACAATCAAAATGTGTAACCTAATTTTCTGTTTCACAGACTACAAATATGTAATCGACAAATTTTGATAAGATGGCAAACTAATTGTGAGCAAAAACTTGTTGAATACAAGGACATGCAGTTTACAACTGTTTTGTCACAAGTCTGATGAAACTTGAGTTGACAAATTGAAAACTAAATAAAACGTTATTTGGATATTTTCAAATGGGCTAGCCCAAGGTGTAAAATTATTTTGAACGCCTTTACATGTTAAGGTTCTGGTTCAGGTGACTTTACAAGGAAAGCAACAAAACAGCAACAGCTGTGTACCTACCATAAATTCATTGTCTCTACTCACATGGATAACGAATTTTATTTCTGGAGCTCTGTTCTGTTCTTTTATTTGGCTTCTTCTGACTTAATGTTCATTTTAGTTTGTTACAAATTTCTAGAACTGAATGACCGTGTGAATGAAAATATATTTTCTTGGATATGAAATAATTTGTTCAGAATGAATACACATCCTCACAAAATTATTCGCACAAGACTTCATTTAACGAAATAAGCTAAATTCCACTAGCTTAGTCGTGAAAAATTAAATCAATAAAATTAAAAAAATTAGAATTAGTAAAAGATTAAATATTAGTACAAAAAAATCAAATATTTATAAATCCTAGTAGGCAAAAACGAAAATAAACAAACTGACTTTAATTAAACGTAACACAAAATTATTCGCACAAAAATAAAAATATGAAAAAATACATAAAATAAAGTAGGTGAGTGGCGCATCTGTATCTAGTTGCACCATCCTTAGCATCAATAACGGCTCTTAGTCGTTTTGACATACTCCCGACAAGTTTCTTGCAAAAATCTGGGCGTAAAAGTTCCCATTCTCGTTGTAGAGCTTCAGCCCACAAATGTTCAATGGTGTTGATGTCGGGTGACTGTGGAGGCATTTTGAGCTGCGAGCGAGCATTGAAAAGCAGCCACATTTTGACATTGTGAGCAGTGTACTTTGGGTCGTTGTCTTGTTGAAAGACATGATTTGACCATAGACCCATTTTAGTAGCGCTTTGCTGCAAATTTCTTTTTAGGATGTCGAGGTAGTCATATTGGTTCATTCTATAGTCAATGAACTCCATTTGACCAACACCCCGCGCAGACATACACCCCCACATCATGACATTACCACCGCCATGTTTCACCGTCGCTTGAAGATTAGCTTCATTTAGCTCAGTATTTGGTTTTCGCCAAACCCTTTGATTTCCGTCATTGCCAAACAAGTTAAACTTGCTTTCGTCGCTAAAAATAACGGTGTTCCAAAAGTCTAGAGTCTTGTTAACATACTCTTTTGGCGAACGCGAGTCTTTTTTCTTTGTTAACTTTGGAAATAAAGGGTTTGCGACGTGCAACTCTACCTTAAAGTCCGCCTTACTGTTTCGACAGAGAGTTTTTTAATAATTCCTGACATCTATGCTGGCGTCTTAGGGTTTTCTTGATTTTCTTGACAGTATTCCTCTAATTTGCCTCCGATAATATTTTTTTCGACCCCTACTTTTCTTATTTTCTAAACAACCCTCATATCTGAACTTATGGACAACATCCCTAACTACGGTATAGGATCTTCCAACAAGTTCATAAGTCTCTCGGTACGTGTTGCCTTCGCAAACTAACTTTAAAACAACCTTTCGCGCTTCTATAGAAGTTGCGTATTTTTCGTCCTATTTTGCTCTTTTTTCGTTTTTTTTATTTTATTTTCTCAGAAATATCCTCTATCCTTCTGCTTGTTGCCTCGATCACAACATTCAACAGAATAACACAAGGCTTGTGTTTTTACGGATAATTTTGTGTCTGCTTTCCTCTTGCCGTATTCGGAGTAGTCGAAGAAAAAAATACCCTTAGGGTTGATTGCATCAGTTTGAACCTTGAATATATAGAGCAGATGTATAATACAAAAAAACAGTTACTTTTTAAGTTGTACATAGAAGTCTTTGTGGGAATAATTTTGTGAGGATGTGTATGTGCAGGATTTTTTTCCCAGGGACGGACAACTCTCTTAGCCAGACAAAAGTGCTGCGACCGTCGCACTGTAGGGTATTTGTTGTTTTACAGACAAGGAGCAAAAACCCAATTTTTTTTTCTTCTTCTTCTTCATTTGGCGCTACAGTCCGGGGTGGACCTGGGCCTCAACCACCAAGCCTCTCCAGCTAGCACGGTCTCTGGCTAGCTGTCTCCAGTGTCGCACGCCAAGTTGGTTGAGGTCCTTCTCCACCTGGGTGCGCCACCTTAAACGCGGGCGTCCTCTGTTGCGTTGTCCCACGGGTTCGGAGTCGAAGACTCTCCGGGCTGGAGCTGAGTTGTCCATGAGGTCTACATGGCCTAGCCATCTTAGGCGTTGGATCCGAAGACGCCTGACTAGACTCATGTCGCTGTACAGCCCGTACAGTTCGTGGTTGAATCTTCTCCTCCAGAAACCGTCAACGCAAACTGGACCAAAGATCGCACGCAGAGTTTTTCTCTCGAAAATACCAAGGACTTCCTCATCCGCTTTTGAGATTGTCCATGCCTCCGCGCCGTGCAGCAGGACTGGGATGATCAAGGTCTTGTATAGGGTCAGCTTTTTCCTTCGAGAGATGGCTCTACTACTCAATTGCCTCTTGAGCCCATAGAAACAGCGTTTGGCAAGAGTTACTCTGCGTTTGATCTCGATACTGATGTTGTTTGTACTGTTTTTTTTACTGCGGAGCCGAGGTAGAGTCCTTGACTACCTCGAAGTTATAGCTGCCCATTGTGACGCTCTGTCCAAGACGTCGATGTTGTGTGTCCTTTCTTGATGGCAGCATGTACTTCGTTTTGCCCTCATTCACCGCTAGACCCATTTTAACCGTCTCCGCCTCAATGCAACGACTCATTGACGGCTCGCTGTGTTCTGCCAATCACGTCAATGTCATCCGCGTATGCTAGCAGTTGTACGGACTTCTGGAAGATCGTGCCTCTAGTGTTGGCGTGTGAGTCTTGCACGATCTTCTCAAGAATAATGTTGAAAAAGTCACATGACAGCGCGTCGCCTTGTCTAAAACCTTTTTTGACATTGAAGGTCTCGGTGAGTTCGCTTCCGACCTTGATGGAGCAGCGAGAATTCTCCATCGTCATCCTGCACAACCTGACGAGTTTGGCAGGAATGTCAAAACTAGACATGGCGTTGTATAGCTCGTCCCTATGCACGCTGTCATATGCGGCCTTGAAATCGACAAAAAGGTGGTGGGTGTCGATTTGCATTTCTTGGGTCTTTTCCAGGATCTGCCGTAGTGTGAAAATCTGGTCGATGGTGGACTTCCCTGGCCTGAAGCCACACTGATAAGGACCTATCAGGTTATTTATAAACGGCTTCAGGCGAGTACACAAAACGGCAGAGAAGATCTTGTAGGCGATGTTCAGGAGACTTATCCCTCTATAGTTTTCGCAGTCAAAGGGGTCTCCTTTCTTATGGATCTTATGGATTTTTTTTTACAACTCATAATATACCGTAGCTATCAGAAAAACAAACCACCAAGTCCATCTGCCCAACTACTGACATCGCAAAGTTGAATGTTTTTCGTAGATCACCTTCGCAGTTTGAAACTCTGAAAAAACAACATGAAACATTTTAGCGTAGTTTGTTTGATTGAAAAGTTAATTGAACAATTTTTGAATTGGAATCGGTTTCTGAAGGTATGTGTACGATGTATTTTATTGGGGTTTTGACTTACAAAGGTTGTGCCACATTCTCTGTAGTTGTCTTTTTCCTTAACCACAGCATAAATTGGAAGATTTGTTTATGTTCCCGAGCAGTCCCAGATCTATATTTTTTCTTTGTAGATACCTTAAGCTGTCTTTTAAACAAAAACAAAATTAGCTGCACCGTCTTGCGCCTCTTAGAGTTATTCGCAATTTTGTGCGTCCAGCGTTTCATGTCATTCTACAGTGTACAAGGTAGAAAATATACAGTACCTCACAAAATTGAGCATACACCTATCATTACTTCATATTCGTGCTGTTTTAAGGCCGACCACTTTTTTGTTTTATTTTTTTGGTATACAATCATAACTGAATACATATCTTAAACAAAAGTATATGCAAAATTCACAGAAAGGCGACGTACCGGTACTTTTCGCATGAAAAAGGAAACAATCCCTGAAATCGACACACAAAATTGAGCATACAGATGTCATGTGTGCGTTATACACAAGCTTCGCAGTTTCTAACATAGTTTTTACAATGCTGGAGTACCGCAAGGTTCTGTTTTGGCCCCCATATTGTATATCCTTTATACATCTGATTTTCCGAAGATACCTGAATGTGAAACAGCGTTTTACGCTGATGACACAGCTATTTTTTCGTCGCATGAGCTTGGTCTTCTTATTGAGAGGAAAATTAAAGTAAACGAAGACAAATTGCAAGCCATCTTTTTCAGCCGAAAAAGAAAAGCTTGTTTTCTCCCTTCCAGTAGCTTGCAGGTAAATGGAAGTGATGTGGAATGGCGAAACTTCGTAAAGTACTTAGGTGTATATCTAGACTCCAAATTAACTTTTCGTGAGCACATCGCACAAACCGTTAATAAGGTTAAAATTGCAACGACAATTTTATATCCATTTATTAATAGGGAATCGTTATTGTCTATATCAAACAAAAGCATAATACTTAAGGTCATATTCCAAGCTATACTTTTGTATGGATGCCCGGTATGGGGAAAATCCGCCCAGTGCCACATTAGGAAATTACAAGTGGCTCAAAACAAAGTCCTTAAAATGATGTTAAATCTACCATATGATTTCCCTACTTCAAGACTGCATGAAAGAGCGGGTGTTGACCCAATCACTTCACGAATATTAAAATTAACAAATAAATTTATAAACTCATGCGCTTTGACCGAAAATCCCTTAATTAACGACTTGTGTACCAATAATTAAAAACATATATATATATATTTTGTTTATTTATATATTTAAATTGTTTTCATTGTACATTTTTGTTTTAGTTATTCATATATATATATATCTATTTATTTATTTATTTATTTATTTATTTATTTATTTATTTGTTTATTTATTTATTTATTTACTTATTTGTTTATTTATTTATTTATTTTTCTCTCTTATTGAAGGTTTTTCTCGTATTTTCCTTCAATTTTCGACAGTTTCCATCAAATATAAATAACTTAAAATATAAATATAAACGTTTTTCAGAAGAAAGATGCATAATTCATCACATCTCTGTAATATATATTGTGCGATAAACTAAATCAAATGTAAACATTTTATACGGAAATAAACTATCTATCTATCTATCTATCTATGGAAAACATGCGAAAACAGACTACTATGTCAACGAGAATGCTCATAATTAAGCTATTTTGCGATGGGAAGTCGATGCGAAAAATAGGAGAAACTGTAGGGCGATCGCATACAACGCTACAAAAAATAATAAACAATTATAGATATGAAGGGACACTAAAAAACAGACCTGGAAGAAAAAAATTGCTCTCAGAACAAAACGAGCGGTATATTGTTCGGACATTCAAGTCCAATCCAAAATCTAGCGTTCCAAAGTTGACGGCTGAGGTGTCATCCGTAATTAATAAGCCTCTTTCAGTGGAAACCGTTCGCAGAGTCTTGAGAAAGAATAATTTAAATAGTAGGATCACCCGAAGAAAGCCGTAGATTTCCCTAGTTAATAAGAAGAAAAGATTGGAGTTTGCTAGACAATATGTAAACCATCCGGAATGCTTTTGGTAAGGTGTTTTGTTTTCAGATGAAACAAAAATAAATTTATTTGGGTCTGATGGCAAGCAAATTGTTTGGAGGGAACCGAATACAGCTCTCAAAGCTAAAAATATAAAGTCAACCATAAAACACGGGGAAGGATCTGTGCTGTTGTGGGGTTGTATGGCTTCAAATGGCTGTGGAAAGTTCGAATTTATAGAAAATACTATCGACAAAATTGGGTATTTGAATATTTTAAAACGAAATTCACGAAGTTCCGCAGTAAAATTAGGTCTACCTTCGGTTTTCTACTTCCAACAAGATAATGATCCGAAGTACAACTCCTATTTAGTACGCGAATGGTTGCTTTATAACGCTCCAAAGCTGCTAAAAACACCCCCACAATCGCCGGATCTTAACCCTATTGAACATCTATGGCACGAAATAAAAGTGCGGGTTAAAGAAAGTACCTGCTCCAATAAGCAGGAGCTTAAAGCTAAAATTCAGGCAGCTTGGGAAGGGATTCAGCCATCTTTTACTGAAAAACTGGTAAAATCCATGCCACGGCGGTTACAAGCTGTCATAGATGCTGAAGGAGGTGCCACGCGTTACTGAAATTTTATTTGTAACTGTTTTTGTTTTGTGTTTTAGTCGTAACTCGAATTTACTTTAAGTGTATGCTCAATTTTGTGTGTTAAAATGAAATGCCTATTTTTATTTTGGTTAGAAATAGCAAGTTTTTTTTTTTAATTTTCATATTTTTGTTTACGGTTTTTAGCAATTGAAATATGTTAATTCGAACTGCATTTAAGTTTTATTAATTAACTACTGTTTGTAAGGCGAAAAAGATAAAAATATGTTTAAGCTGTGAATGTATGCTCAATTTTGTGAGGTACTGTATGCCACACATTTTCTCCACATGACTATAGATCTGTTTTGCCCTCCGGAAGATCAAATTTAAGAAAGAAAGAGTAGATACTGACGAAGAATGAGAATATAAAGGGTTTTCCAATAAGGACACTATTTGAGATATTTCAAAAACTTTAGTATCGACTTGAAGTACACATTTATGAATGGAACTCGACTTCGTTCTTATGACCACCACGTTCATATGGCACGTTTGCAGCGGTCGATTCGTTGGACCCAATTTTCAGAGACTCTGTCACACATTTCGGCCGAAACAGCCGCTATTTCGCTTTCAATGTTAGCTCTGAGTTCTTCAAACGTCGTCGGCTTGTTGGGATAAACCAATGACTTAACATAATAATATCATATGGATGGCGCGACAGTCCGAGGTGGACATGGGCCTAGCTTCTCAGTAACCACTCGTGTTGGGCTTGCTATTTGTTCTTTCACGAATGGATGGAACCTACAGTTTAATGCCGACTCCGAACGGCGAAGTTGAGAAGCTTTTTCTAGACAGGAATACTCTTTGAGCATCAGTGACTCGAAAGAGGTGAAGCCGTGAATTATCCTGGCTGGTAAATTCGGGTATCGAACCTGACACCCTCTGCGTAGGAGTCGACGCACTTATCCACTATGCCACGGCGACACACCAAATGACAAATCCAATGACTTAACATAGAACCACTGAAAATAGCCAAACGTCTGACCCATTTCTTGAGATAACATGCACACCATACTTACTCTTCAATAAATCGATTGAAACGTGTGCTGTGTGCCTTGAGGCACCATCCAGATGAAACCACATGCCGTCCAGGTCCATATCTTCCAATTCGGGCCAAAAATAATCGGTAATCATGGCGCGATAACACTAACCATTCACAGTAACGTGACGATCGTTATCGTCGGCGAAAAAATATGGCCCAACAACGCCGCCGGCATGCAAATCGCCCCAAACAGTTGTTTTTTGTGGATGAAGTGCTGATTCATGCAGCACATGTGGATTTTGGATGAAGTGGTGATTTATGCAGCACATGTGGATTCTCACACGACCAATAACCCATTTTTTGCTTATTGACGAATCCATTGAGCCACAAATTAGCTTCGTCATTGAAGATGATTCAACGCTCTTAAAGTTGCGGTTACTGCCTCCGAATTTTGGTAGAATTTTTTTTAATTTGCAGACGTTGCTCGTTCGCGTACTTTGATGAAAATGTTGAGTTTACTGAAGAGAAGATTGCGTTCACAAATTAAACTCAAAGTTGTCAAGTCTTCAAAACCAAAACCTTCTTATTTAAATTAATTAGACTCAAGGTTTCAAATCCAGGAAACCATCACATGTGCATATAGTTGCATGAAAATAAAATGTGCTCTGCTCAAACTGGAGGCTTATACCATGGCTTGCGTTCCAACACCCCACTGTGCATCGCTTACCAAAGCCGTCAGGTGAAAATTACTCAATTCTCTGGTCTATTGAGTGGTGTGTCCCCAAATAACAGCCCTCTCTTTCTCTTTCACTACCAGTGAATATTTCAGCAGATTTCCATTCACCACATTACCTCACAGAAACCAAAAAAAAAAAAAGGAAATCTAATTTTCATAGTATCACCGAATGACGTACTCATCCACAGAATTTGCATGGCGAAAGTCAAAAGCCCACAAGCCGAGCACAAAGAAAAGCCCGCAAACAAAACAAGAAATCCGAGGGCAAAACTAAGTTGAAGAGGATTTACCGATTTGCCAAATCGAGCAGAGTCCTTTTTTTTCCAGTCCAATCAAAATTCAAGAATTCCGATTGCGGATTTTTTCTGCGCTTCGCCCGAAGAGCGGCAAAAGAAGGATCAAAAACAATTTACAGGTTGGCAAAGTCATCAGCCCCAAACAAATGAAATACATCAATCATAGCGTCTATGACGAGGTTTTGTCCTTATCCTCGAAACCCCCCACACACACACGAATAGCAAACAATATCCTCAACCAATTGGATCGAAACTGATTGCGAGAGATTAATTTTTCTCACCCACACCCTGAGGGGGGATGCCATTTGTCCCGGCAACTACTTCACTATGAACGCGCTCGAGGATGCTAAAACAAAACCCAGCTCCCAGCAGAGGCAGCGCGAGAGAGAGAGAGAGAGTGAGTGCAGAAAAAAGGAGCACAGAATGCTAGAAGCTCTAAAAAGATTTATTCGGATTCGATTCTGTGCTGGAAAGCTTACGATTTGCCGGATTTTTTCTGCATTCATCCTTGTGTGCCGAGATTTGCACCGCAGAATAGTTTTTCCAGCCCCCACCAATTTGTTCCCCCCATTTTTACATTGTGCAAGAGTCCTTCAAGGATATGTGTGATTTGTGTTGTGTTTTCTGGCATAGCGAGCTTAGCAAATTGATTTCGATCCTTTTAATGGCTCAACGGACTCAACGACAACCGGGCGAGAGATTGGAAAGGTGCTTGCAATGGCTGGGGAGCACCTCTCCCCCACAAACTACCTTTGCTAACCCGCCCTCCCACGATGCCGATTAATACTGAATGACAAATGGGATTACGGAGCTGGATGTGGCAGCGGTGTTGTATTCAGGAAAAAATTAAGAGTTCAAAATAATTCAATCGCTTGTGTCAAGTGTTCGCCTCTTAATCGCAGAACGTAGGTGCATATGCATCCTTGTGTATCCTTGCATGGTTGCGTGTGTTTTCTCGAAACACCGATGCACGGCTCATTGGAGACTTGCATTAATCCTCGTCTTGTTCCCATTGAAAAGTGAAAATTAATGACGTGTGCTGGATGAGGACGACCAGATGCATGACGTCGCATGTGAATTTGTACGTGTAATTACAGGATCGGGTTTCGACTTCGGAAGTTATTTTCGAAATTCAGCTCGCGACGAACCGCAGAGCGTGTTACAATTAGACCGAGGACTCCCTTCCGGTCTGGATATAAGATCGATTACAGAGCGCGATTGACAAAAGGCTAAATGGCAGACAAAGGTCCGTGAATTGAGGATGATTGAATTGAGGAATTGTTGAATCGGATCAGGAAATGTTTGCAGATGCATTGTGCTTGTCTCCGGTCATTCGGTGGAAATATCAGATTACTCTGCGGGCAAGGCGATTGCATTTGCTCTGTTTGTTGCGGAACGAGCGTGTAATTGGTAGACAAGCGATTTCGGCTTTCTGACCATTGTTGGGCCTCGAATTAATTCCGGAGAGGAAGAGATCGGCTTAATGTATGCGTCGGTGACCTGCATGAGACAAATGAGGGCGTGGAGAGGCTCGGTGAATGCGTCTTGATTGTCGTTTGTCAATACTCAAGTGTTGGGGATTGTAAATCGGGGCAGTATCAGAGGTCCCATGAAAATGCTCAAGTGAAGTCGACAACGGTACTAGCTTTTGAAAGAACGACTGCTTATTGCTAGTTCGTTTTTTTGTGCCGCAGTACTGATGTTGTTTGAATTACGTATTAACTACGCACTTTATGACGCTCTGTCTAAGACGACGATGTTGTATGTCCTTTCTTAAAGACACTAGACAGATTCACATCAGACCGATCTCTGCCGCTATCGTAAAATGGTTAGCAAACAACTCATTGATAGCTAGCTGAGTTCCATCATTAAAGTCAATTTGATCCGTCCACTGTCAGTTGTAAGCACTTTTCGAGGAACGTGAGTCTAGTGTAGGCCAAAGGGTATTGAACGATGCTGAAGAAGTCACATGGCAGATCAACCTGAGCAGTTAGACAGGAATGTCACTGGTGTTGTGCAGCTCGTCTCTATGCACACAATGTTATATGTACAGGGTGGGCCATTAAGTATTTAAGTATTTTTTTTTTTGTTTTTGAAATCATTCAAATCATCAATCAGTTTATTTTAACACTGACAGCTGTTTCCCGTTCGAAATTTTGACAGAAAGGCAATATGGTGTAATCTATGGCGTAAGGATAAAAAGGTGTGCCTGACAGCTTGTCAAAACCGCCATATTTTTGTTTTGTGACGTCACTCAGGGTACGTTTTTGACATTAGACAGATGTGTTTCTTAAGGTGATTCTTATAATGATTTATGAAAAACACGAATTGAATTGTAAGTTTATCTAAAATGAAAGAATTTATGGTATTTTGTTGGTAAAAGTCGTTTTGCTCAGTGAATTGTTGCAGAAGCCGTTATGAGTAGGAACATACTGAAAAGCAATCCGTGTTTGTTTTCAAGTCGGTGAATATTTTTATTTGTTTTATTTTATTTTATTATTTTACAT
Source organism: Eristalis intricaria (assembly GCA_964034865.1). Taxonomy (NCBI): domain Eukaryota; kingdom Metazoa; phylum Arthropoda; class Insecta; order Diptera; family Syrphidae; genus Eristalis; species Eristalis intricaria. The sequence continues at coordinate 155,283,953 of OZ035873.1, read as the reverse complement.
TTATTTGTTTCCACCCTTAAATTTCTCTTGACACACAAATTCTCCCGATGACGTGACGCAAGGCGAAATGAATAGCTTTATGCCTGAAAGAGAATAGGGCGCTGCGCCAGCCGACTTCATGTTACGATGACGCACTGCGTTGATATAAATACTCAATTTATCAGCCGTTCTCTCTCTCACCTACTAAATGAAAAATATTGCCGGCTTTCTGCATACACTCATTTGATATGAGTTTTGTCGTTAAATTATTTTAATCAGCTATTTTCGTTTCTTAAATGACAGTTGATACAAAATACTCTCAATTTGGAAGAAAACTCTCAATCTGGGAGAAAACTCTCTCACAGCGCACCTCTCAAACGGCGCACGTTGATTGGAGGGAATCTCTCCTTTTTAGTTGCCACTGGTTGTTGAATTTGTTGCTTCCGCTGTTGTTGTTGTTGCTGCTGCTTCCGCTGCTGTTCTTGATGCTGCTGCTGTTGTTGCTGCTGCTGCTCTGCAGCTTCTTTGGCCGCTATTCTGGCCTTCAGTTTGTTTTGAAGGAACTGAATATGAGCGTCCAGCTCCTCCCTCTCCCTCTGGCTATTAACCAGCTCCTCCCATGGATGACGTCAGAGCGTGGTAGGAGTTCTCACTAACACCTAATGAGAAACTTCCCCCGCCTCCTGCCGATCCGGGTTTGTCGTCATCGACTGGGTGGTTATGCTGGTCGTCAAATGCTATATTTGCTACATCTGTAGCTGTTGGCAATGCTGTGTTTGTTGCTGTATTTTCTACAGCAATTTTTGCATCGCGTGAGGCAGCCGTGTAACGGCGCTTTACCAGGTTTGGCTTTGGTTGAACCTTTTTTCTCTTTTTCTTCCTCCCTTCTTCTTGCATCGTCTGGTGACCTGATGTACCAGCCACCTGCTTAGTGTCACCCATTTTTTCGAGCACGGGTCACTCTGTCGTCCCCATCTCTCTTGCACTCACGCAGTGTGATGTGTCTTCTTTTTTTTCCGCGAAAATTTATATTTTTTTTTTTTGTAACGGGGATTCGGGCACAGCGTTGACGGACGGTACTGCCGCTAAGCTATTTAGCTCGTTGAAATTTTTTTTGCGCGCTAAGTCTGTAAATTCCGTACACAAAAGTCGAACACGTCTTTACTCCACGGGGGTATGTAAACGTCTGAGTCGACGCACTTACTCACTACGCCACGGCGACTACTTCTGTTATGAGTGGTAATTTAAATGGGCTTCAGATGAAAGTCAGAAATATATGTCCCAATGCTGTTAAGGTTCACTGTCATGCACACGTCTTAAATTTAGTACTGTTTCAAGGATTAATCAATGTAAGAGAGTGCAGAATTTTGTTTAGAACTTTGAATGTCAATCAATGGCCACAGACCATCTAGTGGTCTTTTAGTTCACGACTTGTCAATGCATACGCTGAAAACATTCAAGAATACTTTGAAAGCATTAAAAATGATGTCAAACGCAGGGGAGAGTAATGATGAATGGATTCATTAGGCTATTGTAAATTCCTGAAAGCATTTGAAACTGCTTTTCTTTTGAATGTGTGTTCAAAACTCAGATATACATTTTAATACGTAACAAAATTACATTTTTGTACAAATCAAATAAACAGCTCAATGAATTTCTTAAAATTCAAAGAAACGAAGGTTAGGTTAGGTTGAGGTGGCTGAGTGCGCATACGGACAGGAGACACACTTAGGCCAAGCATAGGTCCATTGTGTTACCATGCGGATCTTAGGCTACATATTCCGTAAACCTATTTGTGATTTTGGTAAAACGAAGAAGCGGGCTGATTCTGATCCTGCACAGTTCAGCCAGATTAACAGAGAAATGACCCCAGAAGTCCGAATCTACGTGATGAGAGAGCACTGTAGCTGCATAGCCAGTGTTCAATAGTTATTTCCTTACCCTCGTCCATGCAGCTTCTACAGAAATCATTATAGGGAAGGCCTAGTCTAGAAGCGTGCGTTCCAATGGCACAATGCCCTGTTAAAACGCCAATAAGTGATCTGATGTTTGGCCTGCTTAATCTGATCAAGCGAAACGATCGTTTAGGATCGAACTTAGGGAAGTTGTTTGGTAATAAGGCATCCTATGCCAGATATCCATCCGCGGTTTGTTTGAGCAAGCGTTTCAAGCTTTAGCTTTAGTTTTATATTAGCGATATGCGTGGAGTGTGGGTTTCCACCCGGAAAGAGTACAGAATTTGTGCCCTTTTTAGAGAGTTCGCCCGGTGCGCATTGTCTGAAATATCACAGTGTCTCGACACCCACATAAGATGGATGTTAATATACTTGGCCATGTCGTTAAGAGATTGCGGCAATTGAGTTAAAAGTGACTGAATTCAGAAATTTGATCGCTGCCTGGCTATCGGAACAGCGCGATATTACATTGTTTTTAGTCAGGACAGGGCTTCCTTAATGGCTATAATTACAGCATGAAAGACGCTACAGTGATTAGGTAGTCGAAAAGATAGCTGGAATTTGGATCCTTGGAATAGACACCAGCACCCTGCATTCCTGAGTATGATCGTTGAATGTACAGACTGCAGTTCTTTCCAGCTCCTCAGCGATCTTAATCTGATCGCTGTACTCTCTGCCAATTAGTTCTATCGATGGCAGGTTGAAGAGTATGTTTACGCAAGCCATCCTCTGCACTCTATAGGGTGGGGTGATGTTGATTTTCTTATCGAGTGCGGTCCACCCAATTGCGATGCCATACAACAGTATGGGTCTGTCTACTGATGTAAATAGCCAGTGAACCATTTACTACTGCAGACCCCATTTGCACCCAATGGCCCATTTTCAGCAGCAAGAGCCGTGGAGGCCTTATTGACACGTTCCTGGATATTTGGCTTCAAGCTTAACTTCGTGTCTAATATATGACCTAAGAATTTTGCGCTGTCATTGTGTCACGCGAGGGTCAAAGTTAGGGATTTTATATTTCCTCGTAAAGGGGACTGGATCCGTTTTTTGCGGATTGACACCTAGGCCGCATTCGCTAGTCCATTTCACTAGCTTGGATGGGGCAAGTCTGTAGAGAAACGAAGGCTGTACCATCACATGCTGAAAAACGAAAAACTCGAAACGACCAATTTGACACTGATGAAATAAAATACAGGAAAATATTCTTTGAAATAGTTGACAATTTCGAAAGGTGATTTACTTAACGGGAACAAATTTAGTACCTATCTTGAAAGCAAACATTTTCCAGACGATAGAATAAGGAATTCGATTGCAAACAACCCAAACATTTTTGAATTCACTCAATTAAAAAATTAATAGACTCTTTTTTATGAAAATGCAGGCTGCTACAACATCAGAATAAGCTTAAAATACGACCACTGCCCTAGATGGAGACAAATATCATCCTCAGCTTTGAACAAGTGTACAAACTTTCAAATCTGTTAGGTTTAGTTACGGCTTCAACGGCGTCTTAAGAGTGCTCCTTTCCTGCATTAAAAAGGATTAAGTAAGTATCTTCGAAGTACTCAAGGGCAGCAAAGATTGAGCAATTTGGCTCTCCTGTCCATTGAAAAAATAATTTCAGTCATCAAGGAAAGTGAAGATTTTTATAAGGGCGTCATCGACAATTTTGTGACTGTTGATCGCCGAGCCGAATTTTTATACCGATAAAAACTATTTTCAAATAATTATTATGTACAGTGGGTGTCATTCACACCAACTCGCGTTTTTCCAACAAAGTGTGCCTTCCCTTGCTGCCCATCTTATTTCTTTATGAACTTGTGGACGATTTTAAGCAGGCTATTACCAAATAATGTTGTACATAATATAATAATATAACATAATATAATAACTAATACATAACTTTCTCAATTCTGAACTCTGGCCGAAGGGTATGAGAGTGAGAGCCTTTCGGTTTCTCTCAAAAAACGGAATGAGCAAAGGCGAAATCGAAAAACAAACATAACACCGTCTCTTTCTGCACGCTATAATGCAGATGTTTGTTTCTCGCTCTATTACCATAACGTGGGAGAAATGAGAACTAAAGTTCATGATTTTTTTGTCGCTGCTGCTGATTGCTCTTATGCTATGATCGCCTTAACTGAGACCTGGTTGCATGAAGGCATTTTTTCTGCTGAACTTTTCACCACGGACTTTGATGTCTATCGACGTGATCGATGTTATGTTCAACTTGATAAGGATAGAGGCGGAGGTGTTCTGCTGGCTGTTCGTTCATGTTTTAAGAGCAGACAAATTGCATTATCAGATTTATCGGCTGCTATTGATCAATTGTGTGTGTGCATTGAATATTTTAATGCGAGTAATTGTACTTTGTCAAACATTTATGTTTTTGTTTCATACATTACCCCGGGCTCTAATAATGCAATTTATCAAGCTCATATAACTAACATTAAAAATATTGTCGATCATCTACCTGAGAATTCTTATACTATTGTGCTTGGTGATTTTAATTTACCTGACTTAAAATGGATTTCGCCTGAAGAAGACAAATGTATGTTTGCTTATAATGTTACTCAAAATTTCGATCATCTACCTGAGAATTCTTATACTATTGTGCTTGGTGATTTTAATTTACCTGATTTAAAATGGATTTTCTCTGAAGAAGACAAATGTATGTTTGCTTATAATGTTACTCAAAATTTCGAATTCGAAGTCATCGACTCAATGAATGCTATGTACTTTAGGCAGGCTAATACAATTCGTAATTTAATGGAAAGAATTTTAGATTTAATTTTTGTTGACGAAGATCTAGAGGCTGTTGTCTTTGAAGTTGATCATCATTTACTGAATAAAGCACTGCTAGTTTCATTTAATATGATTGTATTTAATTCATTTGATTCTGGTCCTTCCGAAGATAAGCCTAAGTTAGATTTCATAAAAGCTGATTACAATTTATTAAATAATTATTTCCTTTCAGTCGACTGGGATAAAACTTTTGACTTCCCAAGTTTAAACATAGTTTATACTAAGTTTCGAAACATATTAGAAGATGCCATATCCAGGTCTGTTCCTATTAAGATATCTACTAATTCCAAAAAACCCATCTGGTTGAACCGAAGCTTTTGCAGACTCAAAAATGCTTTAAACAAGATATGTAAGAGGTCTGCTAAAGACAATTCACTGCGTGGCGTATTGTGTCGAATGCGGAAAGAATATGAATTCCTGAAGAGATTTGTTTACAGGTAATACATAATTTCTCTTGAGTCAAGGAACAAACAGAACTCAAAAACTTTCTGGACGTTTATCAATACTAAACGTAATTCTGTTGGAATTCTATCGAATATGTCCTACGATAATGTATCTACTGATGACCGTAAGGTTATATGTGATATGTTTGCATCACATTTCCAGTCAAACTTTGTTGACTTAGGCATGGGTTGCAGGTCAGAACTTCGAGCAAATACAATCGCAGACATAGGGCGATTAGAATTGACGAATGATGATATTCTTTCTGAGCTGTCCTCACTGGATTCTAGTGCAAGCCTAGCGCCTGATAATCTCCCCCCGCTTTTTTAAAAAATGTGTAAGGACGGATTAGTCAAGCCCCTGACTATCATTTTTAATATGTCACTGGCTCGCGGCGAATTTTTTGATTGCTGGAAGGATTCTCTCATCACCCCAATTCATAAATCTGGACCTAAAAGTTCTATTGTCAACTACAGACCAATAGCTAAACTCCAATTAATACCGAAATTATTCGAAGCTGTTGTTAAGAAAAAAATATATGCTTTAAGTTCGAAACCAAATATCACAATTTCAACATGGCTTTGTGAGTGGAAGATCAACTTCGACCAATTTGGTTATATTTACAAACTTTTGCCTAAATTCCATGGAAGCGAGACTTCAAGTTGACTCCATATACACTGACTTCTCGAAGGCATTTGACCGTGTTCAACATAATGTGCTCATAAAAAAGTTAGAGATGATTGGTTTTCATTTTAAAATCTTGAAATGGATAACTAGCTACCTTACAAATCGCAGACAGTTTGTAAAAATAGGTAATGATCTGTCACGAGTAATTTTCAACTTCTCCGGGGTACCTCAAGGTAGTCACCTCGGCCCTCTTTTGTTTCCTCTTTTTATTAACGATTTGCCTTCCCATGTTTCCCATTCCGGCTGCCTTTTATACGCTGACGATTTAAAAATTTTTAAATCACTGCGATCATTGGCCGATGCAATGGAGTTGCAAAATGATATCTCATCAGTACAGAATTGGTGCGATTTGAATGGACTACATTTCAATGTTAGTAAATGCTCAGTTATGACATTTTTTAGAATTTTATCTCCTATAATCTATAATTATAAGATTGATAATACAATCTTAACAAGAGTATGTTCGCATAAAGATTTAGGGGTTATATTCGACGTTCAACTGACTTTTTCTATGCACATAGACTATATTATTTCAAAGGCCAACTCAATGCTAGGAATCTTGTTTCGAAATTCAAAAGATTTTCAAGACCCTTACACTCTTAAGTCTGTGTATGTTTCGTTAATTCCTAGAGAGATTTCTTTTATGATTCGAGGCATAGTACAAACTATGGGCAAAATGATCCTATAACTAATGCTTGCATAAAATTCAACTTAGTTGCAAATGTTATAGACTTTAATATGAGTAGAGATAAATGTAAAAATGAAATCTTAAATTTTTTGAGTAGCAATTTACTCTAAATTACATTATAATTGTATGTTAAATTCTGCTTATACTAGGCATTATTATTAATAAGAAATCAAATGTTATTAATATTATCAGTAGTCTTACAAAAGCTCTGTACTTGAAAGACGGAAGAATAAATAAATAAATAAATCTGAGCATAGGGTTAAAAACCGAATATTAAGGAAGGTACTTTTTTCATAGTTTTTCGTGTAAATTGAATATCTTGTGGTAATGGCAAGAGTTTTTTACTCAAAAAATTGAGTTCTCGAAGAAAATGAAGGAACCTACCAAGCATGAAAAGATTGGGTTAAAAACCATTTGGTTTCAACCTGCAACTGCAATTTTTCACGAATTCGAGTAAAAAACCGAATAATAATGACACCCACTGTATATGTTTTTGTGTTTTTTCATGAATAATCTTTTGTTTTGTTTTTTGCCGTTATTAATAAAAAAATCTGTGAATACGATTTCTTTTACTTTCGACTTCTCCGGAAGTCATAGCTAAACCAATGTTTAAGACCATGAATTGCCACTGCTATAAATCGACCACTCTCAAAACGCTTTGGGTCGGTTTACTAGAACAACTTTTGTAATCGGGGTATGGGGTTTGAGAACAAAGTCAAACGTTGTGTATAACGATTACAATATCACTTACTTATCAGACTGACGAACTGAGCGATAGCTGCTTTCCATTCCTGACGGTCCTGGGCACGCTGCTTACAGTCATCAAGACCAAGCTGTCTTGCATCCGCGATTACTTGGTCTTTATACCGGAGATTCGGTCCTTCCTTCTCGAACCATCAGTCTTGGATTCGAAGACCCTCTTAGCTGGAGCATTGTTGTCCATGCGCTCGATGTGGCCGAGCCAGTGCAGTCGACGCCTCTTTGCCTTCCGGACTACATCCACATCCTGGTACCGTTCGTAGAGTTCGCGGTTGTGTCTTCTCCTCTATCCGCCTTCCTCGCAGAGGGGACCAAATATCCGACGTAGAATTTTTCTTTCGAAGGCACCAAGTATCAGCTGCGCAGTTTTGCTTATCGTCCAGCTTTCAGCTCCATAAAACAGGACTGGCAAAATGAGGGTTTTGTAGAGCATGTTCTTAGTCCTTCGAGTCAGGAGTTTTGACACACCGAAGTAACACCGGTTGCCAAAGGCGGTTCTATATCGTGTCTCCACAGTGATGTCGTTTGTGGAGTTTATGTTTGCTACCTCGAAATTGTAGCTGGCGATTGTGATAAAAATAATATCACCAGATTTGTTTATAACTCGACTTAGCAAATTGTTGGAGTTGATCAGATGATTGCCTATCGATCCATAATATCATTCTTACATGCAAACAAGAGAGCATGCAAATCAGGGAGCTTGAATATATCTATAATAGATTTCAGTTCTCCGTAGGACCTAGGTCTTTCATTCTAGTACATCAGAGACAAGCATGTCTTATCCCGGAGTGAACTTTTTTCGTTCATGTCATCAGTGGAAATCATTACCCACTAATACCGAAGAATCGGAAACACAAAATATACTTCAAAAGCATTCTCTTTAACCATCCACCTCGGACAAAATCATCCAGAGAGAATACCTGATTGCAAGAATCGGAATAATTAACCGTGACTAGTTTTGTGAATAAGATGGTTCGGGTGAATAATTAAATTTTAAATTCAATTTTGATGGCGATCGTGATCACGATCATGTTGTTCCCACAACAAAAGCAGAAAAACAACTCCTCTTCTATGTATCTCGTCTACAATGTTCCTGCTATTTGATAGATTTGATGGCTTTTTCAACAAGTTTGGTCACTTGACCACAATATGAAGCGCGAATCGCAATCTGCATTTTATCCCGGGTTTCGGCACCAGATTTAAATAATGTTAACCTGACTCGATAAGATGACACAAATAATAGAAAAGAAAAAGCCCGACTCGCAAAATTTGAAGTTTATTCACTCAATGATGACGTTTTCAAAAAACAGAGAAATTATAAAATCCTGCTCCCGAAAAAAATTATAGATATCGTCTATAGCTTGCTGATGTAATTCTTGACATCATCCTTGAACCAGCCACCAAGACGGGTTTCGAAAAGGCACACGAAACCACGGTGCAACCACTTCAAGGCAGGGGCTTGATCCGTGTTCTCATTGCACGCCATCAACTCCGGCAGGATGTCCTTAGTGTTGGCCGTGTCTTTGTACAAATTTGCGATTTCTTCCACATTGTAGCCAGCCACGCTGTCCCACAAGCCCACTTTCGGGGCAATGCAACCCAGGTATTCAGACACAATCGGTTCATCCGGATAGATGAAGCGCTTAAACTGGGCTTGGTAGCTTTCTGGCAATTTCTTCTCCTTGAAGCATTGTTCGCTTGCCTTTACGAATACCTCTATTGTTTTCATTTTAGACTGTTGAGCCAGCGTCTGGTAATAAAATGAAAGAAGTTCAGCGAAATTGTCTGTTGACAATAAATATGCGAACTCACCAGCGCTGAGAACAGCAGCACAGCCACCACAACAAATACAACGCGCATCTTGGAGGTTCGGTTTTATCAGGCAGGCGCCTTCAATTGGCTGCTGCACTGAATGAAGACTCCGCTTAAGTAGTGTTCGCCTCACACTGCCGCCGAGTGAAAAGATACCCAGAGTAAGCGAATGCGAGACAGTGATTCACACTCGTTGGGTGGGGGTAGTACGTAAGTGGTTTTTGAGTAAGAAAAAAATGCATGCATGCTAGTGAATTACAGTGACTTCTGAAGACACGAGAATCGAAAACAACACACCCTCTTGGACATACGCGATCTCCATTCTCGCCTTTCACGATGCAACTTCAACGTGTATGTAAGCTTTTGAGCGCTTGGCTTCATATCGCGTGGTTTAAGCGTGGATTGTGAGAAGCGGTTTGTATAACTGGTCTTCTTAGGCTTTGGTACATTCATCAAGGAATTTGTTTTAGCATTGTCATGCATTCGTATGAGATATGTGTTCACACTTGCTCACCACACTGTTACTGAGAGCAGTATAAGAGAACGTAGATTAAGCTTAGCAAATAGGTTATTGTATAAGAATTAAGAAATAAAGAGTTAGTCTTAAGCCGAACAGTGAACGTGCATATGTGACTCGGGGCCTCAACCAATGTGACTCGGGGCCTCAACCAACAAGCCTGTTTTTAATATTCTTTATTATTTTTATTGAACATACAAAATGAGAATAATGTCCCCTGCGATTAATTGGCGAGATGTATCGACGTCAGCGAACAAGATCCAAGTGGCCGAGAGAACAAATTTCAGATTCAAATTCAAATTTATTTGAACAAAAACTGTACAATTGGTCTTACTTGCTAAAAGCTTAAACTACAAGAAGATGTTGGCTCAACAATAGGGGCCCAACGGATGTTCAATGATTACAGAGTATAAAGTGTTGACAATGGTTTTACAATTATTGTCTTATATTAATAGTGCTAATCTATGATCTTCACATCGGTGTGTTCAGGTCCGTGTGTTCGCTGTTGGTCCTCTCGGGATAGGGTGGTGGTGGTGTGGCGGCCTATTTAGCCACGATGCTGCTATCTCTGCTTTGATAGAAGCGATACATTCCTTTGGTTGATGTTCGTGGGAATGTCTGCTCGTTGAGCAGATTCAATGCGTTGAGCAATCGTTGTCCGGGAGTCGTGCTTCTCAATTCTCTGATGGCCATGTTTGCATGATTTCCGATGTCGTGTAATTGCCTCTTGTTGCTTGGATACTTCTGGCGGTCTCTGCCGTAGGTGAGACCGGTGCATGTGCGGAGTATCTTTCTTTCGAAGATCGATAGCTTCTCCATGCTGGTCTTGGATATGGTATGTCATACAGGGAACCCAAACGCTATGATTGGCCGAATGAGTTGCTTGTAGAGAAGCAACTTCGTCTTCTGGCTCAGTCCATTTTGTTTTCTCATGAGAGGGTAGATACGATGAAATCCAAAGTTGGAATTTCCAAGAGTCGACTTAGAATGAATTTAAGTCGGCCGAGAGAACCCAAGATCGAAAGCTCGACACACGCGCGCACACGCATTATTCGTACAGTCAATACAATTGGGTTGAAGAGCTGAGTGAGATGCGTATAAGAGCGTAATTATATTGTAATTGTAACATGCAGAGAAAGAGAGAGAGAGAGAATGAGCAGTGATGGGACTTGGGAAATAAATTATGGTGGTAGATAATAACAATAATATGGGTGGCGCGACAGTCCGAGGCGGACCAGGGCCTAGCTTCTCAGCAACCACTCGTGATGTGCGTGCGCGTTGTTCTCTCACGCGTGGAAGGGACCTACAGTTTAATGCCGACTCCGAAAGGTGGTAAAAATTCGGGTATCGAACCAGGGACCCTCTGCGTAGGAGTCGACGCCATGGTGACCCGTGATGTGGTGGTAGATAAGCAGAAAAAATTGTGGTAGAAAAGTGGTAGGAAGGACAAAAAAGGTTTCCATGTTAATTCACTTATTTATTTGATTTGATTTATGAATATGAATATGAATGAATATGTACAGTGACGGACAAAACCATAGAACTACCGAATATCTTCACTAGATTCCATTCCTAAACGCTGAAGTCTGTAGGCTTTTTTTGATGCAATATCTATGTTTGACCATCAGATCAATCCAAGTTCACAGTTTTCTCACCGAATTAATGAATATCTCATTTTTTTTTTTTGCTTTTTGTAACTTAAGTGGTCTAGGAATTTAAGATGGTGTATCTTGTGCTTTTGGTAAGGAACGGCCCTAGTCTGGGCAACATCTTCCTGCTCTACTACATCTTCCGAAGAAATTTTGTTCTTCAAGTCATTTTTTGTATTATTGGGTATTACACTAGTAAGTTTAATTCAACCATAACCTCTCTAGCTGATTTGGGCATTTCATGGGCAGACCTTTAATTTGGTTATCATCCTTTAGCAATGTTTTTCGTGGTGGACCTTACGGTGTTTGATATTTTGATGGTTGTGGGACATTAAAAATTACTTCAATAATAAAATAAAAAATAACTCGACACAAGCCAAAAATGAAAAACAAGTACCCCGGTCTTATTATTTTGTCGGCACCATTTTGTAGGTCGATCTCGTTTACTGAACAATTTTCTGTATCCATTTATGCCTACATGGTACATGTTTACATGCAACAACAAATTTTCAACATGTTTGATGCAACACATTGCAGGGATTTTAGAGATAGTTCTCCATACCATCTTTAATAATTCAAAATAAATTCCATTGAGGCACATTGTCATCATCAGTCACAGTATAAATATCATCCACTCTACATTAAGATCTTCAATATGCGCTGTATTTTGTGGAAAAAAGTCCAATAACTGGTGGCATTGTTCAGTCTACATTGTATAAGCTTTTTGGATCTCGGTATTTTAAAATTTTAATTTTAGCGTCTGACAGACCAAATTCTTCTCGAATCTTAATAAATAATCAGAACAATGCAAGGAATATGATGAGCAATGGGCAAAATGTGGTAGATTTAGAGTTAAGATTGGTAGGTTTTTCTACATTGCAAAAGTGGTAGAAATACCACTTAAGTGTTAGAAGTCTCATTATTTCAAATGAGACATTAAATGAATTCAAGTGAGAAAGTATTACAACTATAGAAATATTTTTTAACAGAACTTAAGATGATAAATGAAATGAGAGAAAGAGAAATTAAATGTTTAAATGAAAGCAAATATAAGAGAAAATAAGGATATACAAATATAACAAAAGGCAATTGAACATCGATGGTAGCAGCTATCTATTTTTAAATCCGAAACATCCCGGCCCTCCTGAAACAAGTTTCAGGACGAATGGAGATGCATCAATTTAGAAATCGGACGGTTATCGTTCTAACGTTGGCAACTGTTACCGTCGAAATAACCGAGACCGATTGGGGTTGGGCGGAAGAACGCCAGCCACTCAATTGAGAATGGCTGTGAGTTAAGATGGTAAGTTTGGGCGCCACGCAGTTTCTCTTCCGCTCAACACACTTCTTAACTCTATAACTGCGACTAGGGGGAGGAATCCAATCAAACCCGGTCCAAAACAAAACACCGAAAAAAAAAGAAAGAAGGACCACAGACACTTGACTTCACAAATTACAATTTATTCAAAAGAATGAGAAAAAACTTAAACCTAGCATAAGTACTAACAATGCTTCTTGGATTGATTTTTACTTAAAATATGTAAAAAAAACTTAAATTACTAATCTCAGGAATATTAATTAAAAAAGTAAACAAAATAATTAATGGGCAATCCCATAGACAAAACACTACACAGAGGGACAACGAACGTCACCGCCAGGTTTCGAAAATACGTGGCCGCTGTCCGAAAGAACCCTCGCGCCGTGCCCTTAACAGTTCGGTCAACGAACCTATTGCAAAACCGACGTGACAAAAAAGGAGATAATAACACTTCACCACACGAACAAATCAAATTAAGTACTGGTAGTAATTATAAAAAGAAAAAACTGAGTGTACTCTTTCCCCCCAAAAATCGATACAATTCAAATCAAAAATAAAAAAAAGGAAGTAATAAAAATACTTGTTATTGTAGAATATTTATTGCTTCCTTTTTAATGAAAAGAAATGCTAAGAAAAAAAGAAAAGAAGGAAAAAAAAATAATAATGAGTTCCTTCCCCCCGTGTGGGAGAAGTTACCTGTCCTCTTCCTGGCCTCGTTGATCAGCACCGCCTCCTTTAGTTTATGTTCTTCTCGCCGTTGTTTTTTTTTTGTTTCATAGATGTTTGTTTTTTTTTCACTGGTTCTTTTGCTCTATATTTTTTTTTGTTTTTCCATCTAACCTTTTTTTTATATCGTTCGGTTGATTTCTCTTCCCGGGCCGGGAGTAGGCACAATGTACCCCCTGTTTTTTCGTCTATCTATTTCGAGCGTAACGTCCTAACTTAACTTTCTGGAAGGCCTAGAAGGTGTCGGTTGAACCTTTATCCCTGTTTCACTAAGGAACTCTTCACCCTAACACTTCGCCTCTGAAGACGTCTTGCACTAAAACTTTTCACAAGGAGCTCACTTTCACCTTTGTTTTTTGTTTTGCTTCACTCTTCCTTTATTTTTGGTATCATCTTAGTTAGTAATGACTTCCCAATAGCACGACGTAGATGCATTTTGACTGCCTTGACTGTCTCCCATAAGCCACCAGGATATGGTGCTGTAGGAGGGATGAAATGCCGTCCCTTGGTAATGTAGAAGCAATGAGTTTATTGTTAGCTTCCGCCATGACCAACTGATGGTTCTTGTTTAGACACCTACAAGCTCGTTGGAAATTTGTGCCATTGCCGCTGTATATGATGAGACACAAATCGGCATTAGGCTGCTTCAGTGGGGTCTTCCTCGCCGTTTAACAGTCTACAGAAGTGAGCTTTCCAGATTCTCAGAATCGACTGCGACTCCACTACAAGTTCTACAGTTTCGTCCGCAGGCCTCTGTCCGAATTTTGTACCCATTGGATAGTTGTTTTACCCGTTGGTAGAACTTTCGGACATCATTTCTGTCGTAACAGCTCTCCATTTCAACGAGAGAATTTTGAGAAGCCGGTGCTCTTCCCTTCGTTTTAGTGTGTAGAGTTCACGAACCGCTCTCGTCCTTCTGTCCAGCGTAAGCCTTGTACGCTGCTTGCTTCGCTGAATGTACCCGCCTACACTCGTTGTCACACCAGTAGTTTTTTTTTGGGTGGCGTTTTAAAACCCAGCACATCAGAGGCAGCTTCTCTGATGGCGTTTTGACAACGGTTCCGTTGTTCGTCGATTGTTTCGTCTGGCATTGTTGGGCTCTCAGCGATCTTCAAAGATCCTAGCAGTCCGTTGCGATTGTAGCTTTCCGACGTCAAACCGTGGGTCCTTTCTCGACTCCGTTGATCTCTTGATATCCGAGTTCTTACCTTGGCTAAAACAAGGAAATGGTCTGAGTCGGTGTTGGCTTCGCATCGAGAATACTGGAGGAGTGTCTGACGTCGATCGCAATGTGATCAATCTGGTTGACGGTTGTGTTGATCAGGAGACCGCCAGGTCCCTTTGTTGTTGAAGTGAGGGAACTGCGTACTGGCTACAGAGATGTTTCGCCTCGTTACGAAGTTCAAAAACCTGAGTCCGTTCTCGGACGTGTAGTCGAGCAGGCTGGGCTACCCGATGACTCTAGCAAAGATGTTTTCCTTGCCCAGCTTTGCGTTGAAATCCCTAGATCGACCTTGGTGTCATTGCTGGGGCATTGATTGTATGTCCTTTCTAGGAGATCATAACAGGCATCTTTGCTGTCGTCAGCTTTATCCTCCGTTGGGTCGTGGGCGCAGATCATGCTACATGAATGTAGCCTTGATGCGGATTGTTATGAGGCGCTCGCTTATGTATTACAAGCTTAAGACTTCTTGCCTAGGTCTGCCTCGAACAACAAACCCGCATCCGAACAAGCGCTGTCTTCGCTGTTTGTAGCAATCGCCGAAGTATATGTCGCAATTTTTCATCCTTCTTTTGCCTGGCACATCTCTCCAGGCAGGCTGATATCTGCCTTATAGGCTTCTAGGGCCTCCGCTCCTGAATGGCGGTGATATCTGCCTTAAAGGCTTCGCGGGCCTCCGCAAGTTCATCGGCTGCACATGGTCTGTCAAGGGGCCTCACACTCCACGTGCAAAACCGAAAATCGTTGTCCTTATTTCGTTGTCCATAGGTCAGCAGTAGGCTCATCTGCTTCCTATCCGCTTCTCATCGTTTCTAAACTAAGCCTTTTTTACACGATGGGGAAGTTACCCCCACGCGCAACCCCCGAACCGAGGGCTGGTATAAGCCCCTGGACAAAGGGGTCGCTGCATGCTTTGGTTCACCTCTAAGGCTGCATGTCAACTTGACCTGTGCATTTAGAGGGATCGTTGCTGACATCTTCCCAAGTTGAGAGCAATCAACAACCTGAATGCACAGGCCCATGCCGCCCTCGATAGGAGGGTGTTGATAAATAGAGTGGGACAAAGTTCAAACTAATCACCGCCAGCAGATTGATCGCGTGTTAAGTCCAGTTTAGTTGGCTTGGATCTCAAAGTCGTCAGCTCAAGTTTTACCTAAGCCCCTCCAGCTTTCTCCTTTATGTGATTCGGCTGTCAACAACAGATATTGCAGCCTGTGATCGCAGGATTTATATTCACATTTTACACCACATTTCCCTCTCGTGGGAGGTAGCCCCTTAAATCTGTACGAATAGTCGATAGTTGGTTTTATCGCTTGCAGTCCTTCCCATCTGTCAAACGTCAAATTGAATGCTTTCCTTCTACAGCCTTCGTTTAAGCGAAAACCCTAATTTCCCATCTAAACACAAAATCCGCATCCACATCCTTCGAACTGTGCCGGCCGGCCGATGGCAGCAAGAGAGACCACCAAAGGAGTGGGTGCACACTTCTAAAATGGTTCATTTGGAAAAATGTTATTGAATGGAAAAATTCAATTCAGTCCTCAATGGCCAGTGTTTTTCTCATTGAAGTGGCCAATTCAAACAGTTTTCATATTTTGCACACAATGTCCAGGGCCGAGAGAGAGAAAAATAATTCTGATATTCTTTTTCAAGCCATTATAACTCTCACGAATGTGGTCATTTAAAACCACAACACACACACGCAAGCACAGCACCAGCCATCGCTTACAAAAGCTGAAACGTGTACCATACCCCCGGCCGTCTATCCGCCCATGTGCCCCCAATACGGCCTCGAAAAA
Organism: Eristalis intricaria; assembly: GCA_964034865.1. Taxonomy (NCBI): domain Eukaryota; kingdom Metazoa; phylum Arthropoda; class Insecta; order Diptera; family Syrphidae; genus Eristalis; species Eristalis intricaria. The sequence goes on along the minus strand of OZ035873.1, from coordinate 155,267,593 downwards.
TTGAACCTCCCCCCACCCTCGCTGCAGCAGAGCAGGAAAATGCAGAAACAAACAAAAATAAGCGAAAAAAATACGAAATCCGTTCAAAGTGGTGGTTGCCAACTCTTCGCAATTCAACAGAAAATTGGTTTCACTTTTTTTTAAGGACTGTGTTGTTTTTCTCCCGTTTTTTTTGCAGATTTTTGCGGGCCCTTATGGCAAACTGACCAACATATTTTCCGCTTTCATAAATAAAAGGAAATTGTAAAATTGAAGCGTTGCCCTCTTGACGTGTAGCAGGGTTCCAGGTACCGGCCGCGTGCTCTGTGCACTGCAGCTGTGTGTTGTTTTACATTTCTCTCCCGACGAAGTGAGTGGAAAGTTAATAAGTATTTTTCTACGAGTCCTTCGCCACCCACATGCCCACTCGCCCACACTCAGGCAAACATATTGGATAAATGCACGCATAAGAAATTCTGTTCACAAAACCACGACGGATCTGGTGCACGGAGGACCTCCATACTCGGCGGGTTATTACAAAGTGACCACTTAGTGGCTGACCGAAGGAAAGACGGCAGGCTCAGCCTCTTTGTTGATGGTTTTCAATCCGTCTTGTTGTGTTTCTTATATCGAATTAAAATACCGGCGCACCCTTCGTTTAAGGACTAATTGCTATTAATTAAGGCCATTTGCATCTGCGAGGGTCGTTTGGCGTTGGGACGGCTTGGGGAATACTTTGTGCAAGTGCTTAGGCAAAACGAGGACGTGGTTGCAGGAGTACCTGCAGGTCTGCCAAGCAGAGGATGGGAGGATTTTTGTGTTTTTGAATAAATTGCGAAATCGTTTAGTGGAAGTGGAAGAAAGAGAAAACTTGAATTCACAGAAGGCCCAAGTGGACACAAAGTTTTCTGTGCTCACAATGCGGAATTGTCGTCTGAGGTTTGATGAGGGCTCTTAATGTGTGAAGGAGGGTGGGGCATTTTGGTGGATGCATTTGCTGAACAACGAGGGATGTGTGGGTAAACTTCGTGGGAATTGGACGGACTTGTATCAGGATTTAATGCAGAAAGACCAGACAGGGTGTGGGTGAATGAGTAGGCTCTCAGTCACAGGCTTGAATGCAAAATCCATTTAACTGAGCAAACAGTTGCTTCTGTACAAGAAGGTGACAGGACTCGTTTGTGCTCTTGAGAGTGTTATTATCGTCGTTGTACATCCTTTTCAAGCGCGGACATTTAGTTGGGGGCTTAACATATGCAACTACCACTCTTGTTGATCACAGGAACCAACAACCAAATGGCGACTTCAAGCTTTCTAAACTCTCTGGATATAGTATCGGACACGAGAAAGATGGTGGCAAGTAAATTATAGTGCTTATATCTGAAAACTGATACTTCCACCCAAGTATACTTTGATTGGTAAGCATTTTCCGATTTGACACAGCGACCCTGCAACATGAATCAGAGTTTTTTAAAATTCCTATGATTTTAATTAGCTCAAAAACTAATTAAATAAATACGCAGCTCATAGTTATAGGTTGTAAGGCACGTAGAGCAAAAGAAAAACAACTTGTTTGGATGATCGCTTTATTGCAACTGAACTCTTTTCATGTCATTTTGTACAGAAGAACATATAGATAACATGTCATGCGTTATATCTCATAGGATAGCATAGGATAGCGTTAACTTAACTACATATTGATCATTCGATTTACGATTACATAAATTATGTGATGTGTGTATAAAAGAACAATAGTGATTATGTGTGTGCATAAAGTGAGTAAAGGGTGGTACTTTAAGAAATATATTTTGTTCGAAATTGAATTGAATTGAATTGAATTGAATCTCCTATAATGTATAGTTTAAGAACATGTTCACTAATAATACTATACAGCTATGCATGAAAGGGTTAAATAAGCAGTTCATTATAGTAAAGTGTACTCTTAATGGACAGCGTCTTAAGCAGAGAAAGTGTATAGTAAGTGCGGCAAATAGGGCCCAGGTGGGTAATATGGCTCTTATATTACTCTTATATTTCCTAAAAAAACGCATATAGTTAAACTCAATTTCACTACAAACATATTAGACTCGGTTACGCCCGAGCCTATCGTCGTTGGCCTAGTGCGAGATGTGCAACATAGGAGTATTATTGTGTTTTTTTTTCTGTTTCCATTATGATTTCTTGGCAAGTTTTAATAAGTGTTTTCGCAGGTGGGTCGCCGTGTCATAGTAAGTTAGTGCATCGACTTCTACGCAGCGGGTGCCAGGTTCGATTTCTGTCTAGAAAAAGCTTCTCAACTTTGCCGTTCGGAGTCGGCATTAAACTGCAGGTCCCATCCATTCGTGATTGTACAAATAGCACGCACAACACGAGTGGTTGCTGAGAAGCTAGGCCCTGGCCCTCTACGGCCTGTAGCTCCATCCATATATTTCACAATGAATGTGCGTTGATTTCATGATATCTTTTTATAGTTAAATTTTACTAAAAGTGTTTTTAATTTCAGTCATATAAAAGTTAAAAAAAAAAAAAACAATTTTAAGAATCGAGATTAAATTGAACATTAGTAAAAAAAAACAACATTGTGTGTAGTATGGCCTACCCCATGTAACCTGCAATATCGCCTAGTGGGCCATCAGTCAAGGACTTCGTCCAGTTCTGTTCGGAGCTTTGACCGTGAAAGTCTTTCTTCTCAGCCACTAGCACACAGTAATAACCCAAAATTCCCAAACGCGATCGTTCTCCTAATCTCGAAGACCACAGGTCTTCAAATAAAAAACTATTTAAAATGAGTTCTAGTGAAATAAACTCAAGAACTAATTACTTCGCGCCACTGCAGTGCCTACCGGATTCGGACAACGACGACATTGTTTGTGACGAAATTTTGAATTCACCCGTGAAAAAAAAAAATAAAATACCATCAATATGCGTTTTGCAAAAACATTTAAGTGAAATACATACACTTCTCCGCGAAACTAAAATTGACAACTATTCAGTGAAGAAAATGAGTATTGGCATCAAAATAAATCTTGATAGTGTTGATCTGCATCAAAAGTTGTGCAATTTATTAAAATTAAAAAATGTGCAGTATTTTACCCATGACCTACCAGCATCAAGGTCATTTAAAGTGATGTTGTATGGGCTAGAGGAATTATCTCCCCAAGAGCTTAAAAGCGAACTAGTATCACTTGGACTGAAGTGCCAAAACATTAAAATCATAAAAAAGCAATTTGACCGGTTCGTGGATATATTTTATTTAGTTTTCCTCGAAAGTGGTTCCATACGACTTGCAGAACTTAAAAAAAACTTTAGAGCCATTTATAAAACGCAAGTTAAATGGGATTTTGCACGAAGACAACTAAATCGAGTTACGCAGTGTTTTAACTGCCAAATGTATGGGCACGCCGAAAAAAACTGCCATATTAAAACCCATTGCGCCATTTGCTCCGAGCCCATATTTAACACATGGTCTTTGCCAGATGCATCTATTGCGCCAGTTTGCGTACAATGTGTTCTATGTCTGAACGTGGGTACAGAAGACTGAACAGGCAACGAACAATAATGTATGTGAATTTTGGTGCAGTTAAACCCAAAAATCATTACAAGTTCATATTTAACAGGAGGTAAGTCATACTAGCCCCAAGATTTTTTGAAAATCAAGCAAAAGGTTACTTTTAGTTAGATTTGGTAAATATGATTGTGGTTGTGTTTTTTCCTCTTAAGCGGACGCTCTCTAACTTGGACAACAAGCTCCGGTAATGGGTCTGTCCACTTCAGAGAGTATTCAATGTTCCTGGTCTCGATTTGATTGACTTGATTGACTAGTTGACTCCTTCTCCTCCTCTTCTTTTTTGCATTTGCTCAGAAAAGAATAAGTATAGTTACACTGCTGATTTTTGTTTGAAGTGAAAGTTTTTGTGTCAGCTTCAGTGTTTAAAATTGTTCGCAGTTTCTAATAGTTTTTTAAATTTGCCCAGTTCCTTTAACACGTGGAACATATTTTTTTTCAAAAGGACACCGCGAGTAGAAGCCGCCTTTGGTACACAGAATTTTGTTCATAAGCCACAATCATGATGGTCCCGCTGCTGTCCGCTATTGAGAAGTTTCGCTGTATTATAGAACATAGTGGGGATACAGACTTAGGGATGAATGCAGCTGACCTTCAAGGGACTGACGAATTTGGTCGTTATAACCGATATCTGGCATGTAGATTTATCTGATGGGTATACCGGAACTTCTCTGTGTCTTAAACCACATTAGCAGAGCATTTTCAACCTCGGTATGCAATTACCTCTTTACATGTTTTACAGTAAGTTGTGATCCTCGAATTTTATTTTTGATATTGCTTGTCTTACTTGTTTCACAAGTGGGTCGCCGTGGCGTAGTGGGTAAGTGCGTCGACTCCTACGCAGAGGGTGCCAGGTTCGATACCCGAATTTACCACCTTTCATAATTCACGGCTCCACCTCTTTCGAGTCACAGACAATGAAATAGAAAAACCTTCTCAATTTTGCCGTTCGGAATCGGCATAAAACTGTAGGTCCCTTCCACTCGTGAAAGAAGAATTGCACGCACAACACGAGTGGTTGCTGAGAAGCTAGGCCCAGATCCGCCTCGGACTGTCGCGCCACCAATATTATTTATTATGATTTTATGCTCAAACAATATTCATTTGAATTCATTTTTATTTCCAATAATTCAGAATAAATACTAGACAAAAATGCTTAAAACTAGTTTGTTGGACGAACAGTGTTAACATTTCTAACTTACTGGCCTTAGGGGGGCACTCTAAGCTAAATTTAATCTTATCCTATGTCTTTCGACCTAAGCTAAGAATGCATTACCTTGAACAAAAGCGATTTCAATTCTGTACAACTTAGTATTAAGAATATGTCCAATTTTACAGTGCAACCTTATCTACTGGTTTAGCTAAGTGTAAACTTCACTAAACAATATTTCGTTTTCACACTCGATATTTAGGTGTGGCTTAGGCAAGCCATGGACTGGCATTGTGAACTATTGAATCCCATAACCACACAAATGGTGAACATAATATTGATTGTGATTGAACACGAACGTGCTGTTTAAAAAAGGAAAAGACAACACACCAACTCAACAAGCGACCCCAGCAGAAAATCGTTCAAACAAAAAATTGTAAATCTCATTGAATACCCATAATATTTCTGAATTTATCTTGTAAGATATAAATAAGGTATACAACTCAAACCGATCATGAAAGAGCATGTAAACAGAATAAAGGTACAGCATTTCTCAAGAATTGTTTTAGAAAAACATTATAGTAATGCATACATTCATTAGTGCAGCGTTTCTAAAAAATTGTAAAATGCCATACAAAAGGAATGTACACGTTTTGTCGAAACTAAGACTATAGCTGATATCTATACGTTACATTATTTCTTAGTATCTCAAAATGTTCTTTATAACAATGATGGACTAAAGAATATTGCACAAATTCTCCAGTTATGTGTCACCATTTGCTAAGCAAACAACGTGAGCACCAGTTAACCAGTTAATTAAAAAAAATATAAGTGAAGTGTAAAAAATAAAAAGGAGGCGGTATCAGAATCGGATGTACACAATTTTCGAATCTAAACATTAGACGATCTGGAAATATTAAAAACAGATGAACAATTTGAAAATAAAACTTGGTAAGTATCAAATAAACCTTTAAAAGTTCTCATTAAAACAATCCTCATAAAAAAATTTGGTGGATGGATTTCGTCTACTTTTTTCCAGAATTTTCTCCGATTGCTTGTTAAGGGAAATAATTGGAATGGCAGAAAAAAAAGAGATCGATTAATGAATTTAAATTCTTCTCATCAACACTCTGCTGTAAGTTTATAGAAATGCGTAACATAATTAATTAATTTCATTTCATTTTCTGGGCATAGATTGTGTAATTTTAGTCTAAACGTCTAAAGAAGATTACGAAAGGGTACCTCCAGCAATAAAAAAAGGAAACAATCTTGTGGACCAAAGACGACACAAAAATCGGGAGAAGAAAAAGAAATAGCAACAAGTTTTTATTTTTTTCTTTCTTCTTCTTTCCTTGAATGATTTCATATCTACTGCATCCTAATTTGCAATCAAAATGTTTGGGTTGTTTTTTTTAATACTATTATGCTTACTGTTAATTAACATTATTATTTATTGCGAATTATAAATGAGTAAATGTTAATACATGTTTTTTAATACTATGTATCTTTAATATTAATTTACTCATGAATTATATATTAAAAAACATATGCGCCTAAAAGCTATCCGTGCTTACATTTGTCTTATTAAAACCTCGATTTATAAACATATGCGCCTAAAAGCTATCCGAGCTTACATTTTTCTTATTAAAACCTCGATTATCTCACATAATGTAAGAAATGAGGGTTAAATTACAATGCAATATGCCCTTGATAATTTCAATTCAATTTTCAATTCACGGATCCACCTCTTTCGAGCCACTGACAATGCTCAAAAAGTATTCCTGTCTAGAAAAAGCTTCTCAAATGCGCCATTGGGAGTCGGCATTAAACTGTAGGTCCCTTCCACTCGTGAAAGAACAATAGCACGCACAACACGAGTGGTTGCTGAGAAGCTAGGCTCAGGTCCACCTCGGACTGTCGCGCCACCCATATTATATTATTATTATGCCCTTGATAAGGGTTGTTTGGTTGCTTACGTTAAAAAAAAAATAAGGAATAAATGATTCCAAGAATGTCGGCATAAGGTTACAGCTGATGGATATGCATCCAATCCGGGATCTGTATTATCCTTACTACCCCAAAGGTTTAAAAATAAACATCAAATTTTCTGCAAATCAATTCAATTTCATGAATATTAAAATTATACTTCTGTATTTTATAACAGTTTAAAGTTATCCGCTCCAAAAAAAAGAAGTAGCCTTAACTTGAGAATGTCAAAACGGGTCAACACTAGGGAATAGGAGGAGAATAATTTAAGCAACCCTTCCAAAAGCCATACAAAGAGAGATTGATAGAGAATCAGGAAATATCAACTGCAGTCGATGTCACCCCGCCTGACATTGAAGAAGTCGGCACAGCCAATAAAAATCCTAAAGAACAACAAAGCCACAGGCTCAGGCGGCCTACCATCAAAGCTCTTCAGGCCGGTGGCGATTTTAAGGTAGGTAGCAAACACCAGATAATCTATAGAATTTGTGAAGACGAAAGTTTGCCCGACGACTGAAATATCAGCTCCATGTGACCCATCCACGAAGAAGAGGATCCTACGTCTTGCAACAACTACAGAGGTATATCGCTGCTCAACGTCGCCTACATGATCCTGTCCAGCGTACTGTGTGAACGTCTAAAGTTGTTTTGCACCGCACTAATCGGCACGTACCAGTGCGGCTTCCGACCCGGCAAATCGAATATAGACCAAATCTTCACACTAAGGAAAATCCTGGAGAAGACCCGAGAGTCTTAAATCGATACGCACCACCTTTAAATCAATTTCAAAGCCGCATACGACAGCATTCATCGCAAAGAGTTATTCGGTTCGATGGCCGAATTGGGGATTCTAGGAAAACTGATCAGGTTTTGCTGCAGCACGCTAACAAAATCGCGTTGTACCGAGTAGTTCGGATCGAGGACTTCGTTGCTGTTTGAAACCTGCACCGGGTTTTGACAACATAAAGCGCTGTCGCGTGGTTTCTTCAATCTGAAACTGGAGAAGATTGTGCTGCGGGCACCCGTAAACACGGCAGGCACTATCTTCTACAAGTCAGTCCAACTGTTGAGATATGTAGACGACATCGACATCGTCACGCGTTCTCAACGTGCCGTAGTGGAAGCATTTACGGCAATTGAAGAAGAGGCGAAGCGAGCGAGTATGTCGACCAAAAGACGATCCGTCACACACTGGCTAGTACAAAAGATCACAATCAACAGCTACTTTTTTGAGGTAGTAAAGGAGTTTGTCTTCCTCGGGACAATTGTTAACTCCACGAATCATCACTGTGTCACTGTGAAGATCCGACGTAGAACCGCCTTTGGCAACCGGTGTTACTTCGGTTTGTCAAATCAACTGGCTTCTAAACTCCTGACCCGAAAAACCAACATCATGCTCTACAAATCTCTTATTTTGCCAGTCCTGATATGTGGAGCCGAAAAAGCAGTGCTGATTCTTGGTGCCTTCGAAAGAAAAATTCTAAGTCGGATATATAGTCCCGTCTGCGAGGAAGGCGAATGGAGGAGAAGACAAAACCGCGAACTCTACGATGTTGTCCGGAAGGTACTGCAAGGTATGCCACATCGAGCGCATAGACTACAATGCTCCAGCTATGAGGGTCTTCGAATCCGAACCTCCTGGTTCGAGAAGGAGAGGAAGACCGAACCTCCAGACCAAGTCAAAGCGGACACAAGGCAGCTTGGTCTTGATGACTAGAAGCAGTGCACCCAGGACCGTCAACGAGGGAAGGAAGCTTTAGCTCTGATTCAGACCTTGCGTGGGTCGCCAGCCCGATAAGTAAGTAAGTTGGCATTGACATGATTGATCGAATGTGGGAAGGAAGAAGAATACAAATGCTTCAGGAAGGATACATAATACATGACAAAGGGTCACCCGTGGTGGATGAAGTCGAAGACTCTTTCAATCAATTGGTCCTTGCAGCAGTGAATACCCGCGTGTGAGGTGACACACAGGTGCAGAGGGACATCAACTTACTGGGTATGTGTAAGCAGAATTCGGAGGTGGCCCAGGTCGACTTTGGACGTAGAACAAACTTCATGGATACCAGACCTCTTATTTTCTTTGCCCAGCGTTGACGTCATGCAAGTCTAAGCTCTTGAGAGCTTGATTTTTCAACGACTTGGAAAGATTTATTGGATCACGCGGCTCACTGATGATGGCATGAAAGAGTGGGGTACCCGCAGCAAATTAACTCGACTCCATATCAGTTCCGGTTAGTTCAAGGTATAGCAGATCTAAGTGCATCATTCTTGACAAACTGTGTTTACTAACCTTCCTGAAAGCAGAACTAACTATCCGGAATTGTGGGACAATACAACAGAGAACGCCCGGGTTTAAGGTGGAGTACAGAAATCGATAAGAACCTCAACCGACTTCTTGTGAGCAACTGGGGGTAAGTCGAAGAGTTTTGTTCGTTGAGGTCCAACCCGGAATTTTGCGGCACACAAAGAAAAAGAAGAGCACATCGTGAGAGGAAGATGACCCTGATTCTACCGAACTAACTCCAAGGTAGACACTAAACGTCAGAACAAATGAATCACTCAGACTAAACATATTTTTTGTGAAAAAATTTTAAAGCAAACAAAAGAGCTCTCAACTTAAGAGTTCAAGAATGACAGACTCCTTTCTCTGTTCTCATCCAGTTCACAAAGGGCAATCCTTAGCTTCCATTGATCTGCATAATTACTTCTTACCGACTCTCGTTCATTTTCTGACTGCCTCCCAGACCCCGGCAAATCCCTCCTCATTCATTTCAATTAATTTCCATTGAAAATAAAACTGAATAACGAATTTTTTAGTAAACTGCACCTTGCTCACCCATTGAGCAAGCACACTGTTCCAATTTTCCATCTCTCCACCAGCAGCAGAAGCAGCAGCTAACAGTTCCAGCATCTTGCCAACGTCAACGCCAACGGCAAACGCCCAAAGAATGTTATAAAGTTGAAGAACTGAGAAAAGAATTCCATTCCATGCCACAGCGTCGTCGCTCCGCCCCTCGCCCGCATTGCCACCAGCACGAGCAGAAGGAGCAGGATTCTGCATACATTCTCAGCAAAACAAAAGCCAGGGCACTTGCCCGACGCCCGGGAACGATGAGGCAGGAAATTATCAGAGACAAATTACAGAAGTTTCAGTATTCATAAAGAATTGCCAAAGTTACTCCTCGCTCGACGCTCGCCTAGCTCGCTCTGTCTCTCCAGGATACCGGTCTGTGCACATAATGTTGGCAACAACTTTTGACTCCGACCGAGGAGCGAACGCGGCACGGGCGCGGAGCCCGGCGAAAGGGTTTTGCACAGAAAATCCTCTCGCACTCTACCTCTCTCTGGATGAATGCCATAAATTTAATTAAATTACATCTGCAGATGCTGAACTTGTTCACCGGATACCACCACCACCCGGTGCTGGCATAGATACATATTGTATCTCGCATTATATTCATTGGTCGTCGTCCTGGTTTTGGGGGCTGCCTCGGTTGCTGTGGTTCGTCCCTGCATAAGCCGAGCCATGGTCCTTAGCGCATGCATGTTTCCATTGTAAACATTTTCAATGACCATGGCTCTGTTTTAAGCGCCAAACTGAACGGAACACCCACCGGTTGGGTGGCAGGGGCTAGTGCAACTCGCACAGTCCTCACATGCTATTGTGTTGTTTTCCACTTGATCGGGGTTGGGTAGTGTTTTTGACCCGTGAGCTGGTTATTTACTCAATTCACGGGGTGTGGGTGGTGGCTACACGTACGCAGTCCATGTGCCAGGGAATGAGGGCACTTAATAATCTGCTATTGTGTTCTGTCGAAAGTACGCATGGCGACGGCGTTACCCGGTCTTGACAGCGAACAATGCCAATGAATACAATAACGAAGCGGCCGACGGGTGGTGGGCAGGGGGGACGCCCGACACAGAGGCGAGATTTTCACGATTATCCTGTGGTGGAGGCAATTAGTCGTGAATGAATACCGAATAAACCTGAAGAGGCTTACCCCCTCGTACATGTGCAGTTGGCGTGCTTAGTTGATAAGCTCTTGAAGTGGGGGCACAGTATCGTCTGCTGCGCATGTTAATCCTCGTCCTTTGTAACAATCTCTGACCGCCAAGGCGGCATCTACATGCCTGCCGTCACACTGAAGGATTCGCGGAAAATTTATTCCAAAAATCTGATTTCCACTCAAGAGACTACAAAATAACCTCTCTCGCTGGATCGTTAGCATGAATACCCCATGTCCTCGCCAGAGATACACGCTGTACAGAGGAAGAAAGAAAGGACGAAGGAGGAGAAGGAAAAAAAAATTGAATTTGATTACAAGGATATCCACTTCATTTTTAATTTTTGTTGCTGTCAGAGCCCGCTTCATAACCTCATAAGGACATCAACGTAGTAGCACATAGCACAAAAATCTTGTTTTGACACTTTTTCGCTTCAAGGATTCTTCTCAATTGCCACCAATCATGGTAATGACGAACACATCACAATGGTTATTCGATTCGATTATCAATTGTGGCGGGGGGAGTGCTACACAAAATTGTTTCCCTCTCTCCCACACTAACACACATCCATGCACACATTGTCATCTGGCATCCTTTAGCATTCTGGTAAGCATGTGTCCTTTTTCGAAACGAGGAGACATAATTTGAAAGTGAAATTAATCAAGCGGTTAACCGCTGAATGGAAGAAGGTATTCCAATTACTGATTATTTAATTCGTCCTTGCATACAACGGGAACGCAAAGAGCCACACGCAAAAGGTATATCTGCCACTCGTCTTTGTGATGGAAGAATCCTTTTCGAGATCATCTCCCTTGTCGATTGATATCACGGCTCTCCACGGCCAGGGAGCATATTTATTTATTTTTCTGATAAATCAACCTCCCAGGACCCGGAGGCATGAGAAATTCCGAGTCCTAGTGCTCTCGTTTGAGGTCGCCTCAAGTGGATGTGGACGAGAACGTCGACGACGGAATAATAGGCCGCTCAAGAAATACAATTTGCCCAGTAGCAATTGAAGAGGACATGTGAGTTTCTTCGTCAATAAAAGTATTATCCTTTTTGTGGCTCAACAGACCACAGGGAGATGATGATATCGAATGATGATGATGATGATTCGGGAGCGATGGCGGAGAGCAACATATTGCACTTGTGGCTGGGATAAGTTTTCCACTTGAGCGAGTCGCCTGCGAAGCGTTTTCGAGATGATTCCTCTGATCGTTGGTTTGGTGTGCGTGCGTTGGTGTGTCCTCGGAGGTATGATGTCCTTTTTGGCAATGGAAACGATGATTGCAAACAATTAAAAATTGATTCGATTGTATTCTAGTGGATCATTGCATTCAATTGGGACGGGGTTCGCACATCATGGGTGGCAGGGCTCGGTATCTGCGGGTTTTCCCTTTGTTTGGGATTGTGTTGTATGTAACGTTACCGGGGTGTTGGTGTGCAATAATTGGTGCGGATTTTAACTGAGATTGTGATCTTGAACTGGAAAAATTTCGATTCAATGTGAAGATGATTTGGGTGTAATTTTACGGTCATTATCACGCCCAAGGGGTTTGGAATTTGTTTCCACGAGAGAATTAGCGTGAATTCAGAATCTAAGACTGGGAAAAAATACAATCAAGAAATGAAAACAACTGCATTTCTCTTTTGACTTTGTCCCCCTAAACACAAGAAAGGATGATAGAAGACAATTCCGTCCAGTCGACATTGAAGATGTCAAGATTATGGGGCCAAAGTCGAATAAAGCTTGACTGCAGAACACTTTGCAGCAGCCGGAGATGAGATAGTACGAGCTCATGCATCCACTTATGTGTCAGCGATTTACAAGAAAGGAGGCTTCTTTGACAGTGTCACTTATCGACGGATAAATCGCCATGGGCCGGTACGTCTCACTTGAACCTACGGAACTTGAACTACTGTGTCTAGGTTAGGTAGGCGGGCTGCTAGTACATTCACTAGCACACTTAGACCATGTTGGTGAATTGTGATATCCACAGTCAGACTACTACCACTGATCGACCACTCCAGTTATAGTGCCGTTAATTTGATCCCAACGGCAAATGGTGACTGGATCAGATTTGAGAACCAGATAAAAGCGTATTAACTTTGCTTTCACTGGGATTCGAACCGGGCACTCCGCTAACCGGGAGCAGGCATTCTACCAACTGCGTCATGAAGTCGTTACCTGCGGTGTCTAAGTGCATTTCCTGGTACGACTCCACGGCAGCTCGAGTTTTATCCTACAGTCCCTTCCTAGAATTAAATTTGGCTTAGCCATGACAGGACGCATTTGGAAATGGCAATCCGACCTCTGCGATACTTCGTGATGCCGTGATTGAACCTCAACCTAGAAGAGCTGAACGTTTACGTTTCAAGCAAGTCAGATATGGTCCTTAATTAAACTCGAGGAAAGCTATTGCATCAGCGACTGAATTGCACTTTGAGTGCATTGGCAACACTTGCTTAGTTTTAACCAACATCAATTTTGACATTTAACTTTCTCTACAACAATGTCTGCAAACCTTTTTTTGACATGTGAATTTTCTAACCTCGTGGATAACCTTTTTATTCTCACACTTTGAATTCTGCTTTCTGCCTAAGAGGTTATCCGATATTTCTTTTATACACTGAATTAAAATTAGATTAAACCTTAGTCATTGTCTTTTAATTCGTAAGTCAGAACTTCAGAACAGAAAAAATTCAAAATTACTCCAATGCTCGGTCCATTAATAAAAAATTAAAACAAATCGAATTCTCTCCTGTTAGTAGTTAGTAGATCCGAATGAGTTAGAAGGCATTCGAATGATTGATATTAGAATCGAGACTTTCTCGAGATGTTGTATTAATCGAATCACGAGAATTATAATTCGAATGCGCCTATCACTAATACTAACCACCAGCCAACCATACAGAACATTATTATTTGTATTCGAGGAAGAATTATGGAAAAATTAAAGCATGAACTTTACTGTTTCGGAAGGTAGTGCAATATTCATCTTAAAGTGCCACACTGCCATTTCAATGTATATGTGCTTTAATGGTATGATCGTGCCATATCTGCAACATTAGCAGTGAGTGAACGGGTCCGACATTTTTGAAACTGACTGATTTTAAATTAGTGACGACTAAAAATTTGTTCTGTATTGTGTGTTTTTCGCTGATTCTATTAATTTTTTATAATCAAACTCGATAATCTCCAACTTCGTTATAATCTTTATTTGAACTCAATGGGTCGACGGTTGATCTTTGAGTGGTTTTAAAGAATTACATGATATGTCAACGACATGTATCTAATAACAAAACAGCAGTGAGTTTAGAATCAATATAAATTAAGTATATATGATTGAACTACAATATGAATTTCTTTTACACCATTTTTGGTAATAACAAACACTGTGCTTCCACTCAAATGAAATTCGTGGACAAAAAATGCGTTTCCAAACAAAAAATATAATTTCGAGAAACTTAAGAACGTGACTTTGGCATTTGCACGTTCCCCCGCCCTACAGACCCCTTTAAGTCTCAGATCATCTCAGAGAAATATCAAAACCCAGTCTCTGCACAGACCACAGCTAAACCAGTTCATTACCTGTCAAAGCTCTTTCGCACAGAATCCCCTCTCATAAATTCACAAAAGTTATACACTACTTTCGGCTGCATTAACATCTTTATCTTTTTCAATCGGCACAAAAGCGGCCGCCCTCCTGGCACAAAGTCCCCCCCTCGGTGTTGGTCAAAGGAGATGAATATGTTTTCCCATGCACACACAACTGACTCCTGACTCCCGGGAGGACCGGCAAACGAAATGCACGGTACGGTGATTAAAAAAGCAAGTGCATGTTCTCTCTTATATTAATTTTTTTTTTTTTGCAAAAAATGCGCCGTGCTACCTCACAAAGGATATTATTTTTACCGAAAGCAAAAACACTTAAAAGTCCTTTTTGCAAAAATCTTTTATTTCACCTCTTTGATGCTTTGTTTCTCTATGTATGTCAATCTGTTTGTACAGTAAATAAGTGCTAAAGTGTTGAGTGAGAGAAGTTTTGTTTTCGTTCCTCATTTCTTCTTTTCCTAATTACAAGTCGCTCCTCGGGACACGCAGTTTTGGCTGCTGCTCAAAAACTACACACGATTTTATTTTCATTCTCATCATTTTTTTTTTCTCTTGCTGGTGAATTTCTAATTAAATTGTTGAAATTTCTTGGCGGTTTCTTCGCGGTTGAACCGCAACTTTCTTTCCATCCAACCATCTGGCGGCGGAGACCGAAAATTCCACGGCAACCAGATGGAATTCCAAAGCCGCGCTGCGCCTCGTCTTGCCGGGGTTCAGTGAGGCGTTGAAATTCAAATGAAGTTATCCTGTTTATCCTGACAAGGGGTTCAGCTTATGAGAGAGAGATATTTTAATAGTCTGTCCTCGTGGCGGGCGGTGGGAGGCGATGATGAGTGTAAATTTGCACTAATTATGCATATTAATTGAGTCTAATGTCACTTTAATTAAATTGGAAATTATTTTATGCGATTTTATGATGAGCACGATTTTAATTAATCACACTTTTAACAGGTGGAAGGTGCTTTCAGTGCGTTCTGTGAATCGAAAAGTTCTTCAATTTGATGAGGACAACGTTCGCATGTTGAGTCTGGATATCATTAATTCATGCCATCAGACACAGATAAATATTCTGATGTTCTGCAGATGTCTCTATATCACTGGTGCATGTATAAAAGGGACAGCTCAGGCCTGAAGCAGATTTTTAGCTTGGAACCTGTATTTTCCATCAATATTACATCGTGCATAATCTAAGCTCGGCAATCAGAGTGGCGAGCACTGGATACATAATTTAAGTTTTTGTGGTTTTTTATCTATAAAATTGTTTCCTTACGACGGATTTGATTGAAATGTTCAGATTCCGTCGGACTGGAACATGTTGTTTTTTACTCTTTTATAGTCTTCGGCAATACAGTTTTTATTTTCTTTGCATTTAGTTTTTCTTCTTTGATAGGGCCTATATTGTATTGATATAATGTTTTTTCTTATTTTTAATAGCGGACACCAGCCCATTTCTATCCAGGCTTCTTGTAAAGAAAGAAAGCTTTTGGTGTTGTGGAATCCGCTTTTGCCATACCGATTTCAATAGGGTGAGGATAAACAGTTTTGGGCACTCACCTTTATTACGCACGATCTCAATTGTTCTCCCTATTTGTACCATAAATTTAAAAAAAATAATGTGGCATAAGCCCCATTTCTGTGCCTTTTCGCATGATTAATGACTTTTTTTGGGGAAAGTAAAACTACGTATAGTGGGTCGCCGTGGCGTAGTGGGTTAGTGCGTTGTCTACTACGCAGAGGGTGCCAGGTTCGATACCCGAATTTACCACCTTTCATATTTCACGGCTCCACCTCTTTCGAGTCACTGACAATGCTCAAAGAGTATATCCTGTCTAGAAAAAGCTTCTCAACTTCGCCGTTCGGAGTCGGCATTGAACTGTAGGTCCCTTCCACGCGTGAGAGAACAGTAGCACGCACAACACGAGTAGTTGCTGAGAAGCTAGGCTCTGTACGAGCTGTAGTGCAACCCATATTATTATTAAATAAAATTACGTATATTTTTTTTTTTAATTTAAATTTTAAAAATTTAGAAATAGAAATCTAATTTTTCGACTAGAACTGCTAGCGCTAAGTATGATGCTAAGATCATAATGACGAAATTTATCATAAAGCATGATACGCCAAGCTTAGCCTTAAGGGTGAATGTACAAAAAAAGAAAGGAAAAATGAAAGCGTGCATAACTGGATACATGGGATCCTCATGGCTTTTTTCTATTTCATATCATTTATTTTCGATACCTCTTTCTTTTCGTAACAAAACAATAAAACGAACCTGAATCAAATCCGTCTAAAGGAAACTTGGTGAAAAACCATAGAAACTTAAATGATATATCCAGTTTTGCTCGCCACTGTACATCTTAGAGGAGTTCCTTTGAAAAAGGTGGAGATGTTTAAGTCGATTGTTGGTCACGTGATACGAAAATGCTTCATCATCAAGACTTCCGAGGTGTGTCTTGATTGTGACTCCTCAGCATAATGGGACCACTTGGAAGACCCATGTTGAGGTGGTTAGATCACGTCCAAGAATTTGCCTGGTTTGCTACTAAGCATAACGCCTGATGTATTAGAGTAGATAGCGAAGATCGTAGTGTATCATTACCGGATAACCGATTTTGTGTTGGACTCTACCAATAGCATGGGCCATTTGTAGGATTTCATTCTCCAAACTCACGCACATACTATCTTAAACTTCAAATCTACACTTATTGATCACTCTCCCCGTGGGACTGTAATTATATATAACTTCGGACGGGCTTTGCAGGTAATTATTAGGGTTCGGATTTTCATGCACTAAGAATCCGTAAATACACGCTTACAAATACAAAATCAAATCAAATCAAATCATGTTTATTTCGTTCATAAGTTTACAAAGCGAGCCACCGCACAGTTTACAATTCAGAGATTTGATATACAGTAATGTCATATTATATCTTTCTACTGTAATACATCTAAAAAACAAAACAAGTGTCATTTTACATAATTATTTTAAGCAAAGGGAAAGAACAACAAAAACCCTTTATTTAAGGAAGAAAAAAAAAATAAAAAAAAAATTAATAAATAAATAAATAAATAAATAAGTAAATAAATAAATAAATAAATAAATAAATAAATAAGTAAATAAATAAATAAATAAATAAATAAATAAATAAATAAGTACTTAAGATGTTTATAAAAAAGAAACATCAGTCTTGTCGGTTATAGTTATTATTAAGCTCACTACCTAGTGGGTTATCAGATAAATCGCATCTGCCCATAAGTCTTTCGGTAAGTGCATGTATCCTAACAGAGATCAATTCAACACCAGCTTTAGAGTGTAAATCGCGGGTAGAGTGATGCCAAGAAAGGTTGAGCATGATTTTGAGTATCTTGTTTTGTTGTATTTGTAATCTTTTTATGTGACATTTAGCACAATCACCCAACACTTGACAGCCGTACAACAATATTGCCTGAAAAATAACCTTATATAAGAGTATTTTATTTTTATTGGATAGTAAGGATTTTCTGTTTATTAATGGATACAACATTTTAATTGCAGTGCCCGTTTTATGGAGAGTCTTTGTTATGTGTTCATTAAAAGTAAGTCTTTTATCTAAATATACGCCCAAGTACTTCACCGATGTCTGCCATGGTATGTGTTGCCCGTTTACTGTTAACTGGTCGGATGGAAGATAACAAAACTTCCTTTTTCTTGTGAAAAAGATAGCTTTTGTCTTATCCTCATTAACTTTAATTTTCCATTTGTTGAGGTATGGTATAGTTATACCCGCTACTATTGTCTCAATATTGAGACCAAACTTATGCGACGAAAAAATCGCAGAGTCATCAGCGTACAGGGCGAAATCACATTCCGGTAAATGGGGAAAATCCGATAAGAACATGTTAAACAAGATCGGGACAAGAACTGATCCTTGAGGAACACCTGCATCTATATTACACAAACATGAATGACTATTATTGACATGAACCTTATATCTTCGATCTGACAAAAAACTCTGAACAACTTTACAAATATACATTGGGAAATGGAATCTTATCATTTTATATAAAAGGTCATTGTGCCACACAGTATCGAATGCTTTTTCAATATCCAGTATTAATAAACCGGTTGATTTTCCCATATCACGATTCCTTTTAATACAGTTGCAGATTCTTAGAATTTGGTGGTTCGTACTATGAAAGCGCCTAAAGCCAAATTGTTCATTGGGAAGTATATTTTGGGCATCGATGATTTTCACTAATTTATCCTTAATTACTTTTTCATAAATTTTACTTATGCTACTCAATAGACTTATAGGCCTATAGCTTGTTGGTTCATTCGGAGGTTTCCCTGCTTTTAGAACAGGTATTATTTTTGCTTCTTTCCAAGCAGTTGGAAAATATTGAATTTTTAAGCAAGCATTTATTATAAATGCTAAAAACTTAGTACCAACCTTAGGTAGGTTCTTCAAGTAAATATTACGAATTCTATCGAGCCCCCAGTTTTCCTTACATTGAGGCTAGCTGTGATGTGTTCTATCTCAGTCTCAGTGATGAACGCATTTTCTGGTGTTGTGGCTATTGAGGCATTAAGGTCTTGCAACGCGTTTTGTACATATGCATTCGAACTAGTGTCCCCAAGATGTAGGGAAACGCAATGATTTTGAGCAAAACTCTGGCCGAAAATATTGGCTTTGTCTAGATCAGTGTGATATGTTTCACCCATGTTTGTAAGACTAGGAATATTTATATTTTTGTTTTTCGTGAATTTCACAATATTCCAGAAAGGCTTAGAAGATTTGTCCAGAGAACTGATCTTCCTATTAAACTCTTCGTGACGGAATATATATACTATATATATATACAATATATATATAGATATATATATATATATACAAAATATGCATTTAAAATAAGCACTAAAAATTCATTTACCTTAACTTCGGTTCGATATAATAACAGACTTTCTTCATTCTTAAAAAATAAATTAAATTTGTATCTTTTATTGTTTAATAAAATAAAAACTTACAACGAAATTAACATTTAATACAAAAATAAAAAACAAAAAAATCACAGCTAACTTAAGCATAGACATCTTCATTTGTTTAATTAAAATAAGTACAGTGCGACCTCAATAAAAGCAACTAATAGAAATTTGGGCAGTTGTTTTTACTGAGTTTGTTGCAATAATCGAGTCCAAAAATGGAAGGTGCCGAAAATGAGACAAAAAGTTAAACTCCTCCAAAATAGTAAAAAAACGTGTCTTGCACTGGTAAACAGATCAAAACTAATTTTTTAATTCATATTAAAAGTAAAAAAATTAACGTTTTACCTGAATTTAAAAAATTGAGAAATTGTTGATTGTGTCTTTTTAGACCCTGAATTCTTTTCCACAGCTGACTCTCGTACAGCTGACTTCATGCATTGCATTCATGCATGCATTAGCCAAGAGACATACGGCGTGTCTCAAATTAAATGCTTTTATTTTAGTCTCCAAATCTAACCCTTGACTAGCGACCAAATGTGCCAATAGACTCTTTTTGTAATTCAGTTTAGTCAAGTTGATCACATTTTCATCCATTGGTTGGAGAATAGCGTTGCAATGTGCTAGTAAACACATGGTGACTATCATTCCATCATCACTTTTCAGCTCGCCGTCCTTTGGATGACAAGTTGCGTTGTCCAACAGTAACAGAGTCCTCTTCTGAAGATTCCTAGACCCAAGAACCTGTCTTACCTAAATGAAGAAACAAATGTGTAAATAAAAAAGAAATGGTTATAAAAGTCGATCAACTTTATTAAACATGTTACCTCTGGTACAAACGTTGAGTGCAATCATACTTCAAACAACGAGAATGTCATCCGCGCATTTTTATTGCCCTTATAAATGACGGGTTTATTGTCAAAATTTTTAAATGCTCTAGGATTTAGAGCTTTCCCGATGACGAATAATTTTATTTTGTGAATCTCAGATGCGTTCGTACAAGCAAGAAACGTTATTCTCTCTTTGCTTGTCTTCCGACCAGGAGCGGTTGCTTCTTTAAAGCTTACAAGCGTTTTATTTGGCACAAGCTTAAAAAATAAGCCTGACTCGTCCGCGTTGTAAATTTTATTTGGTGGCAGACCGAGCTCTTTAATTGTATTTTTGAACTGAACCAAAAACGGTTCAACGAGTTGCGGCTTATTTGATAAATTGGTAAAGAATTTTCGTTGCAATTTAGTATAGATATGGCTTTCTTCATTCAATCCGTACCAAACGGATGTGGAATGCGTTACTTACTATTGTTTAAAACCAATGTGTATCGATGTATCTCCAATCTCTCCTCTCCTATTTTCTCAAAACTCGCACTTTTTCGAACATTCAAACTGTATTCAAAATCCCTTGAATGCATGCAAATTACTATATGTAATATAATTCTGTAATTTGTACTGTTGATTTTATTTTTTTGTGATTTGTGTCACTTTCAATGTAAAAATCCAACTTAAAAGTTTATGATTCACTAATTCTTCGTCTTAGTTTAAGTTATACTCAACCGGCTTTACGATCGAATTTTCAAAATATTGAAACTAGTAAGTCCATTTTAACTTGTTAAGTGGAACTTAAATCCTTCTTTCATATTATTCTTAATAACTTTTGATATATTTTAGTCCTACAAGCCAATCTCTTTTAAACGAACTTGTAAAAATTATACATTTTATTCCACAATAAATAAATATTAACAAGATCTCAAGCAAAACCATCACGCAACTGATCGTTTGTTTTAATCATACTCGACAGATCTAGGTTCAGTTTCCATCAGACATAATTTGAATACCCACACTAAATCTTGTCCATCATTGCAAATGACAGTGAGTCGCTCCTTAAGTCAGAAGCAAACATTGTTTCATTTGGAATCGGAACCTGTTCAAATGAAAACATTAGACCACACGGCCAATCAAACAAAAACCCGACATATGCCACCATCAGACATAAGCGCACTCAAAAGGAATTATCTTCAAAAATACATAATTGCTTAATATTCCTTCCTCCTTAAGCCTTTTTAAATTCAATTCTATGAAGACTCCTCCGTTGAATTGCACCCCACTGCAGTGGAAGTTAAATGACAAATTTGTTACTTTACCAAATGACGCGCACGTGCTTAAAACCAGAAAACCAGATAGTCACTCAGATAGAATTCGTGAAACCTCATCCTACGCCCATCCGCTCTCGGTTAATCCCGAGCGAAGAAGATTACTGTCACCAAAACATATTCGCCGCACAAAGCATCACACCCCTTTTTGTAACCAACAGACACGATTGAAATGATAAATCGACGAACGAGACAAAAGGGAACAAACAAAAAAGTTGCACACATTATTAAAAACTTCCAACAGTCACAAAGGACTCTATTCCTTCGCCTCCACGCTAAATGCGAAACAATTGACCGGCTCATCGCCCCCTCGAGCCACGGACAAGGACATGTGCCATAAATAATTTCAATAAATTAAATACATCCCAGCATCAGCAGGAGAGAAACTTTCACCCCCTGCCATTCGCCTAAGATACAGTGTGTACTCGGGCAGATACACTTCAAAAAAAAAAAACGAAAACGAAATAGAATCACTCGTTCAAACGAAATTCGTGTGACCATTGTCGTAATAATGAAATTAAATTAATTTCTCTATTATGCACTCACACAGGGACACACACAGTGGTTGTTTGGAAATTTATTAAAATCCCAAATACTTGTGCGGATGTATCCTTGCGGAGTTCATCACTCGACGTCGACGACGACAAAGAGCCGAGCCGAGAGATCGAGTTCATTGCGTTTGGGATGTTTATTAATTCGATTCAATGGCATTTTCATTCTTCGTCTTCACTTCGTTCACCTTCACCCCTGTGCAGAAGGGCGCTGCCGCTGGCCTCACCCTCGCGCCAAAGGATTCCTCTCAACTCTGTTTACATCGCTTTGTTTTCGGTTGGTTACAAATACCAACGTTCCGGGTCATGGATATACAGTGCAGATACATCTTTCGGATAAGTCGTTGTTGATCAACATCATCATCTGCTCTCTGCTCGGGGGAAAGCAACCGCCCCTTGCAAGGGGTGTGAAGTAGTCGGTTATATTGCTTTCATCAGGGAACATGATGCTAATCCGTTTTTAATATCATCGAAGCTCTGGAAAATGTCGGCGGGGATGATGTTGTGCCGCCAATTGGTTTTTCTTGTGCGGTGTGACAAGAGGGGAAGATGGAAAGGGACGAAAAGGATTCTTGAAAAGGATGACTAAGAAATGGGAAGTCATTGAGTGGCGAAGTGTGGGCACATTTCAAAAATATTTTGGAAACTCATTCGTGAGAGTTGACGTTTTGATACCAGAGCAATTGACTTATCTTGGAAGAGAGCTTCTATTTGTGATAAGGGAGAAGTTTTATTTTTAGGAGGCTTACCATATGAACTCGTTTTAAAATGTTGCCTTCTTTTCTTGTACCCACGTGTACAAGCTTCTTCAACTTCCAAGTTTCTGGAATGTTTAGACACAAATGAAGTCTAAAAGCATATACATTATGACACGAAAAGAACACTGTTAATCTTGTTATTAAACATGGACATTGCTCTTAAAATTGGACATTGCTCTTAAAAACATTAGAAAGTTGGGGATTTCCTGTACCCACTATCCAATATCATCGGGTGCCTGGTGACTTACCCCGTTATTGTCCGTATTTTCCCGGGAAATTGATTAGATACCTATCGGATTTCGAGGGGACGAATTAAATTTAGCTAGCTCTGAAATTGTTTAATTGGATGCTTGCAAAATTGATATTTTTAACGTGATTTTAAAATTCCCCATGAACTTGTGCTCTTGCTAAACCAAACAGTTGAGCAGTTGGGAGGGTCGCTTATTGGCTAAATCGACTTGCGAGAGAACATTTTCTCCAAATTCTGTCTCCAAATTTTTAGAGAATCGGTTTTATAGATTATCATAACTTATGAGGGGGACATCACGGCATGAGTATAGACCTCAGAGATGATTCAGAGATTGTGCAATTTGTCAATTTGTTGGTCAATTTGAACAAACCAAAATTCTTTCGCACCCGAATTTGCTCCTGAACTATTACTAGTATTGTCTTCAGTTATTTTATCTTCTTGTCTTTTGATCTTCTATCTCCAAAAACCCAAAGGAATATGAAAAAGGAATGACAGAAAATGTACAAGATGAATATATGTGCATGACGTTATAAGTAATGTGAGAGAATTGTAATAGCTTGGGAATTGTTACCAACAAATCTGGTCCAGTCACCATTTGCCGCTGGGATCAAATTAGTGGCACTGTCACTCGAGTAGTCAATCAGTGGTAGTAGTCAGACTAGAGGTATCACAATGGACCCAATATGGTCTAAGTGTGCTGGTGAATGCACTAGCAGCCCGGCTAACTAACCTAACCTAACCAACAACTCTGACACGGAGCGCAGTAAATGTAATCAACCAATCATGTAAATTAAATATCAAGAAACAAAAGGCGCTATATTCTACAAGTCATTCCAACTGCTAGGTTGTGAAGATCACATCGACATCGTAGCGGGTTTCCAACATGCCGCTTAAAAAGCTTTATCTGCGATTGAAAATAGGCTTTTGTTAAGGTGAAAAAGGAAAAGACGAAGTATGCACTTCACGCATGATCTGGAACAAAACAATAAGATCGACAGATACCATTGAGGTACAGTGAAACTTCTCTATAGCGGACAGCAGCGGGACCATCATGATTGTCAATTATTAAAGGTGTCCGTTCTGAAGGGCTTGAAATACACGAATGCCGTAATGCGGGTCAATGACGAATTGTCCATAAGGAGAGGTGTTCCTTAGAGATGGGTGTCCGTAAAGAGAACTTTCACTGTAGTGAGGTACGCATACGCTCTACATGGCCTAGCCAACTTAGGCGTTGGATTCGAAGACGCCTGACTAGACTCATGTCGCTGTTCAGCCCGTATAGTTCGTGGTTGAATCTTCTCATCCAGAAACCATCAACGCAAACAGGACCAAAAATCGCACGCAGAGCTTATCTCTCGAAGAGACCAAGAACTTCCTCATCCGCTCTTGAGATTGTTCATGCATCCGCGTTGTACAGCAGGACTGGGATGGTCAAGGTCTTGTATAAAGTCAGCTTAGTCCTAACCTAACCTAACCTAACCTAACCTAACCTAAAATCAGCTTGGTCCTTCGAGATATGGCTCTGCTACTCAATTGCCTCTTGAGCCCATAGAAACAGTGGTTGGCAGCGAGTTACTCTGCGTTTGATCTCGGTACTGATGTTGTTCGTACTATTTACTCCGGAGCCGAGGTAGACGAAGTCCTTGACTACCTCGAGGTTATAGCAGCCCATTGCAACGTTCTGTCCAAGACGGCGATGTTGTGTGTCCTTTCCTGATGACAGCATATACTTCGTTTTGCACTCATTCACCGCTAGACCCATTTTAACCGCTTCCGCCTCAATGCCAGCAAACGCCTCGGCTCGCTGTGTTCTGCCAATCACGTCAATGTATGCTAACAGTTGTAGGGAAGATCGTGCCTCTAGTGTTGGCAGGTGAGTCTTGCACGATCTTTTCCAGGATGATGTAAGGAAGTCACATGACAGCGCGTCGCCTTGTCTAAAACCTTTTTTGACATTGAAGGTCTCGGTGAGTTCGTTATTAACCTTAATGGAGCAGCGAAAATTCTTCATCGGCATCCTGCACAACCTGGCGAGCTTGGCAGGAATGTCAAAAATAGACCAGGCCTTGTACAGCACGCTGTCATATGGGGCATTTCGTGTCTTTTCCAGGATCTGCCGGAGTGTGAAAATATTTTCGATGGTGGACTTCCCTGGCCTGACGCCGCACTGATATGTACCTGTCAGGTTATTTATAAACGGCTTCAGGCGAGTACACAAACGGCAGAGAAGATCTTGTATGCGATGTTCAGGAGACTTATCCCCCTATAGTTGGTGCAGTCAAGTCAAGTCTCCATTCTTATTGGCCCCTTCCAAAGGAAAATTCTAATTCGGGTAAATGGTCCCCTCTACAAAGAAGGTAAATGGAGGAGAAGACGTAAACGAGCTACCAAGATGTGGATGTAGTCTGAAAGACTCATCACCATCCAGCGAATCCAGCGCCAATGCTCCAGTTGAAGATCTTCCAATCCGGGCCTGCTGGTTCGAGAAGGAGAGCAATACCGAACTTCCGGTATAATGACCAACTGATCGCGAAAGCAAGACAGCGTGGTCTTGATGACTGGAAACAGCGTACCCAGCAACGATGGTTTTTGCTCAGGCTCAGTCCATGGGGTGCAGACCTAAGAAGTAAGTTACAAGCATTTTGTAGCTCTGGGGATTCTAGGTTCAACGCTGAATTTAACGAGACCCTCCCCCCATTCGGGATTTCAAATTTTCACGATTTTCAATCTGCTGGTAAATAAACATAAATTATTTCTTAGGCTGGTAAAAAAGAAAGAAAAAATACTTATTTTTTTTGTTTTTGTGATCAAACAAAAGCCCTTCTTATCGGCGGCGCATATGATTTCCGCTCACTGGAACATCTGAAACCAAAAATTCCAAAGGGATTAGAAAGAGTATATGTTTGGCTCTGGTATGAACTAGGGTTATTAATTTCGCACACAAATTAACAAATCGGTTGTCTTTTGAATTATTTTTTTTCTTAAAATCGCATTTTTCCCAGCCACAAATCAAGTTAAGAAGCAAAGAAGATCTTCACCAATTTTATTTATCCTAGTTGTATAGAATAACGCATTAAAATGTAGAACCGTTTGGATTAATAGTTTTTGAATAACCTCATGCGCCAGTCTTAAAAACCCAGTTTCGAGAACGAAACGCGAGAAAAACGCGTTTAAAGTTTTGAGAAGCAAATCCTTGGGTATAAAACCTGCCCACGTTCAACCATAAATCGGCTATATCTCCAAGAACTTGTGAAATTTTCATTTGAAATTTTAACAGGCTCGAATTAAATGAAGAAAAAAATCGATTTCTTGAAACCGAGAATACGGGAGGTCCCCTTTACAACTTTCATTATTCACAGCTCTACCTCTCTCGAGTCATTGCAAATGCTCAAAGATTCTTAAACTTTGATGCTCGGAGTCGGCATACAACTGTAGGCCCCATCCACTCCTGAACGAAGA
The DNA here is from genome assembly GCA_964034865.1 of Eristalis intricaria. Taxonomy (NCBI): domain Eukaryota; kingdom Metazoa; phylum Arthropoda; class Insecta; order Diptera; family Syrphidae; genus Eristalis; species Eristalis intricaria. The sequence goes on along the minus strand of OZ035873.1, from coordinate 155,241,168 downwards.
ATAGTTGGGCCCTTATCAACCTCAGTTTGGAGGTCCACCCGTATTATTATTATCATTTTGCACAAATGTTGGGAACTACCGGCTAGGTAAGGAAAATTGATCACTCAGTAAATTCCCTAAAGAAAAATGATCCCAGCGCAGATACCGTTGGTATGATTGACTAGGTAGTGGTTTGAATAAATAGTTTCAAGGCGGACGCTAGCATTCAAGGATATAGCGCTTCAATCGATCAAAACGAATAAATCCGAGAACTCAATCAGAAGGTGTGACGACTAGTACAAATGCAGAAAATGGATATAGGACACATTCTAAGGCAAATATTATAACACTTTATCCTCTTATTCGGGCGTTGTCAATTAGCGAAATCATAACGTAGGAAACTATGACATAATCAACGGCTGAGACTTTGCACCTTACAGCGCATTCACTCATCAAAAATTACGTTCGAACAGCACATTTTCTTCCATCCCACACACAGCCCCTCGAAAAGTGCTCCACTCGAAGGAATATTTTTCAATTGCAATCTATCGATGGAATGCGACCGAAAAACGACGACCAAAAAAAAAAGTATGCAAATATCTTTCCTCACAAAAGAGTGACAATCCGCGGTCCAGAAAAAAGGTCGATCCCAAAACGAGCTCCCGTCGCATAACCACCACCCACCAAAACCCACCGCCACCCACGACCACCACTAGCAGGATACGGATATTATAATATTATATTAAGGGTTGTGTACATCCTGTATTGAAATCACCACTCTCATTTACTGCCGTTACACTCGCACTTCAACCACCCACCACCAGTCGCAGTTCTCCCCCTCCAACGGGAAGCGGAGTATAATAAAATTTGTTTGGTGTTTGGAATGTCACCCGCAGACATTTAGACACTCTTTGGCTTTTCGATTCGCCTCCCTCATCTCACCGCACAGCCAGGGTGATGATGCGCTGACGGGTGCTTTCAAAAAGTGGGTTGATTGGGGTTGATTTGCCTGTGACCTGCTTTAAATGAACACCAGTCCAATTCGCACCCCTCTGGCAAACGGTTTGCACGTCACCACTGTCGCATGTGTCTGGTGCTTTGACCTTTAATTGGTTTGAGGTGGGTTTCTGTTTTGTTTTTTCACTTTTTTTCTGCATCTCTACACAAAATCGAATCCACTAATAGACCATTCGAAACAGATATTGAAACTAAATTGCAAACTGTTGGCAAAAAAAAATGGGAAAAAATGAGCGAAGATGTGGGGAAAAAAACGGTCGTTCTACCCTTTTATTCAAATTTTATTGCTCAGAGGCGTCACATTGGATTCCAGAAAGGAGCATATTTCCGATATTATCTCTTGGTCCTGGCGTGGGCGCAAACGTCTTGTGGGGGGATATACTCGCTCTGGCGAACGAGTTTATTTTTCTTGTTGCGAAATGTTGAACAGTTAACTCGTTTTTATGTCCAAGACATTGGCAGTTGTTTGAGCATAAAATATTTTACTTTATACATTTTTTATAGACCAGTGCTCCTGGCAGGCTGGCTGGTCTCTGAGGGAGGGGAACTGCTGACGCGTGAAGGAATTTCTCGGGCAGTGGTTGCCGGGGGTGGCGGGCAGGCCAGGCAGAAGGAGACAACATTTCCAAGGGCGAAAGTGTGATATTAATAATAGAGATATTATTGTACAACAATAAGATATTTGGGTCCTCATCTGGGGGGCCATGAGATGTTTGCGGCATATTGAGGAATTTTGCACATTTCTTGTGCTGATGTCAAGAACATGTGCCTATTATTGTGCGTATGTGTGCGTGTGTGTGGGAGATGATGTCGAGGCGATATTAAATGAATTCAATAGTCAGCAGCATTGGTATTGGCGCATTAATCAATGTTATCCTTGTTAACAGAATGAATAACAACTTTTGATGGGACGGACGACAATGCGAGATGGGAATCGTGAAGTGGAAACGTATTGTTGTCGTCGTATGGGAATGGTGTGGCTGACGAGGGAATGAAATGATATTCGGGAGATAATAGAGGACGCGTGGCCACTTGTGGGAAAATTAAGATATAGTTAATTTCGACTCTTGTTAGAGTTCGTGGAAATAGCAATTTCACGAAGGTTTTTTTGAATTCCTGTGAGAGACCTCAATTCAGGTGGAAGAAGATCTGGAGACATATGACAAAAGCTTGAAACTAATTAAACAGTCCTGCACTACCCGTGAAAATTCCAATTTCTAGAAAGTAAGCATCCTTTGGGCAAGTAATTATAGCAAATAAATCAATATAGGGTTTTTCAATAAGGATTTGACAATTTATTTTTGAAATGAAAATGATTTGAGATACAAATCTGAAAAATTGGACTCCAGTTCGTTTATATGCCATCCACTGTCCCGTCTCATCATTTCGTTCTTTTAGTGCAATTTTCTATAACTCAGCACATATTTCGACGACTTCTTGTTCAATATTGACTCAGAACTTGGAGCTCATCTAACAACGCCGCCTGCTTGGTGGCACTGCTCAAAGACTTAACGCCCACACCTAGAGGTGTTAAATCACGATCTGGGCGGCCAATCGACAGGACAATTTCTCAGTATAATACGTTCATCGAATTGAGTCTTCAATACGTCGTTGCGAAGTGTTTCTCTAGTGATCTGCATTGACTGTAACTAGATAGTAATTTTCCTAAATGACACCATGCCAAACAATTAATTTTTGTGAACGAATTGGAGTTCCATGAGGCACATGAGGGTTTTCAATTGATCATGTTTAGATTTGGTTATCTTCTTCAAACATATCTGAGAACTAAAGTCGTGATCGAGTAGTTTTAGTCCTTGATTTAACTTGATCTTGTACAGCCGTATACCTTTCACAAAATTGCCATAATGTTGTCTTACGGATGCATTGAGAACGACTTGAAATCGAATGCTTGCGATGGAAGCCGGAAGCACTTCGAACAACCCGTTGTCTCACTAGAATTAGAGCATCCAATAGTGAAAATTTTACTTAAAATTTCATCACTACAATTGCTTGTCTACCTGGACGAGAATTACAAACAAAAATTGGCATTCACGCTCTTTAAGTTGCCGTCACAGACTCGAGATGCTGGTTATTCTGTTGCAAATCATTACGGGATGAATTAGATTTTTTGGAATTTTTAGAAACGAAATAAAAAACCACAGCTGTCACTTTTTTCATTCATCTTATTTTCCTGTCAAATTTGAGCTCGTTGAGTGGGCAAAAGATCATAAACATCGACGTTGAGTGGCCATATACTGATGTTTTGACATCGATGTTCAAGTTCTTAAAATATCCCATAATCCATGTTAAGCAGAAAAAATCGGCCTTCGATATAAGCAAAAGAAAACCTACTGTTGATTGTAGATTTTGAATAATTTTCTGGAATGTCATCATAATAACATAGGCAGTTAGTACAAATATCACTGATCAGTTCTTGGAATTGGTCCATTGAATGTTTCGACTTGAGTCTGATAACAAAATTTGATTTTCCGGGTGTACAGAATGCTTTGAATTTCTTGGGGTTTTTTTTTTGCTTTGCCTAGTTCTTGGTTTTTTATGTGAAGTGTTTGGTAACGAACTAAGAATGTATGGAGTTTCTTACACTATTAGTCGAAGGAAGTCGGAATTTTTTAAATTGATGTTAATGAACATCGATGTTTTGAGTTCGATTATTATTTTTTATCGATGTTCAACCAAAGATGTTGACATTGTCTTCAACAGCGACGTTTTGCCAATGTCGAACATCCCTATTTTATATTGCTAAATAAATTCATTATAAAACTGCTGTAACTGACACAGAACTGGTCGCCGTGGCGTAGTGGGTAAGTGCGTCGACTCCTACGCAGAGGGTGCCAGGTTCGATACCCGAATTTACCACCTTTCATATTGCACGGCACCACCTCTTTCGAGTCACTGACAATGCTCAAAGAGTATTCCTGTCTAGAAAAAGCTTCTCAAATTCGCCGTTCGGAGTCGGCATTAAACTGTAGGTCCCTTCCACTCGTGAAAGAACAATAGCACGCACAACACGAGTGGTTGCTGAGAAGCTAGGCCCAGGTCCTCCTCGGACTGTAGCGCCATCCATATTATTATTATTATTATTATTATTGTAACGCGGCGACCTATCTGCGCAACATCTAAGCTTGCCAGAAGCAAAAGAGGTATTTAACACTTGCAGCTGTTTATTCATCCATGTAGGTTTGGCAAAAGTCATTTGTTTCAAAACTAAAACGGGACCTATCTACAATGATCTTCCTTAGAATGTTTACGATGCTTTTGCATAGAGTCAGAGCTAGATATTTCTCTACGTCTGACAACATTTAACAGTATATTCATTATTCTATTTCCTTGAACCCCTCATCTGTTTGTAAACTGAGTCTATCAGAACTTCCTTCTTCGGAAGTCACAGCAGAATCTGATTGGTTCAATTTAGTTTGTACTTCGTTGCATTATTAACTTACAACTACGAGGTGGCACTAAGAAGCTGACATAGAATTCATTTATTACATTATTACAAGATTTGTGAAAATGAATTCTAAGTCAGACAATTTTAATTTAATAAACTAAAATCATTTCCGTCATCTGCAAATTGCAAATATATTTATTTTAATCGTAACGCAAGCAGTGTCCATACAGTGGCGAACAAAACTGGTCGGATGTTTGTTAAACCTAAGTTCATATTGCTGTTAAACTTGTTAAAATTACTCAATTTGCCTCCGGTTTTCAATTATTAATTCTTTATTTATTACTCTCATCATTGAATAACATAAAATGTCTTTGCTGTGGCACATAAAAACATAAAAAACAGAAAACCAGACATTTCTTAGAAAAAACAAAAAAAGTCAATGCGTCCAGTTTTGCACGCAAGACTCAGCATGCACAGCAGACATTGTCAAGAGCTTATTGCGTTTCTTTCATTATTTCATCATTATAAAGTAATGCGGTGAACAGTTAACATTGTTATGCCCAAAAATTGTGAAATTTTCGTTCAATTAGTGCAAAATAAAGAAAATCACTAAAGATTTGGAAAACCGAATTGTTGTACTACTGCAAAAAAAGGAAATTACACGAAAAATAGCTGAAAAGACTGTCGTTAGAAAGTCACCAGTGATAGCAGTACGAAAAAGAAATAATTTGGAGCCTCCGGGTGATTTTGGAGGGCGACCAAGAATTCTGACGGATAGTGACGCTCGTGAAATGGAACGGTTACTTCGTAAAAGCTCCAAGCTAACACCTAAAGAAGCTACTGTGGCCATTAACAAACCAACAAGCGAATGGACAGCCAGAAGATCATTGAAAAGAATAGGGTCAATCGCGTCTGTAAAGCAGAAAAAACCTGCGATTTCCAAGAAAAACATATCAGCTCGAGTACAGTTTTGTAGAGAACACAAAAACTGGTCTCTTGAAGACTGGAAACGTATTATGAGGTCTGATGAAACGAAGATCAATCGTATATGGTTCCGATATATATGGATGGTAAATCTTATTATTGGCACCGACCCGGTGAGCAGCTTCAGCAACACCAAGTCAAATAAACTATGAAACATAGCGGCGGTAGTATAATGGCGTGGGCATGTTTCACTTGGTGGCACGTCGTTCCTATCCATAAAATAGAAGGAATAATGGAGAAGGAAGACCTAAATATCTTGCAATCATATTTCATATTTCACTGAGTTTGTTGATCAGTGTGCGTATCCAATTGAGGAAATTGTATTCAAAACAAGATGGATACCCCAAGCATACCTCAAAAATAGTGAAAGGGTGGCTTGGAAACCAACCATTTAAAACATTAAAATGGCTTACACAAAGCCCAGATCTCAATCCAATTGAGAATTTGTGGGGAATTGTTTTTTTTTTTTTATTTTTTTTTAAATTCATTTTTATTTCTCAATTCATAACGTAAATTCTTACATACTAGACAAAAATGCTTAAACTAGTTGGACTAACAAAGAATCCATTTTAATTTACTGGCCCTCGGCGGCCTCTCTAAGCTAAACTTAATATTATACTATGTCTTTCGACTTAACCTAACTGCTTGTTTAACGAAATGACAATCAATTTAAATGTACAACTTTATATTAAGAAAAAATGGCAAAAAAAACTTAATAAATGAACTGTTTTATTAAAAAATGTATATACTAACTTACATACTACCTTAAAAATAACTTACACTAACTTAAGCTAAACTACATACATATGCATATGTATATATATGAAGATATATACAAATGCATACCCATATACTAAAATATATACATTGTATACACATGGGTACACACTCGTACACGCATGTGTATACTTATTTTTTTTTATATTTTATCTTAAAATCTACCTTACACTACACTAGACTATGTAGGTCGGCCGTAGGTTGCTGCTACTAGATCTGCATCTAATTCGCTGCAAGACAGTGACCGACTGCTCCCCCACGGAGATCCGCAATACCCTTTCTACCCAGGGTCTAAAGGGTTCGACGAGGGAGTTCCTTCGCTCCCCAGCCACCAGGATTTTCGATGCTGCGTTGCAACATCCCGCATATCCCGCCTTGAGACCGCCATACTGAACCGAAGGAGGCCTTCCTCAGCTCGTTGTGTGACGGAGCGGTCGTGGTAGAGTCGCCCATCCACAGTTGAACGGGCGGTATGAAAGAGGAGCGGTACCGCATTTATGTCTTGTATCAGACCGTTCATGTCAAAATAGAGGAATGCTTCTGGGGGGACAAAGCCATTGTGCCGTACCCTTTCGTGGTATTGGGGATTGGGGTAGTAAGCCCCAGAGATCAGATTATTGACCGAGTTCATCGCTCAAGCAGTACGACCTCGAGTCAACTTCACCAGGAAATTATCCACTCTTATCAGGTTTGCCCTGTTGTATAAGATCTCTTTGGAATAGAATTTTATGTATTGGGACTCTGGAGTTCTATAAAGACGAAGGCAAGCCCTAAGACAAACCCTCTCGAACAACCGAATCTTTTCCATCAAGCTTGCACTCACGTTGAACCACACGGGACAGCCATAGGTGAGCATTGGCCGGATGAGCGCCATGTAGCAGATGACCTTCACCCTCGCATCGAATTGGCTGTTGTAAAACAGTCTCTTTGTGAGGGCAAAAGCGCCTCGGGCCCTGGCCAGAGCAGCATCTACATGTTTATTACAATATAGATACTGATCTAGCCAGATCCCGAGTATCTGACTACAGTCCTTTGCGCCAGTGGTTCCCCGTGTCTTCCAACGATTGAGAACTTTCGCCAATTCTTTTTCGTATCCGCCGAGGCCTTATACAACGGCGTCCTAAACAGAATGGTTTCCGACTTCTGGAAGTTGATACTCAACTTCCAGTCATCGCAACTTCTCATGAATGAATCGAAGTCATCCTGCGTGAGAGTAGTGATTTCCTCGATCTTTTTGCCTGATCTGTACACGATCGAATCGTCGTCATCGGCGTACGCAATTACGTGAGGAAGAGAACTTATCAGATCGGGAATTGTTAAAAGAACATTGTGCCAGCACGATTCGTCTCCGAATAATTTGAACGAGCTATGGGATCGAGTCCAAATTGCCTGGACCAATATACCAAACACAACAATTGAAAAATTAGTCGAAAGTATGCCAAGAAGAGTGAAAAGTGTTTTAAAAAGAAAGAGTCTCTGGTCCAAGTACTAAAATTTTATTTAAATCGATGTTTTTTGTATGCTGAGTCTTGCGTGCAAAACTGGACGCATTGACTTTGTTTTTTCTAAGAAATTTCTGTTTTAATGTTTTTATGTGCCACAGCAAAGACATTTCATATTATTCAATGATGAGAGTAATAAATAAAGAATTAATAATTGAAAACCGGAAGCAAATTGAGTAATTTTTACAAGTTTAACAGCAATATGAACTTAGGTTTGACAAACATCCGATCAGTTTTGCTCGCCACTGGATGGACACTGCTTGCGTTACGATTAAAATAAATATATTTGCAATTTGCAGATGACGGAAATGATTTTAGTTTATTAAATTAAAATTGTCTGAATTAGAATTCATTTTCACAAATCTTGTAATAACGTAATAAATGAATTCTATGTCAGCTTCTTAGTGCCACCTCGTAGTTGTAAGTTAATAATGCAACGAAGTACAAACTAAATTGAACCAATCAGATTCTGCTGTGACTTCCGAAGAAGGAAGTTCTGATAGACTCAGTTTACAAAACAGATGAGGGGTTCAAGGAAACAAAATAATGAATATACTGTTAAATGTTGTCAGACGTAGAGAAATATCTAGCTCTGACTCTATGTAAAAGCGTCGTTAAAGTCTAAGGAAGATCATTGTAGATACGTCCCGACTTGAGAAACAAATGACGTTTGCCAAACCTACATGGATGAATAAGAAGCTGGAAGTGTTAAATACCTCCTTTGCTTCTGGCAAGCTTAGATGTTGCGCAGGTAGACCGCCGCGTTACAATAATAATAATAATAATAATATGGATGGCGCTACAGTCCGAGGCGGACCTGGGCCTAGCTTCTCAGCAACCACTCGTGTTGTGCATGCTATTGTTCTCTCACGCGTGGAAGGGACCTACAGTTTAATGCCGACTCCTTTTTCTAGACAGGAAATACTCTTTGAGCATTGTCAGTGACTCGAAAGAGGTGGAGCCGTGCAATATGAAAGGTGGTAAATTCGGGTATCGAACCTGGCACCCTCTGGGTAGTAGTCGACGCACTAACCCACTACGCCACGGTGACCCGCGTTGCAATAAGTCTAGCTATTGAAGCAGAACATTCATCACTAACCTACTCCATTTCATACTCACCTCCTTCCTTCACAATAAAACAGTTTCCAAGTGGCAGCATAATGGATCACCCTGCATACATAGGGCAGCAAAACGAAATTTTTTCGATGAATTCCTCTTAACACTTACATCAAAAGATCATTTCGGGTCAAAAAGCACCTCCTGGGCGAATCTGAATACCCTTCAGATGTACATAAACGAAACCCCTTACATCAGAAGTTTTGCAAAATCCAGATCAAATTTACACAGTATCTCCTTTCACCTGATCCAATAAATACCATTTAAACATTACTTTCAAATAAAATCCATGGCAAATCCCCTTTCAAGCATTCCTTCCAATATAACTTGTTGTCAACTCACGATGGGTCCACTGGTTCCCCTGCAACAGCTCACAAATACACTGAAGAGTGTTTATTGTTGTAGCGCATGACTCCACCCAGGAGAGTTGTGATAAAACCGAAAATGTTTCACATTGAAGTGGATTGGTTGTCTTAGGAGACCGGCGCAAAATGGAAACATTGTGTACAGTGTACACAATCTCATTCTCTTTATCTCCTCGCACATACCTTCACATTTCCAAAGCACATAGCTCTGTGTTTTTGAGGAATGGTATATAAGAACGTTGAGGCAGAGGTGAGGCAGAAAAGGATACATTTTGCAATTTGTAGCTTAGTTTAGGATCAGCGTATTATCTACTTTTTGTACTGATTAAGAGATAATCATCCAAGCAATCAGTCTGTGAATTCAGTGGAGTGGCAATTTTGAGGTGTTTCACTGTCGCACTTAAGCGGATCGTTTGGTGGATGAAGTGTACCCTGCGTGGGACAATGCGAAAGTACACACATATGTATGTAACTTGAAACAATCGAGAAATGTTCATTGTCATTCAAAACAAATATTCTGTACATTTATCTGTACATTCGAAACAAATATTTTCTGGCAGCAACGAAGTTCATTGTGACATGTATGTTCTTATGGAAGTCATTGTGAATCAATAAGTAAAATTTTAATTTGATATTTTTGTAGCTTTTTTTCAAATTTTAAGATGTGTAGGTACATATTTGTGCAGCATGATATTTCTTGATTCCGAAAGTGAAGATGAGTAGGCCTTTAATCAGTGATGGGACTCGGAAAACGAAGAATGTTGTTAGACAAGCAGAAAAAGGGTGGTCGAAAAGTGGTAGAATAAGGTTTCCATGTTTATTTACTTTTTTATTTGATGATGCTATATGATATATGAATATGAATGAATATGTACAATTACGGACAAAACCATAAGACCACCGAATATCTTCAGTAGATTCCTTTCCAAAACGCTGAAGTCTGTACGAAGCATTTTTTGATGCAATATCTACCTTTGACCATCAGATCAAGCCAAATTCACTTTTGTCTCACCGAACTAATAAATATATATAGTTTTGAAACTTATGTGTTCTTCTGCGAATTTTAAACGGTTTATCCTGTGCTTTGGGTCGCCGCACAGTGGTCCCGTTGTATGGGAGAGTTGGAAATAAATCTGTAACTTTTGAACCCGTGAACCGATTTTAATGAAATTGTATCTAATAAGGTAACGGAGTAATCTTAAGTTAAAAAAATAAAAAAAAACACTTTTTTTTTGGTTTAAATGCATAAAATAATTATTTATTATTGTCTATGACTCGAAATTGGGACTTAAAGCACATTTGTTATCACTGTTTATAAATATAAATTCAATTTTACAAGTTTCGGTAACGTACACTTTATTTGGAATTAAAGAAACTAAGCAATTCAGTATAATAATGCTTGCGGTACCGTACTTGGTTCAGGCCTTAAATACGCAATCCAGGGATCAGATGATACCAACATTTGATGAATAACATCTTCATTTGTTGCCGAACGAGAACATTTGCTACTATTATTAATGCGATAGTACATATAGTCTTTATTCCGACTTTCCTGCGCCTCCTCTGACAATGATCCGACGGGCAAAGCTGCTGATGATATTCTTTCTGCCCCGTGAAACAGAATTTTATGCACTGTTGCTGGCACATAATACCAGGGATATAAATTTGTAGCCATTGTAGCGGTTTCCTGGGCATAAGCTCCAAACTTGTCGGGGTCAATCCAAAAATTGCTGCATATTGTCCCCAGGATCTTTTTATGAGTTGCACATCTATTTCCGTTATTTCTGCCGTTGATAATGAGTCTTCCAAAAATCTTCTAGATGTGTTCCCATCGTTGGGCCAAATCCTTGCTTTATTATATCTACTTTAATACCCATTTTTGTATGAACTTTTGCTGAATTTGACTCTTCCTTGCCTGGTGTATCGGCTGTGTCGTTTTTTTTTTTGTTCTCCAAGCTTTAAGCTCCAAATTGTAGGCTACATGTAGCAAATATTCCATAAAACGGATGCGAGCGTGCAAGGGTGAAATTCCTAAGCTTCCTGATTTCTTGGTTTTGCTCGAAGTAACTTCAAATCATTCATCTCTGATGGTTTCGCGCCACATATAACACATGAACTTGCAGAAGACGTGTTTGTCATAGCCTGTGCTACTTTGCCATCTATCATCGTAAAGTGCAATTCATGCCTTTTTTTAATAACGGTCGATTTCACTTTTATAATTGATTCCTGCAAATTCTGAATTTCATTTTCAATTCTGGTTTTTTCTTCTCGTATTGCCCCATTGCGACATGCATTTATGACAAGATAAAAGCAATTAGTTTCATAATTATAACAATATTGTGACCCAAAGAATTCTAATTCACAATAATAAAAACATCCTCGCCACAATACATGCATTGCAAGGGAAATCGTTTGAAAATGCCGAAAAATGCACGACATTGCTCCACTTAAATGCCTCGTACTCCCAAAATGATCAAAAGTGGCCTCTAGTTTTTTCAGCATCGATAGAAAATACTTTTAGCTTTCAGAAAAAGTTGGTATCCCGTTGGAGACTCTTGCAGCATTTTTGTTATACTCCATCAAACATTGAAATGCCCCTCTCAAAATGTGCCCTTACTTAAAAGTCTGGTTTAAAAAATTGGTAAGCAATAAGAAAAAACTGAAAACGCAGTTTAAAAGCAAAATGTATGACCTTCTTAAAAAAAAATTATTTTAGGTTCCAATGTACATAATTTTAGGAAATATGGCACATCAAATTTGCTTAAAATATACGTCAATTTTTGTAATTTTCAAAGTCCCAACATTGAGCTAACGGTACAGCCAAACGGATGATCCAAAGTCAACAAAATTTTGGCTTTCTAGGTTCTCATGCTTATAGAATCAAAAAACATAAACCATTTGGCCGGGAAAAATATGTCACTTCGGGTATATATTTCCACTGCGGGACCACTGTGCGCGCCGTGGAGTAATGGGTAAGTGCGTCACTCCTGTGCAGAAGGTGTCAGGTTCGATACTCGAATTTACCACCTTTGTTAATTCACGGCTCCACCTCTTTCGAGTCACTGACAATGCTCAAAGAGTATTCCTGTCTAGAAAAAGCTTCTCAAATTCGCCGTTCGCAGTCGGCATTAAACTGTAGGTCCCTTCCACTCGTGCAAGAACAATAGCAGGCACAGCACAAGTGGTTGCTGAGAAGCTAGGCCCAAAACCACCTCGGACTGTCGCGCCACCCATATTATAAATATATCCTGTGCTTTGGTAAGGAGGACCGGCGCTACTCTGGACTACATCTCCCGAAGAAATTTTGATCTTCAAGTCTTTTTTTTATTATTGGGGATTAGACTAGTAAGTTTAATTCAACAATCATCTCTGTAGCTGATTTGGGCATTCCATGGGCAGACCGTTAATTTCGTTATCATCCTTTAGCAATGTTTTTCGTGGTGGACCTTACGGTATTTGATATTTTAATGGCTGTTGGGCGTTAAAAATGACTTCAAAAATAAAATAAAAAATAACCCGGCACAAAGCAAAAATGAAAAACAAGTATCCCGGTCTTATTATTTTGTCTGCACCATTTTGTGGGTCGATCTCGTTTACTGAACAATTTTCTGTATCCATTTATGCCTACATGGTACATGCTTACATGCAACAACAAATTTGCAACATGTTTGATGCAACACATTGCAGGGATTTTAGAGATAGTTTTCCATACCACGTTTAATAATTCGAAATAAATTCCATTAAGGCACATTGTCATCATTAGTCGTTTCTATTATTTTTCATTCACCTATAAATTTGATCTACTCTACATTAAGATCTTCAATATTCACACAGTTTTACATAAAAGAGCGAATGCTGAATTGATCTCTGAAAGAATAAACAACCTAATGGTAAAATTTAAGGCCCGCTGCGGTCACTCTGATAACACTTTAGTAAAAAATCTTTTTTCATAGTCGTAGTTCTTGCAATATCCCTAGCAATTCCAATTTAGATACATGCACAAGGAATTACTTGTGTATTCATTTGTTTATCTATTTGTTTGTTTATTTGTTTATTTATTTGTTTACTTATCTATTAATTTATTCATTATTTTTTTATTTATTTATTTCTTTATTTATTTATTAATTTATTAATTTATTAATTTATTAATTAATTAATTTATTAATTTATTAATTTATTAATTTATTAATTTATTAATTTATTAATTTATTAATTTATTAATTTATTAATTTATTAATTTATTAATTTATTAATTTATTAATTTATTAATTTATTAATTTATTAATTTATTAATTTATTAATTTATTAATTTATTAATTTATTAATTTATTAATTTATTAATTTATTAATTTATTAATTTATTAATTTATTAATTTATTAATTTATTAATTTATTAATTTATTAATTTATTAATTTATTAATTTATTAATTTATTAATTTATTAATTTATTAATTTATTAATTTATTAATTTATTAATTTATTAATTTATTAATTTATTTATCTATTTATTTATTCATTTATTAATTAATTAATTAATTTATTTATTTATTTATTGATTTGTTTATTATTTATTTATTTATTTATTTACTTATTTATTTATCTATTTTGTTTTTTTTGTTCTGCCTAAATGAGGTTTTCCTTAAGGTTTTTTTTTCTCTCCTTAGTTTGTTTTTATAAATTTATTTAATTTATTTTCTTAACAAATATTAAACAATTTCAGTAGAGAGATGCAATTAGGTATCAAATCTCTGTGTAAGACAATGTGCGGTAACTCAGACCATGTAAACTTGTAAAAAAAAAATCTGAATAAAAATCTATCTATCTATCTGATAAGTCAAATAACTGGTGGCATTGTTCAGGCTTTATTGTACAGGGATTTTGGATCTCGGTATTGTTAAATTTTAAATTTAGTTTCTGATAGACCAAATTTTTCTCGAATAACAGTTAATGGTTGGTGTGAATAAAAACTGAGTGTGAGCATATCCTGAGTATTTTGGAGTAAATGCTCCATCTGTTGTGAATAAAAATGTATTTTGTTAAGTTTAACGAATACTCTCCGCTTCAGCTGAGTTTTTCCTCCGTTTTGCTGTGAATAGAATGGAATATGCTCGGATATCCCTGGTAGATGCTGAGTGTGCATAGGATCACCTCATATCCTATCCTTCAGGAGCGAAAAAGTGAAAATAATTTAAAATAATGGAAAATACTGCGTCGGAAGATGAATACTTTGACAGATTAAAAGGGAATCTTGAATAGACGATGACGATTTCATCAAGTGTTTGCAATTTTATCCGTGCTCGTTGGAAAAAAACCCAAACTCCAGAAGTGAAGAGTAAAAAGCAAACTGAGACTTGAAAGCTATGGAAGACAAAATAAAAAAAATCAATCGGTTTAACTTGAACATTTCGCAAATAAAGAAAAAAAATGAAAACACGAAAGCCCGCTTCAAATCAAATGGCGATAAGAAAAAGACGGGCAACCTTCCCATTTCATTAAAAGACCAAAAACAATCAGAGGTATCACCACCACCGGTTTCTTCAGGAATATCGGCAAGGAAATGCGTACATGCGTACCATTCCATTTTCTTAACTCGAATCAATGCACGTTCTTGAAATTATCCCCTGTAGACCCGAAAGGACATGAGTTATAATTCTTTGTGTTTCGCGTTTGTATGTTTAAAAACGCATATAATTGCATATAATTTGCACCCACCTTTACCCGACTTTGCACTCACCCTTGAACGCCAAGAACTCTAGTTTTCACATGTCAACTGATGGGAGAGCACCTACTTTGAGGCAATTTTTTATTCACACCAAATTGAGTATTTCCCTTGTTAAGAAAGTACTCTACTCATGTGTACTTACTCGGAGTGTTTTCTCAGTTTTTATTCACACCATCCAATAAGAACAATGCAAGGCATATGGTGAGCAATGGGCATAATGTGGTCGATTTAGAATTAAGGTTGGTAGGTTTTTCAACATTGCAAAAAGTGGTAGAAATACCACTTAAGTGGTAGAAGTCCCATCACTGCTGCCAATGCTTCTAATGCAACTCGATTGTTTTCAGTTGTGTTGGCGCTTTTTTTGACGTTTGCAACGTTTAAGCCTTGTCAATGGCTTTGTTTCAAAATGGCGAACAGGCGATGATAGATTTGACACTACAGTCCATAAATAATTTGCTAAATCATTCAAAAGGAAGTTCAAAATGGCAGATTCCCTAATTTATAAGAGAACAATTATATATGCAGCTGAACAAACCACGTCCAGGTCGGACTCTAGAATTAGGTACCTAAATTTCCTACGCATTTAGGACCCAAACCAATAGAATTCGTTGGGTATCTTCATTGCGTTTGTAATCCACAAGAAATCGTAGTTGCCGGATTGCAATGTCAAATGACGTTCGTTTCATGGGCAATCCACTGTTGTATGAATCTAAGAAATTCGAAAAGTTCCTGTCTTATTAGGAATTATTCAAAAACAACTTTAAACAAAACAACACTTATTTCTTTCGTTCATAAAATTCGTTCATTCATAAAACCAGAATGAATTTCTATGGAAACATCTGTCAAACGCACAGAAATCTGAAAGTTCATCATTACGTCCGTCGTGGTGAATTCCACTTGCTATTTCTGAATAAGTCCCTATAAGTTGTCAAATTTTTGACAGGACGCAAAGAACGCAACGGATTCTTTATCAGCTTATGTGTTACAGTATCCTGCCATAAATGTAGCACAGGCAATAAGAATCCACAATAAAGTAATACACACGCGATCGTCGCGATCCTTTGAAACGCTTGGGCATATGTTTGTTGAGGTCACTTCCTCAATAAATACCGAAATAATAAACGATCGCCTGTGCAACTGATAAGACAATATTGTACCGTAGGTCAAGTTTCATTATGAAGCAATCATGTAGCTTAAGTTAGTCTTAAGATATATCTCAAGCAGTGCTGAAGTCTAAAGATGGATTTCAACGCGATACAAGTGAAAGTCAAATACGTGTAATATCTATTTGAATTACATAAATAATGTTTAAAGTATACTTTGTAAACAAGTGTTTCATTCAGTGAATTTTGAATTAAGACAAATCTTAATACAAAATTCTTATGCTTGCATAAAGAAGAATGAAAAAGTATTGCTTTTTCAGTGAGGGAGTGACCTCAATAAACAAGTGTCCGAGCGTTGCAAAGGATCGCGATAACATTACATTCTAATCATTTTATTGTTTATGCTACTTTTATGACAGGATACTAAAACACAGAATCTTGTCAATACATGGTTTCATCAAGACGGAGCGACATGTCACTCAGCACGCGGGACAATGGAATCAAGAAAGTAAAACGTTTACCTTTGGTAGACAATATTACACGTGTTATTAGCGAGATCCCATCGAGATATGTACCATTACTACTCTTGATCTTTGGACATGATCTGAACACGATTAATTCGTATACGCAATTACGGATCGAAGACAGCTTTCACTGCTGTGCAAAATAATAAGCACAGGTTGCACAGTTATAGTGAAAAGTTCAATTCCGCTTATTAAGACGATGGGCTTATACTTTGTTAGCTTTTTTCCTATTTTTGTATTCATTTTACATTAAAAGTAAAAACATATATATGAAGTTCAAACAGTAAAACTTTTCAATATTTCAACGAACTTCAACATTTTTTCTGTGTAGAAAAATGAGCACATTTAACAAAATACGAATAAAAATACACAAATAATGACGACAAAAATTCTATTCGAATTCCATAGAATTTTTTCCCATTCCTAGAGAACAAAAAGCATTCTTGGCAATAACTCTCAGTGGGGGTCCTTCTTCTTTGAACTGTCTTATAAAACTTTTAGTTCTAGTGAGAAAAACTTCTCCCGGCTAATTTTTCTTTAAAAGAATGTGTGTTTTCAATAGTAACTAAACTAACGTTTTTAATTCGATTGGCATGATTTACAATGGAAAAGTACCATAATATAAGTAAGTTCGATATGTCAGAAAATTGTAGCTGAAAAAAGTTTTCTGTGCTTTAAGAGTGCTATCGAAAAAATTTACCCACCGAAATTGGATTGCAAAAGTTTTGCCAGTTGTTTCGCATCCATTTTTTTCCCCTTGCGATCTGGACCTTTTTCCATTTTATATGTTTTCAAGCCCGTAGTTCCCTTCACTTTAGGAACCAAACAATTTCACGTTCCACTTTGTTTGCAAAAGATGTTCAGAAACTTTAGGATTTTTTTCAAGAATGTTCAACATCTAAGTGACCTTTTTTCGGTTCATTTTAGTTCCTTTGGGATTTTTATATACCTCTACCCTAAGTATACAGTGACATTTGATAAGGTTTTTTATTACATCCAATTAAGAAGATTCCGTAAATCATGTTATCCACCAAACACATATCAAAAATAATAGCAGTACAAAAAAAATATTTGATTGATTTTCCTGTAACTTTTGGGAAGTAAATTCGAAATGAGTGTGGGTAAGTTCTTTTGATCTTACTCCTTATTATTTTGCATACTTGAAACTTCGCCAAATAACTGCTCAGAACTACTAAAGTAAACAAAGTAGATGCATATGGTTACTCTTATTTTAAAATGTATTAACAACAAAAACAAAAACAATGCAAGATTAGCTGTCTGCATTACCACCCAAAGTGGTCGCGAGAACGAGAAGGATTAAGAGCCATATGTGGTTATTATTTTGCATAATACTGTATAAGATCATTTAAGTCAATGTTGATCCTGTTGAAGACAATGTCCTACTTCAAAAATACCTTTAAAGGTCTCGTTCCCATTCTTGATGAAGAATCTTCTACCAGTAAGCACATTAGGTCCCCGGTTCGAATCCATTGATCCCCAGTGAAAGAACGCTTTTACCTGGTTTTCAAATCTGGGCAAGTCACCATTTTGCGATCAAATTAACGGCACTATAACTGGAGTAGTCAATCAGTGGTAATAGTCTGACTATGAGTAGCACAATAGACCAATATGGTCTAAGTGGGCTGGTGAACTCACTAGCAGCCCAACTAACTAACCTTACCTAAGCATCCTAATAAACCTAACCATGATTGAGCTTGTACAAAAGTCTTTCTAACCTTACGCTGTCCTCTTCAAGTCTATCTGCCAGGCACCCGTCCATTGTTTCCTGCTCTTGTTCCATTGGATATCCGAAACCATTTCCGACGCGGCCTTGAAATAGACAATATTTATTTGTCCCCAGCCCAGTTGGTCAGGGCTATGTACCGTGCTGATGTAGAGTGATCTATGTCCTTCTCTCCTAATAGGACTGCGAAAGAAGAGTCCATTTTATTAATATTAAATCAACGACTGAGAATATTAAGATGATGATTGATATCTGTAGACAAATTTAAAGAAGAATCACTAGCAAAGAGAATATGGATGAAAATGTAAAATAGTAACGGAGCAAGAAAGGAACCCTGCGGAACTCCTATAGACACAGTGCTCAGATAACTATATTTAGATATTATCGAAGCAAGTGCATCAAACCCATTTTTTAGGTGTTATAGAAAACTATGTACGGTGAATTCCACTTAATTGGGACATCTATTTAACGGAACGTACGGAAACCTAGTTCCTTGCTTTACGTTTTTTTCTCACTTCTTATTACAGACCAATTGGGACAAACAATTAAGCTCGATTTAGCTCGTGTAGCGACAACGCATGGTCTGTATAGCTTCAGCAAAACGCTACCATTTTGTTATGTGGCATTATGTGACATTTATATATGGCGGAAGCCGTTCCAGTCTCGTGCTGGAGGAAATACCACCTCAATTCTTAAATAAAGATTTTCTTGAAAAGAACTTATTGAAATGGTTATTCTTTGCTGAAAGAAGACTCAACTAGCCAGCCATTCTCTTGCTTTCTTACTTACAGTAAGGCGATGCCACTGAGCAGTCAAAGCCAACAAAAGTATTTCAATCACTTAGCAATGCTATGGTCGTTTAAGTGCAACTATTATAATGCATAGTAACTATCGAAAACTATCGTTTTTTTTATTACTATGGATAGTTTTCGATAGTGATTTATGAATGGTATTTACTGTACAGAAAGTGGAATATTTGATTTCAAATACTGATTAACCACAATTCACAAATCAAACAGTTCTTATCTCAAGCTATTAATAGTTTGAATTTAAATCAGAAATGAAGTGTTACAGAAATAGCCGACTTCACAGCTGATTGCCCCCTAGTCCATCGACGAATTTGAGTGCTTTTTTGGCAGATATTCATGAATTTTTGACGTTTATTCAAGAAATAACGTAAATGCCGTCCTCTGATTGGTCAATTTGGTTTATGAACACGTTATAAAAAACAGTTGTCAAAAATCTTAGGGAACAAGAGAGGTGGAAGTGGGGCATCTCTGTGATACTTCATTTCTGATTTAAATAGGGGAATGATCATTTCCAGATGATAAATAATAGGACTAAGGAACATTTTTTTTTGTACTTATAGTCGATGTGGAATAAAGCCTTTTTTTAAGTAAAATAATGGATCAATTTCTAGTTTATGAACCAGATGCAATAAAAGAAAAGCCAATTCGCTCGTATGTACGGAAGTTGTTCCAGAAACCTTTATATTTCATTGATCAAATTTTATGTAAAGAACATTTTTTTTTTGCTTTGGTTGGTGAAAGCCTTCAACAAGACACTATGTGACCCGTGTCCACATAGTAGTGTCAGATTTTTACTGGGCTCTCATCGCGTAACTTTCCAGACGACTGTCGTCCATTCGATTCACTTCGATGATATCGTTGATGATTTGCTTCATGTAAGACCATCACTATCGTCTCGCCTATCGTTACAGTTTGAGTGCTCTGAAAATTATATCTCTCATGTAAAAATTACATCTCTGCTCTAATTCCTCTCAAATTTCACTAATACATTCTCATTTCAGTTTGCGAACAAAACTAAAACAAATGCGACCTATCACTCTAAAAATGTCTCAAGAGCGTAGAACAAGATATGTATACACATTTTGTTCTCATTTAATAGGAGACGATAATGAAATAGGTATCGCCAAACATCAGTCGTCGAAACGATAGTTAATGACAGTTTTCAGTTTACGCGAAGTAGGCAAAACGATATCTCTCAGACGCTATCGTTTTTTTATGCTTACATGAAACGAAACTATCGTCGAAACGCTAGCACGAGACGATTGTCGCCTTACGCGATTAGAGCCCTGACAAAAAACACCCTTTCCATTTGGTTTTTCTTTGCTACAACTGAGTTTCCTTATCTAGTAGCTTACATTTAAGGATATTTTCGAGTGTTGCAGGTAGGCCGTCGGTAAAATTACTTGCCTCAACCATCTTTAGGTTGGTTAATTATTATTGCGCCAAATCGAGCGGTTTTTGGATTTGGCGTACTAAACGTATCATGTCCAAAGTTTGGAGGATGGCATTGTTACAATGACCATGAAGGCTGATTCTTAGCTTTCGAGCGGAGTTTGTTATTTCTTGGTCGACGGTAGTTATCCCAAGGTCCCTTTGTATATCAAAATTCCTGAGATACCAGGGAGCTTTCACAATACCCCGTATAATTTTATTTTGAAAGGACTGAATAAATCCTCTGTTATTTGCTTTGGTACATGGCGTAAGTCCATATAGGCTTCAGTACTTGCTTGAATAAAAGCAGTTCGTTGTACATACTTAAATAGGAGTGTCTTGCAAGTCCAGTACACTTCTCTATACCGGTGTTCGGTAGCGGTAACCTAACGATCTCTTTGATCATTTAAAACAATTCCATGGACATTTTTATGAGAATTCAATTACAATTACTATCTACAAATCCATGTGCGAGTTCCAAAGTGCTTTCAGACAGTTCCTTTTTTAAAAAGACAGCACAGTACGAGTCCTAGTCTCAAAGAAAACAGGAACTGGATAGAGTCTTCACCTTAATGATAGCCACCAGTCAATGTTATCACTGCTGAAGGATTCAGCGGTTTCGTGTAACTTCTCAATCCGGAAAACCTTATTCCAAGCAAATTTGTTATTTTTTTTAAAGGAAGATTGGGATTTTTTATACCAATTTGTGCACCTGTATACTCCAAAAAATATTTAATTGTCCTAGCATCTTCAGTAGAGTCTGAGAGGTCTTTCAGTATAAGTGGCCAAAAAGTTAACGAATGACGATTGAAAAACATTTTCAAAAGTATTTTTTTCGGCATTTACTAGAAAATACGTACTTTTTGATTGGAAAGGAAACTATCGAAAACTATTGATAATTATATATTTTCTTGAATGAACTATCGATTATTATCAACGGCAGGGACTATCGATAGATTCTCCACCTCTTGTGTTCCATTCCACAGATCCGAATGTCGAAATGTGCGTATCCGAGGACACGTCTACTGGTAGTCACTTCAATCTTACTGTATACCACGTGACCAACCAGCGACTCTGAGAACGATGGTTGATAATAATTCACTTCACCCGAGGGAAGATCTCTTCCTGATTCCCTGGATTGAGTCTGATTCGAAGGGACATCACTCATGCATTAATTGATCATCATCATTTCATCAGTCCGGCAAATATTTAAATTTCTTTTTAATAATTTCCGATCACGATGTGATTGCCCAGCCGACCGCATTTTACATCGCCACATCGTCAAATCGACAGGATGAGCAGCGATGCGCATTGTGCATACAATCTCAAAACTATATCTCTCTCTCACAGTGGCAGTCACAAAGGGCGAAAGGGGAACTAACTCATTCTTTCAATTCAATGGCGGATGTGAAACAATGAGACCCCCGACAAACCACCACTGATTCCTATTGGATTGTACAAAGCACAAGGATAATAGTTTGTCATTCGGAGAACTAAAGGGATCGCAACCCATCCTCTACCCCTTTTTTCATTTTGAACGTTGTTACCTTTGCGCTTACCGAAAAATGTGTACTTTACCTTGGTCTCGACTGTGCACACAGCAACACACAGCCTGCCGGCTGATGAAGAACGTACATAACTGAATGGATTCCAAGGCGAAGAAGACGATGCGGTACGAGTACGACGCGCCAACACCGACGACACGATGGAAGAAGAGGGTTCATCATCGTACTCATCGTCTATTCAAATTTCAATCAAAACTGAAATAAAGAACGAATCCAGAAACGAAACGTAATTATAAATTTTGTGCACACAGTCACAATGGCACAAGGAGGAGGACGGACGGTGACGCGCGGCGGTGAATGGCGGCGTGGCAATGGCGAAGGAAAAACGATATCCAGCGATCTTTTGTAAGTTTGAAGTTGAAGTGTACTATGTGCCGGGACTGGAACTGTGCTGTGGAAGAAGATACCGCCGCGCGCTTTCATTCATTCAATTCAATTGAAATGAAATAAAATAATAACGAACGTCGAATGGAATGCCAGCTGCGCGGGCGGGACGCGGCCCATGGAAGGGGTGAGGTGAGAAGCAGGATATTATGTACAGAAAGAGACACAAAAAGGATTCACAGAGAATAGAGAAGTTCTTCGTTAATTTTTTTTTTCTTTATTTCAATCTTTTCTTTTGTTGCTCTGATTGTGGGTATTATTGCGGTGCAAGGGTAAATGGGCGGGGATACAAATGCGGATACTTTAAACGTGAACTCTTGTGAGAATGTACATTATACTGTGTGAGTGCTTTGCTGGCTGCAATAGCCGAGGATTCTCGGGAGAACAAAATGGGGGCCTGGGGGCGACTAGCTTTGATTTGAATTGACGTTGGCATAGGTACGCGACAGCATTGATTTATTTCTTGTTAAAGTAGGCTTTAAAAAAATATATAATAAATAATAAAAAGTGCAGTATCTACACTCGATTTTTGCAACCAATTTAATTGATTTACCTATTTTCGATCTTTGCAACAAAATATATACAGTGGACTCTTCCTAAGTCGAACTCTCTCTAAGTCGAAGCCAGTGATGGGACCTGGGAAATGAATTACCACCATTATTCATTTCCGAAGTCCCATCACTGGTTGCCTGGATAACCAGAAAAAATGTGGTAGAAAAGACAAAAACGGTTTGAACAAAAATAACTTAAAAACAAAGTAACATACATTTAAAACAAAAAACAGAAAACTTAATACAGTACGTTCTCGATTTTCGCAATTTTTATCATTACTGACTCATATAAGAGTAGAGTACAAGAGTTGGAGAGATGTGTAGATGAATAGGGCGAATGTATCACTCTCTTTTAATTTAACTTAAAATTTAACTGAAGGGTGTTTGAATTTCCAAATATTTTCAATATTTCTGAGTTTCAGGAAATTATACGCAGTAATCGCAATTTTTCAAATAGACAGATACTCTATAACTGGAGTTTATATTAGTTGTGAACATTGAGAATGCACTGTAAATTAAAGTCAGTTTATTAATATATTGTCATCACATATATAATATTTTTATATTATTGAATATGTACATGATTAAATAAAATTATTTCTCTTCTTGACAATAATCTGAGAAAATGAATCTAGTCTCTTATTTAACTATAGGCATTCGATAATATTTGGCATAAAGGTCTGACACAAGTTAATCAAATTTCAAATTTCTCTTATATCTAGTCAAAATTATACAATCGTTCCTCAAATCCCGAAGTTTCAAGGTACCTATTAATCAAAGCTTCTCTAACAGCAAACAGATCAAAGCCGGAGTTCCTCAAGGATCCGTTATTGCTCCAGTCTTATTTAATATATATACTTCTGATATCCCCAACTTGAGAAATTGTAATACTGCCCTATTTACTGATGATACATGCATTTATTCCTCAGATTCAATTGGTTTCAATGTTGAAACTAATCTTCAATTGGGATTAAATTACCTTTTAGTGTATTATGGCAAGTGGAAAATTAATATTAATGCTTTAAAGACTCAAGCTATCTTGTTTACTCGTAAAAGAAAAGCTTGCTTACTTCCAAACAACAACCTTTCTCTTAAAGGTTCTCTAGTTGAATGGAAATCAAACGAAAAATATCTTGGTATATACTTAGATAAAAAATTAATATTCAATCTTCATGTCCAGGAAATTATAAAAAGAGTTAATACCACTATTAGAATCCTGTACGCATTCATATGTAGGAACTCAAAACTAAGCGACGAGAATAAACTCTTAATTTTTAAATCAATTTTTCAATCCATAATATTTTATGGATCACCAGTTTGAAACAAGTGCGCGAACTGCCATCTACGCAAAGTACAAACTTCTTAAAACAAATTACTTAAAATAATCCTAAATCTGCCTTGGTTTTTCTCCACAAAGGAACTTCACAAAAAAGTCAATATAGAAATGATTAAAACAAGAAATTAACGACCTTAGCAACGTTATATGAATTGTTGCTTATCATCGGACAATGAATTGATTTCAAACTTAGCCTCATAACGAGTGTGTTAATTTATTCATTATACATTCATACCTTTGATAAAGTCTTCAATTTGAAAGTTCATACCTGTATTCAGTTATTAATGTACATATTTATTTATTTATTAATTTCCATATTTATTTATTTACTTATTTTATATTTTATTTATTTATTTATTTATTCATATATTTATTTATTTATTTATTCCCGCACTTACTAATCTATTTTTTCTATTTATTAACTTTGTCCATTTGTTGCGGTACTTATCAACTATTTATTAAATTTATTGTTTCTTGTTATTTATTATGTTTCTCTCGAACCCACTCATTACGAACCTGGAAATCAATTCATGTCAACACTTATCTCTACCCCCGACAACTATATATTTTGCACTATTTCTACCGTATTTTATATTATTTTATCTATTTTTTTTGTTTAATGAAGGGTTTTAGTGGCTTTTCCTTCAAATCGTCATAAAAACCATACAATTTGTGTATTGATCGACTAATTGTATTATTTTGTAGATGTAAGATTAAATAACAATCAAATCTCTGTAATTAAATCTTGTAAATAATTAATTGTAAAATTCATGCCGCAATTAAAAATAAATAATTTCATTTTCTATTAGTTGCGAAAATCGAGAACGCACTGTAAATTAAAATAAGCTTATTAATATATTGTCATCACATATTTTTTATTTTTTTTTATATTATTGAATTTGTACATAATTAAATAAAATTATTTCTCTTCTTGCCAATAATCTGAGAAAATTAATCTAGTCAAGTATTTAACTAAAGATAGGGATAAAGATCTTCCTCTTTGGCTACCAACGTCCTATGAATGATTTTCTTTTTTTCATTTTTTATCATTTTAAGCTGCTTGTTTTTCATAGTTTTCCATACTTACTTCCTCATCAGGTGACATATGAGGGGTCCAAGATTGGGCAATAGCTGCTTTCCATGCCTGACGGCCCTGGGCACGTTGCTTCCAGTCATCAAGACCAACCTGTCCTACGCCTGTGATCATTTTTTCTTTATACCGACGGATCGGTCTTCCTCTCGTCCATACGCTCTATGTAGCCAACCTAATGCAATCGACGCATTTTTGCTCTTCCTAGCTACATACACATCTTGTTACAGCTCGTACATTTCGCAGTTCTGTCTTTATCTCCATTCAAGTTCCAAGAATAGCGCCAAGAATCACAATTATCCCTATCACTCAACCCCGATAAGCAGCTTTTGGAAGTGCTGCTTAAACACTTCCACTAATTGCGGGTCAGTAACAGGGTTGCCGCCATTGTTCCAAAGAGCCTGGGTGCTTTTCCTAAAACCAGAAGGGAAGCTCTTGGCTTAATTTTGTGTATATACCCAAACTTTTACGAAGGGCCATTTCTTCTGGCTTAGAAGTTTCTTCTCCTCCCATCTTCAAAGCCACTTGCGCTGCTCTTGTTTCGTTGGTTTTTTATTGGTGACCTAAATTTCGTCATAGTTATTGAGATATCCTCATTGATAACAATTCTTTAAAGTACATAACTAATCAGCTTAGAAAACTGCATTTAAGGTTTTTTGAGAACTCAAGCACATTTATGTATGTTATACACTCACTTTTCACGCAGACTGGTATATACAGTCTATACAAGAATGTGGTAGATTTAGAGTTAACAACTCAAAAAGTGGTAAAAATAACACTTAAGTGTTAGAAGGCCCATCCAGTGATGCCAGACTTAATGGAACTAATTACCGACAGCAATAACGAAAAAAAACCCATTTTTCCCACGCAGTTGCTTAAAAATACACACTATATTACCCACGAAAATATACACAAAAAAAAAAACTATTGTATGAAAAAACGACGAAAACAAATTCAGTCTTTTAATAACAAAACTAGGAACAATGAAATAAATGTACATTTATAAATGTACAAGATTAAGGAGTAGATTACAAATATATGGACATTTGCATAAAAACAAAGGTAGTTTACTTTAAGGGTTTAAGATTAAATTATAGATATTCAAGAATATTTTGGTCGCCGTGGCGTAGTGGGTAAGTGCGTCGACTCCTTCGCAGAGGGTACCAGGTTCGATACCCGAATTTACCACCTTTCATATTTCACGGCTCCACCTCTTTCGAGTCACTGACAATGCTCAAAGAGTATTTCCTGTCAAGAAAAAGCTTCTCAACTTCGACTCCGAACGGGTCGGCCTTAAACTGTAGGTCCCTTCCACTCGTGAAAGAACAATAGCACGCACAATACGAGTGGTTGCTGAGAAGCTAGGCCCAGGTCCACCACGGACTGTCGCGCCACCCATATTATTATTATTATTATATTATTCAAGAATACACATTGTTTGAATTGTGTAACAATATGTGATCCTCATTCACAACTAAATTGAAGCAAGTAACATCTTTTTATTGGAATGATGATCGGATTTGGCAAATACTGTTTATCATATCATTTCCTGACCGATTTCTCTTTTTACATTTGTCATCAGTTACAATTGAAAAAATTAGTTCTGCCTCCGCATTTGAGTGAGGTAGGGTCAACGCTATTTTGACAATCTTTCCTAAGTTGGGAAACAATAGATCTTCGTTAAAATTTTTTTAAATTGCATATATCATGCCACATTTCGTCTATTGGCATTTTTTTTTCAATGAGTGCTTTTTATCTTCGCTCAAAAGTATGGAAAGATTTTTTAACTCGTGAGTAACTTCATTAGCTATTAAAGGATAAATTTTTTGTACAATAACTGAAATTGATAAATCGCAACTTGTCTTTACGTCAAATGCTATTTCCGGGTTAAAAAATTCCATTTGTACCAGCGACTCATCATCAAATGGCAAACGTTAAACCATTTCAGCAACGGCAACTCTATAAAAGCTAAGACAGCTAACCTTAACCCCTATTTTACCATTAGCATCTAATCCAGTTAACGTCTCTTCACATTCTTGACCTACAAATATGTTGTCTAAGTCGGTCATAACATGTGTATCTGGATTACGCAATACACTAAGTTAAGCATCCCATTGAAGGGAAAAAAGTTTGGATTTATGAAATTTCGAGACAATTTTAAAACTAGGACTTTACATTCCTGCAATACAGTGAACTAAGACCTTCCTGTGCTGAAATAGCTCGTTAAACTCGTTAAAAATTTAGAGAATATTAATGGAAATAAAAATATATATATTTTTTTTGTTCTAGGTTTTAGTGAATTTGTTCGGCTTTTTTTCGTTTATCTTCAAATGAAGCTATTCGAAAAAAGGATCTTAATACATCCCAATTTTCAAGAAGTCTTTCCACACTATGATGAAGTGAAAGCCAGCGAGTACTTGCTGGTTTCAAAATTTTCTTTACCTCTCCACCAAAATACTCTTGGAATTCAACTCTGCTGCGCTTTCAGCACTTTCTGAAACATATGTTGAAATTCCTCGCATAAGTTCTTCACACTCTTTTGGTAATTGTTTGCAAGCGTATGAAGCAACTAGTGCCGAGGAATGACAAATGCATTTCATGCGGAATATATTTGGACAAACTTGTTTCAATTTAGTGTAAGATGAATTTCGAATAACTATCATAACGGAGGTATTGTCTGAAGCATTTTTCAGTGATATTTCTTTTGCAGCCATAATTTTAAAAAATGTATCAAATAAAGTATCTGCGGTAGTATCCAGTGCATTGATGTTGAGCATATCCAAGAAATCGAACCAGGCAGCATAGATGTTTAGAGTTGGTTATGTCGGTGCTTTCATCAATCAATATTGAAAAATTAATTTTTTGCAATATACCGACCAACTCCTTCTCCTCCGCAGCAGCAAGCACTTTCTTTATTATCTGTGTACATTTTGTTCGCCCCAATGTCACACGCAATAAAATTTGCGAATCAGGGAAAACATCTTTCATTAATGGAAGAAGGTGTTCAACCACTTTAATGGCAATGTTATGTTCTGCAAAGAAAGCACTCAACTTTATTTCCGCCACTTTTGTCTTTTCCTCTATTTTGTTGGTTCTTGCAAATATTTTTCGATTGCAGGTGTTTGTTGAATGGCTTTTAAATAAGCCAAATGTTTGGATCCTGTACTAAGCCGAAAGATTTCGCTTTTTCCACATAAAAAGTTTGTGCCGCAAACTATGCATGATGACTTGTAGTCGTCCGTTAAAACTGCCAAGCAGAAATTTTTGCATCATCTAACCAGCTTGTCTGGAACCGCTTTTTATTGCCTTTCTCCGTCGACATCGTTCAAAAAACACATTGACAAGAACTTCAATACCATATACATATGCATATAAACAAGATAAACAAATTACCATCTGACAATACTCTCGGTTAAACGCAAATACAAAAACAAAAACAAACAGCGACACGAAACCAAACCATTTCGAACACAGGAGCAATTCACATTTCACATCTGAAGAAGCAGGTGTGTTTTTTTTTTAAATGGAATTTGACATTTCTCAATAAGCGCGTTCAGTAAACGCATTCGGGTGAGTTGCTTCAGAGTAAAGTTTTATTTAAAATAATGAAATATTTTGGAGAATTGAAAATACTTATTATTTGTTCTGGTTGGTGTGAAAATACCCTTTCGCCCTTTTAGCTTTTTTTGGCACAGAAAATACACACAAAATGGGTAATTACCCACGATCTGGCATCACTGACTCCCATCACTGATCGAAACTTTCTCTAACTCTCTGAAAATAGAGAGAGCATATTTTACATATATTTCTCTCAAATTTATACACAAATACCTCTCTAAAGCAAACGCTCTCTAACTTGAACAACTAACGGTATCCCGTGACAATTTACAACTTAGGGGGAGTCCACTGTACAAATATTCATATACATATAGTACTTTACAAAATTGAGCATACACTCGCAATTTTTTTCTTTTTTTCGAAAGGTTTTCATTAACGAAACAAAATTTTAGATTCAATTCAAATATTTCATTTAGGAAAAACGAAAAACTAAAATAACAAAATTGTCAACAAAATAGGCTATTCCTCAGCAAAATATAAAAAAAAAACCACTTAAATTTAACACACAAAATTGACCATACACTAAAAGTAAATACAAGCTATGGCTAAAATGCAAAACAAAAACAGCTGCAAGAGAAGCAGCATCTATGACAGCTTATAACAGCCAGGGCATGGTTTTTACCAGGTTTTGAGTAAAAGATGGCGGCGGGTCAGAAGATGATGATAATGATGATGGATGAGACGATTTCATAAAATGTTACGTTGTTAACACACACAACACTTGACAAACTAAAGATCTATGAATCCCAATGTCCAACCCAAATCCAACTTGCAATCCCGTGTAAGGAATGTATCGAAGGAATATTTTCATCTTCTCAATTCTTGGTATGAAACCGCCACGGGTTTCTACATGGATATCGGAAAGGAACTAATTACTTAAACATTCCATGTTATGAAACTCAAATCTACACAGATTCTATAAATGATCGCATGTGGGCCCGAAAAGTCATATAGTATAGTTCTTTGTTTTTTGCGTTTGTATGTTTAAAAACATTATTGCATACACATTGCACACAAATTTGCACTCACGCTTAAATCTCTCAAATGTCAACTCGAGGGAAAGAACCTACTCTGAGGACAATTTTTTATTCACACCAAATTGAGTGTTTCCTTTAACGACAGGACTTCAATCATGAGTACTCGCTCGGAGTGCTCCTTTAGATTTCTTTCACACCACCCATTGTGTTTTCTTTTTGTATCCAACACAACACCAAATCAAGAAAAGCAACCCGATTTTGCGGCAATCTTATCTGGACCGTTGGAGAACTGATTTATTGTTAACTTCCAATATTCGTTACCCCATTTTTCTAGTAGTCAGCATGGCTTTGTTCGCGGTAAGTCATGTTCTACAAATTTACCTTTATTTACATTACTACATATTTGATTGTTTTGAAAATCCATTACAAGTTCACATACTCTACACTGACTTTTCGAAAACTTTCGTCATACTTTACTTTTTGCTAAGCTTAAATCATTAGGTTTCCACTCATGTATGACATCTATGAATAATTGGTAGAGATCGACAAGAGATCGAACTTCCCGGCGTTCCTCAAGGTAGTCATCTCGGCCCGCTGCTGTTTATTTTATTTATGAATGATGTTCATAAAATATTTAGTTTTTGCAGAGTTTTAACATTCGCGGATGACTTAAACATACTTGCAAGCATCAAACATTTTAATGATTGTATTCGTTTCCAAATGGATATACGTAAATTATTAGAATTGTGTGAACATAATGGATTGGAACTTAATATTTCTAAATGTAAGATATTTACAGCGTACCGTATTGCTGCTCCGTTCTTATATGATTATTTTATCATTGATCTTCTGCTTCATCGTCTTGAAGAAGTTAAAGACCTAGGGGTCATATTTGACTCAAAATTAAATTTTTCACTACATTATGATTATGTCATATCTAGGTCTAACTCATTGTTACGATTTCTAAAACGGAATAGTAAAGACTTTCAAGATGTTTATAGCCTTAAAACTATATACTGCTCGTTGGTCAGGCCTCATTTAGAATATTCTTCCATTATTTGGGACCCCCCATATAGTGTCCAAGAATAAAGATTCAAAAGAGTTCGAAAAAACTTTACGAGATATGACATCCGTAAATTAAACATGTTTGACGAACTTCCTCCTTATGACGAAAGATGCAAGATCATTGACTTGCAAACCTTAAGTTTCAGGCGGAAGGCATCTTCAGTCATTTTTATTCGTTAATTATCGTATAAATTCACCAGAATTGGTTTTGCTTATAAATATATATGCTCCTACTTTTCGATAGAATACATAGAACAACTTATGGTTGCAATGAACCTATGACTAGGTGCATAAAAACATTTAATGAACTTTGCAACGAAATTGATCTAAGCTTATCTCGATTGGAATTTAAAAATTGTGTTTTTTCTTTGGTTTTGGATTAATAATATTGTTGTTTATTAAAGTAATCTGTGAGATGCAAATCGGTAGATGATCCCAAGTCGAGCAACAAACGTCTGTTATGTAAAGCGCTACTGAGGGCATGCACTAAGAGAACGTGGTGTTTTCTGCTTGCCCTGTGATGGTAAGAAAAAAAAACTTCCACTGAAATTCCACTTATTATTGCAAAAAGTTGAAAAATGCGTGTAAAAGGCGCTGATTTATGGATTATTCCTCTCTTCGCAAAATGCAATCAAATCCCTATTTCACAGAAATTGATGAACCGACGGTCCCTCTTTCACATAAATGGTCTCACTCTCGGAGATAAGGACTTTATTTTATAAACCCATTGCTCCTCAAAGTAAAGATACACACCTCTACACGAAGCACAGCGATCGGTAATTCTTCTCCTAGATTTGATCCACTCTGAAACCAAACGACGCTCGGCTCATTGTATCCTTGGAGCATCATTTTCAATGAATTTCCGTCTGCTTACAAATCGCATTTTCCCTCTCCTGCATCCACACACGACACAAGCTAAATATGCGTCCAATTGAAATGCACACCTTTTGTTCCGATCGTCCAGCCGCCAGTGTCGAAAGCCTTCTCTCTTCTATAAACAAATATTCATCTTCACTACATAAATACAATCGGAGATGATTACAAACTCGTCTGCCCTTAATGTACTGGAACCAGCAACTGCAACTAGTTGCATTAATCGCTGACACCGCCGATCACGGAGATCAAAGCCCAAAGACCATCGAACGCATTTGCCCGAGAACAGCCGCGCCGCACTGAGTCGTCCAATCGGAAACAAAGACCGATCTTTCCACATGCATACCTTCAATCTCCGCTTCCCCTTCAGTGCCCACCCATACCGCCCATACGGCCATATCAACCAACATAAACAAACATCAACAAAAACAAATCAACGAGGACATACCGATGCATGCCGCAACGATCCGCCAGCCTGAAAGGCTACAAATGTTTTCTTTTCTTTGGATCCCATTAGGCTCCCGGTGTGTGTCTTCTCCAGCCCACCCGCCTGTTCGGTGCTAGGCTGCACACCTATCCGGCGAATTAGCGTAACAATATCTCCCATCGGCCGAAGCAGACGATGCTCACTTCATCAGTCCCATCTCACATCCATCATGTGTCGATGAAACGAAAATAGACTTCAAATGGCAGCGCGTCTCCCCGATGGACTGTCAAAATCGAAATATTTTCTGAGCTGCCACATTTGTCGCATTATTTGCTTAGAGCGGGCATATTTTTCGGGATGCTGGTGCAGCCGTAGCCGCAGCACACACGCAGTCAGCGTCGTCAATACATTTTGAATGACAGTGTAAACAATGCCACCGATGACCTCCCATTACCGTGTGCGCTCCGACGAACGCGGAGCAACGAACGTTTTCGGGCACGGCAGCGACATCCTCCTCCGCTTCCTACGACACATCAGCGCGTCATTAGGTAGCTGACATCGGCATTGTGACGGTGTAGCCGCTGCGACGACATGGTAAACAGGCCGAGAGTCGAGAAATTAAGTGGCTTCCGCCTGTCAAGTGCGCCAGGCGGTCTTTGGTGTCTCAAAACAGTTTCATTCGTAATGGAGAGTAGCTGGAGGAGCTGCTTAAGAAGTTACCGCGCACGCACTTCACTCTGCATGGTTTGGGAATTTTCAAAAATGTGTTGCCGCGGTGACGGTGTAACTTAAGATAATAACACTGATTGTTGGTTAAGACCACCCTTGAGCCTGAGCACAGCTTCCCCCTTGGGGCGACGGAATTATGGGATGCTTCAGTTTCAAGGATCAAGAAGAGCAATTCGCAATAAAAAGACACAAAAAAAAATTAAGTGAAAACTCACATCACCCCTTCGGCGGAAGGATGACTCCAGGATGCCAACTGCTTGGCATGTTAATCTGATCTGAAGGGGATTTTTGTTCTACTCGGCATATTGTTTGTGGGGGATTACGGAGTGAATGGGTTTTTAGGTCTTCCCATCGAGGGTGGCTGGAAAATTGCAAAATAAACGATGAGACGACGGATGATGCGATGTTCAGCTGTGAATGATGTTTACGAGGTTATTGCTTAACGCCCTCTTAATGAGTAATTTAATAAAAATCCACTTAAGAATTTGGTTTTTCTCCTGAACGATCCCAAGGGGGATGCAGCCAAATTGGGTAATTTGGCAGAAACAGAAAAAAAAGAAGAAAGAGGCGTTGCTGATGAAGTGTGAGAGAAATGAAGGGGGTGATAAAGTTGAGCTGTTGGTAAAATATTAAAAAAAGAAGACTGCGGCATGTAATGAGAAAGAAAATATGTGTGCAATGGAGAATAAAAGGGGGTGGACCTGGGCATCAACCAACAAGTCTCTCCGGCTGGCACGATCTTTAGCCAGCTGTCTCCAACTGCGCACACCAAATTGATTGAGGTCCTTCTCCACCTTGGTGCGCCATCTGTTCCGTGGGCGTCCTCTATTGAGTTGTGCCACTAGTTCGGAGTCGAAGACTCTTCGGGCTGAAACACTGTTGTCCATGCGCTCTACATGGCCAAGCCAGCTTATGCGTTGCATCCGTAGACGCCTGACTAGGCTCATGCCGCTGTACAGCCCGTATAGTTCGTGGTTAAATATTCTTCTCCAATAACCATCAAAGCAAACAGGACCAAAGATTGAACGCAGAACTTTTCTCTCGAAAAGACCAAGTGCCTCTTCATCCGCTGTTGAGATTGTCCATGCCTCCGCACCATAGAGCAGGACAGAGATGATAAAGGTGTTATATAATGTTAGCTTGGTCCTTCGACAGATGGCTCTACTACTCAATTGCCTCTTGAGCCCAAAGAAACAGCGACTGGCAAGAGTAATTCAGCGTTTAATCTGGGAACTGGTGTTGTTCGTACTGTTCACTTGCGAGCCGAGGTAGACGAAGTCCTTGACTACCTCGAAGTTATAGCTGCCTATGGTGACGTTTTGGCCAAGTCGTCGATGTGGTGCGTCCTTTCTCGATGACAGCATATACTTCGTTCTGCCCTCGTTCACCGCTAAACCCATTTTAGCCGCTTCCGTCTCAATGCCAGCAAACGCCTCATTGACGGCCCGCTGTGTTCTGCCAATCACGTCAATGTCATCCGCGTATGCTACCAGTTTTACGGACTTCTGGAAGATCATGCCTCTAGTGTTTGCGTCTGAGTCTTGCACGATCATCTCCATGATGATGTTGAATAAGTCACATGACACCGCGTCGCCTTGTCTAAAATCCTTTTTGACATTGAAGGTTTCGGTGTGTTCGTTACCGACCTTGATGGAGCAGCGAGAATTCTCTATCGTCATCCTGCACAACCTGACGAGTTTGGTAGGAATCTCAAAACTAGACAAGGCGTTGTATAGCTCGTCTGTCAGAACCTTGGATATATTAGAATAATGTTTCATCGTTGCCTGGACCGGAGACCCATTATAGACTGACTCAAAAAAGTCGGCAAATAGGTTACAGGTTCCATCCAAGTTTGATGAAGTTACGTTTCAAAATTCCATTACATTGGGAAAGCCCGAAGAATTCCTTTTTAAATTAATGTAATTCCAAAAAAATGCACTATCCGGCCACTAAACCTCCGCCAAACATGTAAGTGTGCTGAAACCTCTGCCTCTCGCCTTTGCTCCGATTAGGTGGCAGTTACTGGGAGCTGATGAGGTAGGAACTTATTTTATTCTCTGAAAGACAAAAAATACCAGAAAATATAAATTTTGTGTCTGAGTCCTCGAGTTTAGTGTTAAAAACCTCCGCAAACAAAGAAAATATTCCGTTGAATGTGGCTAACTACGATAAGTCAGCAATGGACTCTGGGACTACGTCATGTCCTTAGTCTAATCTAACAAAACAACCACTCTGGACGATTTTTAAACATACATCCAAGACGTTTTAGGGGTGGACTACACTTGGCTATTTCAGCTAAGCATTGCTTGTGGAAGTATCGATACAATAAAGGGAGATAAGAAACATTACGACGTTGTTCAAGAGAAGTATCATCGGTTGCCAAGGGTGATTCTACGTCGGATCTCCACTGTGATGTCATTCGTGGAGTTCACGTTTGTCCCGAGGTAGACAAACTCATTCACACTTGATGTTTTGCTCTAGAAGATGTGCGGGGATCGTTTCATCCTCGACAGCATATAATTCGTCTTATTATCATTAATCTTAAGACCCGCTCGCTTCGCCTGTTCTTCAATCGCCGTGAAAGCTTCCACTACCGCACTTGAACGAGCAACGATGTCGATATCATCTGCGTATCCCAACATTTAGACTCACTTTTAGAAGATAGTGCCTTCCGTGCGTACAGCTGCCCGCCGCGAAATCTTCTCCAGTACCAAATTGAAGAAATCACATGACAGCGGATCTCCTTGCCGAAATCCAGAGCAGGTTTCAAACGGCTCGGAAGTCCTTGAGCCGAAATGCACTGTGTATAGCGTATGGAACAATTTTTTGCCGGGATCCTGAATTCGGCCATCGCATGGAATAACTTCTTGCGATGAATTCTGTCGCATGCAGCTTTAAAATCGATAAAAAGATGGTGCGTATCGATTGAAACTCGCTGGTCTTCCCCAGAATCTGCCTTAGTGTGAAAATTTGGTCTACAGTCGATTTTCCGGGCCAGAAGCCGAACTGGTACGTGCCGATTAGTGTGTTGCAAAACGGCTTTAGACGTTCGCAGAGCACGCTGGACAGAATGTCTATAGTTGTTGAAAGAGGTACGATCGCCTTTTTTGTGGATGTGGCATATGAAGCTTATATTCTAGCCATCGGGGATGCTTTCATCCTCCCAAATTCTACTGATGATCTGGTGCATGCTTCTTACCGGCACATTGCCACCGATGGTAGGCCATTAGAGTCTGCAGCTTTGCTGTTCTTCAGTCTTATAATGGCTGTGCCGAGTTCTTCAAAGCTAGGTGGGAAGACTACTTCATCGACATGAGATTCCCTATCACTCTCTCCTGGTGAGGCCTGCGAAGAAGCTCTTGGAAGTGGTTCTTAAACTCATCTTCTATTCCCCGCGTTTTTAAAAGCCAGCAGCAATGCTTTTGGCTTTTTTGTAAAAGGCACACACATACTATGCACAGCCATTCAACGCACTCGTGTTTCTTTTTTTTTTCAAATACCTCTTTTAACAAATTAACAATAATCTTCTAAAAATATAATTTGTATGTATATCTCCATTCTAACTACCAAATATTTTTTTCCATTTTAAATTTATTTGACTGCAAAAATAGAATTGACAGATAAAATTGATTCAATGTCCCACTTTTCACATCCGACTTCAAGCGAAAGATAAACATTTTAATCTCCGGATTGAATGCGTACAAACAAAAGAATATTTGTATTTCTTTCCTTTCTCCGCTGAGGCGTGTCTTGTTGCGAATTTCGGGGAAAAAAAATATGTAAACATTGGCGCATCAATTTGAGACAAAGAAGCAAATGAAAACGATGACAGACGGCATCATTGATTGTTACTTTCGGAGGCGTTTGTTTTTTCTTTTAATTCAGTGAAAGGTATTGACAAGATTTTTATTGTGGCTTATTTTATGTAGGTCTCATGTCTGCTTGTTGGTATTATTGCTTTTAAACTTCGAGGTGAGTTGAATGTGTTTGCTTTAAAATGGAGATGTAGAGCGTGATAATTTGGACATTGTGGCAGTAATATGATTTGCAAACCGAACGCGCTCCACATGCCGTCCGATAGAAACTTGTCAAACGAAGAGATTGACATGTATCTAACTCAATTGGACGAGACAATTAAACGAACCATGGACATTACTTTACCTCGGTAAACACGGACAATTAACGAAAACTTGTGCCGCAATGCGACTATCGACGCACTCCACCAACGTAAAGAAGACTCCTGTCAAGATTAAAAACCTTGTACAGGCGGTTTACTGACAGACGAGACGAGGAAGTTAGGACAATGGAATCGCTCATTAAGAATATCCAAACATTAATTGTCCAGAATTACAGGCTTTCTGTTAATTCGTACTGGAATGACAAGATTCGGGCTGTTAGATCTAACAATCCGAGCATGTTCCCGCAAATTAACAAATTCTTTCGAAGTAAATATAGCGATCTTCCGTGTCTTAATCTTTCCAGAACGACGGACAACGAACGAGTACTGACTACAGCAGGTATTGATCCAGTTAACGCTTTACTCGACGACAACTTCTTTGTGGTCGAAGATCCGAAAGAAAAAATGGAGGTACTAGGCGCG
This sequence comes from Eristalis intricaria, assembly GCA_964034865.1. NCBI lineage: Eukaryota > Metazoa > Arthropoda > Insecta > Diptera > Syrphidae > Eristalis > Eristalis intricaria. Next base: position 155,203,473 of record OZ035873.1, on the reverse strand, counting down.
GTCTTCCAAGAAGTGTATAGGGTGAATGAGAGCGTTCGCCCGAACTACGACTTGGATAACCGCGTACTGGCTAGCAACTCTCAACTTCGAGAAGACATGCAGCAATGGCGATCTGAGAACACTGGCTTTGTCGTGTTCAATGATGTTAACATGGCAGATAATGCCATCGCCGACGAAGGGGTTCATCCCCCGTTCATATCGAAGACAGAACTCCAAGCGGTCTTCGAATCATTAAAGAAGAAAAAGTCTGTTGGAATCGACGGGATCTCCAACATTGTGTTAAGACACCTCCCCCTGGAAGTGGTTAATATGTACACAATCCTGTTTAACAATGCTCTGAATAATGCACATTATCCGGAGCATTGGAAAACGGCTATTGTGCAACCCATATCCAAGAGAGGAAAAGATTCTTCGAATCCTTGCAACCTCCGGTCAAATAGCCTCCTTCCGAACATCAGCAAGGTACTCGAGAAGGTGATCAATAGAGCCTTGATCAACTGGACTAAGGACAAAAATATAATTCCGGATAACCAATTCGGTTTCAAAGCGGGGCATGCCACTATTCATGCTGCGTCGAAACTGGTGTCCGATATCCAATGGAACAAAAGCCAGAAACAATGTACGGGTGCCTGCTTGATTGATCTGGAGAAGGCCTTTGACACCGTATGGTTAGAAGGACTTTTCTACAAGCTCAATCGGCTAGGCATTAGCAAACCACTGCTGTACCTACTGTCTAACATGCTTACCGGCAGACGCTTCGTCGTCAAGAATGGTAACGTGACCTCCACAGGTATATTTGAGGTAAAAAATGGTCTCCAACAGGGTGCCGTTAATTCGCCGATCCTGTTCAACATTTACTTGAGCGATCTGATAAGTTCTCTTCCTCACGTAATTGCGTATGCCGATGACTTGATCGTGTACAGATCAGGCAAAAAGATCGAGGAAATCACTACTCTCACGCAGGGTGACTTCGATTCATTCATGAGAAGTTGCGATGACTGGAAGTTGAGTATCAACTTCCGGAAGTCGGAAACCATTCTGTTCAGGACGCCGTTGTATAAGGCCTCGGCGGATACGAAAAAGAATTGGCGAAAATTCTCAATCGTTGGAAGACACGGGGAGCCACTGGCGCAAAAGACTGTAGTCAGATACCTGGGGATCTGGCTAGATCAGTATCTATATTTTAACAAACATGTAGATGCTGCTCTAGCCAGGGCCCGAGGCGCTTTTGCCCTCACAAAGAGACTGTTTTACAACAGCCAACTCGATGCAAGGGTGAAGGTCATCTGCTACATGGCGCTCATCCGGCCAATGCTCACCTATGGCTGTCCCGTGTGGTTCAACGTGAGTGCAAGCTTAATGGAAAAGATTCGGTTGTTCGAGAGGGCTTGTCTTAGGGCTTGCCTTCGCCTTTATAGAACTCCAAAGTCCCAGTACAGAAAATTCTATTCCAATGAGGTTTTATACAACAGGGCAAACCTGATAAGAGTGGACAATTTCCTGCTGAAATTGGTTCGAGGTCACACTGCTAGAGCGATGAACTCGGTCAAGAATCTGATCTCTGGGGCTTACTACCCCAACCCTCAATACCACGAAAGGGTACGTAACAACGACTTCGTCCCCCCAGAAGGATTCCTCCATTTAGATAAACACGGCCTGATACAAAATATAAATGCGGTAACGCTCATCTATCACATCGCCAGATCAACTGTGGATGGGGGACTCAACCACGACCGCTCCGTCGCACAACGAGCTGAGGAGGGTCTCCTCCGGTTCAGTACGGTGGTATCCAGGCGGGATGAGCGGGATGTTGCTATGCAACATCGAAATTTCTGGTGGCTGGGGAGCGAGAGAACTCCAGCGTCGAACCCATTAGACCATGGTTAGGAAAGATAATGCAGGACCCCTCATGGGGAGCAGTCGGTCCACGTCTTGAAGCGGATTTTATATCAGCTGTAACCTATGGGCGACTTACATATTTTAGCGTAGTTGTAAGGTAGTGGGTAAGCTGTTTATACATGAAAATCATAATAAAAAAAAAAAAAATTTGAAAAAATTAAAAAAAAAAAATGAAAAAAAAAGATAAAAGAGAGAATGTGTATATATACGCATAACGATATATATATGCATTATTTATATGAGGATATATGCGTATACGCATGTGTATATAGCTATACAAATGTGTATACGTATGTATACGTAGATTAGCTTAAGATAGTTTGTAAGTTTTATTTTAAGGTAGAATGTAAGTTAGCTTGTAGTTTCTTTTAAAAAAAAATATGTTCGGTCATTAAGTTTTTAAATTTTTTTCTTATTATTTATTAGTCATGTTAAAATTTTCTTTTTACAAAATAACGTTAGATTAAGTCGAAAGACATAGAATAAGTTTAAGTTTAGCTTAGAGTACCCGCTCAGGGTCAGTAAGTTAGAGTAAGTAACTAACACTGTTCGACCAACTAGTTCTAAGCATTTTTGTCTAGTATATAAGTTGTCATGAAGTAAATAATAAAAATGAATTAAAATGAATGAAATGAATGGATATGGGTTGCACAATAGCCGTTTTCCAATGCTCCGGATAATGTGCATTATTCAGAGCATTGTTAAACAGGATTGTGTACATATTAACCACTTCGAGTGGGAGGTGTCTTGACACAATGTTGGAGATCCCGTCGATTTCAACAGACTTTTTCTTCTTTATTGATTCGAAGACCGCTTGGAGTTCTGTCTTCGATATGAACGGGGACTGTATCAGAACGTGTAGCACAACAATGTTTCGCTCGCTTCCGTTCTGGAAATTTCGATGTGAAAGATGTACCTCGCTCTGGTCGACCTATCGTTGAAAAAGTTGATGAAATTATGGAAAAGATTTTTATTTATTTAAATAAAAGGTATGTACATTAAGATTTACATCTTGTTTAGTACTTTGTATTTACGAACAATTTAGAATTTTTACAGATTTTCTTAAGAACTATAGGTTTTGCGGGATGATTTTATGGGAGTGTGGAAAAATAAGAGATGATTGCACTTTTAAAAATAAGGGTTGATTGCACTCTTAAAATCGTTGTGTGGATTTAATATTAGAAGGTAAAGAGGTCCATACTCGACCAGTATGAATGAAAAATAAACGCGATGAATTTAAAAAGTTATTGCGATAAGTTATTAGATTAATTGACCTTTTTAAGCGAGTAAAACTAAGCTTGTTGAACAAATAATCTACGGACTACTACCGTGAATCAATTTGTAGAGGAAAATACAGATCCTGGCGTTAATGTACTCTAGGAGACTGCACCCCAGTAAGTCCCTGGCATAAGCAGAGATATGCTCATATCTGCGAATGCCATAAATATATCGAAATTGAAAGCCACTTGTAACTTGTGCATGGAGAGCGAGCCAAGATTATAATATATTAATGCACCGTATCTTATGAGAGGCAGAATTAGGGCAGCTACTTGTTTTTTGCATGTGTCGCGCGGATTGTAATAAACACCCGGCCATAGTTTACGGAGGCAGCCATTGATGCGACCAACAATCATATTGATATGATCACATCTAGATAGATCTTTTCTTATTACATATCCAAGACTCGTTACGAGCAGTGACTTAATAGGATTTAATTGTAGCCCGTTCACACTTGATCAATTGTAAATATCTTTTAAGTCGTTGTTCATAAGAGTCGCAAGTTCATCAAGATTTGGAAAAGGTTTGGCCAGATGCAATTGAACATCATTGGCATAAAAATGTGCTGAGCAATGCCTACACACGGAAGGTGAAGCATTGATGAACATGCAGAAGAGAATCGGATCTAGTATTGAACCCTGCGGAACACCTTGTTCTACTTCCAAAAGACAGGAATGACTTTGACCCATTACTACTTATTGTAAGGAGCGTCACATAATCAGCCATGACATCGACAAGGAACTAAACATTCATCATCAAACGGTTTTGAACCATTTAAAAAAGGCTGTCTGCAAAAAGAAGCTCGATGTTTCGGTACCACATGAATTGTCTGTGAAAAAAGTTTGACTAGAAATACTACTACGCATTATTTTTCGATGGTTCACGAATTCAAAGATGGTCCAGTTGTTATTCCTAAGATGAGATTGAACATAAGTATGAACAAGCCCCCTCCTCGGATATAATGATAAGTTGGATAACATCCAAGCAAACCCCTCATCTACATCTGCGCTCTACTTGGCTACTTAACCATACCCATCCACAGAGAGAGAAAAAGAAAACTTAATAAAATTAATTCCACATAAAAATAAATGAAAAAAAAATCCTCCGCCCACCAAAGAATCACAACACACAACATCTGCCAATCCCCTCCAGAATGCACCCACTTCCATCGAATTGAAATCCGTAATTTAATTTCCATCAGAGCCTGCCCTCCCTCCGCCTTCCCGTGTTACCGATGCATTCATTCATCATCATCATCATCACACAGTAGACCACTTGTACTTCAACTCCACGCTCAAACAAATATCAATTACAATACAATGCACACACAGCGCGTCGTCACAGCGACGAATCAACAAAAGGATTTCACGTCCTAATATAGACCGAAAAACAACAATGAAATGAATAAACGAATCGAAAAACAAGATGAAATATCCTCGAATATCCTGCGTTGCGCTATGCGATTCCGCAACGCTGAGCCGCGCCGTGCGCTCACACGGCACCGGGCACAGAGGGTGATGATGATTGTAAGTTGTCCGATCCTGAATTGCACACAATTGCCGTACATAAAGAAGTGCCACCGAGTAAATAAAAACGTTTAAAAACGCCCCAGAAAGCAAAAAAAAAACGAAAAAGAAAAAGAGGAACTATTATACAACTCAATACTTAAGTTTCCACCACTGTGGCCATTGTGTGCCGCATAATGTGAACAAAAGGATCAATTTTGTGAAACTCGGGACCAACCCAATCACCATTGCCATCATTATCGTCGGGGCTCTCCCTCTCTAGCGCACTCCCGGGGATGCGGCGAACAAAGCCGATGCGTCCTCGTCGATCGCACTCGATGGATTGTTGTGCAGTCTCCAGGACAATCCGTGAATGCGTACTCATCACACAACACGTTTGTTACTCGCTTCCAGGGAATTAACCAAGCCCGTGGACTTGGACTCGCTCTCTGTCGCTCTGAATTGGGAACACGGGCACCCCCCGAAGCCTACGAAAACAATTCCCTACCCAGCCCTCCGCTTAATCCTTTTTACTCGTGTATTTATTTCAAATAATATTGTAATTCACAGTGGCAGGAAAAAACATCAAACTACGAGCACAATGAATGTGTACGGATTGTATGATTGTATCCCACAAGGTGGTTGGGCTTACGGCCGATTACCCTTTGGCTTGTGCAAAATGTCCTTGTCCTCATTGGCTGGCCGACCCTCCCCTGGGGGAAATTTTGAAACAAAGGATCGAGTAGTTTGGTCGGGCTCTCGCTCGCTCCGGCTTCAGCGATTTATTGTTTCAACTGTCGCCAGCCCACAATGGCGTGGTGTGGTCCTTGACGAATTGTATGCAGTTACTCTCTGTACATCCTTATTCGTGGATATTTTATTCAAAATTGTTTCAAAGTGCCTTCGGATGGATGGATGGCGCGGAAGAGAGCTGCGATCTCGGCGTTTCGTTCCAAACGATGTCAACTTGGCGTGCACTTAACTTCTGTTGTTCTTCTATGGGCTCTTGATGGTGCTGAGGACTTTTCCGTTATTTTCTCATTCTCTGTTCTCCCTTTTGTTCTAACAAGCTGTTTGGGAATAACTCGCCTTTTTTTTGGGTAAAATGCACAGAAGCCAAGATAAGTGACTTCACAAGGATGTCATTCAGTTTGGCTTCGTTTAAATGGGTGTCGTGAGATTCGATTGAATGGGATGACTGCACAGGCTTCAGCGGTGCGACGGAACTGATGGAGCATCAGTTGTCGACTTACAGAGGTTCTCCAGTCGCGTCTGGAGATGTTCTTCTTAAGGAATCTTGATGCGAATTTGAGGTGTGAAGTACCTGAAGTGCGGGACGACTTGTAATTCAGACACGGCTTGGACGAAAGAGGATCAAATTCGAAGGTTTTTCGGCAGTCATCACTGGCGGCTTCTGTGATCTTTTGATTGGAAAACTACTTGTGTGCTGACTTCTGTCGGTGGGTATTTTGTGGTTTTTGTTGTTTTTCATTTTCCAGCGGGCTTTCTAACAATAAAAAATAAATTAAAACAACAATAATTCGAAGCAATTTTGAAGTGGGTAATGTGGTATGTGGTATAGTAACCAAAACTATAGCTGCTATACCACCCTAGCCGACATTGTATGTAAAAAAGAAAAAAGAAAAAATACTTAGAGCTATACTTATATTTATCTAATAAAGTTGAACAAATCGTTTGTTGTGAGGTTACCTCGGTAAGTGTAATTAACAAAACAATTAAACACTAATTAAATTTTTAAAGGCACAAAAAAAGCTAGTACAACGATTTATATGTTCGACACAATTGACCACAACCGTGAATGGCTTTCAAGTTGGCAGAACACATGTTGCTAATTATTTGCAAATCGCCAGCTTTTTGTGTAACAAACATTCCGGTAGCCTGGTTAGTTTTCAGAAAAGCTGTATCACATAACCCTCCTATACCACAATACCCGAACTTCCTCTAATAAATAATAAAATAAAAAATAAAAAATACAGTCGAACACAGACAACTCAAACCACCACTTTTAGAAAAAAATTCGAGGTATCAAGACTTCGTCGTGAGTGGCCGTGGCGTAACCCACTACGCCACGTCGACTCCTACGTAGAGGGTGCCAGGTTCGAATCCCCAATCTACCAACATTTACAACTCACGGCTTCCACCTCTTTCGAGTTACTGACAATGCTCAAAGAGTATTCCTGTCTAGAAAAAGCGACTCAACTTCGCCGTTCGGAGTCGGCATTAAACTGTAGGTCCCTTCCACTCGTGAAAGAACAATATCACGGACAACACGAGTGGTTGCTGAGAAGCTAGGCCCAGGTCAGGACTGTCGCGCCACCCATATTATATATATATTACCAGGACTTTGAAAGCCTACATTGCAGACATTCAGAATATGTATTTTTTAGACGGGTTGAATAAGTTGGAGCATTGCTGTGTCAAGTGTAGCTATCTCTTATGATACTGGGTTAAGAAATAAATTACCACTTTTGCAAAATTTTCGTTTTTCTTTTGAGTTATCGGGCGATCCTCGTATATATGTACATTATATGCAGTCGAACTTCGATAAATAAAACCACCACTTGCCACAAAAAAAAATTCTAGTTATCAAAACTTCGAGTTATGTATCAAGTAAAATTCAAATTGATATCAAATTGATAAATTTTTAATTTATTATTCGCCGTGGCGTAGTGGGCAAGTGTGTCGACTTCTACGCAGAGGGTACCAGGTTCGATACCCGAATTTACCACCTTTCATATTTCACGGCTCCACCTCTTTCGAGTCACTGACAGTGCTCAAAGAGTATTCCTGTCTAGAAAAAGCGACTCAACTTCGCCGTTCGGAGTCGGCATTAAACTGTAGGTCCCTTCCACTCGTGAAAGGACAATAGCACGCACAACAGGAGTGGTTGCTGAGAAGCTAAGCTCTGGCCCTCTACAGGCTGTAGCGCCACCCATGTTATTATTATATTATACAAATTTATTTATCTGCGATATAACACATAATACGTTAAGGTTTTTTTATATTTATTTTATTGTGGCATGAATTCTTACAATTAATTACTTACAAGACTTAATTACAGAAATTTGATTTTTATTTAATCTTAGATCTACAAAATAATACAATTTGTCAATCAATATACAATACGTAGAGGTCCATGATTATAATTTAAAATAGTCGCTTACACATGACTGAAGAGCGGTTTTTTTAATTTAGTTTTCAGAAAATATCTTCAATGGAATTTAATTAAAAATTGTAGGTACACAGAATCATTTGTTGTTTTATTAGTCTTTTAATGTAAACTCAAAATGAGTATTGTACTTGCAACTCGTTTGAAGGTGGTTAAATCAAATCATCCTTCATCATCGCCAAATCTTTCCCTATTACATCACTGCCGCTGTCATCGTTAATCGTTAAGATTTAGAAGAAGATTCGGATTCACTTCTAAATATCTCGACAGTATCACCATCTGTGGGAAACCTTTAAGCAACAATATCGTCATTCACTTGCAAAAAATCATCACCTTTTATATTTCTGGCATTTTTTCAAGCTTCAAATTCCATCTGCATTTGAATTTCTCTTTCATTTCTTTTGGTTTGGAGTTCAGTTCTGAAAATCAAAGGAATTTCATCCTCTTCAGAACATTATTTTGTTCAGAATATTCACTAAACCCTGGATTTTGTTTTTACTAGGTGAAAGAAACGTACAAACGCAGCGCCCCGAAAGCGATTGGTTATAAAACTAAATTGTAGAATACGCAGAATTCGGGAATTTCTCTTCAGATTTGGATTTATCGAAGGTGACGCCAAATAATCCGTTCGAGTTATCAAGACATTGGAGTAATCGTAGTTCGTGTTATCGAAGTCAAATTTCATGTAAATTTCAGTTTTGGCGCTATTACCAACCAATTTCATTCGAGTTATCGAAGTTCGTCTGTATATTATTTTATTAAGTAATAAAAATAAGAAGTTGAACTTATTGTTAAAGACCGGAGAAAATGTGTTTTTAAAACAATTTTTTTTAATTTTTAAATTTTTCAGCAAACGATACAAGGACAACGATTTTTGGTTCTGCACGTGGAATGTTAGGTCTCTTAACAGACCACGTGCAGCCGAAGAACTCGCGGAGGCCCTGGACTGCTACATAGCAGACATTACCGCAATCCAGGAAGTGCGGTGGAATGGGCCGGGCAAAAAGAGGATGAGAAACTGCGACATCTACTACGGTGATTGCAACAGGGAGAGGCTAAGCGCCTCTCTTTGGATGCGGATTTAGGCAGACTTAGGCAGACTTAGGCAAAAAGTCTTAAGCTTTGTCTGTAAAAGCGAACGCCTCATAACAATCCGCATCATGACTACATTCGGCAACATCAGCCTGATCTGCCCACGCACCAATGGAGCATAAAGATGACGACAGCAATGATGACTTTTACGATACATACGATCAATGCCCCAGCTACGACACCAAGATAGTTCTAGGAGATTTCAACACAAGGCTGGGCAAGGAAGACGTCTTTGCTAGAGTAATCGGGAAGCACAGCCTGCATGACAACACGTCCGAGAACGGAATCAGGCTGTGACTTCGTAATGGGCCAAAACCTCTTTGCAGCCATCAAGCGAAGGGACCTGGCGGTCTTCTTATCAATCAACCGTCAACCAGATTGATTATGTTGCTATCGACGTCAGACACTCCTCCAGCATTCTTGATGTCCGAACGTTCCGAGGTGCCAACATTGACTAGGACCATTACCTTGTTTTAGCCAAGGTAATAACGCGGATATCAAGAGATCAACGGAGTCGAGAAAGGACACCACCGTTTGACGTCGGAAAGCTACAATCGCAACGGACTGATAGGATCTTTGTCGATCGAGTCTCTCAGAATCTCTCTCTAAGTTCTTCGCCATCGCGCAAGCAATCGAAGATGATTGGAGACGTTGTCAAGAAGCCATCAAAGATGCTGCCACTGATGTGCTGGGTTTTACGGCCCCACCTAGAAAAAACCCATGGTTTGACAACGAGTGTAGGCTGGCACATGCAGCCTACAAAGCAACGAACGACGAGAGCTGTTCGTGAGCTCTACAAACAGAAGCAAAGGGACGAGACCCGGCTTCTCAGGAGGAAGAAGAAGGAGCATGAGAAGCGGGCAGGACGATGTTCGAAAGTTTTACCAGAGGATGAAACAGTTATCCAGTGTATGTAACGTTCAGACAGAAGCCTGCCTGGACGAGAATGGACAAGTAATAGTAGAGTCGCAGTCGATACTGAGAATTTGGAAGAACCATTTCTGCAGTCTGCTAAACGGCGACGATGACACCAATACCGTTGTCAGGCAGAATGTTCAATATGGACGATGATCGACGAGAGAGACCCCCCGACTTAGACGAGGTCAAGATAGCAATATCAAGACTGAAGTCTAACAAAGCTGCCGGTGAGGACGGACTGTTCGCTGAAATCTTTAAGGCAGCTGGAGATGATCTGGTTGGGCGCATGCACCAGCTCATCTGTAAGATATGGTCGGGGGAGAGCATGCCCGATGAGTGGAATCGCAGTATCGTTTGCCCGATCCACAAGAAAGGAGACCCCTTTGACTGCGCCAACTATAGAGGGGTAAGTCTGCTGAGCATAGCATACAAGATCTTCTCTGCCGTTTTTTGTACTCGCCTAAAGCCGTTTATAAATAACCTGATAGGTACATATCTGTGTGGCTTCAGGCCAGGGAAGTCCACCATCGACCAGATTTTCACACTACGGCAGATCCTGGAAAAGACCCAAGAAATTCAAATCGACACCCACCACCTTTTCGTCGATTTCAAGGCCGCATTTGACAACGTGCATAGAGATGAGCTGTACAAGGCCTGGTCTAGTTTTGAAATTCCTGCCAAACTCGTCAGATTGTGCAGGATGACGATGGAGAATTCTTGCTGCTCCATCACGGTTGGTAACGAACTCACCGAGACCTTCAATGTCAAAAAAGATTTTAGACAAGGCGACGCGCTGTCATGTGACTTTTTTAACATCATCATGGAGATGATCGTGCAAGACTCACACGCTAACACTAGAGTCACGATCTTCCAGAAGTCCGTACATCTGCTAGGATACGCGGATGGCATTGAAGTGATTATCAGAACACAGCGAGCCGTCAATGAGGCTTTTGCTGGCATTGAGGCAGAAGCGGTTAAAATGGGTCTAGCGGTGAATGAGGGCAAAACGAAGTACATGCTGTCATCAAGAAAGGACACACAACATAGACGTCTTGGACAGAGCGTCACAATGGGCAGCTATAACTTCGAGGTAGTCAAGGACTTCGTCTACCTCGGTTCCGCAGTGAACAGTACAAACAACATCAGTACCGAGATAAAACGCAGAGTAACTCTTGCAAACCGCTGTTTCTATGGGCTCAAGAGACAATTGAGTAGTAGAGCCATCTCTCCAAGGACCAAGCTGACCTTATACAAGACCTTGATCATCCCAGTCCTGCTGTACGACGCGGAGGCATGGACAATCTAAAAGCGCATGAGGGAGTTCTTGGATTCTTCGAGAGAAAAGCTCTGCGTGCGATTTTGCGTTGATGGTTTTTGGAGGAGAAGATTCAACCGCGACCTGTACGTCTTCGGATCCAAAGCCTAAGATGGGAAGGTCATGTAGAGCGTATGGACAACTCAGCCCGAAGAATTCTTCGACTCCGAACTAGTGCGACAACCGAATAGCGGATGCCCACGGAACCGATGGCGCACCCAGGTGAAGAAGGAACTGAACTAACTTGGCGTCCGACACTGGAGTCAGCTAGCCAGAGACCGTGCTAGCTGGGGAGGATTGTTGGTTGAGACCCAGGTACGCTACGGTCTGTAGCGACAAATAAATAAGAAGAAGAATTTTAACTGCATATTTTGAGTGTATGAAAATCTGAACCCGGCCATCATGAATACTCCCTGATCTGATTCTTTGCATTGGGGCTGAGATGTTTATTGATTCACTTGGAACTATGGCTTTTCACGATTTGCTCCAAAAATCCTCCATCGTACCATGCCAAAAATCGCCCTGGAGTTCTAAAAGCACAATGATACACGGACACCACAATTTACATTCACTCGATCCAAATCTAGTCTGTTCTGCAATTACCCGACTACACCCAGCACCCGACTACACCAACGGATTTACATTTGAAACGGGCGCATGCACATGCTGCACACAAAATTCGATCAATTCATGTTCAACATCGCTGTTCACTGTCTAATTTCTTCAAACAAGCAAACAGCAATATTTTGATGGCAGTGTGCGCAGTTTTTCATGTGAAACACTCAATCGTGGCTTGACATCGCCATCTAACGCACAGATTCATGCCCAATTAACAACAAAATAGCTGTCAACCCAAATACGGGTAATACGCAATCGCCTACGAGCGCAAACAATACAACACATCACCGCTGCATCGCACAATTAAAACAAAGACTCCGCAGGACAACAGCGCAACAATAAAGAAGAATGAAATAATTTAAGTCATCACCGAGTGCCGAGTGTACATAGGGCCGTCGGAGAAGGTCGTGTTCACACGACCGCCACAGCAGCAGAACACACAGCATTCCTCATTAATCCCATCCGAACAATTATGAATTTAATTCAAAATTAGGACGAGAACGCCCGTCCTTCCCCGATTTATAGGTCATCATCCCCTTGCCGTCGACGACGACGACGATACCGATGACACACGTTCCCGGATCGCCCATCCGGCGCGGCGGGGGAAATGAAAACACTCAGCCCTAGGTACGAGGATGTGTACTTTCAAATATTCAATTGTATTCCAATTTGAGAATAATTCCGGCTTCACCCCGTCACCGCCGACGACAACGACGACGGCTACAGCGGCCAACGACGTTCGATGTCAGGCACAGACTCACGTGACATCAGAGCCGAACAATGGCGGCAGCGAGCCGAAAGCCGCAACACACCGCGAGTGTGCCGTCGCATGAGCGGAGGCGCAAGATGAATCAGAATCCAAAATTCACTTCCACTGGTGCGCACAATGAAAAGGACATTCCTTGCATTCGAACCTGACGGCCAAGATGATGATGATGATGCTGGCCTGGACGCTGCCATTGATGTCAACGGGAGCGAGCGATCAGGAATTTTTCCTAACATCAGGTAAAATGTCCAGTCAGCGGGCGGAAAACAAAAGGAAATTACTTATACACGAGAGGTCGTCCTGCAGCCGCTGCCGCCACCGGTTTTGTTTTGTCATTCGAAAGAGAAAGAGACAGCAACTTGCATCGGACAGATACACAAGTCGTTATGCATTCAGTTTGGTTGCGGATGCGAAAATGCATGCCAGCCAGATAGCCAGCATGCAAGGACCCGCTCACTCGCTCTCTCATGTAGAATTTCTTTTTTGTGCCCAGTTCCTCTGGTCCTGGTGCCATGTTTCCACAGATTACAAAGGACGAAACTATGTTCGAGACAGTTCAAAGTGTACACGCCAACAATTCACTCCCTTTTCATCTCTCTTTTCACAACAATGCAAAGCGATGGGAAGATGTACTCGAAGGACATCGGTTTCGTTGGGAATTCGGATTCGAATTCGTTGAACACAGTTGTTTGCCGGTGTCCCTTCGATGACAATGTCCAATTCATTGACTCCTGGGCAATATTTTCTAATTCAATCCGGCCAGGACAATGGGCTTTGAATTTGATATGTGCGGTTAAGTCCCACCGGCACATAATCAAGGATCCAGTCGAGGGGAACGCCATTCACTCGAGAATGGGCAGCCGATGGTTTTCTTTTGGGCCTAAAAGTGGGAAATCATTTTATGAGGTCACCAGATACGTGCGTGTGTGCGTGTGTGCGTGTGTCATCCCAGCCCTCTGACCGGCCATTATCCCAAAACTATTGTGCGCTCACCATTCGATTGTTTCGTCGTGATATTGAGCACTTATTCGGGTGTCTATTCGATTATTGAATGCGGGACAACACAATGCGTGGTCAATGGACATTGGTAATCCTTTGCCTTACGCTGGTCATTATTGTCCTCGATGGTTTGCTATTTAGTTTTCGGCCGGTGCCATTGTCCGAGGCCATTATGGGACGGTTAAGTTTTGATGAAACATATTATATCCAATTAATAACGCTGTCATTTGGTTATAATTGTTATTTGTTAGGCGTGCGGGTGTTCAGGCGGAAGGATCTCCTTTGGATAATCGCATGGCGAGCAAAGAGATTGCGGCTTTGTTTGCTGTGACTTACGGCTGACGCCAATGGCGCCCGACCGCTGGACATATTTATTATTTTATGAGCAGCGACGATGGTTGAGCTCATAAATCTAATTTCCGGAGATTAGTGAATGGTATGAATGGATTTTGTGTCTCAGCAAGCGGCTTTGGTGAAGAAGAACTTGGGAACTGAAGTTGTGATGTTGTACATGAGTACATGAGTTCGTACGGCAAGTATAGAAAGAGATGCCAAAAGCACACATGCTAGACAATTCGGTCCGAGCAATGTTATCAGGAACCTTTTTCGGCACTGGACACGATTGAGGTTTTTTGGTGCTTGTATTAGAGTTGTGTTAAACAGTCCCGAAGACGGAACTGGCATGACATGTACGAATTCTGCTGCGTTTGCATTATTGCATGAATTTGTTTGATTCCTCACTGTGTAGAATTACATGTACACAAAATAAACAATGATTTTATTACTCGCACATAACCGACTTGTAATTCATTATAAAAATGAGACATAATAAAGTCTACACATATTTTCTCAACAGCGTCGCTTGAAAAAAAAAACAGACCCGCTACCAACCGGAAGTACTATGAAGCACAAGGACTATCATGCAGAGCAGCGGATAACAATGAAAACCTGCAGAAAATCAACATCAGCCGGAACGGTAACAGTTCTGATGAAACAGAAACAACTAACCCAAATACGGTCATAAATTTAGCAATAACTATTCAGCGGGGACGTGGAGTAAAAATAATAAATGCGATTTTTTTGTTTTATTGTTATTAAACTACAAAAAAAGGGGCAAAATTAACATCAAAGAACGAGTAGATTTGCGGTATTAAGATACGTTGTTAAAGTTTAATTTTTGGTTCTGTGAAAATACACTATTTTCCTTTTCCTTCTTCTGGTGGCGCTACAGTCCGGGTTGGGTCTGGGCCTCAACCAACATGCCTCTCCAGCAGGCAAGATCTTTAGCCAAAAGGTTATGGTTCTTATCCACTTCTGTGCGCCATCGGTTCCGTAGGCGTCCTACAGGTTCGTAGTCGAAACCTCTTCGGCATGGAGCAGTGCTGTCCATGCGCTATACAAGACCAACTAGCCATCCATAGGTATTGAATCGGTAGACGCTTAGTTGCAGCTGTACAACCCATGCAATTCATAGTTGAATCTCCTTCTCCATAAACCATCAATGAAAACATGACAAAAGACTGAACGCAGATCTTTTCTCTCGAAGAGACCAAAATCTTCTTCATCTACTTTTGACCCTGTCGAGGCTTCAACGCCATAGAGCAGGACAGGGATGATTAAGGTATTTTATAGTGTTAGCTTGGTCCTTCGAGAGAGGGCCCTACTACTCAATAGGGTTTTGAGCCCAAGGAAACAGCGATTGGCAAGAGTTATTCTGCGTTTAATCTCAGCACTTTTTATTTTTACTACATCGAACTTAGAGTTGGAACACAGCCGCGACGCAAATATCCATCGTTAGACCTTGTTTGATACTCTTTGTCATTCCTTGTTACCTGACATTTCGAAGAAAAGAAAATAAACAAAATGTTAACTTCACGAATTTATTGCTTAAAACCAAGAATACGTCCGTACGACATCAGTCCCGCTTAAGAACTGAATAATAAAATTAGAAGAAAAATGCGTGTGTATGAAATATCCACATACATATGTATGTATGTATATCGTTAGGAACAGTTACTGAACCTGCTTTTATTCACCTTGCATTGACTGCGTTTTGTCTCGTCCCCAGGGTTGCCGCTAAGCAACTTTAGTCGCAATTTGACCGCATTTTTGACACGAATTTTTAAAAATACCGCCATTTTGATACTATTTATATTTTATTTCGACTTTTGAAGACTATTTCATAAAAGATATTTTTTCCATGTAAAGGTACTCATTTCAGAAAGTGAAGTGGCATAATGTCCCACAGCATCGCAGGTTTAAAATTTGTCACATTAGCATAATTTCCATACGCGATTATTTGCATGATGTTGCAAATGTTGTCAGCAGAAATCTGAATGATTGATTGAAAATTTAAATATGACATTTGTAGTCAATGAAAATTAATCAGCACACACTTTTTGCTGATACTGCATTAACTTAAAAGGACAAAGTATCAAGTATGGAAGTGGGACAAATATTTATTTCGAGATGTTGTGGCATTTCAGTAGTGATGTATGGGACATCGGAAGTACATCTTGTTTGAGTGACACAATATTAATCAGAATCAGATCAGTATCGTTTGTAGATTCTGATGAAGATCCATAATATTTGAAAATAGCTTGGACAGAAATTACTTACACAGGATTGGAAATTGATTTCCATGCATCCTGGACACAACGCGACTATTCCTTAATGTCTGTTAGCAATTACTTCCGAGCCTAAGGAATCATTTAATGCCCAAAAAAACACTTGGACAAGATGAAATTTGTCAAAAAATAAGAATATACAACTTAATGACTTCACGAATCCTAAGCGTGATGTAGCGTAGGGAATGCAGAAGTCAAAATCGTGTTTGTTTGCTCTGAATAACCCAACTTTTTAATTGGATGTCGAAGCTGGCAAAGCCTCATGCAACCATATATCCTTCTGGACTCGAAAATTGGTCAATCTGTTCGGATGATTGACGTTAGCCTGAGTTTGAGAAGATCTAGTTGGACGCTTTAGGTAACCATGGCAAGACCAAGGCGTTGAAATTTTTCTTCCAAAACAATTATCAAATTGTTTTTATTGCTTTATTCTGCACTTTTTTGGGATTGACTCAAATTTTTCAGCGGCAACCCTCCTCGTCCCGTTTTCACACCATCATGCTTTTTGTGTGCTGCATTGACGTTTGTCTTGCAAGTGTTGTCACAAATGTGAATGAATGATTAGAAAATTTAAATATGACAGTTGAAGTTAATGAAAATTAATCATCATTATCGTTGTAATTTGTGTACCGCTGGTGGTTTATTTTTTGCCTGTCTGCCTGTAATTCGTTAGAAGGGTTTTTTGCCTGTGCAGCCTGCTACTCTTGAACCGTTGGATCTCGTTCAATCCGCAACAGATCTAATAACTATATTTTTTTACGCATTTTGCGAATATGGTAAAAATGTATCAGATAGGGGTCCACCGTAATCAGGTTAATTTTGAAAAAAAAAAAAGTTTCGCATCCCAAGAATGCAAGCGAGAAAAAAAAAGTTCTACGTTTATCTAATTGGCATTCACTTTCTAATGGCACTGTCGATGTTAATTTCTTTTGGTGTCTCTCCAGAATTATAGCATTTTTGCGAAGAGTCACATTATGACAAACCAAAGTTAACTTTTCCACAAACCACCGCCGCTCATGTTTGCGTCGCACTTGAATTTGATTTAAATTTAAAGTTTTTTGTTCATCACAGAGCACACAAAACAATCATTATCATCATCTTCTGACCCACATGATCCACTAAAGGGGTCGTGGGGGTAAGGTACGCACGAAAGTTGTCCAGGCACCTCGATCCTCCGCCATCGACTCTAACTCATCAGGGGTTATGCCCAAGAGTAACCATGCGAGAGTATGGACTTGGTTCAACCATCGCATCCTGGGTCTGCCAAGTGGTCGCCTACGTGATGGAATCGCATTCCAGTCCCACTTCGGAAGTCGTGATGGTAAGGACGTTCATGCTACGTGACCAAACCAACGAAGCATAGCCTTTCCCGTTCAAAGAAGCAGCTGCTCAAAGTTTAGTCTCTCGCGCACTGTCGTGTTTTTCGTCCTATCCCGGAGGGAAATTCCCACAACAGCTCGAAGAAATCTCGTCTCAGAAGCTTGTATTCGTGATCTTATTCTTTTGGTAATTACCCAAATTTCGTGACCATAGGTGAAAATTGGAACAAATACTGAGTTGAAAACTGCTGACTTGGCTTTGACACTAAGCTCGGCCTTCCTGATTACACATCTCCCAAGTTGTGTCAAAACTGACCCAGCTTGAACAATCCTTCAGGAAAGTTCAAAATTACTCCTCTCCCATTACTGGAGATACTTAATCTTCTCCTAGAGTGCCTTGAACAGGCGTTCTGGAAATTACCATAACCTCTGATTTGTCCACGTTAACCTTCATCCCAGAATCAGCACACACGGCCACAAACCTATCGAGAGCGCGCTGGAGTTCCGTCTGGGAAGATCAGATCCTCAACTCTCCCAATGTGAAACATTTCTCGCCTCGAAAAGGACAGGTGACAAGACGCACCCTTGGCGAAGTCCAACGCCCACGGTGAAAGATATTGATTTAGCACCATTAACCCGAACACAACTGCTACAGTTTGTGTGTAGAGATTGAATGACCCTCAAAAGAGGAGCATCAGTCCAATACCCCTGCAGAACACTCCACAGTTTACCTCGAAGAACTCGGTAGTATGCCAGCTGTATATGGGCTTGGCATAATCTCAAGCCTTCTCAAGTACCATTCTTAGAGTGAAATGCTGGTCGGTTGCACAAATGTCGGGATGACAGCCGTACAGTTCATACCTGTGCCCGACCATAGCTCTAGAATGTCCTTCCAAAACCTTAGCGTAGAATTTCCCGAGGAGACTTAAAAAGGATATGCCCCTGTAGTAGGAGCAGTTTCTTTTGTCCCCCTTCTTTAAAAGAGGAACAATCACCCCAGTTTGCCAATTGCCAGGTTTCTCACCGCGTTGCCAGGCCACGTTAATAAAAGGAGAGGGCCATAAAACTCCCTCCCTACCCATTGCCTTAAGTATTTCTGGGCGGGTTTCATCCACATCGGCAGATTTGCAAGCGTTTAGCTATTCAATCGCCAAAATGACTTCCTCCATCGTTGGACTATTATCCATCCCACTTAAGACGAGAGGTATGCATTCCTCAGTGCTCTGTTCGTAATTTAGCAGCTCCAAAAAGTACTTGCTGACTAAGCTAAGATGTCCACTGATGAGATGTCCATTGGACAGAAACTCACCATCCCTGGATTGAACTCCTTTGATGATGATGAAATTCCTTCTTCTGAGTCGGCGATGTTTCCGCCTAGGCAGAAGATCAACACAACACCAGGTGACAAACCATTCGTAATCCATCTCCGCTAGCCCATCAAGGGCACCATCACACTTCATCCACGAAAGCATGGCAGCTTCGTCAACTAGCTCGCTATCCTTGCCTGTGAGCGATGAGACGTTCTATATGCCTATCCTAAGTCGATGCCGTTGTCCGTTGCCTTTCGACGCCCGCACGTAAGGCAACGGACAACAGCCCGAGGCGGACCTGGGCCTAGCTCCTCAACAGGCACTTGTGTTGTGCGTGCTATTGTTCTTTCACTAGAGGAATGGCCAAGGTTGCCGTGAATTATGAATTTTGATAGATTGGGGATCCTGGACCTGGCGTGGGACAGTGGACACACTAACCCACTATGCCACAGCGACTCAAAATAATTATTAGCACATTTCTTTTTTAGATTTCAACAGCACTACCGATTAAATAAATCAGTATTTAAATAGTTACTGGATGTGCTGGCCAATTCCTTGTCATCAACAAAACAAATGTTTGCAAAACCAATTGTAAAGTTGGCCGCTTGTTTACGTTTTCTTTTTTTTTGCAGAAGGCGATACTAAAAGGACTACGAATTTGGTTTGGCACAGTTTTTGTTTAGTCAAGTGATTGCTCAAGTTGTAGACGTTTTTGAGCAACGTAATATGAACAAGGAAGAATTGCTCATGTTTTTTATTCCAACTACAAGCAACATGGGGCCTATGTCACAGACCGTACATCACATACATTTCATATAGCATACAAAACTGTCATACGTCATACTTTCTGTTTCTCAGATTCCACTGGAAGTATTGTATGATATCTTATTTGTTGTATGATGTGTATAATGTCGACGTTTAATTTTGATTGACAAATTTCACTGAAAACTAAATAGTGGACTGAATTAAGACCAGACACCATATAAGTGGATTACAAACAAACAAAAAACTAAATAATGGAGTTCATCAATAATGAAGAATAATATGATTTCGAAATTATTGAGAATAATTGAACTATAATAAGACAATTTTTCCAAATAGTACATAAGTCGTAAATCTAAGATGAGTATAGAAAATAAGCTCACTATTTTTAAAACAATTTTTCAACCCATCATGTTTTATGGTTCCCCTGTATGGGGCCATTGTGCAAAGACCCACATAAGGAAATTACAAATCGCACAGAATAAGCTGTTAAAAATGATGCTTAATTTACCGTGGCATTTTTCGACTGATGAGCTTCATGAAGTCTCTAATATTGAAAGAGTTTCTATAAGACTGATGAAGTTATTCGAACGACATAAATTGTCTTGCAATCAATCTGACAATTACTTGATTTCAAGTTTGTATAATGATGCATAATACGCCTTTATTTATACGTTTATTAATTTATTTATTTAATTATTTATTTACTAACATATATATATATATATACTTATTTTTCTTTTTTGTAATTTATTTATTAACTTACTTATTTATTTATTTGTTGATCTGTTTATTTATTTATTTGTTTAGTAATTTATTTATTTATTTATTTAATTAATTAAAAATTTATTTATTTTATTAAAAATGTATATATTTATTTTACTAAGTGTGAAACTTGAAATCAAGGAAGAACACCACCACCTTCACACCATTTATGTTTTTTTTTTTACTGTATAGAGGTTTTTGTTATCAGGTTTTCCTCGGCCATTATCAATTAATTCTTATGTAGATTGTTAATAAATAAATAAATTGTCAGTAGCAAGATTATTTAACCAAATCTCTGTAAATTGTGCAATAGCGACGACAATGTAAAACTAAAAACTCATACTGTATTAATAAATATCCGAATTCATCATCTCTAGTGCGAAATTCATTCCAAATAGTACATGATTTTTAATCAAACTTTTTGACGAACTAGTATTCTTTGTTCCCACATGTCTAACTTCAAAAAAATGATGAATAATCATTCATTATTCAAGAAGCCCAATAAGCCCAAAATGCTTATTTTTGTGTATTTTCTCATTTGAAAACTTATTTTTGTAGTGACTACAGCAGTTTTAAGTGCTGCATAAAATTTGAAAAAAACTGCTGTATGATGTGTATGATATTTTTCTGTGAAACAGATATGTAGGATAAAACACTTGTAAATATTGTGTCCCCTTCACCAAATAAACATCTGTTTATCTATTCGATATACATTACAAAATAAAAAAAATAAAACATTTAATGGTGGATACGCGCAGATTAGCTTCGAGTTAATTTTCCTTCAGAACTCAGCCACATACTCAATTTTTTCTTTTACTTTATATATAATCAATATTTGGTATTTCGCTTAGCAAAATATCGCGTATATTTTCCGCTCTGCAATTCTGTCTTTCGCCTACAAAAATCAAGGGAAAAATTTCCATGCGAATAGCTTCTTATTCCACGTAAAATAAAAATCCACAATAATGGGAGATTTTCGATGAGGAGCAATTTCGCCCGAAACTCACGATAGGGAGAAAGTGAAAAGAACATTTTTTTCACGTGGTATGCTGTTCGAGCGATGCTTACAATAAGGCGCGATGTTCAAGTTTTATTAAAAATAGTCGGTGAACATAGCTCTATAACGCCCACCTTTGACCGAAACGTTGCTCCCAACCTCGTTTTCAAAGATTATACCCTCGGCCTTAGCAGCGACATTCTCATCTGTACGACGACGGGGACCATGAGTGTTGTCAACTAGCCTACCAGTCTCACGAACTTTTTGCACAAACTTGCGTTCAGCATTCGCGGTTCATTTCGACCAAAACTTCTTTTGAAAAAAGTCACTGTTTGCGAATCAAGTTTTCATTAATTCCCACGAGGGGGTATGATAGTAATCTTTTGTCAAGATTTCGAGCGGGAAACAGCTGTAAATATGAAAATAAGCTGTGATTTAAAAAAAGTCACTATATCGCCCGCCCAGTATATACCGAAAATCCTAATTATTTCTTTTCAGAAAACCTGACATAGAGTTAGACTTCGCAATCATAATCACCCCTATTCCCAAATCCGCCGATATCGAAAATGTTCGATTCCGAAATCCTATCGAAGGAAATCGTCCGCATGTCGGTAATGTGAATTGAGATTCACTGCATTTTTAAACCGATCGAATCGAATCACTTTCGTGTAAGTTGAGTAGTTCACTAGCAAAGATGTAAGTTATTTTTGTTGTCATTAGCATTATTTAACATATGAAATTGTAGGAAGAAAACTACGCACAGGGAACAACTCAAAGCGGTGATCCAGGAATTGAAAAAAATATCCTGACAGCGAAAAACAACAAACACAAATATACGCTATGAAGGAGTAAGAGATTTTTTGGATGTAAGATGTTTAAACGAAAAAGAGTGAATCAATCTTTTTTTTTCATTGAAAGATTCGTATATATTTTTTACGTTGAATAAATGCAGTTTTATTTATACGCTAGTACATGTATACATAGGTATTTACATCATGTAGATATGTATTAACTTCCCGTTGTTTTGTTTTTATCCGACTTGCTTCTGTCAGTTTGCCAGTGGAGAACTCGCCAGCAGTTTCCCTTAAACATGATCACACTATTATTTTGTTTTCTGTCATCAAGAAAGTGAGCAATACTCACTATGTTTACTAAACAAACAATTTCGAACGAAAAATACAATTTCCAATGCTTGAATTTCGGTCGCCGTGGCGTAGTGGGTAAGTGCGTCGACTCCTATTATTATAATGCTTGAATTTCAAATTAAATTTCTTCAATCAAACGTCAAATCAAGAAACAGCTGATTTCTAAAAAGAGAGAAGTGGTTTTCGATAATGATAGCACGAATCCGTTCATGTGAATCGAACGAGTGAAGTGAATCTTCGATCCGTCGGATTTGGGAATAGGGCTGAATGTAATGAAAAATGAAATTCGGCATCAAAAGTTACACCGATACCTACCCGTTTCTTTTTCTTCCGCATCTTCGATCACAAAGTGTGTCCTTATCTGCATCAATATCTGCTGCATTCAGTATTTGTTCCTTATAATAATAATAATTTATTACTCATAGATAAATACAATCATTTTATAATTTTATTGACTCAGCTTGCTCAGAGATACGATAGATTACTTAATTTTCTATCTTACTACTGAAACTATCATTATGTTGTTATTGGGAATAATGCAGTATTTTGAGTTAAATGCAGTAACGAAGGAAAAACTATGAGAATAAAAAACCTCCATTTAAGATATTGAAAGATTGTATGTTGTCATTTGGTGAAAAACTACGTATTGCAATGCACAGTAAGTGTATAAGTATATAAATAAGTGAATTGATTAATGAATTAATAGATAAGGATATATATATAAAGAAGCAGATAAAGTGATTAATATATATACACATGAATAAATAAGCAAATGAACAAATAAATAAATAAATAAATAAATAAATAAATAAATAAATAAGTGAATAAATGAATAAATAAATAAATAAATAAATAAGTAGATAGACGAATAAATAAATAAATAAATAAATAAGTAAATAGACGAATAAATCAATAAATAAATAGAGAAGAGAAAAAAGACACACAATTAGTTAATAGGTACATAGCGCATTTAAGCAGTTTGATTTAATAATTCATTAATGAGAGTATTTGTAGAATATCTACATTTGTTGTTAAATTTTTCATTGAGTTTTTCAATTTTCCTTGTAATTTGAATGACACCTGCCCGCTCATGCAATATCATCGTTGAATAGTCCCATGGGAGGCGTAACATCATTTTCAAAATTTTATTCTGAGCGATTTGTAGCTTTTTAATATGTGTTTTGGCACAATTTCCCCAGACTGGTGAGGCGTATGTCATTATAGCTTGGAAAATGACTTTAAAAATTATAATTTTGTTGTGCTTACTCAATAGTGATTTTCTATTTATTATCGGATATAACTTTTTTATTGCAAGGTTGACTTTATTGTATGCGTTATATGATCCGTAAAGGTTAATCTTTTGTCCAAGTGCACCCCCAAGTATTTCACTGTGTTGACCCAAGGAATCTCAATGTTATTCAGTTTTAATTTGCTGAAGGGTAAAAGACAAATCTTTCTTTTTCTAGTGAAAAAGATAGCTTGGCATTTTTCAGCGTTTATTTTTACCTTCCAATGCTTAAAATATTCGAACATAATTTTAAGACCGTTCTGTAAATTATCCTCAACTATGGAACCCTTTTCGTGGGATGAGTACAGTGCAGTATCATCTGCATACATTGCTATCATACAGTTCGGAATAGTTGGGAAATCTGCCATAAATATGTTGAACAGGATTGGAGCTAGGATTGATCCTTGGGGCACACCGGCTGGAATGTTTTTTGCTTGGGAACGTGAATTTCCAACAGATACAAAAAAGGAACGACTACACAGGAAACTTTGTATAATTTTGACTAGATACATTGGACATTGAAGTTTAAGGAGTTTGTATATAAGTCCATTATGCCAGATGGAATCAAAAGCCTTTTCAATATCTAATAGAACTAGTCCGGTTGATTTTTGGTCATTAAAGTTATTTTTTATATGTTTTGTGACCCTTAGAATTTGATGTGATGTACTGTGATTTTTCCTGAACCCATATTGAAATTTTGGTAAGATATTACTTAGTTCTAAAAATGTATCTAATTTTAGTTTAATGGATTTTTCTAATAATTTACTACACCCATTCAATAGACTTATTGGTCGGTAGCTGTGAGGTGAGTTAGGACATTTACCTGGCTTAAGAACTGGAATGATTTTGGATAGTTTCCATTTTTTAGGAAAATATTGCATCTTCATGCAAGAGTTAATAATAAATGTCAAATAACGAATACCATTTGGTGGCAAGTTTTTGAGTACTTGATTATTTATATTATCAACACCTGGTGCTTTTTTTATTCTTAACTCAGAAATGAAGAATTCAGTATCTTCTTGGGAGATAAGGTGGTTTGCGTTGATACATAAAGGTGTTGCATTAAGTTTTAATATCTCTCTATTAACCTTTTCTTCTAATTCAGGTACTGATATGTTTGCTGTTGTTAAGTGGTTTTGGAAGAATGTGTGGGCGATTAGCTCAGATTTTGATTCATTTGAGGATAATATTTCCCCCGAAGATTGCAGATTTGGTATCACAGTATGCTTTTTCCTAAGAATTTTTGCAATATTCCAGAATGGTTTGGATCCAGGGAATAATTGAGCAAGCTTTTCGTTCCAATTAGTATTCCTAAATTTCATTATTTTGTTTTTAATAAGAGCGTTAAGAGCTTTTGTATCCATTAAGTCTTCAATACACCTATGCGTTTGCCAACGTCTTCTAGTCGCGTTCCTAATTTTAATTAATTCGAGTATATTGCGCGGGAGGAGAAGGGTTCTTTGACATACATTTTTATACGGGACAGATAAACGGACACAGTCTGACAGAATTTGTTCAAAATTGTCAACAATTTCATCAATTTGATGATTGGAATTAATTTCGTTTACGTTGGATACCAATCCATTAATATTGGAGCTTATATGATGTCTAAATGCGCGCCAGTTTGCATTTTTATAGTCAAGATATTTCGATTTGATTAATTTTGGATCATGAAGAAACTTTGAGAAAATTGGGAGATGATCAGAGCTTAAGTATTTGTTCCTTGTCCGTCGTTTGAGATACAGAAGATTGCTCAAATCTGTGCTGCAGCTTAAAAAATAACAGTCGATTCTACTTCACAAAACCAGTCTGTAGCCATTGATTCCCTATTATCAATCAAAACAGTCTCACCGGATTGCCCTTCATGTGTTATTTATGGAAAAGGGCAACCCGAGGAACCGCAGTCAAGTGTGAACCTCATTCCCGAAGCAAAAGCGAACGCAAAAAATCTGTTTATCTGCATAATATAGTTTATTGTTTCAATAAAAGTCATAACACGTTGCTCTGGGATGGCGTGCGCGGACGCACGACCACCCTTACATATATCTAGATTCTTAACATACACACATATCTTGAGTAATGTGCATCCTTTGTCTTTTAACTTCGCATACACTAGACGTCCTTTTTTTAAAATATAAATCGCAATTAAAGTACACTTACATCGTATATGGTACACATTTATCATTAGCCTAGGTCTGGTAAGGTTTTACGCCCTGCTGCTACAAGCTGAACAATTACAATTACAATTACAATTACAACTACAACTACAGGTATTTACAGATTTAAGGGTAAAGGAGAAGCGAAAGCTGAACAAAATCAAAATAGATAGGGCGTTCGCGTTCAATCCTGGGAGTCGCCGGTGTTGCTGTTGCGGTCGGTGTTGGCACTGTTGGACTCTGATTGCTCGCCGTCGGGCTGAAGGACACCGGGGAGATAGCCGGTGCCGGAGTAGGGCGCCGTGAGGAACCTCTTCGCATGGGCTTGCATGAATGGATATCGATTGGTGGGCGAGCCGAACACACCCGGTGGCACAAGCGGTGAGAATGCCGATTTGATTGGGAACGGTGGCGAGGGTGGGACACTGGCTGCAGTCAACGCCTGCGTCATGTCCTCCCCCGAAAGGATGGCCTCCATGGCCTGCAGCACATCGCCTCGGTAGCGCTGCAACAGTTGCTCCACTTCGCTGCGTCGTCGATTGGGGAACACCCGCAACAGGACATCCACCGGGGACCGCTGCTGTTGGTGCTGCTGTTGCTGGTGCTGGTGCTGGTGGGTGGGCATTGCCGCCGATATGAACTGCGAGTGATGGTGATACGGAATGAAGCCCTGGCCATTGTTGCTGAAGCTGCGCAGGATGTGTAGGCTGTCGGAGGGCGTCGATGGCGGCGAGGTTGAGTCGTCCTTCTTGAGGCTGAGATTCTCGGGGGTCGCCTCGTCCGGGGCTGAGTCCACATCTAGGTCAGATTCGGGAGAGCTCGGTGGTCCGGTGCGCGTTGGCGAGAGGTTGACTGAATGATTGTACGCCTGACCCTTGTGCCGGGGACTGCTGGGCGCTGACTCGGAGCCGGTATCCTGGTCTGTTTCGTTTGAGAGACGTGCACGCTTCGATCCTGCAAGGAGAACAAAGCAAAGACCACAAAATTAATAAAAACCATCCTAATCCCCAATTAAGAGCAATAACTGCGGCTTCGCACAATGTGCACTCGAGTTGTTACACTTCGTACCTGAGCCACCCCTCCGCCGGGCGAAGGGATGAAAAGGATACTCGGATTCAATTACTTATTTTTCGCTTGCAAAAGGATACATTTTCACTCTCGACGGGGTCGCAAGTGCACTTGAGTTAAGTTTTGTGTTTTCTTTCTTGTGTGTTTGTTCCCTTTGCCCTGCTGCTGCTGCGTGTGTCCTTTTTGGTAACATTTCTGCCTTAATTGACTCGACTCAATGCTTATCCCTTAATAGTGCACAAACAGACGACCCCAGGCAGGACCACCTTGATGCCGTGATATTAATGTTCATCACAATAGCAACAGGAGCCATATGGATCCCATTGATATTTGATATGTTTTAATTTTGTGTTGCCATCAAGGACTCTGGGAGAATGGAAAATGAGATTTTCCCCCTTGTTTGTTTTGGGTAATGGAGGAGGACTTCGTCTGGGTGTGTGAGTGTGCGTGTGTTTTGTTTGTGGACATATGTTGATTTTGTGTCAGATTCGAGATAAATATCAAGGATTTCCCAGTCATTGGAATGGTAATCAAGGATAATTGATGCCCTTTGATGGAACTGTGAGAACATTCAATGAAAGCTGAATTGGCAGTGTTTTTAGGCTGTTCAGTGGGACACCTGTTCTGTTGTGATGGAAGTGAATCGAGACTGTCTTGGGAAATATCAACAGTTTTTGGAGTGTGGGGTCTGGTGTGTTTGATTTGATTTATTTGCACGCGGGGAAGGAAGTCAATTGACTGTCGCATGCATTCGCTCAGATTGAAATCGCAGGTTTGAGAGATTTAGCTTGGTTTTGAATGCAAGAGAAACGAAAATACTGGGGTTTCTCTGACTTAAGGAAGATTCATGAAAAGATGGACTTGTCAAAAATTGGGTTTAAAGTCTGAATAAAAAGTTTTTTCACACGTGACAGTACTTAAGGAGGTGTTGAAGAAGATTAGAAAGAGTGGAAGGTAATTGCCGTAACGGAATTAGGAGAAATTCAATGAAATTTAGAAAGTTCCCCCCGCACTCTCGAAACCTTAAGTTGTAACGTAGTTGAAGAGTAGGTCTACCACGTGGCAAATGCTAACTCTACAAATAGCATTCAACGAACAATCGCCCTAGGAAACCGGTTCATCTTCGGTTTGTCTAAAAAACTGGGCACAAAGCCCCTGAGACGATATACCAAAATCATGTTTTGCAAAACCCTTTATTTTGGCAGACCTCCAATATGGGGCGACAAGCAAAGCAGCGGGGAAGACTCTCAGTGCCTTCCATGAGACGTATAGACGTCCTGTCTGCGAGCAATGTAAATTGAGAAGAATAACTTTACACCAAGCTTTGGTGTAGTCGAAAGTAAGTGTAAGAAAACACGTCAACTACAACGGCTCGGTCAGATCCACTAGCTCTAACTAAGAGAGTCATCGAATCTCCTGGTTGGAAAACAAGAAGCCAAGGTAAGAGATTAAGTGCATACAGAAGACAGTTTGGTCTGGATGACTGGACGTAGCATACCCCTAACCGTCAAAGATGGAAGGCGGATGGTGCTCAAGCACGGACACTCCGTGGGTTACAGACCTCCAAGGGACCGACGAATTTTGTCGTTATAACCGACATCAGACATGTAAATTCATCTGATGGGCTTACCGGAATTTCTCTGTGTCTTGAAACATATTAGCAGTCTTTTCAACCTCAGCGTACAATGAACTCTTTATATTTTTATGGCTAGTTTCGATGCCTCAATAGTAATTTATATTGTTAATATAGTGATGTGCAAAAAGGAATACTCTTTGGGAAGAATTTTATTTTGCTCCCCAGTTTAAAAATTTGAATGATACCTGCTTTCTCTCTCTTCAATCTCAAAGATGTTTTTTTTTCGTTTCTGACTCATTCCCTAATATACGACTTACGAATTGAATAAAATAAACTTGCACTAAACACACAGCAAAGCTTGCAGTAATTTCAACAAACTCAAAACAAATAAAAGAAATGAAAAGAACAGCCAAATTATGCCAAATTCTATGTACACATATGGATCCGTCGCAGATGCAAAAAAAGTGCAGTCCTTGTAACCAGAATTTTATTTCAAAAACATGGAAAAATCGGTCGTAGTAACTTGTATGTCGTTATAAACGGTTTTGAATGTAGTTACATATATCACCCATAGAGTTTCTGCCTAAGCTCGAAGGAAAGGAAATCTCTGCAAGTAAGAGAATCACACGCTTTCTGTGTCATGTCCTAATTATGCCTCTAATGTCAAGGAGAGGAGACAAATTCTGGCAGAAAGTGCAAGGAAAAGTTACCGAGCACATTTAGAATACCTTATTGAAAAATATAATAATACGTGGAGAAAGTCATATGACGGATCTGTCACAACGAATTGCCAGTGATCCGAAAACGTACTTTAGAACGCCCAATTAAAACCATAAATCGATTGCAGAGAAATATCCGAATTCACAGTTTATTGACTAATTGTCTTCTCGAGAAAGTCCTCTTTTGGCTCACCTTTCTACGAATTCTTTGTGTAAACGATCACGAGTTTATGATTTTGTAGTGAAAACTAAAAAAAATACCCTATTTATGGTCGTACGCAGAGTGTTTAACGTTTTAAAACGACCATGAGATGGAAGGGTTATATCGAGACTTGTACATCAAAATTATCCTGAAAAGATCAGAATGCAATTAATGTCTTCCCATGAAGGCTCTACTATGCAGTAAGCGTTTAAAGTTCCGGAAATACCTAGGTGACACGCACTGTGTCGGTTGCCCAGGTGCTAAGCATTGCAAAAAAAAAACGGATGGAAAAAACTAAAGGTAGCCAAATTAAGAACAACCAAAGACCAGACGGCCACGAAACTTTTGCTGTGTGTTTTGAGGGATCGGCAAGGAATCATCTGTGCCAACAATTGAACCGTCGAAAGGAAGACATCACCCAGAAGTCGCCAACTTTGGCGAAATTGGAGGAATTGTGTCCCATCGGGATTATAGCAGGTTTCATACGAAGATAGGGACACCCGCCAGAAGCTCCAGTTGCCTGGTTCCATGCATTTACCTTATAGTACGGATACCATCTATTTCTGCGAGTTTCTCCTTTAGGGTGGCTTCTGAGAGGAAAAAGACTGTCCCAGTTTTTTATCCACAGAAACGAGGCCTTCTAGGGGACAGACGCAAAGGAATTACCTTAAAAATCGCAAAAATAAATTTTTTTTTGTTAACTATATCCATAATACACAAGTGCTACCGAACGATATACCGGAAGAAATGCTTCATGCAGTTTATAGCCCGAAGTCATTGGCTCATATTTGGTCAAAGACGACCGTATAAAAGTTGCCGTGAATGGCTCACGCTATCTTGCAATGGTGTTTAAACCTTTTTTGCCTAAAAAAAAACAAGCCGAACCTGGTTGACATCTGGTTGCAGCACGTCGAAACTAGATACCACACAGCAAGCAATTTTATGGAACAATAGAAAAGTGAGTTGGGTTGGCAATTTGTCTCTCGTTAGGCTAGCTTGATTCTGCAGTTTGATGCTTAAAGTATATATTTTTCATGAGAATACGTCAAATCACTCGTCTATGCCGATAAGCGGTCATACATGTTTGCAAGGAAAACAACTTTACAGGAGTTTTTAGCGAGATACCAGCCAGGTTGTGTTTAGGGTCTTAGCAAGGACTGCTAAAAACATTTGATTTTCAAACCTTGTCATTTTCAACGTGGACAGGGTGGGCCACTTTGACACTGACATCTGTTTCCCGCTCGAAATCTTGACAGTCAGTTAGTATCATATCTCCGCGGAACGAAATGAGTCGCTTTTCGCTTGAACAACGTTGGGAAATATTGAAAAATTGTGCTGTGTAGCCCAAACCGTGCGTTTTTTGAAAAGGAGTTTTGGCCGAAATGAAGCACCCGCCGCGACTGCGGCTTGATGGGCGGCTTGGTGCGCAGAGATGAGAATTTGACTACTGTGGCCGTTAGCAGCATTGGACTATTTTTCGTCGAAAATGAAGCTTGAAACAACGTTTCGGTCAGCGTTGGGCGTTATAGAGCCATGTTAACCGACTTTTTTTTAACTTAAATTGAAGGCATGGATCTGGACAAAATCTGGTTCATGCACGACGGCGTGCGGTGCCACACAGCCCATGCCACAATCGATCGGATCGACTTCCAAATCGTGTTATAAGCCGTCTTGGCGATGTCAATTGGCCGGCAATTGACCATTTGGACTTTTTTTGTTGAGAACCGTGAAAGACCCATATTAAGCCAACAGTCCGAAAATGATTCAAGAACTTTAGGCCAATATCATGCAAGCAAGCCCTAAGCAACAACACGAAACCATCAACAAGGTCTTGAAAATTGGTGTGACAGAATAAAACTTGGTGCGCTACTGCGAAGCTAGACGATGCAGCCACTTGAACGACGTTGTATTTCATATAATTAATGGGAATGTTTGCTCTTACTAATAAAGCCATAATACACGGTCAAAATTTTCTACATCAAACATTCCATATTTTCTAGATCTTTGCCATTTTCTTGTGTATGTTTACCCTTAAAACTAATTGTTTCAGAAATCACGGTTTATCATGTAGCCTTTTTATAGAATACTGCCACTACATCATCCACAAACTGCCATCAAATTGTATATTGGTGCCGTGTAAGCAAGTTCTATTAGATATGAGCTCAGAATATGATGCTCCGAACTGAATTTCTTTGACACTTCCCTTTATTTGAAAGTGTTCGACTATGCCGATGTGTTTATGCTAAAGAACAGTATCTTCCCCTAGCGATTAATGATTATCTTTCGGTTATTTGATTTCAAGTCTTTGTGGCCATATATCATATCCGATGAACATCCTTTTTGGTGTGCTGGATCACGTCCGTCCCTAATTTTATGTGAACTTCAATGGTCTAATTCGACAAATTCATTCCATGTGTCTTCGTCTTGTATAGACAAGAGATTTTCTTCACCAAGACCATTCAACCGAAAAACTCAATGACATATTTACTAGTGCTATTGATTTTTCCCGGGTAATACCCGATTCTACAGTTACCCGACTATCCGGGTACACAGGTTATGTGGCAATACCGGCACTGTTTTCCCTTTCGTCGCTGTTGTCTAATATTCACCTATAAAGGGGTGGTTTTTTCTTATTAATTTTTGTATTGAGTTAGAGAATTTGTTACCGCGGGTACCCGTTACCCGAAAATGACGGGTATCCGGGTACCCAGGTAGGATCCCGGGAATCAAAAGCTCTAATATTCACCATAAAGTTTTAAACGGGCTCCAACAATTCATAAGCTACTCAGAGCCATGACTACTCCGAGCCATTTCAAGAGAAATTTACAGATCGGTGGACAGATCGTGGCGCCCGACAATTTTCTCACAATTAGCAATGGTTCTCAACGAAAATTTACACGATTGACAAGCTTTAAGCCAGCATGACTAAATTTGTGGTAATCTGGCAACAAATTCTGACAGCAAATGAGATCCAATTTGTCAAACGAACAAACAGTGCTGCCAAGTTGAACCCTTTTCAATAAACATCATCAGAATAACAAACCGTGCTATATTGTAGGTCTTTGCACATTTGTATAAGTTGAACTCATTGCACGACGACTGCTCTTTTAGGTGAAAGGAATCTCAACAACAGACTAGGTTCAAAAAGTCGACGGTGAATGCAATCAAACAACTTGCAAATCAGACCACATACGCACACAGACATCCACCGACACATGAGTGTACAGAAAAGAGAGTTAATTCAAATGTGGTCATTCGCGAATGCAAAGTGTAGAGACTTGAGGTAGAGATTTCTTCATCTGTAAATCAGCAAGAACGCGCCGATGAATGTGGACTGTTTCAATAGAACCACCCACCTTCACAGCAAACCCCACCCACCATCACCATGTTTCAAAACATTTTTCCATACTGTTGACTTTCTTCCGCCTCAGTTAATCCGCCGTCACCCCTAAAGACAACACCACCAGTTGCCCCAAACTTGCGAATCGCCCCCCTTGTTTACGGAAACAATTTCGTTTAATCGGGGAAAAAAACACACAGCCCACGCCCGCACACATTGCGCGAGTCCTTTGGCCTTAGCCGCTGCGCCGAAGTGTAGACTCCCTCCACCCCATGCACGTATGAGTGGCAAAAGAAACACTCATGCGTGTTTTTTAACAAAATTCCATCTTTGAACAACAGAAACCAAATGTCAACAAGGGTAACCGCTCGTAACGACGTCATTTGTGTGACATTCATTTTTGAGGGACACCCAGCTTGATTTGCACACGGTATTCGGTGAGCTTCGAGATGGATTTTGTGCTGAAGCTGCCGGCGAAGGTGGGTGGCCGTCGAGTTAACACTTCTTGTGAAGCTACTTCACGCTGCGCGGCAGACGGAAGGACGATTGTTTTCTGTTTCTGTTTTTTTTTTGTCTGCAGCAGTTGGAATATCAAAAGATTGTGGTGGAGGCGACGGGGTTGAACATTTATTAGACACCCCACTGCATGGACGTCGCAGGATGAGCGGTCCTAAAGTCGTCTGCGAGGCACACAATTGACTGGGATGTACGAGTATATGGAGTTAATTTCGTGGGCATGGAAGTGACGAGTTTCAAGGACGTTGAGGACGTCAACCTCAAATCTATGCTCTAGCCAATCTTGTCGAAAGACTCTGCTGTTTCGCAGCTTTTTGACTCATCAAGGAACAAATATGCTTGTGAGAGTGGGCTTAGTTACTCAGAGAAGGTAGTGCGAGGCCTCCAGACCCGTACCGAGGATTTGAGTGTTTGCCGTGACATGATGGCTGTTCCAGAACCGAACTGAAACAGCCACTATATCACGGATCCCCCGTGCGTCGCTAAAATGTATCCTTTGCAGCGGAAAACACATTTCAATTCGCTTAAAAATGAGATATTTGAATTTAAACACTTCCTTACCAGGACTATCAACATCCGTCCGATCTGGTGAGTATCCCATCGACAGTCTGTCCGAACGCATTCGCTCCGAGTCTGGTTCACTGCCGTTGAATTGAACTCGCTGATTGGCGTCCATATCACTGGGTGGCGATGGTATGCCCGAATGAAAGACACCCGGCGGCCCAGCTGAGACTCCGCCATCGCCATTCGCACCACCATTGCCATTGTTGCCGCCATTCTGCTGGGCATTCGGCACTGAGGAGTAGAGTAGGCCCAGCTCCCGTGCTTCGTTCTCTTCTTGGGCCTGTTGTCGGCGAAGTGCCACCTGAATGGTTGGAAAATACTTAGAATTATTAGAAAATCTCAAATTGAGCATATTTGAAGAGTAAGTTAGTGAGGAGGTGTGTGGAGGTAGGGTGAACCACTGTGAGATGGGTGAGACTGGAGGTGAAGTCTTGTTGTGAAAATATATGTACATACCTGTGCTGCCATGACACGTTGACGTTCAGCAATGAGTGTGCACTTGGCACAGACGCAGTCCCGCCAACGACAGTATCTCTTGTGTCCTTTTAATGCACTCACCTGAAATTATGAAAATATGGGAAATTATTATTTATTTGCAACATTGTAGAGGGAAGTAGTTTGTGGAGTTTGACTCTTGGTGGACGGCTTTTGAATCAAATTTCGAAAGAATATAAGGTACAATGGTACTTCTCTTTACGGACACCTCTCTATAAGGGACACCGCTCTTAAAGGTTTTCGTGTTTCGTGTATTTCTATCCCTTCGGAACGAAGGGCCTCGCTGCTGTCCGTTAAAGAGAAGATTCACTGTGTTTGTGTCAAACACCGAGTCGGTCACTTTGAGATCGTGCAAGGAATATCCAATAAATAAGACAAATAGGAGCAATCTGTCCCAAATTCAAGAACTCCAAGGAAGAAAGAAGGAATCGGGACTTATGAGCAAAAACTTGGAAACTTCCCTTAAAGGCAACATCGAACATGAAATGGGTTTTCTTTGGTTTCAACTGATTAAATCCCGCGATTTTACGAGATGCACGCATGGCTCTGAAATATTACGCTTCATGTTCTCCGTGATTTAATTTCGCGTGAATCTAATTACACGTAAATTTGTCATTTTTTCCTTCAGTACATCTAGTACTTCCTATAGGCTGTTGCCGGTTGAATAATTAGGCCAAGTGTGTTCAAAAGCAATCATGAACAAAACGTAACAGTCGACGTTGAGCTGTACGGAAACATGATTACTAATCTTTTCATACAACTCTTGGGCTTGGAAACCAAGTTTGGACACGTTAATGCCGAGGTACGTGACCGCTGTCGTGCAGTGTCGTGCAGTGTCCTACCACCTCTCTTGTTCCGTAAAATGTTTGACAATTGTTTTTTATAACGTGTTTAAACCAAATTGACCAATCAGAAAACGGCATTTAAGTTATTTCGTGAATAATCTTCAAAAATTCATGAATATCTGTAAAAAAAAGTACTAAAATTCGTCGATGGACTAGGGGGCAATCAGCTGTGAAGTCCGCTATCTCTGTAATACTTCATTTCTGATCTATACTGTCTAGGTTCGTGTCCCAGTTGGACTAAAAACGTTCACGCGCCCCTGACTATTCTCAGAGATTATTCCTTTCTAGGAAAAGCTTCTCAAACTTGGTCTTTGGCAAAAAAAAACTGCAGGTCCGCTCCACTCGTGACTGACCAATAGCCGCAAAACATGAGTAGTTGCTGTAAAAGTGCCTAGTCCCTGGTTCTCTACGAACTGTAGCGTCAAATTATCCAATTTTATATACGTAGGTTTCCGTAAGAACCTCCTAAGAATTATAAAAAAAATTAAAGTCAAAAGAATAAACTCGAGAAAGTTGTTGTCAAGTTATGGTGTAACCGGGGGATATGGAGATTTATTTACCGACGCAACACGGCTAATGAGTGGAAAACCCAAAATGTATTGAAATTCATGTGTTTATTCACACACGCACAATACACACATACGTTTACCGACTTAAATCAAACTTCACATAAAGCATATATAGACAAATATCGAATATGTGTGAAAGCTTGGTTGAAATCGGTAAATGCGTTAAGGAGTGAATCGGCGACAAACATTTGAGGCTCAATTTATACAGTCACGGGCAGGTAATTAGAAACACCATTATGCTCATAAATTATTAAAATTTTTACTTTTTTCATAATTCATTTAATGTTGCAGCTTTTAATTTAAATTAAATAAGCTTAAACTTTTGTGGTCGCCGTGGCGTAGTGGGTAAGTGCGTCGACTCATACGAAGAGGGTGCCAGGTTCGATACCCGAATTTACTTTCATATTTCACGGCTCCACCTCTTTCGAGTCACTGACAATGCTCAAAGAGTATTCCTGTCTAGAAAAGCTTCTCAAATTCGCCGTTCGGAGTCGGCATTAAACTGTAGGTTCCTTCCATGCGTGAGAGAACAATAGCACGCACAACACGAGTGGTTGCTGAGAAGCTAGGCCCAGGTCCGCCTCGGACTGTAGCGCCACCCATATTATGATTATTATTAATGAATTAATAATCGCAGTTTTAGATCTAATATTTCTTATTACTTCTTCTGAGACATCATGCAAGTCAAATTTTATATATGCAAGCACAGGTACTCGAAATAATGAGTCTTCCTCTCATCTTTCGAATATTTAACCCATTCGTTTAAAAAACTCAATCAACCTCGTCTTAAAATTAAGTTCACTAATTAAACGCCAGCAATTATATCAACATATAAATATCAAGAAGACACAAGCTCTATTTATATTTCTTATTTTATTGCTTAAATAATCAAACTATGAACGTTCAACAAAGCAATGCCATCAGCTCTCTGTTTTCTGCAACACTTTTTGAATCTCTTAGTGCTGCCAAGTCTCGCCAGATGTACGCGTCACGCTCATAAAACTGCCACATATGTAAAATTTAGCCCGGGTACATCTGGGTACATTTAGTTAAGACTCTACCGAATTTATACTTCTTCAAAACAGAACAGTCTTGTTTCATAGGCTTACTTTACGATTTTTTTTTTCAAAAAACCCGAAAAACATTTTCTTTACAGTTGAAATTTAAAAAATGATACTAACCCTGAAGTTTTGAATTCATCAGTTCGACATTAAATACAGCAATTCTTTAACAATAAAGATGCTTTAGATGAAGGAACGCAATTGAAACTAACAAATGCGCAAATGAACTTCCTTCATCGCACAACTCTGAATACATTTTTTTCGAAATAACATAGCTTTGCTAAAAATGTTTTCTGTCATCTTGGTACAAAGGGTGTTGTTAACAATTCCAATCAATATCAGTTACAGTCACGACTTTGCAATTTTTTGACTTTTATCCAGCTAGCATGTATTAGACGAAACTCTGTGCGGCGATCGAAAGAACTCATCTCCAGCGAAGGATTGGTTTGTAAGCAGAGTCAACAAAGCGAAACAAATTTATGCTGAAATGACACTAGTTGATTAAATTAGGTTGCTTGGTTAATAATCCCGGTGTCTTAGTTTATACAAGCGACTTTTTTCCTTATGCATGCACACATTTATATAGATCCCTACGATCCCGTATTTAGACAATTATTATACAGTCATAAAGGCACGACTTTACTAAGTTCCATCCTTTGTACAATCTGAGTACGATCTAAACTATAGAAAACAAAAAGTAATAGTTTCCATCAAATCCGAGACATATTAATGTCATGACGTTGTAGCGGAGTTATATAAATAAAGCGCTACAATAGACTACACTATTCTTCAGCGTTGAACACTAAATTGGTTCAGCTACAATAGACTGCACTGCATTTGACGCTGAACACACTGCATTGGGTCAGCTGTCATCGCCACCATCATGATCATCAACAGTCGTCACCTCCGTACGGTACCGGTTGGGCTCAAAGCTTTCTTTTCTTTCATCAGGAGCAGCAGCGGACGATAATAATAATTTATAGAAGTGCAACCCCCAAAAAGTTACCTTATCCAATATTGAAAGTGCTGTTTATAAAGTTTTATTCAATAAAGCGTATCATAGGGTATCAAATTAATCAGTCGTTTCTTATCGTTTACAACGTTCTGCCAAATGGAGAAATTTGGTACAATAACGCTTTCGTCGTTAGGCCGTATTTTTTCCATTTGGCATAATGCCTCTTTGATCATATAACAAATTTAACACTGCCAATTAGGGTTTTAATACTTGTATTACCATCTTATTTACTACAATAAACAGTGGAATAGGTATGGGGCCTCCTGCAAACCCCTGTCTGAGGGCCTATAGGTTTTGGAATTAAGAATTAAAATAGGGCCAAATTGTGCAGAATGTCGCAAACTTGTTTTGCCGTATGACGCTTTTGAAAACGATATTATGCTTAATGTTAGGTTAGGTTAGGTAGAGGGGGCTGCTAGTGCATTCACCAGCACAATTAGACCATATTGCTCCATTATGAAACCAATAGTCAAACTACCACCACCACGCCATTAATTTGATCAGCCAGATTAAAACGTATTAACTTTGCTTTCACTGGGATTCGAACCAGGGACTACGCTAACCAGGAGCAGGCACTCTACCAACTGCGCCATCCAGTCGTATATGCTAGATGTTAATATTTGACCTATTGACAGTTTCAAAAGCATCATTGTACCAATTTGGCAAAATGTCACTTGGCACAATGTCACGACACCTCTTAAGCTGGCGATGAAGTGAGTGAACAGGAAGATAAGTGTATAAAATTACTTCAATTTGAAGTTTAACACTCGTCTACAATGTGCAGACTTTTATTCAACATTAATTTCCAATCCACACTGCTGAACAAGTTGATTAGAGACAGCCTCACGATCCATGCACCATTTCCGTGTTGAAAGGATCAGAAAAATGTTGGGGGTACATTTTTTAAGGAGCAACATTGGAACACCAAACGAGAGAAGCGCCAGTTTTATTTTAGAAATAATGGGTGGTGTGAATAAAAACTGAGTGTGAGCGTTTCCTTATCATTTTGGAGTAAATGCTCCATCTGGTGTGAATAAAAATTGATTTCCTAAGTTTAACGAATCATCTCCGCTCAGATATTTTGACAGCTGAGTCTTTACTCCGTTTTTGTGTGAATAAAGATGGAACGAATGGAGAGCTCACTTGTGGAAGGGGAGTGTGCATAGGAGGTGACTTCAAGAGTGAAAAAAGTCAAAACTATTTACAATAATGAAAAAAAAACTACTTCGCAAGAGGAACAGTTTGACGGATTAATCCTCAAAAATAAAAGGAAATCTAGAATGGACGATGAGGATTTCATCAAGTGATTGCTGGAAAAAGCTAAGCTCCAGACATGCAAAATAAAAATCAATCTGCGTTAAAAGTTATGGAAGAAGAAATAAGAAAAATCCATGGCTTTAATTTGAACATCTCGGTTCATAACGAACAAAATTGATAACATAACAGCCCGTATTAAATCAAAAGGCGATAAGAAAAAGACGGGCAATCTTCCCATTACATTAAAAGACCAAAACCAGTCAAAGTTATGGCACCACCACCGGTTTCTTCAGGAATATCGGAAAGGAAATGAGTACTTAACCATTCCATACGATTGGATAACACAGTTGGTAGAAAGGATGCTCCTGGTTAGCGGGGTCCCCGGTTCGAATCCCAGTGAAAGCAAAGTTAATACGCTTTTATCTGGTTTTCAAATCTGGTCCAGTCACCATTTGACGTTCTGATCAAATTAACGGCACTATCACTGGAGTAGTCAATCAATGGTAGTTATCTGACTGTGGGTAGCACAACTAAGTGTGCTTGTGAATGCACTAGCAGCCCCACTACCTAACCTAAGCATTCCATGTTATCAAACTCGAATCTATACACGTTCTTGAAATTATCCCCTGTATCCCCGAAAGGACATGAATTTTAATTCCTTTTTACTCGCGTTTGTATGTTTAAAAACATTATTCCATATACTTTACACCCAACTTTACCCGACTTTGCACTCACCCTTGAACGCCAAGAACTCTAGTTTTCAAACGTCAATTGAAGGGAGGGTACCTACTTTGAGGAAATTTTTTATTCACACCAAATTGAGTATTTGCTTTAACGAAAATACTCGACTCATGTTCTTACTCGGAGTATTTTCTCAGTTTTTATCCACACCACCCAATAATGATCTGAAGGCTACACTATCAAATGATAGCTGGAAAAACAAATTCAAAATGTGTTGTGTATTCCAACATTCTCATCTTGTTTCTCATTACTATAGTCCAGCTTGTTGTTAGAACAGCTTGTTGGAGAACTAATTGTTTCAGTAGGAAAATGCTGCGCGCCATCATCGTAAAATGTATGAGTCGTGAAATGTGTCGAGACGTGATGTATTAGACCATCGCCCTTGGACAGGGACAACGACCATCTAAGCTATTTGTCACAAATTCGCAGTCAACTTCTTACCGAACAGGATGTTGTTCCCATATGCTCTCCCGTACATAATGTATCATTTATGTGTCATCATGAAAAATGCAATTTTAATTCAAGTCATGTGTTTGTCATCAATATTACGATTTTTAGCTCGAATCTTGAGACAAACCTTAGACTGTGTTGTCAGTGTTTTAAATGGTTTTTCCACAAGCAACAGGGTGCCAGCAACTAACAAATTTAGAGACTGCACTGCGTAATCCTTGACAATGACGATTGTCAGAACAAATTTGCCTATATTCATATATTTTCACCAAAACGATAAATCTAGCCGTTACCTCGAAAGATCAGGAACCAAGAACTAGTGGAACTGTCAAATTTAGACTGAAAATAGATAAAGGGGCGCTAAAAGTGTATAATCTTAAAGCTATTTGCGTCCGCCTCTGTTTGCCATTCCCGACGGGAGGCAAAATTTAAATTTTCTCACGGCAAATATTGACGTCGAACTATTTTAGAAAACTATTTGAGTTGAATAGCTTTGTTTGTTTCGTTTCGTAGCTACATTTTCTACAAATTTAGAGGTAAGTTACACGGGAAGTTACACATTATAGTATAAGGGGTATTCTTTCTCTAATCTGTCGTAATTTTCTTGTTAGCTGGATGTACATAGCTTTCAAGTCAATGATGTGGAATTCCACAGGATCAGAATTGTTGGCCGAAAGTGCTCGAAGAAAACAGTCTAAACACGG
Source organism: Eristalis intricaria (assembly GCA_964034865.1). Taxonomy (NCBI): domain Eukaryota; kingdom Metazoa; phylum Arthropoda; class Insecta; order Diptera; family Syrphidae; genus Eristalis; species Eristalis intricaria. The sequence goes on along the minus strand of OZ035873.1, from coordinate 155,162,402 downwards.
ATTTGAAAGAATCACGAACGAAAAATAGACAACATCGTGAGTAATCTGTCATCTATTGTGGCTTAACCACAAACGGACTTCTTGAGACAGACTTTCAAAGATGTTTTTCTTGAAAAGACAGAAGAAGCATGGCAGTCTCCTTGCAATAAACTCGATCTCTTTTAGAACACATTGTTCCCACCCTCGACCGTCTGTCAGGGCAGATAAATATTCCGACAAAAGTTTGAAATTGTGATCTAACGCATGACATTCAAATCAATTTAGAAACCACAGTCAAATTCCAATCATATCCCGACGGCATGGCACATAAAATCCAATCACCATCACCGAATAAGAAAACACAATTAAAAATACTCACAACACCATGATTTCTGCAACGTGCACATTTCGGCGTCCGTTGATATCGCTCCGATGCAGCGCGCAGGAAGAACGCAGGTGGCAACGCACCCAGAACCGGATGCTGTGACATAAGATTCTGCATATCGACACCGCTGGGCAAACTCATATTTTCAACTCAAACTCGGACACTCACAAAAACTGTTAAATCCACGTAACAAATCCTTGTTTCTTTCAAATGTCAGTTCTTCACTTGGGTTTATCCGTTTTTGTTTTCTTTTTCTTTTTTTCTGCACAAATTTAGTCAACAAACACAAATTGTCACAAGATCATTTCCATTAAATTGTCGAAACAAACAGAACCCGGGGCACACACGTCACAACCCGACAATATCCCAATAGCAACTGATTCCAAAGTCCGCAGAGTAACATTCAATAGTTTTCACCCGAATCTCTGTGGTGTATCTGTGTACACACTTTCTAGGGGTTGATATACGAGAACGAGATACTGACTGTGCTCCTTCACTCCGCAACCGTGCCAGCTGCCTGGATATACTTGCTACCTTTGCCACTGCCACTGCCACTGCCTTTGGCAACAATATTTCACGTACGTGTACAGTACACAATGAGAGAGGAAAACTTCAAGTGAAAATGTCACTCACAAGCCCCGACCGAGTGAGAGGGAACAACGCAGCCGCAACGAGCGCGAGCGAGAGGCCCGAGGAGATTTGGTACTGTATCTGTATTCATCGGTGGAAACACATCCAAGCCCTGGCCGCAGACGCCGACCAACCAAAAGCGATCGCAGTGCAAACAGCGGCGTGTGCGAGAAGGAGAGACAGCGGGTGCGAGCTTGTGTTCGTGAGCACTGCGCCCGAAGGCGGGAGGGATGATGAATTTTGATTTTGTATCAGTCCTTCGGTTACTTTTGTGCAATGTTCGAATAGGGGATGAAGTGTGTGCGTGTGCGAGAGAAATCCTTAGGGAACAGCTTCTCAGCTAAATGGCGCAGGTTTTGCGATGGTGTTTGTACGTGGGACTTGACTAAGGCTTCTGATAGGCGGTGAGCTGATTTTTTCGTTTTTATTTTGTTTGTGTTTCGCATTTCTTACCACGGTTGCCTTTCAGTCGGTCTTAGGCTGTGCAAGAAGGATACAGGATATACCTTGAGTGCGGTGCTGTGCGTTTGTGTGCGAGGCTGAGAGTGTGTGCGAGAGAGTTACTGGCAAATGTATACAATGAGAACTTGAAACTGTTTTTCTGGACTAAGTGACTTTTTTTATTCGAGTGGAACGAGGGAAAATGTGTGCCCCACATTCAGCCGCAGATAACGTGGTAATTGAAAAATAAGCAACAAAACTGAAGAAGTGAATAAAATTTAAATACGAACGTGCACTTACACTCTTGTAAATATGTATTCACTGGGTAGACGTAAAGTTCTCCGTTTTATTGGTGGACTCCCCGCCACTGGGGGCACAAATTTGTTACACATGAATGCACGTTCGAGAAAAGTTAATTTGATAATTAAAAGTTGTGTTGTATTTTGTTGGCTTTTTATAGATGGATGGGAGGATGTAGGTACACAGATCCTTGACCATATTGAAGGAGGAAGTCGACGAGAAGTTGGATGTCTTGCTTAATTTGTGGCGGTTGATCAAAAGAAAGTTAAAAATGTTTTCTCAAACTTTTATTAAGTTTGATTTTAAAACGTAGTGGTTTCTTTCAAGGATCCGCCGCCGTCGGGTAATCCACTTGAGCTGAAATTTGACAACGTCGTCTTGTAATTTATGAAGTCTTTTTTTAAATCAATATGACGAATTGAATAAATGTACGATGTTGCAGTGGGTTTTTTTCCAAATAGCGTCCAATGAACTGACACAAAAAGGGGCTCCGGATACTGGAATGGTAACATCCGAAGCGTTCGACCCTCGTACGGTAGCGGGGATTCTGCAAGTACGACGAGGTCATCTGTATATAGTAACACATTGATTGTGGATTTGCTAATCAATTCTAACGCCTCCTGGCAGAGCATCTACTATGTCGTTATAGTAGACTGCGAAGGCATCTTTGTTTCACACCTGTATTCGTTTCAAACCACTCTGAATAAGTAGTGCCATCCCAAACTGCTGCATTGGAATGCGTGTACATTTCTTTAATTACTTTCATAAATTTTGAAGATATGCCAAAAAGATCGTCAAGTATTAGTCCAACATCTGCTCTGCGAATGTGCAGTCCTAGCAAACAAATTGCAGCAGTTCCTAGGACTGCAACTCGCCTTGTTGATGACTGAAAAACTTCTATAAAATGTATATAATGTTTCTGAATGGTTTTAGGAATAAAAAGATGGTCTCATGGTAATCGACCCTCGTACGGTACAGTCTCGCTAATACGGACACCTCCATACTTTTGACACTTTCAAATTGTAGGGTATAACGGCAGTAGTAGTCGGCCCTTCTCTAGTGGTTGTCCACTTTCACCCATTTCGTCCTGTAATATAAGAAACGTTAGACATTTTTCAAATGTGACGAAGTTCCAAGCAGGAACATGTTTTACACATCTGCCAAAAAATTTAATAATATTACTCAATTACTTCATACACATCAGTCACGTTACATTTGGAACAGTGACCTATTTTTTGATTAGTGGTACTCGTTTACAAAAACGTAAGTTTTTGCTATAATTTGTTTCAAAAATAACGCTTTAATGATTGGCCATAGTTGTTAAAAGCACAAGCTATATATATTAAGTGGTGCAAAGCTGAAAAATTGTTTATATCATGTGAAGTAATTGGTGGCCGACTAGCCGACTAGCACTCAATTTAATGCGAATTTCAGTCGTCGGCCGTAGATGGCCCAGCACTATTTTGATGATCTTATATGTGATTATGTCCTAAAAAAAATAGGGAGTGATTCTTTTATGTTATGAAGATGTTTTGGATTATTTTATATTGAAAATTTAGCTGTGAATATATGCTTTGGATTTGTGGTTGTTTTGTTTTTAAACATTATCAACCTTTTAACCTATTAGTATTAATTTGCTTTTAAGTGAATGATTGCTTTAAGTTCTTCTTCTTCTGGTGGCGCTACAGTCCGGGTGGACCTGGGCCTTAACCAGTAAGCCTCTCCAGCCGGCACGATCTTTAGCCAGCTGTCTCCAACTGCGCACAGCAAGATGGTTGAGGGCCTTCTCCACCTGGGTGCGCCATCGGTTCCGTGGGCGTCCTCTATTGGGTTGTGCCACTAGTTCGGAGTGTGTTGTCCATGTGCTGTACATGGCCCAGCCATCTTAGGCGTTGAATCCGTTGACGCCTGCCTAGGCTCATGTCGCTGTACAGTTCGTGGTTGAATCTTCTTCTCCACTAGCCATCAATGCAGACAGGACCAAAGATTTAACGCAGAACTTTTCTCTCGAAAAGACCAAGTGCTTCTTCTTCATCCACTTTTGAGATTGTTAATGCCTCCGCACCATAAAGCAGGACAGGGGTGATCAAGGTGTTATATAATGTTATCTTAGTCCTTCGAAAGACGACTCTACTACTCAATAACCTTTTGAGCCAAAAAAAAAAAAACTAATGGCAAGAGTTATTCTGCGTTTAATCTCGGTACTGGTGTTTTTCGTACTGTTTACTTGCGAGCCGAGGTAGACGAAGTCCTTCACTGCCTCGAAGTTATAGCCGCTTATAGTGACGTTTTGGCCAAGTCGTCGATGTTGTGCGTCCTTCCTTGATGACAGCATATACTTCGTTTTGCCCTCGTTCACCGCTAACCCCAATGTCAATGACACTTATTTACTATTATTACTTTATTTAATAAGTATATTAAGGAATTAATAAGGTACCTTCTGCTTATGTTTTGATACCAGCTTGGTGTTTGAAAGAATTGTTGCCAACAAAGCAGTGGAGTGGCGTGGAAAATTTGGAAAGGCAAGTCTTTCCGAAAGTGTATTGTTTTTGCTTATCACACAAGAGTAAAGCAATTCAAGCGAATTTTGGATACTTCAAGTCACTAAAGATAAAATTTACAATGAACCTGGCTTCGATAATTACACTGAAAATCACTTTAAATTACGTTGCAATCAGCTTTACAACTGACTTTTCCATAAGAAAAAAAGAGAAAACAATACAAAACTAGCAAATTAGTCGATGCAAAGCTAGTTATTTTGTTGCTTAGGATAGCGTGTGTTAAACAGAGAAGAGTCAACCACAGCGAACGATGAAATTTGTTCTTACCAGCCAGATATTGTATAACCCGAGATTTTTCGGGTTACTATAATTTTGCTGCCGCTTTGCGGGTGTTCTCTTATGAGCTTTGGAGTAGAGTATGTCTCATACAGTGTTGGAGACGAAGCATGAAATGATGTGTATAGTGTATGTTTACGTAGAGCAGTACAACGATAATAAAACGAATGACAAGAATTTGGCTCTTGCATGTGCAGGTGCAGGAAATGGCAAATATTATGTTTATATGCGCATATAAAGACCGAGCAAAGTTGTATGGATACATTGCTGAAGAGTGGAATTTTAAAAGGTAACACGGTAGGAATCTTGTTAGATGAAAGCCATGCCACTGCAACTTAGTGTCGTTTTCATTAATTTTGCTTACTCTGTTATCAAAAATAAATTCGTATTGATGTGAATGAATGCTCTGCTTATAAATATACCCTTAAGTGTTATCATTGAATGTGTCATATTTATTGGCAGACCACTAGAGCTTTGTATGCAGACCACTAAAATTGTGTGGCCGACCACTAGGGCAATATGGCTTTTTCAACCATTTTTGTAGTTTCTTGAAACAAGTACGTGCTTAAATGAAAATTCTATTACTTATCCATTTATCCATTGCTTAAATGAAAGTTCTATTATTTATCCATTACGATTTAGTTTCCGCATTCAATAACATTTTTTAAACTTTTTGTTTTCATAAAATATTGGACAAGAACAAAGTGGTCGACCAGTAGTGCCTTTACCCTAACTTTCTAAGTTTCTGTGAAATGTACAATATTGGATGGTATTGAAACTGGAAAATTAGTAGATGGAATGACCATCGCACCAGGCATGGTACATCCAACAAGGGAATCATCATGTGCCAATATCAACGGATATGATTCAAACAAAAGCCAAATTCAAGGGAAATGACAGGAAAGGAAGAAGTTTGGTTGGGACACCAGTTACGTGTAGGCGCCCCTGATTAGTTGGAAATTTTAAATTGTGGTATGGAATTCGATGTATTAAGATTTGTGGCGGAAAAAACTCTGCTGTTAAGTTCTATAGCCCGGATATTTCGATTTTCGAAACTTTATACGTCCAGACCATCAAGATTGTACTGTACTTGATTCCTGCTCAAATTGTTAAAGTTCAAGAGATTTTTCGACAGTAATTCGAGGGAGACCTTGAAATTATGAAAGTTTGACACGTCGAATCCTAGACGTAGAAATAGATGCACGTACCCACTACAATACTTCTATACCCCTAGTTTAAACAATTCAAACTCTAGAATGTTATATATATATCTGACAACCATCAAAAATCATCAATTCACAGAAATATCGACCCCTCGTCAGTTGCCTACTGCCACTCTATGTCAAAGAACGCATTAAAAATGTCTCGTCAAAGTACTGAATGGTTATGTGCACATAAAATATCAAATTCAAGTTTTCTGAATGGAATAGGGTACACAATCACGTGTGCATTGAAATTGAATGTGGACAATATTCGAATAGAAAATTCAACTACTTTATTCCAATATTGAATCTACTTCCAATTGGTGGATCAAATGTCTTTGGATACATAATGTTGTTGAAGGCTCATAAACATGAGCTTGTTTTCAAAAGATAATTGTCAACTTGACAGATTTTTATTTTAAGCCTTTTGTAATTTGGTAATGTGATGCAAAATAGTGTCTCTTATAAATGGCACGCTATACGTAGAAGTTACGGGATGTCTTTATTGCGCAATATTTTAAGAATAATAATGATTCGGAAGTCACATTTTGCTCAAATTTGCGTACAGACTTTAATTTCTTCACCCTCACCGACTATCAGAAGAATTTTAGGAGAGCAGCATCATCGGATAATTATTCCTTAAAACTTCTCATAGTCTGGCCACATATAAGCTTTCTTTTAGGTGCCTTTATTACCATCTGGTGTCACATCAAGTTAGGTTATAAGCATCTATAGGTATATTTATATTATAAAGCTGAAGAGTATGTTTGGTAAACGCGTTAATCTCAAGAACTACTGGGATGAATTGAAAGATAATTTTTGTATTGGGTGGTTCATTTATCCATTTATCGAGGAAGGCTTTAAGGTTTCTAACATTACGACCAATAGGAAAAAAATTATTATTTTTAAAATTTTCCAGTGCGTGCGCTGAGCTGCGTAAACGGTTTAAGTTCCTTTTTGATGGAATTGTTTCTGTTTAAAGGTTCGAAAAACCAGCCGGTGACAGCATATGTCTATCTTTTTTGTATGGTAATTAAATTTGTTCGGAAAGTAATATTATTTATCGAACAACGATAACTGATATTCACGCGGTCGTACTCGCAGGGAAGAGCTATTTCCTCGTGAATGCAATTTCCGGCCTTAGCGCACTACAATGAAAATGTTTTCTTATTTTTATTTATGTAAATTAAATCTTAGTATGGAAATAGCTTGCTTGATTTTGATTGAGTGCTGCTCTATGAGCCCTTCTTTGCCGTTTTGTGTGAGCGTCTTAAGATCTGCTCTGAAAAGAACATATTCAATTTTGTTGATGAGTGGTTTCAGGGAAAGTCCACAGCAAAGGGCTCTTCGACAGTAAAGAAGTTCATTTGACACTTGCCACACATTCGTTTTGACAGCGAGGATAGGGAAGAGCTATACACTGGCACATTTCGTTTTGATAGGCAAGATCTTCTAAAAATCAAATTCTCGCATACGTGGATGACATTGACGTATCTGGTTGATCACAGCGAGCCTTAAATCCGGTGTTTTTGCCAGGATTGAATTGCTAGACCAAATGAGCTTTGCCTATTATTTAGGATCGGACCCAACGTCATCCTTAAATGTCTTGGATATGGTCAAGGATGAAGGTAAAGATTGCAGTTCCTCTCAATGGAATATTTAGAAGATGTTTCAACCACAAATTGTACGGGCTGTACAGCGAAATAAATCTTGACAGGTGTTCGCGGATCCAGCTAAGGTGGCTAGGCCATATAGAGCACTTGGACGATACTGCCCCAGCCCGAAGAGTCTTCAACTTTGGACAACTTAATAGACGACATGCCACGAAACCGAACAACATGGAAAGGCCATAAACCAACTTGGCGTGCACTACTGGTGACGGCGGGTTAAAGATCTTCGCGGTCTTAAAGTTGAGGCCCAGGTTCATTCCGAACTGTTGCGCCATGAGAAGAATACGAACGCAGATGGTCTTATCAGTGTCTTATCAAGAAATCATAAAATCCATTTCCGGCTCGCTTATCGGAATGTAGATAACATTTCAAAATAAGTTCATAGGTAGTAACCAAGATGGATTTATTGCTTAAGGATATACATACGTTATTGTTGTGAAGTGGCGTGCAATCTGTTTTTTTTTATTTATTGTATTCACAGTTTTTGGGCGGTCAGTTTTTCAGCGCTCTATTTGCCAATCTGCAAAGTGCAGATGCAGGTTTTTTTATCATGCGTTTGGCAATGTGTTCATAACGGTCCTATGTTATGATGGATATACAAGATTTTGCAACCGCGGATCGTGGTCTTGTCGTTATAGCACACCGAATAATAATCAGAACAAAGTCCCCAACAAAGTAGGAGAAGCAAAATTAAATTTTGAAGATAAGCTAAAGGAACCTACAGTTCCACCTAGAATGAACCAGTCAGAATCATTGTAGCCCAAGAAGTGGCTTTATTACTTCCGGAATGTAACAAAAAAATATGTAATGACGTCTTATTACATTCCTTACCATTTTTTTCTTCTAAAAAGCATAGTTCGCCAAGAACTCGATTCGTTAAGTCGATTTGCATGAAACGATTTGAATTGGGAAGCGAAATTACACTTACAGTCAATAAAATTCATATTCGTACAGTAACACTGTTTTTAACCACAGCTATATTTTTTCCATTTTATTTAAATCACCAATTATTCTTAATCATAAACTAAATTTAATCAATTTATTCAAAGTCAGATAAATTATGTCTTACCAGCATTATGTGTCATCTGAATATAATTGTCTGCAAAATTAAATCAAATTCATATTCGTACAGTGTTTTTTTATTCAAAAAATCATTTTTTTTTTCAATTCATTTTTATTTCCAAATTCATGACATGCTTACGTACTAGACAAAAATGCTTAAAACTAGTTGGACGAACAGTATTCCTTTACATATAACTTACTGGCCCTCGGCGGGCACTCTAAGCTTAACTTAATCTTATCCTATGTCTTTCGACTTAAACTAAAAATGCGTTTAAAGAATAAAATAAAAATTTAAACGAAAAACTTAATTACTGAACTGGGTTTATTTAAAACTTATGTACTAACTTACACACTACCTTAAAAATAACTTAAACTAACTTAAGCTAAACTACATACATATACATATGTATATATGAATGTTTAGACATATGTATATAGATGTACTTAATATATACAGTGTATGCACATAGGTACACAGTGGTGTACTCATATACTCATAGGTACACAGTGGTGTACTCATGTGATTACTATTTATTTTTTTTTGCGCAAGGAACTGTTACAAAACAAGTCAAATACGTTCTTGGCCTTCAAAGGTTTGCATAATTCGGTGGCGTGTTTGAAAAAAAAGGAACAAAATGGGACGAAAACAGTGCGAAACGTCGGTTGAGCATAGCAAACTTATTATAAAGTACCATAACGATAAGTCACTACAAGAAAGTCCTAAAGTGATCGTAACTCCACCCCAGTCATCGGATATAAACCCCATCGAAAATTTATGGGACCATTTAGACCAGCAAATAAGAAAATTACCAATGAGAAGTGCAAGAGACCTAAAAGAGAAGATGCAAGCAAGAATGGGAACAAATTTCGGTTGAAAGTACCAAAAAACATGTCCAATCCATGCCAAATAGGCTTAAACATGTAATTAAAAATAATGGATATGCCACAAAATATTAAAATTTGTTTCTTGTTTCTTACCAGAAAAAAATTATTTGTATTAATATGGTTTTTTTTGATTTTTGTTATTAAATGTTCTGTTTTTGTTGAAGGATTGCGTTTAGTTTGTGTTTGACAATATATGTTCACCGAATGTTTGATTTTACAAACAAATGACTTTGGAAGTTTTAGTGGTTCTTGCATAAATCGAAAAAGAGTTATTTTTTTCGTACTGTACGAATATGAGTTTGGTTGACTGTATGTACTTTTATCGTGAAATTAAACCACTAACCAATCACAAATCACGGAGTACAAATCAGGCACGGAGTGATGGCGTTAACAATCGTTATGTTTCTGCAGCTCTTGAAGTTACCAACGATATCTTGCTGGCAGAAAATTGACCGTTTTAATTTTTTAACGCAACATTTCACGATTTCTGAACGTGTCAAAATTATCAACAGCTACTGTCGAAAATGCGGGAAATATACTAAGTGATTTTTTTTTCGTAGTGAGGCCGGTAGATACAATGGTCTTCTTCTTTGAAAAATCTTGAGCGGAAAAGCGTGAAGATTCGGCCTACATTCGTATAAGATGTTGCTGACGTAAGGGCTAAAGCTTGATGAACATAAACAACCTATGTAATTCCGTCTCCTAATCAGGCGCAACTTAACGTCGCTGTCTGGGTTCGCTTCCCGGCCGGTGCGACCAAAAATAATTTTCACGGTCCCTTTCTTTCAAGTTAATGACAATGCTCAAAGAGTATGGCTGTCTAGAACCTGGCCATTCGGAGTCGGGTTAAAACTGTAGGTCCCCTCCACTCGTCAGAGAACAGTAACACGCACAACACGAGTGGTTGCAGGGAAGCTAGGCCCTGGCCCTCTACTAGCTGTAGTGCTACCCATATAATTATTATTATTATTAGGCGTTGAGAATGTAAGCCGGGGATCCGGATATTGGTCAGGACGAGGACCCCATAATAGGCCCTTTTTTCACAGTTCGTCAATGGTTTCAGGCATGTCTTTGGCCAAAGCACAACATCGATACTTCCGATGAAGTCCCATGCAAGCGACTTGGGAAAGGAAAATTTGATGAATGGCCATCTCACGGCGTCATCTCACTGGCCGCCGCAATCACTCTATACACGTGACGAAACAATTTAAGCGACCTCCTAAAGGACTCTCAGTGAAACCGAGATAACAATTTAAATGATTTCCTGTTAAATAAAAAATGTCATGAATGTAGCTTCAAAATAAGGCTGGAATGAGTTAAGTCTCACTTGGTTTTTTTTTTTTTTTTGTAAGTGTCTTTTGTTATCTTCCAAAATATTGTTTTCTGGTCTTGAGATATTACTCCATGTACTTTAGGCATCATTGGACTTGACGTCAGTGACCATACTGAAATATTTCTTCCAGAAGATATTCGTGGTGGTGGACATTTCAAGAAAGCGTCTTTACACGCCTGAGCGCCTAAATGTTGTTTCCAAATACGTATGAACATCAGCCGCAATTGCAGTAAAATGACAAAGCTGATTCTCCGTCGAGATTGATATTACAGTGAAATCCCCCTGACCGTACAGCAATTGTGCAACATTTGTTGTCCACCTAAGGGGGTTTTCCCTTCAAGGGAAATCAATAATAAACCCATCCAAACTGAGTCAAAGGACTTAAGACTAGAGTTATAGAAAAAAAGTCTGTATTTGTATTTGTTGTTTCAGAATCCAACTAAAGAAAATCAACAGCTTATCAAATTCAATACATTTTTTGTGTCAAGAAGTAGGTACCTCAATTCTTGTATTTTCATTTAAAAAAAGCCACTTCAAACCAACCCTTAAGTCTTAAAATGTTAATAAAAATGGAACAAAGCACACGTCAATCTCCGTCCTCAACTTAAATCCTATTCATATTCACGGTAATTGTACATTTCTCATTCCATTTGCACGAGACTCAAACATCTTCACACATCGATTCGCCCAGAAGTGGCTCCACTGGCGAGACGACAAAACATGTTTCCAAGTTACAATTGGCAACAGAATGAGTGTTACTTGCATAAGTTTGCGTATCCAAGAGGGCAACTAGATATTTTCCACTCCGCCTTTTTTGAGGAGGAGTTCTCCGCTCACCAACACTGCGGCGATATCGGCGATAAACTGAAACTGTATTACATAGGTGGGGAAGTGCGATTCAAGATGAGCGACGCGCCGTTCTCTGAAAGACAGAGCGAGAAGGAGAAAGAGAGAGCGAGTGCGAAATGAAGTGTACACACATAAAAGGGAGCTGATAAAATGTGGTGTGTAGCTGGGTTGAGAGAGAATTACAATTGAAATAGTTTCTTTTTAATATGGGTTCACTGAAAATAAAGGGAATGAGAAGAGGAGGGAGAACGCATGGCGCATGAGGGCCTGATTTAATAACTGTGGCGCATTGCGTTCCGGTTCCGGATGAGGGGAACAACAGGTCGACATACGACTATTGTTCAAAATGGACAATTTCATAAAAGCCATGTTGGACTAGTTATAGAGGTATTTAGTTGCGTTGAGGGATTGGCACAAATCCTTGTAGAATTGAAATTGAAATTGATGTGCATATGCATATGTTACACAAAAATATAATATTGGTGGCGCCACAGGGGAGGCGGACCTGGGCCTAGCTTCTCAGCAACCACTCGTGTTGTGCGTGCTATTGTTCTCTCACGCGTGGAAGGGACCTACAGTTTTATGCCGACTCCGAACGGCGAATTTGAGAAGCTTTTTCTAGACAGGAGCACTCTTTGAGCATTGTCAGTGACTCGAAAGAGGTGGGGCCATGAATTATGATAGGTGGTAAATTCGGTTATTTTTAAGGTAGTGTGTAAGTATATAAGTTTTAAATAAAACAGTTCTGTTAAGTTTTTTTGATAAATTTTCTTAATTTCAAATTGTCAGTCAATATCTAATGTTTAGCGTAAATAGATAGTTTGTTAGTTTAGGTCGAAAGACATAGCATAAGTATAAGTTTAGCTTAGAGTGGCCGCCGAGAGCCAGTAAGTTACATCTAGCAACATTGTTCGTCTAACTAGCCTTAAACATTATTCGTCTAGTATTTAAGTATATCATGAATTTACCAATAAAAATTAATTAAAAAAAAATGTCTGCTTCAAATTTGCCTGGAAGTGAGCATTTTCAAAAAAAATTGATTGCTGAGTAAGCCCACCGTTGAACTTCTGCGCAAGGACGCGCGGGGTTTTACTGAAGAGAAGAAACTTAAGCTTTTGATTCTCTTATTTCGTTTGGCAACTATAAAAGGGAGCATTCGTTTGATAGAATATAGTTCACATAATTTTGTTCGTTGCTTGGGATGCAATGTATTTGTGCACTCGTAAGTAAATTAATGGTTAGGACCGGGAATCTGCACTGAGTTATACCCCACAACATCCATTCTTCATTAGTCGCATAGATACAAATGTCTCTAAAAAATCACTTCGATTTAGTTCTATCTTCAGCCAATGCGTTTGGAAAAGCTTGTAGACTATTATTAACTTCCCTTCTCCAATTTACCTCCCTTCTCCAATCCATTTACGTAAATACAAGTTAACGCAAAACAATATAGTATTTCAACGGGAACACGCGCAGGCGAATCCAACACACGCCACGTGGAGTCAGCTAGTCTACACCGGTCATCAAGGCGCAACGTCAGCAGCGTTCTCACGATCGACGGATGGATGGATCGTGGTGACGAATTGCAGTAGCAGCAAAAAATATGTATTTAAGGTAGAATTAAGTTCACGTTTGTATTCAGTTTTTTGGAAGGCAGAATCGCTGCCAGTAATAAAGATATTTTTTTTCAAAAAAGAATTTACGATAGTTTCATTTACAACCTCACCCTTAAATGGCCACGAGTTTTCAGTCATTTTAGGCAAGCACCCTTTAAACAAAAAGATTGTTCAACAAAAATATTCCAAGCTGCGTGCGAATAGTATTATTGTGGTCTTCTATTCAAGCTAAACAGTATGCGCCGAATTAATCTCCGTTACCACTTGAATCCAACTGCAATTAAGCGTGGAATGCACTTAAGTCTGCGCCGGACGACGATACGCAATTTTTGTAAATTTGGGATTTTCACAAATTAATATTTCTGGTAAATCGGTCGAATCCGACTCATTATTGTGTCTAGGAAGTGATTCAAGTGTTCAAAATAAAAATAAAAATTTCATAATTTTCTTGTTTTTTTTTTGTTCGTGCCCAAAATGGAACATTGGGCAATTACGCCATAAAATATGTTACATGTGAGATAACATAAGAACAGCTTATCCATGGTTTGGTCATCAATGACCAATAAAATGTCAACGGTCGGTATCGGAACCGGAAGCATTGGGCAATAAACAAACGTCATTATCGTCATAACTCTGCATGGCATTCGCAAATATGTAGCGTAGATTATCTGTAAGCAACAAAAGAGTTATGAATCTGGTTTGGAAGCTTTTTCGTTATCACCACTTCAATGACAACTCCACTTCAATGAACAGAGAAATCGATTGAGAAATAACACAGAACATTGAAACGCTTGTTCCAATTCCACAAAACGATCAAACATACGACCGGCTAGAAGGTATCAAGAAGGCCTCCACGGCTCTTTACTGCTGCAAAAGGGCCATTGGGTGGAAATGGGGACTGCAACCCCGAATGGTTCACTGGCTGTTTACATCAGTAGTCAGACCCATACTGCTGTATGGTGTCGCAATTTGGTGGGCCGCACTCGATAAGAAAATCAACATCACCCCACTCGCTAGAGTGCAGAGGATGGCTTGCGTATGCATTAGCGAAGCCCTAAGGACTACCTCCTCCGAACCACTAAATATACTCCAGCACAACAGCAGCTAGTACGGTGACCAGATTAGGATCCCTGAGCAGCTGGAAAGAACTGCAGTCTGGATATTCAACGATCCTACGCAGGTATGCCTCTATACCCATAGGTACAGACCTCACTATACCTAAACTCCTATTCGAGAAAAATTTCTCAACCACCATACCGCCCAGATCTTACTGGGAGTCTGAACACCAGGCACTAGAAGATCCACTGTGAATATTCACAGATGCAGGTGTGGGTGCTGGTGTTTATTCCAAGGATCTAAATATCCAGCTAACTTTCCGACTACCTAATCACTGTAGCGTCTTTCAGGCTGAAAATATAGCGATTAAGGAAACCCTGGCCTGGCTAAAAAACAAAGTAATATCGCGCTGTTCCGATAGCCACGTAGCGATCAAATCTCTGAATTCAGTAACTTTTAACTCAAAGACTTCCCTTAATTGCCGCCTATCTCCTAACGAGATGGCCAAGTATTTTGACATCCAACTTATGTGGGTGCCGGGACACTGTGACATTCCAGAGAATTGCGAAGCGGGCGAACTCGCTAAAAAGAGCACAAACTCTGTACTCTTCAAGGGTGGGGTGGGGTGGATGGGTATCCAGGGGTGGGTGGGGACCCATATCTTACTGGCGTTTTAACAAGGTAGGCACCCGCCCTCCACGCCTATCGCTACTATAAAACATCCACTAAAGCTTGAAATGCTTGCTCAAACAAACCGCAGATGGATATCAGGCAAAGGATGTCTCATAAATTAACAACTCCGGCATATGATCGATCCCAAACGATCGTTTAGCTTGATCAGATTAAGCAGGTCAAATCTCAGATCTCTTATTGGCGTTTTAACAGGGCATTGTGTCATTGGAACTCACGCCTCTAGACTAGGCCTACCCTATAATGATTTCTGTAGAAGCTGCATGGACGAGAATGAGGAAGAAAACATCGAACACTTGGTATGTAGCTGCAGTGCCCCTTCATCCCGTAGATTCATACTTCTTGCGGCCCATTTCTTTGTTAATCTGCCTGAACTGAGCAGGATCAGAATAAGCCTTCTTCTTTGCTTTATCAAAAGCACCAATTGGTTTGCAAAATAGGTATCCTTGCTCCGCGTGGCAACACAATGGGCCTTCGCTTGGCCTAAGTATGTCTGCTGTCCTTCTGCGCGGCAATCAGGCCTTAAGCTAACCTAACCTACGACCGTCTATACAAATTGCGTCCAATGATAGATACATTCAATCGAAACTTTAAAAAAGTTCCAATGAAAGAAAGGCTCATTTTCTCAAACATGCATGCCAGATAAGCCTCACCGCTATAAGCTCTTACTACTATGTGACAACAGCGGCAATATAGTGGTTTGGTTGGCTCGCAACATACCACGCTTTGTTGGGCACACCATATTTTCCAATAACTATTACACATCCATTCCTCTGCTTGTTTACAATCGTACTCAAGGCATATACTCGCTTGAACCGATTCGCCGCCGGTGCATTCCAAAGTGCAAGCTTCCGCAAAAGTTCAACAATCGTGGTGATAGCATTGAATATGCGGCTTCGTACTAAGGCATCGATGTTTCCAACAGTCGCATGGAACGACAAAAAAGAAGAATATGGCCACGATGGTTGACATCAAACCATATTTATTGTTCGATGAACCGGCAGCGACGACAGTTCCAGCTGTTCAGCGTTTCAACAAAAAAAAAATTAAATTTACGTTCTTGCTCATGGGTCGCCGTGGCGTAGAGGGTTAGTGCGTCGACTCCTACGCAGTGGGTGCCAGGTTCGATGCCCGAATTTACCACCTTTCATATTTCACGGCTCCACCTCTTTCCAGTTACTGACAATGCTCAAAGAGTATTTCCTGTCTAGAAAAAGCTTCTCAAACTTGGCCGTTCGGAGTAGGCATTAAACTGTAGGTCCCTTCCACGCGTGAGATAACAATAGCACGCACAACACGAGTGGTTGCTGACAAGCTAGGCCCTGGCCCTCTACGGGCTGTAGCGCCACCCATATTATTATTATTATTATTTGTTTGTTTTTTGCCTTCTTCACAGAACAAATGAAATACAATGAACTCTCTCAAAAACGGACACTGCCAGTTCCAAAAAATTTGCCTGCTCATGAGGGTTGTCCGTTAGGAGAGTATACAGTGTCCAACATCGAATCCTCCTTTCAAACTAACAGCTTATGTTTCCTTACAAGACAAGATTGGCAATATGGTGGTTTTGTTACAGCTGGGTCTTAGTCCGCTGAAATATAAGTTTTTAGCCAACTTACTTGACAGACCAAAGTACCAGCACGCTTTCTATGTAACCACTGCCTTTTGGCAAAATTCACACTAACTTACAACGCTAATTCTGATATGTTTCTCATTCGTCGGGTTCTACTCAAAAGTCTTTCTATTGACATTTCACATTTTACTTCATTTTTATTTAGGAATTCATAAAATCTTATATACTAGACAAAAATGCTTAAAACTAGTTGAACGAACAGAATTACTATATATATATAACTTACTGGCCCTAGGCGGGCACTCTAAGCTAAACTTAATCTTATCCTATGTCTTTCGACTTAAACTAAAACTCCATGCATTTAAAGAATAATTTCATGATCTGTACGACTTATTATTAAGAAAAATTGAGAAAAAAACTTAATGACTGAACAGGATTTACTTAAAACTTATAACCTAACTTACACACTACCTTATAATTAACTTAAACTAATTTAAGCTAAACTACATACATATACATATGTATATATGAATGCATAGAAATATGTATATATATGTACTTAATATATACAATGTATACCCATAGATACACGGTGGTGTACCCATGTGAATACTAATATTTTTTTTTTTTTTTTTTTTTTTTTTTTTTTTTTATATATATATTTACATCTTACAACTACCTTAAAAACTACCTTAGCCTATGTAGGTCGGCCATAGGTTGCAGCTTATAGATTTTCATCTATTCCGCTGCAAGACAGAGACCGACTGCTCCCCAAAAGGGGGAACGCGCTACCCTTTCTACCCCGGGTCTAAAGGGTTCGACGAGGGAGTTCCCTCTCTCCCCAGCCACCAGAATTTTCGATGTTGCGATGCAACATCCAGAACATCTCTCCTTGATACCGCCGTACTGAAGCGGAGGAGACCCTCCTCAGCTCGTTGTGCGACGGAGCGGTCGTGGTTGAGTCGCCCATCCACAGTTGAACGGGCTATGTGGAAGATGAGCGGTACCGCATTTATATTTTGTAACAGCCCGTTTTTGTCTAAATGGAGAAAGGCTTCTGGGGGGACGAAGCCATTGTGACGTACCCTTTCGTGGTATTGGGGATTGGGGTAGTAAGCCCCTGAGATCAAGTTATTGGACGAGTTCATCGCTCTAGCAGTGTGACCTCGAACCAACTTCAACAGGAAATTGTCCACTCTTATCAGGTTTGCCCTGTTGTATAAGACCTCATTGGAATAGTATTTTATGTACTGGGACTCTGGAGTTCGATAAAGGCGAAGGCAAGCCCTAAGACAAGCCCTCTCGAACAACCGAATCTTTTCCATTAAGCTTGCACTCACGTTGAACCACACGGGACAGCCATAGGTGAGCATTGGCCGGATGAGCGCCATGTAGCAGATGACCTTCACCCTTGCATCGAGTTGGCTGTTGTAAAACAGTCTCTTTGTAAGGGCAAAAGCGCCTCGGGCTCTGGCCAGAGCAGCATCTACATGTTTGTTAAAATATAGATACTGATCTAGCCAGATCCCCAGGTATCTGACTACAGTCTTTTGCGCCAGTGGTTCCCCGTGTCTTCCAACGATTGAGAACTTTCGCCAATTCTTTTTCGTGTCCGCCGAGGCCTTATACAACGGCGTCCTGAACAGAATGGTTTCCGACTTCCGGAAGTTGATACTCAACTTCCAGTCATCGCAACTTCTCATGAATGAATCGAAGTCACCCTGCGTGTGAGTAGTGATTTCCTCGATCTTTTTGCCTGATCTGTACACGATCAAGTCATCGGCGTACGCAATTACGTGAGGAAGAGAACTTAACAGATCGCTCAAGTAAATGTTGAACAGGATCGGCGAATTAACGGCACCCTGTTGGAGACCATTTTTTACCTCAAATATACCTGTGGAGGTCACGTTGCCATTCTTGACTACGAACCGTCTACCGGTAAGCATGTTACACAGTAGGTACAGCAGTGGTTTGCTTATGCCTAGCCGATTGAGCTTGTAAAAAAGACCTTCTAACCATACGGTGTCAAAGGCCTTCTCCAGGTCAATCAAGCAGGCACCCGTACATTGTTTCTGGCTCTTGTTCCATTGGATATCCGACACCAGTTTCGACGCAGCATGAATAGTGTCATGCCCCGCTTTGAAACCGAATTGGTTATCCGGAATTATATTTTTGTCCTTAGTCCAGATGAGTCCAGTCTTTCTATTGAGAATAAGTGTACATGCCCCTTAAATTGCATGCACACATCGTCCAAGTCAATGTCCTATTCTGCTTAAAACACAGCCCACCCGTCTATACAATTTGCACTCGTTTGAGTTACCGACATCTTTCCAAGAAATAAATAAACCTGATTCCTGGCTGCTCAACCTTCAACTCAGCGCATATTGCAACAGCATTCACGAGTCGCTAGTGCTTTAATCGATTTGCACTCCACCTTCCAATCGGCAGTTAATCAAGTTACAAGGATAATCTTCAAAATCCAATATCGGCAGCAGTTGGTGTTCGGCAAGCAACAACAATTCATCTCGATTAGGGTTATCAACTGTAAACATTCGTATCAATATTATCCAATCGAAGTTAAGCTCCTATTTCAAGGACCAACAATAATCTCAACATCTTAGACGGTCGGAGGAATGCTTCCGGATTGAGGACCCCATCCCTCTTGAATTAATTTGACACCTCTCTCTGAGAGCTCTGTCGTGGCGTGTTTTTTTTTTTTTTTAATATCCTTCAAAAAATAATCTCCATTGACTGAGCAATTTGACACAACGTACCCCGGCGGTGGTGAATGTCCTTGTACCTACTTATTAGGTTGTGTACTGGTATATTTATTTTTCTCGCCTGTAATAGGACGCCTTTTCTTTGCCAGCGGCGCACTGATAAATAACAGTGTAACCTTATGTCACTGCTTTCCTCATTCTCAGGCGAGTGTCGAAATTATGGTGTAGATGTGCACGTACACGCACAGAAGGACGGAAGGATCTCTCCCCATTCACGGCAAGCACACTTTTGATGCTAATCGGGTGATTGTTTTGGGTAAATACAGTTTCCGATATTTTGAACCACTTCTCCCTCTCCCAGGACGCAGGGGATGTGTGTGACGATACTGTTATTAGTTTGTAATGAAATAACGAACCGAAGGACAACAGCCAGCCAGAGACAGGGGTGGACAGAGGGTGAGTAAACTGAAATAAATGAATAATGATATGGCATGGCAGCGGTAAGGGGCTCGTTTTTGGTGAATTTGACATGCTGGTTTGCTTAATTTGATGAACTCATCGGTTTAAGGGGTTGTTTTCGCTGTGGATTCAATTCACTGGTGGCGGAATGGTTAAAGTGCCCGAAGAGAGTCGCGTTTTTTTTTTATCTGGTTAAATCCAGCTGTGCGTGTAAACTAGAGCAATTGTTTGATGGCAGTTTTGGGGATGACCTTGGTAGGCAGGGAGAGAACAGGATGCTTCATGGAAGTACTTTGGATTTGTCAATTATCAGTGAAAGGGAGAGCTAGATGGATTTGAATGATTAATTAACTAGAGGCAGTGACATTTAGTAATAAAACGCATTGTTGCAACAATCGGAAATAAGTAAATTTTATTATTTCAGCAATAGACCTTAGTATTCGCATATCTTCTATTTTATATAAAACGTTTTTGTTTTTTAATTACTTTTTTCACTAAATAAAACGAAAATAGTTTTAAGTCATGGAATATATATTTGGACCTTTAAAATTTTTTCTGTTCTGGAAAATATGATATCCGTCAACTGGCTACCGTCAGTGTTGAGACACATTTGAGTGCGTTTTATCGCATTTTCCATGAGGTCCCGCAAGATTTCCAGTGACAACTTTTCGCATTCCCGTCGAATTCCCAACACCGTAGTTCAGCACTCCAGATATCGAACTGAGTAAAAAACCTCGAAAAATATATTGGGTAAACTACCCTAATTAGAGAACCCTCCCCCCACAAAAAATTTCAACCATTAACTATTAACTAATTGCATTTCTTATTAATGTTTATTTAAGTATATTAATTCTTTGCTTTGCTATAAAAGTTTTTACATGTGTTACGGCAACACTACTTAAGGGCTACGACAACGGCAACACCAGATTAAGTAGACAAAATATGTAGAGGATTGTTCTCTTCTAAATCCATATATTCGATTCGTTCGCAATTTGACTTTACAACTCAGAAGTGCGATTACGGGAAAGCAACAGCCCAGAAGTAGAGTTTGGTTGTCGTAAAAAAAAAGAATAGAAAAATTGGGATGATCAAGCAAGCAGTGCATACTATGACCAGAGACGAATTGTGGGAGGAGCTCAATGGACGCGGCTTGGAGACAAGCGGTCTGAAAGAAGATCTGGTCGAGCGGTTGCTAAAGTCTACGGGTGCAGAAGTGGTGGCACGGGAGCGGCCGAGTACACCGACGGCCGAGTTGGGCAAGTCTGATGGGCGGGATGAGATGGTGAAGGAAGTTGACGGTGGAGACAAGATGAAGGAGAGTGCAATAGGGGCTATCGGATCCCAAGGAAGGCCGCAGGTTGGTGTAGAGGTACTGCTTGCAGATTAGTGGAAAGAGGGTGCAGTAGATTGCAGGGGAGCGCAAGGAGGTACGCGGGTTTGGGCTGAGTTGCCGCTTAGAGAAGGGCGGAAAGGGCTTGCAGTAGGCAGTAAGGCAGGGCAGGGGAGCACGCATGCTGATGCGGGGACAGCCACTGGAGCGAAGAGGCGTGTAGGAGTTGCTAAGTTAGGGCAAGGAAACACGCAGGTTTCAGCAGAAGTACTGGCACTCCGAGCCGATCTTCGAAGACTGCAAGAGCAACTCAACAACACTCTATCACGGACAACAGGGGATCTGTCACGAAATAGCACGGATCGAGGGAATTTGCGAGGCCGCTATAGTATACGTGATGTGGCCGATATGATTCCAGAGTTTAACTCGAGAAATCTTTCAGGCTTATCAGTCAATGCTTGGAAACGGAAGGTGGGAGATATAAAGCGTATATATAGTTTGGACGAGTGTTTAGTGCTGATGGGGGCCACTTCACGGCTGACCGGTGCGGCGAAGCTGTGGAACTCTAGCATGACTTGGAAGTCGTTAGATGATTTTTTTCTGTCGCACATTTCCATCCATACACGAAGAAGCTGATATTCACGATGCATTTAGACTGAAGCGACAGCGGGGAGGGGGGGAGGGGAGAGAGGAGGGATATGTATTCAGTATGAAAGCGATTGCATCACGGGGAGATTCACTCATACGGTATATCGTTCAGGGGATGTCAGATGCTCGACTTAAGGAGGCATACAGGGCAATGAAACCTACGTCGGTCGGTGATATGCTGAAGTGCGCACATTCGGCAGAACGGGACTGGGCTAGCCGGCTACGGACGATTAAGTGGGGGCTCAATACCGCCAGAAATTCAACAACAAGGGAAAGTCCTCACGAACTGCTATTTATGTACCATCCTAGAGATATTTTAGTTAACAAATTGCTTCTAACCTTGGGAAAAAACCGAATCCGAAAGTCCGGAAGCTGCATTAAAGAGCATTCAACAAGTGCAACGAGATCAGAAGAGAAGATATGACCGACGACATCGCAAGCCCCGCTTATACAACGAAGGAGACTTGATCGGAGTGCTGATCGAAAACGAAGCAGCGGCAAAATGGGACTCGAGAAAGCCGGAACTTGCATACCGATTGCCGTATATGTTCACCCGAGTATTGCCAAATGATCGCTACGTCGTCGAGGAGAGGATATCCCTGGCATGCAACGCACTCAACGGAAGTACAACGCCGTGATGAACTCCGAAAAGCTAAAACCATGGTGCGAACTGTGCACAGGAAGGCCTAGCTGATTATGGGTACGAGGAAACTGATCGATCAGAAGATGAGCAGAAGGATTCGGATCGTGAGGACACAATCAGCGGGTAGGATGGCCAAGTTGTTACGGCAACACTACTAAAGGGCTACGACAGCGGCAACACCAGATTAAGTAGACAAAATATGTAATAGAGGATTGTTCTCTTCTAAATAAATATATTAGATTCATTCGCAATTTGACTTTACACATGTAGAAATAATTCCATTTGAACTGTAAAAGTCTGAATAGGTCAAGACACAGTCAAGACCTGTCATGATGGACACGCAAGCTTTTCATGTTTATTTATAAGTACTCTTATTTTTTCCGAATTTAAATTGTCCTCTTTGATGCTGTTTCTTTAAAGGACGAGAATACTTTATAATTATGTTTTATGTTATACTTTTTTTACGTTTAAATATAAATATTTTTATAATTAACATTTCAAATAAAATAATATTTTGGAGCTAAGATTTGTTCACTCCATCCGTTGATAACATTTAACACTTCTTTAATTGTGGTATAAAATCACAATACATAAAGTTTTAAAATTTTGAGTTACAGAGACATGGTAAAAGTACCTTACTACTATAGTATAAATACATTTGTTTAAAATAATATCACATAATTTTTCAAATTTAGAAGAAAAAGCCACTAAGAACATTCATTGAAACGAGAGAAAAAAAAAGGAAAAAGAGAAAGTAATACATATAAGGTTGGAAGGAAGAGAGAAGTAGTTGCGAAACTCAGTCATGAAATAATGGTTCTATTATTGAATAGTATTGAGGTGATTTTGAGGTGGGTCGCCGTGGCGTAGTAGGTTAGTGCGTCGACTCCTACGCAGAGGATGCCAGGTTCGATACCCGAATTTACCACCTTTCATATTTCACGGCTCCACCTCTTTCGAGTCACTGACAATGCTCAAATAGTATTTCCTGTCTAGAAAAGACTTCTCAAACTTGGCCGTTCGGAGTCGGCTTTAACTGTAGGTCGCTTCCACGCGTGAGAGAACAATAGCACGCACAACACGAGTGGTTGCTGAGAAGCTAGTCCCAGGTCCGCCTCGGACTGTAGCGCCACCATATTATTATATTATTATTGGGGTGATTTGTGTAGCTATTACAATAAATGATAAATGAATAAATAAATGAATAAATACATAAATAAATGATTAAATAAATAAATAAATAAATAATTAATAAGTAACTAAATAAATAAATGAATAAATAAGTGATTAAATAAATAAATAAATAAATAGATAAATAAATACAATAAATATACACAAATTATAAAGCCAAATTAGAGATGTAGACAGAAGATAAAAATGAAATATTGTATTTTACCAGAATTTCTTCAGTCCTTCGTGCTGTTGTCCATTTCATGTAATTCTTTTGTTGGGAAAAACCATGGAAAATCCAGAATCATTTTAAGCAGTTTATTTTGAGCTGTGTGCAGCTTGCGTAAGTGAACGTTCGCACATTTACCCCAGACAGGAGACCCATAAAATATAATAGATTGAAAAATAGCTTTGAAAATGAGTAGTTTGTTCGCAACATTGAGTTTTGAACGTCTACGTATAAATGGATACAGTATACGTGTAGTTGTGTTAACCTTCTTAATTGTTTCTTGCACATGAAGATTGAATGTTAAGCGCTTGTCTAAATAAATACCAAGATATTTTACATTCGGTTTCCATTCCACAGCAATTCCATTGACAATAAGCTTTTCTTTTATGAGTAAAAAAGATAGCTTGTGTCTTAGAAGCATTAATTTTAATTTTCCAGTTAATGCAATATGTTTCGATCGCATTTAAAGCAGATTGTAGATTAGTTTCCACGTTGAAACCAATTACATCTGATGAATCCGTTGATTATTCAGTCAAAACCAATTGACCTATCAACAACAAAATAATGGACGCAAAAAGAAAATACAACTTTATTTATTTTTTGTCATGCATTTATTTAATAATAGTGTTTTGCTTTTTACATTTTTCATTTGTATGCTATGACTTATATGGGGGCTCGTTACTGGGCTAGAATTAAGAATAGGGAACGCTTGGTACTGGCTTATTCTTTATTTTTTTTACTTTACTTAAGTTTATTAATTATTTAATATAATATATTTATATCAAACAGTAACACATCAAGCTTTCCTTAAATGATAAAATTGTGTATATATATGTAAGTAATTAATTTTAAGAGAGCAACGAAGTCAAATCTTTCCTTAAGGGGGCTCGATACTGGGATGTTTACCCTAAGTAATCATCGCCAAGAGTCATAAAATGGTTTAGTCATTGCTGTATGTGGATACTTATCTGCATATGGGATCGGGCAGCCTGACTGGGCATGATCCAGTGTCTGTTCAGTGGAGACACAAACTTCAAACCGAGGTTTCATTATGAATCTTTATATAAAGAAAGGAGAGTTCCATTCCATCTGCACTTGTCAAGGCACTGTACCCAAGTTTTAGAATAGGTTAGGTCTATGTGATTGCCACAACTGAAGCAGTTCAGGCCCACTTAGATCCTGATTGAATCCATTGTGATACAACTAATCGGCAGATTACGTGCCGATTCCTCTTTGGGTACTAACTAAAACACTTGAAGACACCTACTAGCTAGTGGCATATCCTGGATGAGACACTCCTATTCTGGGTTAAGGACAATTAGTATTTTTTATAAAATAAAAAATTTATTACATATTTTTTATATTTATTATATATTTCTTATAATTTATAAATATAAGTCCAGAATTTTAATACCAGACATTTCCTCAAGCGTATTCTTCCTTATTTTTATTTTTCCATATCCTTGCAAGTGCTGGGCAGGTGCCGAAGTAGTGAAGTATAGTTTCTTCTTCCTCTTCGTCCCTACACGTCCTACAAAAGTCATTGTAGGGATTCACATTCTGCTTGAGTGTGTGCCGAATAAGCAATAATAGCAGTAATAATGCCAACTACATTGGTGATTTTTTGTCTATTTAGATTTAGGATTGTGTTTGTTTTTTTGGGGTTTGTTGAAGGCCATATTAGCCTTGAAGTCTTGCAAGTATCTACTTCAATCCACCTCCGATTGGCGGTGTTGATGGTATCTGTAAGTAGCAAACTGTTTGTTCCTTGAAGAGAGGGGTATGGGGTGTACTGATTACTTGCAATTTGCAAACCCACCCCTGTTCTAGCTAACTCCTCGGCCCTTTCGTTGCCTGGAATACCACTATGCCCAGGGACCTAGCATTTTTGCAATTTCCCTTAGAGATAGACGGCAAAGTCTTACCATCTTTGATTTGATTGATGTTGTATGCAGAGCATTGATGGCCGCCTGACTGTCTATGTGTATAACGATAGATAGCGCGTCTATCGGGTTCATTGGCTGTAAGCGGCAACCTTTAGAATATAGCTTTTACTTCTGCGTGGAACATACTACAGTGGTTGGACAATCGACGGGACAGAGAGAAGGATATTTCCTGCTTTACAATAAGAATAAAGTTTACTATTGTTTTACTCCGTGTCTAAAACTTTAATTGGCGATCCTCATAGGAAATGAAAAATATAAAGTAAAAAATAAAAAATACGATAAAGTAAGTAGGGAATTCGTGGTATCTTGTAACAAAGTATCGCTGAAAATCCCCACACCTGGGACCACAACAACTATATGAGTAGCAACAATCCTGACACTAAGGGATATGCTCAAAGAGGGAATACGATCGAAGATAGACGAAGATCCAGATATCCTGCAGCACACCCAACCCAACAGTAGTCCAGAAGGAAGAAGACGGTAATTCAACAAGGAAGCAGAGCAGCGCCACAGTAGCAGCATAGCAGCAAATCAACAACCAACATTCAAGGAATATTTTTATGATACGTAGAAAAAAAAATTAAATCAAAATGCAAGCTGAATATGGAACTAGATTAATAGAATTACAAAATAATGCTTTACAAGAAAGATTAGAAGAATTAACTAAACAAGTGCAAAATAATTCTTTACAAAATAAAGTTGACGAACCTACCAGGCAATTATCACTAGTAAAAAATGTATCAGAATTTTATCGAGTCCAAACAATAGACGACAATATAGTATGCAATGAGTATTTAGACTTCATAAAACTCATAAGAGAGAAAGTAATGAGAACGTATGTCAATTTATAAAATAGGTAGTAGAAAATACTACCGATTGGGAGAAGTGTCTAATTGAACGGACGGGTAGTCAACGAGCTAATGGCTTTTGTTCTGACTGGAAAGAGGTGAATGAGAATGGTCTGGCTGTCACTCAATACAAAGCATCACATTATCCTTGAGTGATAGCTCAAGTTTGATATTTTGTATTTTTCTCGCGAAAACAAAACTTGGACAGACTTCAATCCCACTGACCTTGGAGCAGTCTAGGAGCTCGGAGAGTTCTAGCTGATTGTTGAGATTTTATTTTTTTCTTAGGATCGGTGCAAATAAATTTTCACTGTCCAATAAAACTGTTCATATGGCATTTACATTTGTTTAGATTTGGTTGGAGGTGAAACTGTGCTTCGAAAGTAGAGGAAAAAGGAATGACTTCTCGGGGTTAAGCGTGGAGTCTAAGAGGGTTTGTAGGGGCGGTATATTGTTCTTGAAATATTGTATAGTCACAGGACAATTGCAGAGTAGATGCTCCATTGACAGAGCTTGATGACAACTGGATTGTGGTGTAGATTCCTTTTTGTGTAGGTGTACTTTGTTGAAAAGTGCGTGTCCCAATGTAATGCGGCAGAGTGACCGACTCAATGCGTTGTTATATTTAACCTCGCCTAAAGTCGTTTTGTGTTTCATCAAGAAGGGTTAGTCAAACATGAGGGGTTTTATAGAGCAATGGCATTTTAGTAGCTTCACGAGCTGCCGAATCTGCCCTTTCATTGCCTGTTATACCAACAAGACCTGGGGTTCATAATAAATGAATTTTCGGAAAGTTTGAGTGGATAATTGTTCTTATATATTTTATGATGGAAGTTTTGACGTTGTTGTTAGCTATGCTTTTTATTGCACTCAATGAGTCACTGCAAATAGCTGTTTTATTTGATGTTCCGTCCGCGAAATGTGCCAACTAGTGCCTTTACCTCGCGGACCAATGAATTTTGATTGGGAAAAGTGAGCTTTTGAGACACAGTTTGCTCGTAAATACTGTCGTATCTATAAACACTGTATCCGGCTATGTCGTTTGCTGTGGAAGCGTCAGTGTAGAGGATACAGTCAAATTTTTCTAAAATATTTAAGAAGTTTTTCCTGTATGCTACGGGCGGAGTGTTCTCTTATGTCATTTTGTTCATTGATGTATTTATGCAGCTATTTGGGAATAGCCAGGAGGAGGTGTCTATATCGTACTTGTAAGCTTTAGGGGTACATGCGTTTATGGTTGTATCGGGTATCGGGTGGTGTTGCAGATGGAACTTTTTATTTTAGATTTGCCCTTAGTTTTCCAAGCCACTGTGCAAATTTCATGCAATGGGTGTCTATAGTCTGTCAGGCTTTTTGCAATCAGCTTACTTTGGAGGGTTCTCTTCACATCAATGAAATTTGGGGTGTTTGTCTCTGTCAATAATGAATCGATAGGCGAAAATGGTAAGGCACCTATTGCTTTACGCAAAATAGTGTTGATTTTGATTTGGGCTTGTTAATCATTGTTTTTTGTCCAGTTGGTGTAGATTGTAAAACCATGTAGCATTGCGCCTCTAATGAGTGTCTTGGCTATATTGATAGGTGTGTTTGTGTTACTGGCAGATGATTTTCATTAAATTTAGCGATTTCTTTAGCTTCTCTTCCAGTACCTTAGAATTGACATTCCATTTCCACGTCTTAGTGCAGATAAGTCCAAGTACTCTCATTTTTTCTTTTATGGGAATTAGGGTGGATATGACATTTAAGGTGGTGGTTGGGCAGTTTCTCTTTCTACAAATACGCAGTGCATCCATTTTTTCAATTGGTAACTTAGCACCTGTGTTGTTGCACCACTTAAGTGCTTTACCTACGACCTGTGAGAATAGCATGGGAAACTTTGGCTGGATTTGAAAATGTTATCCGCGTTTTTATTTGCTTGAGTAGTGTATTAACATAGGCGTTATATAGCGCTGTCGAGATAGGGGATCCCTGAGGGAATTAGATTATTTTACCTGAATTTCACCTTTACCAAATCTGCAACTGACTCCCTCTCGCGATACTGGCAACCAACAGACCCGCCAGGTTCTATAGAACGGGTGAGAGCACTCCTCCTTGTGGCCCGCCTCTTTTTCCTCCGCATCCAGCAGAAGCAAGAATCAGAGGGGGAAAGAAACTGAAACAAAAAAGGATTCAACGACCAAAATGTAATTTCACGCAATGTTTCACATATACAATCTGCGTTCAATCCCTGAAAAGGAAGTTTCCTTCTTTGGCACTCACTTTTTCGCTTCCCCGTCTATCGCTGTCTCCCTCTCCCTACCACTGGCACTGTGTCTGCTTTGCTTTTGTGCTCAAAAGTTCAAAAGACAACACAAAGGTTAAGAAAGTTTCCTCCTCGTGGCCCAACAATCGCTGCGCAGTCAAGCGATCTACACTTCCACCACCCACTTCACGGGGTTCGACCTCTTTTATGTTCTGTTGCTATTGCCCTCAGATCTGATCTGGAAGGCACTGAGCAAGTGTTTCTTTGGGTAGTCTCATCTCTTAATCATCCTCCCGGAGAAAGGACATTTTCGTCATCTCAACGAAAAGATAATCGCTTGCCAGGACCGAGGAGAAGATGGTGGAAAAGAAACAAAGCGGGAGCCGAATATCTACGAGGACGTGCCTTCGCCGAGGATGATGGCGGTGACTGGTGACTGGTGGCTGGTGGTTGAGCGAGCATATCTCAAGGGCTTGACTTGACTTTTTGGTTGTTCCGGCTGAGTTGCCGGAAATTAAAACAATCAAAGAAATTGTGAAGATTTTCCAAAAGTATCCGTGGCTTAAGTTCTCTCGTCTCTCTGTTGCCTCGTTGCGGGCGAGTTGACAGGGCGGGAGGGTGGACGGTGGATGTGATGTGGGTGTCCTATGGTCGTTGTCTAGCTTTTCTGGTATCTTCGGCGAGTCCTGGAGAAAATGGAATGGATATTTTCAAGGATGCTCTTGAGTAAATTAACTTTAAACAGGATGAACTCCGAGTGGAGGGCGTTGCGTTTGACAGTTTCAGATGGCGTCGAAGAAAATTGTGTTTTCCCCAATAGGGGGGCAGGAGTTGGGCGGACTGACGCTGATGCTGATGCTGATGCTGATGCTGATGCTGATGCTGATGCTGATGCTGATGCTGATGCTGATGCTGATGCTGATGCTGATGCTGATGCTGATGCTGATGCTGATGCTGATGCTGATGCTGATGCTGATGCTGATGCTGATGCTGATGCTGATGCTGATGCTGATGCTGATGCTGATGCTGATGCTGATGCTGATGCTGATGCTGATGCTGATGCTGATGCTGATGCTGATGCTGATGCTGATGCTGATGCTGATGCTGATCCTGATGCTGATGCTGATGCTGATGCTGTATACAAACCATGGTCAGTCTAGCAACTAAATGGACTCAATTTCATTTTCAATTGCTCAAGTTTGCTTTTTCGGCTCACGAAAGTTCTTCAAAGTTCGTCTGAAATCCATAAACGGATACAAAGATGATCTTCTAAATCCCCCTTTTTCCCCCCCTCCAGCTTCACCACTTCAACACGCACACAGTCAAGCGCAACAGGCACTGGGCTAATCTGTGCATGTAAGCCCGCTTGAATGATTAATGAGTTACGAGAATCACTTACCATCCATCGTCGAGTCTACCCCCCATAACGCCCAGACGAATGATTTCATTTCGCCTGTCATCGGCGGTGGTTTGGGCGCTTGGGTGTGCGGCGGGGCGCACCGAATCCGAAACCGAAAATGTCTTCAGTTTCTTTTAAGCGAAATCAAACAATACGGCAACCAAGCGCAAATATTGACCATCGTTTTAAAATTTTGAAATCCAACTCAAAGTCGCTGGTGACACAACACACTATCACAATGCAGTTGACAGTAATTATTCCGACTACTGTTCGACTGCTGGGTCGGGTGGGCCGCAGAGAGGAGGCGGAGGTGGATGATGGCACCTCATGCTCTCCGGTAATGGCCTGGCTGTCCATTGGTTTACTTTTTTTTTTTGTGAAACACGAGTAGCTGCTCGGGTGGTGTTTGAAAATCTCTTTTGTATACTTTTTCAGCGAGAACTCAATCAAGACGAACACCGCCACTGACAGCCGGCATCGCCCCCTCTGCGGGGCCATTCCGACGGCCATTTGATGGTACATACGGCACGTCGCCTGGCCGCAAGCGCAAATGTGTCACCGTGACTTTGGGTGGCTGCCCTGAGTGGCGGTTGTGAGCTTGTGACTTTGGGCGACTTTACTCGGCGTCGGAGATTGTTATTGTATCTGACGATGGCTGTGTGGATGACTATGTTTTTGTTGATGCGCGCCGTGTTTGTGTGTACACACGGGCGGGGTGCGGTGAAGTGAATTGTGCCCACAGTGAAGCCCGGTGGCCGAACTTCGAGCACTAAACAGGTAAACACAACGACACCTGTTTACCCACCACAGTGGCCACAAAATATTCAAGGATAAGTGGCTACTCTGGACCGTCAGTGGTGTAAGTGGCGAGCGGGACAGGCAAAGATTGGGCGCATTTGAAATTCGGTAATGGAATGTTTTCTATTTGAACTTTTACGAGATTACTCAATCGTCACACCTGACAGAAGCTAATAACCTCATTTCGCCAGAGATCCCCACCGCCGAGCGTATCTCCCTCTGTCTCTCTCTCTCGTCGCTCACATCAATCACTGCGAGCCGTGTTTGCTTAGCTGAGGATCTCTGCATCTCTGAATCTCTGGATGTGAGGACCCGTATCTGGTATCGCACACTCGAGTGCGTGTTCCACCTGCGGAGCTATCAAATCTCCCCTGAATCCTCGACGGATTCCCACGGCCGGAGACCAACAATTCATTTGATATTTATCTAACCGCATCTCGATTTCCGAGTGGGTTAACCGTGACGCGATCCTGTGATCCTGTGGCGATCGATTGTTGCAACAATTCGCTCGTCGTTTGATTGATTCTCTCGCAAATGGGGGAGATATCGAATGTACCTGAAGCGTATTTGTTCTTCCCCTGCGCGCACTTGTCGGCCTGCTCAGCATCCCCCCGTCGTCGGCTTCGAGTGTGTTTGTTTTCACAGGAGCTGGATGATGATGATGAGGTGCAGACAATGGAATGTATCTAGTTCTTTTTTTTTTGTTCAGACTATGGCTTCAATTGATTAATTCTTTTTTGTTCTGCTTGGTTTTGGTTATTTTTTTTTGTTTTTGTTGGTTTTCCCGGTTTTCGCATGGGATCGGGTGTGTTTCCTTTGTGAGGTCCTTCTGCTGTCTCTAGGATGCACTGCGACGTATTTAATTACATTTGTGGAAACTGACATTGAATGCTATAATTGGGATGAAGCACACCATTTTAGACAATTTTGTGTGTGAGTTTTTTTTTTTTATTTTTACTTAAATCGGTTGGGCCTTGAGAGGATTCGGGAATAAAAATGTGTTTCACTCGTGATATCCGGGTTCACTTTAAGGTTCAACTTTTGATATCCAATTTGGGGGAGATGGTGGTGGTGTGGTGACCGGCGGTGGTGGCTTTGTTTAGAGATTGTTTGTATCGGAACGATGGTCATCAGTGAGGGGAAAGGAAGAAGGCCTGCCTCGTGGGGAAATGATGCCGATGTTTTTTTAGAGCAGGGTTCGTTCACCTGTTCAAGGTTTTCATTTTATTTCATTTATTTTTTCAGAGGAACGTACATTAAGATATTCAGCTTTTCTTGTACTTTAATTTACAAAATTCAAATTAAAGTTAAAACTAGTATACAATGTATATGTGTATTTATAAGGATTGGAATTAGGGTTATTTGTTGATGAGTAGCAAAGTGGTGAAGGATAGCCGTTTTAAAATTGTGCGGATTTGAAATTGATCTTATGTGGGATGGCAAAGAATTCCACAGTCTGACAGTGTGAATTAAAAATAGGCGCGAGAAGCATAAATGATGCTACGAAAAATATTAGTGGTTCTAAGAGACGGACTACGATTATACGGCGGACTACGATTATTAATTATTTTGTGTAAAAACATACAATTCCTTTCGCTGATGTACTGCTGCCTGTTACAGCCCAGCAAATCACGAGGGTACACAGCAATATGCTCGTATCAAGAAATACCATAGACATAACGCACAGCATTATTGAAAGCTACTTGTAAACTACGTTGAGATAGTGAGTCAAGGCTACTGTATACTACTTCGGCATATGTTACAATTGGTAAGATTAATGAGAGTACTAACTTCTTACGTGTTGCTAGCGGAGTAAAATAAGTAAGAGAGCCACAGTTTTCGCAAACAGCCATAAGTACGGCCAATGACCATGTTTGTGTGCTTGTTACCAGAGAGATCACGACTTGGGATATATCCAAGGCTGGTAGTACACTCTACTGCCTAAATTTGAGAGTTGTTGAGATATATGTCGGGTAAAAGATCGAGAATAAAATGCTTTTTTGAGATTGGAATAACTTGGTTTAGTTGTGACTTGTACTTTTCGTGGCACACTTGGGTCAATGAGTATTATTTTTATTATTGTTGAAGGTATGTAGCACCGTGAAATCTATATTTACAGTGCCCCTATTCATAAATTTGCTTTCTAAAGAGCTCCCCTCATGCAGCTCAGGGTTGTGTTGAGGGCTATATGCTCCTCTTAGCCGAAAGTGGAAGAGATTTATTCCAGAGTATTCTCTCGAAGTGAGTCGCCGTGGCGTAGTGGGTTAGTGCGTCGACTCCGGACGGAAAGTAGATCAGATTAGCTTAGAGTACCCGCATAGGGTCAGTAGGTTAGTATTAAGAACATTTGTAATTCTGAAGATAGTTAAGCTAGTTTTAAGTAATTTTGTCTAGAAAGTAAGTAAAAATAGAATGAATTGAATACGACTCCTACGCAGAGGGTGCCAGGTTCGATACCCGAATTTACCAACTATCATAATTCACGGCTTCACCTCTCTCGAGTCACCAACAATGCTCAAAGAGTATTCCTGTCTAGAAAAAGCTTCTCAACTTTGCCGTTCGGAGTCGGCATTAAACTGTAGGTCCCTTCTACGCGTGAGAGAACAATAGCACGCACAACACGAGTGGTTGCTAGGAAGCTAGGCCCTAGGCCGCCTCGGACTGTGGCGCCACCCATATTATTAGTATTATTATTAGATTTAAGTTGAATTTATCGGCCCTTTTCCATACGACCTCTGACGTGAAAGCATCTTAATAAAAAGAAAATTTAAGAAAGGCATAACCAGTGTTTAATATGTAACACCCTGTTTTTGATAGCGTTTTATGACGTCTATCTGCTGCAGGGGTATTTGTTTTTGTCTCGCAGAAACTCTACTCACCATTATTATGAATTCAATAAACTCCAGAGAAATATTGAAACTCAAAATCACTTTTTTTTCACATTTCGCTTAAAATAAAATATCAAGCACAAACTATTGCATCGAAGTGTACCAAAGGAATATTCTATCATATGCCAGAACCATACGCATTCATTGCCTTTCTCAAACTGTGCTAATGACTGATTTTAATGGAATGGACTAAGTCATGTGTTTGTCTCCGCTTAGCTAAGTACATAACCCGAGGCACATTTTATTCGAAATTAAAAATTCCCTCACAAGGAATTAAAAGGCAGGAAATCTCAAGAGTGCTGCCAAATCGAATATAACTAAGTGACAAGCATTCACATACAAAATTCAATTAAAATTTTTTTGTTGAGAACAGTCAACAAAACTATTTTTCCCGACCATTAGGAACCTTATTAGTGTAAGGACATCGAGGTGTAACCCAGCCAAAACGTTTCTAAAAACTACAATAATATAACTTCTTCTAAACGCTTCATGTCCGTGGATCATTGATCTTGATAACGTTTGACGGGTTAGATATAGCACCACATGCTACCACGCTGAATGGGAGGCAGTGCCGATGCCAGTTCCTACACCAAGTCACAAGGCATGCGAGGTTTAAAATTCTGGGATCTCATCGCGTAACTTTTAAGACGATCGTCGTTCAAACGATTGTATTAAGCGACGTAGTCAAAAGCTTGCTTCGTGTAACACTGGAATCCAACTGTCCAGTCGTGTCGTCAATCGTTCAAACAGTAGTAGGCAGTTTGAGAACTACTAAACACGATAAATGTCACATAGAAAACGGAATTTATGTTGTCACTTTCAAAATTCGTTGATGATTCGCCTATTCATTTGAACTCCAAATGCGAAAACGTGGGCGTATTAAATAACTTTTTGTCAACTAATTGATTTATTAATTAACACACTAGGTCAGAAACACATTCATTACATGGATGAACATCCTGACATGGGAAAAATTACATACCAAGAACCACACAAGGCATGCAGTCTCTTAGCAAATTGGGGGCAGATTTGCCTCAAAATCTGAATGCCATTGGGCTATCCAATAAGTCTGTACCTGCTTGGAGGAAAGTAAGTGCATAATATGAACATCACAAGTTCAAGTTAAGAGTTCAATTAATTTGTTTTAGGTATTGATGGATTTCAAATATTGAGGAACACAGAAATGCAGCCAAAATTTGATTTCATTAAAAAAAACAGGGTGTGGGCCATCTTTTTTTTTTTTTTTAGTTATACCTTCTAACATTTCCATGGAGTTATCCCTTCGATGCTGGATTAAACCTTGAAGCGGTAGAGAGGAGTCCATGTAAAATGACAGTCGGCTTATAATATAAATTACAACTCATTAACTCATTCATGATGGAACTGCAAAGGATAGTTGTTGTTTTCCATATGAGTTATGTATCCTTGGAATCTTAAGTAGACCTTCCGACCTTTGCCTCGTGTGAACCTCATGATCAATGGGGTGTTTAATCCGTTGATCGGAGTATGTTTCATTTATTGAATTGAAAAGAAAAAGATTTTTAACTGTTAATAAATTCAGACCATCAGAGAATTCTAAATATTCTGTTTTGGGCCCTCTGAACCTCCATTATCCTATATTGCGCTGCGTTTCCCCATGCAATAATTCCGTACTGCAATACAGACTCCACCAATGAGTAGTATGCTTGCATTAGACATTGAATGGGGTATAGTTGCTTAGATGGTAAAGAGCATAAGAAGATTGCCGAAGTCGTTTGCATAGGTATCTTATGTGATGATCCCACTTCAAATTGTAGTCTACTTCAACTCCAAGGTATCGATAAACGTTTACTGTTCCAATGTATTCTGTACAATTATCCGTGAAGCTCAAACGATTTTGATTTTTGTGCAAGCAGTCAAAACTATGAAAACGTATCTTAATTGGTGTCCGAACTATAGGCGGGGGCCGAATATGCATTACTTTTGTTTTTTTTATATTTATAATGAGTCCATTATCGTGACACCAACATAAGATATAATCAAACTCTGTTTGCATAGTTTGAGTAGCACAGTCAATATTTTCGTTGCTCACCACAATAGCCGTATCATCAGCATATTGAAATCCGATGCTGTTTTGCAGTACTAAAAGCATATCGTTCACATATATAACAAACAGAAGGGGTCCTAGGATAGATCCTTGAGGTACTCCCATCTCAACATTTTGCAGTTCGAAACTTTGACCTTAAAACTTCTGTAACAGAGGTAGCTAGAAAACCAGCTCAGTAATCCACCTCGAATGCCAATTTTTTCCAGTTTACTGATAATCCTTTTGTGGCAGAGTGTATCAAACGCCTTCTTAAAATCAATAAATATTACCAGCGAATGATGGTTCTTATTCAGATTGGTGTTAATTGTGTTTGTAAACTCTTTGAGAAGTTCGTTTACATTTCTGTTTCTCAAGAACCCATACTGGTTTTTATTAATGATTTTATATTTGGCTGTTTGCCATTACTTCTTCTATTATCTTATCTAGAACTGGTAGAATTGAGATCGGACGGTAGTTTGATCGATCATCTTTTTTTCCGGATTTGTAGATGGGTCGAAGAAATGGGATTTTCAGTTTCTTTGAGAATTGACTTTCTTGCAACGACTTATTTACAAGCTGGGCAACTACCGGAACTAAAGCACTGGCATTGTACTTTAAGTCTTTAGCTCTGATATTGTCTATCCCAGCAGGTTTATTCACATTCATTTTTCTTATAATATTCCAAATTTCACCGTATTCTAGGAACATAGATTGTATTGTGCTTGTTTCGCTACCACTATATGTTCTCAAATCACAGCTGTGAATAATGGATTTAATTTCTTCTGTAAATCTAATAGCAAGTTTATTAGAGATACAATCTGCATTCGCATCTCTTGGAAGTTTCGAGGGATTACTTCATCAATGTTACTGGTCGTTTTGCCCAAGATGTTATTTATAAGCCTCCAGGTATTCTTTGGATCTTTTCTGTATTCCGCAAATTTGTTTTTATAATATTCTGATTTAACGTTTTTTATTCTTTTGTTGTTGTTATTACGGTAATATTTGAATTGAGTTTCATAACTCATGCATCTTCTATTGTTTCTCCATTTGTTATATAGCTTATCTCTTTCAAAGGAATCTAATCAAATTCCATATCCGAGCTGGAGGAAAAAGCAATTCAGATGTCTTCCTTTCGTACTGCTTTGAAGGAGTTCGAATTGCTATGGTGCGGTCGAATTGCACGGACAGACGAACAGAGCGAACTGTGAGACGGATGAAGATGCGAACCAACCATGGGTAGCCACCTCCAGCTAGGACCTCCAATGTAGCACCAAGTCCAAGGAATATGTGTTTACCGCGAGCCGCTCCTTGGGTTTATCGTTTCCAGGACTAGTACAAACGCCTCTTTGGATAAGCGAACACGTTGAATAAAACTAAAATGCAAAATACAATTTAGCAAGTTTATTATTTAAAAATAATAATATTTTTTCATTTTCGTGGAAAGTGAAATATCCATCTCTAAGCGTCTTTCGCTTTTGCTATAGTCCAACAGAATTTTCACCAGAGATAATGGATGATAGAGATATCCAACTTCGGCCATTTTTTCCCCTAGCCCACAACGAAGATGTAGTGGTAATCCCTTGTATTTCACTTATTCATTTACAACGCTCGTCAATTCACCACAATATGGCGGCCGATTCGTGCATTTTGTGGGAAAAAAGCGGCAGATTCATGAATTTAGTGGGAATCCATATACTTTCCATGTAACGTACATGGGTATGTTGTTCGGAGGGTGTTCAAAAGTTGACTAGTATTTTTAAGGGAATATTCTTACATTGTTATATGGACTTTCGTGAATAAAAATGTATTGCAATGTCCATTTAACTGGAACTATTTGACCTAAAATTAATTCTTAAGTGTATATTCAGCCTATTCATAAACCATACCTGACAAATTAACTCAAAAAATGAAGCCCGCTTTATACGCTTAAATCATGCTTTCTGAAAAACTCATGAATTCAATTTAAACAATTTGATAAGAACAATGGCAATTGTTGCAACTTTTACTAATGCTAAAAAATTGTTGTCAAAACATCTTATTTGTGATTCACGCTTCAATAATATTTTTATTATTGGTTAACTGAACGTGTGAATGTATTATTAATTATTAATTATAATTATATTAATTTTTATTCAAGTTCAAGTATTTCAGATTGTAAATTGCTCAAAGTTTTAATGAATCGACTTCATGAACACCGAAATTTGGAAAAAACGTTCAAATAACGAGCGAATTTTCAAATAAGAACTCTAATTCACCCCATTACTAATGTGGGGAAGGGTATCAGCTGTCTCCACAGCTGTTCTCAAGAGCTCACACGTATTCACAGACAGGGGACAAAAAGCGTATAAAAAACGCTGTCAGATGAAATCAAGGGGCAAGGGAGGTAGAAGTTGGATATCTCTATTATAGGTTATCTCTGTTTTTCACTCTCTTCATCATCGAATAACAACACTTTGTAATGCCGACAAATTTTTTCGATTTTTATTAAAAAATTCAAAAACCAAACTATACAAAAATCAACCACGAAGTATGAAACGATTGTAAAATAGCAATCGTTCAATTTTATTCTGGTGGCGCTACAGTCCGGGGTGGAACTGGGCCTCAACCAATAAGCCTCTCCAGCGGGCACGATCTTTAGCCAGCTGTCTCCAACTGCGCACACCGAGGTCCTTCTCCACCTGGGTGCGCCATCGGTTCACTGGGGGCGTCGTCTATTGTTGCCCCACTGGTTCGGAGTCGAAGACTCTTCGGACTGGAGCAGTGTTGCCCATGCGCTCTACATGGCCCAGCCATCTTAGGCGTTGAATCCGTAGACGCCTGACTAGGCTCATGCCGCTGTACAGCCCGTACAGTTCGTGGTTGAATCTTCTTCTCCAATAACCATCAACGCAAACCGGACCAAAGATTGAACGCAGAACTTTTCTCTCGAAAAGACCAAGTGCTTCTTCATCCGCTTTTGAGATTGTCCATGCTTCCGCACCATAGTGCGGGACAGGGATGATCAAGGTGTTATATAATGTTAGCTTGATCCTTCGAGAGAGGACTCTACTACTCAATTGCCTCTTGAGCCCAAAGAAACAGCGACTGGCAAGAGTAATTCAGCGTTTAATCTGGGAACTGGTGTTGTTCGTACTGTTCACTTGCGAGCCGAGGAAGACGTAGTCCTTCACTACCTCGGAGTTATAGCTGCCTATGGTGACGTTTTGGCCAAGTCGTCGATGATATGCGTCCTTTCTTGATGACAGCATATACTTCGTTTTGCCCTCGTTCACCGCTTAACCCATTTTGGCCGCCTCCGCTTCAATACCAGCAAACGCTTCATTGACGGCTCGCTATGTTCTGCCTGGTCGATGGTGGACTTCCCCGGCCTGAAACCGCACTGATAAGGAAATATCAGGTTGTTGACGAATGGTTTCAGGCGCTCACACAAAACGGTAGAGAAGATCTTGTATGCGATGTTCAGGAGACTTATCCCTCTATAGTTGGCGCAGTCAAATGGGTCTCCTTTCTTGTGGATCGGGCAAACGATACTGAGATTCCACTCGTCGGGCATGCTTTCCTCCGACCATATCTTACAGATGAGTTGGTGGATGTACCTTACCAGCTCACCTCCAGCTACCTTAAACAGTTCCGCAGACAGTCCGTCTGCACCAGCAGCTTTATTCGACTTTAGTCTCGATATCGCTATCTTGACTTCGTCTAGGTCGGGGGGACGGAATTCTCGTCGATCATCGTCAATTGCGTTGAGTGGAACATTCTGCCTGAAAGCGGTAGTGGAGTCTTCCTCGCCGTTTAACAGTCTACAGAAATGATCCTTCCAGACTCTCAGTATCGACTGCGAATCTACTACGAGTTGTCCCTCTGCGTCACGACAGGCTTCTGTCCGAATTTTGCATCCATTGGATAGTCGTTTTAACCGTTGGTAGAACTTTCGGACGTCAGTTCTGCCGTAACACCTCTCCATATCCTCGATCGCGCGTTTCTCATGCTCTTTTTTTTTGAGAAACCGGTGCTCTTCCCTTCTTTTAAGTTCGTAGAGCTCACGAAACGCTCTCGTCCTTCTGTCCAGCGTCGCCTTGTATGCTGCTTGTTTCGCTGAATGTGCCTGCCTACACTCGTTGTCGAACCAGGGGTTTTTTTGGGGTGGCGGTTTAAAACCCAGCACATCAGATGCAGCTTCTCTGATGGCGTTTTGACAACGGTTCCATTGTTGGTCGATTGTTTCGCCTGGCAGGGTTGAACCCTCTGAGAGCTTTAGGGCGACCCGATCGGCAAAGTTGCTAGCGGTCAATTGCGATTGTAGCCTTCCGACGTCAAACTGTTTTGGTCTTGCTCTACTCCGTTGTCCTATCGATATCCGTGTTCTTACCTTGGCTACAACAAGGAAATGATCCGAGTCGATGTTGGCTCCTCGGAATGTTCGGACATCGAGAATACTGGAGGAGTGTCTGACGCCAGGTCCCTTTGTGGATGTTGAGGTGAGGGAACCGCGTGCTGGCTACAAAGAGGTTTCGCCCCGTTACGAAGTCCAAAAGCCTGAGTCCGTTCTCGGACGTGTTGTCGTGCCGGCTGTGGTTCCCGATGACTCTAGCAAATATGTCTTCCTTGACCAACTTTGCGTTGAAATCTCCTAGAACGATCTTGGTGTCGTAGCTGGGGCATTGATCGCATATTCTTTCTAGGAGATCGTAAAAGTCGTCTTTGCTGTCGTCATCTTTATCCTTCGTTGGGGCGTGGGCGCATATCAGGCTGATGTTGCCGAATGTAGCCTTGATGCGGATTGTGTGAGGCGCTCGCTTATGTATTTAAAGCTTGAGACTTTTTGCCTAAGTCTGCCTCGAACAACAAACCCGCATCCGAATAAGCGTCTTCGCTCTTTGTAGCAAGTAAGTATCGCAGTTTTTCATCCTCTTTTTGCCCGGCCCATCCCACCGCACATCCTGAATGGCGGTGATATCTGCCTTATAAGCTTCGAGGGCTTTCGCAAGTTCATCGGCTGCACGTGGTCTATTCAGGGACCTCACATTCCACGTGCAGAACCGATGTCCTTATTTCGTTGCCCATGGTCGTCAGCAGTAGTGTCATCCGTATCCGAGGCTTCTCGTCGTTTCTGAACTAAGTTTTTTTTTACACGGTGGGGAAGTTCACCCCACGCGCAAAGCCCGTACCTGGAGGACCGGGTCCTGGTTTAAACCCCTGGACAAGGGGGCCGCTGCATACATTAGTTCACCTCTAAGCGGTTGCTTTAAAGGCTATCCAGAGGGCGCCGCGAGGAGGCTGTATGTCAACTTGACCTGTGCATTTAACAGGGATCGTTGCTGGCATCTCGCCAAGTTGAGAGCAGTCAACAACTTTGCCCTGGATGCACAGGCCCATGCCCTCCTCCTCCAAGCAAGGTGTTCCAGAGGTTTGAATTTTAGGTCCCATTCTTTTGCGTCTTCATATTAATGACTTAACTTCTCTTTACGCAAAAAAAATATATATCTTATTTTACTTCACCAGAGAAGAAATGCGTAGCTTAAGAATTAACTGCAACTGTCTGTTAAAACAATTTGACAAGATTGTATTCTTTCAATGATTGGCTTACACGCATAAGTTAGCATGCTCTCGAAACGGAGTGCGACCAGGCACTAGCTCAGGGCACTCATCGCGTAAGACGAAAATCGTCTGACAACGTCGTTTCGACGATTGTATTACATCGTGTAGCGCTAAAATTATTGAATCGTCTAGTCGACGTCGTTTTTGACGATTCATTATTGCTTCGTATACCTCATTGAACTGTCAAAAGCTGACGATTAAAGATTGTGATTGAACGATGATGAAATGAAAACGTCACCATAGGCAGCTATAACTTCGAGGTAGTGAAGTACTTCGTCTACCTCAGCTCGCAAGTGAACAGTACGAACAAAACCAGTACCGAGATTAAACGCAGAATTACTCTTGCCAATCGCTGTTTCTTTGGGCTCACGAGGCAATTGAGTAGTAGAGTCCTCTCTCAATGGACGAAGTTAACATTATATAACACCTTGATCATCCCTGTCCTGCACTATGGTGCAGAAGCATGGACAATCTCAAAAGCGGATGAAGAAGCACTTGGTCTTTTCGAGAGAAAAGTTCTGCGTTCAATCTATGATCCTGTCTGCATTGATGGTTATTGGAGAAGAAGATTCCTAGTCAGGCGTCAACGGATGCAACGCCTAAGATGGCTGGTCATGGACAACACTGCTCCAGCCCGAAGAGTCTTCGACTCCGAACCAGTGATACAACCCAATAGAGGACGCCCACGGAACCGATGGCGCACCCA
The DNA here is from genome assembly GCA_964034865.1 of Eristalis intricaria. NCBI lineage: Eukaryota > Metazoa > Arthropoda > Insecta > Diptera > Syrphidae > Eristalis > Eristalis intricaria. The sequence goes on along the minus strand of OZ035873.1, from coordinate 155,120,205 downwards.
GGTGGAGAAGGACCTCAATCGACTTGGTGTGCGCAGTTGGAGACAGCTGGCTAAAGGACTGTATCGCTAACAGAAGAAGAAGAAGAAGAACACCTTGCTTAGTAGACTTCTGAGAGAAATTGTCACTCCGATAATAACATCAAATTCAAGTAAATTCCAAGCGAAACAAAATTTGTCTGCTGCCCTAAGGTCCACATTCTAGCTACGGCACTACGCGCAAACATCTCCACTCTAACTCCGTGTTTTGATCCATTACGACGGTCCTCTTCTGCCATCAGTCACTCTCCAACACTGCTTCATAGCTGGACTGCAATGGTCTTGTTCACCCCTCAGCATGTAGGACGACATCCGCAGTTGACACAGCCAGTTAGAGAATAAATGAGGCAAGTTTAGACCGTTCCTCATTCTGGCATTTCGCTCTCCAACTACAAAATGTCGAATTCCACCCCAACTTCCGTGTGTCACTCTCACCGCACCATCAGTTAATCGTTTAGCACCTCGTGACTCAAATTGAAGCTTAAAAATACAGACTGCCTCTTTGTTGTCCCGACTATTGACACTTAACGGTTGCGCAAATTCATTGCAGTCACTCATCTCGTTTGCACGCACGTCTTGGCTCCACTCCAGGCCAGCCCAGCCTCCCTGCATACGTGATTCGTGACTGTGAGTGAGCTCCTGTCCAAGCCTGAGTCAGTAACCTGTCACCGAAGATGTGGGTTAAATTTGAGATCAAGATTCCGCCCAGGCGTAGAAAGTGTATCCCCCGACGGCATCTGTGCGAGCTCTATGAACCGAGTCCGGGGCCCGAGGTGACGATGAATGGATTCTATTGTCCGACCTCGACCGAGCAGCGGGCAGCTAATGAAACGAAAGTGAAAAGAGACCGAAAATTGGGTTGGCGTCAAATCTCCAAATCATTGCTCTGTGGCGCGATGGTCAATGGCGAGTAATTGAAGTGTGAATTGGGCCGGATGACTCAGAGCGGTTCTTGCGGTGGAGCTTGGGCTTGTTGACATGATTCCGACGAACACGAGAGTGGCAGCGCAGCTTGGGAGAACTTGATCAACTCATTAGGACTGGTTTGCGCGATCGTCTCGAGGTGATCAACGACTCTGTTTAATCCCCTCGCTGGAGATGCGTCAATTGAGTCGATTTCTGATTGACCTAAAACTTTGTTGTGCATCCAAAGTTCTTTCGGCTTAGGAATGACTTTCGACTCCGATTGGGTGACGATAATTGGCCGATATCACCGCTTCCGTATTTGAGAGATCGATCTTGATATCAGAGAGCTTAAAATTCATTGTCAAATACGACGTGTGGAGGAACGAGACATAATTGCATCACCAACTTGATTTGTATCATTGAATCTGTCTTGCTAATTAAGCATGAGAATGATTCATGCTTGAACTACTGCACGTTGATGATGAAGAAGCATTAAAGGCATTTTATAGAGCAACATTCTTCCGTGGTTTCTTTGGTGGCGAGACTGTCTGGGGTTGCCTAGGGTGACTAAGTCTCAATGCATTTCAAGATCTCTTAACTGGACAAGACTGTCGAGACTTGGACTCCCGTGGTTGCAGACACATCTTTTGCTTACCTTTTTTGCAGAATTCAATGGCAGTGGATGAAACATTGACATTAACCTTGTTTATGGTCGATGTCACCTCAAGGGATGACTCTGGTAATGGAGAGTCTTGAAATAGGAGACTTATCAAAAGTAAAGGAAATCGTTTTCCTTAGTCACGGTTCCCTATCTACCTTTAGGAAGGATTTTGGCATCAATCAACAAGCATCTCTAGCTCTTGCTTGAAGTCCAGCAGGATGAGACTCAAAATAATTGGTCCGTGCTGTATGTGTACAATAATCAATTGAATGTTTTTGTTGAGAACAATCAATCTTCACGTGCGCTGTTGAGAAGGTGCGTTGGGTGAGTCAAGGGCACGTTTGGTTGAACGCAACGTCTCGAGTGGCGGAGTAGGACAACTAGAATGAGATCTACGTTGTTGCACGACGCTGCTAAACACTCTCTAGTCCTATACATGCGATCGAAGTGTCTGATCAAAATGAGAAAGCCCAATCCCACAATGCGCCGAAACTCATAAAGATCCTGCAAACGCCATCGGGAATGCTCAATGGATTACTTCGCCGATTAGCCACGTCCACGTCCATGCGGATGCAGTTGTCCTATTATTTCTTCCGTCCATAAGGAACCTCATTAGAGTAAAGTTATCGAGGTGTAACCCAGCCAAAACGTTTTTAAAGACTACATTAATATAACTTATTCTAAACGCTTCATGTCCGCGGTTCAGTGATCTTGATAACGTTTGAGTCCACGATGGATGGGTGCATATGAGCTTAGTAGCGTACGTTTCATTTCATTTATTTATTCAGGTAACTCTGCACAATTAAGCATAAGCTTATAAGCATGTACAGGAATGATGTTTACTTAAAATAAAATTAAATTTTTACTTATCTTAACCTAACTTAATTCTAAGGAAAGATTAGGAAAGGAAATAAGGAGGAGGAAAGGAGTAAAATTAAGAAAAAGAGAAAGAAGAAGATAGAGAAAGTAAGAAAGTAAAGAAAGCATATACTAAAATCATTGTTATTTACTCGTAAGTGGTTAATTCGTTTTATAAAATTCAAAAAGTTTTTTCCAAAATAGTTCCTTGTACCTACCCTTTTAATTTCCGTAGGGAGTGCATTCCATAAATGAATTGCGCTAACAAATAATTGCCTTTCGGTGTTCAAAAACTTATGATTAGGTGGTATTAAATTCAATGTTCTTTGAGAACGCGCAAATTGTATTTTTGTGTATAAATATTCTGGTGCCTGGCGGTTTATAATTTTATGTAAAGCAAGAATTGTACGATATTTAAGAAATACATTAAGTGGGCAGCAAATAATTCTTTTAGCGAAATCTGAAACGTGGGCGCACCGATCTAGATTGAAAATATATCGTGCACAATTGTTGAAAGCAACGCTTAACTTGTGAGAACATTCAAAGTCCATGTTTGAAAAAATTTCACAGCCGTATAATATGAGAGGAACTACGAATGAATTTATAAGTTTTAGTTTGACTTCAACGGGCAAGAACAGTTTGGTTGGACTGAGACCTCGTAACACACAATAGATATTGCGAACGATACCATTTATTTGATCATTCCAGCTAAGATGTTCGTTAAAGATGATTCCAAGATTTTTTATTTTAGAGACATATTCGATAGTGCTGTTGTTAATACAAACTGGGTCAACGGCATTGCACGGATTTCCTCTGCTTATTTGGAGAGCCTTAGTTTTGGAAGGATTCAGGGATAAAAGATTCATTTGGGACCAAATAAATAAGGAGTTTAGATCTATATTGAGATCACGAAGTTCGCTTGCCTGAGTGGAGAGTTTGAAAACTTAGTAAAGCTGTACATCATCAGCGGACATATGATGCTCGCAGTGTTTTATGCTTTGAGAGATATCGTTTATGAATAAAACAAACAGGAGTGGGCCTAAAACAGATCCTTGGGGTACGCCTGTGAGCACGGGTAAGCTTTTTTAATACTTATTACCATTAACTACCATCCATAAGTCTACAAACGGATTCCTCAAAGAAAAATTGTGACTTCAACTTGTGTAATAAAATAGAATGATCAACAGAGTCAAAAGCTTTTGAAAAGTCCAGAAAGACAATCACAGACATCATATCACTATCGAGTCCAGATCGTATATCGTCGGATACTTTTAGAAGCGCAGAAATGCAATCACGCAATCACAAGTATGCTTTTATTTGCTTACTTATTATTTTTTCGAGAACTTTACTTAAGAATGGGAGGATAGCAATCGGTCTAAGGTCCGTGCTATTCGACTTGGGAAGAGGGAGAATTTTAGCAACTTTCCATTTGAGAGGAAACTATTATTGTATTGAAAATGTGTGTGATGTGTTTACACATGACAGGCAACATTATTTTTATAAATTTGGGGGTTATACCATCAAGTCTTACCGCGTTAGACTTAATAGACAAGATCGCATTTCCTAAATCGACACATTGTAAAGAGAAAAAGGAAGCGTGTGAAGTGGTGTTGCAATGGAAGAAATTGAAATCAGTTTAATGCGTTTTGGAGTTGCGCCGCCGGTACATTTTTTTAATTCAGTTTATCTAAATCTACATCCTCTGGGATGTCCGATTTTTCAGAACAAATCCAAACTTCTTTTATGGCCTTCCAAAATTCTTTGCTTGATTTATTCGCGTTAAATTTGTTTTCATAGTATATTCCTTTAGTTTTGCGTATAAGGAATGTAACCGAATTTCTGGCCATTTGATACTGCTTAAAGATAAATGGGCACCTGTATCTTCTCCATCTGTGGTAAAGAAGATCCCGTGTCGCAATCGTGGTTTGGATTGTTGTATTTAACCAGGGGGTATTAACATTCTTTACATTCTTTACGTTCTATCGGAACATGTTTGTTAAGCAAAATATGCATGTAGTTTTCTAAAACATTGACTTGATTATTAACATCAACAGTTGAATAAATTGGTGACCAGTCAAGAGTATTACATTCTGTAAATAGTTCTTCTTGTAGTCATGGACGATATAATATTAAGAGTTGCAACGAATAAATCATGATACGAAAAGCCAGGATTTGGTATTGGGTCATAATGACTAATAATATTTTTCTGCGACACAAGACACACATCTATAAGGGACGGACAATATGAGTAGGGTTAGTTAAATTTGCGAAATGCAATCCAAACGAATTGACTATTTCAAAAAAATCTCTGTTCCCTAGAATATTCATATTTAAGTCTCCACATAAAACTATTTCAGAATAGAGGGGCCATAATGCTTCCAATATGTCCCTCACATGTCTTAAATGTGCCACATTTGGCGCCATATACATGCACCCTATTAGAAGTGCTCCGTGACTTTGACTTACAGTTATTTCCACAAATACCGCTACCGCTACGTTACCACGCTGAATGGGAGGCAGTGTCGACGCCAAAAGCTGCATCTAGTTACACGACATGCCAATCTTAAAATGCTGACCTAGTTTCTGTTACAAGTGCTAATTTATGACCATAAGTCACTCATTTGAAAAATACGTTGAAAATAAGTTGAATCTTTGCCAAATTGTTTTAACAAACAATTAGAACTAATTGTACATATTTAAGCTACACCTTTCTTCTCTTGTGAAGTGAAATAAGGTACAGTTTTATATTATCTGCAAACAAGAAGTTAAGTCCTTAATATAAAGACGGAAAAGAATGAGACCTAAAATTGGACCCTGTGGAACACCTTGCGTAGTAGACTTCTGGGAAAAAATTATCGTTCCGAATACATCAAAATCACGTAAATTCTAGGCGAAACACCTTAACGCTCCCTTAATAGCTACAGTCTAGCCCTGTCTATGCAGCTCCGTGTTTTGATCCATTACAGACAAAATAATTGGTCCGTGCTAGAAATTGAATCTACATATAATTAATTAGCAAATTTTAAATAATCTTTATTGTAATAATACATTTCGTCGACGATAATCTCTCCGAACAACGTTGAGGTGCCTTCTCTAACCTTCTCTTTAAAATTATCCTTTTCGTCTTCGGGGATATCCTTCATCATTACCTCAATTTGTTTAAGGAAAGCAGAGTCATTGGTTTCCACCGCAGTTTTTTCCACAATTGTTCTTACAATAGAAGACACCTCGTCGCAAAGGTTTTCAAATGTTGCCTTTTTCTTGGATGATGATGAGCAGCTGTCCACGAAGTCATGGACGTTTTCAATTTGCGAACCGGCCATTTTCCTTGATTTCTTGTTTGTTTGTGTGCCATCTGTCAAATTCGCATGTGCGAGTGCGATCCAGAACGCAGTAGCCCATGCTTAACGAAATATTTGTTTGGTTTGTACCAGAAATGAAGTATTACAGATGCCCGACTTCTACCTCTCTTGAACCTTAAGATTTTTGACAACTGTTTTTTATAATGTGTTCATAAAGCAAATTGACCAATCAGAGGACGGCATTTAAGTTATTTCGTGAATAACCGTCAAAAATTCATGAATATCCGTCAAAAAGGCACTCAAATTCGTCGATAGACTAGGGGGCAATCAGCTGTGAAGTCTCTGTAATACTTCATTTCTGGTTTGTACACACAATATCCCATCTGCCAAATTCACACATGCTATAGGTTCACAATAATAGGCTCATAGGGGTAGGTGTATTCGGTCACTCACCCATGCGCATATGACACTAGCTCTTGAGCATTATAGTCAACCCTTTAACTTCTAAACAGCGCTCATGCCGTGTCGTTAAATAGAGATGCTTATGTGGACATGGATTTATGTGCCTCCATCAGATTTCATCATATTCATAATCATGTTCAAGAGAAATAGTACGTATTTCAGGTGAACTCCAACCCTTCGTCGCGATGTAGTTGCCTTTACGGCATGGGTTGTACAAGAGAAAACCAAAAGAAATCCACGAGTTATATGCATTCAATTTCATTCCCATGCTCTCACTGAAGCAGACACAAGTGGTGAAAGATAGTCGTTGGTGAAGAAGCTCGAATGTAAAACCCGAACATTTCTACAGAGTTCAGAGGCTGATGTGGAGTCGTTTGCTGTTGGGAGCAAGTTAATCAGTTATTGCTTGGGGATTATTATATTTTTACGGTTGCATTTATGGTCTCACTTCGGTGTTTTTTCCACTCCGTCACTTTCCAGAATACTTCAAGCTACAATTTGTGGTTTAAAGCTGTCACATAAAACTTTCCATTTCGTTGGCCGAAGTCTCTAAATCGATTTAAGAACTATAAAATTCATAATTTGGTGCATAAAAGAAGATGAAACCCGAGGGACTGATGACTGCAAGCTAAAACTCTCAAAATTTCACAACAAAATTAAGACAATAAAAGCGGCTTAGAGATCCCACAACCGAATAAGACCTTTTGTGGACAGACTGCAAAGCTCGGCGCCAAGAGTACCATTCAGCGGAGATTAAAAAATGCCATTCACTAATAACAGACCGATTCCATGGCATTAAACTCTCGTGACTCCAGTCAGAAAATCTAACAAGCTGGAGAAAGTTCTTGTTCTTCTTCAAATGAGATCCCACTGCGCAGTGAGGAAGACCTCTCATACTCTAATTCAGAGGAAGACCCTCATTCTCTAATCGAATTAAGTTGCATAATCGAATTTAGAACGGACATGTCTCATCAGACCGTGGCGGTGCGGCGGTCAGTTTGAATCCCCCCACGAAGGAAATCCGAGCCGGTGCTAAGCTCAAGTTTACTCTCCGACCACCATCATGTGGCCACCAAGTTACTTCATTCTCGGATAACAATGCGACGCAAGCGATGCGCCTCAATGCCAAGCGCAAAGCACTTCCCTTCCGGCTGTGTCAACCACGGTCGCCCATTATATCACTCAAGTGCCGGTAGATAACCGTATAAGCATCAGCCGATGATGCGATACCGCAGCAGCGCACAAGACCTCCCGGCCAACCCAATCCCAGCTCGGTCGCTGTGCCTCGCCTAGGACAAGTGACCCATTTCATCGAGCGGCGCGGCGTCTCTGAGCGATCATCCACTCACTCAGTGGAGCGCAACAAACTGGTTGTGTCGCTACCTTTGTTGATGCTCGCTTAAGGGCAGCTACTGCACAAGACAACCCATCCCATGCACTGAGCCCCACCCCCCATGTGTGGCCGCAACCACGCTCCAGCCACAGATGCCCCCCATGATAGCCGCATTCATGTCATCATTGATTATTTGCACGTTGATCTTGATCGTGATGATTAACGGGCTCTCGGGCCTGAATATGGATCACCAATTTGTTGCAGATGCTGTGCTGCCGCGTCGGCTGCTGCGGGCACACGGCCAGTGTGTGCTGGCGTGTGTTGCCGCCGCCGTGCCATCAGTCAAAATTCGATTTATTGACTGTTCTCGTACTTTCACAACATGACTTGTCCGCTGTCGTAGATAAATGCAATTTGTTGTTCGACTGCGAGGGCACCGAAGATCCTACCGCTCCGTTGTTTACTCTGGTTTTGGCAGCGTTCTCACCTTTTTCGGTCCGCGATGTGGTGCGACGCGGCGCAGCTCCGGCACGCGTGTCCGATTTATCCCACTTTCTAAACGTCTAAAAGCCAGCCGTGGAAAGTGTTATGATTCGGATTCTAGACAAAGGAACCCATTCATCTCTGAGAGCGGCTCGACCGATGATGGTGGCGATTTTCTTTTCACAGATTAGCCTAACGTGGAGATTTATTGCATGACGCGGCCGGAGCAGATCGCTGATATCCGTGAAATCGTAAGTGGCTGAGATTGCTCACGGATCTGTGCGCGATTCTTGTCGCTTTTGCGGGACAATTAACGGACGCGAAATCGCAATGAAACAATAAAAGTGCTTATTAATCATTTGCTGCTGCTGCTGCTGGGAAATTATCGATGGGCGGTGCGATGATTGAGCTGCGATCAGTTCGGAGAATCCTCCAGAAAATACCCAAGACAATTTGAGGGGCTAGCACCATCACGACTTGACATTCGGTAAGACGCCATTCGGTGGCGATCACAATTTATGACAGACCTCAGCCAGCGATAATCTTAAGAAAGACTTGTAATTAAATGATTACGAGTGTGTCAAGATTTAATCGTGGTATATTTATTTGTTTATTTTCACAGTCCCTAAGGGTTACATCTTCTTCTTTAAATGGCGCCGTAGTCTAAGTTGTAGTTTGGGGTCTTAACAAACATGGCTGTTTAGACAGTGCTCTACGTTTTGTCTTGTCACTCATATCACCCTTCCACTTTTTTGTTTTTTTTTTTTTTTTTTATAATTTGCGCGTGCTCAAGGGATTGCTAATACCCTTATGTGTCCGGGGTAAAGGCACAGGTATAGAGGGAGAAAGGGAGAGGAGGTACCTGTGCACATTGGTCTTAAATATCTGCGGGTTGTAGTCTGTGGGAAATATTAGGTTGGGAAGAACATTCCATATTCGTGCAGTGTGGCTGAAGAACGAGTCTCTGAATTTAACTGTGCATCCGAAAGTAGGCTTAAGGGTATACTGATGGGCATTCCTTCCCTTCGAGAACCGAATACTCGCCGCTCGAGGTTTGGTGCTAGGATTAAATAGCCACTACAAGCGTTGAACTTCTAGACGCTTTGGTAGGCCATAAGAAAGTTCTATCGTCCCCACCATACAATCCGCAGGAATCGATTAAATGCTTCATCGTCTGTTATTGGCCATGACCTTGTCCTTGCACCGAGTATGAAGCTTGCTTAGTTCTAGAGAGATTCATTGATTGCTTCCTAAGCCTGCAGAAACACCGACAAGCAATGGCAATCCAGATGAATCTTGTCGTTGAATCTCTGTCGTGAAAGAAAATCTTATTTATGACGTCCGGACTTTCATGAACATTGCTCGCATTGTTGCGCAAGCTTATTCTTGCAAGAATAATGATTTCCAAATCGATTTATTTTCGTTTTTCCATTTCGTGACGCTGAAGTTTTGGGTGGACATAGCGATGGATATCTCCCTCCCGGGGGGGGGGGGAGTTCCAAATGTAATGATACGGAAACATTGCCACTCTCATCGTACTAAAGCACAAACGCTCCTTATTTCTTAAGTCTTGTCAAGGATGATAAACCCTTAGCTTGTGAAATAACATAAAACTCGGAGGTTTTTTGGGATGATTTCCGCATTTACAGGTCCCCAGTAATTATTTGATTCAATATTTCACCCAATGTGAGATCAATCTTTGCACAATGTGTGTGAATTAAGATCGTCGCGCTTGATTTGGCAGAGTTTCGCATGAAGCTCTGTAGTCTAAAATGCGTGTCAAAGTAAGGACTTAGGATGACGACAGTACCATGGTGGAGCATCTAGTTATCCTATCTCCGGGACTCGCAAGACTGGCAAAGCTACAAAATGGCACTCACCTCCTGTAATAATGAATTAAGGAAACTGAAAAGAGAAAGCTTGAAGAGTTCCTGTAAGACAATCAACCAGACTTCTGCTGCGTCTAGACTCCACAGGGGAGTCTTTGGAAAAAAACACAAGTGTGGACACAGACTGTGAGGAACAGAGGGCAACCCATCTACTGGAAACTCACTTTCAGGGCAATCGCCAATCCATAGATAGACAGGGGTGGAACCAATCTGCAAAGACCAAAAGTTGAGGACTGGAAAGTCGGTCAGTCAGCCTTTACCCAGTGGTTGAAGGGTAAAGGCTACATATGACCACATCATCAATGATAGAAAGAAGTAGTCTAGCGCGAGATGCAAACCAACCTAGTAGGGACGGGCAAATATAAGCCGTGTTTTTATCACAAATCTATAATTAGTGAAGTAGGATCTTGCACGTAAGCCACATACAACAAGCTACTGCCTATAATATCGGCAGTCAAAAGTGACTTCCTATAAAAATTCGAGTTCGAATTTTTTTTCATACATTTTGACAGCAATTCGAACATATACATTGTTTTCTTCATATATTCTGACAGCTAAAAATCAAAGCCACTGCGAATCGTATTTTTGCATCTTACTTCACTTCACTATCGATAGCGATGAAAAAAAAACGGCTATAGTGTTCATTCCGAAAATGGGGAAGAACGACTCAAGCCTTCCAAAGTCCCCTATAGACCTATCAGCCTCACATCATTTCTTCTAAAAAAGATGGAAAATCAGTGGATAACTGCAGAAGAGTGTAAGTGCCACCTGTATACCCTCTTCAGCACTGCAGATCCAAAGAAAATGATAGAAACTATCGACAGCGTCATTGAAGCGTAAAAGGATTTATTTATTCCTGGGGAAGAGATCAGCGTATAGACCCACACATCAGAAGGAATAATGAAAGTAAGCAACAAGAAGATACCCACCCACAATCTGCTCCCCTGGTTGCAGATGAACTTCTGGAGATACTGAACAACTACGTTGATGACATAGTCATCATAGCCAGAGAAAAGATGGAGGGGACCCTGTGCGACATCATCATATGAGTACTTAGCTAGGCCTAAATCCGGAAAAAAAAAATCCAGGAATGTTATACTTCACGACTGGATGGCGCTGTTGGTTAAGTGCCTGGCTTTGGTTAGTGGGGTCCCCGGTTCGAATCACAAGCTTAATTGGCTTTTATCTGGTTTTCAAACCTGGTTTGCGGTAGCGATCAAATTAACGGCACTATCATCACTGGAGTGATCAATCACAGTGGTATTAGACTGACCGTGAGTATCACAATGGATCAACATGGTCTAAAAATACGTTTTGGTCAAAAAAAATACGTTTTCAAACTTGTCCGAGATTCATATCAGAAGCACTCCCAAAAACGTCAAGCGTTTCGGTATAATGGCAAAACGAAGAAAAAATAAACTCTCAAAAAATGCCAAGTTCATAAAGTAAAGTTAGTTTGGTTAGGTTGGGTAGAGCCCCCCTACCCAGAGCTAGTGATTTCCAACAGAACACTTAGACAATGTCGGTCCATTGTGATACCCACAGTCAGACTACTACCACTAAAGGAGGCTGGATCAGATTTGAAAACGAGATAAAGGCGTATTTACTTTGCTTTCACTGAGGTTCGAACCGGGGACTCCAGTAACCAAGGCAGGCATATAAGCAATTGTTCCATCCAGTCTTTACAACATTTTCTAGCTCTAGAAAGTGGACTGGAGCTCTCCTGATGTCAATATGATTCAGATTTCTTCGCTACACATATATATTACTGTCCTCTTTTAACTGAAGCGCATACAGGCACGTTTTTCTTAGCCAACTCAGTCGTCGATCAACACTTGCGAGAGACAATCGTTTTTATTGATTAATGCAACAATTAATGGAAGTTATAAAAAAAAAGAATAATTAATTTAACTTTTGAAATAAAAAATTGGGCGAGAGGCGCCCTATCTTTCTAGGGATAGCATCCACTTGAGACCGTAGCCTCTGATTTCTTACAGTTTTACTTGATAACGTCACACATCGATGGTCCGTTGGACACTCTAACAAGGTCGCTAAGCCTGTGGTTGCCTATGGTGAGGTATAATACCTAGCGTGCTGGTGGAATTCAACAGCAGTTCATCTTTAAGAGAAAAGAAAAACTGAAACGACTAAAACCAAATTGTCTGTCAGGCACTACGCTGGCTGGAGTAGACAAAGTAAAATATCTGGTCCTAGACTGCTAACTCATTTGGAAAAGATACAAGAAGAGATTGCATACTTATGGATGCCAAAAGAATTAAAAATGATCTAATACATCAACCAAACCTGCAGGTGTAAGCCACGTACAGCAACCTAAACAATGAATGAATGAATTAATGATTGGAAGCATTGTCTTTATCCGCGCTTATTTCTTAGGCGGCGATAGATATGATGAGTACCTCAAAGCCAGAAAAGCGTCGCGCCATCTAATGATTTGTCGAAGCTTGGCAGGCAATACTTGGGGATTCAGTCCAGGTATCCTAAGATTGATTTACGTAACATAGCTATTGTTAGACCTAGAATTATCTACGAGGCATTAGCACGGCCGAAGAGGGGAACCCTCAACAAAGTTCAAAAGCTAGCCTGCGAATGTATTACAGGAGCCATGAGAACTTGGAACCTGGAGCCGACTCCCTTGCATCGGATGCACAACCGAAACAATCATGAGAATGCCAAAAGAAAAGAAAGGAAAAGACAAGTCCATTATATCGAGAGAATTCGATACACTAGACATGCCGCAACTACTCTTGGACGTTCCGAAGAAGATTTTTAAAATTAAGCTCATCACAAAAAGGACTGGTGCAATGAATGCAGAAAACAAAGACATTTTCAGGTGCTCAGACGACCTACAACTAAAGGTCCTTATGTCCAATCCTAGCAGTTAGTTATTTCTGCTTTGATGATCCACTTTTGGTCAAGCTGCCTAGCGTAATTGCAAAAATCCAAATGCCACCACCTATGTTAACCTGTTCTGTCTTATTGCAAAATCTGAGATCTTTTCTTTCTTAACTGATCGAGAGTTTCACTTTAAACCCCTTCTAGGCTATCTAGTCGGCTTCCCAATAGCACAGTGAGAGATTGAAAAAACGCATTAGTAACTAAGGTCCCGATTGCGAGTGTCGATTGTCGATCATCAATCGACTATTGTCGTCAGTCGATTGATTTTGAGTGCTCGATATTAGTCGATTAAATGTAGTCGTCCACAAATTTGTGCATGGTGCTAATGTAATTTAATTGTATTCTTTTTTTTTAAATCATTCTTGTTGTATTTTACTCTACATTAATAATACGTCTAGAAATGTAATAATTCATGAGTATTTGCGGATAAGATTATTATTATTTCTATACATTCACTAGTGCTTGACATGTCCCCACACGCTCTCCCTATCTGATATTCTTGTATTTTTGAATTTTCATCCACAACTGTCAGAAATATAGAAATTCGTAATTGTAATTCATAATAGGTCAGTTCCCGTACCCAAAATAAACAGTACACACCAAGTATAAAACAACCAAATCTATAAGAACTAGAAAAATAGTCTGTTTCGGTATGCCAAAAATATGAGTTTTATGTCAAATGCGCGCTCTCTCGAGAGAGTAAAATGTTTCCCCACCCTGCCCATTGTCAACTGTCATTCTTCTGTCAAATCAATTGATGTGTCAAATACTCAAATAGTTTTCTGTGCAAACTGCAACTGCTGCATGTGACATTGCAGATTTGACATTTCATAAATGACATAATTTACGCAATTGGTAAAATTGCGTTCCGGTACGTTACGGCGATTTTACATCTCTCTAAGAGATTTTTTACCCCCACTCCTTAAAAATTGACAGACTTCACAATTTGGTGCAGAAAGTACGGGAAAAGACCTAATAATACAATTTTGAATTAAGTAACTTCTTCTTCTTCTTCTGGTGGAGCTACAGTTCGGGGCGGACCTGGGCCTCAACCAGTAAGCCTCTCCAGCCGGCACGATCTTTAGCCAGCTGTCTCCAACTGCGCACACCAAGTCGATTGAGGTCCTTCTCCACCTGGGTGCGCCATCGGTTCCTTGGGCGTCCTCTATTGGGTTGTCTCACTGGTTCAGAGTCGAAGACTCTTCGGGTTGGAGCAGTGTTGTCCATGACCAGCCACCTTAGGCGTTGCATCCGTAGACGCCTGACTAGGCTTATGCCGCTGTACAGCCCGTGAAGTTCGTGGTTGAATCTTCTTCTCCACTAGCCATCAATGCAGACAGGACCAAAGATTTAACGCAGAACTTTTCTCTCGAAAAGACCAACTGCTCTTCATCCACTTTTGAGATTGTTAATGCCTCCGCACCATAAAGCAGGACAGGGATGATCAAGGTGTTATATAATGTTATCCTGGCCCTTCGAAAGAGGACTCAACTACTCAATTGCTTTTGAGCCCAAAAAACAGCTATTGGCAAGAGTAATTCTGCGTTTAATCTCGGTACTGGTGTTGTTTGTACTGTTCACTTGCGAGCCGAGGTAGATGAAATCCTTCACTACCTCGAAGTTAAAGCTGCCTATGGTGACGTTTTGGCCAAGTCGTCGATGTTGTGTGTCCTTTCTTGATGACAGCATATACTTAGTTTTGCCCTCGTTCAACCCATTTTGGCCGCCTCCGCTTCAATACCAGCAAACGCTTCATTCATTTCTTCGTCAATGTCATCCGCGTATGCTAGCAGTTGTACGGACTTTTGGGAGATCGTGCCTCTTGTGTTAGCTTGTGAGTTCTGCATGATCTTCTCAAGAATACTGTTGAAAAAGCCGCATGACAGCGCGTCGCCTTGTCTAAAACCTGTTTTGATATTGAAGGTCTTGGTGAGTTCGTTACCGACCTTGATAAAGCGAGAATTCTCCATTGTCATCCTGCACAACCTGACGAGTTTGGCAGGAATGTCAAAACTAGACATGGCGTTGTACAGCTCGTCCCTATACACGCTGTCATATGAGGTCTTGAAATCGACGAATAGGTGGTGGTGGGTGTCGATCTGCATTTCTTGGGTAACACAATACTATAAAATCGTTTTCGATCGAAAAACTTTTCGGCTACCTATCGACTTGATCAACAATCAAAATTCGCAAACGTGATTTGATTTTCAAAAATGTCAATTGAAGACGTCATTTTCAGATTAATGCATCAAAGATTTGATTTTATAGATCTTCTCATTTAATTTCTACCAAGAGCATTAACAAAAAAAAGAAACAAAAACAAATACTAAAATATCTTATGTCATACTTTCGATGTGAGTATTTTAATGGCAAGAGATGAGATCCCTCGACGTGACAAGTGCGATGCATCGTAATAATCTTTCATCATGATCATGATGATTAGCCACTCTTCATCATAAACGACGAGGAATGCAAAACGAATTTGTGATACAAAAAAATACGTTTTCAAACTTGTCCGAGATTCGTATCAGCAGCACTCCCAAAAAACGTCAAGCGTTTTGGTGGAATGGCAAAACGAAACAAAAATAAACCCTCAAAAAATGTCAAGTTGTTAAAGAAAAGTTAGTTAGGTTAGGTTGGGTGGGGGCTACTAGTGAATTCCACCAGTACATGGTTGGTCTATTGTGATATCCACATTCATTGATTTTTGATTGACCACTCCGTGATAGTGCCGTTAATGTGATAAAATGGTTTCTGGAACAGATTTTAAAACGAGATATAGGCGTATTAACTTTGTTTTCACTGGGGTTCGAACCGGGGACTCCAGTAACCAAGGCAGGCATTTAAGCAATTGTTCCATCCAGTCTTTACAACATTTTCTAGCTCTAGAAAGTGGACTGGAACTCTCCTGATGTCATTATGAACTAGATTGCTTCCTGGTCCTAGAAAGATAACGTGCGCCCAAGAGGCGCCCGCTACACATATACATTGCTGTCCTCTTTTAATGGAAGCGCGTACAGGCACGTGTTTCTTAGCCAACTCAGTCGTCGATCAATACTTGAGAGAGACAATCGTTTTTGTCCAATAATCCAACAATTCATTGAAGTTATAAAAAAAAGAATAATTAATTTAACTTTTGAAATAAATCTGCTATCTTTCTAGGGCTAAAATCCATTATAGACCCCAGCCTCAGAATTCTTAGGGTTTTACTTGATATACCCCGTCCTTATGATTCGATCGTCACACATCGATGGTCCGTGGGACACTTTCCAGTATCTAACAAGGTTGCTAAGTCTATGACTGCCTATGGTTAGGTCTAATTTAATTTGTTATTTCATTTTTTTATGTTTAATACCTATCGCTGTACTTCAAGAATCATATGTTCTTTTACTAGTACAGGAACATTATAATAATAATAAATGGCGCGACAGACAAATAATATGGGCGCCGCGACAGTCCGGGGTGGACCTGGGCCTAGCTTCTCAGCAACCACTCGTGTTGTGCGTGCTATTGTTCTTTCACGCGTGGATGGGACCTACAGTTTAATGCCGACTCCGAACGGCGAAGTTGAGAAGCTTTATCTAGACAGGAAATACTCTTTGAGCATTGTCAGTGACTCGAAAGAGGTGGAGCCGTGAATTATGATAGGTGGTAAATTCGGGTATCGAACCTGGCACCCTCTGCGTAGGAGTCGACGCACTTACCCACTACGCCACGGCGACCCAGGAACATTATAATACGAAATATTATTTTGTGTGACATGATTGAAATTAGTGATTTCAAATTACTTCAATTATAATTTAAGAGTGTAGGTTTGTGATTTTAAAATTTAATGTTATTAGAATACAAATGTGTAGAGAAAGAGTTAAAACTGAAGTTAGTAGAAATTACTTCAGTTCGAGCGGGAGAAATAGGAGCAACAACGTTACAAAATTTTCTGTACTCGTTCTTAGACCGTACGTGTGAAGGTAGGTGATGCCATAAATGAACAGCATGAATGAAAAAGTGCCTACGTGACATTAAACAAGTACGATCGAAGGGTTTCAAGGTAATATTACGACTTGATCCACAGAAGGTGATCTTTTTATATCATGCACTACCAGTAGCATAAAAATGAGTCTAATTCGAATCCTAGGAGAATGTGACGTTGTTCCGAGACATGATCAAATCTGCGAAGGTTAAAAACATACCGTGCAGCCGCGTTGATTGCTTTTATCAATTTTAGGGAGGAAGAATAATCACAGTCTGCGAACAACTCAGATCCATATGTCAAGATTGGCACTATGTGTACTCTGACAAGTTTTAATTTGATGTTCACAGGGAGAATATATTTGCTGATTGATAAGACTCTTAGGGATGTATACACCTTTAATGCTACGTTATCAATGTGGTCAGTCCACGTCAGTTCACTATTGCACATTATTCCACGGTTTTCACACGTGTAACATATTCAATTGTGGTCGAGTTTAGTTCTATTAGCGGCAAATTTGACTAGGAAGGCGGTTGCTTCGAGAACGGGATGGCTTTGGATTTGCTAGGATTGAGCATTAGACCATGTTTTGTAGACCATTAGGCAATAGAGCCCAAATTCTCGTTTATTTTAGCAAATGAGTCTTCAACCATACCATGAGGGAGGCTTAGGTAGATTTGTACATCGCCTGCATAGATATGGAATTTACAATAGGATAAAACTAGTGGAAGATCATTGATAAACATTGAAAATAATAACGAACCGAGAATGGAACCTTGAGGAACACCATAGCGTACGACACAAAAGGGTGACAGTTTAGAGTTACGAAAAACAGTTTGGACTCGGTTAGTAAGATTAGGAGTAGTATAACAGAAGATGAATTGGGTAGACAGCTTAAAACAAAGTATTGTTGGGTCTACGCAGTCAAATGCTTTCGAGAAGTCGAGTAAGGCTAGTATGGTCGTTTTATCGTCGTCGATAGCTCTTCGAATATCGTTTGTTACTCTTAAAAAGGCTGTGACACAGCTATGTCCTTTGCGGAAACCTGATTGCAGAGGGTTTGCAAGCTTGTGTTGCTCAGTGTAATCTTTGAAGTTTCGGCTAAAAATAAAATAACAAGTCAAACACTCTTGAAAGAAACGGGAGGATTGCAACAGGTCGAAATTCACGTGTACTGGGAACGCTAAACAGTGTAGGGTAGCGGGACGTCATTTGCTCGAGTGTTGTTCAAAAGTGGTGGAGGCATTCCTTCGGAGACTGCGGGACCAGTAGAAACGAATCGAATATTTAAGTTATCAGGGTTAATGTCATCGTCGTTTATCCTTTTCTTTTCCTTACTCAGTACAATGTCGCGAACCTGTTTCTATATTTTGTTTTGCAATACCTGCGCTTAGCCGATCTTATCAACAATGTGACATCGTTCCTACATTCTTTATATACATTATGCATTTCCCGGGCAACGAAAACTTCTCCATCGTCTGAAAACAAAGTCCCTGTTTCTCATCGCGAGAAGAATTTTCTCGGTTAACCACGGAGGTTTTCCGCTCCTTATAACTCGAGTACGAAGTGGTACATTTTTTCGAAAAGGTAGTTCATATTGGCGTTAAATAGCTCAATTTGCTTATCAATATCAGACGACATATTCAGCGTACTACACCCAACATTACAGCAATCCGAAAGCAGGTCATCAACATTAATACTACGGAAATCACGATATTGAACGGACTGTGGACAATTTTCTCCTGATCGAATATCAAATGTGGGAAAAATGAGATCGTGATACAGAAAC
Source organism: Eristalis intricaria (assembly GCA_964034865.1). Classification (NCBI taxonomy): domain Eukaryota; kingdom Metazoa; phylum Arthropoda; class Insecta; order Diptera; family Syrphidae; genus Eristalis; species Eristalis intricaria. Next base: position 155,101,600 of record OZ035873.1, on the reverse strand, counting down.
ACAGGAACAGAAAGCTGGCTATAAGATTTCACCAAGCTCTTGTCATTGATTAACATGACGTCGATCAAAGACAGCGACCAGTTCGGCCTAAAATGAGTGGGTTCGTCGGTATTTAAGAAACTCAAATTATGTGCACGCATTGTGCTGTTCAACAGAGCAATGGATGACATTTCAAGGAGATTTAGATTGAAGTCTCCACAAATAAGAGTCAATATAGCTCCAGTCCAACTCTCGTAACAAAAGTGTTCCCACTTGCAGTATGGATGATGCCCACTGCCTGCCCATTTGCAGCACAGTACGCCGATACCAGCACGACGCTGCCCACCTCCTGCCAAGGCTGGTGTCACCAAAATGGGCACAATGTCCCTTGTGATATACTCTGCAAGAAGAACATAATTAATACGTTTATTAAGAAGAATGCAGGCTTTTGGATTGGATACCCTAGTATCCCAAATTACTTTTGAATTCCTACACGTCAGTCCTTTGACTGTTCCTTTCAGAATGTATGGCGCCTGAATAAGATCCCAGATCTTTCGTGGTGAATATCCTTGCTAATACAATTGATTGCGCTATAGGGTGCTGGATGTGGTGGGGCGGTTTGTTTGGGCGGGACATAGATCTATTGCTCTATGGGAGCTTGTGCCCCGCTTTCCACCTACTGTCTATTTGCGCGCTCTCAAGGATTTATTGATACCCTCAAGTGACCGGGGTCAAGACACAACATGGAAGTGGATGTTCCATTCCGTTGGGTTGTCCCGGACATTTGCAGCTTTTACTCGTCGCCTTGGTCATCAGTGAGGTGTCATTGAGTTTTGAACTTGGTCCGCCTCGGTTTCCCTTCGCTTACTGCCTTAACCATAGGTTGGGAAGCTTAGCTTTGTTCCCACTTGCCTTTTCGTAGTTTGTGTGCTCTTACCTTTTGGCGGGCGTTGCAGGTCCTCGGCGGGTGCTAGGTTGCACCATCCTTCGCGCACACTCGGGGCCTGCCTGAGGCTTGGCCCTTGTCAACACGGCTCACACCAACATCAGAGGTCACCCCTTGAAGTGTTATTAGCTCGCCATTTATTTTTGTTCTTGTTTTCTTTTTGGGATCTATTTTGTTTTCACGAGTTTCTGTGGAATAACTCCAGAGACTCTCATTAGCCTGGTAAGGGGATTATTGCTCTTCAAGGTGGCCCGGCCTTGAGGAGGCTCAGTTAACACACAGCCACTTACCCCCAGTAGTCACGTTGCACTTGACACCCTGGATTAGGGTGGATGATAGACTCCTTGCCATTCTTCTGATGTCACTCATTGCCTTGTCTGGCAGAGTCCCCCCTTCAGTAGGCTTGCGGGTCGGCTTAAGCCCCCTCACCATGCCCAGGTGTCCATCTCGCGGTCTCAGTCTCTCTTCTTCATTTTTGATAGCGAGCCCTATTCCTTCAGTTGACCGGGAGATGTTTCAGTTTGAATTCGCGAATGCGATGTTGAGCTCACTCGATGTATAAACAAAATCAGGGCTTCGCTTGCAACAAGTTGGATTGCTCTTATGACAAATTAAATTCGAACTTCGCTTTAATTTCCCGTCATCATCATTCATCCAAACGCCGTAACAGTTTCCCATCAAGCGTGCAATGAGTCGAGAAGCAAATGATGATAAACACGTCAAAATCACTTTCACTCTCACTCGGATATTTGGCATCACATTCCTCGCCCAATGAAGTTCCCCAGTCAATTGGAATCCTGTTCCAGATTCCGTTTTAATTAAAATACCGTGATCAAAAGACCTAAAATCCGTAAAATAGTTCAGGAACTGGTTTCCCACTTAAAAGTGAATCAAACCCAGCTCAATGGCTCCATGACCGACGTCAGGAAATGCGACATAAGTCAAGAATTACAGAAAATCAAATAAATAAATGTTTTGTCGAAGATACGATTATGTTTCCTGTCTGGCCGGTTGAAAATCGTATGAAAACGACAGGAAAAGGGACCAAAGTGTGTGCAGTGGATATGTTGTTGTGCCGTGATTGGGAGGCTTTGCAAACAAGTTTTGTTTAATAGGAAAAATAAACTGCAATCATGCAATTTGTCGGACAGATCAGCCATAATCACTGGGAAGTGTGAAAGCCATTTGGATCATTGTAGGAGAAATTTTTGCCACTAGTCCTCCTGAGTTATAAATATGTCGGAGCTAATAGGTCTGCTTTGTATGTAGAAAACACAAAATTAGAGCTTCTCAAGTTGGGTGGGGGGGGGGGGGGGGGGTGTGTGTGTGTGTGTGGGGGGGGGGGGGGGGGCTAAATGCTCTCGGGGAACAGATTCGGACTATTTTCATTTAATTTCAAACGTGCATAGGCGCCCGCAGTCCGTAGTCCGTTTCATAACTATGTAGTCACTTAAAAATGTCGAGTTTTTGTTGTTCAACGGTACATTCTTACAAAGTTTTTTATTTTACAATATTCGTAGAGTAAAAACAATAGTTTTTCAGAATAGACATGGGTCGAATATCCGAGGGTTTTTTACTGTTTCATAACTACATACAAAACCAGTTCTTAAAATGTGGGTTTTTTTAAAATTTATTTATTCTTATTATTCTTAATGTTTGACAATAACAATTTATTGCAATTATTTCCAAAAGTAAGATAGTAAGATTGACATTTGAGAATAGTTAGTGACATTTATATTTAGTTAAAAAAATAGAGTTAATGTCACATCATTTAGATAAATTCAGTCTGATAATTCAGTGTGGGGTGAACAGTACATTATAATATAGTATAAAAGAAGAAGAAGGAAGGACTCTCGAATTTACAATTTTAGTAGTATTATGATCGTATGATACCAAAAGTACATTAGCCAATGAAGTGCAACAAAATTTCGATTTCACAGTGGTCAATATCCAAAACCCAAGATTTAACTTTAGACCAAAATTGATTTAACGTTCTGATGGTTCGAATATCTTCGGGAAGTGAGTTAAATAATTTGCAAGAAAGAATAGAATAAAAAATTCTATAACAAGTGGTACGAAAAGACGTAATGATTACTTGGGAGCTAGTATGTAGGTTATGATTTTCGTCGAGTGTACTCTGTAAGTAGCCACATCTAATAAAAAAGATCCTCAAGACTTTGTAAAAGTACAAGTGTCTGACTGGCCAGAATTTTCAGCTTATTAAATAAAACTAAAGACGCGGCTCGGCGGGAAGAGAATCATACTTTTGCAAAACTGATAATTGCGTTTCGACCATGTTATGAAAAAAGTTGTGAAAGCAGTAAATTTCATCCGATCACGTGGATTAAATCACAGACAATTTAAGGAATTTCTTAATGAAATTGAAAGCGAATATGGTGATGTTTTGTACTATATAGTGAAGTTCGTTGGTTAAGTAGAGGCAAAGTTCTGCAACGTTTCCTTAACCTTATTGAAGAAATTAAAATGTTCTTAAATCAAAAAAGTTATTTTTATTTAAGTGCGTCCCACCCCAGCAGATAATACCATATTGTTGTCTTGAGTGCAATATTCCAAAGTAGATAATTTTTAAGGTGCTTGAAGAACAGTACTTGCTTTGCTTATAAAAAGATCTCAAGGTAGTTTATTTATATACATTTTTAAATAAAAATAAATATTTTTTAAAATAAATTATTTACTATACTAAGAAAAAAATAAATATGTTTTTCAAATAACATAACAAAATAAGTATAAATATAATTAATTATGAAATTATAGAAATACATTCCCTTAATTCTCATATTCACTTGTTTAAATTTATTTACTTGTTTAAGTGTTTGAATTTGAATCTCAGTATGCCATGGACCACAACATTTTTTACACGGAATTATAGAGATTTGAAATTTATAGTAGGAGTTATTCTTACTTTTCAGTTTGAGTTTGTACTTTGACAAAGTAACTTTGTAGTTTGTTTAGTTTTACTATTTTTTTTTTTAATTTGTGTAGTGGAAGTTAGAAAATGAAAAACGAGTTTTCCAAGAGCAATGGACTGAAAAGTTTTGTTTTATCGAACATAAAGGAAACATTATATGTTTAATTTGGTGGTCGCCGTGGCGTAGTGGGTAAGTGCATCGACTTCACGTGCACAAAAGTAGGCTGCTGTCAAGACTCAAACTCTTGCACAGGCGTTTTACAGATCCGCAAAACGCGGAAGTCAGAGCATTGAAGTCGGAGATCAAGAACCTCCAACAGTTAATACGAATAAACTATAGCTTGGCTATAAGCTTGCACTGGGGCAACAAAATCCGGGCTGTACGATCCAACAACCTGGGTATGTTCCCGCAAGTAAGTAAAATATTTCGGAGGAAAGATAAAAACGACATTCAAATCGAAAGACTTCCCAGGACGACAGATAACGAACACTTACTGACTTCAGTTGGCATCGATCCAGATGAGGCAGTGCTAGACAAAGACTTCTTTGCGGTGGAAGATCCCCAGGAGAAGGTTACAGCTATTGGTGCAGTGTTCCAGAGAGTGTATACGGTCAACGAGGTTAGTAGGCCGAATCACGATCTGGAGAACAGAGCTCTGCTAAACCACTTCTATCTCCGAAATGAGATAAGTCAATGGCGATCAGAGAATCCAGGTTTCACCAGGTTCTATGACGAGAACATGGCACATAGTACCGTCGCCAATGATGGGAATCACATCTTGATTTCTCAAGAAGATCTCCAGGGCATCTTCCACTGGCTGAAGAAGAAAAAGTTAGTGGGAATCGATGGAATACCGAACATTGTGCTTCGCCATCTTCCCCCCGAAGCGGTCCAAATTTACACAACATTGTTCAACAATGCGCTGAGTAATGCACATTACCCCACGCACTGGAAAACAGCTGTTGTTCATCCGATCCCTAAACGGGACAAAGATAAGTCCATTCCGACAAATCTTCGGTCGATCAGTCTTCTTCCCTGCATAAGCAAGGTTTTTGAAAAGATAGTCATTCGAGTTCTGAAGCAATGGGCTGATGAAAAGAAAATCATACCGGACAACCAGTTCGGATTCCGAGGGGGGCATGATACCATTAATGCCGCGTCAAAACTGGTGTCCGACATACAATGGAATACAAACAAAAATCAGTGCACGGGTGCCTGCCTGATTGACTTGGAGAAGGCGTTCGACACCGTTTGGTTAGAGGGCCTCTTCCTCAAGTTGGTCAGGCTTGGCATAAGTAAACCATTGCTATACATGGTCTATGACATGATAACAGGTAGAAAGTTCGTTGTTAAAAATGGTGACGTAACTTCTAGCACGGTCTTTGATATTAAAAATGGTCTACAACAGGGGGCGGTTGGTTCGCCGATCTTGTTTTCAATATTCACTGCAGAGCTTGTAGGTTCCATGCCGCACTTAATAACGTACGCCGACGATCTAGTTGCGTACAGAACAGGTCCGAAGATCGAGGTAATAAATATATTGTTGCAGCGTGACTTCGATAAAATTCAGCGATTTTGCGACGACTGGAAGTTGCTTATCAACTTCCTGAAGTGTGAAACTACCCTGTTCAGGACCCCGTTGTACACGGCACCGAGGGATACGCGCCAAAACTGGCGCAAGTTCGGCATAGTTGACCCGCAAGGTCGGCCGTTAACCGGGAAAAGTGTAGTTAGATATCTAGGCATTTGGCTGGATCAATATCTGTATTTTGACAAACATATAGATATTGCTCTGACGAAAGCCAGAAAAGCCTTTGCTGCGGCAAGAAGGTTGTTTTTCAGCAGCCAACTTGATACCAGAGTGAAGGTAATCTGCTACATGGCCCTCGTACGGCCCATTATGGTGTACGGTTGTCCATTGTGGTTCAACGTGAGGGACCTCCCAGATGGAAAAAATGAGGGTGTTCGAGAGGAAGTGTCTTAGGAGCTGTCTCCGTCTGTATCGCACACCCGAGTCTGAGTACAAGAAGTACTACCCTAACGAGGTCCTGTACAACGAGGCAAACGTGAATAGGGTAGATAATTTTATTATTAAACTAATCAGAAGGCACACTGCACGAGCTATGACCTCGTCCAACAGTCTGATCTTTGGGGCTTACTACCCCAATAGTATGTACCATGAAAGGGTGCGCCTTAACGGCTTTATTCCTCCCGAAGCATTCCTCTATTTAGACACAATTGGCCTAATACAGGATCCACAAGAATGTCCTATCATCTTCCATGTCGTACGCCGAACAGTGGATAGGCGACTTCAATACGAACCGGATGTCGTTCGCACCCACGAGGATCTCCTCCGGTTCAGTAGAGCGATCCCCGCTCGAGATAGGAAAGAGTCTGCCAAAGAACGGCAATTTTACTTGTGGTTATACCAAAACCAGCCTCCGCCACCGCTAGCTTTTCAAGAGGATCAGATAGCTGACCATAGTGGCCAGCTTACATAGTTTTTAAGGTAGATGTAAGAAAAAAAAAATTATAAAACGAAAGATAAAAAAAAAAATATAAAACAACAAATCAAAATATATATATGATACAAAAACAAAAAAAGGTGCATCACGGCGCATAAATTATATATGTTATGCATATACACAACATATACGCCCTGGTGCACGTGTCCGTACTGTTACGGACCTAGTTAAGATAGTATTAAGTTTTATTTTAGGGTAAGTTAGTATAAGGTAGGTTAAGTAGTTAAAAAAAAACGCAGATTAAGCCGAAAGGTACATTTATAACATAGATTAGATTAGCTTAGAGTACCCGCAGAGGGTCAGTAGGTTAGTATTAAGAACAATTGTAATTCTTAAGATAGTTAAGCTAGTTTTAAGTAATTTTGTCTAGCAAGTAAGAAATATAGAATGAAGTAAATAAAATTGCATTAAAAAAAAAAAAAGTGCATCGACTGCTACGCAGAGGGTGCCAGGTTCGATACCCGAATTTACCACCTTTCATAATTCACGGCTCCACCTCTTTCGAGTCACTGACAATGCACAAAGAGTATTCCTGTCTAGAAAAAGCTTCTCAAATTCGCCGTTCGGCGTCGGCATTAAACTGTAGGTCCCTTCCACACGTGCAAGAACAATAGCACGCACAACACGAGTGGTTGCTGAGAAGGTAGGCCCAGGTCCACCTCGGACTGTCGCGCCACCTATATTATATTATGTTATTATTATTATATGTTTAATTTGTAAAGCAACAATTGCAGTGCCGAAGGATTATAACCTAAAAAGACATTTTCAAAGTAAACATTCTGAAGTATTCTGGTGCTTTAAGAACACAAAATATTACTTCAATAGTCCAATTATTACAAGCACAACAATATATATTTAAAAAGTGCAATCAATCTGCAGAGCAAGCAGTTGAAGAAAGTTTTGATATTGCGAATTTAAAAGTAAAATCGTTTCGACCGTATACCAATGGTGATCTTGTAAAGAACTGCTTAATCGTAGCATCAAAAAAATTATGTTGTACAAAATGCACCTCAAAATTTAAAGCACTAAGTTTAAACCGAATGACCGATTACAACGGCGTATCACCGATATTTCTGCTGATATCGTGACTAAATTTTCAAGAATATTCAAAAATTGTATCAAGTTTTCATTAGCTGTTGATGAATCTACCCTTATAATTTCCATTGCTCAATTGTGTATGTACGCTCGTTGTATAACATCAGATTATGAGATTTTTAAAGAACTTGTTGAGCTCTATCCAATCAAAGATCAGACAAAAGGATCGGATTTATTGCAGGCATTACTGCCTAGCATGCAGAAGCAGAATTTGGATTTGTCAAAGCTTTCTGGTACTGATGGTGACTGATGGGGCTCTTTCAATGATTGGTCCTAAAATCGGTATGACAACTCTTTCCGAACAACTTTTTTCCGAAGGTATGAAGCAAAAAGGAATACATACGGATTTAATGAAGTATCACTGCATCATAATAATAATAATATGGGTGGCGCGACAGTCCGAGGTGGACCTGGGTCTAGCTTCTCAGCAACCACTTGTGTTGTGCGTGCTATTGTTCTTTCACGAGTGGAAGGGACCTACAGTTTAATGCCGACTCCGAACGGCGAATTTGAGAACCTTTTTCTAGACAGGAGTACTCTTTGTGCATTGTCAGTGACTCGAAAGAGGTGGAGCCGTGAATTATGATAGGTGGTAAATTCGGGTATCGAACCTGGCACCCTCTGCGTAGGAGTCGACGCACTTACCCACTACGCCACGGCGACCCTCACTGCATCAAACACCAACAAAATTTAATTGGCAAAAATCTGGGTTTCGACCATGTTATGAAAAAAGTTGTAAAACCAGTAAATTTCATCCGATCACGTGGATTAAATCACAGACAATTTAAGGAATTTCTTAATGAAATTGAAAGCGAATATGGTGATGTTTTGTATTATATAGTGAAGTTCGTTGGTTAAGTAGAGGCAAAGTTCTGCAACGTTTCCTTAACCTTATTGAAGAAATTAAAATGTTTTTAAATCGAAAAAGTCAGCCAGTGGATTATTCGGAAGATTCAAAATGGATATGTGACCTCGCGTTTTTAACAGATATATGCAGTCATTTAAATGATCTCAACCTTAAACTTCAAGGAAAATCTCAATTAATCACGACAGTACATGGCGACGTATCAGCTTACATTGTTCCATTCCCAAATAACCAATAATAATACTTGTCACTTTTGCGATAAAATATTTAAAAAATACAAGATGAACAGTAATCAATATGGTATTTATATTCAACAACTGCAGCAATATTTCAATGAACGATTTGAAGACTTTGACCGGTACAAAGTACTGTTCAGCACATTTGCTAATCCTTTCGAAGCATCACATGAAAATGCTGAATCAAAACTCCAACTTGAGCTTATTGACATTCAATGCAACGAAGAATTGAAGTCCAAATTTAAGGAAGGAGACTTAATGAACTTCTACAGATGTCTTCTTACAGATGACTTTCCACATTTACGACAAAATGCAGCGCTTTATGGAAGTTTATTCGGAAGTACGTACATTTGTGAGCAAACTTTTTCAATAATGAAGTTGAATAAATCAATTCAAAGAAACCGACTTACGAATGAAAAACTAAACGCTGTGGTAAAAGCTCCTACAAATATTACTCCGGATGTAAAAAAGTTAGCATGTAATATGCAACCACAAAAATCTCATTAAAATTAATTTGTTTTTGATTTTTTACTATAATATTTTGAATTATTTTGAATAAAGTATATATGTAATAATAACTGTTTCTAGAGTTTAAGTTTTTGTGATTGCCCAATTAATAATTTTCAAATGCGGCACCCATTCAATTATTAACTTTCTAATGCGGCGCACAGCGATGAAAAGGTTGTGCATGACTGGTCTAAGATGACTCCTAGGTACTTATAACTCCTTACTATTTCAATTGAGAAGCAATGGGCATTACAGCACGTACTTTCATTGTATGGAATGTTACACCCACAATTAAGTAAGCTAAATTTACGGCAACTAGCTGCGTGTAACACAATATCAACCTCTGGAGGTTCCATAGCAACTAGCTTGTGCAGCATAAGCTTAGTTTTGCTGCTTACTATTCATTTATGAAGCGCGAACCAGAGCCTTCACAGATGGACGTCATGGTTTATATCTGCAAAAAGGTTAAACAAGTTGTTAGAGCTGTACGCAAACGCGAAGTCATCAGCGAAAGCTACAATTTTACCTACAAAGGGAAGGCTGAAAATTGAGTTGACATAAATTTAGAACAATACTGGTCCCAGAACGGATCCTTGGGGAACGCCGAGATTGACAACCTTAAATCCACCAAGGGTGTCACCAATTTTTACCTTTTGTTTTCTATTTTCCAAGTATTAAGAAAACCATTCAAAGAGAAAGCCACGAAATCCGAAATGTCCAAGAGAATTTTGTGATCCACCATGTCAGATGCTTTGGATATGTCTACGAAGCGGCCGGCCTATACTTTGCTGTCATCAAGTTCCTTGTATATATGTTGACAGAAATTAAGGAGAGCATCTTCATCTTCTTTCATTTCTGAGTGAACCTTCGTAGTAAAGACTTAAACAAACATTTGAATTACAATGCCGCCTGGAAGCTATGTCAGAACAAGAAAATCACAAACCGTTGACTTTTAAAGTCCAAAGCCTCTCTTTGAGGGAAATTGGCCTAAAAATGAGACGTCACCATTCTACAGTCTTGTGCTCCTAAAGATCCTGCCGGTTATAGAACAAATAAGACAGGAGAGCCAAATAACATTGTTAGTCGAAAGACATAGTTTAATATTAAGTTTAGCTTAGAGAGCCCGCCGAGGGCCAGTAAGTTAAAGTAGAATCATTGTTCGTTGAACTAGTTCAAGTATTTTTGCCTAGTATGCAAGCATATACGTAATGAATACGAGCAAACAAAAACAAAAAAAGAGTCAAATAAAACACTATCGCCCCGACAAGAGAGGCTACTGATTAAGACGGCAAGCAATTGGCTTTTCCATCCACCAAAATAAGCATTGTGGAATGCAGTGGAGTTCTTCAAGAAAATTTAACACCATTTGGGGAGCATCATCGAGGAGGCAACCTTGTTTTCCGGCAGGACACGCGTCAGTACAGGTAGGGCCTCCAGACTATGTTTGCAGCAAAGTCGCATTAGCACTACGGGTTGGCCAGCCTGCTCACCGGACCAAAAGCCCATAGAAAATCTGTGTGATATACTAGTCACTCGCAACGACAGTGATTAGAGCTTGGGAAAAAAATGGACCCTGGAAATTTTGGTAGACAGCATGCCATCTCGACATTTTAGTTTAATTGAAACCGGGACTGATCTACAAACTACTAATGTACATTTTTTATTACCTATCCTACATTAAAACCTTATTTTTAAAAGTGGCTATATATTTAGAACCAGAAATGAGATAACCAATTTCACAGCTGATTGCCCTCTAGTCCGTCGACGAATTTGAATACTTTTTTGACAGATATCCATGCATTTTTGACGGTTATTCAGGAAATAACACGAATGCCGTTCTCTGATTGGTCAAATTGGTTTAAGAACACGTTATAAAAAACAGTTGTCAAACATTTCAAGAGGTAGAAGTCGGGCATATTTGTAATTCTTCATTCTGGTTAGAACTAACTTTTTGGTGGTTTTACTAATGTCAATAATATTTCTTTACATGTAAGCCTTAAATTTGTGTTTCATTAAACTTTCTAAAATTTCAGAAGAAATATATACATACTGGTATCCTTTCTACCGGCACAAATTTCATTTTTCGGGTTGGCTAAATAGTGAAACGGAGTGTATTAAAAGTGGATGGAAACATGTCAACATTTGTGTGGTATCAATGCATGATTTTGAGTAAAATTTTGATTTAGCTCTTTGGTTGTGGTACAAGTGTATCACGGTCAGGACAGGACTTGTCAATGAATACATGTGCAGGGGGTTTAGCTATTTTTGTAGAATGGAAATCGCTAAGACAGATCAATTCAGAGCAGATATAAGGGATAATAGAGATATTAATCTTCGGCCATTTTTACCTCTAGTCTGAACACCAGATGTTGTATCCCAAAAATTATAAATTTGTTTACTCGTTTAAAATTTAAATCTAGTAGTATTATGTTCCTGAAAGCATGCATTTGAATTCCATTTGAATATTAACACAAACTAATACGCTCCTAGTAGGCTTTTCGTAGTCATGTAAACGCACATCAGATGACTGTACTGAACGAATATAAATCTAGTAGGCTTCGCGTAGCCATGTAAACTCACTGAATTAGGCGAAAATTATGCTCTCGTTCATTATATTCACTTGATGGAGCGTGCTCGTGCCGAAGGGACACAAATTGTAAGTTTGCATATATCTTCTTTGTAATTAGTTTGTAATAAGTTTATTGTAAAATTATTACAGAGTATTAAACACCACTTTTCAAGATACACGTTTAATAAACGAGTTTCCCTGCATTAGCGCCATCAAGACACCAGACGCTTGAAGGTCCACTGCGAATCTTCACAGATGGATCGAAGATGGATGCAGGTGTGGGTACTGGTGTCTATTCCAAGGATCTAAATTTCCAGCTATCTTTTCAACTACCTTATCACTGTAGCGGTCTTTCAGGCTGAAACTATAGCGACTAAGGAAGCCCTGTCCTGGCTGAAAAACAATCTACTATCGCGCACAGATATCGTCATCTATTCTGATAGCCAGGCATCGATCAAATCTCTTTATTCAGTCACCTTTAATTCCAAGACTTCCCTTAATTGGCGCCTATCTCTTCACGAGATGGCCAAGTATTTTAACATCCAACTTATGTGGGTGCTGGGATACTGTGACATTCCACAGAATTGCGAAGCGGACGAGCTCGCTATAAAGGGCACAAGCTCCGTGCTCTTTCAGGGTTTAGACCCACCCTCCATGCCTATCGTTACTATAAAACATCTGCTAAAGCTTGAAACGCTTGGTCAAACAAACCGCAGATGAATATCTGGCACTGGATGCCTCATTACCAAACAACTGTGGCCCATGATCGATCCCAAGCGATCGTTTAGCTTGATCAGATTAAACAGGCCAAACCTCAGATCTCTTATTGGCGTTTTTACAGGGCATCGTGCCATCGGAACTCACGCCTCTAGACTAGGCCTTACCTAGTCTGCAGTACTCTCTCATCCCGTAGATTCAGACTGGGGGCTCATTTCTTTGTTAATCTGGCTGAACTGAGCAGCATCAGAATCAGCCCTCTTCTTCGCTTTATCAAAAGCACAGATTGGTTTGCGGAATGGGTAGCCTAAGATCCGCATGGTAACACAATGGGCCTAAGCTTGGCCTAAGTGTGTCAGCTGTTCGTATGTGCGGCAGTCAGCCACCTCAACCTAACCTAACCTACCTCTAGTCAACACACAACAGAAAAGAGTTGTGGTATTCCCTTGTATTTCACACAAACTTTTACACAAACTACGGATCCACCACCCAATGTCGGGTAATTCGTGTATTTTAATGGGAAATGGTGTCAGATTTTTAAATTAAGTGAGAAAAAATTGCGACTGATTGCAGAATATGCCCACGATCCATGTATGTTGTGATTTATTTACAAGATGCGCCTCCAAGTAAAAACCAATTCGAAGCCCTTCACAAGAAGTTATAATAAAACGTCTATACTCTTCTTCAAATATTCCCCCTTATTTCACTCGAGTTCAACACGTTCAAGACTTTAACAAATTTTCCACCAAATTTAAACATACAATGCAAAATTCTCCCCCTGAGGAACTGTCGAAATTCCACCCGATACATGCGGTAAGAAAAAATAGCAGTTCTTGCCGGGTGATGTAAAATAAGTAAATTATTCTTACTCAAATATTTTAGGCAAAGAAGACAAATAAAAATAACATTTTTTAATTTGAAATTTTTTTTGTGAAAAACTTGCTTATAGTCACTGAATTATTTATATTTGTTGACATTCGAAAGCTCATAACTGGAGTAAGTAACCAGACCTCATTATTGATGTCCATTGTTCAGAAGTTAACGCTAATGTGAATACTCAGTTATCCTCATTTCATTTTCTCCGATTCCTCTTCAGTCTCTTTTTCCCTCTTCAAACACTTTACAATCTTCTCCCGAACAATGAAGTAATGCGCTCATTGTAATGGTCTGTCTACACCTTTTGTGGTGGCCAGTAAAGTAGGTATTCTAAATTTTTTTTTGGAAAGACATTGAAAGAGCTTTAGAAAACGCTTTTTTTGTTCGTTTGATTTTTAAGCTAATCCCATCAATTCATCGAACAAACATAGTCGGGTTTATTCTTTCCCCAATTGTCCACTGGTTTCTTCTGTTCGTTTTATATTCCGTGACAGTGACCATGAAGTGGGTTAAATGTCTAGACTTTATAGAAACTATTCTTTAAATAGAACCTTCTTTCATTGGTTGCAATCGGAGATTGATTAAAAAAATAATCCCAAATGTGAATGAGAGTGTCTTGAGAGTAAGTGAATGAACTCGTGAAAGAACTTATGAAACCTCAGAAGTTTTGCGACACATTTCCGGGGTTTCGAAACCATCGAAAAATTTCTCCGAAATCTAGATGAAACCCACTTGAGTTCTGCCTGTGTGAAGTTGTCAAACTGAACCGCCTACAGAGTTAATATTGGTGTTCATTTTTGGATGTGAAAATATATATTTTGCCCCTTCTCTTTTCTTCTCAATACTCCTGTCAAAATTCAGATGTTTTGCTGGTCACTTCAAAATTGACAGCTAATGACATTTGAAAACTAGAAAGGATGTTCAAATTCATATCGCTTGAAGATTTCCAAATTCTGTTTTCAAATCTCCGCCGGGCTAAGAGCCCGCCATTAAGTTTAGTTTATTAGCTTAGTCAGTTTTGAATCCGCTTCTGAATTTTAGCTAGATAACCATAGAGATCGCTTAACAGAATAAAGGTTCTAGTGCCTCTAAAATGGTTTACCGTGCGAATACTCTCGGGAGACTCCGTTTCCAGTAACCGGTACATCTTGGAGCGAGGAACTTGCAAGTTGGCTACTCAGGCAGCTAAAGAGCAGTCTTCCAAGGAGTTCGGTTAGATTGATTTAGATTGATTGTCCCTCTTTTCAAGAAGGGGGACAAAGGAGACTGCTCCAACTGCATGAGCATATCTCTTTTAAGTCTCCTAGGGAATGTCCACGCCAAGATATTGAAAGGGTGTTTTAGAGCTATGGTCGAGACCAGGATGGGAGATGAACAGTGCGGCTTTCGTCCGGGCAGAAGTATAACCGACCAGCTTTCCACTCTAAGACTGGTACTTGAGAAGTTGTTTTATAGATTTGAAAAAGGCATACGACCTAGTTCCTCAAGGCAAACTCTGGAGTGTTCTGCAGGATTATGGGATTTATGGTCCTCTTTTGAGGGTCATTCGGTCTCTATTCACAAACTATAGCAGCTATGTTCGTGGGCGTTGGACTTCGCCAAGGGTGCGTCTTGCCACCTCTCCTTTTCATTGTTTCTGTGGACTGGATGTTGCAACGCAGCCGAGGCGAGGAATGTTCCACATTGGGAGAGTTGAGTATGGGTCGTTCTATTTGTTTGCGCGTGCTCAAGGGATTGTTAATACCATTATGTGTCTGGGGTCAAGACACAGCACGGGCCGAAGGTATAGAGGGAGAAAGGGAGAGGAGGTACCTTGCACATTGGTCTTAAATATCTGTGGGTTGTAGTCTGTGGGAAATATTAGGCTTGGAAGAGCATTCCATATTCGTGCAGTGCGGCTGAATAACGAGATTCTGAATTTAACTGTGCGTCCGAAAGTAGGCTTAAGGGTATACTGATGGGCATTCGAGACGAGTATTGCGGGTGAATTCATGGAGAGGAGGAATGCTAGCTCACTTGAGCATAGTTTGTTCAAATAACGATAAAACACGGACAAAGAAGAGATGTTCCAGCGAGTCTAATGGCTCTGCGATATTATTGTCTCCTATAAGTTTTATCACTCGCTTTTGGATTCATCAAGTAGGTGCAGTGTGGTCTTGGGGGCACCAGACCAGATATGAGCGTTATACTCAAGCTTGGGGCGGATGTACGCCTTATAAATTAAAGTCAAATCAGAAGGGGTGAAATATTTCTTGCATCGATTAAGGAAACCTAATCATTTCGCACCATTTTTGGCGACCTCAGATATGTGATCGTTCCAACTAAGTGTTGTGTTGATACACATACCAAGGATGGAAAGTTTTCCGGTTTCATCGACGCAAGCGCCATTCTTGGATAATGGCTGATTATCAAGGGTTCGCTTGAGTGACAGCAGACAGCATTGAGTTTTTGAAGCACTGAATTTCACTACATTGTTTTTTTCCCAGTTAATTATGCTGTCAAGATGGGAATTCAATGTGCTTAACATACGCTGCCGTTCCAATTCTACGGCCAAAGGGCGGGGTCGTGAGTCTTGGAACGAATATGAAAAGCTGAGAGTGCTGTCATCAGCGCAGAAATGGATTAGAAGTAGCAGACAAGAGATCATTTATAAAGATGAGAAAGAGTGTCGGAGACAGAACTGAGCCTTGGGGAACATGAGCATTTATTTGGTGGACATCAGACTTGAACCCATCCAAAACAACTTGAATTGAATTGGTTCGAAAGGTAATTTCGAATCCACAGAAAAAGAGATTCATCAATACCATTGGCATCCATATTCGACAAGAGAGCTTGATGCCAAACTCTGTCAAATGCTTTAGAAATATCAAGCGCAACTTGCTTTCGCCTGCGATCTTGCTTTCTCCTGCATTGTGCAAAGACTGGTTCCACATCAGTTCACGAGTGGACCTGTCGCTGCGGAAACCATATTGTCAGTCATTAAAAAGCTTCCCCGATTCAAAATATTTCATAAGCTGACGATTTATCAGTGTTTCCATGACCTTAGAAAGAAGGGACGTAAGTGCTATGGGTTGGTACGAGGTGGGTGACGAAGATTCGCCCTTTTTAGGGACGGGCTGGACATTGTGCAGATGAATTAGTTCTTGATCTAGTTTTCCCGTCACATCTTCCCAGACGGAACTTCAGGGCGCACTCGATAGGTTTGTGGCCGTAAAACCCATTGAAGCAGGAGGAGAAGTTTGAGTATCTCGAAAGCGTAAGGCTGAACTTTCCTGTCGGACTGGTCAAGCTGGGTCAGTTTTGTCACAGCTTGGGAGATCTGTAATCAAGGAGGCCGAACTTGGTGTGAAAGTCAAGTTAGCGGTTTCCAACTCAGTATTTGTTCCAACTCTCACCTTTTGTCTTGAATGTTTGGGTAATGACTGAGTGATTTGTTTCGCGAATACCATCTGCTGATATGAGATTTCTTCTTGTGGGAATTGCTCGACGGGATAAGGTGAGAAACTCGGTAGTGAGTGAAGAATTCAATGTTAAGCAGCTGCTTATTGGATCTGAGAGGGCTATGCTTCGATGGTTTGGTCAAGTAGCACGAATGTCCCACCGTCACGACTTCAGAGGCAGGTCTTGGATGCGGTTCCATCAGGAATGGCGACCACTTGGCGGAACCAGAGTGATGCGGTGGTTCATAAACTCGCCTGGTTATGCTGGTCATAAATGATTATGAGTTAAGAGTCGATGGCGGAAAATCGAGTTGCCTGGACAAAGTACTTTAACCCCACGAACCCTTTAGTGGTTCATGCGGTCAGGAAGATGATGATGAAGATGGGCCCCCTTTGGAAGCGAGCAGCATGGAGGGGCCCATAGCACCAGCCAGGGTATAAAAAAAGTTCTGCCCCATACGCCCGCTTCGTGTTAACCAGACTTTGCCTCTTCTGGTGATTACTTCTTCCTTATGTTTGTGTCAACAATTTATTGTTTTTCTTTGAGTGGAGCTTCAGTCCTGGATGAATCTTGCCCTTCACCAACAAGGATCTCCAGCTACCAAGACCGCCGCCTTCAGGCTTTGGTTGTTGGCTGAAGTTCTACCCAAATTGGGTGTGGTAACTTAGACGCAGGTCCTCCTTCCCCCCTCCCTAGCCGTCGTAACCAGAGATAAATTATTACAGAGATGCCGGACTTCCACCTCTCTTGCCCCTTCAGTTTTTTGACAACTGTTTTTTATAAGGTGTTCTTAAACCAAATTGACCAATCAGAGGGCGGCATTTAAGTTATTTCGTGAATAATCGTCAAAAATTCATGAATATCTGTCAGAAAGGCACTCAAATTCGTCGACGGACTAGGGGGCAATCAGCTGAGAAGTCGGCTATCTCTGTTATACTTCATTTCTGGTCATAACTGTATACACATTAAAAATAAAGAACTTGACATTTAAAATTGAAGTGAAGTTGGTTGCATTTAAAAGAAAATCGCATCGTAGCTAAGCCCGACTTAAACATTTCCGAAGTTTATATGGAACTTGTGGTCCGCCGTGGCTTAGTGGGTTAGTGTCGACGACTCCAGAGGGTACCAGGTTCGAATCCCCAATTAGCAACATTCACAATTCACGGATCCACCTCTTTCGAGTCACTGACAATGCTCAAAGATTGCCGTTCGGAGACGGCAATAAACTCTAGGTCTCTTCCACTCGTAAAAGAGAAACAGCACGCACAACACGAGTGGTTACTAAGAAGCTAGGCCCAGGTCCGCTTCGGACTGTTGCCCCACCCATATTATATTATTATTATTATGTGGAACTTGGCTGAAGTAGACTTGAGTGTAGTATCAGCAAACAAATCCTTATTTCTCACTACAAGTGTAGAAGGAACTCATTTTCAATTAAATTTCATGCTTTTAGTGCCAGTTTTATATTTAACATCAGTGAATTCCGAGTTTAATTTATTAGTTAGCCAAAAGATTTTAAAAATCTTCCAAATTCGCTTAAAAGAGCCTAGGGATCGGCCAAGCACTGCTTTCGAAATCCCCCAGTCGAACTGAAGAAGAAGCCTATTCACAATGGACACATCTGATTTAACGCCAAGCCCAATCACTTTTGGAGAGTTCTTCACTAAATTTGATTAGTCATTTGCAAACTCTTCATAAGACTTCCATCAACTGCCACTTGCCCGATAACTATACCGTTAACGGCATCAATCCCTTCAAGCAATGCTCGGTGAAACTTACACACACACACAGTCACATCTGTTCATGCAATTCAAAAAGAAAAAAAGGCTCAAGAAACTAATTAAGTGAAGTCAAATGTAAAACATGCAACAGGCCAAGTAGGAACGACGGGTCACATCCGCTGCCCGTAAATTCTAAGAAATAAAACGGTGAAACAGTCGCTCAAAATTGCAGCGGACCTCATAAATACATTAAGTATCCGTGGCCGAATGACTCGTTCGAGTTCATTAAACAATTATTCTCTCTTGTGTTCATCGTCATTGCATCTAACCTAATGCCTTGGGCAGATTCGCACGAACTCAACGAACTCGATCAATCGGTCGATTGCATTTCTTCTTCTTCTGCTCGCCCCCGAAAAGCCGAAAGTTGAATCTGGACAACAAACGGCCGACAAGCCCATCGATCCACAATCGAGAACTGACAATGGAGTGCAATCTTTTTGTAGACAAATTTACCATCTAACAGCAGCACAGCACCAAAGTGAGAGCCCCTCTCTACGACAGCAGCAGCAGCAGCAACGAGTTAGAGAGATAGACATAGAGCATAGCAGTCATCATCGTCTATCTGGTTGTGGTGTTGTGGTGTGCACTGAGACTTGCTGGCCACCAAGTACCACTCAAACCGGAGAAAGGTATAAAAGGTTTGGAGTCTTGGAGTTTTTGCTCAATCACTTGGCGGTCTGTGTGCGCGCTGTTGTTCACTGTTCGATCGTTCTTTTAGCTTATCAGTTGGGTTCCTTTCATCAGTGTGTCCCAAAGTGTGAAGAAATTCAATATATTTTTGTTCATATTTTTCATTTAATTTTATTCGAAATCGACCGTGTGTCTGCGGACCTTGTGGGCAGAAAATCGTGAACTGCAAACATAAGTAAATGACATAAATATTTCGTCGTGAGTCGTCTCATGTGCCTGAAGAAGTAAACAACAACAAACCAACGAACGAACGAATTAAGTGTGCATTTTAACGAAAAATTCAAACCCCGAAACCTTCGCGGTGCAACAGAAGCGAATCGAAACAAACAAACCGAAAAACGAAAGAAAAAAAAAAGTGCAACAGGAGCTCGGCGCGATTGGTTAAGTGCAGTGCAGCGACATTGTTTGCATTGTTAATTGCGAACTTCGAGACTCATCGGACACAGCCGCGGTTCGGAGCACAAGCAGAAGCACCCGCTTGTTACGTAAAACATTGGAAGACACCTCCCCGTCTACCATGGATGCAAAGGTGAATTTTTGATTATCTTCTTTCTTTCTTTTTTTCTGTCTTATTTCTATATTTTGACGTTCGAGTCAGTCGCGGGCTTGTGAAGAGGCATCGGAGAAGTCGTGATCTTGTTTTTGTTATTCAGCCGATTTAATGGATCGCCCAAAGTGCACTGTTTGTGTGCTCTCCTACTTCTTCTTCTTTTGGGGTAATCATCATCTCTCGAAGTGATTGCTTTGGGCAAATAGAAGACGTTTTTTGTTAAATATTTGCAGTCAACTAACTCGGTTTCAAGGCTGCATGGACATCCTCGCGCTTGAGTTAATTGAATGTTGCCCAATCGTAGGCGTATGAGTGATGTTTCCAAATGGACCAAGCACTTTGACTCCATTTCATCGCGTTTATGTAACGCGGTTCAGATGCAGTTCCTATTAACATTTGACTGACCCCCATGCCTTTACAAAGAGGTCATCGCGGTGTTTCTACAATCTCCCGGCGTAATTGTGTTCGTTTTTTTTTTCGCTTGTGAACGACGGAACGACATTCTGGTTTTTGTTGCACTAGCACCTGGCTGTAGTTGCTGTTTGCTTTGTGCTCCACATTAGTCGGTAATTATGCGACGCAAAAGGCACGTCTATTCGGGGCGTTCAACTTTCTTCAGAATGATGGATGTTGCTTGGGAGATCTGTATCCTTACTCTTAATTATCTTCAAGGGAATTGTTTGTGATTCATGCACACACTCTCTCTCGAAGTTTCACTTTCTTTGTTCAAATAAATAAGAAGTCGTTAGAAAGACTCGCCGTTAAAAGTGAATGTTTAAGGAGAGTACAATAGAATCCAATCAGCTTGGTAAGATCTCGCTAATTTGCTGTATCTACATGCAGGCATGGGCATCGCTAGAGTCTGGGTACTGGGTATAAATGTCTGTTTTCATTTTCACCCAAAATGTTGTCTGTAATTTTGGAAAGGCTGAAATGTGTATCTGGTCACCGTCGTCGTTCGTGACATAAATCAATTGTTATGGACATAGTTCAGCTCAAAGTTAATAGTCTCCTTGTCTACCAACGAATTTGGGGGACTTTTTGACAGAACATATGACTTAATTGGTCCGTGAAATTTCGCTAAAAATGGTCAAGAAGAGCACCCTCTGTGAATCTTTCCAGATGGATCGAAGATAGACGAAGCCGTGGGTTCTAGTCGCCTACTCTAAGGATCTGAATAGAGTGGAATCCGCTTTTTTGGAACACTTTAGGTTTAGTTTGTTTCTCCCAAATAGGCGGCTGTTCCAATAATGCGATGTAAGGAAACTACGAAAAGAGAGGTGAAGTAAGTTTCCGTTCTTTTTCATCCGTCCGAGTTAAGCTGCCATCCCAATAAAGCGGAATCCACTGTATATCCAATTACCATTTCGGTTACCAAACAATTAGTGCCACTTAAGTAGGAATTGCAGCTATCAAGGATCATTTGTCTTCTCGAAAGAACAATGCGATATCAAAGACAGACATCGCCATTTGCTCTGATAGCGAGGTGGCGACCAAGTCTCTCTGGATGCAGGCAGATTTAACTCGAAAACTTTCCAAAACTTTCCCAATCTATAAACTAGAATATTCGGTGTTCTAACATTTACCTCACGCGGGTGCGGGGTACTGTGGTAATCCAGAAAATGGCAAAGCCGAAAGGGTACTCGTTCATCACACTTTCCAAGCGGCAATCCATTGCTCTCGCAAATGCAAGACATATTTTGCTACATGTTAGGATTTACACACCCGTCGAAGATTGTCTGCTGGAACTGAGATCTTCACTACCAAACTATTTTGGTCTACTCTTAATCGGAGACTCTTAACCTGAGAGTCGACTCTCAGGATTTATCAGCGACATCAGGGGACACTGCGCCATTGTAACCTTTAGATTGGGTGTGCTCTACTAAGCCATTTGCAGAAGTTGCAGATACGAGGAAAAGGAAGCTACGCCACAGCCACACAATCGTGAAACATGTCATCTACTCTTAGTCCGATATAACCATTATTAGTTGATTAATTCTTATTCGTTGTTATGTTAAAAAATCAGTTGGCTTTTAAAAAATGTATTTCCCACATAGCACGCAATACTTATGCTTCATAGCACAGCATTTCGAAATTCGAAAGTGAACAAAGGCCAATATGCAATACGTCTAGATCTTGTTCTTGGGTTAGGTTAGGTAGAGCGGTGCATTCACCAGCCCACTTAGACCAAGTTGGTCCACTGTGATACTCGCAGTCAGACTTCTACCACTGTAGTGATAGTGCTGTGATCCCAACGGCAAATGATGACTGGACCAGATTTGAAAACAAGATAAAAGCGTATTAACTTTGCTGTCACTGGGATTCGAACTGGTGACCCCGCTAACCAGGGGCAGGCACTCAACCAACTGCTCCATCCAGTCAAAGATTTTGTTCTTCCCACAGTTGTCTCTTATTCAAGTTCATTCCATTGAATCTCTCATAAAAACAAACAAATTCGTTTGGATTTTACTCCAATCAATCGGATATTTTTCACTTCATTCAGGTGTACCTCAGGGTTCTACGCTTGGACTATCCCTTTTTAAGACTTATCTTTCTGGTCCCATGACGAGTGATTCTGGTTCCATGCACTATGCCGGCAACACAACTATGCTAGCGTGCTTAACCATATCCTATATCCAAGGTTACCTCAGAGTGAAAAGCACACTTTACGTTGAAAAACTTTGGCTATTTCTTAGCTTCTTCAGATTTCGAGGCCAGTTTTCTTAGTCCAACATTCCAACACCCTTATTCCAAATTTCGTCAGATTCCGTAACATCATCGGCTCTGGCATCGAAAAGTGCGGAAAGCTTTCGCGTGTTATCTGGATAAGAGATAACGTGTCTTCGGGATGGAGAGAGAAATAGTAAAAATCATATGCTATCGAAATTTGATAATTTGACCGTGTAAAAGTGATTACTTCTGACAATGACCTCACTTGATGCGATGAAATTCAACCGTGTTAAAGCGGATTGGTTTGAATAACGTTGCTCTCATGTGTATCATTTTTTCAACAAACCATACCGTACCTTTGTGTTGTTCGTGTTGGAATTCAATGGAGAACCAGCGAAGAACCGACGCACAGTGGTTCAAAAGCGGAAATAAATACCAAAAATGAAATTTGCAATATTGAGTTGTTGCATTTATTTTTTAATAGATATATAACAAACTATATGGCAAACTTGAGGATGTTTGAGATAAAGAGCTCTAAAGTTACCCTTTCGTTTTGGAAGTTTTGGAATCCATGTATGTTCTCGCAGTAACTTGTTGGTGTGAAATGTGGCATTTTTAGAACTGTTTGTTCAAACCCAATTTCTTTAATGAATACTTTGTTATTTATGCTCCGGAAATAAAAAAACAATTAATAAAAATAAAATTTGCGTCTTTTACCTGGGTTAGATCGAGTGCACTACAATTTATACTTTCTTATTTTTTCCCTTGACCTACAGTTTTAGTGCTACAAACCGCCAACGAGTGGTTAACAGTTTTAGAAAGCTACAGTATTCAGCATACTGTTTTTTTTTTTTTTTAAATGGTATCCGCCCTGATCCAGCGGGACACAAATTTGTACACATTTGTTTCGGTATTTAAAAAAAATGGTTTTAACTTAGGTAATGTTAGAAAAGTTGAAATTGCTTGGCTGATAAACATTGGAAAGAATACACTTTATTTTTAGAAGAAATATAAATCTTTCTCTTAAATTTAATGAACACGTTGACGAAACTCTGAGATGTTCAATTTCTTAAGCTAGGATCTTACTAAAACATGCTTTTTCAGGGCGTGCGCTTTCCTCTTTATTGGACTGTAAGAAAAAGCTCCAAGCTAAAGACGTGCTCTATTGATGTTGTAAAAATCATATCCGCCTACTCACCACTTTGGCCGCAATAGCCATTTAAGTGTAACAATACGTGCTGCAAAAAAATACAGCTGAGTTGTAATTACCAATCTGTGACAAATCTATCTATCAAAATATGTAACTTTCGAACCCGTGGACCGTTTCTTATGAAATTTTAAACATAGTACAAGTGCCGGTCGCCGTGGCTTAGTGGGTAAGTGCGTCGACTCCTAAGCAGAGGGCGCCAGGTTCGATACCCGAATTCACCACCTTTGATAAATCACGGCTCCACCTCTTTCGGGTATCTGACAATGCTCAAAGAGTGTTCCTGTCTAGAAAAAGCTTTCTTAAATTCGCCGTTCGGAGTCGGCATTAAACTGTAGGTCCTTTCCACTCGTAAAAGAACTGTAGCACGCACAACACGAGTGGTTGCTGAGAAGCTAGGGCCAGGTCCGCCTCGGACTGTAGCGCCACCAATATTATATTATTATACAACTTCCGTGAAATCTGTTAATGGTTTAAAAAAGCGATATTTTTATATTTTCTTTCCTTTATTAATTTGTTCGAGCTACATCAACTCTTTTTGAACCACGAAAATATCTCGTGACACATGTCATTCAGATTTCATTAAGATCGGTTTCCGCGCTCCCACTGTGACATTATTGGTACTCTATTGGAGCTGTTTATATTCGCTTACTTTTGCACGCGCAGTTGACAATACCTCATGTTCATTATATTTTGGCCGAAAGCTTTAATTACGTCCAGAGATGTGTATTTAAGGAATGCCATTACCCCAACAGTGAAAGTGATATTTAACACACGGGAGAGTAACATTTGTTTTCATAATTAATCATAGCGAATAAGAAACAAAATCTGAAGTCTTTCCAAGGACTCCTTGCCAGTACTTCTAGCAAATTGATAAAGTTCAACATCAAATTTATATGGATAAGACAAATTTATCAGCTATGTTGCGCAGCACACAATCACATCTAGCTCTCGTCTTTCGAGTTCTAGATTGGTGTTTTAGAGTTCACTCACAATTAGGTTGAACAATGACATCTAGAACCTTTAGTTGAAAGTTAGACTTTGAATGGATCATAATAATTCGTGGCTTTTCGTTTCCGTTGCTATTTGCTTGTGGCTATACACTAAACTCAATTCTGTACGGTAGGATAGTAACTATCCTCAAGTGAACTGAGAACTGAAAACTAAGCTAGTGGACATAGATGTTTCTACACTCCTCCTGCAGTAAAGTTTTGTAATAGGCAAATTGGGTGGCTGCCCCGCACAGTGGGACGATCCATAGCAATAATTAAAAAAAATCAACTATTTTAGTGGTACTTTGGAGTGATTGGTAAGATATCTTAAATATACATATTCCCTAACTACATTAAAATTGTTTGTATTTGTCAACTGGTGCCATAGAACCAGTTTAAATTATTTCGCGAAGTGATATCACGTGTGTTTTGTGACATAATTTAAATTGGTTATTGGTCGTGAAGTATGCATACAAATATGTATATGACTATGAATAATAATAATAATCAAGGTATGAGGTCGCCGTGGCGTAGTGGGTTAGTGCGTCGACTCCTACGCAGAGGGTGCCAGGTTCGATACCCGAATTTACCACCTTTCATATTTCACGGTTTCACCTCTTTCGAGTCACTGACAATGCTCAAAGAGTATTCCTGCCTAGAAAAAGCTTCTCAACTTCGCCGTTCGGAGTCGGCATTAAACTGTAGGAGTGGTTGCTGAGAAGCTAGGCCCAGGTCCGCCTCGGACTGTCCCGCCACCCATATTATTATTATTATTATTATTATTATTATCAAGGTATGAGTAATCATATAACGTTTACGAAAATTGTTTCTTTTTCGTGGTTCTTCTAATAAATGATTTGAATGTGTTGCTAATTTGAATAAAGAAAAATAGTGAATTTTATATTTAAGTCCACTTTTCTCAAATACACCGAAAAAACCCCTGAATTTTGTTTGGTTTTATCATAAGCAATATATCTATTAGCTAAATAACGAAAGAAACTTTGCGTCTTTTTTAAAAATTGACAATTTTTGTAGGTGCAAGTCCTGCAATCAAAAATGTCGACCTCTTGCAAACAAGGATTCATTCAGACGTCACTGAAATTGATAACCGTTGCTGCAGAGATTCAATATTTACTAGGTTTAGAAGAGTCAACTGAAGATGTTGAACGTAAAATTCAATCATGCTGTAAGTTCTATTGCATTAAGATAAAGCTAAAATGTTGAACTTACAATTTAAACACCTTTTAAGTTGTATTGTCTTAAGGTAAAGTAAAAATGGGACCAATGCTAAAGGAAACAGGACAGGTTCATGCAGGTCAATGCACAATGGCTAAACCTAGGTTTGGTTATATCCGATAATTTTCTTTCATCTTGCATTCCTGGATAAGATGCTTTGAGTGCTTGCTACATATCTCATACAGATTGCATTTTAAAGCTTGGCAAATACGTGGTCAGGAAAATAAATAAGCATTAAGAGAAAGAAAAAAAATATTCAGGAAAATGTTAGATTAGGAAAAGAGTGGACACGGAACTCATCCGCAACTTCGGAATGATTTTAAAGACAATTGTGTGTTATCTGGTCGTCAAATTAATATTGGGTGATTCAATAAACTATTGGAAGATACAAAAAAATATGTATCTTTCCAAATACATGCCTAGCAGCGTCCATAAGCTTCTCACTCATGGGAAAGATATAATAACATTTTTTCAATTGCCTACTGGTCTACTGGTGTACTATCTGAAGAAGCATTGGAAGCTAGACATAAAGAAATCAGAAAGGCCAGGCTAGACCGAAAATGATCCAGAATCAGTGCAATGATTGATTTAATTAATCACTAGTTAATAACATCAGATCCGTATATTTCAAATATACGTTCCAAAAGCACGCATATGTCTAAGATCGACCCAGACATTGATCCGTACGACCATAAAAACGATTTGGACTTTTAACATTACCAGTAATTGTAAACTTGAACGATATTGATACTACATCAGAGAGTGATGGTGATTAATTTTTAATAATCAATTTTTTCTGTTTTAGTTATTTTTCTAAAGCTTATACGGCAACTAGTACCCATCTATTTATGTACCGTTTATGTTAAATCACAGATATTTATGTAATAAATAGTTTTTGAAAAATCACAAAGTTCCATTCATAAACACACGAGATATTAAATTTTCCGATTTCCCATACACTCGTCCCACTGTGCGCCGTGGCGTAGTGGGTTAGTGCGTTGACTCCTGCGCAGAAGACGCCAGGTTCAACATAATCAAAATTAAGCTTATTTATAAGTGTTGATGATGGTCTGACGGAGAACAATCATGTTGACTTGAGAAATGAGTTTATTAAATCGGACAACCACTTGTCACGAACAAATCATCATTTGACTTGCTGCAGAAGCAATCAAAACATAATATCAAGTCAATCCACACAAAACCATTGTCTTGACAGCTTGCGTTACCACCCATGCAATATCTTTTTATATTATTTTCGCAAATTAAAAAATTTCAAAATATTCTTATCATCCGAATTGTGGTCGAAGACCTAGGCTTTGTTTTGCATTGAATGTTGATACTCCAAAAAATCCATTTTTAATTAGCTGATAACGCTCATATCCCGAGCCAAGCGACTATAAAAGGTGTATTCACATGCGAATCTGCATCAGAAACAGTCTTATTTTCTTGTCACATTTCTGCACGATTGTTTTCCAAATCAACATGAAGCTTCTGATTATTCTCGCTTTGGTGACACTCGTAAGTTAAAATTGCCACTCTCTTGGATGCCCGTAGTTACTCGTTAGTCACTTTTAATAGGCGGCCGCTGACTGGACACCCAAGTCCCGGGAACAACTCAAACAAGACCGACTCAACTGCATGAAGGAGGTGAACCTCTCCCAGGAGATGAAGGACAAGGTCAAGAACTTGGAATACCCCGATAATGAGATCGTTAAGAACTTCGTTTTGTGCGGTGCTCGTGTTTATGAGCTGTGGTCTGACTCCAAGGGATGGCTGACCGATCGAATTCTGCTTCTCAGCAATGTGAGCGAGGAGGAAGTGCGCCAAGCGATTGACAGTTGCTTGGATGACAACAGTCAGGGAAGTCCTCTGAATGAGTGGGCATATCGGAACTTCGTGTGTATTGTTAGGGGCGATGCGAAGAAAGCGTTTGCAAAAATCATGGGAAAGATTGAGTAGGAACAGGACGTCTTTCGGATTGATTTGATTTGTGGTCATTTGGAATGCGCCTGAAGTTCAGACATGATATATTCAACAAGAAAACTTACAACAATTTAGTGAAATATTATTTGAACTTAAAAAAAATAAGTACAGACAACATTTTTTGTTTCTTTTTTTTTTTTTGCTGGGAGAAATATTAGGCATTATGTATAATTTCTTAAATCTAGCTTATTTTTTATCGCAAAGATTCATCAAGTTTCTACATTATCGGGTATTGAAAACCTCTCGATTGTATTGAAATCTAGTTAAAAACCCCTCGAGTGTGAACGGATGATCATGAGTGGTTGTCAACCTGAACTAGCCTACATCGTGAATCTCAGTTTATTTCTGTCATTTGATGTTCATTTTCTCATTCTATCTCTTTCATATTATTTCATGTCAACAGACAGGTGTTTTGGCAACCAATTATAAATGGAGAGTTAATGATATTCGCACTTGTAAATTTTGAAATAATGATTTGAAAATTTAGAGAAAATGACATTTGAAATCAATTCAACTCAGGAGTTTTCAGTGAAAATTCATCCAAATCTCGCGATTTCGGTTAGTTGGAAACTTGGTATTACTTGGAAGTAGTAGTAGAAGATTAAAGGAGATTTGAGAACATTGAAACAAATCAGATTTATTTGAACGCTCATTTTATGACAATAACACTTAATGTTTGAATATGATTTCGGACATGTGACTGAAATCAAAAAGTACATACGTCAGTAAATACTACATTTCGGCAATAACGAGCCGAATGTTGGCTTTCAAGTTCACCGTATTAGTCTACTTATGATGCATTAACCAAACCAAACTAACCTCAAAATAACCGAGAACTGTCATGTCAAATGTCATAAAAGACAATGCCTACTATCCGCCTCTAAGAAAACACGCGTCAAAAATTTATGCATCAATGCATTTAGAGGTGATAACCTAAAAGAAAATCAAACTTCACCATTCGCAGTCAGCAAAAATCCCTCACTTGAGAGAGAATAAGAAACCTTGAACGTTCACGAGTGGTTGCTGGTAACTAATCGCAGGTATGCTTCACACAATCCAATTTAGTGTCTCTTATAACCTGTTTATGCAAATTCTTAATTCCTAGCACCGAGAGAGCACAGCCCGTGACAGTTTTTGCGAGTGAGTCAACACATAAACTTCAATGGGGGGTATACAGCAATGCACCCTTTAATCCTTGGTGTAGTCCTGTATGTTTAGACCTGATTTTAAAATGAGGCAAGAAGTACAAGGCACATGATTGACTAAACTCTCGAAAGAATGGAAAGAGCCTATGTTCTCACTCAATTTTCTTGAATTATAAGTTCGACCTCGGTTATGAGTAGTGGAGAAAACTAAAGTGCAACAGCAAGTGAATGAATGAATCAAGTGAATCAACGCCACAGAGTCTAGCCAAAGTCACCGAACATACCCAATTCATGACTAATATTTTTTTATTTCCGTTCAAATAAGAAACTTCAAGTGAATTGCCTCAAAGATCCCCCACCATTCAGTTGACCTAGTTAACCACACAGTCATTCCAACAAACCACCACCGCAATGCATTATGAGGCCATTAAGAGCATTAATAGCATCCGCTGGCATAACAAAAGCCAGTGTATCCTTCAATTACAATTGCAATTTATGGCAAATTTATTTACAGGCATTAGCTCTTCTTTCACCACGTCCAACACAAAGAACTCGCCCAAGACCACTCCAAGCCAAGCACGCGAGGTTCGCTGAACTCCATTGACGAGATATTAGACAATAAACCGAAATGGCAAACCTCTTGTGGAGCCGCTGTGGAGCACAAAGCTTTGTATCGCGATAGAAATTGTAACAAATCTCGGAGCACTTTCACTTTCGGGTCAAGTGCAAATAGCAAAAATCAACCGCGATCGTGAAAGTAACTGCCGTGCAATGAGCACCGTACCGGTCCTCCCACACTCACCGCCATAGACCAGAGAGGCTGTCATGGCTCGTTGCTGGCGTGCCCCACTCACAAACACTCACATAGCACAAGTCCGCACCCTATCGCCGCCGATGGAGCGCATACACGGAGGTAGCCACAATTTACCAAGAAAGTAACAATAACTTTTGTTTGGTACTCGAGGTGACCCAGTTTACATTGGGGCCTCACTCGGCTGGAGACTCAGTTGCGTTCGTTTGCTCTTCTGCCTGCCGCTGTGTGTGTGCAAATCAGTGTCCCCGATGATGATGCGTCAGCCCACCTTCCGCATTCGAGCATGCTCTCGACTTGGCAGACCTACAGGCCCCATGGGCCGTGGGCTTTCGAAGCTGCCGCCACACCGCCGCTGGATTGAATAACTCGCCGCAGCTGAAGAGGTCATTCAGAGAATGTTGTGTTACACTAAAGATCATCTTGTCGTCCATCCATCCACCGAATTGCAACGTCGACTGTGACTTATTGCTGGTTGGGGGCGTGTAGCGTTTAGCGCTGCAGTTTATGGCGTTCCGCTACGTGGCACGCGACGTTTGACGGAGAGACCGTGAAAATTGACGAATTGAACGGGTTTTACTTTCCGTTTAAAGTACCCGCAGGAGATCATTTGAATATGCTCTCATTTTCGACCCGCTATCAGTGGATTTTCACTTCACGCCGTGGCGTCTGCGCCAGAAGCACATGATGTGTTGCCCGCAACTCTGTCCCGCAAGACATGGACTCGAAGAACACACCGTCTCAAGAGACATCCCTCACAACAAAGGACAGGAGCACTCGTCTCTCAGATGTCAGTGACAGGCAACGTGTCTTGTATGACATTCGTAATGGATTGAGGTATGTGGCCTTAATCTACGAGAACAACTCGACTCGGCTACATGTAGCATGTGAAACAATGCACAGTGCACGAGCTGCGTGAGTTATTAAAATGCAAGTGGCGTTCGGACTCCACATACTTATGATCTACCAGATTTGTATCACATTCAGTTTTAAGCGAAACAGGGCGTGGTGCGGTATGTTCATCAGGAAACGACTTCAAATTCAAATTGCTTTGAAATTGATTGACGCCTGTCGTCTTTGATTTAATGGTTCTGTGGGGGCAGAACTGCTGCTTGCGCTCTTTGAGTTGCATATTGAGAGGTTGTGGGAAGGAGAGGTTTTTTTTTCGAATTCAATTTGATTTTGGACCGAGTAAGAATTGACTTTGTCCATCAGCCGACGTACTTATGGAAGTTTTGCAAGGCGGCGTGGCACATTGGAGCAGAAAGGCCAAAAAGCCAAATCTACAGTCAGCGTCAAAAGTGAGTGTTCAGCGTTACAATAAAGTAATGTCAAACTGGACTCTAAAAAATGAAGTCCTCAAGCATAAATAAATATCAAGATATCTCAAAAACTAAAGGCATAGCAAGTCATAAACAAAAAAAGAACCAAAAATTCACATTAGAAAATCTGACCTAAGATGTTTTTTTTTTTAAGGTAGCATCTAATATATTATAATACAATAATATTGGTGGCGCGAAAGTCCTAGGCGGGCCTGAGCCTAGCTTTTCAGTAACCACTCGTGTCGTGCATGCTATTGTTCTTTCACGAGTAGAAGGGACCTACAGTGTTATCCCAACTCCGAGCGGCAAAGTTGAGAAGTTTTTCTAGACAGGAATACTCTTTGAGCATTGTCAGTGACTCGAAAGAGGTGTAAGCTGTGAATTATGAAAGTTGGTAGATTGGAGATTCGAACCTGGCACCCTCTGCGTAGGAGTCGACTCTAGGTATAGGTAGCATCTACCGTGGTAAGCTTAGTGCCCCCTAATCAAAAACTGAGTGTGTTTGGTTATTTGAATTATGAGAATAACCTGAGCCAAAAGTAGTTGTCGAGCGAACTAGTTCAAAAAAGAGCTCTGACAAGTGAACTTAGTGAACTAGTTCTATGCTGAAGTGGTTTGGTTACTTAACAGATATAGAACAGAAAATACAAAGTTAAAATCATGGGTCAATACAGCAAGGAAGAAGCAAATGAGTATGGGGTTCCACAAGGATCTAAATTAGGGCCGCTACTATTTATCATAACAACGAATGGTCTCTTTGAAGTCTTTAAACATAGCAAAGCAATTATAGTTAGTCACAGAGATGAGAAGGTAGCAGAAAGATTAATGCAACTTGAATTAAAGTCTGTTCCCTCGTGGTGTCATGATCATGGTCTGATTCTCCTTCTTCTTCTTTATTTGGCGCTACAGTCCAGGGTGCACCTGGGCCTCAAACAACAGGCCTCTCCAGTTAGCACGGTCTCTGGCTAGCTGTCTCCAGTGTCGCACGCCAAGTTGGTTGAGGTCATGGTCATGGTCTGATATCTGACGAAGGCTATGCATATTCGTTCACGCCACATAATGCGCCATCCAATAAAACTTAAAATCCACGGAACACAATGCCTGCATGCAGTAGTAAACCACCTGAGCCTTGATAATAGTGATAGATAACCTATCGATATACAAGTATCTCGGCGTCACAGTATATCGCAACCTTAAATGGCAGTCTCGCATCAATGCGCTTACTAAGAAATTGCGTATGCACTACAATACGCGCTATTTCACCTAAGCCGTGATTGTCCAGCAGATGTACTACTGCAATACTACTTCGGATTAGTCGAGTCCTACTTAAGATACGGAAAAGTATCCATAGGAAACAGAGAGAACAGGAGAGCATTATGACATACGCCAAATTGACGACAGCATCAAACTTCTAACATTAAAGCAGCTACACAAATTAGAAATTCTCTCATATTTCCACGGAAGGTGTATGTGCAAAGTTCCCACACAACAAAACGAAAATTCGAGGAGACGAGTTCAAAATATGTACATGATCCCAAGGTACTGGAGCGAATATGGCAGACGAAAATATGTATAATGAACTTCCATCAGGAATCAGAACTGAACCCAAAACTATATTTATTAATCAACAAAGCCTTAGAGTTCTACCTATACTACTATAAATCTATACTAAATTCTATTAACATGAAAGTAATCAAATGAATTAAAATTGTATTCAAATTTAGTAGAAACTCAATCAATGTAAAGAAAACACAGAATTGCAAAAAGTCCTCTGCAGACAAGCCAAAAAGGCTTTGCAGATGTAAAAATTTGGAAATTCAGTTTGTTTGTAAATATCAATCAATCAAATGCCATTTTATTTGAGTTCATTTAGCTTAGTTGTTCAACAAACTTAGGTATACCTTACTCTGCATACATGTAATTCAGTACGAATAACTGAACTAAATCCAACAAAAATGAACTAAATTTCTTTTGGATAAAGTTTTGCTTATTATTTTTGCATTTCACTCAATTCATGCCTCTTAATTATGACGAGCAACTGGCGAAAATCGCAAAATACCTAATCTCCTGAGCAGTAAATTACTTTGAACTAAATGACCTAGAAGAACGAACTAGTTCCATAAACAGATTTGAACTAAACTGAACACTCACTGTACTGGACTTAAATGCACAAGCCTACAAAGAAGTCCCATTTATTGGTGATCTTAATTTATTGGTGATCTTAAAAATACAATTTAACGCCGACTGCCTATCTCGAGAACCGTGAGTCTTATAGAATTGGGAATAGTCTCATTCAGCGTGAAAAACACATCGGAATTGGAAAAAATTAGCCATCACACACAGCCAAAGAAACAAAAAAAGAAAATTATTTTTATATTTTTTCCCGGGCTTGCCCCACTGTGTGGCATGGCGCTACACTCTAACTTGAACTAAGGCCTAGACTCTGCAACAAACACTTGTTCTGTTAATCGAATTATATTTCTTGTGTCTAATATCGAACCAGTTGGCCAGCTATTTTCTCAATCACGAAGACAAACGAGTTTTAGTGCGACGAAGGCTTGGAATTTCCTATTTTTGAAGTTCTGAAGAACAGATGGTAGTCGATTTTGTAAGAAAAAATTAAAAGAAAAAAGTTTGTGTAATTTACCAATTTCGATTTTTAGTAGCGCTACAATCCAAGGGGAGCCTGGGTCTCAGTCACACATGCCTTAAAGTTAAATTCCTCTCCATGGCTTTTCATAGTCAATTCAAAAGATTTCCGTTTCAGCTTCATGTCTGCGATGGATAGACTATGTATAGCACACGGTTAGTGCTCCAGCCAGTATGTTTTTGACTCCGATGTTGCAGTTGCACACAAGTTAGGAAGGGTCTCAAACAAATTAGCAAAATTGTAGGCCACCTGCCTTAAAATCGTGCCCGGCCAGCTGAGCCTTATGTCGCCCCGGGCTGTAGCGAGAGAAGAAGAAGAATTGTAGAAGGCCAAATGAGATATGGAATACATAAATAATTCAACTTAACAGCCTTCAAATGAATGAGATTTTGTGTGGATGTCAAGAGAAATGGAATTGAATCAGTGTAGGAGAATGTTGATGAAGCATTAGAATTGCCCATCTTTCGAAAGTGCAACAGCCAAGAGTTGCTTGTGCCAGTTGAAAGGAACCCCATTTGAATTGAATTGAGGAATTTGGAGTGGGTCGAATACAAAGGTCTATTGTATCCTCTTCTTTTATATATAATTGTACAACTTTCCTGGATGAAATTTCTTGATTAGCGCAACAATTAAGCGTGAGCATAGGTCACAGTCAAACATGCGGGTAGGTCTAGTTATTGACATGACTTACTTAAAGTACTTCTCAGACCAGCGAACCATGGAGGAGCTTAGGTTACCTCCCATTTTGGATGGTCCAGTCTATCAGTCAACAAAACCCAGTCTTGTGCCCGCAATCAGCCTAATGGGGCCTTGGTCTCATTGTCGAACCATTAGGCTACGTTTCCAACGCCCTCTTAACTGGAGCAATGATGTTAATTCGCTCGATGGGACCGAACCAGTACAGTCAATTGATCTTGTGATCTCTTCGTTTCATCCTCATTTCTTGCTCCTTGTTTTCGTTCTGTTACTATGTCAATATTCATGTTATTGTTTCCAAAGTTGTCAGTTGCCCGCCTGAATCGATCTTGTAAAGGGTGTTCTTTAAGCTAACATTGACATAATAACGTACAATTTAATTTAAAAATCATTTGTAACAAGCAAAGTAAGTTTAAATACAACCACAGTTGTACCTGATAAATAGATCGTTCAGAAAGAAGGTTTCAAACTGAAAGTTAAAAACAGGGTGAGGGTTATTGTCTGCCTGGAGTTCGAATTTTGATACTAAATCTCATTACGAGGAAGCGTTGTTCGGTGTTCATCTTTCTATGATTATATAGTCTGGTAACATAAATTACATTGCATAGTGGTCTAAATGAATGCTGCAAATATCTATCCCGCGGTGGGGTAAAAGAAATTGTATTTCTTCTTTCAGAAAAGTAGACCAACCATGAAGAAAACTAGCAACTCCCTATAAAGCATGTTAGAATACGTTTTAAATTCAAAGTGTATAATATAAAAAAATGTCAATCAGATCTATGAATAGAACTGATTGACTGACTGACAGTTGTCATTGAATGTACTTACGTTCGCTTTCATAGATAAATCGTGCGGTTTTATGAATAGTTAAGTAGTTTTACATTACACAATGTGCATTGCGGGCATTAAACAGTGATGAAGTTGATTCAGATATTCTTTTCTTTGAATACCCTTAAAGTGGAATTTAGTGAGACTTAAGCTCTCAAATTAAGCTTAGAAAGGTGAATATAATTTTGTGTAAAGATTTGATGGTTAAAGTTCCGAAAAGTAATAATCTTGATTTTTTTTTTACTCTCTTATACTTATAAACCGTAAGGCGTATGGTTTATAAGATATTTGACCTAAGACTTAAATTTTTCAATGTGCATTTCGCCCTTTCCAGTAGTTAGCGCTTAAAACCCGTTTTGGATTTAATCTTTCAAGAAAATCGTAAATGAGTACTTTTTTGAACTGCAGCCTATTAAATTAGTACTGCCTCAGGGAGAGACATTCTTAAATAATGTTTAGTCAACAGTGGCGTGGCATCCATATAACACGATTCCTACAGAGTTACCTTTTAAAATTCCACTCTTCAACAATGCATCGATACAACAAACAACATCTTTATATGTGCATATAAACATTATATTTGTCAGTTTCCTACACCTGCATGTGCAGACAAATTCTACGAGCACACAAGCGCATAAACTGCTTATTCATTTTCATTTTCATATAGTTCTACTGCTCCACGTAAACATACACTAAATATATCATTGCATGCCTCGTCTCAAACATCACAAGCCAATGCTGCCAGATGTAATGAGCGATTTTCCCTTTCACCGACCTCGAAATTCCCCTTTTTTCCTGATGAGTTTCCCCATGAATTCCCCCCGGTAATTTATCTTTGAACTATGCTGGTATCACGGAAATTTTTGCTCTATTTCAAACAAAAATTAAGCCAAGCATATTTACAACTAAGCATCAAACACTTTTTTGGTTCGAAATGCCTTTACCTTTATGAACTACAACTAATAAGGCGAAATCCGCGGAATTTCTACAAGGCAGTCTGTTTCTATTTAAGCTAATTAAGGATCGTCTACTGATTTTGCATCTCTCTGATTATTTCAATAAACAATAATTCTACTAATCTAAGACCAATGAAAAAAACAGAAAGAAATAAAAACTAATTTTTTAATCCAAATCAATTTCGTTCAAAAGTTTATCCAATGTTCTAAGGCACTTAGAAATTTGCAGCCAAAAGTTGGTCCATGCTCTTCTTCGAAAAGTATATCTCCCACTCGAAGATATCTTTGGGAAGCATAATTAGTTCTTGTCGAAACCAATTGTAGAGTATTTGTAGGATAATTAATTACGCCGCGATTAAACATGACTGAAGATGCCTTCCGCCTGAAACTTAAGGTTTGCAAGGCATCATTCGCCACAAGGAGGAAGTTCGTCAAACATATTCAATTTATTGTTTTGAATCTAAGTACTTGAAACTATATGCGGAGTCGCAAATAATGGAAGAGTAGGCCAGAAACGTGACAAGCCAGTCCACCATTGCAGTTGTATTGTGAAATCTGGATTTGGACAAACAACTATATAAACCTGGCAGTGCTATTTTTAAGGATTATCCATAATTTCCACGTCGCCTCTAGCCTTAAGTTCTGGAAGTTTTTTTAAGAAAAAATATTATTCTGATTTTCGACAAGTATGCCGTGCGTCCACACATGTGCATTTGATTCATACGAAAAAAAAAAACATTTTAAAAACTTGTTGAAAGTATACCAGATCTGTATAGAAACACACCTTAAATTCATTTCAAAATCCGAAAAACAAAAAATATGAGCTATGAGCAAAACTAAAAATTTTACAGCTGCAGCTGCAGTCTTAAGAAGTTTCTTCAAATAAATTAGTTCCACTTTATTTGTGTTTTCCCATATTTTGTTCTAGATTATAGATTCCCCTTTTTCCCTTTTACCAAATTTCAAACAGGAATTCCCCACAATCTGGCAACAAAAATGCATATGACACATACTCCATAGCACATAAGAGAACACCCGCAAAGCGGCAGCAAAATCATAGTAACCCCAAAAATCTCGGGTTATACAATATCTGGCTATTTAGAACAAATTGGCTATCTATCCTTGTTTTGCCTTCATCGTTCGCTGTAGTTGACTCCTTTCTGTTTAACACACGCTTTCTTAAGCAAAAACAAATAACTATATAGCATTTCACCGACTAATTTGCTGATTTTGTATTGTTTTCTCTTAGATTTGTTTTTTCTCTTTATATTTCTGTTTGAAAAAATCAGTTAGGAGGGATTTCAATGTGACTTTTTAATTACATACTATGAATTGTCTTTAAGTTATTGCTTTTGCATCTGCCAAAAAAGTTTTTTTTTCAAGTCACTTTTATTACGTTTAAATGAAAAATTGGCCTGAATTGCTTTACTTGTTCGTGATTAGTAAAATAGCACAAGAAAACAATACATTTTCAGAAAGCGTTGGCAGGTGAATATTTTGACCGACGTCCCTTTTCAAATTTCCCTCACCACGCCACAGTTAGCCAATTATTTTTTATTGTAAGAGACAAGTCTTGGAGGTATTCTGCTCCATTTTCGAGCCAAAAGGCTTGAAACTTAAAGCGAGAATATTTCGAATCCAAATATAGGCTCATAATTCGACGTGCCTCTCTTGGTCACACACGTCAAGAATAGTTATCCTGTTTTTTGTACATTTTGTGCATTATGGCTATGGCCAACATAAGCATCCACCTGAGCCTACCACAGGAAAAATTAAGAATAGATTGACTTTGTTACGAATGTGTCTTGACATATCAATCCTTGAAATGTACGCTCTTAAGAGAACCTGGTTGCAGTTAGTGAAACTCGATTTAATCGATGAGTACCGAATTTAGGTTAGTCTTACGGTGCATTATTCTTAATGTCTATTTGCTTACTCAGCCGTAATGAGTAGCAGCTAATGCCGCGTTGGATTGTTGACGGGCACACAGAATCCAGTTATCGAGACTAAGCTTTCCTACGTTCACGCTGTCTTATTATTTCTGGCGGATATTGTAAATGGGTGAAGGAATCTGGACTCTCCCTAAGTGGAACTCTCCATAAGTCGAAACTCTCCCTAACTCGATCTTTTTGGCCATATTTTACAAACATTTCGCTCAATTTTCTATACAAAAACCTCTTTCTAAGACAAACTTTCGCTAACTAGAACAAATTATTATATCCCGTGACATATTCGACTTAGGCGGAGTCCACTGTATCACCTTTCATTTTTAATTGTAAGAATTTTACAGCTTATTTAAATCAAACGTCTTTTGGAACCTAAATCAAAAATGCGTTTTATTTAAATTTAGTTTTGAAATCACAAAATGTATGACCTTCTACATTTAACGTGTCTACGATTTGATTCTGTGCATTGTTACATAACCTCGTTTTTTTTTAAACTCAAACGGAGAGCCTCGCACGTATCGCAGTGTTTACCCGGCAATTATCTACAGTGAATCATCTCTCGTAGCTGGATGTATGACTAACATATCTGCAAAATCTCAAAAGTCACTTCAATCGAATGCGCAAAAAGTAATCAAAACGACTAACGGATTGCTACACCAGATTGTGTTTTATATCTTCTGAGCCATGAGATGTTTTGTCTTGTAATTTTATTTCTGTTGCAAGGACAGACACATAGTACTCCTAGAAATAGGCAGTGTTT
Organism: Eristalis intricaria; assembly: GCA_964034865.1. Taxonomy (NCBI): domain Eukaryota; kingdom Metazoa; phylum Arthropoda; class Insecta; order Diptera; family Syrphidae; genus Eristalis; species Eristalis intricaria. Next base: position 155,062,691 of record OZ035873.1, on the reverse strand, counting down.
TGTTTGATTGTATGGAATTTGTATGGAATTTGTATGGGAAGTTGTTGCAAACTCAATGCGATATGTGGATTGTAATTTAAAATCATTTGAAAAAGGCCGTACCCCAACGAATTTAAAGAAATCGGTTGTCAGTTGACTAGGGAGGTAGCTAGATCTTACTGTCATGAAAGCTATCCATGATCCACCTCATGTAACTTGTGAGACCAGTTAATTCGGAATTGATATTCGCCTGTTACTCGGTTTTCAAACGAGATTCTACAGCAGCCAGTCGTCTAGTGTGTGCTATTGTTCTCTCCCTACTGAAGGAACATACAGCTCAAAGCTGATCCCAAACGATGAAGCTTGAGAAGTTTTTTTTTGCTAGATAAATGTACGGAGTATTCTTCATTGACTAGTAATTGGTTGAGCAGTAAAATATGAAAGTTGCACGTGTCGGGGTTTTAGCCCAGAACCCTCAGAGTGGGAGAAGACGCACCTATCCAATGCGCAACGGCCCTCACAAGCCCATACCTGAAGGAAATCAGAAAAGATTAAACAGATTAAACATACATATATGATTTATAGATTAGAATTGCTAACAGCTGGGTATTTGGAACCAGTATGTTGCCTTCAGAAAATTAATTAAGCAATTCATCTTGACAGCTTTTCTCTGTGGGACAAAGGGCCAGATGATGTACGATAGTTGCATCTTCATCGTCGTCCCTGCAGTTTGTTTAGAAGTCCCTGAAGCCAGCTCCCATGAGCACCCAAAAGTCCGTGATCCACAATCATTCTAATCTCATTTCTCCTTCTCATTAGAAGTGTCCACGCATGAAATCAACCATTAAGGAGACATTCGACTCCTCAAATGACTGTCCCCGTGTCCAGTTAACCCTTAAATGCGCAAATTTCCTGCTTCTATTTCAAGTTTTGTTTGAAAAACCATGCACAAAAAGCTTACACCGCAGCATTTTTTCGCCTAATTCGGGGATATGGTTAAACCCATTTTGAAGTGGATTAGATGTCGTTGTAGTAGACTTTCGTTTCTTTTCGGCATGCATGCCGACATTAGAGCTTCTATTGTGCGTTTTAAAGACCATGCATGAATTCTCTAAAGTTAATCACGAAATCATGGAAAAGGCATCCTTTGATTGGTCCGCTTGGTTCGACGAACCGCTGAGGGAGGATCATCGCTGTTTCACATTATCTGCATTAATTTTCATCCACGGTTCCGTTGCAATGGCATTCTTTAGAATATCGCTCTGGGTAGTTCTGATTGGATTGAGCAGCATTTCCTGATTCCTGATTGCAGTTGATATTCTTAGTCAAACCAATTCATGCCAGCTTCCAGAGGTTAAATTTCATTGCCTTGAAGAGCTATACGATAATGTTTTGCCATTCTTGAACTTGTCGAGAGTATCGGCAAAGACTTTATGAGAGTCTGACTATCAATGAAAAGACTGACAGACTTAGCGTCTATTGGACCCATTCACAGTAAGCGCGCAGCTCAATGAATTGCTTCAACTTCTACATGCAGTAGATAGTCGATGTTTGTTGCAAATCAGTCGATGTAAGTTCCTCCTTCCTCCCTTTTTGTACAGTCTTCGTACACTGCCCACGTCGCTCGTGCTTCTAAACAACAAAGGTCATTTGAATGATTGAGGACATAATTATGGATCACTGCCTCATGTATGATGGGAGCTGCTTTCAACGACTGCTACAGAAGATGCAGGGAGGACGGAGAGCAAGTGTTCTGGATCGGAATTTTCGCCTGATGGAGTACATAGTGCAGTATGCCCCTCTCTTTGCACCAGCAGGTGCACTCCTTAAATCATATAGTTGCACATGTGGCAGTTAACTTCCCAACGATGTGTAATATGAATAGATGGAGTAGGATAGCCTCTAGAGCAAAAGAGGGCGTAAGTCTTAGTCCTGTGATACTAGTACATGCTAACCTTGACTTTGTGGGTCACCGCGTAGTGAGTTAGTGGGTCGAGTCCTACGCAGAGGGTGCTAGTATCAATACCCGATTTACCACCATTCACAATTCACGGCCTCACCTTTTTCGACTCACTGCCAATGTTCAAACAGTACTCCTGTCTAGAAAAAGCTTCTCAAACTTCGCCGTTCGGATTCGTCATTAAAACTGTAGATCCGTTCCACTCGTGAAAGAACAGGAGCACGCACAGTACAAGTGTTTGCTGTAGAACCTGGGTTCAGGTCCGCCTCGGACTGTCGCGCCCCCCATATCATTATTATTATAACCCTTGACTTTGCGAATCTTCTTGAGTTCAGGCCACCATCCAGGAACCCCATGCATCGGAATTGGTCTGACAACGGACAAGGAGCGATTTTAGCTTCTATCCTAGATAGCCTAGACACTCAGATCTTTCCTTTGCTCTTTTTGTCAATTCCATGTGGACTTCTTCTTCTTCTCATTTCTCGTCTTCTCATATTTTCTCTGTACTTCTTCCCTTCTTTTCGTGGCGCTTAAATTGTGTAATCAAACCTTGAACCGATCTTCAGTTGATTCAGCTCGAATTATGAACACCCCCAGACTCCCTAATAAGTCGAATATTACCAGTTGCTCAAACATCACATCAATTAGACTCGAATTAATCTTCGACATTGTCTGCACGCGCCAGCTTTTGAAATAATCCAAGAAAACCATGTCATTCCACTTCAGTGTAAACAAAATAGAATAAGCCAACTTAGAGCTTATTGTTGACCACGGAAATTCCAGGCGAACTTGTAGTGCAACATTTGCTGTACAACCGCAGAACTTAACACACATGTGATCGGATTAACAGTGGGCAACCACTTTGCAAATGAGTCACGGACACGCAACCTTTGACTTTCTTGAAACCAGAACTTCATCAGCGAGACAATTTTTACGACGGAAACTGACATGGGTTCGACATGTTGTTATGGGCTAGAACCGGAAGCAGAACATGGAGACCTTTTGATCTAGAGCAAATGAAAGTTCTGTGTGTTTCGTTTTTCAGGGCTTGGAGTTGTCGACGGTTATGAGGTTAGCTTATTAGCTACAACCTGATGTCAGTTAGTAGTTGTGTGGTGATACTCGGCCTTCGGCCTAGAGCAACCAACAATTTTTAGCACAGCGGCTTACGAAAAAAGACAACGTGTGCAAGGACAACGGCAGCTATTAAATTTTGCCCTATGGATGCTAGAAGAGTCATCTTACTCCCATCTCCTTGTCGACGTGTTAGTTACAGTACGATTACATCGAGTCAATGCACCATTCGACAAGTTAAAGCGATCAGGGAATCAAACGGAAAAATAATATCGAAAAGTACACTACGTTTCGAAACAGAACTGGATTTCGAAAAGTAATCAAACTAATCCTGAGCGTAAATCAAATGATAACAAGATTAGACCTAAAAAGATGCTACGTTCCCGCAGAACGAAACCGCGAAGTTCTGTCAATTTTCGCCTCACCTACTAGGTTTCGACATACATTTTCAGAGTTCCGAAACCTCGCGGTTTGTGCAGAATGGAGTTAAAGCCCTCTCTTCAGTTCCATCCGTCCATCAGAGGTTGTCAAACCGAACAGCCCTACAGAGTGAACTTAAGTTTAACTTACACCAAAAGTTTTATCATTATCTCTTTCTATTTTCTGGTGTTCTCACACGATTATTTCCTGTCAACAGACAGCTGTTCTGGCGGTCATTTACAAATTGAGAGCGAGTGACTTTTGTCTTGGCGGGCACTTATAAATTGAGAGCGAAACCACTTCAAACTCGGTGGTAACGTCCTATTTAGGTTTCAGTCAAAGTCCGCGGTTTCGGTTCGGTGTAAACATAATAATATCGAAGCATAAGGTTTTTTTTTTGTTGATTAGTTTTGGGCAACCATAAGTCATTAAATTGGATCCCAATTCTTCTGGTTCTCTTTCTCCATCTGGCTCGATAACTTTGCTGGCTTCTCGTTCGCCGTCGTCTTTGTATGACGATACAATCTGAGATGTTCTTGGGCTCTAACGCTAAATTTGTCTATCTGTCTTGAGTTTCGGGGGCCATATTGTCTGAGATCCTTTTCAGATTGAGGGTCGTTCCACTAGTCGAAAACAAGTTCATGTCACTGACCGACGAAAGAAGATTGGGACGGAGACAAGGTTCGTAACCCGGCTACCATGGAGACCTACACAGACGGATCCAAATGGGATGATGACACTGGGTTAGGTATGTACGCCAGTTCAGCAGAGATCTGTATAACACTGCGGCTCCCGAACCGCTGCAGTATATTCCAGGCATGAGAACGGCTATTCAAAAGGCCGCCCTCCAATTGACAATGAGTAAGTTGAAAGGTAGACCTATTATTTCATACATAGTTCGTAAGGGCTATAAAACACCATCAATAAATTTCAAAATGGTCAAATTTCTGCAGTCGTCTTACTCACTCTATGCTTGGTTCCTGAGCCAAGTATTCCGGGTAACTAAACTGTTATCTACCACTGCCTCAAATCAAGGGATACACTGCCCCGATTTAAGACAGTTAAGTCTCTAGCAAAGACGAACGCCATAAACGACACCAATTGGGAATGGCTGCCTGCAGATCATGGCCAACGATGTGGGCTGCGATAAATCAAATGAGAACAGGAAGCTGAACGGGAAGGATATTAGTAAAACACGCGTTATAACTGCACACTGTCTCATAGGCAATCAATCTAGAACACTTAGAGCGCCCTGGAATGACTTCTGTAGGAGCTGAAGAAGTAAGGACAATGAGAAAACAATATAACCCCACCTGGGAACATGCCTTCCCCAAGACTAAAGAAGAAGAAGTCTACTAGACTAGTTATTACCTTAACTGCTTAACTTAAGAAGATTTGTCAAAAAAAAAATATAAGACATGTCCTACGTTATCTTAAAACTTCCAAATGGTTATGAAACTGTCGAAAAAGACATCTTAAATGACCAATCGATCCTAAACACGAAACAAAGTAAGATCAACGGGGGAACCAAGCTTGCAAAGGCTAAGTTTAAGGGGATCATGGTTTATTAACAATAAGCATGGAGTTTTCCTACCTTCCTACCTAAACCTACCATTCACCGACATTAAAGCCGTATATATCATAGCACAGAGACGAGCTATGCAGCGTCATGTCTAATTTTGACATTCTTGCCAAAATGTTCAGATGACCCTCGATGCCACAGGCGCGAAATAATGACACGATCTTCAAGACTCCGTTTATAGCAGTTCGACACATTCACGTAATTAGAAGATTCTAGCGAGCGTCCGATTGCAACAGGATCGCCCAGAATGGGTCTGGCGATGGCCAAGACCAAGGATATTGGAAGGCTAGGCTCATAAGAACCCAAAGGTCCATCGAGGCGGTTACTGGAGTCCACTTGGCAGTGTTACACAGTCATTCTAATGGATTTCGAAAAACAATTGCACAAAAATCCCAGACCACCTCACCTCCGACCATTAACAAAATTCACTCAAACTATTCCAAGCGCCAGCATTTTCAACTCCCCCAACATCCCGTGATCATCACGTGGAAACACAAGAATAATTTGATCTTCAACCAAAATTACCCACAAACCAGTTTGCCAGAACAAATAGCTCGACAAATTTAACAAACTTATTTTTTTCATCACAATCCCAATTATTTCCTATACCATGCCGAACGCACCCACCCCCCCACACGAGCCATTATCTGCTCCATCGAATGCCCATAATCGATCATCTCGAAAAATGTGTTCTTATTAGGTGTGAATGTTGCCACCAGAGCGAACCGGCGACCAGCAACAACAAACAATTAAACGGCAATAAGATCAAAACCACATTTGTCACCCAAGGCAAGAAAAAAAAAATAAGACTCTCGACTCAACTGAGAAACACATGTCCACTAATAAGGCGTCAAATGGAACTCATATCAACAGGCGTGCAATAGCACCCCCGTCGTCGCTGGAGACCCCCGCCCTAGCACACCTACTTGAGATGCCAAGTCACCATGATTGATCTCCCCCACTGCCGGCGGAGTTGACTTTGCGAACAAAACCCCTCCGCACAAACGAAATCGAAACGCGATCATTCTATTCTAAACCAGTTAATCGATTACTTCCGTTTGTCGATCACGCGAGACGGTTGTGTGTGCAAACAAGTGTCCACCAGATGAGGGGGCCAACGTGGTCTAACCTTCAAAAGGCAAGCCGATTGAATGCAAATAACTGGACACACACAAAAGACATGCGGACTTATGCATCATCCACAGATCAGAATCCACTGCATCGGCGCGGTGGCACAGAAGACGGCGAGATTGACGGCGAATAGATTGGCGTCGTATTTAACCTCAATTTGCGAGTAGGTAGGTGTCCCCGTTACCTATTGAGCTACCTAGAGGCGGTAATGAAACACAAAAACAACGCGAAACGAAATGGAAAAAGCATAAAGATCATCGCGGAATACCTTACATAACTGTAAACCATAAAAACTGTTTATAAATTGTTTCGCGTCGACCACGCGGGCGGCACGGAGAGAAGTTCAACTGAGACAGAGAGAGAGCAATCCGTGCGAAGGTAAATCAAATCCAATCCGACTTCATAAGGTCCGCTTCTGGCAGCAAAGCCCGGCAAGCGCCCCGATGACTGGCCGGCCACAGCCAGGCCGAATCAAACGATCGCACCGCGGCAGAGGCGGCCGCATCCAGGCCAGGCCAACAACAGACAGATGGAGGCATTCCTAGCGCTGTGGCTCTGTGGGAAATTCTCGATTAAGTGGATAATTGCAAAAATATCGCGCTTCAAGGAGGTTCCCCTCACTCACTGCACTGTGCGCTGCCACGTCTTAAGTCGGTTTCGACTTTCAGTGCCGCGGTATCTGTGGTAATCTGTGGCCAAGAACACGTCCGCAATGTGTGGTAATGTGTAAAAATCTGTGTAGAAAAGATTCTTCGGTTAATGATGCGATTGTCATCATTAGGATGCCTGGCTTCGTGTCCGGCGGCACGGCGCGAGCATGTGTGCGAAAAGGAAAGGAAACACGCAAAAATCCAAGAGAAACGCTGCCGCAGACTTGTCACGATTACACCGAAGATTACGAATTACATTTTCACTCAATGTCGGCGCGAGCTGCTCTGATAATGATCGTTCTGCGTTTGCTGCAATTCGCACGGAACACACACGGAATTGCAGGTTGTCGCTAATTCAGTCGTCAGCTGGCGTGATCTAGATACGCGAAGTGAAACACACATGCCTCTGAGTGATGCTTGATGCGATAGTGAAACTCGACTTTTTCTTCCAGGAATAAGAATGAAAGCCACCCTGCCCCCCCATTCCGTGCAAGTGTAGAGTCATCCTTCCAGTTGGGTTGCTGCTGGTGGTGTGGCTGGTGTGACACCTGATTAGACCTGCAAGCGCGCGTGTGTGGTATGTGAGTCTGCGCTTCAAATTTAAGCTGCAACGATGTCAATTCTTTGTAACATTACCCACACCGAATGGTGAGCGGAACACCTGAGTGGTCCGCAGGAGATTGTACGTTGTTTAGCGGGAAATTGGTGTTTAACTTTGAAGGCTTGACAGCCTAATTTATCTCTCACGTGTGCATGCAACCGCTTTGCAGTCGAATTTGGTTCACAGCCAGCACTTACTTTTGCCAGGCCACACACTCGGTGTCGGAGTCTGCCACTCAGACTGCAGACTTTGTGTGAATGCCATGCATGTTGTTCGCCGTGTTGCTTATGACGTTCACAATAAGTGAAACCATCGCAAATCCCAGCAATCTCGGGCGGATTATAACTCCGAATGGAGGCATGGTAATTGCTGCAATCGGGGGTAGCTTATCGTGCAGTGAAGTCCATCAAAATTCTGAACACGATCGTTAAGGTTACAGAACTACTGTTCAAAGGTTAACAAGATTCGACGAGTCAGAGTCCAGAATTAAATTAAGATCAACGGAAAGGTCGAGATCAACTGGAACAAGTTTCCTCTTGTAACATAGTCTTCGAGCCAAGACAAGAGTGACTGGACATTCGAATGGTTAATTAATGATCTTGCTAAAATATCATCGTTTGGTGGAGACGATGCATAATTAGGAGTGCAGAAAACTCTACCTCTGATAATTGTTTGCTTCGATTTGGCAGTACTTGTGATAAGTGCTGGAGATCCTAGGGGTCGCTAAATTCGTTGCCGACTTTTCAATGTTACAGCAAAGGGAGGTGAAGTCAAAGGCAAGTGTGGTGAATTCACACACGCTTTGCACGAATCTTGCTTAAAAAGTCTCTTGTGTAAAAGCATTAATTTGTCATCATTAGCTGTGTTTTTTTGTAAGCGTATATACGCTTAATTTTGAAGTACAAAAAAACGTTCATCGGCGCCTAATAATTCATCACAAAATCTTGGCAGCACCGACGACATTTATGACATTTGTTAATCAGTCAGGGGTGTAGATGGTTGATCTTTGATGGTCACAATCTTCATTGTGTGACTGTGTAGCGTGACCATCACTTTAAAAGTAAAAACTCTTAATAATAATAAAATAAAAGAAATGTTCATCAAATGAAAAGAATCGTTTACGAAACCTAAATGGAGTGTATAGCAGAGACACACTGGGTATACCAAAAATTGCATACTTATGGATGCCAAAACAATTAAAAATGATCCAATACATCAACCACACAACCAAATGTAAGCCACATACAAGAACCTAAACAATGAATAAATAAACACGAGAATGAACACACAGAAAATAACTTTTTGAAGCATTGTCTTTATCTGCGCTTATTTCTTAAGCGGCGATAGATATGATGAGTAACTTAAGCGGATATAGCATTTGTTGTTACTGTATTTTACATGCAAATTGAAATTCAAGCGTATATACGCTTGCAAAAAAAACACAACTATTGTCGTGTCATGGCGTACTAAAACTAAGTGTTGTTCATTACTTGGACCATAAGATGGTGCTCCAGTCTTTGATGGGGCAGGTAGAACTGAGAACAGCTTTTGCAGCAACCACCAACTTGTTCTCTTACATTTTTTGCTGGTTCCAATCAGCAAAATTTTACAAAATTTCTTTAGGAATGTAAGCAATGTCAGTGACCCTAAAAAGAATGTATCCGTGATTTATGAATGTTGCTCTAGTGGGGAAACCAAATGTGAGGAGCTATCAAGGATGGGTTGTGGACTATCAACTGCTTTATTTCAACATATTTGTATGCCGCTACAGTCCGGAATCCATTTGGGACTTAACCAGCTGCCTCTAGTTAGCACACCAAGCAGCTTGAGGCCCTTCTCCACTTGCGTGCGCCACCTTTGTTGTGGGCCTCCACTTTTGGCGTTGTTCCACAAATTGCGAGTCGAAGATTCTTCGGGCTGGATCTACATAAGTTCTTTCTTTCTGCCAGCCACCTTATACAAAGGAGAAAGAATGTCGGAGACAGAAATAGGTTCAACTTGAATTGACCGCTTCGAAAGGTAGTTCTAATTCATAGAAGAAGAGATTCATTGATGCCATAGACAAGCATTTTAGACAAAATATCTTGAGTCCAAACTCTGTCAAATGCCTATGAAATATCAAGCGCAGCGATCTTGCTTGAGCCTGTATTTATTTATTTATTTATTAATTTATTTAAGGTATGTGCATTAAGATTTACATCATTTTTAGTACTTAGTATTTAACTTCAAATTAAAAAGATCAATTTAGAATTTTTACAGATTTTTCTTAAAAACTATAGGATTTGAGGGATGAATTCATGGGAGAGTGGATAAACAAGGGATGAGTTCACTTTTAAAGTCTTGGTGATTCGATATCGATTTAATATCAGAAGACGAAGAGTTCCATAGTCTAGCAGTATGAATGAAAAATAAACTCGATGAATTTAAAAAGTTATTACGATAAGTTATTAGATTAATTGACCTTTTTCAGCGAGTAAAATTAAGCCTGTTGAACAAATACTCAGGACTATGACTGTGAATCAATTTGTGGGGGAAAATACAGTTCCTAGCGTTAATGTACTCTTAGACAGTGTACCTCAGAAAGTCCCTGGCATAAGCAGAGATATGCTCATATCTGCGAATGCCATAAATATGTCGAATTGCATCATTTAAAGCCACCTGTAACTTCTGCATGGAGAGCGAGTCAGGATTACGATATAATAATTCAACGTATCTTATGAGAGGCAGTATTAGGGTAGTTACAAGGTTTTTACGTGTGTGGAGTGTAATAAGAGCACTGGGCCATAGTTTACGGAGGCAGCCATAGATGCGACCAATAATCATATTGATATAATCTTATCCAGATAGATCTTTATCTTATAACATATCCAAGACTCGTTGTTTTCTCAACGGTTTTAATTTTATAGGAACCAAGAAAGAATTCGGGGATATGTATGTGCATACATTGTCCGTCCATTTTTTGGTGAGATAAGCTATCAGATCACCAGTGGATCTGTTACTGTGGAATCTGTACTGCCGATCATTAAGAAGCTTTCGCTACTCAAGATATTTAATTAGCTGACGATTTACCAGCGTTTCCATTATGGTAGGGTACGAAGTGGGTGACAAAGATTCCCCTTTTTAAGGACGGACAGGAGAAATTCTGTCTTCCATCTGACCTAAAGAGTAAGAAGAAAAAGCTTACGCAGTAGTTTTGCAATTCAGAAGTAATTTGATAATTTTGATAATTTATTTATTTCTTTCATCAACAAGATTAGGTCATTAGATTACTAGAATAATAAGTAGGTGCAAATAAGCAACATTTCAATTATTTATCTTTTAGTTTTTAATTAATTTTTTAGTTTATTTAAATTTTTTATATTTTAGTTTTTAATTTTAGCAAAGTCTAGCTAGTCAATATAATCAATAATATAAGAAATGATAAATAGACCAATTATAATGTTTTTGAAGCACTCTCTCGAAATGTGAAAATGATTGAGAAATGATTACAGCCTTCATTAAAAGATTTCAGAGCCCTAGAGATTGGTTCTTTCATACCATAGCTCGTTCTTTGCCTCATTTGAACAAAAAAATAGCGAGCTCTTCATTCTGGAGCATAAATAGGGAACATTGACAAAATTATAGGACTATTGTTACGGTGACATAAAATATGGCGAATTGAAAAAATGTCATGTGAGCGTCTTCTTGTACTTAGAGTCAATAACCCCAATACCTGACAGCTTGCTTTGTAACAAGGCTCGATATTCCAACGCATTTTGAAGAAGACATATTATGTAAAGCGTCTCTTTCAACCCTATCCGAGTGAATTTGATATATTGGACTCCAATTGATATCAGCATATTCAAGGATCGACCTACCAGTGCTATAAAGAGCGATATTAAAGTATGGGGGTCAGAAAATTCCTTTGAATTTAGCGACATCCCTTTTGCAACTATGTACTCGATATATGCAACATAAGTGATCTTTGTATCAAGAATGACACCGAGATCCTTAATTTTTTCCATTCTTTCTAGGGGCTTGAGTTCAATACACTAGGAGTAAAATTATTGTAACTGAGCACTTGAGGATGATATAGCAAAACATTTTTTTAATATTAAGTTTTAAACAATTTGAAGCGCACCAAGTGGCTAAGTAAATTTAGGTACAACTGCAATTTTTCGCAATCACTTATGCTTTTAAGGTTGTACATGTTAGGAATGAAAAGTCAGAAAATAATTATTATATAAATTATTTATTAAACTTCTACTCCAAATCTACTACAGTAGCAACTTACGTATTGTCGAATGTCGAAAAGGAAAAAGAGACGGATTCGTGGAACCTGTGGACCTGCGGACGAGACTCGAATTCGTTGACGTTGTGTTAACGTGACACTTTTTCCTGGCTGTCTCCACAGGGTCATCAGCACACATTAATTAGTTGAAAAAACTTAAACCTTTTATGATGTCGTTTATAAAAATCATAAAAAGCAAGGGACCTAGATGATTACCTTGTGGAACTCCAGAGGTGCAAGAGATAGGCCTTGTGTAGTGGTTATCAAGGGAGACTTTTTGCACCCTCCCCACTAAAAATTATGAGATCTAACTTAAGACATTCGAATGAAATTCAAAACATTTGAGCTTCATAAGCATTATCAGATGGCTTACAGAGTCAAAAGCTTTGCTAATATAATAATAATAATAATATGGGTGCCACGATAGTCCGAGGTGGACCTAGGCCTAGCTTCTCAGCAACTACTTGCAACAATGCTATTGTTCTTTCACGCCTGGAAGGACCTACAATTTAATGCCGACTCCGAACGGCGAACTTAAGAATCTTTTTCTAGCCAGGAATACTCTTTGTGCATTGTCAGTGACTCGAAAGAGGTGGAGCCGGGAATTATCAAAGGTGGTAAATTCGGGAATCGAACCTGACACCCTCGGCGTAGGAGTCGACGCACTTACCTCCAACGCCACGGCGACCCACAAGCTTTACTAAAGTCAATATACATTGCATGAACATGAAAACCTGTTCTTACGGCATTAATAGCATAAGTCGTGAAATGAGCCAAGTTGGTTGTTGTTGAACGACCTGAAACAAAACCATGTCGGAACTGAGAAATATACTCTTTTAAATAATAAATTTATAAGTATATTTTGCGATGCACTCGAAAAATTTCGCAATGGCAGATAATTTACAAATTCCCCGGTAGATTTCCACATTGTTCGTTGAGCCGAATTTATGGGTAGGTACCAAATAAGAGACCTTCCAATTCTCGAGAAAGATTCCGGAGAGGAGCGATACATCAAATATTTTTAGCAGGAGTTTAGCCAAGAGAGGAGCGATACATCAAATATTTTTAGCAGGAGTTTAGCCAAGAGAAGGCTGCTGTTTCGGTAAACTAATGCTGGAATACCATCTGTTTTGTATTAGGTATAAGTCTTCTTATAGTAACTTTATGAATCCCTAAAGTTAACTGACTGACGTCTATTTTAAACTCAGAATCGATATCCACAAGTACTTTGGAATCTGTTGGGGTATTTGCTAAATTTTTTGAGTCAGTTTTCTGCCCTTCAGTTAAGCCTATCAGCTTCAAACTGACTCAAAAAATTTAGCAAATAACTCAACAGATTCCAAAGTACTTGTGGATATCGAGTCTTTATAAAGCATTTGTAAAGCCCAGTTGTCGCTTTTGATTAATACAAGTCCAAAAGGATTTTCAATCATTCCTAAGCTTACTTTCCATTGCAAGTAATTAATTATTATACAAAAACTTACAAAAAACAGTGAAATCCTTCCTTAGTTTGCGAAAAACAGGTTTATCGGACTCATATTCCGAACGTTTAAATCGTTTATAGGCTTTGTTCTTTATGTTTCTTAAGTATTGGGGAATACCACCCAGGCCAGCGAAGAAATTCTGATCATTCCAATGCAGTCAATTCTGTCCCGCTTAAGCTTATTTCGGTTTACCTTAGTAGGGTTAGCTTCGTATATCCGGATATTCAGCACTCTCATCCTTAGAGCCACTTTATAGCTCGAGTCATTCCATCCAATTGCTATGACCTTGATACTCTTCACTCTTTGAGCGATAAGGGATAGAGAGCAGAGGAATCCACTCCGCTTTCTAAAAAACATAGTGACCAGCTAAAATTCCTCGAGAAGTTATTAAATCTACTCCAATTGGAATTTTCGTACAGCCATACTGTTCGATTAGGAATTTCTTCGCTAACTGTGTGTGGTTATAACGGGAAATTAGTTGATACGACTCAGTGGTTAGACGAGCCTACAGGCGACAATGTGTCAACAGAATATTTACCAGGATGAGAGGTGAGAAACTGATGCAGGCTCATTTACTAGCTGGGTCAAGTTGTTTACTTCAGCGAATATTTCGACGTACCTTCCTCCATGTGCTATCTGGCATGAATGTCGAAGCCAACTTATATTTAGTTGTGTACATTGGATTGGAGAAAATGTTGTGGATAATGTGCATCTGTGAGACAGCTCAGTGATTTCTATTCTAGCAAATCATCAATCAAAGCTCAAACTCGAGCATGTTGCAAAATGTTGCGAGGATGTTCACACAGTCTAGTTAACGTCTTCAGCAGAACTGTGGGAGAATGAGAATGACTTGTAGTTTTCCTCGACTGACCTAGTACTTTCAAATCTCCTTCTTGTTAGACACTCGATCTTGTCCATGATCGAGTCAGCAGAAGTTGAAAACATCCATGACAGTTGAAATCACAGAAATTATACACTGTGACTGTATCTATCGTTGAGTTTCGTTAAGTTCCGTTCACTTTTTCTTACAATGTATATGTAAATGGCAGTTTGACAGTTCAAATCACAGAAACTAGACACTGTGCCCAAAACAACCACTTCGTTCAGTTTCGTTTGCTTTATCTTACCTTATTTTCACAATGAAAATGTACGTAGATGACCGCCGAAATCACGGACTTATCATATGAGACACTGTGAATAGTTTCGTTAAATTTCGTTAAATTGTCCTACAATACACGTAAGTCGCAGTTAAAATCACAGAAATGATACAATGACCATAATATTCACTTTGCTCAGTTTCGCTAAGTTCGGACCAATTTTCTACAATGTACGTAAATGACAGCTGAAATCACAGAAATGATACACTAGCCGCGTTTTTTCATCGCTATCGATAGTGAATTGAAGTAAGATTCAGAAAAACGATTAGCAGTGGCTTTGCTTTCTATCTGTCAAATTTTATGAAAATGAAATTTATTTGTTCGAAATTGATGTCAAAATGTATGAAAAAAAAATTCGAAGTCGAATTTTTATCGGCAGCCATTTTTCACTGCCGATATTATAGGCAGTTATAGGCAGTAGGTTGTTGTAGGTGCTTAAAGTACAAAATCCTACTTCAGTATTTATAGATTTTTGAAATAACACGGCTACTGTAATACGTAATGGCTACTTAAATGACAGTTAAAACCGCAGAAATGATACACTGTGACCATAATATTCACGTTGTTCAGTTTCGTTAAGTTCCGTTCACTTTTTCTTAACATGCACTAGTAAATGGCAGTTTGACAGTTCAAATCACAGAAATGAGAAACTGTTCCAAAATAAACACTTCGTTCAATTTCGTTAAGTTTGGTTCTCATTTTCTTACAATGCATGTAAATGATAGTTGAAATTACATAAATGACACACTGTGACTACAATAACCACTTCGTTAAGTTCCGTTAAGTTTCGTTCAATTTTGCAAACCTAAGGGGGATCAAAACCTATCGCTCCCTATGTTCGCAAGTATCCAATTGGATACAATTATGAGCTTTGATGTTTTACCTTACCTCTGCATACTTTTCGTTCAGTTCATACATAAGCCTAAGCTTACTTGAATCGATTAGTGTACACTTCCCTGCCACTGAAGAACATAAAATGCACAATTATTTGCACGAGACAACCATAATCAACCATAATTTTAATACCAACACAAGGCCAGGTGTGAAATGCAAGCCCTCTTTGAGTTGTAAAAATTCCCCACCAAGCTCTGCACATTTCCAAAACAAGACAACAACTTCAAAACAAGTTACAACGCCCGCCCGCCTGCAATACCTCAAGTCAATAAAACCAATAGTTCAACAAGACATAACTCCATTAGAGCATACCCATGGCACCTAGTGCAGACCTTCCCCTAATGGACTGTGATAAATTGCATTGCTGTAAACGACGGGGGCCTGAAGCCGGTGATTTGTCCGTCTCTTGCAGCATACTGGCCCCTGGCAGCCAGAATGTTCTTCACCCGTGGCTTATTAAGAATTCCAACCTTGTGCGCCGCCGCACAGACCTGACATAAAACAATTACATGTCGTTAAGTGCTGGACACTGTTCACGCCCCACTAGCGACTGGGAACAGATATCATTCCGAGCGCGGCGCACATAATCGAAATTCATCGGGTGCACTCTTGCGTTGCATAACGCGTCAACGAAACGAAAATTGAGACACTTCATCAGAGTCAGTCGGATGGGCGCTGACGAAGAACGCTGCAACTATGCCAAGCGGTGGCGGACCAGCAGGCTGTCACTTTCCATTCGGCGCAGCCATCAGCCTGAGCGATTGCATACCAACTCGACTCGATGCATAAGTAGTTCCTGCAATTTCGCACCGCACCGCACGGACCCAGCACTGAGGTGATTTTTTTCCTAGAACTTCGAAGCCGCCGCGACACTCCGCCGTTTTCTGCTTCGTCTTGAGTCTCGCCTCGAGGGGCGAGCTTTACGCATGATTAATATTCAAATGCCATGACCAAGTCGTGCAGCAAAGCCGCTCAGCTGGTCGCAATGCTGCTTGACCACCATTCACACAAAAGACTCCCTCCCGTGCGGCGCCCACGTCGCAGCCGCACTCTTCTGCTCCACATCCGCGAGATACGTACGTCTGATAAGGAGCACAGTTAAGTGCTCGCTGCATATGCAAAATCTAGACCCAACACAATAGCGATTAAATTACAACCGTTGGCTAAATATAGTCATTAGAGACTTCAGTGTGGGCTGTGGAACGCGAGCGCTCAAGGACAGTGCTCGGTTTGGTTTTTCCTTCCCCGAGCTGGAGCACGTCTAATGAGTGATTGGCCAAGTGGTTTGTCAAGTCTGTCCGTGCGCCTTGGGGCGAAATGCGGACTCTAAGACGTGTCAGACGTCAGGTGACAATGAAATCGATTGGGATTGGTATTGAAAGGGTGCTCGCTGCGCCGCGCCGTGACCATGGGCGCCGCCGCTGCGAACTTTGTTCACAAGTCATTGACTCTTGTCATTCGCTCTCGTTTCAGATACTGATTGCACTGCTGCTGGTAGTGAATTGCTACTGCAGCTGCGGTGCAGCGCTGAGGAGGACGCCCAAGGTCTACAACGCCCTCATAACGACCGATGAGAACCTGACGTCGAGCCGAGCGTATCCGGTCATTCAGCCGAGCATCCACGAGACCGGCATCGCCACGTACCCGTACGGCCCATACAACCCTTACGGAATCTACAGCAACTCCCTGGTGCGCTTTGGACAGCCCCTGGTGCCTGGCCTGGCTCCGAGAGATCAGGTTTGTTAACCCCGCCCAGCGGATCTTCCAATTTCACTAATAAATGCGTTTTTCTTCTTGCAGCGTCCGTTCCCCTTCCCACCACAGCCGTACCAGCGGTTCCCACCGCAGCAACCCCTATTTCCGCAGCAGTTCCAGCCGCAGGAGCCCCAACTCCCGCCGTCTGGACCATCCGCACTGCCACCAACAGGACCACAAGCCTTGCCACCATCAGGCCCTTCGCAGGAGCCCCAAAGCCAAAACGAAGTGATCCCACCGCCATCCGCTCCGGGCCAAGAGCCCATCCCACTCCAAATGCAAGACCAGATGCCCCCTCAAATGCAGCCTAGCGAGAAGCTCCCCATCCCACTGAACGAATACGGTCTGCCGCCGAGCCTCATCCCACTGCAGCCCTACCCACAGCGTCATCGCCAACCACTCCCCCTCAACCTGCCCCCGTACCCATACCAGAACTTCCCGGTGCTGTACGAGCCCTACAATACCTTCCAAGAGCATTACCTCCCGCCCTACGAGTACTTCCCAAGTCACACCTACGGCATCGCAGCCGCTCCTCCACGTGTGCCTACCCCACCTCCAGCCCCACAGCAACAACAGCCCTCACAGCCGCAGAGTCCCCCGCAATCACCCGAAGCGCCCCAGCCACCCCAAGAGCAGCAACCGGAACCGACTTCGCCAGCACCCGTGAACGCAGAACACGTGCCGGAAGTACCGCTGGAGAGCATAAAGAACGCATCGCCGAACAAAAACAAGGAAGTCCCCGATGTGCCACCACCACCAATACCCTCCGGCGGCAAGTCGACGAAGCGGTCGGCTTAACCGAGCGGGCGACTGCGCAATCGTCGCTTAGACAAAATTAAGTTATCTAATCTGTAATCTAATTATGTAAAGACACCGTTTATAATTAGGACTCATTCGAAATCATCGCCGGACAAGGTGCGTCGCCTGTGCGACAAAGCGTTTATTTCTGTGTATTTTATTTAATTAATTCTTTTTTTACTATTCTTATGTGTAATTATAACGATAAATAAACAAATAAATAAATAAATTATACACAACGTGGCAGTTTATCGGTGGGGCAACTATTGCTTGCCTTTGGGGCATGATCTGACTGGGACTTCATTCCAGTGGCAGACTTTTTTCCCGCAAGAAAACCATTTACAAGGGCCTTTGGCAGTTGACTCATTGTCTTCGACTATTCGTACAAGTTGGGCATCCGCGATGTAAAAAGTTTTCACCAATGTGGATATCAAGTTTTGTTCGATTTAGGATACGGCTGGGACGCTCAATTGTTCGAGACTTCTTGGAGGAGGTTAGATCATGTAAACGGGCTACTATTTAATTCCAACAGTACACTTAGACCATCTTGGTCCATTGTGATATCCATAGTCAGGCTACTAACTCTGATTGACTACTCCAGTGATAGTGGCGTTAATTTGATCCCAACGGCAAATGGTGACTGGACCATATTTGAAAGCCGTATTAACTTTGCTTTCACTGGGATTCGAACTAAGAACCCCGCTTACCAGGGGGAGGGCACTCAACCAACTGCGCCATCCAGTCCTACAGTAGGTAGGTAGGTAGGGAATGCTGCGTATGTTTTTATTGTTCATAAGCGGCCACCGCTTTGATTATGTCAATATGAACATGTGGTAGTACAGGATGGATTGACTCAAAAACCTAGTACTCGAGCTTATAAGAGAGACGTACCCAAACGAGTATGTAAATCACAACTATGGCTTGGGTTGCGGTGGCGGTACACACTTCTAGATATTTAGTCCCAAAAAGCTATTCGCATCTGAAACTCTGCCGGTCACCGCTTTTTTGTGAGTGTATCGCAAGTCACAAAAATATGACCGCATGCCGATCTCTGATACACATCAGGGATAAGGGATAATAGGGATATCCTATTCTATATATATTTTTTCTCCTAGTCCACACCTGAGAAAAATGCAAGACTAGTGGTATTCCCTTGTATCTACTCACTATGTATCCACCACCCATTCGCCAAATTGGAAATGGTGTAAGATTTTTTGAATTTTTAAGAAATTTTCAAAAGTTGACTCGCATATTCAAGATCAGTATCTCTGATCCACATCTTCGTATAATTCATAGAGTTCGGTTCTTCCCCTCCATACTGACGGATGGTCCGATGCAGAATTTTTCTTTCGAAAGTATCAAAAAGCTGTAGTAATGGCTTTCATATCACGGTATATCGCTTATGCAGGGTTTTTCTTTAAACATTGGGTATTTCGTTATTTTACTGCATGTGACTAGGGTTGTAGAAGTAACGACAAATTCAGCACCCGTACATATTCGTTGCTTTGAATGTGAGTACTCGTTACTTTAGTATTTTTACTGGTTAATTTCCTTACTACCTTCAAAATGGATATTGATGTTGTTGGTGTTAAAATTGATACTTCAGATTTTATGACCTCTAATAGGATCGGTAACTAACTCTCCGAGAGGTTTTAGACAAGGCGACGCGCTGTCATGTGACCTTTACAACATTATTCTTGAGAAGATCGTGCAGAACTCACACGCTAACACAAGAGGCATGATCTCCCATGGATGACATTGATGAGAGTGGAACACAGCGAGCCGTTAATGAAGCGTTTGCTGGTATTGAAACGGAGGCGGCCAACACCAGTACCGAACAACACCAGTACCGAGATTAAACGCAGAAATACTCTTGCCATTCGCTGTTCCTTTGTGCAAAAGAGGCAATTGAGTAGTAGAGTCCTCTCTCGAAGGACCAAGCTAACATTATATCACACCTTGATCATCCCTGTCCTGCTCTATGGTGCGAAAGCATGGACAATCTCAAAAGCGGATGAAGCACTTGGTCTTTTATTTAATTCTAACTTACTGACCCTCTGCGAGTACTCTAAGCTATTCTAATTTATACATATTTGTGCCTTTTCTTAATAGACAGTATTTTATTAATTTTAATTACCAAGAAAACTTGAAAAACTTGGATTAACCTAGCTAACCTATGAAAAAGATAACTTAATAATACCTTTACCTAACTTAACCTAACATAACCTTAAAATGACCTTAAATATGTCCGTAAGAGACAGACGTGTGCACCAGAGCGTATGTGTTATGTATATGCATTAAATATACATCTATACTCCGTGGTGCACCTTTTTTTTGATTTTTTTAATTTT
Source organism: Eristalis intricaria (assembly GCA_964034865.1). NCBI lineage: Eukaryota > Metazoa > Arthropoda > Insecta > Diptera > Syrphidae > Eristalis > Eristalis intricaria. Next base: position 155,042,585 of record OZ035873.1, on the reverse strand, counting down.
TTCTCTTAAACTAACTTCAATTCTATGTAAGTTGGCCACATGGTCAACTGTCTTGCCATTTGGAATAGCCAACGCCGGCGGAGACCGATTCTGGTGCAACCACCAATAAAAGTGCCGTTCTTTGCCACACTCTCTCCTGTCCCGAGTAGAGATCGCTCTACTGAATCGGAGGAGATCCTCGTGGCTGCGAGCGACATCCGGCTCGTATTGGAGTCGCATGTCCACTGTTCGGCGTACGATATGAAACGCTAATGAAACGCATATGAAAAATCACAAAATCTATTATTATGTAATTAGGGTAATTTTGTTCACCAAAAGTTAAGTACAACTATGCGATTTTTCTCTTCAACTTACAGATTTGCTTTCATTCTCTCAAATTTTATGGTTTAAACATTCAAACTACAGCCCATGAGTTTACCAAATTTAAGGGAAGAAATGGGGGATTTTGCTCTCTCCCTCTCAATCTCTCGCTCTCTCTCTCTATCTCTCTCTCTCTATCTCTCTCTATCTCTCTCTATCTCTCTCTATCTCTCTCTCTCTCTATCTCTCTCTCTCTCTCTCTCTCTCTCTCTCTCTCTCTCTCTCTCTCTCTTCTCTCTCTTTTCTTTCATTGGTGTCGTTGTCGTTGTCGTTGTCGTTGTCTGCTCACGTGTCTACACAAGATGGTATGATTGTGCGTGTCATTTATCGTATTCATCTCTCAAAACAGGCTAAAAAAAAAAAGGATGCTCGAACTAATACAGGATTCATTGCAGTGAAACGAGAGAAGATACTACGGCCCTAACGATTTGATTTGAAATAATGAAGTATTGGATAAATTCTTTTTCATTTGTTAACAGACGCCATTAATCACGGGCAATACACTGCCCTATCGACAATATTATTCGCTCGGATCAATTCAATAGACGAATGCAGACAATTAATGTAAGCATTATAAATGTGCGATTGTTCTGTTCTCCATAACATTCCGGCAGCAACTGAAAAGCGGAGATAATAGAGGATGGAGATATTCAACCATTATCTCTTCTGAAAACGTTCGCTCTCAATTCGACTTCTCAAAGTGCACACGAACAGCACACACTGTTAATGCAAAATAGAAAATAACATTGTGTGAGTGAATTGTCAAAAATATCCCAGGGGAATTTTAAAAAGAGAAAGTTGGTCAACTTCTGGATTTTAAGTTTCAGACTGTAAGTTGAAATAGTGAACAAAATCAATTTTCAACTCGTCGATTAAATAAAAAGTTGAGACAAACCTGGAAGTTGATCAACTCCCAGTTTTCCGGGAAGTTGACCAATTGTGAACAAAACGACCCTTGGGCACTAGGTGGCTTAGATGCACTTAGGCCAAAGTAGGCCTTTTGTACTGTCACACGGGTTTGCCTAAAAACAGACGGGTAGAGCCGGTGTGGTTATTACGACAGCCAGCCCGATCTGTCAATGAAGTCTAATAACGATTTGATTGATGTTTCTGTCAGATTGCTGAGATTATCGAAAAAGTTAGAGCCTAGAGTGGCTTTCCTAGCTGAGGCAAGTGCAGGGCAGTTGCAGAGAAGGTATTGCGCACTTTTTTCTTCTTGCTCGTCTCGGCAACTTCTGCAGAAATCGTTAGGAAATAGTCTTAGCCTTTTCGCGTGTAGTCCCAGTGGCCGGTGATTATTCCCACTGCCGTTCTGATTTTTGGTCTTTTTAAGGACATCAAACTATCAGATCTTTTGTGATCAATATTGTTTGGTAATTTGGCATGTATTGCCTGCAGTCCATCTGGTATTGATTTTTAGTTTGCCTTGGTTAATGAGTTGTAACTTAAACGATGCTAGAGGAGTGCCTAAGTTACAGAAGGTTCCGTCATCTGGCAGTGTTATGGCGATTTTTGCGAGTTTGTCAGCTTCGCAGTTTCCCATAATGTCTCTATGGCCAGGGACCCAACACAGACGAATTCGAAACTGGTCGGATATCTCGTCAAGAGATGTGAAACAGCTTATACCTATTTTTGATATATAACATACACCCAGCACGGAAAAGGTAACCATCACATCGATGCGTGATGTGGCACAATACATCAAAAACAATACAGAGACAAAGTATACTAGAAAAGAAGAAAGTGAACGCACCGATGTCGGTTGTCGATAGTACATGTAAAAGTGACGATATACATTGATGAGTAAGGTTTGGTATATGGTACTTTATTGAAGACTCGTTACTCAGTAGCGAAGACATTCCTTTTTGCTACAGTACTAATGTGTGCAAATGGCAAATCGATGCATAAGAAAATCAAATTCCTAGAAAGCAACGCACAAGGCATCTCCTGAAACTATACCATGGGAAACTTTTCAAGTCCGAGAAAACATACTTGCAGGCGTACACACCGGAATGAATTCGTGGTGAAATAAATACAAAAACATTGCATACATCTGTGAGAAACACATTCGATGACCTCAAGCAGGCACAATCTACGCACGGATCTCTAGGGAATGCTCCCATGCAGTGATATCGAGATCATTGCCTCGGTCTCGAAACGAATCACATTTCACTTTCGCAGCCGAGTTGATAACTTTTCGCCGCATGCTCCCGAGGGACGCCACATGAACTCGACGCCGTGAACCGATAATGCACCAGACTGCGGATCAATGGTCACGAAAAGCCAGGGACGTTGGAACGGACTGCAAACAATGGGCATTTTATCAATCATATGTGCTGTTCTTTCTCATAAGTCACCCATGCGCACCACATGGCGATGTCCTATTTAAGCCAAAGCAATCAACTTTCGTGCTATCAGTTGCGGTTGAGGAAGGAACATTCACACATCATCATGCTGCTCGCAAAGACCATTGGACTTCTGGCGATCTTCTCATTTGTAGGTAAGGCGTTGACATTATTTTTGATTGTTAATTATTCACAAATCGCTCTCTCGATTGACGCGCAGGTTGCGATGTGATAACGTTCAAGCCATTCCTAAAGAGCCGCTACAGTCTGCGGGATCGCAGCAAGACGACGACGCGCCGGCCTCTGTGGAAGTCCAACGTGACGGCTGTCATCTTGAATCAGGAAGGTGTGAACGTTCAAGGCGCAGCACCACAACAAACCCCCAAATCAGTGGAGCCAACCATAATCTCAGGAAACGGACCAAGTGGAAAATCGACAGGAGGAAACAAGCCACAGGAGCCGTTCGCAACACGTAATGCTGTTCCAGAAACGGGGGAAGCAGGCCAGAAACCCGCGAAGAACCCTGAGACGACGACCCAGACGGACTGGTTCTACGATTACTTTGCGGGGGAAGATGAGAACCCGAGGCATATCTGAAGACAAGCATTTATGTTTATTTTAAATCAAAGTTTAAGTATTTTTTTTGTCTGAAATAAAATTAGAGAAGTGAAGAAGTTTGTGTTGTGCGTGAGGTGGGTCGGATTGCGGAGAAGGTTCCCCCTAAACGAATTTGGGGTGCTTCTCTGTTATTTTATGTGCGCAGGCTTAAACAAAGTGGTCATTTAGTTATACCTACTTCTGGATATAACAATGACAGGCACGATGGCCGATTTCGCTGAACATTCAACGTTCACTTAGCTCTGAATCGTACAGTTGGCATCAACGGAAATGGGTCGCGATTACGATTCGCGGGATTCTGTTGTAATCAAAACACCAAGAACTTCCACAACTGATCTTTAGATTCAGTCTGTGGAATAAAAGAAGTCGTGCGTGTGACGTACGATTTGGTTCCAATACCATGTGTGTGCTTCCTCTGGCAAGAGGAGCAGCCAGAGGAAGCCCATCATAAGACAGTAAGGACCCTTAGCGTCAGAAAGAAGGAAGCCCAAGATATCATATGAGAACACCTGCACCATTGTGGATTCCTGACATTACCGATGGAGTGAACTTAATATGGCTTCTGCACGAGCAACATCTACATCGACTGTTAGAGCACCAATAAATTTGGGAACAACTGGGGTTGTGTTTCAAGTAGGGTTGTAGCCAAGGTTTGGCTTTGGCTGATAACTGCACTATAGATAGGTCGAAAATAAGACCTGGATCCAGAGCCTAGTATTTAGGGAAATACAAGATACTGTTAACGCGAATATCTTTGAATGCATTTTTTTTTTATTTGAGAAGCTAGAGCAACAACTGTCAAACAGTGATCGACTTGCCGAGCTGTTTTTTTTTTCTGTACGTTCTGCTGTACTCGAAAACAAGCTCTGATTTCCAAAATAGCTCTAGGAGCTTCTGGATTTGGGAATTCAACTCTGGAAGCGTATTAGGAAGACTGTTATGGACCGGTAAGACTCAAAACGTAATATGGTCATAAGCAGCACGAGGTCCCATCGCAAAGAATCCACACAGCAACCTGGCGATGTCTGGACGGTCGAACAACCAACCAAATCGACCAATCGCTCATTGACGCAAATATCCTGGATGTGCGAAGATTCAGGGGGGCAAACGTTGACTCTGACTATTTTCATAGCAGCAAGATTCAGAGCTCGACTGTCCAATGTCAGAAGGCTGCACCAGCCAATAGAGAGGAGTTTTGACATTGGACGCCTGAGCACACCCGAGATTGCCTGAGCCTAGGCAGAGCAACTGAGTAAGAGACTCTCCAGTATGCCCACGTCATACACCAACGCCAAAGAGATGCGGTTGCATTGCCGCTCGACCATCAAAGAAGTAGCCGAAACCACCTTAGGCTACCTACCACCTCCGACGAGGAATCCGTGGTATGATGGCGAGTTTGAGCAGAAGAAAGATGCAACTGACGAGGCACACAAAGAGGCGCTGCAACGAAAAACTAGAGCACCGCAGGAGGAGTACCGGGCTAGAAAAAGGGAGGAGAAAAGGCTTCTACGCCTGAAGAAAAGGTCTCTCGCAACCCCCCAGCTCAAGGATATCGAAGAGTCTAAAGACAAGCATAAAATACGGGAATTCTACAAAAAAGCCAAAAGAGTTGCCGCTGGCCTTAGGAAAAGCACCCTGGCTCTTGGAAACCTTGAGGGTAGCCTGGTTACTGACCCGCAGGGAATAGTGGATGTGTTTAAGCAGCACTTCCAACAGCTGCTTAACGGGCCAGACCAGGAGAAAGTGATAGGGAATCAAGAAATCCCAAGTCGGCACAGCCATTAAAAGGCTGAAGGACAACAAAGCCGCAGGCTCACATGGCTTACCATCCGATCTCTTCAAGGCCGGTGGCGATGTTCTGGTAAGAAGCATGCACCAGATCATCTGTAGAATTTGGGAAAACGAAAGCATGCCCGACGACTGGAATATCAGCTCCATATGCCCCATCCACAAAAAAAAGGCGATCCTACCTCTTGCAACAACTATAGAGGTACATCCCTGCTCAACGTCGCCTAAAAGATCCTGTCCAGCGTACTGTGTGAACGTCTAAAGCCGTTTTGCACCGCACTCATCGGCACGTACCAGTGCGGCTTCCGGTCGAGCAAATCGACAATAGACCAAATCTTCACACTGCGGCAAATCCTGGAAAAGACCAGCAAGTTTCATATCGATACGCACCACCTTTTTATCGATTCTAAGGCCGCATACGACAGCATTCATCGCAAGAAGTTATTTGGTGCGATGACCGAATTCGGGTTCCCGGGAAAACTGATCCGGTTGTGTCGCGCTACGCTAACAAATACCCGATGCACCGTGCAGTTCTGCTCGAGGACGTTTGAAACCTGCACCGGATTTCTGCAAGGAGATGCGCTGTTGTGTGATTTCTTCAATTTGGTACTGGAGAAGATAGTGCGGCGGGCAGTTGTAAACACGGAAGGCACTATCTTCTACAAGTCAGTCCAACTGTTTAGATATGCAGACGACATCGATATCGTCGCGCATTCCCAACGTGCCGTACTGAAAGCATTTAAGGCAATTGAAGAAGAGGCGAAGCGAGCTGGTCGTAAGGTTCTTCTTCTTCTTTATTCGGCGCTACAGTCTGGGGTGGACCTGGGCCTCAACCAACAAGCCTCTCCAGTGAGCACGGTCTCTGGATATCCGTCTTCAGTGTCGCACGCCAAGTTGGTTGAGATCCTTCTCCATCCAAACGGCTTCGACCAATCACGTCAATGTCATCCGCGTATTGCTAACAATTGTACGGACTTTTGGAAGATCGTGCCTCTTGTGTTAGCGTGTGAGTTCTGCGTGACCTTCTCAAGAATAATGTCTAATACCTTTTTCGACATTGAAGGTCTCGGTGAATTCGTTACCGTTCTTGATGGAGCAGCGAGAATTCTCCATCGTCATCCTTGACAACCTGACGAGTTTGACAGGAATGTCAAAACTAGACATGGCGCTGTATAGCTCGTCCCTATGCACGCTGTCATATGCAGCCTTGAAATCGACGAAATCGAAAGAAAAACTCTCGACTTCTTGGGATCTGCCGTAATGTGAAGATTTGGTCGATGGTGGACTTCCCCGACCTGAAACCGCACTGATAGAGACCTACCAGGTTGTTGACGTATGGTTTCAGGCGCTCACAAAAAACGGCAGAGAGGATCTTATAAGCGATGTTAAGGAGACTTATCTTACCTCGGTAGTTGGCGCAGTCATTACACAACAGATGATTATCTCCAGCTGCCTTAGCTGTCCGCACCGGCAGCTTTGTTAGACTTCAGTCTTGAAATTGCTTTCTTGACCTTGTCTAAGTCGGGATTCTCGTCGATCATCGTCCATATTGAGTGGAACATTCTGCCTGACAGCGGTATTGGTGTCATCATCGCCGTTCTTCCAAATCCTCAGTATCGACTGCGACTCTACTAAGGATCATTCATGGTAAAGCTCTGCAGAGTCAAATTAAATTCGTTTTATTCATGGTGTATCTGCTTGGCGAACCAATGTTTTTTTCGCACACAACGAGAAAAAAGAGGTACGCGGCGATCGGCGACCGGAGGGAAGCTCATCGTATACCTCTAAATTCCTCCCTTGTTATAATCAACGGCACGGTGCTAATCCCTCATGGACGCTGATCTGTGAGTAGGCTGATTAATGTGTGTTCAAATATCTCGACCTCTGATTTCGATCATGTGTGTACACTTGGCATTGCGTACATAAGAAATCGTAAGTGTGCGAGCAAGTGTTGAGAGAAGTAGGTATACGGAAATGATAATTATGAGAACTTAGAGAGAGGACTTTATTGTGATCGATTGAGAAAGTGTGAAGCAGTTGCGGTAGAGGGTGCATAATGGCAGCGTCAATAAATTTGCCGTCACGGCATACGAGTTGGTTTTACTGTTTTTCAACATGGTATGGTCGTTGACGAAAATTTAATCTACGCAGGTATTTTTTTATGAAATACATTTTGTATCTATGAGATACATTTTGTATCTATGAGATACATTTTGTATCTATAAGATACATTTCGTATCTATGAGATACATTTTGTATCTATGAGATACATTTTGTATCTATAAGATACATTTTGTATCTATGAGATACATTTTGTATCTATCTATTAACTTGCTTCGAAACATCGCCATTGGTCTGTTTGCTTGAGATGGCCATTCATCTTTTACTGACTGGGTGCAGATAGATATCTGCTGATTCTTAGACAGCGAAGTATCTTCTTCCTTCTTATTTTATTGGACAAAGTACCTGCAACCGTATAGGTCTGTATTTGATCTGGCGAAAGGGTTTCTTATGATGTTTAGACATAACTAAGAAACTGATAAGGGGATGGATATATTTACAGCAGGATATACGCGGGTTCAGTGCATGATGCACACATGTGTTGTTTACATGCTTTTTATTATCCCTTTTATGGTTGTGCCCAAAGGCTATTTATTATTTCGGAATGTTGCGCACAACGGATATTTTTTTTTGCCTGCGGTTTGGATGTAAATTGGGTTTATTTTCCCGAAATCGACGAGCTCTACGTGCGTCTTTGGCCCTGTTTGTGTTGACAGTTTTTGGACGCGAATATTAAGCAATGAACGTCTACGGATCCAACGCATAAAATGGTTAGGCCATGTAAAGCGTATGAGCAACTCATCAGTAAAAAATAAAACAAGCAAAGCGTTTGCTTTTTCTTTCAATATCGCCTTTTCTTGTAATCTTTTAAGAATCAAAACATCCGTGTAATCCACTTTATTCATAGTTGTCCATTCTCAAATAATTGAATTGAGCATTGTTGCAGACAACTTTCCGTATAATTCCCGTTGAAAAACTCTGTAGGTTTCCAAATTCAAGCGATAAAGGCTTTATTATTTAAATAGTACAATGACGTACAAAGAAAATGGAAGAAGCTTCAAATTGAGTCTCTTTGCGCTGGTGTTAAAAAATGGAATGTTCGTCCCTCCTGTCAATTTTAGGTCCCCTGCGGGCAGTCTGATAACACTTTAGTAAAAATGTATTTTCCTAGGCGCATTTTGCAATATGAATAAGCAATTACAAATCAGTTATATGTATAAGAAACTACTTTATTGTCAGTTTATTGTATACAACTTCTTTACTTATCTATCTATTTATTTATTCATTTATTTATTTATTTATTTATTTAACCTAATAAATAACCTACTTAAGGCATTTCAGGCGGGCTTTAGACCTGGCTACTCAACCGACGACCACATTTTTGTTCTGATTAACATAGCAGTTACATACATAAGATAAAAGAGGAAACTTTTCACATTTTTTGTTGATTTCAAAGCAGCCTTCGATTCTGTGAACCTTAATGCCTTATTCTATGAATTGTATGGAATCGGAATGTCATCGAAATTCGGAAGGGTTCTCCAAAACCTGTACGAAGATAACAGGGCTGCCGTATGTTGAGTTATCCGATTGGTTCCCTTTTTGTAGAGGATATTGTGGATTTTCTTCCTGGAGGCGTGGAGTTAGCAGGGGTGCTCATTAAAAGTCTCATGTTTGCGGACGACATCGTGCTGTTAGCGGACTCACCGGAATGCCTGCAGTTGATGATTAATCGATTAAGCGAGTACTGCAATCTATGGAGCTTAATTGTTTGTCTAGAAAAATCAAAGAAAATGATTTTTAAAAAAGGTGGTGGGAGAGTTGACTCCTGCGAGAAGTGGCAGTTTAGAGGGATAAACCTAGAGGTCGTCAAAGAGTATAAGTATCTAGAAATCTTGCTTACAAGCAATTTAAATATAAAAAGGCATCTGAACGACAAACTTACAAAGTCTAAAAGTGCTATCAGTGTAGTCTGGAAGAAATACTTGAACAATCCTAATATCCAACACAGCAGTAAGTTTAAATTATACGAGGCTGTATCCGAGACGATAATGCTATACGCAGCACAGGTTTGGGCTTATGAGGAGGTGGAGAAATTGCAGAGCTTTTTTATTAAGAAAATGTTTAAGCTCCCGCCGAAGACTCCGGGCTACGTGCTTATGGTTGAAACAGGCATATCGCCACTACATATAAAACACTAAGGATGCAAATGAACTACATACACCGAGTAATGAACATGGCAGACAACAGACTCCCAAACATAATGGCTATGCAAACCGTTCGAAATAAAACTGCATGGTTCAAAGAGTGGATTAAATTAGCTGGTGAATGTGGAGTAGTACTGAACGCAGATGGTAGTAATAGGGGTGACTCACTATGCCAATTAATAAAGCAGGTCGACGAGGAGGCAAGAATACAGTTCTAAGAAAAAGCGGCGGGATCAATACACCTGGGAAGTCGAAATTACTTTAAAGATTTCCATAGCATTCAGGAAATTTCTGTGATGTTCAAACTTAGAGGCGAACTTCTAAAGCTGAATTTTGTACCGCATAGAGAGGATCTCCCTATACTGTGCAGTATGTATACTTTGGAAAAGAGAGAAGATATCATACATTTCCTGGGCTAGTGTCCCATCCTAAGGGAAACTAGAAGATCCTTTTTTGGAAAGAACGACTTATCGGAACAAGCAATCCTATCACTCCTAAACGAAATGGACGTAAGCAAGTTGTTTAAATACTGCAAAATATCACTAAAATACAGAGATAATATCCCAACAGGGAACTTTAGAAATGAGCATTTTTCTACATGGAGGGCTAATAATTATTATTTGTACATATTAAATTAAATTCAATCCGGCAGACGGCAAAGCCATGTTTAATTTAATTTTGTTAAATTTTTGTAAAATGAACATTATTCGAAATAATAAAATCAATCTAAATCTAAATCTAAAAGCTATTTATTTATTTATTTTTTTCTACATTAATTTATTTATTTATCTAACTATATTTACTAACTGTATTTACAATATTCGTGTACGTATAGATATATGCTTTTATTCTCATTATTTTTTTTTATGCTTATATCAGGTTTTTCTTAATGTCTTTTTCCTCAAATTATAATTTGTTTTCTTCAAATTTCAATTGTTTTTCTTAACCACCAATATTAATCTACTTCAGTAGAAAGATGCGATTAGGTATCAAATTTCTGTGCAAGACAGTGTGCGGTAAATCAGACCATGTAAACTTAAAAAGAATCTGAATAAAATCTGTCAAAAAAAATATCGATAAGTCCTTGGAAATAGATTCTCATACTTCCAGATTAGAATTGATGTAATAGATACAATTAGATATCAATCAGTTTGCATTTTTGAATATAAATATCCGACATTTCGAAGCCACAAATCGCGGATTTCATTTACTGCACATTAGTAGACCTAATCCTTCCTAATACCCACCATGGTCTTAAGCGTGTCATGGAATATTACCCCTATCATCGTCCATCCCACGCACATGTTCAAGCTTTCGCATTGCCTACATTTCCCCTCCTTCCCAAAGTTGAACAATAAATGAGTTAAGTTACGCACAAAGAATTATCGTTGCGTTTTGGAGAGTTCCAATGAACAGCAAAATCATGTTAACATTTCCGTCTTTCGGTTTTCTTATGGCGACTCCTCGAAGCAAGTGCAATCATCTGTCTAAAGCTGTTATCGTCGCAATCGCAACGACATTGGAGCTCAGTGTATAATTGCAATAAATTTGTTTTCGTCTTCTTACAACTTAAGGAATATTACTTGGGTAACTACACACATGTATCGAGTACGCATTAACGTATGAACCATAAGTATAACCTTGCCCTTTGCGAAAACCAGTTGTACCTCTTTTGGTCTGAAATTGCAATTGATTTTTATTTATTCGTATGAACAAACTAGTGCCTTCCTTTTGGAATACTTATCTCCTGATACCATCGCGTTCGTAAAATGTTCCTGGTTTAGTTCTAGACAAAATCTTTACTTCTCAACTGAGCAATTTTCTTCAAACTTTCATAATGGGTGTCTCTTGAAGTCAATCAATTGCTTAGAGTAATGTTCTTGATCCGGGTAATACTCAATTTTCGGTTACCAATGTGAAGCCTTTAATACAAAAGATGGCCAGTATTACCAGTAATGAAAACATTCACGTTATTGTTGGAGAGCCAAAGATTAATGTCTATAATGAGAATGCAATGAGTACGACTTGCATTTGAATTTATTGTACGTAGCAGATCAATGTTGTCTACATTTACGGTTACCCGAAATATGGCGGGTGTCCAACACATATGGGTACCTGATAAAATACCGAACATTTCCCGTCAATTTGGGTAACCAGTCGGGTTCTGGATTATGCGGGTATGTAGAGCATTACTAAATTATTGCAGCGTTTTTAAGCATATTTGCACATAGCAGACGTGTTTTATTGAGAATCTGAACTCAGGTCCGTATTTCTTTCAACCGCAAAAGCAACAGTATATGTATATATATATATATATATATATAAACAATAACTGAGTTATCAACACTTACTACAGTCAGTCATAGACCGGTGACAAAAATTCTTTAAGATACAGCAGAACTATCCGCATTGGTGTTCTAAATCTCGACATCGGATAACGTATCTCAAATTGTAAGCCTTTGTTCCTTTGTTTAAAATACAAACGCTTCTAGTGAATAAAACCATATTTGTATAAACATTGACAACCAACTGCCAAAACTATTTGAATGTTGAAGTCTAGTACAATAAAACTATTTATTTATTTATTGATTCCATCTACCGAGTTTAACTCTTACAGATTTCGGATATATATTAATAATCTTTATATTGTACTAACGATTTTTTGAGTAACAAATTATTTTATAAATATATTAAGAAAAAATATAAAATTTAATTTAAGAATAATGTAATAAATAAATAAAATAATAATAATATAAAAAATATTTACATAGAATAAAAAATGAAATAACAGAGAGCAAAATTGAATTTATAGAATTTGTCAGATATTTCGGATAGACAGTTTAAATTGTTGTCTTTCATCACACAAGTCTATTTCTAAACATACAGAATTAAATTTACTGATATATTTATAAGCGGTTCATTATGAACGTGTCTTGGTTGGACTAAGGGATTCGTCGTAACTGAGGACAATTAACACTGTACGAAAAAATGTCATGAATAAACATTATGCACTGAGAACTTCGTCTATTTTCCAAAGTATCTAACTCAACTAATGTTATCCAACATCTCGTTGGATATGGAGGCATGTTGTCAAGAAGCCATTCCATTTTTTTGATAACAAATCTTGTAAATGATTTTTGAACTTTTTCGAGACGTTGCACAGAATTCCTATGCGTCGGACACCATATAACAGAACAGTATTCAATATATGGGGGAACTATAGACATATAGACAGATTTAAAGGCAAATGGATTCGAAAATTCTGAACACGTCCGTTTAAGGAATCCAAGCATAGAGTTAGCTTTAGCAACTATATAGTCAATATGTAGGGAGAACGTTAGGTTCGGATCAAAAATCACGCCAATATGGTTCACTTCAGTTTTCCTAGAAAGACAAACTTCAGAAATGGAATAGTCAAATATTACAGGTAGAACAACATGATAAAAAGAAAATGAATAACATTCATTTATATTTAACTTTAATTTATTGACATCACGCCATTTGAATAATATGTTTAATTCATTTGAATTTTAACACATTCAGAGAGAGTTGTTCACACGCAGGAAAATCTTGAAGTCGTCTGCATCAAACAGTTGACATGAGTAAGGATTAATGGAATCTCGTTGACAAATATATTGAACAGTAATGGACCTATATGGCTACCTTGGGGAACACCGGAAAAGGACTTTAATGGCTCTGGATTTAAAGTTATCAATTTTTACCATTTGAATTCTATTTGATAAATAACTCGAGATCCAGTTAAGAAGTACTGAGTGTATAGCATATGACCCTAATTTATTTAAAAGAATGAAATGACAAACTGTATCAAATGCTTTGGTAAATTCGGTAAAAATAACATTGAAGAACAACTTGATGCCCTGACTCTATCGAATCAAACAGATACTTTGTGAACAACGTTAAGTTGTTTAGAGTGGATCTACCTGAAACTAATCCGCGTTGGTGTGAAGATATTTGCTCTTTGACTACAAAATATATTTTCTTAGTAACAATTAGCTCAAAAAGTTTGAGAAACTAAAGTCAAGAACCAACACTTTTGACATAAATAAGTAATAATAAGTACAAAGAGAGTAAAGAGCGTTTTATTGAGAATCTTTACTGATTGCAGTAAAACACGCCTACTGATTTTTCGGATAACTGTGAAGCGGTCTACTAGATGGAATACTCCAACAGAGAGGATGAGTGGTTTTAGTGTTGTTTTTTTTTTTTAAACGTAGGTCATTTTGACACAGACAGTTGTTTCTCGCCCAAAATCTTGACGGAAAGTCAGTATCATACCTTCGTGGAATGAAATGAATCGCCTTGCGCTTGAAAAAAGTTGTAAAATATTGAAAACTTATATCCAAAGAGGGCTACAGCCCTTTACGGGCTGTACCGCCACCCACATAATATATTAAGTGGAAAGTTGTCACGTTAAATACATATTTAATGAACCATTTCTGCATCGATACAATTACGTGAAAGATTGACTATTTCTTCACATGCCAGGCCAGACATTCAGAATTGAACCCCTTGCAAGACAAGCTACAGACAAGTCTCATGATAAATCAATGTCAAGTCGCAGATCAAATGCATTAATCTTTCAGACGACGCGCCTTCCCATCCCTTGTGATAAACAGAATTACCCAACCCTGCACTAACACATCTAGCGAGCCAAGAAACATTTGCACGCAATGTCATCCGATACAAGACAGCATCCATCGACTGTGCAATTAATCTGAGCTACAAAATGCAGTCATCAAAGCATAAAAAATATGCAAAGAAACCCGATCATTGAATCGACCAACAGACGCACCAACGAGATCGATTTACCAGCTAAACTGTTGAACTGTTGCACAAAGCTAAAATTAAGACCAAAACAGGTACGCACCGCATTACCGCCAGACTATCGATAGCGTGTCGTGTACTTTGCAATTTGCAAAATAAATAATCCCATACCTTGCCCTGTTCTCGCGGTCGCGATCAGCCGCCTAGACACGCAGCCAAACTGGTTGAAAGAAGGGCGAGCTGTTGTCGTACCGATTGATCTATAAAAGGGAGACCATCTCGCGGAGTCTCTTCAATTGTTCCGAGACATTCCGAGTGGTAGAATTGTGCGGGCATTTTCATTTAACTCAACTCACTCACTTAAAAAGGTTATTGTGACTTTGCACAATCGCTGAACGGATACACCAACTAATCTACTTACAGATGGAACTCACTCTGAGCTTGTTTGCCGCCTTCGCTGCTCTTCAGTTGGTCTCCGCCGGACTGGCGCCCCTTGTCTTGCCGGCCACGACTCTGGTGAGGACGCCACAGTACGACTCCGCTATCATCCAGTCGGACCGGGTGGGAGGTAGTTTCGCCTACAGCACCATCGAGGGACACTCTTATCAGGCGGTCTCACCACTTGTCCGGGCGGTGAGTTGAAGATAAGCAGTTATCCTCTTTGAATACTCAAACTGCGTGTGGTTTTCGTTCGCAGGCTTATCATCCAGTCGAGATTCGATACAATTTGAACAGCGTGCCCTTGTCGTATGCCTCTCCTAGTTACTATGTGCCAAACTACGTGTTCGACAGTCAGTCGGGCAATTCCATAAGACCAGGCGGCATCAACGAATCTGGATCAAGGGACGAGATAAAGAGACCTGATGACGATGACTCTGTTACAGTGGAATCTGCTTAGGTGTCGAAATAAATTATCACATTCAGAGTTTGTTTTTTGTCTTTGTTTTGATTTCATTGGTAAATGACTTTAATGTTGAGGTTAGGTTGAAAAGAACTTTGTCTTAATCTGGACGTGGTGGTAGGTTCAGAAGCAGTACAATCCCTCCATAATGAACGTAACGAAACTTAAATCAACTTAAGCTATCGAGTGAATACACGTACAACTTCATTCAGTTTCGTTAAGTTTCATCAAGTTTCGTTACATTTTTTTTACTTAAGTGGAAACGAAATTTATTGTACATGTCTTCTTGTACTGGTCTTCCTCGGTACAGATCCACAAACATTTGCTGCATTTGGCAAAGGAACAGCGAAGAACCTGATGAAAATGTGTAGCGAGACAGAACACCGAAAAATGGGTGGTGTGAATAAAAACTGAGAAAACACTCCCAGTAAGAACACATGAGTCGAGTATTTTCTTTAATTTGGTGTGAATAAAAAATTGCCTCAAAGTACGTACCCTCCCTTCAGTCGACATTTGAAAACTAGTGTTCTTGACGTTTAAGGGTGAGTGCAAAGTCGGGTAAAGGTGGGTGCAAAATATATGCAATAACGTTTTCAAACATACAAACGCGAAAACAAAGAATTATAACTCATGTCCTTTCGGGGACACAGGGGATAATTTCAAGAACGTGTTTAGATTCGAGTTTGATAACATGAAACGGTTAAGTACGCATTTCCATTCCGATATTCCCGAAGAAACCCGTGGTGGTGCCCTGCCTTTGATTGTTTTTTGTTCTTTTAATGTAATGCGAAGATCGCCATTTCTTATAGCCTTTTGATTTGACGCGGGCCTTCATGTTATCAATTGTTTTCTTTTTTTTCAAGATGCTCAAATTTTGGATTTCGATGCTTTCAACGCAGATTGCTTTTTATTTTTCATGTCTGGAGTTTGGCTTTTTTTCCAGCAAGCACGGAAAATTGGAAACACTTGATGAAATCGCTATCGTCCATCCCAGATTTATTTTTTTAGGATTAAGGTTTAATCCGTGAAAGTATTCCTCTTTCGACGCACTATTTTCCATTATTTTAAATTGTTTTCACTTTTTTCTCTCTTGAAGTCACCTCCTCCTGCACACTCAACTTCTACAAGTGATATCTGTTCCATCTTTATTCACACCAAAACGGAGGAAAGACTAAGCTGTCAAAATATCTGAGCGGAGAGGATTCGATAAACTTAACGAAAACAATTTTTATTCACACCACATGGAGCATTGACTCCAAAATGCTGAGGAAATGATCGCACTCAGTTTTTATTCACACCACCCAATGCCGTGTCTTCCAAGTAAGATGATTCTGTGCACCAGTACTGAATTGAAGTACACCACAATTCGAGCACTGTAAAAGATGAGGTAGCCTTAGTGGAGCGTCGAAGTCCTTTGGGTATCCGAGGAAACAGTGGAATATGTACGGGAAACGCGGTGCGCAGCATCCTGCCTGACGCCACTATTGGATTTGGAGTATCAGTGTACATCTTTCCTCAGCCGTCTGTTATGGGTTGAACCACAAGATATCGTGTGGCATTAGGACTTTCAAAATTGAGATGAACAGCCAAACTTGAAAAGCTACGTAAAAAAAATAATGTCCAGTTCATATGTTTTTGAATCCATATTACATGAAATCAAGAACTTATGAAATTCTGATTTCATTTGAATCCTTGTTAACACAAGGAGTGAAAAATTGATTTTAACGCACATTTGTTGATGAATATCGGATGTGATCTTTCCCCCGGAAATGTTGTTTAGTCAGTCTTCCTAGAATTTGACTTCCTAGAATGTCTTGTAACGAAAACTTACTAAGGCACGACGATGACTTCTTCGTTATTGATATCCCAGGACAAATCAATTGGTGCTATGTTCCAGGGAGTTTACATGGTCAATAAAGCAAGTAATCCAAACCACTGCTTGGAGAACAGGGGCCACCTGAACCACTTCCGCATCCAAAAAGAGATAAATAAGTGGCGATCGGACAATCCATGTTTAACCAAGTTTCAATGACGCCATGGCAAATAGTTTCTATTCAATTCAATTCAAACAGAAGACTGTTCAACAATACGCTTACTTGATGCAAATTACCCGACAGGACCAATTGGAAAACAGCTAATCCCTAAACAGGACAAAAAACAAATCCATTCCGACAAAACTTCTTCTTCATCATCTTCTGACACACATGAAGCACTCGCCGTAACAAAGCGCGCACTATCGATCTCTAAGCCTCTCGATCTTCCGAACATTCGTACCACATGTCCAAACCATCGACCCATAGACCTTTCCATTCGGAGAAGTAGTTGCGCAACATTAAGTTCCTGGAATACTGCCATGTTTCTCACCGTATCCCTTTCCATTCGGAGAAGTAGCTGCTCAACATTGAGTTCCTGGCATACTGTCGCGTTATCCCAGCTCATAATTCTCACAACAGCATCAAGAAATCTCATCTCAGCTGATCTTATTTCTTCTCTCGTGACCTACATTTCGTGGCCAGAGGTGCAGAGTTGGAACAAATCCTGAGCTAAAAACCTCTAACTTAGATTTGACACCAAACTCGGCCTTCCTGATTACAATTGCAAGCTGTTTCAAAATTGACTCCGCTTGGCCAATCGTACAGACAAGTTCAGCTTATGGCCACAAATCTATCGAGTGTGCGCTGGAGTGCTGTCTGAGATGATGTCAGGATATCTAAGTCATCTGCAAAAAGTGGATAGCATACCCTCAAATCTCCCAATGTGAAGCAAATCTTGCTTCCCCTGCGCTGCAAAATCCAGATATGTATAATGAAAAGAAGTGGTGACACGACGATATGATACCGTATATGGCATGATACCGTACATGGATCCATGTTTGACTGACTGTATGGCTGGAGGGTCCCTTCCAAAATTCGGTCGGTCAAATTGCCAGAAGTAAACCACTGCTATACAATATGATCTATAAAAATATAACACGCACAAAATTATTAATTTATTAGAAGCATTCTTTCTGCGATACGATTGGTCAAATACGGGATCCACAATTAAGTCATACCATCTGCCATATGGTACACCGAAGGGTGGACAGGCGACTCCGTAAAATTATCTCATCAAGAGTGAGATGAAAATATTGTCACAACAGGCCAACAATTCCTCGCTTCTAAGTCCAGTCATTGAATGTATGCTTTCAAAATTGATTACTTACGCCCGCTTCCAAGGACAATTGGTGCATTTACCGTGCTGGAATGGAGACTGAAGAATAGTCTCCTACTACACTGTTTTTTTTTTGTTTTTAACAGAATGTTTTTTAAGTTTATAAGTTATTTTCAACTGCTTTCCAAAACCAAAGACAGGCTATGCCCTGAGATCCATGGAAGATCCTAAGTCTCAACACACACACGACGAGAACTGACAACGAACAAACTAAACCACATCCGGAAGAGGAGGGATTGAATGTAAATAGGTTTCTTGGTTCCTGAACTAAACGACAGTGCCCTTATAAACACCAACTAACCGAGTTCAATATTCAGCTCCTAAAGTTCATCAATAAACAAGTGGCGAAAGCCTCTCCATTCGCCTAAAGAATTTAATAAAATTATTTAAATAAATCCACTTCCTTCAAAATTGCGTCAACCCACACACAAACTGTTATACACCACTTTGTCACTCTGATTCTCTCTTACCACACACAATCCATAAATACAATCCACCCGAGAGACCAGAGCGAACTGCACAAATTTGACAGTTCAAAACATTTGTGGGGCAGAATTGAAAAACAATTTGCTTATCCAGTTTATTAGCAATTATTTAGCAATGAGTTTTACGGTCAAACATGTTTTATCGAAATTTAAACAAAGCTATTCCCTTGCCGTTCTATCACATTCAAGAAACTACATGACAAATCGGAATCGCCACAATCACAAGACAGGAATCACCTCCCCATATCAAAGCACATTACTTGCCGGAGAATCTGGTTTGACCGGATCGAATGCTTCGAGGAGGGGGTAAGTACACGCCGTGGAATTAATCACAGCAAAAGAAAAGCACCGATTATTATTAAAGCTCTGAATCAATCCACAGTTCAGTTCGTCATTTCGAGACTGGCAAAGCAAATCAGAGTAATCCTGTGAATCGACCAAAAAGAGTGGTAACTATGGTAAGAATTATTGATTTATTTTTACATTTTTCTACTCTACTTGTACTTGTTGAATGTTCGGAGATTATTTCGGAACACCAGTGATGATTGTGAGAGGTGGAGTCAAGACTTGTTGATAACCTTTTAATTGCTCAAGAAACTCATTTAATTCAGATTTAGACGTTAATGTGAAGGCAGTGAAAGTCTTAGTCACTTTTGTGCATTCAAGTGGGAAGGTTGGAATCGCGTGAAATCTTTTAAAATGGTTTGTAGTGTTTGTTTTAGAAAATAAATGACTGGTGCTGTTTTTTTTTTTATTTGATACAGCAGAGATCTCATGAGAAGATTATTGAAGTACACTGTTCGCAATGAACGTATAGCAAGTGTTAATCGTACATCTTTGATATTTCTGTGAAAAGTGGCATACATTTTTATGTACTTAATGTACTTCTTTTCCGTACCTAATCATTGTATCTCTCGTGCAGATTCAAGCGCAGAGCTTTCGCTTATAAGCTTGTTGGCTTATTGTACCATTTTTAACACTTGTTGATTTTTTTTTTTTTCAAGATTGCTCCAACTTTCATTTGGTGCTTCATACGAATGGTTCCCATTATTGGATGATATACATATGTATGTACACGACGTCAAATCTATAATCTCAAAGCTATCGTCTGTGTACCGAGCATTCTTCGTGCACACAATTTTAATTTGGTAAAGTTTACGGCCAATTGGTCATTTGGCAGGCAGCATAACTATCAAAGGAGCTAAGGACTGAGGACTGCAGTGTTAGCTCAAGATAACAAAGCTGTTTTTGTCTCATTCTGTCACTTTACTGGAGAATACTCTTTTTCTTTCTAAGAACTCACTTTAATGTGTTCCTCAATTTGAAGAGTCGGTATCCTCATTTGTAATGCATCACATTTTAAGAGGTTCTTTTCGTCGCTATGAACACGGGCCTCATCCAACCAGCATCTTTAACCAACACGATCTCTGGTTAGCTGCTTCCAAACACGTTTGAAGTGATACACCGCGTGTGACCGCATCACTCCCAGCATCGTCAATGGCCAAGCAGGGGTTGGAGCCAAGTTGTCCATGCTCATTACATGACCAAGCCACCTTAGACATTGGAACTGTAAATGCCAGACTAGTCTTACACCACTGTAAAGCTCATGGTTAAATATTATCCCCCAGAATAGTTTGACTATGTTCCGCAGACCTACATGAAACCCCTGATAACCCTTGTTTTTGTCCTTTCTTAAGGAAACTGCCTTGGCATGCCAATTGTGACTTACCTGCAAAGCAAGTCATACGGTGTCAAAGTAAACCATCCACATACACATTCGGTCACTCAAGGCATTTATTATGATTCAAACTATTTTATGGTTGTCATCAATTCAATCAATTCTCCTCTTTGACACTCTTTCTTTAAAACCAATTCATAAACCGATCATTAACAACAATTTTCTTTTATTTCCATTGTAGCCTACAAAACTAAACGAAACTGAACGCAAAGATCAATTAGAACCTCTTCTCGGAGCAGGCTGGGCACTAGAATCCAATCGAGATGCCATCACAAAGGAGTACACATTCAAAGACTTCAATGAGGCATTCAGTTTCATGACAGCCGTCGCATTGCTTGCCGAGAAAACAAATCACCATCCCGAGTGGTTCAACGTCTTCAACCGTGTCAAAATAACAATGTCTACCCATGACGCCAATGGATTGAGTGTGAAAGACATCAGAATGGCTAACTTCATGGAAACACAAGCAAAAAGATATTTGTAAACGAATCTGACCAATACTTAACTTGTATATTTAGATTTCAAAAACATAAAAATAAACGATACCTAACTTAAATCTACTCGATGCGTTTGCTTAGAATCTCATAATCGGCCTTCTCCAATATGTCCGGTGAAGTGTCGTCCAGTACGAAGCCGATTTTTCGGAAGAATTCCTTCCCATCCGGGTTGTTCTTCAACACAGTCAGTACGAATTTCTCCATTTCCCATTGTTTGGCACAGTTTTCCAATGCGGTCATCATGAACTTACCCAAACCCTGCCGTTGTGATGATTTCTCTATTTGCATTTCGTAACTGAAACGTCAACGAGGACTCGTTAGACATTGTGGGGTTAAATCAAAGAATCTTCAGCTTACCAATACAACACGGCGCTTCCGTAATCCAAATCGAACCGAAACATGGCATACGCAACAGGATTTTTCGACTTGTCCAAAGCCACCAGATATCTCGCCCAGTTCTTGTTCAAATCGTTTTGTTTGATTTTCGGCTGCCAACCCATTGAGGATTCCTTGTAGTATGGCCCGACGTTTTTCTCCGCCAACTTGAATGCCCATTTTAGGGTCTTTGGATCCATGTCGGACTTTGTTTTGCAATACAATGTGTACTCTCCATTTGGGCCTGAATACTTAAACGCATCGGGTATACCTTCTAAGGGGTTTTTAGATCGTGACGCTTTCTCGATGGCCTTCTGTTGAGCAGCTGCTGAGATGTCGTTGGAATTTGTCATGTTTGCTGATTTGAAACACTATTTATGTTAACTAATTTATTGTAAACTATGGAATTTATTGAGATTCACTCTTCAAAAATATAATTTAACGAGTCCTCTGAGGAACTCTGGTCTGATGTTTGGTGAAGGTTTGTTTTCAAAAAAAGCGCGACTGAAATGACAGTTCACATGTTGCTCGTTTTGTCAAATTATAATGCGCAAGTGATGCCACTTTTCTGAAAACTAAATTGACGGTTTGTATATTTGAAAATTATAAACTCAACTGTTTATACAATTATGTTGCACTTCACGAGGGAACACTTCGGGTGGACCTGAGTCAACTAACAAGATAACACGATTTGCTGTCTTTCTCTAAATATGTGCTCCCATACTATAAGCTCTTAGTCGTCGCATACGGAGAACTGTGTCAAAATCGTGTTCGATTTTTGGATTAGCTCCAAAGCAGGAACAGGAAAACAACACAATGATTATCCGTACAACTTCCGACTCAATGATTATCCGACAGAAGCGTTAACCAACCATGTGCTTATTGATGCAAAACATCGAAGAAAATTAAAATTGGACGCCTTACTATACCGGAGATTCCTTTACTACAATACAAAAAGCACTTTAACGAATGAGCCTCAACTATCAGAGGGGTAGCTTCAATTACAGCTGATCCGAAGACACATGCCGCCGGCAACGGATACCCCAATGCGCTAGAAGGCAAAGAAGAATATGCAGCTTATAGAAGTGGAAAAAGAAGCTCTTACGCCTAAAGCAACGTTTATCGCAACCTCCCACTTCTAAAAGTCCAGAAACAAGTAACATCTACTAGCCGCCTATAAGAAAGCCACAATCTGGTGACAAACCTTAGGAAAATAACCAGGTTATTCGTAATTATATTATAATATAATAATATGGGTGGCGCTACAGTCCGAGGCGGACCTGGGCCTAGCTTCTCAGCAAACACTCGTGTTGTGCGTGCTATTGTTCTCTCACGCGTGGAAGGGACCTACAGTTTAATGCCGACTCCGAACGGCCAAGTTTGAGAAGCTTTTTCTAGACAGGAATACTCTTTGAGCATTGTCAGTGACTCGAAAGAGGTGGTGAAAATATGAAAGGTGGTATGTTCGGGTATCGAACCTGGCACCCTCTGCGTAGGAGTCGACGCACTAACCCACTACGCCACGGTTCTTCGTAATTGTGTGAGTAAATTCTAACCAACCTGCAAGTAATTGTAGATGTATTTAAGCTTCAATTCCACATTTGAACCAAGAAATACCAACTCCAGTCGATGAAATATGTCTCCCACTTGGCTTTTAAGAAGTCCGGACTTTCTGCCACCAAAAACTAAAGTTGATCCTATATTTCATGCGAAAACTGGAGATTTATTTATCCATAAAATCATGTCCACCATCCCGTAATCACGACACGTACCAGCGAAGTCGGGCAAATCGATCATATTCTTGGTCACTTATAAAGAATAGTTATGTGGAAAGAAATGATCCTGCGTAGAAGGTGAAAGAATGAGAAGCTGTACAGAGATGTTGATGTACAGTCCATTGAGTGAATGAACCCCATGCCTTCGAATCCGAGGCTCCTGGTTAGAGAATGTGAGAAAGATCGAATCTCTGGTATAAGGGCCAAGACATCGTGTAACTCGGGCTCAGACACTCATGGATATTCGTCCTGAGAAGAAAGTTCGGCCACTTCTAATCAGTACCGATATTGACCGCACTTTGACTCTTACCCACCCACGTTTCTCTAAGCTCCAGTGGCAATTGAACAATACAGTCCTCCCTCGAAGGATCGAAAGGCTGTGTATATTCGTCCCGCTGTACGTCGCCGAGGCGATCTCAATAGCAAATAAAGAAGTCCTTTATTTCGAGAGAAAAAGAATTCTGTGTGTTATATTTGATCTTGTTTGCTTTTGATGGTATTGGAATTTTGCCAGATGATCCCACAGATCTAACGCCTGTGGTGGCTTGTCTTCAATTCGAGATTCAATAGCAGAGGGCGCCCGCGTTTAGTACATCGTTTCAGCCGAACCGATTTATTCTTACTGAAAAATTAGGCCGTTTCCACCGAGTTGAAGTGATTTCAAATGTCATTCAAATGCATAACACAGCTGTCAGTTGACAGGAAAAAATAATTTCTCACACTATTGATGATTTAGAGAGACAGATTAAATAAGAAAATTAACATAAAAAGGCCAAAATAAAATTAAGTTCACGCTGTAGGCTCTCTCGGACGGATGAACTATAGGGGGTTTCAACTAGATTCCAATAAAATCGAGTGACTTCGAAACCCCGATAATTAATGCCTAAATCGAATAGATTTGATTAATTCTCGCTATTTCGATTGTTGCAATCGTTGTATAAGGTTACATTCACGAGTGGAGACATGCAACTTGGTGTTCGAATTTAAAAGGAGGTAGAGAGATCGCGCTAGTAAGAAAGACTTGTTGGTTGAGGACCTCTTCGTCGACTTCAAGTCTGTTATAGATTCTCCTGTGGTATTATATATTATATTTTGGAACATGTTTCTTTCAGCCTTATTTTGAAAAAACACTTTCGTTCGAAAGTGAATCGATTTCGAATGATTTGTATTCTCACATTCGAACGCTTCGAAAGTTCACTTTATCATTCGAAAGTTAATTTTTTCTTTCGAGTAAGCAAATTTTGACATTCGAATCAAACGTCATTTTCTTGGTGTTCGGTTTTTTCTGTAGACTAGATTCGCGAAACCTGTAAGCAGAGATAACCTATAATAGAGATATCCAACTTCTACCTCCCTTGCCCCTTGATTTCATCTGACAGCGTTTTTTATACGCTTTTTGTGCCCTGTCTGTGAATACGTGTGAGCTCTTGAGCTGTGGAACAGCTGATACCCTTCCCCACCTTAGTATTGAGGAAAATGGAATTAGAGTTCTTATTTGAAAATTCGCTCGTTATTTGAACGTTTTTTCAAATTTCGGTGTTCAATTTTCAACACAGTATGGAGGGGTAAACGAACGAACAAAGCTTATGTTCATGAAGTCGATTCATTAAAACTTTGAGCAATTTACAATCTGAAATACTTGGACATAATTAATGAATGCACAACATAGTGTGAATTTTTTCATATGAATAAATATTAATAATACATTCACACGTTCAGTTAACCAATAATAAAATTATTATTGAAGCGTGAATCACAAATAAGATGTTTTGACAACCATTTTTTAGCATTAGTAAAAGTTGCAATATATTGCCATTGTTCTTATCAAATTGTTTAAATTGAATTCATGAGTTTTTCAGAATTCATGATTTAACCGTTAATTAAGTTCAAATAGTTCCAGTTAAATGGACATTGCAATACATTGTTATTCACAAAAGTCCATATAACAATGTAAGAAAATTCCCTTAAAAATACTAGTCAACTTTTGAACACCCTCCGAACAACATACCCATGTACGTTACATGGAAAGTACATGGATTCCCACTAAATTCATGAATCTGCCGCTTTTTCCCACAAAATTCACGAATCGGCCGCCATATTGTGGTGAATTGACGAGCCTTGTAAATGTATTAGTGAAATACAAGGGATTACCACTACATCTTCGTTGTGGGCTAGGGGAAAAAATGGCCGAAGTTGGATATCTCTATCATCCATTATCTCTGGTTACGACTACATCTTCGTTGTGGGCTAGGGGAAAAAATGGTCGAAGTTGGATATCTCTATCATCCATTATCTCTGCCTGTAAGTTCAGCTATTTGCGTTGACATTTTAAATTTATGAATTTTTTTATTATTGAAGTCAATGTATAGGCTTTCGTTATATACATATGTTGGTCACTATCATATTCCAATTGAACCAATAGAGATTCCTCTCTGATCATTGATGGAAGAGAATCTCGAAATACCTTGCCAACAAACCGGTTTGATAATGATCGCTGTCGGAAGGAGCTGCGCTAAGCTTAACAGCTACGGACCTCCCTCTAAGGACGGCACAACACGGAAATAATGTACTTGAAAGCACTTTCATTTAGGCGGACGTTCTTAAAATATCTACAAGGAAATGAAATATATGTGCAGACATTAAAAAGGAAACGTTAGTATGACTGTGATTTTTTGTGTAATTATTACATGCATTTATTATCCATTTAAGTGCCCTATCGTTTTGCTCAATGTTATTTGAATACTTTTTTGAAAATGAGCCAAATAGAAATGTCAGAAAAATACAAACCCCATACATTATCAAATGTCTAATTCATTGAGTTCATTCGACAATGAATATTTTTCATTTGAATGTCAGAATACACTAAATTCATTCGAATGTCAAAATACACTTAATTCATTCGAATGAATAGATCTATTCGAACGAATTAGTCATTCGTTAGAATTTCAAAATAAGCGGGAATGCTTGTTTTGGTTCGTCCAAAGAAACGAACAGAAGAGAAAAGTAATCCTGCCCTTCATTCTATGCTGATGATATTTCTTTGGAGCTGATCTGAATGAAGTCTTCTTCATTTGGCCAAGTGATACAGCAGGCTTTGTGGCTAGTTTTAGTGTCGAGGAGGATGGTGGCGACAGTCGAGTGGTTGCTTGTGGGTGCACGGTTCTGCTCGTTTGACGGTGCTGTTCTTGTTCCCTACCCCGTACACCGCCCATTCACAAGCAAAAATATGGCGCCTACAACAAGCTAAGGAGAAGGAAAGAAAGAGAAATTAAGTCTAATACTCTAATCAGGCGATCCTATCTCTTGCAAGAACTATAGAGGTATATCTCTGCTCAACATCGCCTACAAGATCCTATCGAGCGTACTGTGTGAACGTCTAAGGCCGTTTTGCGATGGCCGAATTCGGGATCCCGGGAAAACAGATCCGGCTGTGTCGAACTACGTTAACAAATACGCGATGCACTGTGCAGTTCGGCTCGAGGACTTCCGAGCCTTTGTTTGAAACGTGCACCGGATTTCGGAGGCGGGCAGCTGTAAACACGGAAGGCACTGTCTTCTACAAGTCAGCCCAACTGTTGGGATACCCAAACGACATCGACGTCGTTGCGCATTCCCAACGTGCCGTAGTGGAAGCATTTAAGGCAATTGAAGAAGAGGCGAAGCGAGCTGGTCGTAAGGTTCTTCTTCTTCTTTATTCGGCGCTACAGTCTGGGGTGGACCTGGGCCTCAACCAACAAGCCTCTCCAGCTAGCACGGTCTCTGGATATCCGTCTTCAGGGTCGCACGCCAAGTTGGTTGAGGTCCTTCTCCACCTGGGTGCGCCACCTTAAACGCGGGCGTCATCTGTTGCGTTGTCCCACAGTTTCGGAGTCGAAGACTCTTTGGGCCGGAGCTGAATTGTCCACACGCTCTACATGGCCTAGCCATCTTAGGCGTTGGATCCGAAGACGCCTGACTAGACTCATTTCGCTGTACAGCCCGTACAGTTCGTGGTTGAATCTTCTCCTCCAGAAACCGTGAATACAAACAGGACCAAAGATCGCACGCAGAGCTTTTCTCTCGACGATGCAAAGGACCTCCCCATCCGCTTTTGCGATTGTCCGTGCCTCCGCGCCGTACAGCGGGACTGGGATGATCAAGGTCTTGTATAAAGTCAGCTTGGTCCTTCGAGAGATGACTCTACTACTCAATTACCTCTTGAGCCTATAGAAACATCGGTTGACAAGAGTTACTCTGCTTTTGATCTCGGTACTGATGTTGTTTGTACTACAGCATATACTTCGTTTTTCCCTCATTCACCGCTTAAACCATTTTGGCCGCCTCCGCTTATACCAGCAAACGGCTTCGACCAATCACGTCAATGTCATCCGCGTATTGCTAACAATTGTACGGACTTTTGGAAGATCGTGCCTCTTGTGTTAGCGTGTGAATTCTGCGTGACCTTCTCAGGAATAATGTTAAAGAAATCACATGACAGCGCGTCGCCTTGTCTAATACCTTTTTCGACATTGAAGGTCTCGGTGAATTCGTTACCGTTCTTGATGGAGCAGCGAGAATTCTCCATCGCCATCCTGCACAACCTCACGAGTGTGACAGGAATGTCAAAACTAGACATGGCGCTGTATAGCTCGTCCCTATGCACGCTGTCATATGCGGCCTTGAAATCGAGGAAAAGGTGGTGGTTGTCGATCAGCATCTCTTGGGTTTTTTTCCAGGATCCTCCGTAGTGTGAAGATTTGGTCGATGGTGGACTTCCCCGGTCTGAAACCGCACTGATAAGGACCTGTCAGGTTGTTGACGAATGGTTTCAGGCGCTCACACAAAACGGATCTTATAAGCGATGTTGAGGAGACTTATCTTACCTCGGTAGTTGGCGCAGTCAAAGGGGTCTCCTTTCTTGTGAATCGGGCAAACGATACTGAGATTCCACTCGTCGGGCATACTTCCATCCGACCATACCCCACAGATGAGCTGGTGCATGCGCCCAACAAGATTATCTCCAACTGCCTTAGCTGTCCGCACCGGCAGCTTTGTTAGACTTCAGTCTTGAAATTGCTTTCTTGACCTTGTCTAAGTCGGGATGCTCGTCGATCATCGTCCATATTGAGTGGAACATTCTGCCTGACAGCGGTATTGGTGTCATCATCGCCGTTCTTCCAAATCCTCAGTATCGACTGCGACTCTACTAAGGATCATTCATGGTAAAGCTCTGCAGAGTCAAATTAAATTCGTTTCATTCATGGTGTATCTGCTTGGCGAACCAATGTTTTTTTGTGTTCAAGTATCTCGACCTCTGATTTCGATAATCGGTATACACCACACTGGAATACAGTTGGCATTGCGTAAATAAGAAATCGTATGTGTGCGAGCATGTGTTGAGAGCATGTGTTATGACAACGTGGAGAGAGGACTTTATTGTGATCGATTGAGAATGTGTGAAGTAGTTGCGGAAGAGGGGGCATAATGGCAGCGTCAATAAATTTCCCGTCACGGCATACGAGTTGGTTTTACTGCCAACGTGCGGCAAAAGATATTTGACATCAAAAATATTGGTTTGAGAATGGCAACTGTGATGTTGTTGGTTGATGTGGGGCAGTGTGGGGACTGGGGAGCAAAAAGTCAACAACACGCGGTGTTCCCAAGCGGTCCCCCATCCAAGTACTATCCGCGCCCGATGCTGCTTGATTTCGGTGATCGGACGAGAACCGATTTTTTTTTTTTTTTTTTTTTTTTCATGTAATTTTGTTTTTATTTTAATGAAAGAAACTTACTTGCTAGACAAAATATACTTAAAACTAGCTTAAATATCTTAAATAACTTAATGTATTTAATCCTAACTTACTGACCCTATGCGAGTACTCTAAGCTATTCTAATTTATAATTATTTGTGCCTTTCGGCTTAAACAACGTTTTTTTAGTCTTTAGAGACAATATTTTATTAATTTTAATTACCAAGAAAACTTGAAAAACTTGGTTTAACCTAGCTAACCTATGAAAAAAATAACTTAAAACTAACTTAATAATACCTTAACCTAACTTAACCTAACATAACCTTAAAATTACCTTAAATATGTCCGTAAGAGACAGACGTGTGCATCTAGGCGTATATGTTATGTATATGCATAACATATACATCTATACGCCGTGGTGCACCTTTTTTTGATTTTATATAGTTTTTTTCTTAAAATAACTTAATTCTATGTAAGTTGGCCACCATGGTCAACTGTATCGACGTTTGGAAGAGCCAACGCCGGCGGAGACCGATTCTGGTGCAACCACCAATAAAAGTGCCGTTCTTTGGCACACTCTCTCCTGTCCCGAGTAGATATCGCTCTACTGAATCGGAGGAGATCCTCGTGGCTGCGAGCGACATCCGGCTCGTATTGGAGTCGCCTGTCCACTGTTCGGCGTACGACATGGAATATCAGAGGGCATCCATCTGTATCCTGTATTAGGCCAATTTGATCGAGATAGAGGAATGCTTCAGGTGGAATAAGGCCGCTGAGGCGCACTCTTTCATGGTACATAGCGTTTGGGTAGAAAGCCCCAAAGATCAGACTGTTAGAAGAAGTCATAGCTCGTGCAATGTGCCTTCTTATCAGCTTAATAATAAAATTATCTATCCTGTTCAAGTTTGCCTCGTTGTACAGGACCTCGTTAGGAAAGTACTTCTTGTACTCAGACTCGGGTGTACGATACAGACGGAGACAGCTCCTAAGACACTGCCTCTCGAACAACCACAATGGACAACCGTACGCCATAATTGGCCGTATGAGAGCCATGTAGCAGATTACCTTCACTCTGGTATCAAGTTGGCTGCTGAAAAACAACCTTCTTGCCGCAGCAAAGGCTTTTCTGGCTTTCGTCAGAGCAATATCTATATGTTTGTCAAAATACAGATATTGATCCAGCCAAATGCCTAGATATCTAACTACACTTTTCACGGTTAACGGCCGACCTTGCGGGTCAACTATGCCGAACTTGCGCCAGTTTTGGCGCGTATCCCTCGGTGCCGTGTACAACGGGGTCCTGAACAGGGTAGTTTCACACTTCAGGAAGTTGATAAGCAACTTCCAGTCGTCGCAAAATCGCTGAATTTTATCGAAGTCACGCTGCAACAATATATTTATTACCTCGATCTTCGGACCTGTTCTGTACGCAACTAGATCGTCGGCGTACGCTATTAAGTGCGGCATGGAACCTACAAGCTCTGCAGTGAATATTGAAAACAAGATCGGCGAACCAACCGCCCCCTGTTGTAGACCATTTTTAATATCAAAGACCGTGCTAGAAGTTACGTCGCCATTTTTCACGACAAACTTTCTACCGGTTATCATGTCATGGATCATGTATAGCAATGGTTTACTTATGCCAAGCCTGACCAGCTTGAGGAAGAGGCCCTCTAACCAAACGGTGTCGAATGCTTTCTCCAAGTCAATCAGACAGGCACCCGTGCATTGTTGTTTGCTTTTATTCCACTGAATGTCGGACACCAGTTTTGACGCGGCATGTATGGTTTCATGCCCCGCCCTGAATCCGAACTGGTTGTCCGGTATGATTTTATTTTCATCAACCCATTGTTTCAGAACTCGAATGACTATCTTTTCAAAAACCTTGCTTATGCAAGGAAGAAGACTGATCGACCGAAGATTTGTCGGAATGGACTTGTCTTTGTCGCGTTTAGGGATCGGCTGAACTACAGCTGTTTTCCAGTGTGCTGGGTAGTGTGCATTACTCAGGGCATTGTTGAACAATGTTGAGTAGACTTTTACAGCTTCGGGGGGAAGATGTCGAAGCACAATATTCGGTACACCATCGATTCCAACAGACTTTTTCTTCTTCAGCGAGTTAAAGATACCCTGGAGATCTTCTTGAGAAATCAAGATATGATTTGCCTCGTTGGCGACGGCAAGATTTGCCATGTTAACGTCACTGAACCTGGTGAAACCTGGATTCTCAGATCGCCATTGACTTATCTCATTGCGGAGATAGAAGTGGTTTAGCAAGGCTCTGTTCTCCAGATCGTGATTCGGCCTACTAACCTCGTTGACCGTATACACTCTCTGGAACACAGCACCTATAGCATTAACCTTCTCCTGGGGATCTTCAACCACGAAGAAGTCATTGTCTAGCACTGCCCCATCTGGATCGATGCCAATTGAAGTCAGTAAGTGTTCGTTGTCTGTCGTCCTGGGAAGTCGAACGGTCAGAATGTCGTTTTGATCTTTCCTCCGGAATATTTTATTTACTTGCGGGAACATACCCGGGTTGTTGGATTGTACAGCCCGGATTTTATTGCCCCAGTGCAAGCTTATAGCCAAGCTGTAATTAATTCTTATTATCTGTTGGAGGTTTTTGATCTCCGACTTCAGTGACCTGACTTCCGCGTTTTGTGGATCTGTAAAACGCCTGTGCAAGAGTTTGAGTCTTGACAGCAGCCTACTCTTGTGTACGTGAAGTGCATCGATGGTAGCATTTCGATAAACATCACTGTCATCGACTTCTACTACCTTCGGAATAGTCTTGTCCATTGTACGTTTAATCACGTCGTCCATTTCCATGAGGTACCTGTCGACCTCTACGTTCGTCAGGTTTCTGTTCGTCGGAGGATTGATCCCACTCGAACGTAGTTCTGTGGATAAAGTCCTGGAGAAGCGTGGCCAGCGGGCCTTATTGTAATTATAAGGGTGCCTCTGGACATACTCCTCCAGTCCTTCCACCTCGTTCGGGAGCTGAATAACTGCGAAGAGCCCGCAGTGAACGAGAACCGATTTTTTCAACATGGTATGGTCGTTGACGAAAATTTAATCTACGCAGGTATTTTTTTATGAAATACATTTTGTATCTATGAGATACATTTTGTATCTATAAGATACATTTTGTATCTATAAGATACATTTTGTATCTATGAGATACATTTTGTATCTATCTATTAACTTGCTTCGAAACATCGCCATTGGTCTGTTTGCTTGAGATGGCCATTCATCTTTTACTGACTGGGTGCAGATAGATATCTGCTGATTCTTAGACAGCGAAGTATCTTCTTCCTTCTTATTTTATTGGACAAAGTACCTGCAACCGTATAGGTCTGTATTTGATCTGGCGAAAGGGTTTCTTATGATGTTTAGACATAACTAAGAAACTGATAAGGGGATGGATATATTTACAGCAGGATATACGCGGGTTCAGTGCATGATGCACATGTGTTTACATGCTTTATATTATCCCTTTTATGGTTGTGCGTAAAGGCTATTTATTATTTCGGAATGTTGCGCACAACGGATATTGTTTTTTTTGCCTGCGGTTTGGATGTAAATTGGGTTTATTTTCCCGAAATCGACGAGCTCTACGTGCGTCTTTGGCCCTGTTTCTGTTGACAGTTTTTGGACGCGAATATTAAGCAATGAACGTCTACGGATCCAACGCATAAAATGGTTAGGCCATGTAAAGCGTATGAGCAACTCATCAGTAAAAAAGAAAACAAGCAGAAGGTTTGCTTTTTCTTTCAATATCGCATTTTGTTGTAGTCTTTTAAGAATCAAAACATCCGTGTAATCCACTTTATTCATAGTTGTCCATTGTCAAATAATTGAATTGAGCATTGTTGCAGACAACTTTCCGTATAATTCCCGATGAAAAACTCTTGAAGGTTTCCAAATTCAAGCGATAAAGGCTTTATTATTTAAATAGTACAATGACGTACAAAGAAAATGGAAGAAGCTTCAAATTGAGTCTCTTTGCGCTGGTGTTCAAAAATGGAATGTCCGCCCCTCCTGTCAATTTTAAGTCCCCTGCGGGCAGTCTGATAACACTTTAGTAAAAATGTATTTTCCTAGGCGCATTTTGCAATATGAAGAAGCAATTACAAATCAGTTATATGTATAAGAAACTACTTTATTGTCAGTTTATTGTATACAACTTATTTACTTATCTATCTATTTATTTATTCATTTATTTATTTATTTATTTAACCTAATAAATAACCTACTTAAGGCATTTCAGGCGGGTTTTAGACCAGTCTACTCAACCGACGACCACATTTTTGTTCTGATTAACATAGCAGGTACATACATAAGACAAAATAGGAAACTTTTCACATTATTTGTTGATTTCAAGCAGCCTTCGATTCTGTGAACCTTAATGCCTTATTCTATAAATTGTATGGAAACGGAATGTCATCGAAAGAAGGGTTCTCCAAAACCTCTACGAAGATAACAGGGCTGCCGTATGGAACGGAGTTGAGTTATCCGATTGGTTCCCTTTTTATAGAGGATATTGTGGATTTTCTTCCTGGAGGCGTGGAGTTAGCAGGGGTGCTCATTAAAACTCTCATGTGTTGCGGACGACATCGTGCTGTTAGCGAACTCACCGGAATCCCTGCAGTTGATGATTAATCGACTACTGCAATCTATGGAGCTTAATCGTTTGTCTAGAAAAATCAAAGATAATGATTTTTAAAAAAGGTGGTGGGAGAGTTGCTTCCAACGAGAAGCGGCATTTTAGAGGGACAAACCTAGAGGTCGTCAAAGAGTATAAGTATCTAGAAATCTTGCTTACAAGCAATTTAAATATAAAAAGGCATCTGAACGACAAACTTACAAAGTCTAAAAGTGCTATCAGTGTAGTCTGGAAGAAATGCTTGAACAATCCTAATATCCAACACAGCAGAAAGCTTAAATTATACGAAGCTGTATCCGAGACGATAATGCTATACGCAAAACAGGTTTGGGGGAATAAGGCTTTATGAGGAGGTGGAGAAATTGCAGAGCTTTTTTATTAAAAAAATGTTTAAGCTCCCGCCGAAGATTCCGGGCTACGTGCTTATGGTTGAAACAGGCATTTCGCCACTATATATAAAAACACTAAGGATGCAAATGAACTACATACACCGAGTAATGAACATGGCAGACAACAGACTCCCAAACATAATGGCTATGCAAACCGTTCGAAATAAAACTGCATGGTTCAAAGATTGGATTAAATTAGCTGGTGAATGTGGAGTAGTACTGAACGCAGATGGTAGTAATAGGGGTGACTCACTATGCCAATTAATAAAGCAGGTCGACGAGGAGGCAAGAATACAGTTCTAAGAAAAAGCGGCGGGATCAATACACCTGGGAAGTCGAAATTACTTTAAAGATTTCCATAGCATTCAGGAAATTTCTGTGATGTTCAAACTTAGAGGCGAACTTCTAAAGCTGAATTTTGTACCGCATAGAGAGGATCTCCCCATACTGTGCAGTATGTGTACTTGGAAGAGAGAGAAGATATCATGCATTTCCTAGGCAAGTGTCCCATCCTAAGGGAAACTAGAAGATCCTTTTTCGGAAAGACCGACTTTTCGGAAGCAATCCTATCACTCCTAAACGAAATGGACGTAAGCAAGTTATTTAAATACTGCAAAATATCACTAAAATACAGAGATAATATCCTAACAGGGAACTTTAGAAATGAGCATTTTTCTACATGGAGGGCTAATAATTATTATTTGTACATATTAAATTAAATTCAATCCGGCAGACGGCAAAGCCATGTTTAATTTAATTTTTTTTTTTTGAACATGATTCGAAATAATAAAATCAATCTAAATCTAAATCTAAAATCTATTTATTTATTTTTTTCTACATTAATTTATTTATTTATCTAACTATATTTACTAACTGTATTTATAATATTCGTGTACGTGTAGATATATGCTTTTATTATAATTTTTTTTCTTGCTTAAATGAGGTTTTTCTTAATGTCTTTTTCCTCAAATTATAATTGTATCTCAATTGTTTTTCTTAACCACCAATATTAATCTATTTCTGTAGAAAGATGCGATTAGGTATCAAATTTCTGTGCAAGACAATGTGCGGTAAATCAGACCATGTAAACTTAAAAAGAATCTGAATAAAATCTATGTCAAAAAAATATCGATAAGCCCTTGGCTTTCATTTACTGCACATTAGTGGACCTAATCCTTCCTAATACCCACCATGGTCTTAAGCGTGTCATGAAATATTACCCCTATCATCGTCCATCCCACGCACATGTTCAAGCTTTCGCATTGCCTACATTTCCCCTCCTTCCCAAAGTTGAACAATAAATGAGTTAAGTTACGCACAAAGAATTATCGTTGCGTCTTGGAGAGTTCCAATGAACAGCAAAATCATGTAAACATTTCCGTCTTTCGGTTTTCTTATGGCGACTCCTCGAAGCAAGTGCAATCATCTGTCTAAAGCTGTTATCGTCGCAATCGCAACGACATTGGAGCTCAGTGTATAATTGCAATAAATTTGTTTTCGTCTTCTTACAACTTAAGGAACATCACTTGGGTAACTACACACATGTATCGAGTACGCATTAACGTATGAACGATAAGTATGACATTGCCCTTTGCGAAAACCAGTTGTTCCCCTTTTGGTCTGAAATTGCAATTGATTTTTATTTATTCGTATGAACAAACTAGTGCCTTCCTTTTGGAATACTTATCTCCTGATACCATCGCGTTCGTAAAATGTTCCTGGTTTAGTTCTAGACAAAATCTTTACTTCTCAACTGAGCAATTTTCTTCAAACTTTCATAATGGGTGTCTCTTAAAGTCGATCAATTGCTTAGATTAATGTTCTTGATCCGGGTAATACTCAATTTTCGGGTACCAATGTGAAGCCTTTAATACAAAAGATGGCCAGTAGTAGGTAATGGGAGCATAATTTCTTTAATAAGCATGCATTGAATACGAATCGCATTTGAATTTATTGTAAGTAGCAGGTCAATGTCGTCTAAATTTACGGGTACCCAAAATATGGCGTGTATCCACAACCATACTGGTACCTGATAATACACCGAACAGTTCCCGACAATTTGGGTAACTAGTCGGGTTGGGAGCATTACCGAATCATTGCAGCGTTTTTAAGCATACCTGAACATAGCAGACGTGTTTTATTGAGAATTTATACTCAGCTTCGTATTTCTTTCACCCGATGATAAGCAACAATATATATATATACGATATGTTCATAATACCACTGTATTTAAAGTGTAACAAATGGAATAAAGATTTTGACCTTCTGACCAATGATCTTTCCAGTATAACAAGTAAAAGCGTACTTTTGAACGGAGATCTAAATGACAGAACAAGTAACAACCAAATAACTAGAACTAACCATTTTCTAAATAGTCGTATATACGTAGAAAATATAACGTCCAAGGACTATGTGTGTAATAATCGCGGTTCGACTCTTCTTGAAACTTTTCAAATGCATGAATTTATTATTCTGAATGGCTACACAGAAGGTGATACAGATGCTCATTACACTTTTGTTGGTTGACAGGGAAAATCAGTAATTGATTAGTGTGCAGTAAATAATGATTGGCTCGACCTTATCAAGAAATTTGAAGTGATATGTAAAATTTACTCAGATCATATGCCGATTGAAGCCGAATGGAGAATTGACCCTGAACCGAATCGAAGAAATATTCAGGTGTTACCATAAATTAGATGGAACAGTGTAAACACAGAAATCTACCAACATAATTTAGATACACTTCTCTCGGGACTTCCGCCTATATCTGGGAACAATGATATTCTCTCAAAACACTTGATCACGTGCGTACAAAATGCATCGACCACCAGAAACCTTAATGCAACTAAAACTTACAAGCAAAAGTGGTTTGATAAAGAAGAACTCAGAAAGTGGTACATTGAAGCAAACAGGCAGTACAAACCTCCATGTTCCTTGAAAAAACAAATTTAAGAAAACCAACAAGCACAATTACTTGGCAAAACTAAGAACACAAAAGAATTTTGGAAGCTGCCTAAGGAAATAAGTGGCTATAAAACCGCCTTTGGCAACCGGTGTTACATCGGTCTGTCAAAACAACTGGCGTCAATGCTGGACGATAAGCAAAACTGCGGTGCTGATTCTTGGTGCCTTCGAAAGAGAAATTCTACGTCGGATACATAGTCCCGTCTGCGAGGAAGGCGAATGGAGGAGGAGACATCAGCGAACTCTGCGAGCTATACCAGGATGTGGATGTAGTCCGGAAGGCAAAGATCTGTCGACTGCACAAAGTAATCGCGGATGCAAGACAGCTCGGTCTTAATGACTGGAAGCAGTGTGCCCAGGACCGTCAACGATGGAAAGCAGCTATAAGTAAGTCTAATGCAGAGCACGGACGGAAAGCAAACGGCAGGAAGAGAAGGGAATATAAAGGTGTTTATATATGGTGCCTTTACCACAGAAGCCGGAGGTCTCGCTGCGCTAAGCTGGCTAAGCCCAGACTATAACAAAGCTACCCTACATATTCTTACATCTTTCCCTAACCTAAAAGTAACCTGACTTAAAAATATCCAGTTCAGGCCTGCAGTCAATGACCTTTCAGCGCCGTTTGCCTAACAAGTTTCGTAAAGAACCCGAGGGTGTCTGATGTTGGCACATGTCCGCCACCCCACCCCTCGTTCCCAATCGACATGTCCTTTGATATCTCCCTTGGCGAAAGCTTGTGTGAGAAAGCCCCTTAGTGAAGACGTTAGCCACAATCTAGTATAATTCAGTCCTCCTCCGGCTAGCTGGCCGAGAGCCTTCTATATGGCTTATCCATCCTAATCCTTCCGTGATAGTAAAACAATTCGACACAAAACACAAAAAACAAATTTCATAAATGCACAAACAAGCGAACACAAGAACATTTATTTTGCAACTCAGCTCGTAAACTGAATACATATTTGAGAGTTTTTTTAACTCTTCACATTTTAATCTTTATCTTGTATTTGATGAACTCTGCTTTAGATTGTTCGCTATCTAGCCGGATTTAACCGGGACGTAGGTGTAAATAGCAGTGGAATATGGTGACAACACCAGGGATGAAGTCTCGACCTTTGCTCTGTAAAGAAAAGAAAAGCATTTAATCAATTCATTCAGGAATTTGTTCAGTTGAAGTGTCCTTACTTTTGCTGGACATCGGTGACATTGTAGTTGTCGCTTAGGATGTCAACGGTCATTTTATCTGGCAATCCAACTCCAGTGAAGTTGCCAGTTACTGTTGACTTGCTTGGATTGAACGCCACGAAGTATCCGGGGTTTCCAGACTTGATTCTAATAGGAAAAGAAGACGTTTCAGTTAGATACAGTTCGGGAGTGGGCAGTCATGTGATATGTGTAAGCATGCTAGGTAGTTACCTTTGCCTGATGGTTGGTTAGTTAGCGTCCAAGAAATGGAAATGAAGTTAATATTTTGCATAGCGCATGAGATAGAGTGAGGTGTGAAATGAGTGTAAGTGTTTGTGTGAAAAAGATGCTCTAAGAGAAAGCAAAAAGAATGGAGAAGCACTTACCGGGAGTATGCCAAGATTTCACCAGAGCGATACATATCGAACTCTCCATGCATGTAGGACGCAGAGTCGCGAACATGGTTGATGTGTTGCATCACGGCTGGATGCAATTCTGCGACAGCAGAATCCGCTTGGACCACTGGCACACCGGGCAACATGCTCAAGAACAAAGTGTAAGCTGATGGGTCGACCTTTCCAGTCAACTCGTAGTTCCACTGCAGCCATGTTCCATTGCCAACATTGCTGATGGTGTTGTGCAATTCATTGTAGAGATTCTTACCCTCTGGCGCACCCAACATGTGAGGGAACCGACCGTAGATGGGCAGATCAATGCCGTACTCTCCGGTCTTGGTTTGGTACACTTCTGGGCGAATGGTGTCTTCGTTGATCGACAAGAAGGCATCCGCGCTGGCGTTCTTAACTGCGACTAAATACTCATACAGGACCTCACCAAGTCCTTCCTGGAATGTTGTCTGGGAATGTGTCCAGAAGCCATACTGGGTGTGGATGTATTTGGGATCGCTGGAGTTTGGCACTTCGTCCTGAATGTTTGTGGTAATCAGGAAGAATTTGGAATTTTTGAAGCGGAATCCTTGAACGCCTAGACCCTGTAAATGCCTCAACGTGGCCTTCAGCTCCTTCTTAACAATTGTGTCGTTCATATGCAAGTCATAGAGTCCATCGCCAAACTGACTGAGAACAAAGTTCCCTGGAATCACTTCAGCCCATGCTGACCCATTCACAATTGACAGCCAGTTATTGGGGACCTCACGCTTTTCTATCCAAATGAACGCCGATCGTTTTGTCTCATCACTCATGGCGTCCTTCAGAAGAGCGGAGTCTTTAGGAACGTAGTTTGGAGTTATATCGAGGACGACATTCACATCCGAGCCCTTGTAGGTCTCAATCAATTTTTTAATCTTCTCTTCGACTTTAGGATCTTTCACGGTGTACGTGTCCTCAGCGGGAAGGTCGTAAATAACACCGGTTGCATGGAGTTTCTTGGCCAGATCGACATCGGCGGCTGCGACGCCATCGACTGACTTGAAGTGAGCGAATGGTCCTTGTTGATACCATTTCAGTGGAGTTGGTGCAGCGCATTTCGGGGCATTGATGATGATCAGAATGGACAGAGCCAGCATACCGGCCCAGGTTGCCCAGAAGAGAATGAAGAAAATCCAACGAACTCGCACCCAGAATGGATCGTTTGCGTATTTCATTAATTCATCTTTGCTCATTCCAGTGAAGGCCTGTTGAAAGGAGAGGGGAAATATGTTTAACAAAAAGGTAATTCAATGTGATTGTTTGAGGGGAACGCATATACTTCGTAAGCATGTCCTGGACATGGACCATGCATTGAATAAGCAACTACAACGCAAATATGTACTTAAAATAAAACTTTGTGAACTTTTATAACCTTTGCAATGAAAATTGGCGTATCCTCAATTCGTCTGGCAGTGTGGACAGACTTAAAAAGGTTTCCACTGCAGAATGAGATCAAGATTAAGAAACTTGAGTGTTGTATTATTAGATTTATCCACGCATCTGGCACTCAGCCAAGCACAAATGTGCTATACTTATACCGAAGGGCGAAATTTGGGAAGCTG
This sequence comes from Eristalis intricaria, assembly GCA_964034865.1. Classification (NCBI taxonomy): domain Eukaryota; kingdom Metazoa; phylum Arthropoda; class Insecta; order Diptera; family Syrphidae; genus Eristalis; species Eristalis intricaria. Next base: position 155,002,520 of record OZ035873.1, on the reverse strand, counting down.
AAATGGAAACAGCTCGCACTATCGGCGAATTCTCTGTGATTAGGGAAAGGCGGCGCAATAAAATTAGAGTACAGCTAAGCACACGAAAATAGCAGAGCCTTTTGCAAATTTAGAAGCAAGAAGTCTCAAGACAGTGCGAATTCGGGCAAATAAAAGAATTGAATTTTCAAGAAATATTTTGTCGAAACTTTTTGTGTACAGATTCCAGAGTAGACTTGTACTCATTGGCCGAGGTCCACTTCCACCGATATGTACGTTTGAGTGAAGGGATGGATACATGTACGCGAAACAGTGTATTTTAGTTCATCTTAGCTAGAAATTAGATGGAAATGCGGACTACAGCTTCAATGGTCAAATCTGTACTACTCTAAGGAGTCGCGAATTTCATGAACTTCACTTGATAAGGACGGACATCAACTGCAAACCGCTCGATCGTGTAAGAAGAAACTATTCTTCACTACCTCAGCCCCTGCCCAGCACTTTCAAGGAAAAGGAAAAACACACTAGGCAGCTATTAATTCAATAGTCTTGAGGAAATGTCTGCACGTTAGCAGCCGATCAGTGATATCACAATGGATCCAATCAAGATCTAAGTGGGCCAGAACTGCTTCAGTTGTGGCAATCACATTAAACTAGCCTAACCTATTTATCATCGCAGCGTTAAGGATAACCCCGTTGAACATATTAGTTCCCTTTTAGACGTAGACAGATAGCGTTCAGGATGGCGACAACAATGACATCGGAGTATTTTCTGAAAAATAGAAGAAGTTCCATCCGATATAGTGGACGGGAACCAGTCTAATCAGATTAAACACACCCAATCGCAGATATCTTATCGGAGTCGGCCTCTGTACCATTTTGACTCACTCCTCAAGAATAAGCCAACCCTACAACGATTTCCGCGGACGCTGGGCGAGCTAAAAGGCACGACACAGACACATCACTGCAGATATTTTGTTGTTGTGCACATGTGTGCTCAAACCATATTGTGTGTATTCATATCCGTTGTCTGTGATATGCCTGCACAGACTAGGTCTGTGCCGATATGGGTGCGTGTATTAGCGGCTTAAACAGTATTAGTGTCAGCTTTCTTCACCGTTTTATCAAAAGCGGAATAGAATCAACTAGATCCACATGGTAATAAAATGGGATTCAAGTTAAGGCCTGGCCGGGCTTAATCTCAAAACTTGAGAATTCTATCAAGTCAACAAATAATGTCGAAGTTTAGACTTATCTTCGATAAGTTATAATACTCATAGCATGCATATTAGCTGTTGTCGCTGTCAGACTGGGTGTATGTCCAATCTCGTCTCAGGCAGTTGTGATCTGACCAGCAGCAAGTGCGGACGTAGTGGTGTGTCGACACTACAACGTTAGGCTGACGTTCCAGCGTTAAGGAGCATTCATATGAGCTCACTACGAATCGGAAACTTCGCACAGTATGACACTTCATTCATATGGAGCAGAAATGAAGTATTACAGAGATGCCCAACTTCTACCTCTCTTGCCCTTTAAGATTTTTGACAACTGTTTTTCAAACGTGTTCGTAAACTAAAATGACCAATCTGAGGACGGCGTTTACGTTATTTCGTGAATAAACGTCAAAAATTCATGAATATCTGTCAAAAAAGCAATAAAATTCGTCGTTTGACTAGGGGTGATCAGCTGTGAAGTCGGCTATCTCTGTAATACTTCATTTCTGATATGGAGTTTTCTCATTCGCATAGACCAATAAGTATAATTTGAGAAAACTGGCTCTTCATTTGTTGAACTGTGCTTGACAGTTATTGAAGAGAGTGATTGATTCTCGGAGAACAAATTTTAAATCGTTTATAAGGATACTTAAGTTACATATTGTTCAAAACTTAGTCGACAAAAAAAAAGTCCATAATTCAATCCGCAACTTTAGCTTTACAGGGGGTTTAAAAAGAAAGTAAATGATTTCGTTATTCATTTGAAATCACGAACAAAAACGGAATTGTTAGGAGCAACAAGTCAGGAACTTGTTATTGTCTATAAAACTCACTTGTTCACATTTCAGTTCAGGTGCAACTACCGGATTTTGAATTGCCGAAGGCACGATGTGTACATTTATGTTTTTAAAGTATCATACAAAACTGGAAGGAATGTCTTCTCTTTCTTCCGCTTCTACTGATGTATATTATTCCCACAAACCTATCACTGCACGTCTAAGGTTTTCCCTAACTGAATCATTAACACACGTGTGTCAAGCAAACATCTGACTTAGTACACCCAGATATTATTTCAATGTTTGTAGGCTTTATAGACTAACTCTGTCCATAGACTGTAATTAGTGAATTCCCTTTTTCGACGTTCATTACACAAATATTGTAATCGCATGGCACTGATAACTGGTGGCTTGAGAAACCACAATGTGAATCAGTTGTTCAGAGTGCACATACGGTAAATCAACACATTCCAATGGAAGCATGGGCAAACAACTATTCTGAAATAGATGTAAGCGCGATAGCATTTTATTTTTACTTTGTAGATGATAAATAGCTACAAATTAATAAGGGCAACAACTGCGTATTGCATTACAAACTGATGATTTATAAGCTGGGGACGTGTTTTATGTGCACTTTCAATAATTCAGTCAACTGCGCCGCATTATATTTTTAACGTTTGCTGTCAATATGACACCTGGTCTACAACTGAATATATAAATAGTAAGTTGCAGCAAACAAAGACATACAAGATCGAAGAACTTTTAGCAGTGTCTCTCATTCACCACATAGCTGCGGTCGGGACTGATTGACATGAACAATAACTCGAGTAACGACTGCATGATTGTTTGCTTTGTTGGTCGACAAAAACTGACATCAAAATGAGCAAAACATGGTAGTCTTCCACTCAGAATAAGGGCATTCTTTGTTGCTCAGACATTTGCTGAAGGCAGGACCTGTGCTCATAGGACAATGCTGTTGATAATTTGACACCCTGTGGAGGGATAACAATTAGTAAAAGAAACAACGACACGAGGCGAACAGTACAACGATTTGCAAGTGTTTTGGTGGAATGTAGGGACATTCTACGTCTCATCAGCTAAAAATGCTCAGGATCAGACTCAGACACACATTAACGTCAGTTTGGAGTTCAGAGTCTTCCAGGGGCTTGATGACTTGCATACACTTCGTAAGGATGCTAATTTCACAAACGGACATGCCATTAGCGAAGGTAGTGACGTTCTATAATGAAACTGTTGACAGATTTTTTTATATTAGCAAAGCGGGAAGCTTTTCTCTAGAAGAGTTAAACATATTTGAAATATTATGGTTCTGTATAAAAGGTCACCTGTATGATCATATGTAGAGAAGAACTAGCTAGGTAGACCGCTGACTATGTTTTGGAGCAACTTCGATTAATGACATCGCCGCAGAGGTAAGACACAGGATTACTCAACCCAATTGCTGTGTCCTCTGGTTTGAAAGGCAATTGATGCATTAAGTCCTCTTTCGAAGGACTAAGTTAACTCTGTGTAGGACACGATGGCGGAAGTCCTCTTGTATGCCACAGAACCATGGACATAACCAATAGTGGATGACGTGATTATTGGTCCACTAACTATGTTTTCGGTTATATATTATAATCTACAGTTATAGTAAAATACACTAACAACAAGTCCTATATCCGCTTAAGTTACTCATCATATCCATCGCAGCTTAAGAAATAAGCGCGGATAAAAACAATGCTTTCGATCATTATTCATTCTTTAGGTTGCTGTATGTGGCTTGTATTTGCAAGTGTGGTTGATGTATTACATCATTTTTAATTCTTTTGGCATCCATAAGTATGCAATTTTTGGTATACCCAGAGTGTCTGCTATACATTCCGTTTAGGTTTCGTAAACGATTCTTTTCATTTGATGAACATTTTTTTTATTTTATAATTATTAAGCGTTTTTGCTTTTAAAGATATGGTCACGCTACACAATCGCAAACCGAAGATTGTGCCCACTAACAATCAACCATCACGTTACAAGATTCCACCCCTTGACTTCCACAAATGTCAATAGCGTCGTTAGTGCTGTCAAATTTTTATGATGTATTTTTAAGCGCCGATGATCGTTCTTTGGAACACTTTTAATTTAAGTGTGTATACGCTTGCAAAAAACACACCTAATATTGTGCACTTTTTGCGTTTTTTATGTATTTTTAGCATTTAAGAGGTTTTATGACGTATTTGCTAACTTTGATGATTTTAAAAATGCTGCATCGATAAGTATGCAACGTTTGGTATATGGAGCGTGCCTTGGGTATAATTTCCATTGTTTCTTTCATTCTTTGAAAAATGTGAATAAATTCATAATAATAATTATGTATTTTTGTATACCATTGATTGAACATATATACTTAGCTTGGTTGTGTGTTACAATAAATGCAAGCTACTGTCCAAAACATTAATATCGAACATAAATAAATGAGAGTGACACATGAAGTCAGGGGCAAGTTTGTTTTTGTTTTTTTTTTTTGTTAAATTGATGATCACACTTCACATAATCGAAGAGACAAGATTGTGACTACCAAACATCAACCATCACCTTTGATGATCTTGTCAAACTTGGTTGAGTGTATAGTCTTACATGGTGAGTACATCTTGCAGAGTGAATGGAAACCTACGTTCCGGTGCAGTGCCATAAAAAAAGTACGAATCTTGAGATAACTAGCCCAGACTAATAGAACGGACTATAGCGCCGCGGTAGCCTCCTTAGCTTTGGAAAGTAGCACAAAACTACGTGTAATCAAATTCAAAAACCATGTAATCAAAACAAAAAAACGAAAAAAGGAATCTACTTATATTTCTACTGCTAAGCACTAGGTATCACTCTAGATTGCAATGCAATACAATCAGTGGGCTATATACTTTGGTTGCTTTCAAGAATACAGTCGACGGCGCGGCAGAAGTAGGTTATGGGCAATCAATTGTTTGACGTTTACAGTCAATCTGAGGTGGCTTGCAACTGAATTTTTAAATACAGTAATGTAAAACGTAAGAAACAATAAAAATTTAAATTCCTTGCTCTTCCGTTTGGCATTAAGTCCAGTTAGAGCAACAAAACACACAAATCTGGATGAAATGTCAACAATTTTGCACCAGCCCGAATCTTCAAGATTGAGTGTTTTCACACTTAACTGAAGTGTTGGCAGCCGACTGATTCTTTGAAACCATACCGCTTATATTGCATTGCAATTTGTTCTATAGAAATCACAAAAGGATCCTTACCACAACCTCCTCCTCCTAAAATTCGCGAGAACAGCATTTTCAAAAACAAACAATAAAATGTTAACAATCTCCTTCCAAACCAAACACCATTTAAAGCTTTTTTCGACCACAATTGGCCCAGTGACTTAGAATTCAAAATATTATTCATCTTACCTTGGTGCTTACGGTACCAATATCAATTTTAGCATCGCCATTTTGACGATCTCCCTTGATGAACTTGACTTCATCCTTCTTTCCGAGCATCTGCTCATCGGCTCCGTCATTGTTTTGTACCATTTTTGTCTCTGTTGGTGGCGGCGGTGTTGCTGATTGTTCTAGAAATAAAAACATATCCATTGTCATGTAATTTGTATTTGTTTTCACAATCGATAATCGCAGTGCTTCATTCCAAGTGTGATAAGGGAACCAACAGATATCAGCTAAATTGCGGAGAGAAACGCAGTGGAATGTGATTCAGCGCTGAGTTGAAGGGAAACAGAATTAATTTCCATTATCTCTCGGGAAAGTGTGTGGTGCTCTGTGGAGCATATCTTATCGCAGCAGAATATGTATGGATTCACTTGAATTTATTGAGATATTTTAAGAACGACACTTGCTGACGTATTCGCAGATATTTCGGCGTTCATCGCTATTATCTGATTTGCAAAGTACACTTATCTGACGTTCGCATTTAAAATGGAAAGTACTGTTGTACGCTGTTTTACGATATCGAATTTCATTTTACAGCGATTCTATAGGTTGCAGAGTGGAATGTGTAATGGCACACCGTATACAACCATGCTCACATTAAGGTTGTGACGTATTCACGTATGCTCAAAATAGATGCTTCTAAACCCACGCAAATGAACGAAATAAAACGTACGCAGCGAACTAACCATGGCAAGGTCGCAAGAATGGAATGGTGTTCTGTGTGAGCTACGAAATGCTGCTGCATATTTTCGTCAGACAATTCTACAAGAGAGGAGAACTGACTTGACTAAATGATGAGGAAGTGTTCGCTGTGAATTGGGATGAAACATGACAAGTCTCTGAGAACGTGGATTGATGGATAAAAATACGTCACAGTGTGACAAAGACATCTCAAAAAGATTCTAAAAACTTGGCGCGTATTTGGAACGAATGTGTTTAATTTGCTTATGAATCGAGCGAATTCTGGAAGATGCTAGCCTGAGAACGACGGCTGGGTAGTAACCTGAAGAAATATTGGCAAGTAAATGATACGTCGTATTTTTAGGATCTAGAAACTCGAATAGAATACCATCAGTATTACAGCTCACATAGGCGGTCAGCGACGGTCGCAGAACTTTTGTCAGGCTAAGGAAACTGTTCATCCATTGGAAAGGGAACCACGGAACTTCAATTCAAGTTCCGCGGTCGTGGGTAATTGTCCGTTAAAGGACCTTTCAAACCTTTCAAGATTTGCAGAGGTTTCAGTAACTTACATCTAAAGTGGTAACTTTTCCCTGTCAAAGCGAAAATGGGACACACGGTATATGCCGAAACATTTCTTTGTTTTCTGAAAGAAAATGTGTAGTTAACGCTCATTCATCATTCCTCTAAAACCGTTTCAGTTTGAAAACCATCGAAGTACGTTTCGTTAACAAATGCATGTACATTGCATCCACATAGGGCGTATGTTCACCAAAATTAAGAAAACAGTCTAATGGGTTCCATTCTTTCTGCACTCAGAAGAAATAAAACTGTGCGTGGTGGCACAATCCGAAATGGACCAGGGACTTCTCTTGTTCTCTCTCAGCAAAACACTCTTGTTGTGCGCGCTACTGTGTCAAAAGTGCGACTTCGAAAGTTAAAGTTTGAGGCGTACTCAGAAAATATGATAGTTGCAGAACACAAATGGTAGCTACGGACCGCCACTCAAGAACCACTGTTTACCAACTACACCTTCAACAAGGACTTCGAAAACTTTATTCTTCACTTTTGGAATGGTAAACAAAAAGTTTAATGGGACGCCTACTCCCTGTACTATAAAACTCTGACACTTTAACCACCACCTATCCTACTGTAAAAATGATCAAGGCTTTGACTAGGCCATACGATGCTCTCAAACGGGCACCTTATCAGCAGGACAACAAGACTCCCCTTATGCAACCTCTGCTGCTCCAATCAGACTCTTTCCACAAACCATCTCTATTTCTATGAATGCAATTCCATCTAAACAAACACTTAGCCTCTTCCTCAAATCCAAACTTCCCGACCTTCAAGCCAGCCCTTCTGAAGTAAATATAAATAAATGTGCTTCAGCATGAGCCGTTTAATCTTAGACTTCTACTTCTGGCCTATCAACCATATTCATCCTTTTGTTAAAAGAAACAACTGGTGAGCGTATTGGATCAACTAGATCCGCATGGTAATACAAAATACCTACGCTGACCTAAGTGAGTCAACCTAAAAGGCCCGGATGCCTTGTGAGAAGGAACTGAGGATCTCGATTTCACACGAATGTGAAGGTGTGTTAAGCCAGCTCGCATTTACATTCCTACACCACACCCTATCGGATACTGGATATTCATGGAATTGCTCAGACAAGGGACGCACAAGTGTAGACACCCATAATGCATCCATAGTAAAATAACTTTGAGCGACAAACTACATACATATATACCGTCATTTAATACAAGTTGAAGTGAATGTTGAAAATCTTAGGCTCCAGAAGGAACATACAAATCTTTCTGACGTCAAATGAATAACCTCCGAAAGTTCTCATTAAAATTTTCGCCTTTGATAATGACACATGACCATCATTGTGTAAGCCTTGATGCGCAGTTCGAATTTATGTATGTACACACGCATGTTAATTGAAAAGACAGATAGGCCATTTCATTCCAACTTAATCTGATAACCAGATTTGAGTAAGAATTCTCTTCAAATCAATAGGGCTTTGTTATCGACATAAAGGACCCGTCAATTGCAATCCTTTCAAGGCGGGGCAACATTTTTCCATCTGACATCAGTAGGGGTGTGCGCACAGCAAGGAATCTCAAATATCAATCCAATCCACATAATATACTGAAGAGAGTCACATGACTGAATCATTTTGCAAGGTTCGGTGGTTTCTGTGGTCAATAACCAGTTTTTGAAGTATAATACCTTTAAAAACGCACGCACACAAAAGCCAACTGATGAACGACGACAACGTTATTCGCCAAAAGTGATATTGTATCAAATTTCAAGAAACAACTACACATTCGCACATACCCCTTAATTTACTTGTCACACACTAACTGATGATATCCATCAAGTAAATTCTACTTTGCAGCAACAGCAGAAAAAAGAAGTAGGTAATATGAAACGTGTCAATTGAAAGCTCATTCGTCTGAATGACCCATGATTCGGTGGCGCGTTAATCGAATAATGGGGCGGATATAAATTTAGGGAAACTGGCGACAGTTTCGAGTGAAGCTATTTTAGAAAGTTTAGGTCAATTAAATAAACTGCGTGAACCAATTGGCCTCTTCCGTTCATACACACACAAAAATGAGTCGCGGCGTGACGTACATATATATAGCCATGAAAACATAAATTCTGAATATCTGCATATTCAGCGATAAGGAATTCAATGAACTCTTCATTCAGATTTGAAATTCTAAAGTCTATGAACTACGCATAGATCCGGAGGCCAATCAAACAGCGATTCTCAATTCTACTCTAATGTTGCATCATTCAAAGAAGGAAAAAAGTTTCCAGCACATGCGAACGAATCGGCATGTATCTACACACGAGGATTGTGTCTGGTGTACAGACGCAAATATTGATTAATCGATTTTTATCTATGAATGAACTATTTTACCTTTTTTATTATTATCGTTCACAAGACTGTCCTCTGGGATAGATTTATAGGATTCCTTTGCAGCTGCTGTGTTAACTTCTTTTATTGGGCCACCTGCAGTATTATTCGAAGGCACGCTCGTACCACCACTTTGAACTTCAACGTTCAAATCCAAACTGTTTCCTGCCTGTCTATCATTCATCTTTGCGGCTTCGTTTCACTTTCCTTTTCGTTCCTTTCGTTAAATATCCGCCCGTCAGCCGTCAAGGTTCCTGCTATCCTTTTCTAACAACTGTTTCACTTTGCAAATTTCACCGAAAATCACTCAATTAACTTTTGAGTGTTTCTGCCATAAAAGACGGTTAAACGTGACGTCAGGTTTTAATGAGAGAACAAGAATTCAAATGAACTCTATTGGCGGTTAGCACAAGGATTCTTGATTGTTGAAGCAAATGAAAGTGCATTCACTGCACTCGATTACACTCTGTGTATGAATTCAAATTGCGTAGAACTTCACAAAATAAATCCCATCTGGGGCTTGTCCGTCCGAACAATTCAAATGCAAGTCTCAAACTGAACTGCAAATTGTCCACTGCTCCACTGCAGGTGGCCAATTTGGTGGCGGCGATCGAAACATGTTTTCGCATCATTTTTTTGTCTTTCTTCTTTTCTTTTTCGTAAAAAAGAAAGACCAGCATCACAATGCTGGTGGAATGCAGACCCCATCACATAATTCAATTCTTGATGTCGATAGCACAATAGAAAGAAAGATGCACACACGCACACGCAAGGGTGGGGCAAGACGATAAGACGCCGCCGCGCTGCGCCTTGTCGGAGGAAAAGGCTAATTAATGGGGTGATTGCACCAGAAAATTAAAGATACCCAACTAAACTTGTTTTAAAAATGATATGCTGCCAGTACACTGGGATACAAAAGTGTGCACACGGAAGTTTGTGTAAGAGAGCTTTCTCGTTTATACGCACCTACCTCTTTTAAAATAAAGTGAAAAACAAATTTCACTTATTAATTTAAGGTTTGAGATTTGGCTTTGGAGGGCACGGGCCTGTGCATCCAGGGCAAAGTTGTTGACTGCTCTCAACTTGGCGAAATGCCAGCAACGATCCCTGTTAAATGCACAGGTCAAGTTGACATACAGCCTCCTCGCGGCGCCCTCTGGATAGCCTTTAGAGCAACCGCTTAGAGGTGAACTAATGTATGCAGCGGTCCCTTGGGACTTAAACCAGGACCCGGTCCTCCAGGTTCGGGGGTTGCGCGTGGGGTTAACTTCCCCACCGTGTAAAAAAAACTTAGTTCAGAAACGACGAGAAGCCTCGGATACGGATGACCCTACTCCTGACGAACATGGACAACGAAATAAGGACAACGATTTTCGGTTCTGCACGTGGAATATAAGGTCCCTGAAAAGACCACGTGCAGCCGATGAACTTGCGGAAGCCCTCTAAGCTTATAAGGCAGATATCACCGCCATTCAAGAGGTGCGGTGGGGTGGGCCGGGCAAAAAGAGGATAAAAAACTGCGATATTTACTTCGGCGAGGCAGACTTAGGCAAGAATTCAAGCGAGCGCCTCATAACAATCCGCGTCAAGGCTACATTCGGCAACATTAGCCTGATGTGCGCCCACGCCCCAACGGAGGATAAAGATGACGACAGCAAAGACGACTTTTACGATCTCCTAGAAAGAACATACGATCAATGCCCCAGCTACGACCCCAAGATCGTTCTAGGAGATTTCAACTCAAAGCTGGGCAAGGAAGACAACTTTGCTAGAGTCATCGGGAAGCACAGCCTGCACGACAACACTTCCGAGAACGGACTCAGGCTTTTGGACTTCGTAACGGGGCGAAACCTCTTTGTAGCCAGCACGCGGTTCCCTCACCTCAACATCCACAAAGGGACCTGGCGGTCTCCTGATCAATCAACCATCAACCAGATTGATCACATTGCGATCGACGTCAGACACTCCTCCAGCATTCTCGATGTCCGAACATTCCGAGGAGCCAACATCGACTCGGATCATTTCCTTGTTGTAGCCAAGAAAAGAACACGGATATCGATAGGACAACGGAGTAGAGCAAGACCAAAACAGTTTGACGTCGGAAAGCTACAATTGCAATTGACCGCTAGCAACTTTGCCGATCGAGTCTCCCTAAAGCTCTCAGAGAGTTCAACCCTACCAGGCGAAACAATCGACCAACAATGGAACTGTTGGCAAAAAACCATCAGAGAAGCTGCATCTGATGTGCTGGGTTTTAAAACGCCACCCCAAAAAAAACCCCGGTTTGACAACAAGTGCAGGCAGGCACATTCAGCGAAGCAAGCAGCATACAAGGCGACGCTGAACGGGAGGAAGAGAACGGTTCGTGGGCTCTTCGAACTTAAAAGAAGGGAGGAGCACCGGCTTCTCAAAAAGAAAAAGAAAGCGCATGAGAAGTGCGCGATCGAGGAAATGGAGAGGTGTCCGAAAGGACGTCCGAAAGTTTTACCAAAGGGTAAAACATCTATCCAATGGATACAAAATTCGGACAGAAGCCTGTCGTGACGGAGAGGGACAACTCGTAGTAGATTCGCAGTCGGTACTGAGAATCTAGAAAGATCATTTCTGTAGACTGTTGAAAGGCGAGGAAGACTCCAATACCGCTGTCAGGCAGAATGTTCCACTCAACGCAATTGACGATGATCGACGAGAATTCCGTCCCCCCGACCTAGACAAAGTCAAGATAACGATATCGAGACTAAAGTCGAATAAAGCTGCTGGTGCAGACGGACTGTCTGCGGAACTGTTTAAGGTAGCTGGAGGTGAGCTGGTAAGGTACATGCACCAACTCATCTGTAAGATATGGTCGGAGGAAAGCATGCCCGACGAGTGGAATCTCAGTATCGTTTGCCCGATCCACAAGAAAGGAGACCCCTTTGACTGCACCAACTATAGAGGGATAAGTCTCCTTAACATCGGCTATAAGATACTCTCTACCCAAGAAATGCAGATCGACACCCACCAACTATTCCTCGATTTCAAGGCCGCATATGACAGCGTACATAGGGACGAGCTATACAACGCCATGTTTAGTTTTGACATTCCTGCCAAACTCGTCAGGTTGTGCAGGCTGACGATAGAGAACTCTCGCTGCTCCATCAAGGTCGGTTTAGACAAGGCGACGCGCTGTCTTGTGACTTCTTTAACATCATCCTGGAAAAGATCGTGCAAGACTTACACGCCAACACTAGAGGCACGATGTTCCAGAAGTCCGTACAACTGCTAGCATATGCGGATGACATTGACGTGATTGGCAGAACACAGCGAGCCGTCAATGAAACGTTTGCTGGTATTGAAGTGGAGGCGGCCAAAATGGATTTAGCGGTGAACGAGGGCAAAACGAAGTATATGCTTTAATCGAGAAAGGACGCACAACATCGACGACTTGGCCAAAACGTCACCATAGGCAGCTATAACTTCGAGGTAGTGAAGGACTTCGTCTACCTCGGCTCTCAAGTGAACAGTACGAACAACACCAGTACCGAGATTAAACGCAGATTTACTCTTGCCAATCGCTGTTTCTTTGGCCTCAAGAGGCAACTGAGTAGTAGAGTCCTCTCTCGAAGGACCAAGCTAACATTATGTAACACCTTGATCATCCCTGTCCTGCTCTATGGTGCGGAAGCATGGACAATCTCAAAAGCGGATGAAGAAGCACTTGGTCTTTTCGAGAGAAAAGTTCTGCGTTCAATCTTTGGCCCTGTTTGCGTTGATGGTTATTGGAGAAAAAGATTGAACCACGAACGGTACGGACTGTAAAGCGACATGAGCCTAGTCACGCGTCTACGGATTCATCGCCTAAGATGGCTGGGCCATGTACAGAGCATGGACAACAGTGTTTCAGCCCGAAGAGTCTTCGACTCCGAACCAGCGAGACAAGCAAGACACAATAGAGGACGCCCACGGAACCGATGGCGCACCCAGGTGGAGAAGGACCTCAATCGACTTGGTGTGCGCAGTTGGAGACACCTGGCTAAAGATCGTGCCGGCTGGAGAGGCTTACTGGTTGAGGCCCAGGTCCGCCCCGAACTGTAGGGCCACCAGAAGAAGAAGAAGAAGAAGAGGATTTGGCTTTTGGGTTTGACCTTTCCTTGCCTGCAAGGGAATGCTTTGAATTTGGATAGGAAATTCTTAGCGTGTAGCTTGATTGGAAATATGTATCGTGGTACATTCTTAAAAGCATATTTCGATAAACGCATCTAAATCACACATCTAAGTCTTAACTACGATTGACTCAGTATTTGCTAGACTCAATATTTCTGCACCGCGAAAATGCTATACAAAATATTGAACTTCTTGACAGGTTTCCTAGAAGTTTGTTCACTATTTTGTATAACATTTTCTCGGTGCAGAAATATTGAGTCCAACATAACAGGTGTCCAGCTTAGACATTTGTTCAACTTCCCAGTTTCTACTGTACTATTTTTTTTATTAAGATGGTATTTAAATTAAATCGTAGACTCAAAACGATTCATGTTGTTCGTAACTTCTAAGAATTTGAAATGAATAAGAAAACGCATAGGTGAATGGATCCCACACATGACTTTTTGACCCTCCTGTTGCAATGCATTTCTCCGGTACATATTTCCATGAATTGGTCATCTCTCCTCACAATCATGCATCCAATGGCATCAAGTTTTATGGAGAAAAAAAACTGATAACGCAGAAAGAAAGTATTTTTTACAACTTGTTTTTTTTTTTAATGCATTAATTAATTTTCTTCTTAACTGGATTCTAAATCCAATTAATTCATAAGACAAATAATAAAATTAATGAACAAACAAAAAAATGTTTTCCATTAAACTGACCAAATTTACATTGTCTTCATTTTCTCTGGTGTACTGAGGGATCTGGAAAGCGGTCTGAGTGTACAAAACTCTTATATGCAATAACCACCACTGGGCACATAGGGGTACCACGTGGTGGTAGCATAAATGCACTAAAGGCGCGTCGTACACACGGGACTCAATTTGAGATTGGCTGATGCAAGAATTAAGCGAAAAACTGCAAACATGTACTGCGATGCACTGTAGATGTGCAGTGATAATAATTGAGCATATCGGAGTGAGAGTGGCCTAACGCACACAAATTGAAATTATTTTGATTGATTTCATTATGTATTGAACTCAGAGGACCTCAAAAATTGTTATTTTAGTAATTTTCGGATTTTATTGGTTAGCCCATTCTGAGCCTAACCAGCCTCAATTTTTGACATCTACTGTACATCGCAATACATGCTTGCAGTTTTTCGCTTAATTCTTGCATCAGCCAATCTCAAATTGAGTCCCATGTGTACGATGGAAGTCCTCCTTCATTATTTCCTATAAAAAAATTATTCATCCGTGAATTACTGTGTAAGTGAATTATTATGTACGTATGTATGTATGAATGTAGCTAAGGTCTAGTCCTCCCTGAATTTTAGAATTTATAAGCAAGTAAGAATTGTATTTATTGTATGTTCACATCTGAGTTGATAAATGTATGTACAGTTACGTATAAAACAATAAGACCAGTAAGGAAAAAGCCAAGGAAATTCACTTTTTTACATATTTCCCGTTGTTGATAACGGCACTTTGTTCTCAGAAAAAGGGATACCATGTATGCATGGATGTATAGGATAGAGAAAATTGATCATTAAACGAGATCGACCTGCAAAATCAGAGATAATGGATGATAGAGATATCCAACTTCGGCCATTTTTTCCCCTAGCCCACAACGAAGATGTAGTGGTAATCCCTTGTATTTCACTTATACATTTACAACGCTCGTCAATTCACCACAATATGGCGGCCGATTCGTGAATTTTGTGGGAAAAAGCCGCAGATTCATGAATTTTGTGGGAATCCATGTACTTTCCTTTTAACGTACATGGTTTTGTTGTTCGGAGGGTGTTCAAGAGTTGACTAGTAATTTTAAGGAAATTTTCTTACACTGTTATATGGACTTTCGTGAATAAAAATGTATTGCAATGTCCATTTAACTGGAACTATTTGACCTAAAATTAATTCTTAAGTGTATATATAGCCTATTCATAAACCATACCTGACAAATTAACTCAAAAAATGAAGCCCGCTTTATACGCTTAAATCATTGATTCTGGAAAACTCATGAATTCAATTTAAACAATTTGATAAGAACAATGGCAATATATTGCAACTTTTACTAATGCTAAAAAATGGTTGTCAAAACATCTTATTTGTGATTCACGCTTCAATAATATTTTTATTATTGATTAACTGAACGTGTGAATGTATTATTAATTTTTATTCTTATGAAAAAATTCACACTATGTTGTGCATTCATTAATTATGGCCAAGTATTTCAGATTGTAAATAGCTCAAAGTTTTAATTACTCAACTTCATGAACATAAGCTTTGTTCGATCGTTTACCCCTCCATACTGTGTTGAAAATTGAACACCGAAATTTGAAAAAACGTTAAAATAACGAGCGAATTTTCAAATAAGAACTCTAATTCACCCCATTACTAAGGTGGGGAAGGGTATCAGCTGTCTCCCCAGCTGTTCTCAAGAGCTCACACGTATTCACAGACAGGGGACAAAAAGCGTATAAAAAACGCTGTCAGATGAAATCAAGGGGCAAGGGAGGTAGAAGTTGGATATCTCTATTATAGGTTATCTCTGTGCAAAATGGTGCGGACAACATAATAAGACAGGGGTACTTGTTTTTGATTTTTGGATTGGAATAATATAACATAACTTTATTTTATTTTCAAAGTAAGTACACTCTTTTTAAGAATAAAAAAAAAACAATTACTGTATATTAAAAAAGACAAAATCATTTATGAAAAAAGGAAAAATAGTTAGTAGCGAACACTGCTCTGTAACAAATGTAGAGAATATCGTAGCGAGAGGTGTCTAGACATATTCTAGGACAAAAACACACCCTACAGCCATCAAAACCTCAGACGAAAAACATCTCTAAGAGATGATGACCAAATTAAGGGTTTGTCCAAGCCAGTTGCCAGGATCATTACATTTCCTAGTCTAAAGTCTAGAAATCACAGGAAAATCATCTCAAATTCGTAGAAGACCACCTGAGTTCGACAAGACAAAAAGAAAAGGTAATGACGAAATATTCTTTTGTCCAGTGAGACAAGGGTGCGTTTAGTTTAGATGACAAGACCTGGGTCGTCAACGTTTTGGAATGAAATCTAAAAGGATATTCAGTGGTCCTCTTGTTTTGTTCGTAACTATATGTATATTTTGTATATAGAATCACTACTCCTATTTCTAGTCGTAGCAACCGTATTAGATCGTATTCGATATTTTATAAACCAAATACTTTGTATGTTATAATTATTCATGCTGTGATTTGCTTTTTAGCTATCCCGGACATTAGCAAATGGGCTAAGAGAAGCATTGTAATGAATTATAGCCTCTTAAGTTAGCTATTTTGGATTAATCTTCAAAAATGATTCGTTGACATTTTTTTTTATAACTTGCGTACATGAAAAATGTTACGAACACCTTTAACGTGTCCTGAGGCAAGATACAGCACTGGCCTATGATCCAGAGGAAGAAATGGAAATGAGTACGTTTACACATTAATCTTTAATGGGTGGTGTGAATAAAAATTGAGTGTAATTCCTCAGCATTTTTGAGGGAACACACTAAATTTTTTGAATAAAAGTAAATTTCGTTAAGTTTAACAAAAACCCTCCAGTCACATTGACAGATAAGTGCTGCCTCCATTTTGGTGTGAATAAAGATGAAATGTATTGAGATAATTCTTGAATAAGTTCACCGTTCATTGGTAACTTAAATGAGAAAATGTTATGAAAAAATGGAAAATTCATTCTCGGAAGAGAAATACTTTGGAAAAAGAAAAATTTGAAATGGACGATTTAATAAAATGTTTAGAATCTTATCCGTGCTTGCCGGAAAAAAACCTAAACTCCAGACATTTTAAAGCTGTGGAAGAAATTCATCCATGGATTTGCATATACACACTTGCCAAAGTGTGGATCCATAAATCCCATTGCTCCAACCCCAACTTGGAATCCCGTATCACCAATGTATGTATCAAAGGAATATTGACATCTTCTCAAGTCTTGATATGACACTAGCATGGGTTTCCTCAGGAATATTGGAAAGGAACTGATTACTTAACGCCAGTTACAGTTTCTTGAATTTATCTTACCGATTTTCTAATTGAATTATCTATCGATAACACCGTGAATAATAGATCTTTGTTTTTCGCGTTTGTATGTTTAAAAACATTACTGCATACACTTTGCACACACCTTTACACACCCTTTCACCCACCCTTAAATTTTGAAAAACTCAAGTTTTCAACATTCTTCGAGGAACATTTCTATGCACACCAAATGGAGTGTTGCATCCAAAATGCTGAGAAGACACTCATACTCAATTTTTATTCACACCACCCAATGTCTGAGGCATGTCATTCTCGAGCACGGCTGAAAGTGGGTGCCTTAAAATACTATACATCCGAAAACAGAATTGAAGGTAAATCGATGAGCATTCTTTATGAAACGTGTCTTGTTGGTGATTCGACAATCGACACGTGTTGCAAAGTAAATGAAGACCCACTCCGTCAGAGCTTCTGTGTTCTATCAATTCTGTTGAGATACTGATGAATACAGTGGCATTTAAGTGAAAAATACCAGTTACCTTCTTGAGTTGGTGCTTCAGTCCGACATGGGCTTGGGTCTATCTTCTAGAAATCCCGACCCACTTATCAGTTGAAGGGACATGAGCCACTTCTTGCGAACAATGAACTGCGAATTTGCGAACTGTTTAGTCGATAATTGAATCCAAGTTTGGCATACCAAGAAGTGCAACGTTTTGTTTAAATTTGCTGGAAAATGGTTATTTCTGTACACTCGTGGTCATAGTTCGCAGGTAAAGTATAGAGGCGGTCACATTCAACAGCTTGTTACGACAATTTGTTTGAAAACCTTGGTTGATGAACCAAATCGTCGTCAACACTCGTTACAATAAAACGGCAGATTTGTTTCGCGGTTGACATTTCATCTTCAACAAATCGTCACGACAAATGTTTGTGTTAAGGCCGCTATACAGTCACAGTGCTTTAGGGATTTATGGAAAACTATTCACAAATCAATTTCAAACCTGACGGAAACATCAAGAGAAATATTCTCCCTTTGACTTCTCTCATAAAAATGTTTCATTTAAATTTTTATAAAAATGTCGAAATTACTGCTGCAAACTTTGGTTCGTCTTAAATTTCAAAATTTCCAAGTGAAACAAATTAAAAGATGTCTTTCAACGTTGACTGCATCAAAGGCATACATCAATGGGAAATGGGTTGAAGCGATAAGTGGTCAAAAAATTGCTGTCAAAAATCCAGCGGACGGAAGCGTGATCGAATTTGTCCCGGATATGGATGAAGACGACGCAGAATGTGCCATCTGCGCAGCGAGTGATGCGTTTTGTTCTTCAGATTGGGCCAGCATCAACCTGAATACAAGGTATCTGATGATGAGGGTAAGTTCCTAGGGCATAAGAATGAGACTCTAAATCTAAACAGAGGGTATTTAGTCTTGGACTAGGTTAATTAGGATCCATTCGGACAAGCTCGCAGAGCTCATAACTGTAGAAACCGGAAAGCCAATCGTGCAGTCGAGAGGTGAGATCGAGTACAGCTTGAGTGCGTTGGAGAAGTACGCGAGGGATTCGATTTTCCTAAATCAAGACGTCACCGTGGGAGATGGAAGACAAGGACTGTTCCTGATAAGACAACCAATTGGAGTTGTGTCCCTCGTCACATCCTGGGATTTCCCGATGGCTTTGTTCGCACGAAAGGCTGGCGCGGCGATAGCATGTGGTAAGTGAAGTGCTCTTGAAGATGAAATATGACACTCACAGCCTCCGTCGCAGGTTGCACACTGGTTTGCAAGCCATCGAGAAACGCTCCACTGACCATTCTGGCCCTCTGCAAGCTGGCCGACAAAATTGGCTTTCCTCCTGGAGTAATAAACGTGGTCACAACTACGAGGCACCGGAAGGTAGGAGCAGTCTTCTGTAAGAGTCAACATGTGGCGGCAGTAAGCTTTGCTGGGTCGAGTACGGTTTGCAGGGACATCTACGAGTGCCATGGAAATACTTTGAAGCGATTCAATCTCGAGATGCGCACGAACGCAGCGTTTATTGCATTCAAAACGGCCAACGTCGAAGAGGCTGTTACCGGAGCTCTGGCTGTGAAGTTCGGCAACAGTGGTTATATGACTGTATCAGCGAGCCGCTTCCTCGTTCACGAATCTATCTACTGTCAATTTGTTGACTCATTTAAGAACAAATTGAGCAAACTGCAAGTCGGCAATGGGATCAGGCCAGACGCGAGCATCGGGCCTCTGATAAATGAGAAACACTTGCGTCAAACAATCAAGTTGGTTGAGGATGCTAGGGAAAAAAATGCTCACATTGTTTACGGGGGCTGTCATTGCCTGGAAATCGGGGAACTATTCTTTGCCCCAACAATTGTCACGGACGTTGACTCAAGCATGTTGCTCTACAGTGAAGAGGTGCGTGGTCCTCTCGCATCGATTATAAGCTTTTCCAGTGAAGAAGATCTCTTAAACCACGCAAACGCTTCAATCAAACCCCCCGCGGCGATTTTATACGGTCACGATTATAAGGAAGTGTTCAGAGTATCGAGTCATTTGGACGTACCCTTAATTGCAGTCAATGCGAACGTCATAGCAGCGGGTGACGTTCCATTCACTGGCGGAAGGAAACCAGCAAATCGATTGTTTCTCGGACTTTCGGAATTTCTGGTCAAGAAGTACATATCGGTTGGGAATATATTGGCATCGAAGAAGAAGAAAAAGAAAAAAGACCCACCAAAGTGATGTGATGTATTTAACGTCAAATGTTTGGATTAAATGGTGATATTTATTTGTATGAAAGATCGTAGTTTACTTTTGGCCGTGGAAAGTTACTTACGCATCCATCCAGTGAGGGCTTAAGCAGTCGATTGGGGACATGTTCCTTATGGTCATCCTGCCCCAGTTGTCTTACGGCACAAGATGACTTGACCTTTACACATCGTTCTTCTTCTCTTCTCTTAAGCCAGAGGGCTATGTTAAATGTGGCTGAGTCAGTATTGCCGGTGAATTTTTGCCTTCCAGACAACATCCAGATGTACAAAGGTACGCCTCTCTTCCATTCACCATCGTCATATATTCGACGTAGAATTTCTTTTTACGGCACCTAGAACTATATCGGCGAGTAGTGTCGGAGTGTCGATTAATGGACTTCTATAGTTTTCACAGGACATACATATGATCGTCTTTTATGTGGTTAGTGCATTATTACCATCTTATGGCCCGCATGATCCTGTAAATGGATCAGGAGTAATTTCCAAACGCAAACAGCTTGATGCAGTGTACGAAGAAAGCTCATCTCGGGACCTTGTTTTTCGGTCATTAGTAAGGAGAACAGTACGGATACGAGCCGTACTGTTTTTCGCAGTACAGTTTAATCTTTAAACGCATCAAAATTTAAATATGATTTTTATTTGTGAATATACATTGCAATGTAAAAATGTCAGAATGGAGCGAACCCATACCAATTCAATCAAGATTGATATACTACTATTCTCTGTTATTTCTGCATGAAAACAACGAACAGCGAAGTGTTCATGGTAATGTCATATATTGACATTTCTCTTTCTCTCCATATTGATTATTATGCTGTCATTATTTATTGATCTGCAAACACGCAAGCACTGAAAAACGGTTCTAGCGACCAACGGGCCATCACAAACAGAAGACACACACTTTATTGTTGTTCGGAGCGCGTGACCTCCGTTTGTTCTGTTAGTTGATTTAGAAGAATCCCTAGAATAAAGAAGCATTTAGCGTAATAGGACGTTCCCACCGAACGAAACCGCGAGGTTTTATCAATTTTTTACGAACCTACCAGGTTCCTGATAAACCTCGTTGCAGCCCCTTGAATTCATCCGCCCAGAAGAGGCCTACAAAGTGAACTTCAGTTTATTTTGGTCATCATTTTCTAATTTCATCTCTTTATTTTATTTATTTCTAATACAATTATTTCCTGTCAAGAAACAGCTGTTCTGGAGGGCATTTAGAAATTGAGAGCGAGTGACATTTGTTTTTGCGGACACTTATACATTGACTCGAGAATTGAGAGCGAAACCACTTCGACATCGACGGGAATGATCTTTTGTAAAAATTCATTCGAACCTACCGGTTTCGGTTCGGTGGAAACGTATCATCACAAACAACGAATAGCTTTCATTAACTAATAAAAACGGTTTTTGAAAATGTGGAGGCCTTCCTATATAATCCGAGGCTGCGGATTATAGCAAATTAGGTCAAGACATGCTAGAAAACTTTTCTATACAGCTACAGAAACAGCTCAACCGATAAAAAAGCGCATAGAAATAGAACTCACAGAGACCTTAAATGTCAAAAAAGATTTTAGACAAGGCGACGCGCTGTCATGTGACTTTTTCAACATTATTCTTGAGAATATCGTGTAGAACTCACACATTAACACAAGATGCACGATCTTCCAAAAGTCCGTACTACTGCTAGCATACTCGGAGGACATTGACGTGATTAGTCGAAGACAGCTAGTCGTCAATGAAGCGTCTGCTAGTATTGAAGCGGAGGCGGCCAAAAAAACTGCTCCAGCCCGAAGAGTCTTCGACTCCAAACCAAATAGAGGACGCCCACGGAACCGATGGCGCACCCAGGTGGAGAAGGACCTCAATTAACTTGGATCAACTTGGGTGGGCCATAAGTCCACAATTCAGTTGTAGACTTATAATCCACTTAGGTGAGACGTTAGTCAATAATCTTCTGAGACATACTTCCACAAATGAAAAAACGAATTGGGTCAAAAGTTCACAATTATACTTATCACTTTACAGATGGATTAAGATTGAAAGAAAATCGCAGGAAAAAATGTTTAAGATCCAGTTAGCGAGCGAAGTAAGCCACCCATCCCGTACGTTAAATACACCGGAACCAAGCGCGAGAGCGTTCAACAACTGTCTGGTAGGCACCTGGAGCTGAGTTACTTTTAACTTGTTGACGGTAACGACGTGTACCCGTGCAAACGATCCGTAATTGATGAATAGGAGTAACAAACTACGATATTTTAAAACTGCAAAACTAAATAAATCCAAATTGATCTTGTTTGGCTTTCTAACGCGAAATAAAGCCAAATCGGTAATTTAGAGTTATTTTCAGATTTAAAACGAAATAAGGTAAAATTGTTCATTACGGGCTTTATTTCAGGTCTTATTTCATGTCACCTACCTATTCCACTATTATTGCAGGAATTATATGTATTTTACTAATTGTTTTGTAAAATTACATATTATTACATATTTCTCTTGGCCCTATTATGGTCTTTCGAAGCCCCACCGTTGTGGGCCAGTAGTCCATAATTCCAGGGTCATAAGTCCACAGAAATTTCGTGTAGACATATGACCCACTTGGGTCAGTTATTAGTCCATAATCCAACTGTGGACGTGAAATTTGGTGGCAGTGTATTGGCAAAAACTCACATTAAAAAAAAGTAATTAATTTTAAAATGTATGTAATAAACAAATAACCCATATTTGAACAATATAAATAACAATGGCCTAGGGTAACAGCACTAGTGGTCGGATAGTGACATAACCCTGAAACACTTTTTTTTTCATGCACAACGATTCTAGTCACTAGTAGTGCCCGATTACTAAAGAATAGCCAAGCAGTAGAGTCGTTACCCTACCTATGAGTTAGTTATCCAGTTTCAAAGTGGGAAGATGTGTTAAGCGGCCGATTAGTGGTAAATTTACCCTACTTGTCTACTTGTTTCATTTTGAGGTCGTGTAATATATTCCCACCACAACTCAAACTATAATTAACAAAACAACTAGGAAATACTTTTTAAAAGTCCCAACAATTGTTTCTCAATTTTCAAATATAAACAGAATTCAGACAGCAATTTCTCATATTTTCCAAATCAAAAAACATCATCATTACTGTACTTATGTTCGATGTTCAATTTCTAGCTCGTCTCCACTCTGTGTTCCAATTCAAAACCCCAAAAACCGAAGAAATTTGACTGTTCTTCATGCAACCAACTGTTCAGCCAACTCATTGCAACATGTCCACACGTCCCCACTCAACATTTGAGGGAGTGCACGTGGTGAAAGACACACAGCCTTCTCTGTTTATCCTCCCCGATTTACGATAGCAATCTATCTCATTTATGCACACTGCTTGTATGTATGACGAAATAATAAGCTCCCTCCAGCTGACTGCAGTAGTTTCTCTTGTGCTGTCAAAAAGGCTAGTTAAGTGGAGCTATGAATCTCTGAAATTTATCCTAGGTTTGTGCATATTTTCTTTCATAATTGTTTTACATTTATTTATTCTCTCGGGCAGCGTGAACTTTTCATACAAATAGAGATTTCTTGCATAAGTTGTCAGTTGGACACGATAAAACACCTCTGATTGATTGGATATTTTTCATTACGTAAATGGTTGAATGGTAAATTCGCGAAATTTGATATAATTTGAGTGACTTGTGATTTAAATAAGACAACACGTGCAATAGGGATATACGAAAGCCGCTGTTGCTAAGAATTGCAGTTGCAATCGTTCGTGAGATAGTGTAGAACGATTTATGCTGTTCGCGGCGGGAATAAGTTCTGCATACGGTGTACATTGGTGGCCAAAGTGACCTGGACTGACTCCTACAGCGGCATGAGTCAGGCCAGGTATTGTACAGTGATTCTTTGCTCCGTCACTGTGTTGAATTAAATATTAATCAGTGTCAATATTACCTATCATCATTCTAATTAGCAAAACTTAAACAACAAACCATTTATCACAATTAAGTGACTGTTTTGTAGCTAGTGCGAATCACGGAAATGTTATCATCTCCGCCAAATATTAAAAACGCCAAGGTAGAGACTTGTGATTTAAAACTTTCACTGTCCAAATAAACGCTTTTTAAGTACACACATCGTGCCATTTTATCAGTTGACGAGAAATGTACATAGAAGCACGTAAGGTTTCAATTATAACATTCCATCCAATGTGCTGTAGTATATTGGAAAATGTCACGAGCATTCATTCATCTGCTCATTGTGTAGACTGTACAGTTGACACAGAATTCAACGAGACTGTCAGAATGAGAGAATGAGTAAAATACATTTTAATTGATTGTGTTTAATCAATGTGGCATTTTTTGTGCTACCCGCTTACTGACCAACAATGATTTTTGGACTCACTAGTTAGTCTAGTTAGTCTTAACCGGTTCTTATTGCCTTCATAAAGTCAAAGTTCGATCAGGAATATAACCCGATATTGGCAGAAGGGGACTCAAGACGGCACGTTGCTTAGTTGGGACGTATTTCAAGTCACAATAAAAAAAGTTTCGAAGCTCATCAACGTTTGCCACAAGTTACGTTGATACTTTAATGATCTTCTGATTGATATCATTCTGTTTCGTGTTTACCTCGTATTCATCACCGCTTAGTTGTGTAGAGATTTTCCATAAAGTTGATGTATTAACTAAGGTACTCCTGCCCATGATATCTACCTTAAGCCAGACCACTGTTCGATTGCTTGTGAAAACTTGGCTCTGTTTCAGTATGTAAGACACATCTTGCCAAGATGACAAACTCAATTACTTCTTAACCACAATGGTGTCAATGACATGGGTGCATATCGTTTACGAGTTGCCGTGATGTAAAATTAAAATTTGTTCAGTTCTGATGCAGCGAGTGGTAGTGAATCACTTTTACCAATCCCTCGAATTAAACTCTAGTTTATTTTGCATTCCAAAAGTGAATAAATCGTGTATGTAAGCTGTTCACGATTATCGCGATGCATTCGAGGTAAAAAAACGCATTCCTAACAAAACAATCTCTGGACTAATCTGTGAGATTAAAATTTTTCTTCCGCGAGACAATAAGAAAGCTGGAAAGTAAAGTTTTATATCAGTAGCATTTTTATCAGTATATCTAAGATTAAGAATATCACCCAGGTTATGTTTGATTAGTGTGGCTGCAGATCTGTGGCCTCCTTAAACCAATTTGAAGTCTATTCTGATGACAGACTCTGACTGGTGAAGCTAAGTTCATAGATAGACGACTGCTGGATATGCGCCAATTGCAGTATGATCTCTTCCTCTTTGTCTCAACGCTCATTTTAGAAGCGGTTAGTTGATGCTTAAGTGACTCAATTGACTTCTTCGAATTGGGAGTACATAGTTTGTTTATGTCGAATGTTTTTTAGATCAGTTTTGCTACATTAGGTTGTATGAATAAAAACTAAGGGAATACTCCCAGTGAACACGAATGAGTGTAGTGTTTTCTTTAAGGGGAACACTCAATTGTGGTGTGAATAAACATTTTCCTCAAAGAAGGTTCTTTCCCTCAAGTTGACATTTGAAAACTAGAGTTCAGAAATGAAGTATTACAGATATAGCCGACTTCACAGCTCATTCCCCAGTCCATCGAGGAATTTGAGTGTTTTTTTGACAGATATTCATGTATTTTTCACGGTTATTCCTCTGATGGATCAATTTGGTTTTAGAAAACGATATAAAAAACAATTGTCAAAAATGCTAAATGGCAAGAGAGGTATAATTCGGGCATCTCTGTAATACTTCATTTCTGCTAGAGTTCTTGACATTAAAGGATGAGTGCAAAGTCGGCTAAAGGTGGGTGCAAAGTATTCGCAATGTTTTTAAACGCGAAATACAAAAGACTATAATTCACTGCGTTTCGAGGACAAGGGATAATTTCAAGAACCTGTTTAGATTCGACTTTGATATCATGAAATGCTTAAGTAATCATTTCCTCTCCGACAATCCTGAAGAATCGCGTGGTGGTGCCATACTTAGAATTGAGAAAATGAAAATATTCCCTCGATACATTGATGACACGGTATTCCAAGTTGGAGTTGATGAGAGCATTGGAATTCAAAGATCCACAGTTTGACAAGTGTTGTGCTATATGTGCAAAAACATAGATGGATGGATGAATTTTTTCTTGTTGAGTTGCCAACGCAACATGTCTGGAGTCTGGGTTTTCTGGGATATAACTGCAAATATTTTATGAGATGTTCATATATTCCAGATTTCCTTGTTTTTTTTTTATGCTTCACTTAATCGGTCAAAGCATTGCACTTCCGAAACAGGGTTTCCCATTTTTTTAACTTTTATCTCTATTGAAGTTCCCTTCAATGCACACACAACTTCCTCAAGACTTCACTCAATACATTTCATCTTTATTCACCCCAAAATGGAGTGTCTGAGTGGACGGTTTTCGTTAAATTTAACGAAATTTACTTTTGTTCACACCAAATGTTCTCTTCAAAATGCTGAGAAAACACTAGCAATCAATTTTAATTCACGCCACCCATCCCACAACCAGAAGTATTACAGAGATGGTCAACTTCACAGCTGATTGTCCAATAGTCCTTCAACGAATTTGAGTTTTTTTTTGGCAAATATTCGTGAATTTTTGAAGTTTATTCGCGAAATAACGTAAATGCCGTTCTCTGATTGGTCAATTTGATTTAAGAAAACGTTATAAAAAATTGATGTCACCAATTGTAAGGGGCAAGAGATGTAGAAGTCTGGCATCTCGGAAATTCTTCATTTGTGCATACAACTGAAGACATATGAATCACTGGGTTGCCACATTTCATTGCAAGAGGAAATTAATTACGTGTTCCGGTGTTGGAATATGAACCAAAACAATTTGTCTGAAGAACAAGTTTAATTTTGGTTTCTAAACCAAGCCAAATCTCTAGCCTATAATTATGTATCTATAAACTCACGATGGTTTTCCCAATAATTTCCAATGTCTCTCGGAAACTTAATTGGCACTGATTTGTTCGTTGCGTGCCGATATGAATTTTTCGAAAATAGCTTAATTGAAAACAAGATAATTTTATGACCTTGTGTCCAGATTTTAAATTATTATTACGTACTAGCATTAGCCTCGTTATCAGGATCGGACCCACCATATGAGCATTATGGTACAGGTACAGGGTACCAAGCGTTTAAGGGCGCAAATATAAAATGTATCTTTTTGTTCCCATTCTTTACAATTCCATCGTCCAACCAGCATGTATGTATTTCTAAACTCAATTATTTGTTTTCTAATATTCAATATTCTAATATATAGTTAATGTTGAATGTTGTGAAAACAAAGGCTATGTGTTTAAATAGTAATAAAACAATAAATGTAATGAATGGTCAAAATGTAGAGAGTGTTGAGGCAAATATTGGCAAAATATTGAATTTAAAAGCTAATATCGATTAATAATAATAATATGGGTGGCGCGACAGTCCGAGGTGGACCTGGGCCTAGCTTCTCAGCAACCACTTGTGTTGTGCGTGCTATTGTTCTTTCACGTGTGGAAGGGACCTACAGTTTAATGCCGACTCCGAACGGCGAATTTGAGAAGCTTTTTCAAGACAGGAGTACTCTTTGAGCATTGTCAGTGACTCGAAAGAGGTGGAGCCGTGAATTATGAAAGGTGGTAAATTCGGGTATCGAACCTGTCACCCTCTGCGTAGGAGTCGACGCACTTACCCACTACGCCACGGCGACCCACTAATATCGATTATGTGTGTAAAAAAGTGTACTTGTTAAACAGAATGAGGTCAAAAGTTTCGAAATTAACGGCGTGTAATATATGTATGTAATGCTATTATAAGACTTCTGTTGGAGTCGAAATTTCCGAATAATAAAAAATATTTCTATTTAAATAAATACATATGTCTGTTAGGCTGAGGCATGCTTTAAAAATTATTGTGTTCTTTCGACTGCCTTCCATTTGATTTCAAGAGAAGCTTTTATTGCCTGGCCGTCTCTTTCATTACCAGGAAATATTTCAATTGATTTCGCTTTGATTTCAAGAAATGATCTTACGTTACATACAAGAGATGTACAGGGTGATATTCAAAAATAATTATAGATATGG
Organism: Eristalis intricaria; assembly: GCA_964034865.1. NCBI lineage: Eukaryota > Metazoa > Arthropoda > Insecta > Diptera > Syrphidae > Eristalis > Eristalis intricaria. The sequence continues at coordinate 154,974,452 of OZ035873.1, read as the reverse complement.
CTTAGAAATAAAGGCTTACGGTGGTAACAACTTCACTCATATATTGTTCAACAATTACTTTTCTTTTAAATGAAGGAGAAATATGAAGACTGAAGTGTAATGAGACTCGTACACAATGCTTTCGAATAGTTTAGGTATGCAATACTCCCTCACAAAAAAATGATCTCCTGATGACCCAATTTCGGACATACACCGTTTTATTGGAGGAAACTTTGCGAAAGTGGAGCACACTTCCTCATGAATTGCTTCCTCCTTATAACAGTCCTCAGCTGTTTAAAATTAAGGTACAGCAGCATCTCTCCTGTGACATCCTCTGATCGTTTCCTAGTTTAAAAATGAGAAAACTGGTGTATTTGGCTGCTAAAACATGGAGCATGTAGATTGTCACATCCTCACTAAAGTCCTAATCCCAGTTCATATTTCTTCGATGTGCGTTTTTCACGAAAGCTTTCCAGCTAAGACGGGTCATAACTACCTGGTTCCAGCTGCATGTTCCTATATGGTTGAAACGTTGTCCATCCTCGGCAGAAACAGTTTCTACTTCTAGAACTTAACATGCGATCATTTATATAGCGCCACTTTATATAATCATGTCGTGATTCCAGCCTTAGGAAAGTACTAACTCTTTCTGTGAAAGTGTGAAGATACTTTCCTATCTAATGTACATACTTTAATAGGTCGTTACCCCTGGTATTGCATTGCTTTTGCTTTCCTTTTAAAAGTAATTGTTATCGTACCCGCGTCAGCCTCTGCCAGAAGACTGAGGGAGGCGGAAGAATAAGGAAATATTAAATCACAGTCTTATCGCAAATTCCTGTCTGGTGGTTTAAGTAGTCTTGAGAATCAAATCAAAACGTGACAGAACGTTAAACATGCATATCTCTTTGAGACCTTAATATCACCGCTACTGAATGCTTGAGAGGCTTCCACAGCTTTTGAGTTCAAAAAACACGTGTCGATTGAAATGTAAATACCTATTGAAAGGTTCTTAAAATCTCAATTTTATCGGTACGTGCATGCCAAAAGATTGCTGTAAGTAGGTAATTAAAAAAACATTTCTCTAGGGTCTGGGTCATTAACACTAATGTGATAAATGCATAGAAACAGTTAACAACTTTCCGACAAAATTCTTGGAAATGAAACTCGATTGCCACTTACTTCTTAGAACGGCAGTTAATGTAAGCACGTGCAAGCAAGTGTATAGTGTGCGTTTTATGGGAACGAAAAAGTGACTGGCGTTTGACTCCTAATTTCCATTAACAATTAACATCAGTGATGTGAAAACTGGAGGTCGGGTACCCCAAAGCGATTCTTAGTTTTATTCAACATTTTTATTGTTTTTATTGCAGAAAGGCTTTTACCTGAAAACTACAAGGACCTTCCCTCTGATCATTATCACTTCTAGTCGTCTGGTGGGCATTGAAAAATTGTCTCACTTCTAAATCATGCGTTTCGTCTGTCCATGCTGAGGAGTGGTAAACGTGAGTGTTCCAAACGTGTGTTCCCCATTCGGTTGCTTCAAGCAACTTTACACACCCTATGCACTGAACATAATCCATATGTTCGTTGCAAGATATGCCAAATCGTTTTGTTTAAATGTTGACCGCCAGAGAGTCAACGCCAAGAAGCGGGCAACCAGCCACCAATCAACGAAAGAATATCGCACTAAAAACAGTGCAAAAAATGACATTCACTTTTACTTTTACTCTCATTATTAAAAAGAAGAAAACGTCAAATCTCATGTCCAACTTTTGGATAGACATTATGCCATGTCGTAAATCGAGATTCTCCGACACGATGCTTGTGTGGACATGAATTTGTGTATCTCGACTAGATTCTTTCACATCATGTTCCTGAACCAGGCGTGGTTCATGTCCAGTGGAGACAGCGCACAGTGGTCCGGTTGTATGGGACAGTTGAAAATAAATCTGTAACTCTTGAACCCGTGCACTTATCTTAATGAAATTTAAAACATAGTGCAAGTGCGAGTTCTTATTGTGGTCGAAATTAAATTGATGTAGCTCAAACGGATTACTCATTAACGGAGTAAACTAAATAGTAAACTAAAATAAAAAAATGCGATTTTTTTTAAATGCATAACATAGTTATTTATAATTGTCAAATACCCTAAATTATCGGAAGCTTACACTAAAGCTGTAGTCACTATGTACATAAATAAATTACATTTTATATGAATTGGCAACATATATCTGTGTAAAAAAAACTAAGCAAGTCTGTATAATAAGGCTGGTGCTTCTTTACTAAGTTTAAGCCAGTCTTGTTTTCGCTTCAGGCCTTATGTACGTAATCAGGGGATCAGATGATACCAACATATGAAAATAATTAATTCAATAATATCTGTAATTTCTATTCCGACTTTCCTGAGCCTCCTCTGACAATGATTCGACCGAAAAGCTGCTGATTATATTAAATAAAAACTTACTCGGCCTCTCGCGTAGCATTTGTACAATACATTATATGCACTTCGCTTAAACGAAACTTTCGGTTATATACAACAAGAATATGCACTTCGCTTAAACGAAACTTTCGGTTATATACAACAAGAAATGTATCGCGGTATAACACAGTTGCCTACATCCGAGCATCGTATATATGAAAACTCCGCTTAGTTGCAACACATTTCCTCTATTTTTTGTGTTGCAAATAAGCAGAGTCGACTGTACATGCATTGCAAGGGAAATACTTTGAAAATGCACGATAGTACAAATTGGTAAGGAGTATGAAAAAACCGTTGACGCAGAAGGCCAAATGTATGCCTTTTAAAAAAATATAACTTTTTAGGAAATATGCCACATCAAATTTGCTAAAAAATACTTGTAAATTCTCAAGTCCCAAGTTGGAGCTAACGGTACTGTCAAACGGATCATCAAAAGCCACAAAATTTTTGGTTTTCTGGGTTCTCATATTTGTAGAATCGAAAAACAAAACATACCATTTGGACGATAATAATATGTCACTTCGAGAATTTATTGCCACTGCGGGACCACTGTGCGGCGTGTTTGAACTTGACCCTATTTTGACGCAGAGACTCCAAATTCAAATTCTTTTTATTTTTTCTCGATACATCAAAAAATTAAGTATTATACGGACATACCGCTTCTACGTACCTTATGCCTTAAGATTTTCTGACAGCGCTGTTAAGGCTCCGTCCTCCAAACGGAACTCGGTCATACTATATTGGTCAAAGCAACAGAAAATCGCGCATGTATTTTTAGCACGAATCATGTTGATTTGGGGTGAAGCTCGTAGAAAATTCAGTAAATTGAACTAAAACAGTTTTAAGGTGTTATTTAATACTTTGAAAAATTGGAGGTACACGCCACACCATTTTTTTTTTATAACATTACATGAAGGACGGAAACACTACCTATGTACAAACGCCAAAGACTCCCTCAAATTCGTCGGCGGGGTAATTAAAAGACTATCAGCTGTGAAGTTGAATCCTTACTTAAGGGTTATATAAACCAAATACCGCCATTTATCGGAAGCAGTCGTACTTTAATTTAACACGGTTGTCAGTGTCTATTCATCTCTCTCCCTCAAACGCGTTATATGCTTCCGATACCCAACGCGGAGAATACAAAAAAGAAAGAAAAAGTACGAAAGTTCTAGTGTTGTTTTACTCATACAAGGTGTAGTACAAATGTCAACAAAAATTAGCAAAAATCAAAAGTGTGTGCTGGTTTATTGACTACAACTGTCATATTGGGCTTAAGTTGCAACTTTTTTTTTTCTGTTATCATTTTTGGAACGTAACAACCAGAAATGAAGTATTACAGAGATAGCCGACTTCACAGCTGATTGCCTCCTAGTCCATCGACGAATTAGTAGTAGTAGTGTTAGATTAATTGAGATTTCTTTTTCACTTAACTAGTCCATCGACGAATTTGAGTCCCTTTTTGACGGTTATTCACGAATTAGGATGAATGCCGTCCTCTGATTGGTCAATTTGTTTTGAGAAAACTATATAAAAAACAGTTGTCAACAACTTTAAGGGGCAAGGGAGGTAGAAGTCGTGCATATATGTAGTACTTCATTTCCGGTGAAAATACTTGCAACCCCATCCAAATTATGACGTAAGAGATTCATGTTTATGTGCCACATTTTTAACTTCAGCTTGTGAGGGCCATTGTACCGCTTTACAGTACCTCATACATAATACGATTTCTGCATACATGCGAAGGGGCCTCGGCCTCAACCAACAAACCTCTCTAGCTGACGTAGTGTTTGAATAGCTGTATCCAATTACGCACATCAAATAGATTGACTCATTCTCCAATTGTGCGTTTGAAAGGAATTAGACTACTTTTCGGCCCAGATCCAAATTGTCCATGTGGTTTACATGATCCAGCTCAATGCTCAATCCTCGGTACACTCGGGCAATCGCGTCAATGTCATCCGTTTATGATTTCAGCAGAATGAGCACACACTTCAAGGTTATAATAAATTTCGTTATCAAAATATTTAAATCGTGACAACATTTGAATTCCAACTATCTAAACCAAAACAACATTCAGCATAACCCTTGCGTTGATTAGCATTGGGGTTTTGTAGAGTTGATCTATGTAACCGCAGTCAGTTAGTCGTGTCTTAACCTCAAACCATTGTAATTTTAAATTATCACAAAAACATATGGAATACTTAAGTGTCGTGACACTGTGGTGGTTCTGGTGCCAATCTATACGTAAATGATTTGTAAGGCTGAACTGATTTAGGGCAATAAGATGTTTTAATCCTCACCAGAAGCATATTCAGTTAAATTCTACATTTCACTTTCATTCGCAACAAAATTGAAATCGATACAAACTAAAATTTGGAGTTCTAGAATTCACTTTTGTCGAAATCTCTAACAAAATGACACTTTGTTCGAAGTGTCAAACTACGTGAATTTCCGTGTCCTACATTTCGATTTCATTGATTTTCAGTTGATTTAAATTCGACTAGATAGGTGATGTTGCGAACAAAATTAAAAGTCAGGTTGCTGGTTCCAAACGTTTTTAACAATACGAAAAAATATAAGTGACACTACTCAACACATTTTATGTCGCCAAAAAAGAGCGACCAAGAACTGGTATAAAAATTGACAGACCATTAGAACATCGAACGTGATCAATGAATGAAATCTTAAGTAGTATCAAGAACACTAGATTTGGTAAGAACAGGTGAATTCCGAAATTTTCATTATTCTTGGAATTGAGTCTGAAATTTCATTGTTTTTTTTTTTTAATAAAAGACTGATGTTTTGTTAGTGTGTTTATTTCTGATTGAGTTTATTTCAATTCCAACAGCAAAAGTAACACCTTCGTTCCGAATCTTAAAATGTATGCACATTTTATGCAAGGCACAGCATACATTTTTTTGGACGCAAACACTAAAGACTATGAGATCTTGAGTACAACAGCAGTCAGCTGTAATGTGCAGGGATTTGAGGAGATTGACAGTGATTTGAGGTTCAAAGCAACAGTTCCCTCAACCAACGCGTTTTTATTTTTTCAATTGCATATCGTTATTTTTTCAAATACTGCAGTATCGAAAACTACACAGTTTGTAATAAAACTATTTTATCGAGCAAAAATAAAAAATTGGGGAAGTTTCTTCATAAAATAAATTATGACTGCCACAATTGGAAGATGTCAGCCGCTTCGAATTTCACTGAGAGTGGGTTCGAAAAAATTTGGAAACTATGAAATCGAGTGAAATGTAGAACACTGAAAACAAACTCACTCGATTTGCAAATCCTATTTCGATATTTCATTAATTTTCTGGAACCTAACTGATTGATTTTTTGCTTTCCTAATGGAAATCAAAAATGTCGAGCTTCCAGCTTAACTCATTGGCCAAAATATTACACATCACTTAAGTTTATTTTCGATAGATAAAATGTTAATTCAGGAGAAAGGAGGTTTGCTCCCGCCATGTACAGAATACGGCTCCTTAACATAACGGTCAAGATATTCTTCATGTTGTGTTCTCGCTTGAATCCCGAATGGGACAAGACATTGACTCATTGTCAGTTTCAAGGTTACTTAAGCTTAGACAGAGACGATTTACACTTTTCACATTGTGCAGAACAACGATGGACAATACTCGCTGGGCCTCATAGCCAGTAACAATGTCATCAAGGAATTAAATTTCCAAAAAGTTTTAAACAAAGTGACGTCGTTTTATGTGACTTTCAGATCTCGTTTTTGAGGAAATGGAATGGCGGTCGTAGCGTTGTGCGTAGACTTCGAGACGTTCGATTCCCGGTTCAACGACAAACTCCCCTCTTCCTCCTCACTTATCAAAAGTAAAAATTGTCTAGAAAACACTGCCCACAATTGTTCTTTCGAGGTCGATGTAATAATCTAGGTCCCTTCTACTAATTAGAGAACAATAGAACGCACAACAGGTGTGGTTGAGAAGCTGTAGAAGCTAGGCTCTTGCTCTCTACGGGCTGTAGCACCGCCATCATGAGGAAATCGTCGCCAAACCAAGAGGCGACATTGACATTCGGCATTTGGCTCTGTTTGCATTGAGGGAAGCCACTAGAGGAGATTCAATCACGAACTGCTGCGGATAAGCATCGACATGAGTTCAGCTAGTCGTTTCCAGATCCAACCCTTAAGGTGACTCAACTCAATGAACTACGACGACGACTTCTTCAGAAGAATTAGGTATTCAGTTCTTATCGGAAGCAACCTTCTGTAAACAGTGCAAACAGAAGTCTTTAAGAAGCTGACATTTTTTAGAAGCCAACATTATAATCCTCACATCTCTTTGCTTAAGTGTGATGATGTCTCAAGTCTGTCTCAGTAAAAGTTGTGTTTGTTCCATATCTCGTACTCGACCGTCTTAATCGTACATCTGTCCGTTCAAAGTTTGATCAAGATTTTCAGTTCTATGATAACATGCACATAATCTCCGGGTTCCCGCATCGTCTCACCAATCTTATGAAACAACTGACTCATGCTGAAGATCCCGAAGATTAAACTCTCGTCTTATCTTTTCCTCTTATGAACTGTTTAAGCAGCATACCAAGCAGCGAAGGTAAAATGGTATGAAACATAGTGTACAGCAATCAGATCCACCAAAGAACTTCCTCAGTCGAGCCCTGACATAAATTTCATTTATAAATGCATTGGTTATCAGCACAATACATAAGGTTATCTTCTTAGCAGAGTGGAAAGCGCACGCATTAAGTAAACAAATACGTATCTGCTAGATTTGCATTTTCAGTGCCCTCACTTCGCTTTATCAAAACCGCAAACGTTTGCTCATTTGAAAGAAAAATTCCACTTGATCAGCAATCTTTCAAAAGTAAACATTGATGTTGAAAATAAGGGAAGCAAAATATGCTGAATTACAGTCGACTCCGCTAAACAGAACTCCATTTCATTAACTAAATAAGAGTTTGGGCAACTAAAATTATAACTCAAACATTTTTGCTTTACTGAAAAATGTTCAACATTTCCTACGCTATGTGTTCTGTTTTAATGCAAATCATATTTTAGTGGTATTTCCTTATGAAACATGATGTTAAACAAAATGAGTAAGCTACAAGGACGTACGTGGTCCTCGCAGAATACATTGATGATGATTGATTGTGTGATGTTATGCTTCCTCCAAACGGATGATCTTCTACTAAAACCTGAATAGGCCGTTCCCACCGAGCTGAAGTGTTTTCAAATGTCATCAGCTGATATTTGTAAAGTGCCCAACCAAATAGCTTTTGTTGACAGGAATTAATAGTGTGGAAAACACCAAAAATAGAGAGAGACAGAAAATGAACAATAAAATGACCAACATAAACCGAAGTTCTCGCTGTAGGCTTGTTCAGTTTGACAATCTGAACTCAAGTGGGTTTCAACTAGATTTTGCCTACTGTTGAATTGCAACGTAATTAAAGCTTCGGAAGCTTAGTTGAGATGTTGATATGGCAGCCTATAGTCCAAAGCTAACACCAAGTGATCACCTGCTTCTTGACGAATGATTTTGATGAGTAAAAATGCAAGTGGCGTATAAAAAAGGTATGTCCCAGTTTTTTAACGGACGATGGCTTTTATGAGAGAGAGTCTTAATAGATTTACCTTAAAAATTGCAACAAATTATCGACATATGCTAAATAAAGAATTATTTCAAAAATAATAGAATTTTTCTACTAAAACAAATTCGAAACGTTGCAGTTTTTTTTTTAAATCATATAAAGAGGGCAACTAGCAATAAATCGTACGTAGATTGAGACTGTGATCCGTCCCTGACTGTAGGGCCAGATGAGAAGAAGCCAAAAATTGTATTGGAAACGGCTGCGAACATTCAGTAAATTTTTACTGCTTTTTTGGCACACAACAAACCGAGCTTTATTAAAAATCTATACTCAGCTCAGTAATAATTCTCAATAAAACGCTCTTTACTCAATTCGTACTAACTTTCCTTTTTTGTGTTAAAAGTTAGTTCGTGACTTTGCTTTAATTGTACTAGACTTCAAAATTCTAATAGTTTTGGCAATTGTTTATTTGTGACAGGAAGGAGTTGACAACTTTTTTTTTAATAAAACGCAAACCATTTGAGATATTTCAAAGTCTTTATTATATGGCCCAATTACGCCGCCGGCATGCAAACCGGACCAAACAGTTTTTTCTGGATGAAGTGGTGATTCATGAAGCTCATGTGGATTTTTACCGACCAATAACGCATATTTTCCTTATTGAATAACCCATTGAGCCAAAAAAGAGCTTCGTCGAAAATTGGAGCTTACGGTCTTAAAGTTGCGGTCACGAACTCGTAGAAATGATGTAAACGTTGAGTTTACTGAATAAATTGACAGTGACAGATTGATGATTAGTGAAAGAGTGCGTTCACAAATTAAATTCAAAGTTATCAAGTTACTATTCGAAAACCATTTACAAATACGGTTTAATTCACTAGAAACGTTTGTATATTAAACAAAAGATGGATTATAAATTGGGAAGCGTTATCCTATGTAAGAGAGATATAGAACACCAATATTGATAATTCTGATGTGTCTTCAATAATTTTTGTCAGCGACATCTATGATTTAGTGGTGTTATTTGAGGCGCTACCTCTATATCAACGCGCTATAGTCAGTAATGAGTAGTGAGTAAATATTACTGAGTAATAACTCAGTACGGCTTTATTGCTTCTTAGCATGTAAAATTATTACTGACCTGAGTAAAGATTCTTAATAAAACTCGCCTACCATAGGATTTTCAAGGGCTTTCATCCAAAACAAAACACTTTCATAAATAATAGACTTTCCAGTGTTCTCGGAATTACCAAAAAATAACGAATCAAAGTACCTATGCACATATGCTAGGGTTTGTAAGACTTAAAAAAAGGAGCAAATTGCATTAAAAATGTACAGAACGTCGACATGATTTGTGACTAGTGACTGATATCATATATATTTTTGTTTTGAATATGAACTAATTAGGAACTACACGTGATATTTCAGTGACCAGTCAGTGACGGATAATGAAAAAAAAAATTGAAAATAGCTTCCCCCTCATTACTATGCATGCAGCTGCAACACAACCATTTTGGCCACGGGGGTCTTCGCACTGTGGACAAAGACTTGTAATTTTGACAACCACTTCTATACATTTGTTCAGTATACTTTCCACCAGAAATGAACGAGCAAGAATATATTCAACTTCTGCTTCCCTTGTCTCGTGATTTCACCTGACAAGCCTTTACGTTATTTTGTCTCTGAAAACTTTTGAGCTGTTGTGAACTGATATCCTTCACCAACCGGTAACAGTGGCACCATCAATTTTTAAAATGTATGTAGAAAATTCACTACTTCCTCACTTTTGCGTGGTCATGGACAAGGGGTAATTCTGGTCGAAGTTGGATATCTCTTTGGTCATTTATTTCTCCTTCTCACTTGGAGCGTATAAATTTGAAACACTTTTGTTTCGTATCAGAAGTCTTCGACCGAATTCAATTCTTGGTACATTCTAATGTTTCTATTTGCCTTATTTTTGGGACGTGCCCGAAGGAGTACCATATGCATTAGAGAAGATGCAAAACAGTGTTGATGGCAAGGACTTTTGCTATTCTTTATTTAGACTCTCTAATGGATTATGAAACACAAACACCTGTTATTGCGAGCTTCCTTTCAAATGTATGCTCAAGCGGAGAGTAAGGGATCTCATGAGCAGAAATGAATTATTACAGAGGGTGCCGACTTCACATCGACGAAGTAGTAGTAGTAGTAGATTTATTGAAAAAATTTTTTCACTTAACTAGTCCATCAACGAATTTGAGTGCCTTTTTGACAGTTATTCACGAAATAACGTGAATGCCGTCCTCTGATTGCTCAATTTGATTTGAGGACACGACATAAAAAACAGTTGTTTTAACTAACAAAATGTTTAAGGGACAAGAAGGTAGAAGTCGGTAATACTTAATTCCTGCTTATGAGTTTTGTTTTGTCATTTAATATGATTGTTTAAAAATGTTTTTGTTTGTAAATGAAATGTTGCCAAATTCTGTCCATCTTTCCCGGACTCGACTGTTCGACTGAAATTGAAATTAAAAACCTATCGCCTTGGTCATCAATTAAGGCGTTCAGTGAGCATACTAGTGCCGAGACAGCTCAATTCCCTTCGATTCGAAGCAAAAACTAGAATTTGTTCGTTTCTCTCCCAGAATTGCGGTCTTAAATTGGAAAAAATTGTTTTTAATTGATTGGCACAGCACGCCAAAGAATAGAACTTCGTCTACGACCTCCATAGCCATGCATCCAGTGACTTTTCTAATGTACTCTATCTTGGCTGTGATAATTGCCGTTCAGTTGTCGATTTTTTACATGTACACGTATGTGTACTGTCTCACTATTTCGTGTCATAAGCGAATTTTATCGAATCTGAGGAGACTCAAAAATTGGCTTGCGTTGCACTTCAAGTGCACTGATGCGGACGCGGTCAATTGACGACAGATGACGCGATACCTCTGGAAAGTGCCATCGATAAACTAAAACTGCACGCAAACCATTCAGTTGTACTTCTGTAGTTTTTGAAATTAATTAAGTAGTCACGGCTGCTGTACCTTCATTCGGGAGACCGATAAATCACTTGAGAGTGAGCATTCATACTTCGTTTGCGGTGATAATTTAATTTGTGGGCGCTTGATTATACGCTTGAGTGTTTGAAGTGGAGTAATTGTTATCGTTTTGTGACTTCAGTGAGTTCTAAAGGGCCTCCCAGTGTAACAAGTGTGTCAGTGGGTTTCATTGCATTCTTCGCGGTTAGTTGTGTTTTAGTTTTAAGAAAATAACCTCAGAGTAAAGACATCGCTTGTGTGGTCTGTCGCTGTGCGAGTTTATTCGCAAAATTAATCTATCGAAAAAATGTGAGTAAACGTGTTTTTATAGCAAAGCCCAGTGATTTTTGTGACAACACGAAACAACGAGAGGACTATCCTTCAATTTCTCTATCTAAGTCTAACATTGGTATGTCTGCCTCAAACGAGTTTAAATTACTATGAGTGGTATAAAATTCAATTAATCTTAACTCAAATGCCGGTGCTTCCTCTCTTTCCCGAGAACTAGAGTGTCCAGACTCCTTATTGGTTTGCCTGCCACTTTAAGGTTTGGACTTTATTATTGTTTGTATACACAATGTGCTGTTAAACAATCGCCAATGAATGCCAATCAAACGTCTCACGACATGGTCTTGGGAAAAGCGTATGTTTAATTAAACCTTTTTTGTATCCAGTTCGATTAGATTTCCAAGAAGCATCGCGATGAAAATCTAAATTAAACTAAATCGACCTCATTGACATTGTGAATCAAGACTAGATCCAATAAATTCGTGAGGCTTTCTTAAACTGCGTGTGCGTGCTTATTTATTAAAAAACAATTTAAAAAGCACATCTAAGAGACTATTAGGGGCGAAAGGGCGACTTCTTGCGAACAACATCGTTTATAAACTTTCGAATTCAACACGACACATTGATTGAGAATTCATGGAGTGATTCAATTTGAAGAACCAATTCGTTTTATCTTAGTTAAATTGTAGGGTAATTTCGATACCTCTCTAATTTGTGGTGAATGTGATATTTTGAAATACAGTACATTGGTTTTTTGTGAAGAAATTTTCCCACTCATTCATTTACTATGAATTGACCAATCCCAACGTCTTTAAGGGCCGTTTGCTAATACTACACTACTTCATACCCAATATTCCCGCGAACAAAAATCAAATCGGAAGCAAAACCTTTCTCTTAATTTGAGGTAGTGATTGATTTTTTTTGTTTAATTTTCAATTAAAGTAACAAAGAAAACTTCAAATATACACAAAACAAAAATAGCCTAATTATTTAACACAACAGCCTTTAATAGAAAAAGACTCTAAACAGATAAATCGGAAGGATCCCATTCATACATTTGTAGACTATTTGCCTTATTGTTTTTGATTCTACTACTACTACTAGCTACTTAGCTAAAACATATGTTCAGCGGCTGCAGTACTGTGGCAAGCAAATTAGAGAGACGAACAATTTACATTTTGGCGAACTAACGTTCGAGGCGAAAGAATGTCCAAACGTTTCGTTTGTTTTACTATTCGTCTTATTTAAAGTTCCGAATATTTCGAATATTATTTTATTTATTACGAATATTTTCAATTCAACAAAACAGTAAAGAAAATGTAGTAGATTCGCCAGTTCAGGTAGTTGCATTTTTGAGAAATGTAGTAAAATTACTTCATGTGTAGCAGAACGGTAACGCTGTTCATAGCCAAGTTACACTTTAACCGTAAATTCACCTTTACCTATTCGGCGTTGCTCGTAAATATTTAAGTCGGGTTCAGCTAAGATACGTTTTTTTTTAAATGCAAACAACTGCACTTACATTTTAAATGTCAAATTCGTTATAGATAGATTTTTTTTTGCATAGTGTAAAAATGTTTTGATTGAGTAATTTGCTCTACCTTGCGCAGAGATACGGTTATGTTGAAAACCTTACTGCTGAAAATACAATTGTTTTGGTGTAAGGATATGGAGTATAAAGATTAAAGCTATCTTATAGGAAAACTATGAGAAAAACCTCCATTTAAAAGACAAATTCGTTATTTTTGCAAGTAAATGAGAGTATAAATGAAAAAAATTCATATTTTCAAATTTTCACTCAAAACGTGCATTCCGCCGAAATCCGATCCTTTGTAAATAATTTCATAAAATCATAACATCAAATATGAATGTGACAATAGTTGATTGATGATTGCAATCGAATTATTTCTTGAAAATGAATGTTCATAAACATTCTGCAATAGCAAACGAATAAGGAACACCGTACCTGTTGAAAGCAAATTCTAAATTTTGATTCCATCTTGTGAAACTAAGGACATAGCAATGGATACGTCGCCCATAACTTTTATATCTACAACGAAAGTTCGTCAAAGCTATAAATATATTCAAATGTTCTATCAATATGATCTACTTTTCGATTCGTGCAAACCGATAAGTCATTCTTAACTTGTTAAGTGAAAGTCGATCTCAACAAAAAAAAAATGTGCGCTCCCATTTCACCAGACATAACTTCTTATTAACACCACGTTTCCACCGAATGCAATCAGGAGATTTCATCAAATTTCTCCTAATCTATTAGAGCCAGCAAAACAAAATTTTTCTGCGTCTAAAATCTCCCTATGTTGAAGGAAAATGTTTTCGCCTGAGACTACGTTGCCCTAGTCAGCATAGGTCAGGAATTTTCCTAAGTAGAGGGTAGTGGAAGTGGTATTGTGGATGCGCCTGACGCGGAAGACTTATGTTCGAACCTCATAGATGCGACAGTCTAAGTCAAACATACTTGATTTATTGTTTTGTGGTTCAGTTTTCCTGTAGAGTTCGGGAAAAACTTAGTTCGGAAAAAAAGGGGAAAACTTGCTTTACTGATCTTAAAACCCGGAATTCAAGGTAGAGTAGGAGAGGGGACGCGCACGTCGAAGTCTGAAGACGAGGGATATCGCAGACACATCCAGATTGGAGCGCGGTTCTCAAATATAGAAGAGAACCAGAAAAGAAGTACCATATACATAGCCGAGTTTACTCCAGGAGTAAAGTGTGTGCAGGATCGTGATTGGAGCTTTGTCTTCGAGGCCTAACAAGTTGCGATTACGAGCAAATGGGTAACGTAAAACGGCTGGACCGAGGCTCCACTGCAACAGACAGCACAGAGGCACCACACCCAGGACATACCGTCCATGAACCGTCGCGACCTTCCAAATGCGGGTTAAGCCGATGAAAAAAACTTGTTATCAGTCTGCTCTGGCAGGAAATCCTAAGAGATATCGATCACAAAAGATTCGCGTGTTTAGTACCGCGTGAAGTGCGAGTACCTGCGGGTTTGACTTAGCAGATATTAGAATTCTGGGTCGAGTTTACCAGTCTTGTCAGTCAGTCTGCGCCGTATCATCTTAACCAACTGCTAAGTTTTTGTATTTATAATGTATATGTATGGCATTTAAGGGGGTAGAGTGCCAGCTTCTCACCAATCACTCGATTCGCGCGTGCAATCTTTCTCTGACGAGAGGAAGGGACCTACAATTTGAGAAGCATTATTTAGACAGTTATTACTCTTTCAGCATTGCCAATGACTTGAAAGAGGTGCGGCGTTGAAAATTACGTTTTTTTGTTTCGTCGTACCGGAAATCGAACCCTGGCAGCGAGGTTCAATTACGTAGGGGTTGACGCACCGACCCACCACTCCACAGCCTTCACCATGTTTTTGTATGTAAACATTTCAATGTAATTCAACTGCCAAGTAATTTGTTTCATTATTCAATCAATCATTCATGTGCATTCTCTTCGAATGAAAGAAGATGTGTTTAATGCCTTAGCATATTCGCCATTGTCTTGGTCTTGCCAGATCTCCACGCTACTCATTTCTCTTGTTTCCTTACCTATATGTTTAATTTACAGAAAAACTGAGTCAGCTCTAAAGCCATTACATATTTTACAAGTTCAAAGAAAAATTGATGTGAACCTAATCGTACTAGATCACTTAATAGCTATCCTTCATAACAAAAATAGAACAGAAAAACAAAGGCGATGATTGACGGTAAAAAGCATTTAGCTATCAAATTACTGTGTCAATGTAATGCGGCAATTCAGGTCATTTGATTTTTTAAATATTATTTAACCCATTACTCCCCAGTGTTATATTTTTAGGACACTATATTTAATATTTTTTTTACAAATTAAGTGGAAATAAAGATAAAGTAGGGAGGAATGGGTTAAAAAATACAATTTGAATGCAGATCTGTTATTACATTGCGTAATGCTCAATATGATCGGGATCAGGGAATCCAACGAAGACATTTATTAACTACAATTGTAGTTGAAAAAATGTTATTTTCGTTTGAAGTTTTTATATTGTGCAGTCAAAAAATTAAATGTGCATAAAATATGCTGTGCTACGGCTATGTCTAAATGTTGTGTTAAATCTGAAATTGGGAACTAGACAGATACACAACTTCCCAACTAAATGACCCCTTGACCATCGACGAAGTTGACAGATATTTGGACAGTTATTCGAATACAATATGTACATCAATGACATTCTCTAATTGTTCTGTTTGGCTTGAGAGAACGAGTTAAAAAAACGCTGTTAAGTGTAAAGAAGAGGTACATTTTTCTATGGTACCTGATTTCTGGTCTGTGCGATACTGTCTTCAAATTTGAATATTTAATCAATCATCTACGCAACTGCCTGATTTCTTTAATATACCCTTGGAATATTTCACCGTAATCTGTACCGAGCTTTAGCAATAAGTGCAATTATACGCTGTCGGCATTAAAGTGCTCGAAGAATTCTCTCGCAAGTCCTTATTAAAAAAAAAAACTGGTGTTGAAAATACCTTCAGACGTAATGAAAAGAATAACATTTGATGTTGTTGCCCACAACTTGGGTTAAAGGATATACCAGCCAGTACTAGACATCAACATAAACCTTCTTGCCCTTGGAGTACCAACATCGTAAACGGTCCTGTTCACGCAGCTCCCAATCATCACGACCAAGACGGGACGTTCGGTTTTACTCTTTTCTGGAACCAGTAGGGGTGGATTAGAATCCCTCATATTTACAGCTTTTTTCTTTCTGAGATACATCCACATCTTGGCACGGTTTTTAGATCTCGCGGTTGTCTCCTCTTCCATTCACCTTTCTCGCAGACATGACCATAATATATCCGACGAAAAATTTTTCTTTTCAAAGCGGTTTTGCTTAGCATTCGAGTAAGGATTTTTGACCTCAGATGTTTCGACAAACCGAAATACCACCGGTTGCCAGTTCCGATTCTTTACCTTCTTTTCCGGCGATTCTACGTGAAATCTTCACTCATTTGTGGTCTGTGTGGTTCATATTTTTTCCCGAAGCAGTGAAACTCTTTAACTGCCTAACAAATGTGGCTATTGCTCGATTATGTAACTTAGGCGAGCGATCATATTTTGGAGACGAAAACATTATTTCATTTGTTTGATATTGGCATCTAAGTCCGCATAACCTCCTGAAACCGAGAGCCACAAATCGCTACCAATTCTTATACATTTTTGTTGACTCGAGAAAAATGTTCTAGTACTTGTGCTCTATTTCATACTTCTTGCAGGTTATATGCAGAAGTACTAAAAGTTGTACTAAAAAAAAAAATTGATCTGAAGTCTCAGTATATTCAGTATATAAGCGACACGTATGCACTCAAAACTATATTCGTTGTAATTTGCCATTAATTAGACAATTATACCCTAACAAAAGAATGCCCCCTCTTTACAACCTGCAAAATGTATTTATAATCCATGACCACCTGCGGAGAAAATCGTCAACCTCCAATAATTGCATGTTGCATAGCAGTTTCAATGAATGATTTATACATACACAAGTCTAGGTCTAATGAACTGCTCAAATAAATCAGTTTATTAACTGATAGGCCATATCTCAGCCAAATGTCACGTCATAATCAACAGATCGACACGAGTGCGCGCGTATTACCGGCCTTCAGATTGTCATGGTCAGCGAATTTACTTTGCGGTTTTCAGATCACAACACTCACGAAGGCACATGGCTCTTAAGACGCTCTCGAAAGCTTTCCTTTTTAACTTTTCAACTTTTGTTTATTCCCACAAATACTCATGTAAAACTTGTTTTCTTTCAGATCTCCTAATCAGCTGGTGTCAGGAATACAAACACAAGCTTGATGCTATCAACGCCCAACACCTAATCTCTTAATCATAAAAAAAAAGCTCCAGCGTTTCAACACAAATCCACCATGCTTAGCCACGACGAGAGAGATTCAACTGGAATAGGCCACAATGGAACAGTCTACAGTGCACAGTGTAATCGAACGCATTCGCCCGAAGCCGAATACATAATAAGGTGAATAGTTGACGTAAATACGCACTAAATTTAAGCAGAGCTACGGACGTACGCACATTTGTTTATAGACTTTGAAATTCGAGTAAGACGAAAGATTGGTGTACCGGAAAGAATCTAACAGATTAGTGTTTGTTGTGCTGCTGGCAGGTTTGACGGGTGGAACTGTTCGTCAATTGCAGTGACATAACAATTCAGTGTCTTAGAGTTTGTACGTCATCTACCAAACGATTTCGCTTGTGTTTGAAAGTTATCGCTTTTCTCTTCAGCATGAAATATACGAGTTGTTGATATTACATGCTGGAAAATTTCTTTTTTGTTACCTAACTACTTGGCATTACAATGGTGCGCATTGATTGGATATTTCCATACTGACTTGTTTTCACGCTTGAGCTGTGTTCAGTAGCTAGCTACGTCAGACGGGCTGATGCACAACTTAAGTAGTAGTAGTAACTCAAAGGTTGTTAATTTATTTTGTGACATTTAATCGTGAACTCAACTCGTACTCATATACAAACTCTTAGCTTTTGCCAGAGTCCTTATTTAATTTGTGAACACAAACGTCTCAGCTGCAATGAACCCGAGTCTCTTCAGAACGGTGTCTAATTCACCCGTCTAAATCATTTGCATGAAAATTTAGTGGTGTCTTAGGTGTTTGGCAACATACATGTACCGAAACAGAAAAAAATAATTGCGGTCTGTACTTGATGTCTACGTCATTTGCATTTTCTCGTCGCTGTCATTCTACGATAAGTGGTCTCTGTCTCTGGACCCATATAAAGATGGTATCGTAGTTCTCAGGTAGATTGGGAGACTACCTGCGCCGTCGAGTGGTAATTCGACTGATAATCGATTAATACAACATCCCGAGATCATCTCAATTACCAAAATCGTTCGAATGATTTCTAACACATGAAAACCAGAAATGAAGTATTACACAGATAGCCGACTTCACAGCTGCTTGCCCCCTAGTCCAGCGACGAATTTGAGTGCTCTTTTGATGGATATTCATGAATTTTTGACCGTTATTCATTGCCGTTCTCTGATTGGTAAATTTTTTATCTTTAAGAAAACGTTGTAAGAAACAATTGTCAAACATTTTAAGGGGCAAGAGAGCTAGGAGTCGGGATTCTCTATAATACTTCATTTCCGATGAGAACTCGAGTGATGTCGCTCATCAAAATCATTCGAATTTTTTTTTATATTTTTAGTAATGAGTGCAGTACTAATACTTGAGTTAATTCTCTTTGCGCTTTTTCTTCATTCTGTTTATGTTCCTGATTAGTATTTCTTGACGAGATTTATTTTAATTAGTTAGTTGTCATTCGAATGAGTAAGTAGTATCAAAATCATTCGAATGCGCCCATCTCGAGTGTTCAGTAGATTATTAAAATATCTCGATTACTAAAGTCTCGATTCTTAAAAATCATTTGATAGTTAAAACCATATTCCACTATCCCCATATTACTTTTGTTGAGACGAACGAATAAGAGTGTGTAAGAAAATATAAGATTATTATAAATATATATATATATATTTTAAAAGATTGTGTGAGAAAATGTCGAGCCTATCGTTTTTGTTATTACTGCGAATGAATTCTATTAATATAATATTAATATAGGTGGCGCTAAACCCGTAAAGGGCCAGACCCTAGCTTCTCAGCAACACATAATGAATAGACAAGCCTTTTATTATCAAATATATATGCTTAGTTTTGTATTTTGCTATCTTTTGAAAGCTATATAAACCTCTGCTTGAATTCCAAGCCTATGTTTTGTTTTTGCAATCCACAGCGATTCTATTATTTTATCTCTTCTTCGATCCGCTTCTATAGTAAATTTACATGCTTGGAGTATCGATTTGTGTTCCATCTGTTGAAGAAGCAATTTTCCCTTCTTCAAGGTACGAATTCGCAATTTATTTTGCCTTTGAATGAGCCTAATGCTCGTAGGTACATTTACTGTTCTCCTCTTTGATACAGTTTTTCAAGAACAAGGGCATCAGTCGTCGGCGATTTTTTCAAATTCCCTTTTGTGATCTCAAGCCACTTTCACGCAGGAAATTTGTTCAATGTCGCCGTCGCAGATATTTTCGTGACTGTTTATCAGAGATAATGGATGATAGAGATATCCAACTTCGGCCATTTTTTCCCCTAGCCCACAACGAAGATGTAGTGGTAATCCCTTGTAGTTCACTTATACATTTACAACGCTCAATTCACCACAATATGGCAGCCGATTCGTGAATTTTGTGGGAAAAAGCGGCAGATTCATGAATTTAGTGGGAACCCATGTGCTTTCCATGTAACGTACATGGGTATGTTGTTCGGAGGGTGTTCAAAAGTTGACTAGTATTTTTAAGCGAATTTTCTTACATTGTTTTATGGACTTTCGTGAATAAAAATGTATTGCAATGTCCATTTAACTGGAACTATTTGACCTAAAATTAATTCTTAAGTGTATATATAGCCTATTCATAAACCATACCTGACAAAGTAACTCAAAAAATAAAGCCCGCTTTGTACGCTTAAAACATTGATTCTGGAAAACTCATGAATTCAATTTAAACAATTTGATAAGAACAATGGCAAGATATTGCAACTTTTACTAATGCTAAAAAAATGGTTGTCAAAACATCTTATTTGTGATTCACGCTTCAATAATATTTTTATTATTGGTTAACTGAACGTGTGAATGTATTATTAATTTTTATTCATATGAAAAAATTTTCACTATGTTGTGTATTCATTAATTATGTCCAAGTATTTCAGATTGTAAATTGCTCAAAGTTTTAATGAATCGACTTCATGAACATAATTTTTGTTCGTTCTTTTACCCCTCCATACTGTGTTGAAAATTGAACACCGAAATTTGAAAAAACGATCAAATAACAAGCGAATTTTCAAATAAGAACTCTAATTCACCCCATTACTAAGGTGGGGAAGGGTATCAGCTGTCTCCACAGCTGTTCTCAAGAGCTCACACGTATTCACAGACAGGGGACAAAAAGCGTATAAAAAACGCTGTCAGATGAAATCAAGGGGCAAGGGAGGTAGAAGTTGGATATCTCTATTATAGGTTATCTCTACTGTTTATTCTCTATTCGCTGTTACCCGGATTGGTTCATTGAGCAGAGAATTTTTTGTGATGGAGAAACTTCAGGGTGAACCGCTAGACTTTGTTGGCGACTATGTGAAAATAATAAATTTCGAAGCGTATGGTTTTTTTTTCACTCTGTCTTTGTACAAAGGATGAGCTGCGTAAATAAAATTTCCTGTCCCTTATATAGAGTTGTAAGTAACTCGATGGCAAGAGCAGTCCATGTGAAAGAATTCATTGGCAAAATTAATAAAATAAAAATTTTAACAAAATTCACAGCAAAATTTGACCAGTTTTGAAATATTCCGATCTATCGCGTTCGACAACCGAGATCAAAATACAATAAATGGGTTGAAAATAAAAGGGTTCTTTTCCAGCCCAATATGCGAATATGGCAGTTTTCATCTTCTAAAAAAAGCAATCATAAAGATTAGAGAACGACAGACAATCATCTCCCTGCAATAAATATCGAAAAAACGCCAACAAAAGTTTCCTGTGCGGCCTAAGATTGCTGCAGTTCCACAAAAACGAATATCACAAGTCGATCGAACCTGGCCTAATTGTGTCTGCTGTCCGTGTGCGCGGCAGTCTGCCACCTCAACCTAACCACTGATGCATGAACACTTGGCACTACAAAACAAAATAACTCAAACTCAAGGAAAAAATATACTCATCATCATCGTTTAAACTGTAATATCCTTTTCTGTTAACCCATATCGCAACGGCTCGTTCAGGCGTTCGAGCTTTGGCATTTTCAGAAGAAACTAGCTTCTGCAGCAACCACTCGTGTTGTGCATGCTATTGTTCTTTCACGAGTGGATTGGACCTTTTGCATGGTATTGTTATTTTACAAGTGGATTGGACCTACAGTTTAATGCCGACTCCGAACAGTGAAGTTGAGAAGCTTTTTCTAGACAGGCATACTTTTTAAGCGTTGTCAGTGACTCGAAAGAGGTATCGAACCTAGGACCCTCTGCGTAGGAGTCGACGCACTTATTATATACTTACTTATTATATACTACCAGAACATGGCTCCCGAATTAAAATCCTTTATCCATTTGAGTATAGACAATTATTTGAGGGTACGTGCACCACAACGTGTTGTTGAGAATTTGTTGTTTTCCTTGTAAGGTCAGTTATTTTGTCTTTACAATAAGTACATACAGCAGTTGGAAAGTTAAAAAAAAAAAAAAAATAACGCCTAAGAGAATCAAATTAACAAAATTACGGCAGATGTCCCTGTCCCCTCTGGATAAGGACAATCCCTAATCCCTAGCTAATCTAGCTAAAGGGAATATAAAATGTATGAAACTTCAATCCAAGAGGGATTGTCTGCCTAAGAGAGTTTTCCGTAATAAGAACTTTCACTGTGTCGCTACAAAGCCCAAAGGAAATTTTGAAAAATTAAGTACTTGGAACTCTTGAACATCAAAAAGAAGAACAAGAGTACAAACTTAATTTTATTTCCTATAATTCAAGGTTTAAAGTTAATAATTAATATACACCTAGAAATGATTTCTTATAATTACAAAAGAAAAATTTTTTATAGATTTTCGAAAGATATGAGATTTTGATAGGTTTTTATTGAACTATTAAGTATTAGATTTCAATTTAATTCGAAACGGCTGCCAGCTCCACATAACCTTTCACTGCACGAAAAACCATGAGAGCATGCGTAATCCCTTTTGACATTTTTAAAATAGTTCTCATTTATACCTTCACATATAATTAAGGGCTCGATGAGACATCATTAAGGACTCGATGACACACTGTTTTATAATCCTCAATCCTCGACTGTCCTGTGTATGTAAGAATCATCTTAACCGGTATGCGATGGACGTACACAGAGTTTCACGATTTAGAAAAATGTCTACATGCGCTTAAGTCCCTTCATATGAGCAGTGAACTCTGAACGCGAACTGTGGAGATCTGGAAGAAATATTCTCCCAGTGTTCTATTTCACAACTGGTACAGACTAGGGCAGAGATTTCTTTTTCCTCTAGGCCACCGTAGTCTCTGCATATAAAGTCGTTGATTAGTCCCATTTTCATTTCAATCTTCTTCAGATGAGTATGTTTAGTACTCCAAGTACCATCGATAGAAACTTCTTGTAGCATTGAAGGAATTTGTCGATTTGTACACTATTCTTCAACTTGAAAGTTCCACCTTTTATTAGCCCTCTCCATGAAGTGTGATCCACCTTTTTCCCGACGATTGTGTAGTGGCCTGGGCTTAGACGACCGTCCATGATGTTGATCGATTCTTGAACCCTGATAGTTCGATCCAAACAAATAAAATGCGGTGGAATTCGTTGAGGATAAGACATCTATCTAGCGATAAGGTAGAACACGCCCCTCCGTCCGATGTTGCAGCAGGTTATATAATCGGAACTAGTGATATGAAATCAATCCTTATCAGGTCACCCCAAATTTTATGAGTTGTACTTATCATAACGCGTACGTTAGTAGCCAAAAGTATATTTCGGTGTAGTACATATGCATCATATAATTGTAATTGTTATTTTGTAAATAAAAAAACAATCATCGATTTCTGAATTTAAAAGAAGAACAGAGTTGGCAAACAGTTTGGCAAGAGTATTTGCATCTCATTTCGGTACGGTGTTAGAGCGAGCCAGCAACGCTTATCACTCGAAAGCATACAATTTACTCGTGAATCGCTATCTGGTTACAGTGGTTGCTGAGTTAGATTTGCAGAAAGATAAATAAAAGTTTCTTTATCAATACAAGATTTGTGCATTGTGCCGAATCCAAAAATGACGGTATCGTAATAAATTGTTCCTTTATCTTGAACTATAAACTATGTACAGTCAGACTAATTGCAGACAGGTAAACACTCGATATTTATCACCGTTAAATGTAGCTACAATGTCAGCCTGTTAATCTAATCAGATAATCACCCATCCATAATCATATATAAATAATTATTCTCACTTTCGAATTATTTCGCTTTTAAATGCTTTGTGGTCCACGTGGCTTATTGGCTAGGTGCGTCTTTTGGGGGTTCTGGTTGCGGTTCCATCTCTTTCGAATCACTGACACTGCTTAGGGACATGTGTAGGCAAATTTTTCTAAAATATCGCCGTTTGGAGCCGCCTTTTTTTTCATGTCGACCCAAATTTTGCATGCTATTGTTCTATCATGAGTTGATTGGGACCTACACTTAACTAAACGGTAATGTTTGAGAACTTTTTTGTATACAAGAATACTCTTTGAGCCTTATCCGTGAGGTGGAACTGTGAAATGATTTGAAAGGTGGTAAATTCCGGGATTGAACCTGGCACCCCTGGCGTAAGAGTCGACACATCATTCAACACTAATAGGTCTTACATCCCTTGGATGTACTTGCAAGTTGCGATCTGCTTTGTGAATGAAGGCAACTTCTTGCCTTCCATTTAAACAACCTTTGAAAATTGCTCATAGCCCAGTTAATTGCGAGTTTCTTAGTAGTTTTGCAGGAAAAATGTGTACTTCGGGTCCGGAGAATGTGAACGATTTAGAAATGCGTGTGGTCTAGTGAATCATATGCTTTGAAACTAAATTTTCGGACCACTGTATCGTACCTGTACGCCTGTGAGACGTGAGCCGGGATAGGCATATCTGAGGTCCCAAGACTTTCCGGAAAGTAGGTTTCCACCAGACAGAGATCGAGGGATTCCAAGCCTGAAGTGGGCCACTGGCTGTTTTGTTTTTTTCTTAGGTGGTGGTTTATTTAAGACGAGTTCTTCATTCAAAACCTATATGCTCTATTCTCAACCGACGAAAACTCCATACTTTTTACCAACTTTGGAGTACTTCTTCAGTGTCTTTTTGTATGTTTGAGCATGACCGGTCCGACCTAATGAGTGCCCTGTGTAAGCCCTACGTTTTGCGCCCTTTCTTATTTTTTTTTGTGGCACAAGTCGGTTCCGGATAACCTAAGAGGCTTGCAATACTTGTCACAAATGTGGCAAATTAGAAAATGTCCATCATCTCAAAATAATAAAAAAAATAATCAATTTTTCCATTATGAACATGGAACATATGAGCGAAACGTGAATCGCGTTTTACTCAATTTCTTTGTGGGATTTTTTTTATTGTGGCTCCTTGTCGAACTATTTGCTTACGTGTAAATGGTTTTTTGCTCCATCAAGGTCGGTAACGAACTCACCGAGACCTTCAATGTCAAAAAAGGTTTTAGGCAAGGCGCCGCACTGTCATGTGACTTCTTTAATATCATGAATTTCAATTTTAATTTACATGAACAAGCGTTTCGAGCTTCTGTAATTGTCTTGCGGTAGCGATTGGTATGGATGGCAGATAGACACTCGGAAAGAGTAGCAAGAATCTCCTTGAGCCTGTTCCCTTTCTAGAGACTACGTTCACTCCGCAATTCTCTGGAATATCACGGAGTCTCGACATCCACATAAGTTGGATTCTAAAATACTTGACCATCTCGTGGCAATTCAGGAAAGTCTTCGAATTGAATGTGACCACACTCAGATTTGATCTCTGCCGTGCTGTAAAAACAAGTGACGATTTGTTTTTTTATTACATTGTTTTTAGCCATGACAGGGATTCCTCTATTGCTACAGTTTCTGCTTTAAAGAACTCGTACATCACCACAACATTGATTTGTCGACTCATATAAAAATGTCCCACACTTTAGCAATTCTCCTCTGCTTTTTTGACTGCCAAAACACAAACACAAATTGTGAAGACTTCCAATTTTGTAGTGGAGGTAAAAATCTCTTAGAGAGAGTCAAAATCTGAGTAACGTACGGGAATGCAAATCTGTATAGACACATACATTTGTTTAAATGCATATGATATTGCACAGGAAACTATTTTAGTATTTGACACATCAATTGATTTGACAGAAGAACAACAAACTATCCACAGACATTTTTTGTGTTAAAATGGGCAGGGTAGGGCCATTTTTTAGTCTCTCCAGAGAGCGCTAGTTTATCATAAAATCCCTATTTTTGACATACGGGAACAGACTTTCGTAGATTTGAATCGTTTTGTGTCCACATAAATTGGATGCTAAAGTAATTGACCATGTCGTTGAGAGAAATCCAGCTAGTTTCTTTTTAATCGCTGCCTGGCTGTCAAAACAAGTGATCTGTCTTTATTTTATTGCATTGTCTTTATCCATGGCAGGAATTCCTACCTTTATCCTTATATGGACGTTACGGTTATTCGGTAAACGAAATGACAGCTGGATGTTTAGTCCTTTAGAGTATACACCCGCATCCACGCCTTCATCCATCTTCGATCTGTGTGCGAAGATTCGCAGAGGACGATCCACAAAATAAGAATGTCACACATTTTTCCAATTCTCCTCTGCGTTTTTGCAAGCCAAACACAAAACATTTAAAAACATCCTTTATAAACTGCGGAAGAAAACTAAAATCTGTCATCCACTTTATGAATAAATTCGCTCCCCCTTCGAATCAATCAAATCAAATATTAGGAACAAACAGTCAATAGACAATAATTCCTCCTAATATTTGTATTTTACGATATAATGGAGGAAATAAAGCCCCAACGGTGTGTTCACTCCCGATCTGCAAAGTCCAGGGCGTCCTTGAATTGTTGTCTTAACTTCTTGTATCAAGCCTTTGAACTAACAATCAAACTTATTTATTTTCAGACCAGCAGACACCACCACACCAACAGAAAACAGTGCTCTGCTACATCAAAATATGCGAGAAAAAATATGGAAGTACCAAGAGATATTCAAGAACCGCAGCTTGATTGTGGATCTCCTGGCGATATTCTTCGGAATCGGCACCTGGGTTGGCATAAATGGCACGTTCCTGCAGCTGCCACTTCTGGTGGAAACCGCTCCTGAGTACTGGAGCCTACCTTCCTATCTGAGTGTTATGGTGCAAATCGGAAACCTGGGCCCCCTAGTCTACACCCTCCTACAGAAGTTGTTGGGAGAGAAGCTGAAGGACTCAACTATGATCTACTTCCTCCTTGTCATGGGAACTATTTCAGCAATCCTGACGGCATTCCTGTATGACAAGACTGCGAAAATTGGCGGCGAGGAGCACAGTGTCGCCCTGTTTGTCTTGACCTTTTGCACAGCACTGACAGCTTGCACCAGCTCCGTGCTGTTTATGCCTTACATGGGACGATTCAAGGAGATCTACCTGATCACATATCTGTTCGGAGAGGGCCTGAGCGGACTGCTGCCAAGTGTTGTGGCTCTGATCCAGGGAGTTGGTGGTAACACCCAGTGCATTTTAAATGAAACCGAGTCGGGAAGTGTGTGGGAAAAATACACCCCACCACCGCGATTTGGAACAATGGAGTTCTTTATCTTTGTCTTCGCCATGATGCTCTGCAGTTGCATTGGGTTTACACTTCTGGATCGGTTGAAACTGGCCAAGAGGCAGTATGCAGCTGTGACTGTTATGAATGGGAACTCCTATGTGTACGAGAAGAATGACCCCAAAGACAAGTCTGCCCCGATTGAAGAACTGCATCTAATCACAAACAGTCAGTACAAATCCATGCTACTCCTCATTGGGATAGTCTCGTTCTTTGCAAATGGCATGTTCAACAGTATTCAGTCGTATTCGACACTGCCCTACGGAAGTCAGGCGTACCACCTTACAGCCACTCTTAGTGCGATAGCCAATCCTGTAGCTTGCTTCTTGGCTGTGTTCCTGCCTCACACCTCTTTGAAGTCTATCCTCACCCTCACTGGAATCGGGGCTGTGTTCACTTCGTACGTGTTTGCGACCGCGATTATGAGTCCCAACCCGCCTCTGATGGAGTCTGCAGTTGGAGGTCCCTTAGTGGTAAGCAACATTCTTCATTTGGTCTTGATAGAACCTCACCATGCAACTCTTTTTCCTTTTAGATCGTCCTGTGGACCCTTCTTATTGGTATCGTAAGCTACGTGAAACTCTGCATAACTTCAGTGATGCGTGACCAAGGCGGTAAATCACTGGTCTGGACTGGAGCACTTACACAAGCGGGTTCAGCGGTTGGGTCCGTGCTGATATTCTGTTTGATTAATTTCACGTCGAGTTTCTCTTCGTACGAAGAAAAGTGTGGCTAACGAAATGATGTTCGGGACGACTGGGAATGGACACAGAAAACGAATGTTTGTGATATATTTTTAGCCTAGAGCATTGTAAAATAATTTAAAAGAAAACAAACAAAGAATAAACTGTTGACTACACGTGTAAGACGAATAATGTAAGTGGATGAGATGAACTCCTGGCAAATTACTTTCTATTCTAAGGTTTTTATAAGAAAATACATTGTACTTACGAAGCACCTTGTTGAGATGCTTAAACAATTGATTCAGGGTTACTTTAGTTTACAAATAAATTACTTTTAAGAAATAAAGCTGGGATTACTATAGACTTTAAATAAATTAATAGATGGAGGGAATGTGGGCACGTGGAATATTGTTCAAGCTTGTACATATATGTTCAACCGGATGATTTAAAATGTAGACAATCGAGTGAATACCCTAGCCAGAGTTTTTGGATGCTTGACAACTGTGATACAGACCGTCTGCAAACATATTCTTGCCGTTTACAGTCAAAATTAGTTACTTATTAAAGACGACGACAGGATGACTAGTTTCTACAGCAACCGCTGTATTGTGCGTGTGCTATATTTCTAGGAATTGAGTTAATGATAATGAATACTTCCTCCACTTTAAATTAAGTGCTTGGAGAGAGACACTAGTCCTTCGACCATACCGAGTGTCACCTTCTCTAAATGGGATTTTTTGGAAGCGTTTCCCTGTTACGGATGCTCTCTTTGTCATGTTGAATCTTTCACCGCCTTGGTGGAGTCAGAGATCAATCAAAGACCTCTACTGCTCTTTGGAACGCAGTACCTGGTTGTGGTGCACCTCCACTCCGATGTAAATCATATGCTTTTCACGTATCATAGTCGTACACGATTACGCTCATAGGTCGGTTTAAACTCAAAGACACGTTGGTATAATCTTGTAGTGAACCTACATTGTATCTGTCGCCGCACTCACACATTGTGTCGGATGACACAAATCTGACTCAATTGTTCTTCGACACTTTGTTACCCAAATTCGAATGGTTGTATCTATATATATGCATTAAAATTACTCAAAGGAAGGTTTACGTAATGGGAACGTTGATAGGGAAATCTAGTCTCGTAGAAACTGCAGAATAAATGATACATAAATATTACAACCTGCACTTTCTTCCTATTTCCATACAGTGAAGCGCACGAAATTTATTAGTGTAGTATCGACTAGTGGTGTGCCAACCCGAAAGTTTTACACACCGAGTTAATCCGGGTTAAAATAGAAACAGACCGAGTTGTAACCCGGGTTGACGAATTCGGTTTGATGATGAACCGAAAGCGAAAAATATGGATAATGGAATGGGGCAAGTCGAGTTGTATTGTCCAATTCTATTTTGTTTCGGACAAGGGAATCGAAACTCGCATGGGGTAGCCAAGTCAATACCGACTGTGTATGTGCAAATTGTTTAAATTTTTCTCTCTTCGTATTTTCTTCTGCTCGCAGCACGTCACAACGCAACTTACTTGCTTTGACACGTCACACAAAAAAAGTGAATATAATGCATACATGCAAAGCACCGAAATGCTGCAGCCTGCTGTGGTGGCTACGTGCCAAACCAATATGGAATGAGGCAAATCGATTTGTATTGTCTAATTCCATTTGGGGTTGGTTTCGGTTCGGTATTATATGTTATATGTTAATTCGGTTTTTAAACCGGGTTGACACACCACTAGTATCGACTCACTAGTGCGTCCGCACTTGCTGGTGGTCACATAACAACTAACCTGAGATAAGATTAGACATGCACACAAGACAACAAAGATGAGAACTAAGATGCATATCAAGAGCATTATAACATATCGGTGAGCACCTCCCACGCTCTACGGTAGTGTTGCTAATATACTACAGTTAGCAAGGAAAAGTCACTGCAGGAGCCTTGCTTATAATCATGCTCCACTAAGACATTATTCGGTTTATGAAACCAGATTCCTTCATTGACCTTATTCCGTTTCCTTTTTAGGATCTGTTGGAGATATCTCTTGACCATTCATAACCAATTCATGATATCTTTGGGGCAATTGAAGTAATATCTGTCTAGTAGTATTCTTGTCGTTTCTGCAAGTGCGGGGCATGTTTCGAGGTACTTCAGTACTGATTCCTCATCTTCCCCATCCCTGCAGGTTTTACGAAAGTCTTTGTAGGATGGTCCAAATCTTCTGGCCTAGTTTCCTTCTTCTTGTATAAGTTGATTTAGTGCATGCCACATGATTTTCGATCATTTGCATGTATCAGCAAACTCGCACTCTTTCTTTCTAATTCACGGTCTCATTCGTTGCTCGAAATACCCTTGTACCCGGGGACGCAGCATAATTTAAGATCCGCTATCTCATTTAGAGATAGATGGAAGAGTTTTACCATCTTGCTGTTAGTCGATGATGTTTCCAGAGCCTTAACGGCGGTCTGACTATCTACACTAAGCAATGAAACGTCTACTAGACCAATGTACAAGTCCAGAAAAGAATCCCATCTAGAACAGACTACTAAAATCAATATGACTGAGTTCAAAGAATCCCATCTAGAGAGGTTATGCACACGCCTATTGTTAGTGTCAAATATAAATGAATTGACAATTGATAAATTTGTCAATCAAAAAAGAGTCTCGGTATGCTGTAACTCATTTCATAAAATTTGTGACAATTGTGAATAATTCTCTGCTGTGAATGAGACATTTATTTGACAGTTAAAAACAGCAGACAATTTAATTTATTTCCTTTTCTGTTGTTTCGAAAATTGTTCAAATAATCATGAGTTCAGTTGAATAAGCTTTAATAGACGATCATGGAGATTTTGATGAATGATATTTAAATGAGACGAAGGCAGTTAATGCTTCTAGTCCTCTAGAACTACAGGAAAGTATGTGTATATACATGGATCCGTAATCAAAATATATTCTTAAGGGTAACCATTTTCAGTTTGTGAAGGACTCTAGTTAAACTAATGAAGCGTTTTGCAAGATCTAAGGGGAAAGATCAAGCCAGCAAAAAGGGGCTACATACATCAGAACATATTTGCCCGAAATGCTAAGAAACTACGGGCAAAGGCTTATAAAGTTGCATGCCTTCTTAAATTAAATGTACATATGTACGTCTCTCAACATACTAAGTACAAATTTAATGAATGACAAAAAGAACAAGCTAATTTTACAAAAAAAAAAAATATACATAACTTACATAATCAGACGGAAATCACATCTGCCATTAAACAAACAAAAATGACCATACAAATTTAGTGTAATACATCAGCAAATATGACATTAATTTAATGAAGACGACTACAGCAAACATGCGCGCAATGCGAGCATTGTTGATACACACACCACGTCTGATAATAAATGCAATTATATAATTTGACTGATTGGCATCTTTCATTGAATTCGAGATAATGGACAGTGGATGAATCATTGACTACGGACTTAGCAGGTCCAATCAGCCAATGTCCTAGGATTGAAGTGCTGTGTGTAGAAATTTGATAAGCTCATTAGGTGTTATACTTTGGTAGACATTCACTTTTAAAGTGTTTTCCTATTCCGCTATAGTGCAGTGTGTACCTAGAGCTAGACCTTAACCAACAGTCAACAAACCTCTTCAGCTCGATATGGTTTAGCGATCTTCTGCCGTCTATATCGCTTAGCCATATGAAACATTTGATCTTAGGCCGTCAAATCACACACAATACACAAAATAACTGTTAACGTTTGTCAGTGCATTTGCAATGTTAATAGCGGTGCTTGCACTGATTTTGCAGTTACTGTGTAAAAATCAAAACGATTTTGATTTGAATTTTAAAATGTCAATTTGCAGTTATGTTTGAACTTAATGACCGGGCTAGGTTCTCTCAATGCAAGCTGTGCAAATGATCCCAAACTTTTCTCTCAGGGAGATCTAGGCGCAGAACTAAAAATCCATTTTTACTTCAGTCCCAAGCGATCAAGCGATAGTTTGGTAATAGAGCCTTCTATGGACTCTCTAGCTGAAAAAGAAAAAAACTACCCTCTACAGAAAACTTCGTCACGCGATCTTTGGTCCTGTTTGTGTTGGTGGCATTTGGAGTTGAGTGTAGCTATGGGTCCACTATGTGTTGGATCCGCATGTGTAAGGTGGCTGGGGTTACGTAGCACACATGGAGAATTTGGCTCCGACCCGAAGAGTAGTCTTAGATGGCCTACACAACTCGACGACAACTTATGTTCAACTCTAACTTATCGCTACACAGAGAAGAAAAAGAAAGAAAGCATGTTTGATATTCGATGTATCCAATCAATCCAATGCACCGCACACACTTTGAACCATAGTAAGTCAAAACCCCTGAAACTAACAGCCTGACCAGTCTGTGTCTCCGTTGTAGGAGCTCTAGAGATTATTGCTAACGTGTCATCTAGTTTGAGACGACTCTGAAACATGATATAAATAGTTTAAGTTAAAGTTGCGACTGCGCATTTTAACGATTAAGAAGGATTGTCAAATAATTCATGAAATCAATTGGTACATGTAGTAAAACACAAGCCTTTTTTACTCTGGTCCTCAAATCTCTGATCCCCAAGAAAGTGAATTTTGTGGTATAAGTAAGGTGTAAGGGTTACTGCATCTAGTGTTGAATTCTAAGTTAAGGACGAAAATGATTGTGAAAAATCGTCAGTCAGCTTGTGTAAATCCTTTTCTGACTTTTTGACACGTTAATTAAAATACATAAAACCGTGTATTTTGGGTTTACAGTGGTGGTCCAGTATAAGGAATGCCGATATGAAGAATGATCGATATAACGTACACTTTTCTCAAGTACATTAGGGTATCTATACATTCGAAATAACGAATGTTTTTGTTACCTTAAAGACAAGACAACTCCAATCTTAACCCTTATCTCCTCCTTGCGTAGAAAACTATGCAAGAGTTACTTTTTGTCTTATTTTATTTTTCAAAAACTACATATTGAAAACTTTTGAAATTTTCGGATATTATTACAATCCTTATCAGAAATGAAGTATTACAGAAATAGCCGACTACACAGCTGATTGACAGTTATTCACGAAATAACGTAAATGCCGTCTTCTGATTGGTCTATTTGGTTTATAAACAAGTTATAAAAAACAGTTGTCAAAAATCTTAAGGGCAAAGAGAGGTAGAAGTCGGGCATCTCTGTAATACTTCATTTCTGATCCTTATTTTACGTCTACCCTCTTCTGTAGAATTCTACAATAAGTTTGGAAAAACAAATCTTGGAAAATACATTAAAATCCCACATGCTGTGAAATCACAGCACAATTGAGGATGAGATTAGGGTTGAGATATTTGTCCAGCGACGTCTACAGGAAAAAACTGTACATTGCTGCGTTCAAAGTTCACGAAAGCAAACGCTTATTGGCGATTTATTTTTGAAAAATGAATCCAAAGATTAATTGTTCGTCTCTTATTTTATGGTTATTTTATGTTTATGCTTTTTTACTTTGAATAGCTTTCTCTCAACGTTGAAATCAATGAAATAAATGAAAAAAAAAACATTATAATGTTATGAGAAGAAACAATATTCGTACGTTGATTTAAGGTTTTGTACTAGAAGAATTTGCTCGATATTACGAATTTTTCGATTTAACGGACACACCTGGAAATTATATCATTCATTATACTGGCCCACCCCTGTATTTTCACTTATGAGGTCCTGGTCGTAGTTTACTTAAGAAAATACTTTAGAATAAGAAAAATCGCATGCAGTGTTCAAGTATATTATACTTCTTCCCATTTCTATGTGAGCCACTTTTACACAGGAGATTTTAACTCGCCGATCGAGATCTAAATTCTCAATTTTTTTTTTCAGTCTGTCACCTTTTCTCTCTTTTATATAGCATGCTCCCAATCGATGGAAGTACATAAGTGGTATTTCCACCACTTTTTCCAATGTTGAAAAACCTACCAACCTTAACTCTAAATCTACCACATTCAGCCCATTGCTCATCATATCCCTAGAATTGTTCTGATTATGTGTAAGGTTAGGTTAGGTAGTTTGGCTGCTTGTGAATTCACACATCCACGTATTAACTTTGCTTTCACTGGGATTAGAACCGCGGACTGGGCCATCCAGTTGGGCCAGTATTATGATTCGAGAAAAATTTGGTCTGCTAGACGCTAAAATTTAAATTTTAAAATACCGAGATCCAAAAATATTGTAGCTTGAACAATGCCACCAATTATGGGACTTATCAGATTTGTTTGCACAAACCACAGTGAATATTGAAGATATTAATGAATGGTGGATGAAATTTATCGGCGAATGAAAAATAATAGAAATGCAAATTTATGGAATTTATTTCGAATTATTAAAGATGGTATGGCAAACTATCCCTCCAATCTAGAAATGTGTTGCATCAAACATGTTGCAAATTTGTTGTTTACGGTACCTTGTTCGCAGCAAAAAGGATGTGTGTATGTATGAACGAATGGACAGGATGTAAGATAGTATATAAGTTTTACAGTAAGTAAAAAAGTTCTGTAATTAAGTTTTTTGCATAATTTTCTTAATACTAAGCTGTACATGTAAATATTCATTTATTTCATATATATTCATTGTTAGGTTGGGTCGAAAGACATAGATTAAGATTAAGTTTAGCTTAGGGTGCCCGCCTATGGCCAGTAAGTAAGAAGTAGTAACAATGTAGGTCCAACTAGTTTTAAGCATTTTTGTCTAGAATCTAAGGCCGTCATGAATTATTAAAATTAAAATGATTTAAAAAAATTAATGGATAGAGAAAATTGTTCAGTAAACTAGATCGCCCTACAAAATGGTGCCGATAAAATAATAAGACCGACGTACTTATTTTTAATTTTTGGTTTGTGTCGGGCTATTTTTTATTTTGTTTTTGAAGTAATTTTGAATGCCCTTCAGCCATCAAAATTGCTAAAAGATTACAACCAAATTAAAGGTCTGCCAATGAAAAGCCCTTTCAAATCAGCTACAGAGATTATGGTTGAATTAATATTACTAGTCGAATCCCCAATAATACAAATAAGACTTGAAGAACAAAAGTTCTTCGGAAAAAGCAAAAGCACAGGATAAACCATCTTAAATTCGTAGACCACTTAAGTTTCAAAAAGCAAAAAAAAAAAATAGAATATATTCATTAGTTCGGTGAGACAAAAGTGAAATTGGATTGATCTGATGGTCCAAGGTAGATACTGCATCCAAAAAATTCAGCGTTTTGGAATGGAATCTACTAAAGATATTCGATGGTCCTATTTTTTGTCCGTAACTGTACATATTCATTCATATTTATATATCATATATCATCGTCAAATAAATTAGTGAATTAACATGGAAACCTTACTACTACTACCACTTTTCTACCACATTTTTTTTTCTGCTTATCTACCACCGTTATTCATTTCCCAAGTCCCATCACTGCTTTCAATAGCAAACATTGAGAAGCACTTCTCACCTCCCTCCCAGCTAAGTGACGAATTTAGCGTGAGTAAAAGCGGAGCGATTACAATTTATCGATGGAACGTGAAGATGCATTGTATGATCATCTCTAAGGCAGCTCGCGATCGGGATTCTGTATGACAGATCATCTTGGACTTTTGACATGTTATCAGCCATCAACAAGAGTTTCCAGATGGCGAAGGGCTTCTATTGAAGTTAGTTCAGTGAAGGAGCCTGGTTTGGCCTGGTATTCAACACAACTGAATGTTGAGCTCAGTTTAACCATCTCTTCTCAAGATCAACAATAAGTTTGATACAAGTTTGAGTCGCCAGAGACTGATTCCAATGCCGTGATGGCGGCCTGCCTACCGTAACAGCACATTTCATTTAAGCCATGATCGCTCTTCGCAAATCACCAGAAATAAACCACATTTGAGAGTCTTTTGGAAAGACCAGAAGTGAAGTATCACAGAGATGCCGGACTTCTACCTCTCTTTCCCCTTAAAATGTTTGACAACTGTTTTTTACAACATGTTCATCAGAAATGAAATACTACAGAGATAGCCGACTACACAGCTAATTGGCAGTTATTCACGAAATAACGTAAATGCCGTCTTCTGATTGGTCAATTTGATTTATAAACACGTTATAAAAAACAGTTGCCAAAAACCTTAAGCGGAAAGAGAGGTAGAGTCGGGCATCTCTGTAATACTTCATTTCTGGGAAAGACGATCACTCTAATAGTAAACATCGCAAAATCTCGTCTAAGTTTCAAACTTCCAAATCCAGTCACAAATTTGATACAATTCCCTGGAAGCATTTATAAAAAAAATTCAAAATTTCCAAAAACTATAAAATGGACAGAAAACCTGCACCATTCAGTACGTTCCACATCATCAGCAGTCGCCCCTCTCTCTTATATCGAATTTTCTGTTATAGTTCCCATCGAATCGCTCAAGAAACAACGCGTCGAGGTCTACATCAATGATCTGCAGGAGCAGCTCCACAAACTCCGCAGCAAGTACGACACCATCTTCATAGAATGCTGCGACATTCAAAAGAAAATCCACGAGGTCTCCTCCGAAACGATGACGAAGCAACGAGAAATCGCCAAAATTATCGCTGAATTCGAAGAATTTCGTCCAAGCAGTGCCAACAGGAGCACTGCCCTCCAGAAGTCACTCCTTCAAAAGGCCGGTGAGGTCAAGCGTCTTCGGGAGAGATTCGAGACAGTGTTCCAGGAGAATCTGGAAGATCTCATAGTCAGAGCGAAAAATTCCATTAAGAACATGGATCATCTCAAATCGGGACATAAAATAATAACCCCATCGCGTCCACAGACATCCTCGGAAAAACCAGCCGCTCCGAGTGACGAACAAGATACAGAATCAGAATTGTGGTCAACATTTGAGTCGTTTTATAGTTTTTCCAGCACACCAAGTCTGGACGTTCCAGAATCACTGTGCATAGAAGAGGATGAAGTTTCAGAAGCTATTGATTCAATTCGTGTCTCACTTCCGGAACATATCATCAATGCCCACCCCGTTGATATACCATTCGCTGACAATGCCCACATTTCCCCTAGAAAATAAAACGTAAACAAAGAAACAGCTGATTGACAATCGCTCTGGTCCCAATCATATGGTGGGGAGCGAAAACACAGCACATATGTGTTGTACCGAAACGCCAAATACGCAACTTCTGTGGGCGGAGGAAGAGAGCGAGAATGAGAGAATCTGATACATAATGTGTGTGCGTAGTGAGGATGAAAACATGACAGATACATTTTCGGCTAAGGAGTTCATTCGGGAGCACATTTTAGAATTTTTGGAAAGTGATGGAAAAAAAAATAAACAAAAACATTGAAGTGTTTGTTTTTTTATTTGGAAATAAATTTGTATGGGCGTAGTTGGATTATTCCAAGCATGCATTTGCAGCTTTCTAGATAGCTATTGGAACAAACTGACTGAGTTCATTGCAGAAAAAGGTGTTTCCACGATTGCCCTAGCCTCTTTTCGTTGAAAAATCAAACCTTCTCAATTAAAGTATGCACTTCAGAGAGTTTTGCTTAATTCGATCAATCGTGTCATTAGAGGGGTTTATGTATTCAGTCAAGTCGGATAGAATTGTTCATTCCAAAAATTATATCAGTTCACATATAGTATTGTACGTACGTCTTCTTCAATAAGAAAATCTTAAATTAAGCATGCAACAAAGAAGCGCCATGAACTTTCCTTATTTTTATGTCTTCGGCCATATTTGTGTGTGTTTTTGGCTGTTTAGGCAGGTGACCAAATTGAACCAAACCAACAAATGAATCTTCTCTGCTTTTTTCCTTGACGAGTTCGTGATACTTTTCGACACCACAACTTATCCAAATTGATAGATGGGGGAACAAGTGTTGTTTCCATGAGAAAGTTCTTCGTGCCAACTTTAGGAATGTATTTCCACTACCTTTGGCTTATCAATGCGACCATATCGATTAGCATTCGATTTTAGCTGGATAGGCCAATGTTTATCTGTCGAGTCACTGTAGAGTCACTCAAAGAAGAAGGAAGAAAATTTCTGATTTATATATATATATATATATATATATATATATATATATATATTATCGTTCTTTATTACAAACTCTTTACTTTTAATCCTTGCTTGGATAGTTTGGCGATCTACTTGCAGAGGTTACATGTCCCAAGCGTATTCGAGTGTACATTCGACGTTCACAATGAAGAATGTATAGTATAATGAATCAGAACTTGAAATCCATTGACGACTCTTTATGAAATGAATGCTCTTCAAAAGACCTGGAAGATTGGAATAGACCGAAAGAAAGTGAACGTCCAATGCAGCACAAAAGAGAATGCTCATTTGAATTGAATGGCTGCTCTTAACTCAAAAAAGAAGTACAAACGGAGTATGGCTCATGATCGGAATATAGTGACGCAAGAGTCCAGTCATCCCTCCAAGTTTAAGGGTATGTCGAGAGGCATTGGACTGACATCGCCAATGCATGTCAAGAGGCCTTGGACTGACATCCTACGGCTAGGAATAGATTTTTCAATCTCATTTTAACGATGGAGTTGGGCGAAGATAAGCATTTTACAGCCTCATGGATAAAATAGCAAAAACATGATGATAATTGTTTGGGAATATGCATGAAACTCACTTTTTGATTGCATAATAATCAATGACAAGAGTCAGCTAAGCATTTGTTTCCTGAAAAACAAGACGTCTAAATATCATCAATCAGTCAATCATTCCACTATTCGTCAATAGAAGCTTGACGGTGCTTTGTTGACACGTTATAAAAAAAAAGTTGGTAACAATTTTAAGGGGCAAGGGAGGTAGAAGTCGTGCATCTCTGTAACACTCTATTTCTGGTTACAACGATCACGCAGCTGTTTGCAATTCTGAATAACTATCTAAGCTGTCAACTGCGTAACCTGCTCCGCCTTTTAAATTCTTAAACACAGCGTTTGCAAATTGGACAACTTTCGCTAAAGCTCCTTGTGACACTAGACCATTGAATTCAAATGGGACCCTTGAACAATTTTCCCTGAAGACTGGCTAACTACAACCTGTAGATTAGGTTACATATTATATTCCTTGCTGTTCGTATAATCCAGCATGTTCGTCGTTTTTTAATCACCACATCAGCAAACAATAATGAAGTTATAATTCAATGAAATGTGCTTTCAAATCAAACGTAGGCCCCTTTGTCTGTGCTAGCATACAATAAATTGAGTAATACAAGAAGTATAACCACAAAGCATAATCAAACAAAATCGAGAGAGTCAAACCGCACCAGAGCGAAAGAGAGCTTCATCTGGTTCTTCCAACTGCTTCCAACTGCTGGCACATATGTGGAAGAGAAGTGTAGTAAATACGCATAGAATCAAAGAAAACAATTCGAGCAAAAGGAACAAAGAAGTTCACTCGTCTAATCACGTCAATTCGCTTGTCATTTCTTTGATTAGTTTATTTCATTATTTCACATTTCCAGTTGATTTCACGTGAAATAAAGTCCGCAGGAAGAGAGCTTCTGCTCGTGTCCGCTCTCAATCGCGTTTAAAACACGAAACAAATAACTCGAGCACAGACTTGTCATGAACTCTGGGAGCACATCCAAAATCGCACATTTCCGTCTGGTTCCATACACATCATCGTCATCGGTTTGAGTGGGTTAATTTGTTCATTTGTCTGTTTTTTTTTTGTATTCCTTTCCAATCACTTGTGTGTGTTTTGCAAAGAAATTCAATTGTAAACTCCAGAATCGAAAAGGAAAAGTGAAAGTGAATATCTAGAGGTGACAAGAACAAACCTCGGGCAGCAGCAAACGAAGGAGAGTGCACAGAACAGACACAAATAAAACACCAGCAGAAAAGCCAACAAAAATACCTAGACGAAGAGACTTACAAAAAAGGCACTGAAAATGCATTTAATTCTGCTAAACATTTTGACATTTGTTTTTAGTGAAATATCGTGAAGAGAACTCTCGAACACACAACTGAGAACCAACAAGAAAAATTGTGTGAAAAATTGTAGCAAAAAAAAAAGAGGAAAAGCAAAGAAAAAAAAACTTCCCCTTCCCAGTTGAGAAATAAAACGAAGATATTCGATCAAAATTCATCTTGTGGCTGTAAAGTTTTGTGAATATTTCCCCTTTCATAATACGTTTGGTCGGGCCGTAGCCCCACTCCTGCATACGAGACGATTGCAGCAATCGGCTCCACCTAAGGAATACAAGAAAGGTGTAAGGTGTGTGTGTGTTTCCGAGGAACAAGAACGTCGCAAAAAAGTCCATCCCATTCGGAGGAGGACTGCAAGCGTAGACCATGTCGGATCCATTGGACGTTGGTCCAAATCTGCTGAAGCAAATAGTTGCAAGGCAACTCCAGCAACGCAGTCCCCAGGCCTTTCAATCGCATCTGTATCGAGAGCGATTGCGTTTGGCAAAAAATTTGTACAAATTCGATTTGGTCGCCCACTATGGGTGTGTAAATGCGATCGAGTTCTCCAACGGAGGTGATTTTCTGGCTTCTGGTGAGAGATTTTATAATTCCTATATTGTATTTTGCAAATCACAAATTAATTATGCTCTCTTTGGAATTTCATGCAATTATGGTTCATTATTCTCTGTAGGTGGCGATGACAAACGAATTCTAATCTGGGACGTCGAGAAGGCAATCGCTGGCGTTGATAAACCCCGAGTACTGGACTCGGAGCACACGAGTAATGTCTTTTGCCTGGGTTTTGACCGGTTCAATCGAAAAGTGTTCTCCGGTGGCAACGATGATCTAGTTATTGTTCATGACAATGAAACGTAAGTGCATTTTGACAGAACAGAACGATTAACGATTTGGGGGAGGAATTTTGATTTTTATCCATTACATTGATGTCCTTCTTGATTAAGGTTGGGAGGAGTGTAGAAGGGAGATGGATACAGCGGAGTATCGTATTTCATTTTCAGGGAAATGTAATCATAATGTCAATATGTTTGGAACATACACATATACATACATACGAGTGGGAGATAAGGTAGACGGGTTTGACGTGAGGAAGCTTTAAAATCATTTCATTTTCAATTTCTGGGCATTTTAAATGCATTTGGACTTGCATATGTACAAGGGGAAATTAGAAACGGAGTGGATGAACAATATGGAGCTTAAAAGGAGATTTGATGGGAGGCATCTCTGGCAATGTCAGATGTTTTTGAAAACTAGTCACTGCCTTCGATTCATGGGAAAATTAATTAAAAATTGATGAAAGACATGCATAGAGTGTGGGAAGTGCATTTTTAAGAATCAACAAGTAGAGGATAGGCTGTGTGATTTTCATTAACTGATCGCCTTCAAGAGAACTGCAATTTGAAAGCTAATCACAATGACAGTGCGATTCATTTTTTCCGAAGAATTTCGTTGCACAAAAACTTCGATTTTATTACGATCACTTTGGCGTGTGACTAATAATCGAATAGTTTACAATCAAAGGGGTTACATCGTTTCATCCAACTCCATTCACTATTTCATTCATACAAACAGGGCCCACAACTCTACACAAGAGATGTCCATCGTCCTGCAAAATATATCTTCCGAGGAGGTCATTACCTCTTGGACTCATTGAGCACCAACAGAGGTATTCTATGTTGATTTCCATTCACTGATTGTCGAAGGAGTAGCTATGCTCCCACGTGGAAATGATTTCAATCCTAACAAGTGCATAGATGATGAATGCTGTGGCTCTCTTCACCTTCCTTGCCTGAACAAACGTCAAAACTTATGTGAAGTGAACAATGCATGTGGCATTTGACATGCGCACATTGTCCCGTGGCAACTGTTAACTGTCGTACCAATTTTTCTCTTTGGAGATATTCGGCTTTTGGAGTGTTGGCGTTCTCATTTCGCCAGGATATCCTGAAGGTGTGACGGAGTTGTACGATTTATGACTACAGTCGACTCCGCTTGAACGAAACTTTCGGTTGTATGCAACAAGAAATTTATCACGGTGCAAGAAATTTGCATATATCCGAACATCGTTTATATGAAAACAAAAAAATTGGTTGAAATTAAGCTGGGTCGACTGTACTCTTATAGTGAGTTAACATAACGTGAGCGAAAAAGATCAGAGAGAGAGAGACGGTATCAGTCTCCTGGTACACACTGTCATGAAAATGAAAAACAACACGCGGAAATCTCGTTCTAATGAAAGAAATCCAATACACCGCTGCATGTCCGGAATCGGTTAGAATGAACGATTCTTCTTGTACGTGTGTTATTGTTGGTCTTTTTGAGAGGGGGGATGCCTTACAGACCCTTGGACTCTAGAGGATATGAAAGTTAATTTTTTGTATACCAGCCCAATTATGCTCCAATTATGGGTGTTTATAGGGGACTGCATGAATTTATATGAAATCATGCCCACTTAGACAAACTGGTCCATTGTGCTGCCACGTTCGGCTTTAGTTTAACCCATTTTCTTCTTTGGCCTTGTTGTGTTCCCTTTCGGGGAACAGCTGGTCATATGTGATTTCTTTGACCCTTTCATAGCCATTTAGTGGCTTTAAAAAATAGTAGGATGTCCTTTAGATCTATGTTATTCGAGGCAGTAAAGTAATACTACGTTTTATAGAAATGCCAGTCATATCCGAAGATTACAAATATTTAACGTAAGCACTTCGCAACATTTTTGCCAGTTTGTCATTTTACCGTGATGAATCGGTAGCTCATTCACGTTTATCATGTACATACGCTGTTAGATTTCTTTCCCGCAGACAGGATTATAAAAGGTTATCCAAAAAGGACTTGTAAACTTTTTTTAAAATAGAACGCAAACTTTATTATCAGCTTGAAGTACAATCAGAACATTTATGAATGGAACTCGACTTCATTCATATGGCCATCGCGAGTAAGTTTGCAGCTGTCGATACGGCTCGGCCACATATTTCGCGTTGAATGTTGACTCTGAGTTCTTCGAACGTGTTCGACCTGTTGGCATAAACCAATGACTTTACGTAGACCCGCTGAAAATAGTCAAGCGGCGTTAGGCGCCCATTTCTTGAGATAACACGCTCACCGTACTTACTCTTCAATAAATTTGATTGTAACGTTTGCTGTGTGGCTTGTGGCACCATCTTTTTGATGGTCCAATTCCATGTCTTCCAATTCGAGCCGAAAATTATTGGTAATCATGGCGCGATAACGCTGATCATTCACAGTAACGTGATCGTCGACGAAAAAATATGTCCCAATAACGGATGTGGTGAGATGTTTAGTTCTTCTGAGGCAGTTTTGTCTGCACTGTCGGCTAAAATGTTGTCTTTTATATCTGTGTGACCTGGGAGCCAGACCAATATTATTTTCTTTTTACATTTGATTATGTTGTCGCCGATTTTGACGATTGTGAGAGGGCGGTTATTAATATTGGTGATGGCCTTTACGGATGAGATGCTGTCTGAGCAGATCATGATGTCCAGTGGGCTTAATTGTGTGGGATTCAGTAGGGATGATAAAAAATTGGAGTTAACGTTCTTAAAGTTGCGGTCACCTACTCGGAATTTCGTTGCTCGTTCGTGTACTTTACCATGATGAAAATGTTGAGTTTACTGAATAAATTGACAGTGAAAGTTTGATGTGCGTTCACAAATTAAATTTAAACTTGTGAAGTCCCTACTGGAAAACCCCTTACAGGTATCCGACATGAGCACACTGTCTTAATTATCAGACAAACAACCCTTGAAGGTTCTGAGCTTGAGAATTAGTTCCCTTTCATGGCTGACGGTCCTGCGTAGTCTTCTTCATGTCGAAAGGACCAAGGCGTCTTTCGTGCCTGATGAGAGTAAGATACACTCAAATAAGTGCAATAGTTTGGCATGCCTGGGTATTCCAGTTGCTAGGAACTTACCCAACTGCTGCTATGGAGGTGCTACTGGAGTTAACCAGTGATGGCCGATTTCCTTTAAAAAACATCATCTTGCGTTAGAAATATAAATGATAAATAATGATAAACAACGTGTTAAGAATGTAAAAGAAACTGAGAAACAGTGACATATGTATTCATTTTGGCAGACTGTCATTTGAAGCCACGCTTTTGTTTAGTGAACATTAGGCTGTTTTTCCAACATGTACTATATCATAGCACTTGTAGTTGTCACACCGGAAACCTTATCGCTAAAGACGTTGCCAATTAAGAAGAAAGGGCATCGTTCAAAAG
This sequence comes from Eristalis intricaria, assembly GCA_964034865.1. Lineage (NCBI taxonomy): Eukaryota > Metazoa > Arthropoda > Insecta > Diptera > Syrphidae > Eristalis > Eristalis intricaria. The sequence goes on along the minus strand of OZ035873.1, from coordinate 154,930,748 downwards.
GAATACAAAAAACAGCAAATGCACTGCACAAACGGTAATTTGTACATTTATTTTGTGTAGTGAATGGGAGACCTTGGACAGTCTAAGCGAGCAGCCATCTTAACCTCATTTTCAAATAGCATGAACGGTTTTCAGCGTAGCTACCTGATCCTTTTGGTAGAAGAACGGACCTATGCTGTCATAAATGAGACCACCCTCAGTCGGCTACTTGAACCGAAGCTAACCTATACTGGAAGTGCGAACATCTCATTCTCGTATCAGGAGAATCAAATCCGAAGGCCCTCTTAACTTGAACAATCGTGTTCATGCTCTCGATGTGGCCGGTTCAGTATCTTTGCCTTCGGACCTCCACAACGTCTACTACATTCCCAACGACGCATAACTCTTACAGCAACCACTTGTGTTGCTTTTGTTCTGTTACGAGTCAAGATGATCTACAGTTTTATGTTGACTACAAAGGGCGATGTGTAAAAAGGATTTCCGAGTATAGAGCGTTATTAATGTCTCTAAAGAAGTGGAACTCCAATGAATGAATTGACGCAACAGTGGCCGGGTCCTCATGCTAGGGCCGGTAATATAAAGGCTTTATAAAGCATGTCTTTGGTCATTCGAGGAGCTCAAGTTCTTTCAAGACAAAACCCCAGTAGCAATCATTGCCAAAGGTGATTCTTCCTCGGATCTCTAACAAGTAGCAACAACAACTTATGGGAAGCTCAACAAGAAATTACACTTATGGCATATATTTGTTTTACCCTGTAAAAGATCGGCATCTTGTAAAATACCAAGTCGCACAAACGCCATCTATATCTTGAAACTAAAACTCCTGGCTTCTTTCCCAAATAATTCTTTTCAATAATCACGCAATTTTCCCTTATCTGAATTCACAGCAACTTGAAGAAAATGTTCTCTCTCATCTCATTACCTCCTAATCCACTGCGACAAACTTAATGCTTAATACAATCCCATTGCTTACAGCGGCAGACTCCACAACGTGTATAAACATGAGAAGCCCGTCTACGGCCTTTCAATAGATCCCACATGCGACAGTGTTTTTGCAACAGCATGTGAAGATGGTCAGGTTTTGGTGTTTGATCAGCGCAACGATCCAGCAGATCCATTGGTTATCGCAAAATATCGTGCATCATTCCATGCTGTACAATTTCATCCATTCGGCGGGAATTTCCTGGTAACTGCGAACTCCAAGCGTGGTGCTGCATTCTGGGACATTCGCAAGCCCCACAGGTAAGTGAAGTCCCACTCCCATTAATGAAACTAATTGCATTCCTTTTCAGTCCGGTTATTCAATATGGTTTTGACGAGAGTCACCCCAGCTACATGAGCGTACGTTTCAACAATTGCGGCAATCTGATCCTAGCTCTGCGTCGACGTTTACCTCCGATTTTGTACAACACATTTTCTCCGGAACCGATTTGTCAGTTCTACCATGCTGACTACTACAACTCGTGCACGATGAAAAGCTGCACGTTCGCTGGCGAAGATGATGAACTGGTTTTGTCGGGATCCGATGATTTCAATTTGTACGTTTGGCGTGTTTCCGACGCAGACTGTAAGTTTGTGCTGAGTAAAGTCAAACTGGGCGTTTCCACAGTCTCTTCCATTTCCAGTGAGCCTTTCCGACCAATGGATCGAGAACACACAAATGGTTCTTTACGGGCACCGCTCTATAGTCAACCAAGTCAGATACAACCGTGAGAAATGCATCCTCGCATCCTCGGGTGTGGAGAAGATTGTGAAAGTAAGTTGAAATGTCATCACGTGCTTCTGACTAATCGCGCACGTCTATGTCTGTTCTTTCAGCTATGGAGTCCATTTAACCAGAAAGACTGGACCGGATCTCTTCTGGAAGAAGCCACTTGTTCCGATAATCCTCGTGACCTCTTCTCGCCCTTCACCTTCCCATCGCTTACCCCTCAGAGCTGGTCGCATATGCCGCATGACTACAGCAGCCGCAACACAAACGAGGACCCTCGCATGATGGCGTTCTTTGATTCGCTCATCCAGCAGGAAATCGAGGGCTGGGACACGAACAACTCTTCCGACTCTCAACCTGGATCGGATTGCAGTTCGCACAGTGCAAACAATAGTTCAATTGAAGACTCCGACGAGCAGGAGCTCCTGCGGTACTTTGTTCGTAAAAGAGGTGAGTAATAACCCTGCTCGGTTTTTGTTCAATTCGGTACATCACAATCTTGCAGAGCGGCAGCGGCGAAACTCGATGCTGAACAAAATGAAGATCCAACGCCATAAATATGCAAACCGCATTGCTTACCTGATAGCCACTAAGCGTAGCACCCTACGTCGTCTTGCTCTTAAAGGCGCTTCCAACTCAAATCGTCGTCCACAGCGTCTCAATATGGCCGGCAGGAGCAGTTCTCAGCGTGTAGCCGGAAGCAGCAGGGCTGCGAGCAGTTCAAAGCGAAACGGGCGCGGTGCGCTCTACGGGTACCACGAACGTGGCCAAGGCCCCAGCGGCAGTGGTCTGTCGAGTTTTCGAGCATTGCGCAGGAAAAACAAGCGACAAAGGCGATTCTTCGTGAATGTATCATCATCAGACGAGGATGACGGCGTACAAATGGCCCCCAATCATCTAAGTGTGCCCATACCCAGCACAAGCACTGGCATAACCTCAAGTGGAAAAGGTACAGTTCAGTTTAATGGAGATGATTTGGGTGATTTTCAAACTATTTTCCCTCTTTCCAGGTGCAATTCTTCGCCTCCGTCAGCAGCAGCAAATGGTTGAGGACTCCGACGAGGACGATGATGATGAAGAGACAATTGTACCGATTCCAGCCCCAGAAGTGAGCCACATACACGTCATGCCACCAAGGCCGTCGATAAAAATAAACGGTTTCGGTCATGTGCACGATGATTATCCGCCGACACCGCCGCCATTACCTCGGAATAATATAAATCGCCGTCGTAAGGCCGAATTGGATATCTATTCAAGTCATTCCAACTCTCGCCTCTCGAACAGCAGCTACTTAGATGAAACGTCTAGTTCCTCCACCGATTGCAATCATCACTTGTCCAATAAGCGAAGGAGATTCACAAATACAACTACAAATCCGGTTGCATCTGAAGTGGACGATGTCAGCGCAAGCACTGCAACAACAAGCACCACCAACAATAACAATAACAATACCAGTAACAATAATAGTAATACCAATAACAACAACAACAACACGACTGATATCGCCAAAACCTCTAGCAATAGTATTAACAATAATCCAGCAATCGTCGGCGCCTCATCGTCCGCAGAACCGGAAGCGAGCTACACTAACCGCGCGAATACAGCCGAACAGCAGTCCCAAAACTTACTCACCCCGGACAGTGGCATCAGTATGTCCACCATGACGCCACAGTGTCAGGCGCCCGAATGCCGAAACTCCACCAGAAGCCCTTGCGAGCATAATACTGGTGCCAGTAACAGCGGCAACCGGATCACAATCTTGTACCAACAGAAAGTGTCGCGCGTGCGCAGAAACTATCGCAAGAAATTCGCCGAGGAATCTGAAAGCGATTAGATGAGCAAACATGAATTGATTCTGTTTTGTATTTTTTGTTCGTTAAGTCTGTACTTGTTCGAGCAGGAGCTGTGATGCGTGTGTGGGCGCATATTTTGTTTGTTTTTTTTTTTTTTTACGTTGCTGTTGTGAGTGATCAAGTGGAAGCTGCAACAGCGACTCACTTTGCATCTCATTAAAGGTTTATTTTGTTATCTCATAAGAATAGGTTTATTTTAATTTGTAGAATTCAGTTCAGTTAGGTCCGTGGAATGATGATGATGAAATCCTCTCCCAACATGTTTGTATAGGTTTGTGGCCGTATCTGTCTTTCGGCATCGAGACCGCCACAATGTCATTCATTCAGTTTGATACCACAACATTTTCAATTATTCACTCGTACGTTTTAGAACAATGCAATATTTCCTAACTCTTACCTAAGCTTTTTCAAACATCATATACGAACATAACCTTACTACGTCTGTATCTTGCGTTTGATTAGACTTTAAGTGAACATGTTCTCATTCCCTGCTGCCAAGGGCATACAGTCCCTTTGTGTTTTCTTTCTTTTTATTCGTAATGCACCATTGAACAATTATATATGTATTTGTAATTTGTAAGTTAATGGCCCATCGACTTAAGTGAAGTGAATTTTAGAAGTCAAACCAATATATAACATAATACGTGAACAAAAGAATAACAAATACAAATCTGTGTGTAAAGTAATTTTTATCTAGATATATAAGTTAAGATGAATTTTTATAACCGAGAGTACATTCAAATTGAATAGACCCCCCCCAAGAGGGAGTAATTTAGAAGAAACAAAAAAAAAAAACGAAAAAACAGAAGCAAACGAGTAGATGTAGCCATTTGACCGAGTCGGCCGATAGAGAAATTCGTTTTCCATAATTAGATTTTATGCTAAATTATTCATTATTGTCCCCTTTTTATCGTTTTCTTTTACTCAATCAGTACATGATAGTTTTTATTTGAAAGACAAGAATACAATTTAATATAGCGGAAGAAGAGGAAGCAAATTATTCATGTTCATTCATCGATTCATCGTCACTTGTTCAGAAGATGTAATATTGTATAGAAACTAATAAACATAACAAGTGAACTACATGCGATCAATTTGTTTTTAATGTCTTCCATCGTCGGACACCTCAGTTGGTTAAGTGCCCGCCCTTGGTTAGTGGGGTCCCCGATTTGAATCTCAGCGATAGCAAAGTTAATATGCTTTAATCTGGTTTTTAAATCTGGTCCAGTCACCATTTTCGTTGCGTGGGATCAAATTAACGGCACTATCACTTTCACTGGGTGGTCATTGCTTCTGCATGGGTTATTTGTGACTCATCATCTGGAGTTCAAGAAGCCATCAGAGAAGAAGAAGACAGTAACTGCGTGTTCTTGGAGGACTCTTCTTTCGCTTAGAACTTCCAAGGGGCAGTCGTCCACGAAAGAGTTCGACGTGAAGTTGGAAAACGACCATAGATCTGCGACTCACCGACTCAGAGGAGGGATTTTCAACGTCATCGATGGATTCAAATCCAAAGATTGTGTTTGACTTTCTAATGGTTGGACATTTTGCACTGAGCGAGCACTTTTTGGAGCTACTCAATTCCGAAAAGGACGGAGAATAGTCCAACGACGGAAGAAGTTATTCTGGAGATTGAATCGCGAAAAGTTTGCAAATCCACCGGTGTAGAAGAAATGCGCTCTCTCCTGTCATTAAGCCTAGGAACGCGGCTAGACAACTGGAGTGTTGTCCTTTTCACAAAGGGGGACAAACAAAATTACTCTAACTACAAGGGCATATGTATTACTTTTAAGTCTCCCTGGTAAAGTCTATTCTAAGGTGTTCGAGGCGTGTTCTGGAGCTATGGTCGAGACCAGAATTCGGGATGGTTTCAAGCCGGGGGATGTACAACCTACCTAACACCGGAATAGTAGGGTACGAGTTCCTCGGGGTAAAATTTGGGGTGTTCTGCAGGAGTATGATATTGATGCTATCAAAAAAGTTCTAATATCTACGCCCATGCCCATGCGGATGATGGAGTTATACTGTCTGTTCGATGGTGCCTAGCGGCTGTACGTTCAAAAGCGCAAACACCACTAGACGTGATCGACTGGTATACCAAGAATACGCCTACAGTTAACCCTTTCAAAACCGAGGTTATTCTTTCCACAAGGAGGAGGACATAAACTTGTCCGACTCAAGTAACTAAAAATACGACCGGATGGCGCAGTTGGTTAAGTGCCCGCCTGTGTTTAGTAGGATCCCCGGTTCGAATCCAAGCGAAAGCAAAGTTAATACGCTTTTATTTGGTTTTCAAATCCGTTCCAGTCACCATTTGCCGTTGGGATCAAATTAATGACACTAGGAGCTTAATCAGTGGTAGTAGTCTGAATCTGAGTTTCACAATGGACCGACATGGTCTACGTGTGCTGGTGAATTCCCTAGCAGCCCCACTACCTAACCTAACTAATTAATTCATCTTTTCAGTTGAATTTAAATATGTAAGTGTTATCCTAGATAGAAAACTTCTGTAAAAAAAACACGAGTCGAAAATTGTCAAGGCGTTGTCAGTTTTCTGACTGTGTAAGGGGATTTTCGGTAAGACTTGGGGTCCATTTGGATCTACACGGCTTTGACAATTACCCTTCACTCTTATGCGTTAATCGTTTGGTGGAATAAGCTCAAATTTTAAACAATTTTTGACATTTAAAGAGAGAGATCTAATATTTGGAAAGAGCAACCCGGTGATCAAGTGAACGCCCGGAAGTGTCCACGGACGGATAACATCAAATCAACTTTAATAAATAAAGGGTTTTCCATTAAGGACTTGACAACTTACATACACTGATCTTCAACGGAAGTGTTGAGAAATAAAAGGGTAATCAACAAAAGAAATTGTCGTAGTTGTGGAAAGAAAAAAAATTCCTTGATAGTTTCGGTGTCCTACAGTACGTAATACAAATGTCTCCCACCCCCATTCACACTTATTCGACTCCCCTCCATAATTGGGGAGTCGAGATCAATGCAATTAGATACTATCCTACAAATTCTACTGGCGAGCGATTTTGCTACACATAAAAGTATCCCGTTATGAAGGAAGGATCCACTCGCATAGAGGTTAACAGCAGCTTAGTTTTCATTTCAGCTTAGTTGCATTTTCAATTTTGGATCTTATATACTAAAAAAAAAACAATGTACGCCAAGTTTGAGGAATCAAAATAAAACTAACTGCTCTGTATTTCGATGTGCTGCAGACTGCCTCAACCGTCCATTCTGCAGCGTAACCTTCGATTGTACTTCCTGCCCTAGGTCAACCTCGTTATCGAGTTGCCTCGGTTAACCGTATTTGGTATTCTTGCTTTTGATCAGTGGGCAAGAATACGTAACATATGTTATTGTCATGACGTCCCATTGCAATGTTGCATTTGACCTGTATTCTTGCTTTCGTTTGTGAGCCATGTTCTTGCAAGAATACGTAACACATTTGAAAATAGTAACACTTCATTTGGCACTAGTGGCCTACTGGCCTGGGCCTAGATTGCACTGCACTCACTTTTTAAATGTGCATGTTATTTTCGAATCAACAACTTAAACGTTACTTATTATGAACAAATTTCCCCAAGGATTTTTTCCCTATTAAGAAACTCGTTACTGTGAAGAATGTTCGAAAGGAAAAAGCACTCCTTATTGTAAAGGACTTTCCAATCATAAATTTCAATGAATTTCCGTCAATTTCTTCTCCCTATCATTTTGTTAGGGAAACTCAAGTAAACATGACTACTATCTACAATGCTCCCCAAACGTTTGCGCAGAACAATGAAATTTGGAAAAAATATTTTTGAACGGTATATTCTAATAAAATAAGGTGAGAGACTTCAGTTTTCCACAAAATAGATTAAATCTTATTATTCGCTAAAAAAATGATAACAAAAACCAAAAGAAGTCGCAAAATTAAATCTACAAGAGTTTGCATAAAGTACTCTTTCATTTAACACTGTTAGTGCAACGGTAGTTTCTTCAGTTGCTTGTTTATTCGATAATTGATATTACTGATGAACGATAAATTGTTTAAAGTATGATGAACAGTTCGAATCTAAACCTTGATAGGCCGACAATCGAAACTGATTCCAAGAGATAAGCGGATCATCAAACGAATGGTGGTCCAAAAACCATTTATACTAAACCATTTACTAATAACGTGAGCGCTCAACTGGAATAAGTTAATAACACCCAATGCATGCAGAAAAAATAAGGAGAGCAATAGCTCAAAAGCTGTTCAGGTCACGGACACCCAGACAAAAAGTGTCGACCAAAAAGTAAAATCAACAGAAACAGTCCGCATTTGCAAAAGGTGTATGTGAACGAGTCGTTAGACTTCTGGCGTAATGTTATCTTCTCCGACGAATCAAAACAAAGCGTTTTTGGGTCTGACGACCGTCTGAGGACATGGAGGCGCTAAGCCGAGCCCTTAAACCAAACAATACTAGCTGTGTTTTTTTACAAGCGGCTATACGCTTAAATTATAAGTTCACAAAAAACGATCTTCGGCGCTTAATTAATTATCATAAAGTCTTGGCAGCACCGACGATTTTTATGACAATTGTGACAGTCAGGGGTTGGATTCGTGTAAGGTTATTGTTGATCGTTAATGGGCACAATCTTCGGTTTGCGATTGTGTAGCGTGACAAACAATTTTTATCAAATGAAAAGAATCGATTACGAAACCTAAACGGAATGTATAGTAGAAACACACTGGGTATACCAAAAGTTGCATGCTTATGCATGCAAAAGCATTTAACAATCATCTAATGCATCAACCACATCTACAAATGCATGAACAAAATCGATCAGGGGCTAATCTCGTAAACCACATACACCAACCAAAGAATGAGTGAATAAATTCAGGAATGAGCACACAGAAAATAATGTTTTTAAGCAGATTTTATCCGCGGCGATAGATATGATGAGTAACTTAAGCGGATATAGGACTTGTTGTTAGTGTATTTTGCATGCAAATTGAAATTTAAGCGTGTATACGCTTGCAAAACAGCTAATACTTCGACAAGTTCTTGACTTAGTTCCATACACAACTTATAGATGCTTTGTTTTCACTCATCACTCACTCAATATTTCATCTCTCTCCTTTTCTCAGAGAGTAATAAAATTGTTTAACTTTCGTGAGAAAAGAAGATTGGCCCTCTAGGCGACGCGAGGAACAACTAAAAAAATCATCTGGTGATAGTACGAACTTTCCCGTAGTATTGATCAAGCTGAATCAGTTTTGACACGGCTTGGGAGATCTGTAATCATTAAGGTCGAGCTTAGTGTGAATGCCAAATTAGAAGTTTTTAACTCAGGGCCTTGAATGCGATCCTATCAGGTAGGCGAACACTTGGTAGACAGTATGAGGTGGTTGCACTAAGTCGATACACTCGCCTGGTTACGCTTGGGCATAACCCCTGATCAGTTATAGATGACGGCGAAGGATCGAGTTGCCTGGAGATCTCTCGTTTACCCCCGCAACCCCCCGCAACCCATGCGGGTCAGAAAATGATGATGATGATGATACTTACTTATCAGGCATACGACCCATGTAGGGTCTCAGCCTTAGCAATTGCAGTCTTCCATGGCTGACGGTCATGGGCACGCTGCTTCCAGTCATCAAGACCAAGTTGTCTTGCACCTGCGATTACTTGGTCTTCCCCTCCCTCTCAACGAGAAGGCACGGATTCGAAGACCCTTTTAGGAGTGTCAATGCGCTCGATGTGGAAGAGCCAGTGCAATCGACGGATTTTTGCCTGCCGGACTACACATATATGCGACGAAGAATTTTTCTGTTGTAGCCACCAAGAATCAGCTCCGCATTTTTACTTGGCGTCCAGCTTTCGGCTCCATACAGCTGGACATGCAAAAAAAAAGTTTTGTAGACCATCATCTTGGTCCATCGAGTAAGGAGTTTTGAACCCAGTTGTTTCGAAGTAGCATCGGTGATTAAAAGGGTGATTCTACGTCGGATGTCATTCGTGCAGTTCACGTTTGCCCCGATGTAGACAAACTCCTTCCGTACCTCGAAATTGTAGCTATCGAGTGTGATGTTTTGCCCTAGGTGTTGTCGACGGATCATTTCTTGTCCGACACCATATATTTCGTCTTATCGTCATTTACCTTAACCCTAGAAATATAACGTGCGCCTAAAAGGCCCCTGCTACCAATATATATTACTGTCCTCTTTTAACGGACGCGCGTACATGCACGTGTTTCTTAGCCATCTCGGTCGTCAATCAACACTTGCGAGAGACAATCGTTTTTTTTTCAATAATGCACCAATGAAAAAAAAGAATAATTAATTTAACTTTTGAAATAAATCTTCTTTTCAAATTGGGCTCCTCTTAGCATGTTTATCTTTTCAGTACTATAAAATAAGGTTATCTTTCTAGAGTTAAGACCAGCTTGTTTAGCCTGTTCTTCAATCGCCGTGAAACCGTCCACAACGGCAGTAGCCCAACTATTGGACTGACTTGGAGAAGGTAGTGGCTTCCGTGTTTACAGCTCCCCGCCGCAGTATCTTCTCCAGCACCAGATTGAAGAAATCACATAACTGCGCATCTCCTTGCCGAAATCCGGTGCAGGTTTCAAACGGCTCGTAAGTTCTCTAGCCAAACTGCATGGTGAATCGTTTATTTGGTTTAGATGATGATGATGATTATGGTTCAGAGACAACCAACTGCCTCGGATACGGACGGAATTAATGTTGACGACCCCAGCAAACGATACAAGGACAACGATTTTCGGTTCTGCACGTGGAATGTTAGGTCCCTTAACAGACCACGCGGCGGTCCTGAACTGGATATTACCGCAATCCAGGAAGTGCGTTGGAATGGGCCGGAAACTGCGACATCTGCTACGGTGACTGCAAAAGGGAGAGGCGATTATTTGGATGTGGATTTGTTGTTCGAGGCAGACTTAGGCAAAAAGGCTTAAGCTTCGTCTGTAAAAGCGAACGCCTCATAACAATCCGCATCAACGCTAAATTCGGGAACATCAGCCTGATTTGCGCCACGCCCCTTCAAGGACCCCGACAGGACAAAGATGACAACAGCAAGGATGACTTCTATGATCTCCTAGCCCCAGCTTCGACACCAATATCGTTCTAGGAGATTTCAATGCAAAGCTGGGTAAGGAAGACATCTTTGTCAAGGTCATCGGGAAACACAGCCTGCTCGACACCGCATCCGAAAACGGACTCGGTCTGGTGGGCTTTGTCACGGGACGTAATCTCTCTGTAGCTACCACGCGGTTCCCACCCCTCAACATCCATAAAGGGACCTGGCGGTCCCCTGATCAATCGACCGTCAACCAGATTGATCATGTTGCGATCGACGTCAGGCACTCCTCCAGCATTCTTGATGTCCGAGGAGCCAACATCGGCTCGGACCATTTCCTTGTTGTAGCCAAGGTAATAACTCGGATATCAAGAGATCAACAGAGTCGAGAACCGTGGTGTCGGTTTGACGTCGGAAAGGTACAATCGCAACGGACTGCTAGGATCTTTGCCGGTCGAGTCTCCCGGAATCTCTCTCTAAGTTCGTCGCCAACACCCATCAAGGATGCTGCCACTGATGTGCTGGGTTTTACGGCACCACCTAGAAAAAGCCCATGGTTTACCAGTGTAGGCTGGCACATGCAGCGAAGCTGGAAGCCTACAAAGCCAGGCTGCAACGAACAACGAGAGCTGTTCGTGAGCTCTACGAACAGAGACGAAGGGACGAGACCCGGCTTCTCAGGAGAAAGAAGAAAGAACACGAGAAGCGCGCGATCGAGGAGATGGAGAGGTATTATGGAAGGAAAGTTTTACCAGAGGGTGAAACAGTTATCCAGTGGATATAAGGTTCGGACAGAAGGCTGCCGGGATGAGAATGGACAACTAGTAGTAGAGTCGCAGTCGATACTTATAATTTGGAAGAACCATCTCTGCAGAGTGCTAAACGGCGATGATGACACCATCAGGCAGAATGTTCCACTCAATATGACCGATGATCGACGAGAATTCCGTCCCCCCGACTTAGACGAGGTCAAGATAGCAATATCAAGACTGAAGTCTAACAAAGCTGCCGTTGCGGACGGACTGTCCGCTGAAATCTTTAAGTCAGCTGGAGATGATCTGGTTGGGCGCATGCACCAGAATGCATCATCAGTAAGATATGGTCGGTGGAGATCATGCCCGATGAGTAGAATCTCAGTATCGTTTGCCCGATGCACAAGGAGATCCCTTTGACTACGCCAACTATAGAGGGATAAGTCTCCTGAGCATCGCATACAAGATCTTCTCTGCCGTTCTGTGTTCTCACCTGAAGCCCTTTATAAATAACTTTAACGTCCATATCAGAGTGGCTTCATGCCAGGGAAGTCCACCATCGACCAGATTTTCACAATACGGCAGATCATGGAAAAGACCCAAGAAATGCAGATCGACACCCACCACCTTTTTGTCGATTTTAAGGCCGCATATGACATAACGAACTCACCGAGACCTTCAATGTCAAAAAAGGTTTTAGACAAAGCGATGCGCTGTCATGTGATTTCTTTAACATCATCCTGGAAAAGATCGAGCAAGACTCACACGCCAACACTAGAGGCTCGATCTTCCAGAAGTCCGTACAACTGTTAGCATACGCGGACGACATTGACGTGATTGGCAGAACACAGCGAGCCGTCAATGAGGCGTTTGCTGGCATTGAGGCGGAAGCGGCTAAAATGGCTCTAGCGGTGAATGAGTTCAAAACGAAGTATATGCTGTCATCAAGAAAGGACACACAGCATCGACGTCTTGGACAGAGCGTCACAATGGGCAGCTATAACTTCGAGGTAGTCAAGGACTTCGTCTACCGCGGCTCCGCAGTAAATAGTACAAACAACATCAGTACCGAGATCAAAAGCAGAGTAACTCTTGCCAACCGCTGTTTCTATCGGCTGAAGAGGCAATTGAGTAGGAGAAGGACCAAGCTGACTTTATACAAGACCTTGATCATCCCAGTCCTGCTGTACGGCGCGGAGCCATGGACAATCTCAAAAGCGGATGAGGAAGTCCTTGGTCTCTTCGAGAGAAAAGTTCTACGTGTGATCTTTGGTCCTGTTTGCGTTGACGGTTTTTGGAGGAGAAGATCAACATGCGTTTTCGGATCCAACGCCTAAGACGGCTAGGCCATGTAGAACGTATGGACAACTCAGCTCCGGCCCGAAGAGTCTTCGACTCCGAACCCGTGGGACAACGTAACAGAGGACGCCCGCGTTTAAGCTGGCGCACCCAGGTGGAAAAATACCTTAACCAACTTGGCGTGCGACACTGGAGACAGCTAGCCAGAGACCGTTCTACCTGGAGAGGCTTGTTGGTTCAGGCCTCGGTTCACCCCGGACTGTAGCGCCAAATAAAGAAGAAGATGATGATGACCCATATAAACAAACAAAGGAGATCATTAAATTAATATATATGTATATATTTTATTTGACGTTGGTTTATCCTAATTAATATAAATTGTATCCTCTTTTGTAGAAAATTGTATACATCCTCTCAAAGAAAAAAGCGCCTTGTTCTGCTCTGAGAAAGTGTTCGCCTTCGACGGCCAGAGTTCGGGATAAATAAATTAGAAACTAACATTAAAGATGTTAAACATAATCGTGTTGCTTTCTGCCTCGAAACTAACAAAACAAAAAAAATCTTAAGTAAAACAAACAAACGTAACTACATGCACCTTCCACGGCAAAAATCAAAATCAATAAATCAATTTCATTGTGGTGTTGTATATTTTAAATCAACAGAGAATTTGTAAATCCGCTGGAACAAGGAAACGGTTGCAAACAATCTCTTCTTTTTTTCTTTCTTTTCATTTTCATGTTCTTCACTTTCAATTCTTCCGCCATTGTATGCGTGTAACATTCTTAAAATTAACTATGTATACATTACAATTTGTTGTTTACGTGATCTCTTCTTATTCTTTTTTTTTTTTTGTTTTTTGTTTGTACTACGGATGGATTAAACTACTCAACAAAAAAAAAAATAATAGTAATAATTAAATCGAATAATGTATGCAGATTCTTAGCGTAATTTGGTGTCGTTGAATCCGAATAGTCTGTCGCAGTGACCGACTAATGCACTTCTCTTCATTCGTTCAGCGCACAAACTGCCTCTATTTGTGGACCTAAATTATTGTTTAGTAGTACGAGACTCCATCACACGCGTCACATCGTCCCGCATGATTCATGAACGATTCATATCACTTGGTTGAAAGGGCAGATGTAGACTCCTACATCGGTCCATCACGAATCTCTCCAGTGAACTGCCAGCTCTGGAAGTAGAATACAAAGATGCTCTCTTTAGCACGGACAACCTCACGTCTCATCAATCGCACTACTTACTCGTAAATTTCATTGCCTTGCTGATTGTAAATGTCACAGTTTTTGAATACTAATTCGATATCTTTTAGGAGTTCTTCATTGATGGTGTACTTGCCCATGTTTAGTTTGGACTTGACTTTGGCAAAGTCCATGGGCTCCTTGATGATTGTATGGTAATCGGGGACTTCTGAATGTGAAACTGGTCTGAGGAATGGCCAGGAACTGTCGTGTTTCATTATGTCGTCTAGGAGATCATATAGTACTGGACTGTTTAATGGGAGGTGATCGCCAGTGCGTCTTGAACGTCGACTATTGTTGTTATTTGTACGGATAACTTCGTCGCTGCCGCCGTTACTGTCGTTTATTGAACTTCGTACAGAAGAACGTTTGCTAACTGAAGTGCGAGGTTTTTTAATTAATGGTTGATCGTATTCTTCATCTTCCGTAGATTCATCTGAAATACAAAAATGAGATATAGTTGGAGTTGTTGGAGAATGCTTTTATATCCATCTCTATATGTGGACGATCGAGTTTTCTGGAATATAAATGGATTACGAGTATTGCTGCGATTGACTGAATGAATTTAAGCTTTTCTTGAAACAAGGACGAACCTCATCCTTGGAAGAGAACATGACATGCCCGCTTCTATGCATTCAAACGACAAGCCATGTCGGAGTTGGAGAAGTTGTAGTTTGACTAAGATACATTTTTATGCCAAGGCTATACATTTATCATCCCACAATGTATAACGCTGCAACGTCGTCTACAACTCAGCGGCTAGTCTTTTACTTCAAGTCTGTGGGACAAGGCAACAATGGACAGCTGCGTCTTAGATAGCGCACACAGCACTTGCATAGTAGAAGAAACCCAATCAGTTTTGTGCCTAAAATTGGAAGCACCTAGCTAGAGGTCGCACTAGCTGGTGATGTTTAGGTTTTCACCGGATTTTAGTATGATAAGTATGATATTCACAATTAGGGAAAAAGATGAAGAGGTCACCAAGTAGTTGAGTAGACGCTAGCTACGGAGGCTTGTTGATGTAGGCCTGGCCGTGGTTATCAAGGTAATGTAGGCCAAGGCAGGTGGCCAGATTACTTTTATTGGTCCCTTCTCCTATATGGATTCAACAACACGACACAAACTTTCACCTACACAATTGGATCATTACAAATGCAACTAAATCCTGGATCAAAAGAAGGGGATAGTGTAGACTAGGTAGGAAGAAGAAATCCAACCTCAGGTATTTAAGAATGACATTTTAATAATAATAATATGGGTGGCGCTACAATCCGTACAGGGCCAGGGCCTAGCTACTCAGCAACCACTCGTGTCGTGCGTGTTATTTTTCTGTCACAAGTAGAAGGGTCAGTGTTTTATGCCGACTCCGAACGGCAAGGTCTGAGAAGCTTTTTGTAGACAGTTATTACTCTTTGAGCATTGTCAAACTTAAATGAGGTATGACCTTGAAAATTATTTTTGGTCTTACCGGCAAGGAATCGACCCCAGGCAGCGAGGTTAATTTGCGAAGGGTTCGACGCACATACCCACAACGCCTTGGCCACCACATTTAAGAATGACATTAGTTTCTTAATATCATTCGCAGAAATTTCATCAAGTGAGTTGAAAAGTTTTACCAAGCGCTCACTGTCTGGCTCGAGAAAAAGCTGGGCAGGCAAACAATATATTAACGTATCTCTCTCAACTGTGTTCTTGCAGCCGCTACAATGTGGGCATGATCTCCTTTCAACCTTTGGCCTGTACAGACTGCCACTAGTCTAACAATATCATGACAAGTTCGCTAAAGGAGATCTCTTGTTTTAGATCGTTTGTATTCTGGCCATATTTTCATTGACGTTGCGGAGTTCGTTAGGCTCATCTAAAGTTTTTTTTTGTCTAAGGTTTGCATCTAAGGTTGGTTTGCCCTAAAGAGTAGTTCCCAGCCAGTTCATTGGTCCTCTTATTTCCTGGGATGTCACTGACCTGGAACCCAGACTATCGAAAAGAGATGGTTTTCTGAAGACGCTAATTCAGCTCGGCATAGGGGGTACAATAGGTAGAATAGCCGCAGTACTAGTGTCTGTATGACCCACCTCAAGTTGCTCAATAGTTCAATTCTTCGGCCTTGTCCTCCCTAGACTGCAGCGCCACACAAATTAACATCACTATTGGCATAAAACAAACTCTGAGCATATCTAGTAACATTCAAGCTTAGTGTCCAGGCCAGGTTATCCGTTTTTAACTCTTATGGCAATTAATGTAATTTTGAGTAATAACCGAAAGAATAAAATCGCGAAAACAAGCTACCGAGGTGAAACTTCTTTAGGCTGATGTGGAAGTTACTCACCGTGTTTGGGTGAGAAACACGGCTGAGAGCGAGTGACTGAATGTTGAACAGCTGCTTCTTCGAAAGAAAAATGCTATGCTTCGATGGTTTGGGGTCTATCATCAAGGTCAAAATTTCAGAATGAAATTCGATTAATGAAAGATGTGTGTTAAGAAAAAGCAATCTCTTAGAACCATCAAAATAAAATAAAAATATTTGTGCTATTTAGATTTTACCTTTTTTTCAAGCAAGGAGGAAAGGAGAGAAGAGAAAAGGGTATCGTGCTCTACGAGGTAATGGATATTATCCGGAAGCTCAGACACATCGAGCGCTTGAACAACAGTATTTAGACGGAAGATTTTCCGAGCCCCATGATCCAAAAACATTTTGAATAAAATTCAATTGATCAGAAGACAACTTAAGACCAAAACCATAAACTTTTTTTTTACAATTTACGCGTGCTCAAGGGATTGCTTATACCCTTATGTGTCCGGGGTCAAGACACAGCACCGGCCGATTACTAACGTAAGGAAGCGTATACCTATGTCAGAACTGAACGAAATCCAGCCAGAAGCTTCGTCGAATTTTAAAGTGCCTATAATTGCTTCCGGGATCACGAATTTCAACACGATCTGTCATTTACATAGGTAAACAGCGATTCCCTTCGCTGTCACTTAAATGATCAAAAGTGAACGAAACTCAACGAAGCCGTAGTTTATGTGTAGTGTAGTAGAGGGAATTTGTAAAGCGATGCATTCACAAGAAAGAGATAGCTGTAGTTGTGAATTACCATATGTTTATTAGAACATATTTTTGAATGCATATTAAAACGTTTTTATATCTGACCGCGTGCACTAAAGACAAAGATTCAGCTAAACTACTATTTTGACTAATGTATGCATATCCTTGAGTCTTGACAACTGCAAACTACATGTTGTGCACAAGTCTGTATATACCTGTATACCTGAAATATTCTCTAAATCTCAAGTCGCTGGCTTGGGATAGACAAGTAAGCCTTAACCGAAAAGAAACTATTCATGTGTGTTTGCCATCATTTTGTTTATTCAGTTTTCGTGTGATAATTAAAAACAAATGGATGAAACAAATTTGTTCGTGCAAGATCGAGCATGGATGAGGACAGACGACGGATAGTGAACAGAATCGAAAATGCTAAGAAAATGATTCTTCCAACTTACCGTTCTGTTTGCTCTTCCGCTTCTTGCTAGGAATCGCCTTGCACTCATTACAATTCCAATTTCTTGGTGGTTTCTTCAGATCAGCACAGTCCAAGTGGTAGACTGACTTGCAGCCCGCACAAGCGATTTCCACCCCATTGTATGAGCACACTACACATGTCTCGTTGTCGCTGTAAAGAGAATGCTTAGTTTGATTGTGATTGATTTGGGTATGCAATGTGTTCTTACTCGTCCTCATCACTTCCGGCCTCTTCATTCGAATCATCATTCTCTGACAGTGCTTCCTCTTGACTGTTGTCCATTTCTTCGTGTTCGCCTTCAGCCTCTTCCTCGACCGCTTCTTCGTCGTCGACTTCCTCTTCGTCTTCGTCTCGGTCAGAGCCAGCCTCTTCGGATTCTTCTTCCTCATCCACTTCAGAGCCTTCATTCAATTCGGCTTCAATTTCGTCCCTTCGCATGACCTTGTTGTTCTGTCTCCTAATGTTCGACCTCAATGAACCCTCACTGGCGTTGTCCTCATCCTCTAACAAAAACGCGCGTTTCTTGCTCTTCTTCTTCGTTTCATCGCTGGAATTCTTTAATCCCAGGTTATTTACACATCGCCTACAATACCAATTGCCTTGAGGAACGGTCTTCATTTTCGGCTTCATGCAGAACATGTGAGTTCCGGCATTGCACTCATCACACAGTAACATCTTCTCGGGATCTGTCATGCGGCGGCAAATCTGGCAGCTGGATTTGTTTGTCGAGCGCTGCCACTTAATGGCTCCATGCAAAATGTTCAAGTGAAGGAACACTTGGGAGTAGCTTGTCGCATGCATCAACGACAGTTCCCATTCTCTGAGGCGGATGCGACCCCTCTCCATTAGTTGGTCGACCTTTTCTTTGTCCTTGAATTCCTTCTTAACACCGAACGGCTCCTTCAGGAATCGCTGTTCTATGCCCTGTTCGATTTGCAGAATAGCCGAAGCGAGGTTCTTCACGCACTGTCGGAGAATTGCGGAGTCGTGCAGAGAGATGCCTTCATCTTCGGCACTGTCCTCCGAATCGATGTCTACTTTATCGCCAAGGTTCATTCCAGGATCTTTGTATCTCAGCGCCTCGGGACCTGGGCCCCATTTGAGCTCGGCTTGTGGGTCGTACGTGTTGTTTTGAACATCCGTACGCCACTTCTCGAGATCTTTTACTTTCAGTTTGCCCAGATCTCCCGTTGATATGTCGCTTTCTAGTTGAAGAACTCGATCCACAAGCATGGCGTACATAATCTTAAAGAAAGAGATAAACATTAGTCCTAAGCAAATATGGACACAAGAAAAATTGCCGAACGTACCTCACTCAAATCTGTGTTCTCTGGGAAGCCGTAGTTGGCCGCGTTGTACTTCTTGCGCGTTTCATCCTTCATTTGCGCCTTGAACCGCGAGAATCTGTTCGTGCTCTTCTCCTCGACGGACAGCATATCCACGGGGCACTGCTTTATGTGATTTGTAATCAACATGCGCATTGTGGTTAGTTGCTCCTTCAGTCCGCTCTCACGCTCTCCGAGCGGGTTCAGGCTATTTATCAGATCATCCAGATCCTTTTCGGTGTGAAAATATGCCCACATCTGGCGGTCGGGGTTCTTTTCGTCGTGCACAATGCAATTCTTCGGATCGCCCGTGCACATCATGAGTTCATACTGCGTGGGCGGAGCTGTAGGTACAGTTGACTCTGCTTCCACCTCACCGTCGACCTCCATCTTTACGGCATCACCATTCAACTTAACCTCACCATTCAGGACAACCTGGTTTTCCTTGTTCTCCTTGTTGCTGTCCGGAACGACCGCTGCTTGTGATTTTCGTTTCTTGCCCGGCTCTTTCTCCTCGGGGTACATCTTACTCAGATGACTACGTATCTCCTTCCGTGTCTTCGGGCATCCGACAAAATGTGGCACGTTCTGCGGTGGATTGGTCAGGCATGACTCGTGGCAGTTTGGAGGATGTTCAATGAATACGCCCGGCATTGATTCGAGAACGTAGTAGTTTCTGTATGCACGATCCATTCCCAGATAGACCATGTAATCGAACAGGCTGCTGTGCAACTTCTCCAGTTGAGTCTCGAACTTTTTCTTATCCCGAGCACTGTGGGCCGCCAAGTCCGCCAGCTGCTTGTGTAGTTTCTCCTCCAGTTGCGGAGCTTGGTCTGGTTGCAGGGCCGTTTCGGACGCATATGCCGCCAGCAGCTTCTTTTTCTCGGTGTCAGCGGTGACGACGCGACGGTTTTCGGCCGCGACCAGAGTTCGCAGTTCGATCTTCGCCTTTTGCGTCTGCTCTTTACGCTCTTCGATCACATTGATGGTCGCCGAATAGGTAAGGATCTGCGCGACCAGCGTTTGAACGATTCGGAATATATCCATCATTGGCAGTTGGTAGACAGTGTACATCTTTAAGGCTCGGAGAACGTGCGGCTGTGTCATGCGGAACGCCAGACCCGGATCCTCGGTGGAGTAATACCCATTGCGGTACATGATACGCCAGCGTTCGGCCTTTTCGGTGACCTGCGCACCGGAGGCAAGGAAATGCAACCGCAGCACCTCGCTAACAGTTAGTGCATCTAAGGGCAGTTCGTTTAGCTTGAAGGCGAAATGCCGACGCGAATACGTATGCGTCTTGTTGGCCATCGCCATCGTTATGTACGGTTCACGGTCTTTGTTCCTGACTGCCGCGTAATCCACGGCACACTCGGACTCCTCCTCCTGTTGCAGTTCGAAAATCGACCCCAAGAGAATCAGAATAATATCACTAAGCGGTCCGGCAACTTCGCGTGTGGTGAACGCCCTGGTCAGCTCGTAGAAACTGATGTTGTTCTTAAACACATTGATGCCGGAGAGGATGCCAACAAACGAGTGCATGAACTCCTGCAGCATGATGCAGTCGCCAAAGTATTTTATCGGTATCTGCGTGAAGACTGTTTTGTACTTGGGCAGTGGCTTCTGGTCGCGTCGCTCCAGATCTTCGGATTTCCTCGCAAGTGCTGTTGCCTCCTCGTCGATCTTGGCCAAACGTTCTGCTTTCTTGCGCTCAATCTCGGCCTGTTTCTCCTCCTTCTCCTTCCTCAAGCGCTCCATCTCTTCCCGCAGAGACTTTGCGCGCTCCGTTCGCTCGGCTATCTCCTCTTCTGTGACATCAGACCTTCCAGGGTCCAAGCCGTTCTTCGTCAGATACTTCGCCATCGACGCCTGCTTCTTCTCGCCGTCGCCAATGTGCGTTTTCCTCTGCTTGCTGGGTTCGTAGTGTGGCATCTTCCCAATGAATATCTTCGAGAACGCCACCTTTCTGTCAGTCACGTACTTCTTATAAGACTCTGGCTTTGGCCTCAAGATCCCCTCGACCCTCGACACATTGTCCGATATAAACATGCGCAGATTTTCGTGACTGAATTCGTTTCTAGTCCGGCGTATGTTCTCGTGTGTGATAACGATTTCCTTGCCATTGCTCACGCCGCCGACTTTCTGCAGTTTATATGAAACATTTTCGGGATCATAGACACCGTTTGAGGGCTGTGCTTTTGACGGTGACATGGGTACTATGCTCACTACGACGTACTTTAGATGTGACGAGCTATTGTACAGCGCCTCTACGTCCTCTTTGATGAAAAACCGGTTTCGTATGAAATCGTAGGCGAGGCGGCATAATATTTTCATTGACGATTGCTGAGCCTTTTCCACCAGCAGCATCACAACGGGGCGCAGGCAGTCTTTGAATTGTTCCATTTTTTTGCGAGCACGCCGCTCACTTTTCAGTGCTTCGGCATATGTGAGATTTTCTCGTTTTGTAGCCTCGCACTGCCATATGGTGGAGTTGATGACCATGACGTGACGAAAATATTCCCTAAATGAAAAGAAAAATATTGATTAAAGGTGGTGTTGTGGCTTTTTTGACGGTTTTCAAGAAGATCGATAGTTAATCTTTGCAGATGGAGAATGGGATGTTCAGACAAAGCAATGCGGACAATCAAAGTCTGCCCGTGGAATGTGGTGTCACGTTCAGACTTGAATAATCTTTCACTCACAGTTACAGCGAGTAGCTGAAGTGGCTAGGTCGTTTTGAGAGAATGGATAGCCGGTTTTGACTTGAAACTCCTTTCAAAGTTTTCAATTGCTTGAAGAACAACGAAAATCAGGCCCGCGTTCACCGTGGCACATACATGTCGAGAATCCAGTGGAGATATGCACTTTTGGAAGGGGCTAGCCAAAGATCACTCTTGTTGATTGAAGCGCAAGTCCGCCCGTCCCTTACCGCTACGCAACGAAGAAGCAATAGGATTCAGAACGGTTCAGGGTGTCAGAACGTCAAACGTCGTACAGTTGATTATATTTATGTCGCATTTACCAACCTCAAACCTTTAACACAGATGCATTCAGTAGCAACTGGACAACCACCAAACAGGAAGCAGGTGTCCTATCAGGAAGAGTCCTCTGACCTAAAAGCTGTGCATGCTCAAAAAGATTTAAATCACATTGCCCGTTGCAAATGCAGGTGATATAGCCATAGCCGCCACAGACAATTTTCAAGGAGATACAGGCATCAATGTGTGGTTTTCTCAACTGTCGGTATCATTTATTCCGTTAAGTGTGCCGGTTCCATGTTTCAATGTCGGTTCTCGAGTATAAACCGAACGAACTAATGGTTCACCGATAGCTGTCATCCGACTGTTACGGCCTGGACAGAGTTAAAGGAGTAAAGAGACATCCAACTTCTTGCTCCTTGCCCATACCCAACCTTCCAGAGGAGATAAGCAAAGTAAAGCCATCCAAGGTGGAGCATGTCTTTTTCACAAGGAGAAATGTTTTTAATAATGAAGACAATTATTTAGACGTCATAGCAGACACTAAACGAAGCTGCGAACAAAAAACAGAAAAAAAGTGGTTGCAAGGAAAGGCCTGATCCTAAATGGAGCATCTATCCGAGTATGGTACACACGATGTACACCAAAAGTGTCACACCGTGGTATACACAGAACCTTCGTTCGGCAGACAGTTTCACAAACCCAACAAAATGTTTTCCTGTGATTGAACACAGTGGCAGTCATATCCACACCGACATTCAGCCTGGCAAAGACACGGGATTGCTATGCGAAGCTCACATCGACCAACGCGGTTTAATACTAAGAGCGCACACAATGGGTTATAATCAGGAGAGAAATCCTGCTGATTTGACGGATCACAGGACAATCGTCGCCACATGCAGGGTATTACTACCGGACCACTGCAGGGTATTCCAAGTGAAAGTAAAAAAATATTCAAGGGGTAATAGAAATACTGCCAGCGATAGAAATCTCTGAATATCAATCTTTGAAGAAGGCTGCGGTCAGATTAAATCTTACCTTTGCATCAGTCCTTAGGGACAAGGGTATCAAGGGCATTACAGAAGCGAAGAACTAGCTACAACAGGGCCTAGCTTGTACAGAAACCATTCGTGTTGTGAGTTCCTTTTCCTCTCACAAATCAGTAGGAAAGGTGACCTCAATTTTATGTGAATTTCGAATGGCGATGTTTCAAAAGTTTTTTAGACAAGTCTACTCCTTCAGCACTGTCAATTACTCGGATGGATCTGTGAAGTATCCTGTTGAAAGCTTCCTGGGCGATATAAAAGAAGGAAACAAAATTCTACGTGGAAGGTCGAAAAAACTGAAATCAATCTGTCTAAAGATATGGGCACTGTCTAGCTCGGTCACACCCTAGGGCATCATCAATTCTTCAACTGAGAATGTTTAAATGGAAAGCCCCTGGTTCGAGAAGAAGAAAATGGAATCTTCGGAACCAAACACATGGAGGGAATGACTTGCTCCCTAAAAGAGGGCCTTCGAACTCGAGCTCTGGTTCGAGAGGACCTTCGGTATGAAGAACAAGTGAACGTAGGTCTTGATAAGTGGATGCAACGTGCCTGATCAAGAATGAAGACAGCATTAGCTCAGAAAAAAGCACCATAAATGCACTTAAAACACTGGTTGGAATTATGACCCTGTGTTCATGGGGAACCATCGCACCATCGCATCGGGAGATAAGTAATTTTTACAGATCCAAAAATACACAGCAACACGTTTCAGACTCTTACAATATATATGCAAGCCTTTCGCTTTGGCGGTGGGGGTATGTGCCCGACCCCAATTCAACTTAACCTCGTTGCCTGGATTCGATTCCCGGTCGGTACGACCAGAAATAATTTTCACAGCCCACCTCTTTCGAGTCACTGACAATGCTCTAAGAGTAATAACTGTCTAGAAAAAGCTTCTCAAACCAGGCCGTTCGGAGCATAAAACTGTAAATCCCTTCCTCTCGTGAAAGAGAAGCGAGTATATTATATTATTATTAGTCAATAAGATAGGTAACTTGGAAAAAGTATCCTGAAAGCTACTCAATAGTCTAGTATTCTGCTACCATATCATATCCCAACAAAATATCTACAGCTGTTAAAGCACATGCATTTCAAAACAGGAGACATTTTCTGTAAATCAGGATTCATTCTCTGGACTTTCATGGAGGAATTCTAATTAACGATTATGATTAATGAATGACAGTACTTCAAAGTAGCTAGAGGGTCAGGTGACTAGTGGTCTTCAGTCTGCATACACCGAAAGATGACGTAATTTACAAGAGTATTGATTAAATTTTTACTCTGTATCTGAATTTTCGAAGTCGTCCAACAAAAAAGTGCCAACGTTACATAAGAAGAAACGAGTACCAAACTGAAAGAGAGAATCGAATAGAAAGAACGGTATGAAATGTCCGCAAACGAATTAGACGCGATAATAGGTAGCCTCCAACAAAAGCGAACAGTTTCACGGATGATGTCATCGTCTTTTCGTGTGGAATTCGAATCAAACAAGTAAAGGGTAATGGAGGGCACATAAAAGCTGTTGGATTGATCGACTATGTTAGTCATCAATCATTCAGATTTAATCTGGACCTTCATTGAAAGAAATATGCATATGATTTGTTGGTTTTATTTCTAAAGAATTGAATAACATTTCGTCTAAATGGTTGTTAGTATGGAACTGCCGCTACTCAAAATGCTTCTCTGCTGTCAAGATTGAACAATAGATAGAAAGGAAAATTCTTGGCGAACCTGGCAAGTGGATAGATCTTTAGGAAGATGATGGTGAACACACGATAGTCGTGGCAAATCGCTTCATCAGGAAGTATCCTTATTGAGTGGATTTTGTTACACAAATGTATCCAAGAAGAACGTTTTCATAGCAACTCGTGCTATTAATAAGGTTATGATGGTTATCTGCAGAGATCAGTCATACTCAGGCCCATTGCCATTGCGATACCACGCGGATTGTATGAATCGTACTGCTAAAGCCAGTGGATGCTAGCTACCAAGCGACTTATATGCTAAAATACGGGTGCTCTAGGAGGAGCGGAAATGATGTAGACTCCTGCACGCCCCTGCGACTTCTACAAAAATAATTGCATGCGAAACCTATACTACGGATGACACCAATTATGCTTCTTAGGATCCCTCCCCGGTCGGGAGTTTACAAATCATCGTTTTAACTGTTTGTTTATCCATCACTCCTCTGAATAGTTCCGGAGTTGAGAGATTTACGCATTCTCTTAGATTTGCTGTCCATATTGTTTTTTGTGCGCCTCGTGTCCTCATTCCTTCATCCTTCCTTGCAGGATGATATGCAGTAGTTGATACTTGTTATTCCTTAGTATGTAAGCCTAACATTATTTCTCTTTTTCTGTTTTCTTTTCTTAATACTTCCTCGTTTGTTATTCTATCCACCCACGAGATTCTAAGAATTCTTCTGTATATCCACATTTCGAGAACTTCTACTTCTCTGTGGCTTTTTAAGCGTCCAGGTTTCGGCACCGTATAACAGGATTGACTATATAAAACATTTCACCAGTCTTGTTTTTGTTTCCATGTTGGTTTGTCTGCTGCACAAAACTTTCTTCATTTTGCAGAAGGCAGATGTGGCTTGTTCTACACGGCATTGAATTTCTTTACAAGTCTTACTGTGGACCGTTCCTAAGTATTTGAAGCTGAATACTTCCTCCACTTTTGTATTATTTATCTTGAATTCGAAGTTCTCCAACGAGTGCCTGCATAATCGTGATTGTATTCGCTTCATAGATTATGCTCACAAGGTTCTCATTACGTTCATTGTGTCAGGACGTATAGCGTAGGAAGGACAAGATAACGTAGGGTGGAAAGAAGAACGTTTAACATGAAGTTGGCCAAATTGTCTCGTAACGAGAGAAGTGTTCAGCCATTTCCTATTGGTTATCCTAATTTATGTATTTTTTTAAGATGGGTAGCAGTTGCAACTTTCATAAACAAAAGAGGTGGTACAATGGCAATCTTATTCGCATTTATATGCTATTTCACGATGTTCGATGACGATATATATTCAACCAACTCGTCGAAAAACAAGCGATAAATAAGTAACAACTTTCAGTTCAAAGTGACATTGTCCGGGGTTAAAACACCGGCACACAAAAGCCGAAGCCTTCTTTTTAAAAAATAACCAGCAACTTATGAGCCATTAGAGTGAGAAAGACAGCAAAGGGATTCCATAAGTGGAATCCATCACGAAGGTTGCAATTGGTCAACTTTTAATTTTTTGTGCCTTTGATGGATGTTTCCATGGAATTTATTCGGGTTCGTGTTTTTGTCTTTACGATATTTTCTGAATGAATGAATACGTTTTGTTTTGTTTAAAACAGTTTTAAAAAAAATTCTACTAAGCCACGAACCTTAAAAAGTTGACTTTCTTAAATTTGTACAAAATTGGATTGCAGACTTGATGTTAATTGCGAAAAGGATCTAAGCGCACGCACGCAATCGATTTTATAGGCCATTAGTCGTAGCCTCGCTGTCCGAACAGATGGTAACATGCCATTTGAATTTTACCTTGTTTTAGAGCCAGGACTTTGCCTTTCTGAATAATCTGTGTGGCGCTAGGCTTCATCTCATTCACAGACAGTAATGGGTACAATTTGGGCAAACACACACTTCACGGAGAATATTTTGCTTGTGTATTTATGGATCGCGTTTACCTCTCCTTTGTATTGGGAATTCGGCTTGATAGTTCGCAAAAACAATGAATGATTTGTGGAGAAAAAGGTTAAAACTGTTAATAAGAACATATAAACCAAGTGTTGTTGAGATAGAAACTCGATAATTCAATCGTCGTCTTTTTGCATACCTGGAAGAATTAATTTTTTGTTTATAGTTGCTGGAAATTGGTTGTTTCTTAAAGTTCGCGTTCGTAGTTGAGGGTTTAGCCGTGCATTATAAAAGTTGACCATTTGATGGATTGTCATTAAACCCACAGCAAGCAACGCATCCAACCCATTTGCCTCAGATGTAAGATCGTAGATGTCTTTAGATCTGGAGCAGATGAAGTAAAAACCTACACTCACTCCTTCATCGGTCTGTGAAATATCGCGTCCAGTGAGTTCCATTCCAATCATAAAGGAATGATAAGTCACAAATGTTTCTGGTAGACGGATAGAAATAAAGAGCGTTCGGTGTCATTACGCATGAACTTTAATTCATTGATAAGAGTGAGGGTGAGGATACGAAGTTCGGTTCATGATGCAATTGTCTTGATTTTACCCTCAGTACTTGTTGGTTCCATATCCAAATAAGTCTGGCAATATGTATTTGCAGGAAAAGATCCTACATATGCTAAAAAAAGGTTCTCATCTAAAATTCCAATTTCAAAAAACTCGAAACTTGTCAAGTTGCAGGCTAAATCGAGTCAAGGCAAGCCAACAAAAATGCTGTTTTTATCTCAAGATAAAGGTATTATTTGATCGTTTAAAAATTGAATTCTGAATGAAAGTAATATTTTTTTCGGTTTCCTGTTTTGAATGACATGTCTGATAAGCTTTGTGACGTTCGTGACATTTTCGACAGCAAATATTTCCAAAATGTGCGTTCGATTCCCATTAAATCCGTTACATTAACAAGACATAAAATAAAGGCAAACCATGCAAGAACATTTTTGAACCTTTAAGGTCTGGTCTAGGATAAATTATATCGTTTCAGACTCTGATCTGGGACCACTGTGGTATCAAGGCTTTAGAGCAACAATTTGCTGTATAATCTGAAGGCATTTATATTTGAGCCCCCATTTGAAGTATGTATTTAACTGGAGCTCATCACCATCAAGTCAATACTGTAATTGAATAAGATAATTAAAAGACTGCAAGATGTAACCAAGACGCAAGAAATATCACAAAAGATTGATGAAAAGGCAAACTGAATGCAAATATTGGAGTAATACAGATAGCCAAGACCAGGCCAAGCACAGACCAAGCTGATAGCCAACCACAGTTCCAAATGAACTAAGTAAGGTTAGGTTAGGTTAGGCATCATGCAAGCAGTTTTCGGTAATTTCTTAGTACCAAATGATCGATGCAGATCATTAATAAGAAGTCTTGCGAAGGCTGTCGAAAATAGAAGCAAAGCACAACTGTGGAAGGCTTGAGGAATCAATCGACGGTGTTCCAATTACCTACCAACCACTAAAAGAACATGTAGCCTTCACAGAATGCGATGAACGATGCATACACACTCGGACATCATGAGGAAATCTCGCAAATAAACACATCACGGCGAACGAAAGAATAAAATCCAAACTGAAAACACTCGAAAAAAAGAAAAGAAAAGCAAAGTACCTCTCTACCTCCCTCACCAAACATTTTCTCAGCTTTCCACTTCAGTGCTATTTCCTAAGTTCATTATCGAGGGCACTCCAAACAAAGGAATTTTGGTATTGACAGATACCCGAGGTGGCATGTTATTCAATCGATCTCGCGTGAAAAAAAGTCTTCACTTTCCATGCGAAACGAATAATTTTATGTAATTAAGGCTCACAAGGCCTAAAGGAAATTTAATTTAAGAGAAGCAACACATGAGACTATTGGGGGACATGCCAAAATGCTTCTGCTCTCCGGAAAAGAAAAGAAATGTATGTACGACTACGCTTGTGTGGAGAAAAACAAACACCATCACACCAGCCGACGAACGCGCCAAAGAAAATTTTGACAGAGGTTTCGTGCCATAATTTTCTCTGAGGTCATGTTTGTTGGTTGAATGTTTGAAATATCCACAGGAGCACGGAAGGAAACCAGCACAGATGCTTCAGCATCAGCAATATGCAACAAAGTTTATTGAAGCATCGAGTAACTTGATATTGACACCGCATAACCACGGCGGTGGTGAAAATCAGCAAGGGCAGGTCATCTTCAGAATCCTTGATATTGAGTTACACTGGAATATATAATATTTCTCTGGCTCATATAAGAGTCTGGCTCAGCCCCGCACATAGTGCAAAACTTCACCAACGTAGCTTTAGCATTGGTAATCTCACATCACCTTGTGTCTTCTCTTTCTTTCTCCGGCAATTCGCGCATTATCTTCCATACTCTTTCTGTCGATTTATTCGACCGACAGCAGCGACGGAAAAGACGTTCTTGTCTACAATCTGAACTACCCTAAAGCATTGACCTCCTTACTATGCCCAAAGCGGTGGGGAGAAGCGAGAAGAAAAAAATTTACTTTTTTTCGGCAACTTACGCACACCTGCCTTTTGCGAGCCTACAAGAAGAAAATGACTTGGGAGGGAAACTATTTAATTTGTGTTTTTATCTAATTGTCTTCAGAACAATACTCACTCATAGTCACGGAATATCTGTTTTGTTGTTTCGCAATAGAAAACCTCTTCATTATCGTGGAATGTTTCTTCTTTGGGATTCTTTGAGAAATTCTCGAATCCCTCGCGCTTGCAAATTGGCATCGTTTAGTGTTTATTCGACGCCCCGATTTTCACAAAACTTATTGCTTTACTTTTTTGAATCACAAAGGAAGACTCTTATGAGATTGCGATTTAATCCGAGAACGAGTTGAAAAATATAATAAGGAAATGTGGTTCCTGTTCTAGCCAGTTGCTTGATGGTTCTCTGCGCGCCAATGATTTGTTCCGATTCAAAATTGCCTTTACTTCGTTTTTTTTTTTCTTTTTTTTTGGAGGGATTCGCGTTTGCGTTTGCTGTCTTGAATTGACCGATCTGTTGATGTTGAATGCGAACTTATTTGCTTCCAGGCAATTTCCAGTGGTCCGTCGAGATGTGGAAATACAAAATAACAAATAAAATTATAAAAAATAAAACTTTCTGGTATATCTTTTCGGTTTTCAAGTTTTTCTGTCAAACACCACACAACAGAGAAAAGTATAGTTTTTTTTTTATTGTGGCGATAAAACCTCAGAGAAGCACACGCGCGCGCCAACTCTTCGAAAGTGTTTGTGAGCGAGAGTGAGCGAAGAAAACGGTTACAAATATCGTTGCTTTCCTGTGTAAGAGAAGGAGAGACGGTTTTGTTTTGACATTTGTGCAGCGCTGGCAACTGTTGGGAATTACTCGAGTGATGTAGTAGATTATGAGATGGGGCAGAATGGCTGTTGAGTGGAGGAATGGAGATACAGTCTTTTAAAAATTATTACATAAAGCGGTCACAGCATAAATATTCAATTGGATATAAATTGATTGATATATTTCGATGTCCGACAAAACCGATTAAGAACCCTTTCGCTGTTCCTATAGAAGAGCTCTTGTGATTGAAGGAGACTATGAATCAGAAATGAAGTATTACAGAAATACAAGACTTGTACCTTTCTTGCCCCTTAACATTTTTGACAACTGTTTTTTATAACGTTTTCTTAAACCAAATTGACCAATCAAAGCACGGCATTTACGTTATTTCGCAAATAACCGTCAGAAATTCATGAATATTTGTCAAAAATGCCCTCAAATTCGCCGTTGGACTAGGGGGCAATCAGCAGTGAAGTCGGCTATCTCTGTAATACTTCATTTCTGCTATGAATAAGAGATTAGACAACCTGTACGCTTACTTAGGCTTCTGGCAAAGCTCAGTTGTTTAGTTCTATGGGATCTAGTGACAAATCGGATACATTGATCCTAGTTCATTTACAGTTCTCAGCGATAATCCAACCGCCAGTCGTTGGAGTTGTACAGTTTGTACAGTCTAGTTTGCCCCTCGTAGACTCTGGTGTGGTCTCTCTCTTTGTTGTTTGGTTCGGCTTTCTGCCAGTAGACACGTGGCAAGAGGAATGAATAAACAAGGCATAAGTAAACCATTGTTATACACGATAACAGGTAGAAAGTTTGTCAGCGACATAACGTCTTCTGCGGTCTTTGATATTAAAAACGGTCTGAAAAATGGGTGGTTGGTCCACCGATCTTATTTTCAATATTCACTGCAAATCTTATAGGTTCCATGCCGCACTTAATTGCGATGACCTACAAATCAGGTCCGAAGGTCGAGGTAATAAATATTTTGTTGCAGCGTGACTTCGAAAAAATTCAGCAATTTTACGACCACTGGAAGTTGATTATCAATATTCTGAACGACTGGATGTCGCAGTTGGTAGAGTGCCTACCCCTAGTTAGCGGGGTATCCGGTTCGAATCCCAGTGAAACCAAGGTTAATACACTTTTATCTAGTTTTCAAATCTGGTCCAGTCACCATTTGCCGTTCGGACCAAATTAACACTGGCCAATGAGTGGTAGTAGTCTGGGTAAGGGTATGGACCAACGTGGTCTAAGTTTACTGGTGAATGGTCCACTACCTAACCTAACCTATCAATTTCCTGAAGTGCGAAACTGGCTTGATACCAGGGTGAATGTAATCAGCTACATGGCTACGTATGGACAATTAAGGCGTACAGTTGTCCATTGTGCGTCAAGGTGCGTCGTTAGCAGACGGAAAAATGAGGATGTTCGAGAGACAGTGGGTGGTGTGAATAAAAACTGAGAAAAGACTCCGAGTAAGAGCACATGAGTCGAGTATATTCGTCAAAGGAAATACTCAATTTGGTGTGAATAAAAAATTGCTTCAAAGTAGGTGCCCTCCTTTCAGCTGACGTTTGAAAACTACGGTTCTTGGCGCTTAAGGGTCAGTCCAAAGTTGGGTAAAGAGCAAAACATATGAAATAAAGTTTTTAAACATACAAACGCGAAAAACAAGAAATTATAACTTATGTCCTTTCGGGGACACAGGATAATTTCAAGAACGTGTATTCATTCGAGTTTGATAACATGGAATGGTTAACTACTCATTTCCTTTCCGATATTCCTTGTTTTTGGTCTTTTAATGTAATGGGAAGATTGCCCGTCTTTTTCTTATCGCTTTTTGACTTGACGCGGGCCTTCATGTTAC
Source organism: Eristalis intricaria (assembly GCA_964034865.1). NCBI lineage: Eukaryota > Metazoa > Arthropoda > Insecta > Diptera > Syrphidae > Eristalis > Eristalis intricaria. The sequence goes on along the minus strand of OZ035873.1, from coordinate 154,899,054 downwards.
CAATTTGCTTGTAGTCACCTCCTATGCACACTCAACTTCTACAAGCGATATCTGAGCATAAGCCATCTTTATTTACACCAAAAAGGAGGAAAGACTCAGCTGCCGTTCGTTTCATTTCATTTCATTTGTCATTCGTTCAACTTAACGAAATACATTTTTATTCACCCCAGATGGAGCAATTACCCCAAAATGCTGAGGAAATGCTCACACCACCCAGTGTCTCAGGAGCTGTCTGCGTTTATATAGTACACCCGAGTCTGAATACAAGAATACTATTCTAACGAAGTCCTTTACAACGAGGCAAACTTGAACAGGGTAAATAATTTTATTGTTGAGCTGATCAGAAGGCACATTGTAAGAGCAATGACTTCTTCCAACAGTCTTATCTTTGAAGATTACTACCCTAATATTGTGTGCCATGAAAGGGTGCGTCTTAACGGCTACGCTGCACAGTGCACAGGCGGCTCCAATACGACCCGGATTTCACTCGCGACTATGATGTTGAGAAAATAGATCTCCTCCGGCTCATATTCTAAGCGCATTGAAAAAGTTCAAAAAAGATTTAGGAAATTCATATTTTCTAAAATGCAATGGAATTTTCACGCGACCTATATGGAAAGGTGTCTATTGCTTGGTTTAAAATCTCTAAAAACTAGACGTATTGTTCATTACTTAATGTTTGTTAGAGATGTTTTATCTTATCATATAAAATGTACATATCTTTTGTCATTACTTCAATTTTATTGGTCCATTAGGCCACTCCGTAGTCGACAGTCATTATTTGAAACGTTTCATAATACGGAATACGGAAGGCATGAGTGGTTCAAGCCCGTGGTTCACAAGGGTAGTTAGAGTTTTCAACGAACATTCACAAAATCTGGATACATCTGATAGCAGACTGCATTTTAAAAATTAATTATTAAAACTATTTACTTTTCTGTTCTTGTTCATAATAATATTATTAAAATTACTTTCTCATGTATAAGAGTTCATAATCTGTTACTACGTAAGTAACTTGTAGACAAATTAATAAATCTAAGATATAACCCACATTAGATTAGCTTAGAGTACCCTCATAGGTTTATCACGAACAATTGTAAATTCTTAAGTTAGTTAAACTAGTTTTAAGAACCCTTGTCTAGCAAGTCAACATATTTTGCATAAAATAAAATTATAAGAAAAGTACAAAAAATAAACAAAATATGATTGATATGGCAACATCTCTTGCTTGTGTTTAATAAAAAACTTACCTTCAACACGTACTGAACGCATCAAACTTGTGACTTTCAACTCAACTCAACATCTCTCAATCCGTTCTTGCGTTCTAAAAGAAGAAGTAAAATTCCAGTGAATTGAATTGAATTTAATTAACATCCGAAAACTGATGAAGAATGCTTTTCGTACTCCTGTGATTGCGAGTAATTTTGGACTGTTTGTTTGCGTGAAAGGCGTTTTAAAGAACTGATCATCTAGCAGTATAGCTCAGGCTTGTTGCAGAGCTCACTTGTCCATCCAAATTCGATGTTTTTTTTTTGTTCAATTTATTTTCTCAACATCATGGAAAAGCAGTTAAAATCATAACATAATAAATCCATGCACGTCAATGTCAAATAGTGAACCATATAAATTTGAAAAAGGTTGTACACATTCAGTTGAAGCGGCATGAGAGCCTAGAAAGCGAACATATTGTAGACTCTTACGTTTCGCTTGTTTTCGTTAGCACGAGCTTGGGACTTTTTCCAGATTTCACCCTAAAGCGCATACGAGAGGGCTTAAATTTGGCTGATCGAATGAACTCTTTTTTTTCAGATAATGATCCGTCAATGGAGAGATCGAGCAAATTGAAGAGGCAAATAGAGATGAATCTCGCGCCTTATTACGAAATCGAAAAACAGCTAAGAAAACAAACAGAGACTGATAACTGATTTCACAATCGCACAACCACTGGGAGAACTTCCAACAATTTGTTTCTTATTAAATAACGAAAACTTTGCCGAGGAAATTTCTTCTGATGATGTTATACGCCCAAAGCGCTCACTATTTCGACAAAATATGATGTTCGAAGACAGTGACGCAGACAAGCGAAAGCACAAAAATGAAGTTTGTTAATGAATAATATTTATGTTTTCCGATTGTTTTTTTCATTATGTTTCTTAATTTTGTAAATAAAGTATGAATTTTGAGTTTTAAACGTACTTGAATTTCACATAACGCGAAATTTTCCTGGAACGTAACCACCGCGTTATACGAGGGACGCCTGTATATATAAATATATATTTCCTAAAATGATGTACTTCCTAAAGATACCCTTTAAAAAATGGGCATACATTTAGGGCCTCCAAACTGCATCAACAGTTTTTTCATATTGCTTACCAATTATTTAAACCAGACTTTTAAGTAAAGCCACCTTTTGAATGGGCTCCAAAGGGGGTCATCTTTTTCTTAAAGCTAAGTGTTTTCTCTTTCGATCGTGGTGCTCCTTTTTCCACTTTTGGAGAACGAAGCGTGGGATGAAGTAAGGCAATCTCGTACATTTTTCGACATTTTCAAACGATTTCCCTTGGTATGTATATAAAATTTAAGTATTTTAAAATATCATAAAATTGTTATAATTATGAAAGTATTTACTTTTATATTCCTCTGCTTGCGGTGTCTTTAAATGCATGTCTGGGGATATTACGATTTCCGTGGTTTCATGTTTTGAAAACGCTGTTTTATAGATCTCAATGATATAAGAACAAAATATTAAGAGATAAAATTTAAGAGATATCGAGGTTTGATCTGGAAATTCAACTTTTGCTCCAGGCGCCAGCCAGACAGTTGTTAACATTCCCATAAGGGCTGCTCATATGAGCTCACTACGAATTGCGAACATCGCAAACTCTAACACTTCATTCATACGGAGCAGAAATGAAGTTGAGACGCCAGACCACTACCTTAAAATTTTTAGCAACTGTCTTTTATAAAGTTTTCTTAAGCCAAATTGACCAATCAGAGGACGGGATTTACGTTATTACGTGAATAACCGTCAAAAATTCATGAATATCTGTCAAAAAGGCACTCAAATTCACCGTTGGACTAGGTGACAATCAATTGTGAAGTCGGCTATCACTGTAACACTTCATATCTGATATGGAATTTTCTCATTCGCAGAGAGCAATGGGTACAAATTGAGCAAACAACCATATCATCGCGAATTTTTTGGTCGTGAATGTGTGGATCGCGTTTGCCTCTCGTGTGTATTGCGAACTCAGTATTATCTATTAGCACAGAGAATGATTGATTCGTGGATACAAATTTGAAAATCGTTAATAAGGATACTTAAATTATTTATTGTCGAGATTTTAGTCGAAGGAAAAACTCGATAATTCGGTCCCCATCTTCTTCAATACCAAGAAGTATAATATTTTCCTAGAAATTGGTTGCTTCTAAAAGTTCGGGTTCGGACTTCGCTGTCATATGTATGGCCCTTTAGCGTCGAAGTCGCTTGAACGGGTTAAACTCTACAAAAAAAAGGGTTAAAATCCTGTTCGCGATAGAAGCGAGCTTGCTAAGCTGCTCCTAAGCTCAGCGATTAATCATTTTTGTTTTCTTAACATATTCTGTTTATTTCATCGAAACAAGGGTAATTACGTCTTCAAAACTCGATTCCATCGGTTCACATGTAGCAATACTCGGTCTCGATAGGACCCACGATAAGACCTTGTGGCACTTGTGCTATATTTCAAATTTCTTTAAGTTCTGTCCACGGGTTCATAAGTTACAGATTTATTTCCAACTATCCCATAGAGTGGGACCACTGTGCGCCGGATTTTATCCCATTACACGTTCCTGAGAGAAATAAAAAATTGACTTCTTCTTTATTTGGCGCTACAGTCCGGGGTGGACCTGGGCCTCAACCAACAAGCCTCTCCAACTAGCACGGTCTCTGGCTAGCTGTCTCCAGTGTCGCACGACAAGTTGTTTCAGGTCCTTCTCCTCCTGGGTGCCACCAAGATGGCCTAGTCATCTTAGGCGTTGGATCCGAAGACGTACAGTTCATGGTTGAATCTTATCCTCCAAAAACCGTCACCAAAGATCGCACGCAGAGCTTTTCTCTCGAAGAGACTAAGAACTTCCTCATCCACTTTTGAGATTGTCCATGGCTCCACGCCGTACAGCAGGACTGGGATGACGAAGGTCTTGTATAAAGTCAGCTTGGTCCTTCGAGAGATGGCTCTACTACTCAATTGCCTCTTGAGCCCATAGAAACAGCGGTTGCCAAGAGTAAGTCTGCGTTTGATCTCGGTACTGATGTTGTTTGTACTATATACTGCGGAGCCGTGGTAGACGAAGTCCTTGACTACGCTCTACAATAATACAATAAAAAATGGACGCTCGGACTTAAACAACGCGATGTAAGCACTCGACATTGTAGGACATAAAAAATAAACAATAAGCCGACAATAATACCAAATGTTAAATTAAACAATGTACATCACGGGCCTATTTCACAGGCATTTCATACAACATACAAAATTGTCACAGATCATACAGTGAAGTATTGTATGATTGTTTTGACGTTTAATTTTGAGTGACAAATTTCATTGAAAACTAAATAGTGTCATGAATTAAGCCTATACACCATATATGTAAGTGGATTACAAACAAACAAAAAACTAAATAATGGAGTTCCTCAATAATGAAGAAAAATATGATTACGAAATTATTGAGACTAATGCAGCTATTATAAGACAATTTTTCCAAATAGTACATGATTTTTAATACAAATTTCTTAACGAACTAGCATTCCTTGTTCCTACACTTATAATTAAAAAAAAAAATAACAACCATTTTTGTGTTTTCTCATTGAAGAACTCATTTTTGTAGTGAGTACAGCAGTTTTAAGTGCTGTATGAAATGTATGTTCAAATTTGAAAAAAATGCTGTATGATGCGTACGATATTTTTCTGTGAAACAGAATCATACAACTTTCCCATATCTCCAGTGTAAACTTTAGGTGATACATGTTGTATTACTCATACAACAAATCCGAGAAACAGAAATCATACAGCAGAAGTGTCAGAGTCATACAATGTATGAGATGGATGTTCTGTGAAATAGGCCCCAGTTGTTTGTAAGCCCTTTAGTTTGTATGCCTAGTTGTAATCTAAATTGTAAGATAATTTTTCAGTTCAATATAAATTTTTAAATCGATATACAGTACTTTCTCGATTCACGCAACAACTATATATAATTTTTTATCTTTATTTACACAGTAATTGCAACTTTTCAAATAGACAGAAACCCGAAAGTTACAACTACACCAGTGTCTATTAGTTATGATAATCGAAAATGCACTGTTTTTGCAATGTTTTCATTTCACAGGCTCAACTCATGTGTATACCACTTAAGGCTTCACAAACACCGGATCCATCAACCACTCACGACCTACAGTTGTGTCCCGACTTTATATAAAATAGTAAAGTTTGAGAAGCTTCCTTTGACAGTTGCAGTGTCTCTGTATTGATTCGAGAGATGTGCTGTCGACAGATTGTGTCTGCGATAGACATACTCACCCACAGCGACTGCAAGAACCATAATCACATTCATTCCTATTCGACACACTTGAGGTGTTTGTTTGGTCGCCAATGCGATGAGTTTGACTTTACTGTGATTGAATATGTCACTCGACGCTACGTTGGCAAGTGAATTGGGACATGAGAGAGAATTATTCCAGCTACAACTTCGAGATAGTGACGGACTTCGTGTACCACAGCTCCCAAGTACGAACAACGCCAGTACCGCAGAATAACTCTCGCCAACGCTGTTTCTCTCAAGAGGCAATTGAGTAGTAGAGTCCTCTCTCGAAGGACCAAGCTAACATTATATAACACTTTGAACATCCCTGTCCTGCTCTAAAGTGCGGATGGACAATCTTAAAAGCGGATGAAGAATCACTTGGTATTTTCCAGACAAAAGATCTGTGTTCAATCTTTGGACCTGCGTTGATGGTTCTTGGAGAAGAAGATTCAACCATGAACTGCCACCAGCGACACTAGCCATCTTAGGCGTCTGCAAATTCAAACCCTAGGATGGCTAGGCCAAGCAGAGCGCATGGCCAAAACTGCTCCAGCCCGAAAAGTATTCGACTCCGAACCAGTTGGACAACGCAGTAGATGGTATACCCAGGAAGAAGGATCTCAACCAACTTGGCGGGCGCAATTGGAGACAACTGGCTAAAGATCGTGCCAGCTGGAGAGGCTTTTTGGTTGTGGCCCAGGTCCACCCCGAAATGTAGCCGCACTAGAAGAAGAATAAAAAGAAGCTGCTGTCCAGTTCACATTAAAGTTACGAGAAAAACGCGTTTAAAGTTTTGAGAAGCAAATTCTTGGGTAAAAAACCTACATACGCTCAATCATAAATCGGCTATGTCTACAAGAGTTTTTGAAATTTTCACTTGAAAATGAATCTTGACATTCACTTTCGGAATACAAATTGCCAAATTTCTGTAAACGAGTTGGCATAACTTTTGATTTCCGAATGTATGCTGTAGACATACAAAAAAACCAATTTCCGATTTTCGGATTTATTTCCGAGACTGTAGCAATACAAAATAAGGCCCCAGCCTTTCGGGACCTAGTGTAGGAACACCTTTCGTCCAACACTTACCATCCAATGTTTCAACCTCAAACAGTCTGTCGCAACAATGCTGCTCTGACCATGATATCCGGCAGTGTAAAGAAAGAAGTCCAACGGTGTCACGATGTGAGATAACACGGCCATTGAATTTCTCGCGCAAAAGGGCCATTGTTTCGTTGGGTGTGTGGCAAGTGGCACCATCCTGTTAGAAGCACATGTCGTCCAGGTCCATGTCCGCAATTTCTGTCCACAAGAAGTCCGATACTATCTCGCGATAGCGAACACCATTCACTGTAACTTCTTGGTCGACCTCATTTTCGAAGAAGTACGGTTCGATGACGCCGCCAGCCCATAAACCGTTCCGAACAGTCACAGAACGAGCTGGACGAACATGCACAAGTGTTTTCACATTTCCTACATACTCGGTTTGCTGAAGTTTGCGCACAATTCTACCGATTGTGGATACATTTGGTCAATTCAATCTTAACGCTCTGCTCAATTGCGTACCTCTCCACGGTTGAATATGTCAAACACTGAAACAAAGAAATGTCAAATTAAGTTGGAAAAGTAAACTTGACGTTAAGGTTGGACCAACCTTCACTTATAATCTAGCTGCAGTTTGATGGCATGTCTGACACTTATCTTCCTAATGAAGATTGGTAAGGGAGTTAGCTCTAGAGCTGTTGTGGGCAAGTGTGCATAACATCTCTCATGTCAAAACATGCAATACATTGTAACTTCTGCAACTTTGTCTATCTGTCACCAAACAATAACCGAGGTGTACAACTTATGTAGTATTTTGGGAGAGAGCCCCAAGACCCCAAGATTGCTAGTTCACAGTGCAGTAACACACTCTATGTCGGACTTGGTATGTGGTTTCCAATTAAGTCTTTTATCGAAGATTACTCAAAGTCATCACTATCTGGAATGCAACTGAGCCGAAACCAACTCTCTCTGCTTTGTACAATCATTAGCGAGTGCCTCAAATTACGCACATCAACATGGCTGAGGTCCTTCTCCACTTGTGTGCGCCATACGTTTCGTGGGCGACCCCATTCGGTAATTGTTTTATCATTCGCTAGAACTTTCGGACTTGTAGTAACAACACCTCTCCATTTTCTCGATTTCGCATATCTTGTGCTGTAGGATTGTCTGACTTCGAACGCAATGTGATCAATCCGGTTGATGGTTGATTGATCAGGGACTGCCAGGTTCCTTCGTGAATGGAAACGAGTACTGGCTGCAGGGATGTTTCGCCAGGCTGAGTTCTTCATCTGTTGGTGCGTAAGCGTAGATTTTATCTATTTATATGCATCTATTCCTGAACCCGTACCCCTTGCACAAGAATCACTACTCGGGCCCACCACCTCTACGGGTCCGTTATTGCTGTGTGTTTAGGGGTTGAACGTGCATGGCACCAGTGAAACTTGTCTGAAGTTGTCAATTCCTGCGACCACATTTTATGGGGAATATCTTTGTCATCTCCGAAAAATGTCAGAAATATATGTTTAGTACATATAAACGAATATATTTTATTTAATCGATATAGCGTTTATCGAATGTATTCAGTGCAGATATTTTTTTATTTATTAAGTAAAACATATATATAAATATTTTTAATAAAAATCTTTTAATTAGTTTAATGGACCGCATTATTTCATCTCGAATAGATCTTTATTTATAGAATTTAAGGCAAATCACATATTTTACACATATTTGTTCACTTTTCTTTGTTTACATCGAAATGTCATTGTCATTTTTCAATTTCCGTACCCTAAGTTGGCTGCATTAGCTCAACTAAAAAAATTTGTATTCCATATTCCATAATACCACTATTTAGTTCGGTTGTCTCAAAGTTGAGTCGATGACAAGACAACTGAGTTCAGTTATGTGCTGTAATCAGAGATAACCTATAATAGAGATATCCAACTTCTTATCCCTAATCTCTGGCTGTAATAGGGGCATACGTGTGACACACACTGGCCACTCTTCTATATATTGATGGCACGACAGTCCGAGGCGGACCGACTCCGAACGGCGAAGTTTAAATTAATTCACCTTTTTTCACTAAAACTGTCTGATGAAAAATGATGAAAAACAACGCCCTTACTATTCGCTAACTCTGGTCGTTCCTTTCCTTCGACTACTTCAATGTATTGAGCTAGGGCGTGTATTGTCTGATTATGTGGAAGCAGCGCGAAGTAGGATTCCCACCAAGTTCTCAACATGACATGTTTGGGGATGCAGATCTTGTTTACCGATCTCTCTCTCTTTCTCTCACGAAGAACGTTTCTGTAAGCCACCCATTTTTCGTCCTCTCATAATCACGCTGTTCAGGAAAGTCTCAAGGAAGATCCATATCAGAAGACTAACAGGACATCATATTCTCCAAAATACCTGCTGCTTTTAGTAAAGCGGAGGAGATGACTCATCGTAACGGTACTAATTTCTATGACGTTGTTCAAATTTAAGACTTGATAATGACCCGTTAATGCTTTCCTTTTATCAAGCGGCGTTTGTGAACACACATAAACACGCTATAGAGTTTTTCTTCCAATCGCGATTTTTGCCCGATTTCGACGTATATATGTACATAAGTATGTACTGCAGTTCAGCTAAGTTAGTACCATCGTATATCTGCATAAATGAAGATATCTAACGCAGTTCTGACGTTTATGAAAACACCCTTAACTTAATAGTTTAGGTTAGGTTGAAGTACCTGACTGCCGCGCATACAAGCAGCAGACACACTTAGGCCAAACATAGGCCCATTGTGTTAGCACGCGGATCTTAGGCTACCTATTCCGCAAACCAATCTGTCCTTTTGATAAAGCGAAGAAGAGGGCTAATTTTCATGCTGCTCTGTTCAGCCAGATTCCAACTTGATAGGTTACGAATTTGAACATATCGAACGCGACTGAACTAAAAATGTAACGAAACTCATCAATAAACGGCCACTTTAAGCTTTACTCTTAAATACTACGCAGGTCAATTTATTAGTTATCAGTTTAGATGTTACATTGAAAGCTCCTACTACGGACACTCTCTTAGGTGGACAAACTTCTTGAGCGGACAAAAGTGTTGCAACCGTCTATGGGAGCTTTCACTGTACGAGAAATCCCAATAGTGCCCACTATTCTTGATTCATTTTAGTTGTTGGGTTGTCATCTAATGTACATTACTAATTACTATAGAAAATTACAGTATATTTTTTCTTGAAGTCCCGTTTGAAATTCATTTCTGTTGAGAACCTTTAAGCTGTATGATCACTTTTCCAACTGACTGTACTTGGCGCTGGGGGTGTATTTTGTCTTATTTGGTAGTCGGTTGAGTTTAATATTTAGATCGGGAATTTTCAACTGAGACTGTTTTTCTAAGCGTCCCCTCCCATCTAGAGGAGTTATACGATTTGTAAAACAGCACAAGTCCAAGATGACTGAATGTGGCAACACCTTTGAGAACGCAGTGCATGCACTTTAAAAAACCCCCTTTGTCTTAAATTCTTCATCAAAAGTAGGGTAACGGTAGTAGCCGAACACTAGTTACGTTAACCTACCCACCTGCAATCAAACAATAGAATGGAATAAAACAACAAATTCAAATGGTATCGTTTTGAATTCAGTACACGTCAATATATTACATTAGAAATGTTTCATTTCATGTCTTTTATAATCATCATAGGTTTGTCTCTCGATAAATTAATTACACTGCATTAAAATTAAATTACATTTAAATATCTATGTACACTAAAACAAACTTAAAACACTCTATGCCTTCAACTACTACAAATATACTTATTTCTTCGACAAGTAAGAGTCACGTCTCTCTCGGTTTCTCCTCTTATAATCAGTTTTACGAATATAGACTGTCTAGATGCTTGTTTTTTTTACATAGTTTCACTATAGTCAGTGTGCAGGTGGTTTGGATTTCAGACAAAACTAAACAAACTCAAAAAAAAAACGCAAATCCCAAACAAATTCTTTTCTCTTCTCTTCACATGTATAATTGGACTTTCATGCTGGGACACAACACGAAAAATAAAAAAAATTTAATAAACTCTCTTTACAATTTTGACGAACACAAAAAAATTATAACCAAACAATTGCTCATTTTTAAGTTTTTCTCTCTATTTCACATTTACACACATTTGTGCTCCGGTGGTGTGGGGAAAACAAATGAAATTTACAAACAAACTGAAAACGGTGGTCAATAACAAAACAAAAAATAAAATAATCACAGATTAAACATAAAAAAAAAAATAATTAACAAATCCCCCCCAAGTCAGCACTCGAGGACGGGCACTCTCTTGCGTGTGTTCCCCGATCCCTTGCTGCTGCAGTGGAATTAGCTTACAATTGTATATGAGTAAACAAAAATAATATTTAAAAAAAAAAATAATTAATGCATTTAGGTCCCGTGATAAAAACAAAAACAAAAAATTAAAAACGGAAAAGACTTTACGAACAATTTGTTGTGACAAGCGCATTTAAACACAAAAAAAAAGAAGAAGAATACAACAATTTCCATTTGACTTGGTTCGTGTTGGGGGTTATCTTTTTTTTTTGGATCTGTGGACTATTTTTTTCTGTCTGTCTGTACACTTGTAGAGAGGGGGTTGTAACTCTCGGAATGAAAACAAAAATTTAATTCAAGTTTGTTCTGTTCGGTTTGGTTTTCAAAGAAGAACGTCAGGGTTTTGTTGAATTTTTTTTCCAAATTATTTTGTTTTTATTGCATTTCAAATATAAAAAAGAAAAGCTTTGCTTTGAGAAAAAACATAGTTTTTTGTGTTTTTTTTTCTAGTTTTTTGTGTTTTGTTGAATTGTTTAAAAAAAATATAAGCGTATTCGTTTTTCAGTTTAAAACTTGATTTTCCTTAACATTTTGGTTTTTGTTTGGGATACGATTTAGGGGGGGTTTTTTACAAAATATTCCACTGGAAACCAAGCACAAATGAAATTGTTTTTCTATAATTTTAAATGTGTTTTTCCTTTCAAATGAGATGATTTTCTCTTCTTCTCTTGACAAATTTAGCTTTTTACAAAGATTCTTTTTTGTGTTTTTTTTTTGTTTCATATAAATAGTCCTAAAAATAATGGTAATGCACAAATTTTTGTTGCTTGTTTCATTTTTTTTTTTACAAAATTTAACTAAAAAATATAAATATATTAAAATTTACGTTAAGGGGGGTCCAAAAAGGGTTGAAGTAGGTTTTTGTTTCTTTTCATTCTTTGTTTTTCTTTTTTTTTTGTTTTTTTTTGTTTTTGAATTTTGAAGAAAAGAATAGTGGTAAAACTTTAGATTCTTAATCGAAAATATATGTATAAATTAATTTAAGAAATAATTACACAGAAAGAAGTAGAAAGAGGAGGAGGAGAATAAAAATAATAATTAAAAAAAATTCTAGAGTACTAAACGGGACCTAGATTTCTTTAGTCGATTTGTAGTGCCACCCAAACCCTTGACATCACCGTTCCAGCTCTTTGACTTTGCACGGAAAAGTTTGTACTCCTCAGTATATGATGGCTCGAGCATTGGTGTGTACGCCTCTGGATCGCAGAGTTCTGAATGTGATTCAAAGAACTCTTTGTAGCCACCATGAAGCAGGTAGATCTCGGGATAATGTAGGGCAGGATATGTGGATGTGTTTCTGGCTCGATCATGATTGCGAAGGAAGCGTGATCTGCAAATAAGAAAAGAAGAAAACATTTCATGAGTATATCAAGTTCCAATTGGATTAATTTCTTTCTTTTTTTTTAAAGAAATTTTCAGAATGAGAGAAAGAGAGTGTAATCATCACTTAAGAAATACTTACAATTTGGGTCCACGTTCCGATGAGAATTCACAATGGAATACAAGTATGTGCCTCTTTGGTCCATCAGCTTCAACAGTCGCTGCATCAGTCTTACAATTCACAAATTCCTCCATAATCTGCTCCTGGGTGTATAAATTCTTAGCGCCACGAATGTGTCCGCCCTCGAATTCATATGGATAACGGCAATCGATAATTTTATACGATGCCACTGAATCCTTGAATGTACCATTGATCAATTTCGCCATGGTGTCACTGGAGATTGACTTTAAGTCTCTATGCCGACCATCCATTAATGGCAAACAGAACGGTTTACTGAAGTCACCGATCAAATCTGGCTCAGATGATGATCGTGAGAGTGCAGTCATTATATCAGCATCATTCATTGACACATGTTTCCGCAGAATGGGTCGTTGTGTTGGCGCTGTTTGTACGGGTACTTGATGAATCAATGATGAATCATTGTTCTCCTTCTCGGCCGATGAGAAGAGTTCACCCTTGTAGCGTTTGGTTTGAATGGGACTCGCTGTTGTCGATGGTGGTTCGGGACGCTTAAAACAACGTTCCGCAGCCATGCGTGATGAATACGGCGTTGTATTCATAACAGGTGATTGATTTGTGGAGGAAATTCTATCTTGTACTGTTCTCAGAATCTCTGGAGTCTTTGGTTCGAATAGTGAGGTGCGTGCCTTGTTCGCAGAGTAATTATTCTCTGTTAAACTTAAGCATCTTCGCACTGGTGGTCGCTTCATTAGCTCTGGGCTGGTTTTTGTTGTCTTTATGAAACCACTTATGAGTGAATTAAGATTACTTGGAGCGTTTTCATTAACATCATCGTCCAGTGATTCCATTTCAAACAATTCCATATATTCATCATCCATTGTGGACTCCATTGAGCCAGAACTGAGGCTGTGGAATATCCTGAATGAATTTGCTGGTGTTGTTGATTTCATCACTGAATTCGATGATTGTTTGTTAATGCGAGGTGATGGTTCCAAAATTTTACGGCGGGTCTGTTGCTGTTGATGCTGTTGATGGTGATGTTGCTGAAGTTTTCCCATTGCGGCGGGGACAATGTGAAAACGCTGCGGACTACCTTCGGGCGATAGCAAACGATCTTCATCCATAAGGAGTGTATTCATTGTTGGGCTGGAGTTGAATGCATGACTGGAACTATGATGACTGTCGTCATCATAAAATGATAGCTCATCAATAGCCATATTTGTGTTATGCATCAAGCTGGCACTTGTGTTGTTATCCATTAAAAGACGCCGTCCACCTCCGACTGTGCGATTCCGGCTGAATGCGTTTAAATCCACATTGTTTGATACAACACTGTAACGATAAGAAAATGATGTCTGATTAGAAATTTGTTTGAGATTGGAAAGGCGAGTTATTTGATTTACATGCAGCAAAAGTCAGGCAATTGTTCAAAAAATATGAAAACTCGAAAAGTCCTCTCCGTGTTAACCATGCTATGCACACGTCCTTTCTACAGGACGATCAAAATAATACTAGCCCTCTAAACAACGTACAGTCACGGTGTTGTGTCTACACCACCAACACCACCGGCACCACCACCGCCACCGTCAGCGAGTGTAGCAGCAGCAGCAGCAGGGACAGCGGCGGTGCTGGTGGTGATATTTTTTTTTTCTTTTCCTCCACTGTACGCTCTCGCCCCGGCAAGTTCATTAAACTCAATCAACCATCCTGGTTGAACACAAAAATGCACCTCTCTCTTCCTAGGACACACAGGGTATTCTTCCCCCGATTGTCGATTGTACGCACACACAATTATTTGAACACCCGGACATTTTCCATACGAAATCGGCTCACGATGGCACTAAATATATACCGTGAGCACGGGCGATGGATGGCAGAGACTCGTCCAAAAGGGAACCCTACAAGTTCTAAGCCATGCGATGAGTGGGAAATGTGGTGTTTCCTATACACAACCAACACTGAACTGGAACACAAAAAAAAAATAGCATTGAACTTAGGGAAGAGGGTTGTTATTGATGCATTTCAGTTTGTGAATGTATTTGTGTTGATTTTCATCGCACGAGGGTATTTTTCAGTGAACAGATGTGTCCTCTGCACACTCATGTTGTTACATCTAGTGCATGATTATATTTAATTGGAGAATGCATTTGAACTGTAACTGGGGGTCCCGACAGAGAGGAAGGAATCCCCCAAACAAAAAGAACAAATTATGTAAAGTTGCACAGTGAGTGATGAGTGGCGGTCGTCGAGGGAATAAGGAAATAAAACATTCAACCAGACACAAGGAAGTTGTGCAGTGAAGACAAGATCACAAAATACACACAGGCACTCATTCACTTGGGGTACCGTGAAAGGGCAATGTGTCTGGTGTGTTGGAGAGTTGGCATGAGGATATCAAAAACAACCGAAGGGAAGAAAGAAGGAAATGTAGTTTTTATTGAATAGTTTAAGCCGGTCTCTCAAAATGACCCTAGCGGATGTCTTTTTAATTCCTTTTTTGTGTGGTGTCCACACAGACGCACGGTGTACGAGAATATGGCACGAGTTGTAATTGTGAAGGACAAGGAAGGAGACGAAGAAAAAATTCAGCTGTCTTCCAACAGTTGACAACTGGACGGTGGATTGCAGTAGTTTTTGAGCAAAATATAATTTTTATTAGGTCAGGTCGGAAGACAGCAGCAGAAGTTCCACATGAGTGAAAATGTGTTGTGCACACATTCTTCGCTTGAAATGGGACTACTGTTGTTAATGACCTGCTGCGTGAGGTCCTTTGTTTTAAACGAAATGAAGGACTGCAAAGCAAAAGCGAGCAGGAGATTATTCTGATGAATATGAGAAATTCATGGAAATCCTTGGCATGGCCCTTGTTGGAAAATCGCATGAATGGGCTTAAGAGGGTCTTTGTTAATTAAGGATAGACCGCTGTGAGGGTGCACACAGGAATACTTCTTATTTGAAATCGTTTAAGGGTCGAGGGGATAAACCCTGTGTTAAATCACAAGAACTGAAACTAACTTTTTTTTTCTTCTTCGCCACTGTCACTGTGAATGCCTTTTTCTTTTTCTCTAACGGTCACTCAACGAAAAAAAAAAAAAAACTCATTTCACTTTTGATTTAAAGCAAAAAAGAAAAACATGAATGAAACTCGCGAATTACGGCCACCCGATGTCGTCTGTCCCAACTGGGGAAATGAAATGAACGACAAAAATAAGCACCAGACTGCAAAGAATCTAAATAAAGAGAAACGTAAAACAGACTGAGCGCAGAGGACGGCACGGCGCATACATAAAAAAAAGCGAAAATCGTTTCCACTTTCGGTTTCATTGAAACCAAGAGTAATGAACGAAGTGAGAAGAATTTAAAAAATGAACAAGACCGGCTCTGGAGGAGGCGATATGAATACAAAAAAAAAACAACTGAAAAACCGGCGAAAATCACGCACAAAAAGAAACAAGATACACAATCTGTGCGCGAGAGAGATTCAGACTCAGACTCAGACTTATGGGGGGATGGCACATCATATTCCAAGATATGTATTTTATAACGGCGAAGTAGGTATAATTTTGCGGTTTTGGTTTTTTCTTTCTTTTTGGAACCACCTTGGGGATCACACACTTGGAGACTTGCAGCATCTGATGTCCACCGGTAATCAGACACACTTAACAGACATCGCGAATTAGCAAATAAATTCAATTAACACTTTCACGGAGCGAACAATATTACGCGTCCAGGGAGGGTTGGTTTTTCGAAAAAAAAAATGAGAATTTTGTTTTATAATTACCTTGTGCAATCCATCATGATATCGCAGGCTTCTTCACTTATACTTTCCCACAACATTTTTGTATGATTTTTCAAAAGAAACCGAATGAAGTTTGAAAAAATATAAAATTGAATTTTCCAAAACAACTTGTGTGTAGGATGAAATGAATGATTTTACACAAAAAAAAATTCAAGAATTTTTCTTTTCTTTGCTAGTAGTCCGGCATTTGTGGTTGAGCGAGAGTGGGAGAGAATATCCTTTGTAATCCTTGCGAATTGTTCACCAACGAAAATCAAGACTTGAAACTTAATTTTAAATCACTTATAATTATATTGCATTTTTGTTTTTAAATATTTTTTCTTCGGATGAAAAAAAAAATATATGTATCGACGATGATTATGATGATGATTTTGGATTTTTCTTAGAGTGTCCTTGTGATCATGATTTATTTGGTTTATCCTTGTTACTTGTGGGTTAAGTACAAAATTTTTTTGAGAGTGCACTGAATTTATTTTAAAAGTTCATAGCTCACTGAACATTGTGTAGTGGTTTGGATATATTTATTTTTTTGTTTTCAGATTTGATTGATATTTTTTGTTAGCCACACTTTCTATTCGATCTCGTAGACTCAAAAAACAAACGACGACTGATTTCGATTTGATTTGAGAAAAAAGAAAATTTATAAAATTTCTTTTTATCCTAATTGTGAATATGTATATATATTGAATATGCAGTCAAACAGAGGAGAAAACAGTGAGAGAAACAGACTGTTTCTGGGTGTCTAGGAGAAGGAGGAAGGCATTTGCTACAGAACGATTACTAAACTCGAATGACTGACGACGGTTCGTGACGTCGGCTTTTATAAAACTCTCGCAACTCGCATAGGGGATGAACTTGTGTGTGTTTGTGAGATGTATCTGAAGGAGAGATGGTGTGTGGAATGAAAGAGAACCGTATAAAAATCATATGGTTTTTGTTGATCATTTCTGTGTGAGTTCTTTTTGTGTGTGTGTCTGTTTGTCCTTTTTGACATATCCTTCTTCGTGTGTATATTATTGTGTTTGCCTCCTTGAATCGAAGATAAATAGAGAACATATGATTTTTGTTGCTTTTTTGTTCTTTTCATTCTATTCTTTCCTCAGATTCATTCGTACACGGTCGTCGTTATATTGCCTTGCGGTGGTGTACAAGTGAATTTTTGTGACGGTTTCCTTTAACTATTCACTCTCTGTCTATCTCTCTCAACCCCTTCCATACGAAAATCCCGGCACAATCAGGGGGAGAGCAATGCAAGACAGAGAGAAAAACCAACGACAACGTCTTCTTTACTTGTGCTTGTATAGTGGTTTAGAATCTCTGAATCTGGGTATCTCTCTTGCTGGTGTGTAGCTTGAAGGAGACTTGTGTGCGAAGAAGTAGAAGAGGCCGGTTCGTTGGGGAAGATATGAGAATGTGAGTAAAGTAAGAAAGTAAAGAGCTGAACTAAATTCTTGGTCAGCTGAGATTTTTCTTTCGTTCCTTCTTTTCTCTCGGTTGGTTTTATCATCGTTTTTTTCTTTTTGTTATTTGTTGTAGATTTTTTTTTTCTGTTTGATTCTTCTTAAATGAATAAATGAAGATCGAAGAATTCAAAAATTTGTGTGTTTTTTGTTCCTCCATCCCAGGGAGAGATACAAGTCTGTACATATATAGATAAATGATAGGGTAGGGGGTACTGCACACAAAACAAAAATCAATTGGTTAAGGGGATCCTCCTCTCCTCTGTGAGATATGTTAGCATACACATAAGTATGTAGATGCAACAGGTACACACATTTTTGGATTCTGGAGAGCGAACACACAAAAAAAGGGGGGTAACCGAAAAGAAGAGCGAGTAGGCGCGCGCAAAGAGAAAAGGCAAACGGATCTGCGGTCTCCTCTCGCCAGCCAGCCAGCCCTTTGAATGCGTTTCCCTGTAGATGCCTGGACTGTTTAGTCGGATTTAAGGGGAAATCAACGCATTATTACCTAATTTTGAATTGCTAATGACTGAAGTATATATGAAATTTGAGAAGACAATACACGCATTCTTTGACTTTTCTTCCCTTTTTTATGGAGATGCATAATTGCTCGGTTGGGCGTGATCACTGATCAGGTTTGGAATATCGGTTATGAGGCTTTATTATGTTTTTATTGTCCACTGTAAAAGCTACCTTCGAACAGGTAAAGGGGCTGTAAAATGGAGTCAACTCGAAATGGCAGCGAATCAAAATGAAAAAAAAAACCTTTTTATACATCGACTCAGGTGTGCTGCTTCTAGTTTTCGGCTCAGGAGTCCATGGATGTTAGATCAGGTTCGAGTGCTCAGCTCTGAGGCTAATATAGGCTCATCGTGACGCCACATGTATTTTGAGCAGAGTCTTAGGAAACCGCAGATTTGGACTGAGCTCCTACTCCCTTAAGCAGTCGAATTTCGTTGGATTGAGCAAATGTCATTCAGTTTCCTCAAATTGATGAACAAGTTCTTCCCGAAGTGATTGCTCCAACAGGTAAGGATAAGACCAAGCGAGTTGTTGAGGTGATTTCGCTGGATAATTCCATGATCTCGGACCTGTTTGGTATTTTCCAAGACGTTTTAGGTGCTTTGGGCCAGTGTCATTCAGCTCGTTGTCAAATTATTGAAGAACTAGTCCCCAACGATAGTGATCGTGCAGGTAGCTATGGCGCCGGCTGTATTATTTCGTCGATTGAATTGATCAGTAAATGGGGATCGAGTAGCCTCCGTGAAATGGTGAATATGTTCGTCGACTGAGGGCCCCACATCTTTGGCGTCACGAACAATGCTTAAAGCGTTTGCTTGTCTGGAAAAGCTTCTAAAACTTCGCCGTCGGCATGAATCTGATAATTCTTGTCCCTGTAGATAATACCACAGTCCCACCTGAAGCTGAACTAGACCTTCAGTTTATCATGAAAATGTAAGAATACGACGATCTTGCAACACTTTCAAGTTTTCTCGAAAAGATGTCTCAACGTTTGACGCACACGATGAAGTCTGATTTGTCCAAACGTGGATGACAGATGTGACCTCTAAGAAGAGTTGTCTGTGGGGAGGATGATCAATGGATGAGTTATCTGGGAGATAGACGAGTGAATGAAGCCATTCAAGTCTAAGTCCTGAATTATCTTATTTGCTAAGGCTGGACACTTGCAGGGCAGTTGTCGAACAGATTCTGCACTTATCCCTCAGCTATACTAGCTCCACCTAATCATTCATCTCAGGCCGTCTGGACACTCGCACGGCAGTTGTCGAACAGATTCTGCACTTATTCCTCAGCTATACTAGCTCTATCAAATCATTCATTTCAGGCACCATGAACATCTGTTCTTCGACTCGTTCGAGAAGAAGGCGTCGATCTTTCTTTTCTCCTCGGTAGAAGGATCAAGTGATCGTGGATGCAAAACAACTTCATTCGGATCGTTTGGGATGAAATGCAATATTAGCTCAGCCACAAACCTGTTAAAATAGTGCTGGCTAGGCTGCTTAAGATCTCCAGCGATATGGCAAAGCCGTCCTGTTTGAAGTCGCTAAAATGTGACCTGATCTCGAATATGATCCACAAGCTCCCATAGAGATGGACATCCTTTTTTTTTATCGGCATAGCGAATCCAAAGCAATTTAGTCTTAATGTCAAGAAGCTCCGTGGGGGACCTGCGACTGTCTCTTAGGCTGAGCTAAGGATGCGATCCTTAATAATTCACAGGAAAGGTAACTTAATGACGACTAGGATAGCTGCAAAATCGTATAATTTGGAGTCTCGCTAAAGTCTAACTAGATTATGACAAACGATCCTCTCCACTCCATCCTTGATGTCTCCTGGATCTGTCTAGAACTCCAGTGTGACCAAGTCTCTTCTAAACTCTTGCTTCCTGTATTATTTGTAGCAGCTAACGTCTGGCCAGGGCTTACGTATGATCAGCAACCCTTTCTAGAACTACTGCTGTCCCCTCTTCCATTGCTCATCTAAAGAGCTTTAGCCTTACGTTCTCATTTGTACTGAGGTCTTGACTTTGAACTCAAACTAAAACGTTGCCTTTGCTCCAATTCAACTCACGATGAGAGAGGAAGTGTGTGTCGTCTGTTTATGATAGCACTTAGACGGATATTGATCGCTAGAACCGGTTTTTAAAATGAACGGTGAGAGATCCCTTTTTGGATTGAAATTCTGTGCAATATTCAAACAAAAAAAGGCTCTTCTTCCGCTATAGATGTATGGACTTGATGACGCTTTTGAGGATTTATTGAGTTTAAAATGAGTTTAAGTCAAACATCATCGAAGATTTTTGAACACATCCCATTGTTTTTGAACACAATCCACTTCAATCAATTAAAAACAAGTTCATTCGGGAACCATCCAAGATAAAACCAATCAAAAATTGAATCACACAAAAACATTTGCAAGATTTACAGAAAAGAACCGAGATAACTTAAAAAGAATGGGTCCTTTTAAGGCATTATTAGAGTTATTCAATACAGTCTACAAGGGTCTACAGATCACATAAATAGTATGGGCCCATTAAAGTGGTTAAGTCAAATATAATGTGATTTTTAAGGTTATTTTCGAACAGATCACACATCAGTCAACCAAAATGTCATCTACAATACAGATGATGCAACAAATCTCAGCAAAAGTCAAGGAATGTGATCAATATCACGTAAAAAAGTATGGGTCTTAAATTCTATGAGGCGTTAAAAGGCGAATTCACTTTTTGGCGTTTTTAAGCCTTTTTTCTGAATATATCGAACTTCTCACAGGTAGGTAAGAAGGTTTATAGGTCCCCTGACGACGTTGCGGCCGTGAACCGAAGGCTAGTTGAGCCCATTGTGAACTTGATCAAATCCAATCATGCTCATCTCACCCTGCGCCCCAACAATTAGGTTATACCAGAGAAACATCAAATGATCTCAAAAAATGTAAAGGTCCCGGCCATATCTTCGAATTCATTCTTTGTTGGCTTTAGCATGACTTCTGAACACATCCCGTCTTATTTCTCAACACACACCGATGTTTGCCACCGATGGTTCATTTTGCAAACACAAAAATGCTAACTGGGCTCAAATTGTTAAAGATCGAGACTCCTACGATCACACAAAAGAGTCCCCTAAGGCCCACAAGGCTAGTTCGAGTTTAGCTCCGAGATCGTTTTCAAGATTTTTTTTGAACCCATCCCATCTCATTCAATCAACACCAATTTGTTTAGGTGTTCCTTAAGGACCGTGACTTTTAGTTCCTGTTTTCATCACCATTTCTCCCCGACTTCTTGGCTTTGGCAAGCTTCAGTCTTCCAAACCAAATCGGTTCAGGTCTCGTTCGGGTTATGCCCGGTTATGTAATCGTACAGATCCTCTGTCAAGAAGACCTTGCCAACTAAACCTCCCTTTTTTTGCTTATTTACATAAACTTTAAGGTACCCAAAATAAAATCGATTCGACATTCAAATCACCTAATTGATGTCCCCTCTAATTAAACCTAAGCCCATTAGATCATTCTGCGGATAGTCGCCGATCGTAAGGCCTTAAATTTCATGCCTACCCAGCATGACGTGAAAGCCACTCAATATCTCAATCTTTCCATTTGCAAACCCCATTCATTTACCGGCTTAAAAGTTCCCGATTTGATCTAAGCGACCCTCACCAATACGTTAATCTTAATCCGCGTTAACACCGAGATCGGAATGAAATTGAGGCCGCTGCCTCACACAGGAACATGTTTCTTTTTTTTTCTTTTTTTGTTCTGTTGTGGAACACAAAACTGGATATTTAAGGTTTACATTTTATGACTCCCGCTGATAAATAAATCTTTACGCATTTAATTTTGCGCGTAGGCCGTGGATGTTTCGGCATTACCAGGTAGATGGGGTGTATCCGTTGTCGGGGCAGCAGAAAGAAATGCCGAAATTAAATCCACAAACACCGATCAAACTAGTGGAAAACAATATATCTGGACGAACACATAGACGGAAGATGTATATCTGAATAAACACCACGGGTAAGGTGTGATCTCAATTTTTGTAAATTCCAAGGTTCGTTTTCAAGTTTCTTTTTTCCTTCTTCGCTTCACATTCAAGGCCTTTCCAACGTACCTACACAATCTACGTGTCTACGTTTCGGTCTCGACAAAACGACCAAGTGCCTCCCAACAAGTAACACGATCATCATTCGTTCCTGAAGGCAAACGAAGAATAGAGACTACTAGAATCCTAGACACACATGCAGATCGATCCTAGAGCTAGATCATGGCGTGGGGGATGGGAGGGCAGGGGGCATAGCATGGCATGGCATAGCTGAAAAACAAAATAATCTTATAATTTCAAACATTCATAAGGCACGATCACACACGATCAGCTTTCACAAGATCGTTGGTAAGACAATCTTCCCGTTTTTTTTCGTTTTGTTCATGGCTCAGCTCGGGGGACGATCGACTTGGAGGCGAGCACACAGTTTCTCGGATTCGTGTTTCTCGGTGCCTCAGCAGGGAGACAGAGCAGAGAGAGAGAGAATCCAATTCAACTGTAGCCTTCAGCATACACAAGCGATCGTCGCGTCGCCAAGCGATCATGCAGAAGTGATCATCTCCTCGCATGAATTGAACAACAAGCCTGATTGCGAGGCACTTTTATACTCCCCAACGCGATCGGCATTCCATTGTGCCGCGCGATCCCCCACCAGTCGCGGGGGGAGACCATTCACGAACACACTTGCACACCCATTCACACGCGCGCTCGTCGCCTATTCACAAGAAGCTAAGAGAACTCCCAATCAAAGAAGGAAACGAAACCAAAAAAAAGGCACACATGAAGAAGGGACAACCAACAAAAAACAGAAAAAAAAAATCTGTTGGATACCACCCCGGCTGAGCTGTGTGGCTGTGTGCGTGTGGTGTATGGTGTGTTCGTAGGATACAAGAGAAGCGATGTTTGGCGCGCCAAAAAGCATGAAAAAGTAACGATCGATTGGAATTCTCTTGAAATTTGTATCTCGAACTGAGGAAATGAATAAATTAAATGTACATAAACATGACAAAAGATAGGAAACCAACAAAAAAAAAAAGAAACAAGCCCAGAATGACGGTTACACAAGTTGGGACTATTGGGCGGCGGCGGCGGTGGCGGTGGCGGCGCGATTAGTGAGTGCGAGCAAGTCTGTGAAAAGGGAAAGGTTAGTGATCTTCCCGAACATTTGGAATTCCAATTGTGATCCCTTGTAGGTATTCATGAGTTGGTGCGTATACCTATGCGCGCTCTCTGGCGGCGCAAAACAATTCACTTCGTAAATTCAGCATAAAAATGTGTCACAACACATGCGCGCTGCTTTAATTAATTGAGATTCAAATGCGCGCGACTCTATGAAATGGAATCTTCTTCTTCTCATCCCGTCACGAAGCAGACTCGAACGGACGACGACAACGAAGACGGCAGCGATCTTGTGTGATCGTTTCCAATTAGAGATGAAAATTCCTCAGAATTCCATCATCGACATCCTTACAAGTGCGCCTGTTGAATGGCGAAGATGAAGAAGAGGACAACACAAGAAGCATGAAGCAAAGCAATTCCCCTTTTCGTCTCCTTTATCTAGTCAAGTCCATGGTCAATCAGCTGAGAGCAAACATATGACCAAAGGAAACAACAAACACCAAAATGATCGTGTACCTTTTTTTCTCCACAAAAACACACGCACACACACGGACAGGCGGCGGCGGACAACAAATACACTGGAGCAAGGACAAAACAGTTGAGTTTTGAGCGAGTTAAACTGTGAGAGGGGGGGCACATAGGCAACGGCCGCAAGAGGTGGACAGCAGCTAGACAGGAATGTAAAGTTGTCCAGAGGCGATCATGAGTGATCGTGCATTGCATGTTTTTGTGTATCTACAAACGATTCCGATGGGGATATTCACTTGCCGAGTACTTGGAATTGGAATTGAATGTGTTGTAAGAGGATGTGTATAGATTGTATATAGATAGGTTGGTAGGATAAGGAAGTGTTGCTGCTGTCCGCGCAGTGATCGTTTGTTGGGATTTTTGTGCGATTAGTACGGTGCGGGTTTGTTAGTACTTTTGTTTTCTCATACGAAGCGGGTGGGAGCGATTGCAATTCTCGTTTAGGAGGACACATGGTGATCGAGGAGGGAGAAACGTGGTGTGTTTACAAGACGAGCTTGAGTGGGACTGCTGCTTGCTGGAACCTAACGCTTTGTTTAGATGATCAATGGGAAATGAAGCAGTCCAAGTTTTGAGGATTTTTCGGAGCTTCCCAAGGGTGTTCAGTTCAATCTAAGGAGATCCTTCCATTTTTTAGGCAAGGGATAGGTTTCTTAGGATTTTCTGATTCAAAGCGAGTGAAAAGGTCTTGTAAATTCAGGCCTTCGAGGAGATATAAGGATATCCATCAATGATCGTGTATTTTATGCAAAGCATGGTGTTGATTGATTGAAACGGCAGCGCTTCAGTTTTTCCGCATCTGCCTTCACAATCGAATGGTTCTCATTTTAAGCTCGACCAGGATGTTCTGATATTTCTGGATCTTCATTAAATCCAAAGAGCAAGGAATGATCGTTTCCAGATCTTGACCAATTCCAAGCGATCTTTAGGAGGAACATATCCAATAAATGCCGTCAGTCCTGATTGATTGACTTGAAGTAACCCCTAGAAATATGGTTCAAACACCACTTACAGTTCTAGCTCCTCTGGATTTAGTCTCCCGACTGAAGGGTTAACTTTTCTGAAGACAAATCTGATCTTCTGATGCGTTAGAGGTTAGATGAAACGGATCAATCCAGCCGTTCTGATTCTTAAGAAACTCAATAGGTGGTCTGAAGTGAAGAGGATCTTATGAAGGGCACTAAACACAGAATAAAGTAGAATAAATCAATTTACTCTCCGTATTGACACTCTTCCCTTGACATTAACCAAGGAAGCACGGTGTCAAGACGTGAAATCATTTCAAGGATACTTGGTCCTGTCCGCGGAGGAGGTGAACTGCGAGCTATAAGACATGTCCCAAGATGTGGGTGTAGTCTGAAAGGCTATTCGTCGAGAGCATCCGTCTATGCCGCAACGAGCGCATGGACACCAATACCCAGGCTATGAGGGACTTCGAATCCCGCCAAGAAGAGAGTGAGTCCCGAATGGGTATAAACAACAAGTCAAAGCAGATGCAAGACATCTTGGTCTTGAGGACTGTGTGTCTAGGATAGAGATCAGCTTCTGATGATCAGTATTAGATGAGTTCCGTAAGTGACCTCAGTAAGTAGGTCTCGCAATTATAATCTCCGATGAATTTTGAAAACTTTATTGGACCACTTTACAAAGCTATTGACAGCTAGAAAGACCCGTTTTGATGGCCAATCTGGAAGACAAAACCCACGAATGGATTGGTTCCTGATCATGGATTGGCAATATCTTACGCAACGAGCTTGGAGAAACAACAATCGTTACACTTCCAAATCGATTTGAAGCATTTTTTTGAAGCCAGACTGGCGAGTCATGAGTTCATGATCATGAGCTTAAAGAAAGTCCATTTTAGAACATTTTGAAGTCTGACTGGCGAATGCTTTATGAACACGCTGTAGTTTAAGGCATGCGACTGAACTATTTTAAACCCTTTGGAAAATGCTTGAAAAGGTGAGAAAAGTCTGTCAACGAAAATTAAATTCATGATCATGAATCATCGGAAGTGATTTAAATAAATAAAATTCTGAACAATTCTGGTCTTTTATGAACAAATTTGGGG
This sequence comes from Eristalis intricaria, assembly GCA_964034865.1. Classification (NCBI taxonomy): domain Eukaryota; kingdom Metazoa; phylum Arthropoda; class Insecta; order Diptera; family Syrphidae; genus Eristalis; species Eristalis intricaria. The sequence goes on along the minus strand of OZ035873.1, from coordinate 154,873,089 downwards.
ACTAGTTCGATTAATTTGACAGACAAATCATCGCTTCTGGCAGTAAGTGGCTTAAAGAATAATGTTCATTCTGAACATTTCTGAACTTTTCTAAACATACAGTTTCCAAGGCTGTATCTGAATGAAATTTTCTTAAAGAAACACAATTCTTAACAATTTTGAACAGTTCGGAACGTTTCCAGCGAAGTGTGATCAGGGAAACGATCTGGAGATCACTTAAGCTATAGTCGTCTATTTAGTTTAAGTGGATCTTCAGAGGATTTTGCTTGTCATCAAGTGTCGCATCTTCGGTTTGTTTCTGAAGCAAAGGCTAAACTCTAAGTTACGGACGGCAGTGCTTGCCTCAGGAGTCGAGACAGGAATTCCCTCGAGACTTGGCTACATGTCCAGCACTAGCTCTTGGCAACACATGAAGGTACATGACCGACTTTTCCTCTTCACCGTTATTTTCTACCCCGAATAGGCTTCTGTTTGTTCCTGGAAGTAATACTCTTCCTGTAGAACTTGAGTCTCTTGGCGGGGAGTCAGTTGATCTGTTTTTTCCAAGAAGCGAGAATCTTCCTGCAGAACTTGACTCTCTTGGCGGAGAGTCAATTGATCGAGGTGGTTCCAAAAACAGTTTCTGACGAGATGCAGACTAAACGAAGCTGGACTTCAGTTAAAGTAGTCACGGACCTTAAAACGAGATGGTCCTAGTATCCTGCGAACGAGCGGGCTTTAGTAGCAATTCGCTTGGAACCTAATCCTAACTGTCTGCCTTAACAGATACCAGGACCATCGTTGATGCCTTTTTAAGACTTTCTTGGCAACCCTCCAATTGGAGTTCGCTCCATTGTACAACATATAGTCGATGTTTGAAATTCTCTCTCAAGAAGCTCGGGAAATAGGCGTCCTAAGCCAGAACGCCTTCGAAATTCATTAAAACTTGAATATCCCCCGTCTTGCCCAATGTCCTCAGCACTCCATAAGGCAGTCACTCCCTTTTCCTGATACTCTGACTACACCTTCCCAATCCTTGCTACCTTCCATCTCACAAGGCAACTCGGGTCACTCCAAGAGGATTCCCAAGAAATCCCAACAAGTCCCCTTTCCAACGCACACACACGACCAAGCCCCAACACACACATTCAGCCCATGTCCACAGTCCTCATTCCACTTCATTTCTCTCGACGACTTCCTCCTCCGTCTTGCCTCTTCCTTGTTTCGCAGCACAAAAGATTAAGAAAATGCACACACACGCAACCGCCCAAGGATTCCCCGTATTCGTTGCTCACGGTCTGCATGTGTTCGAGGACCAGAGTGGAGACGAGAAACCCGGGCTCAGCTGTGTTCAGACATATGACCTTGCGAAATCAGCTGATTAACAGGACATTCACTGACACCACTGCAGTGCCGTGCAACACGAGCGACGTGCTATGGTATCCGCGCGCCTTTTACACGACACGAGGATGACAACAAGAAAGAGACGCAGCAAGGAGTGGAGGGGGTGACACACAGGCACACGAATCTGGTTTTATGACCTCTCTCTCGCTGTCGTCTTCGTCTTGGCCTCATGGTCGTTGTGCATTTTCCTCTGGTAGTGGAACGTGTTCTATGTGACTTGTGTGTTGTACTATTCATTAAAAAGGAACACAATACCGGCGCGCGAGGATATCTGTGCGAGTATGGGAGTAAATGGTGTGCTGCCACACCGAGGGAGTTCGCGCCAAAAAGTTGGTTTTTTTTTCTTTTGGTTGTCTTCTCCTTGTTATGTATTCCTCCCGTAGACTGTGATTTTCGAAAAAAGGGGAAGACTGACGGACGGACGGCACAATTGTGCCTGTGTCCCGGGATGGGTCATTCCCGGTTGAGGATCACAGGTTAGCGGAGCGCTCCTGGCTTAGATTTGTTTTATTTATTTTCTGTCTTTACGAAAATCGAACGATCTTTCGTGGAAACGCGAGGGAGTTTGAAGTTAATTAGAAGATTTATGAGTCCCGTTGTCCTGTTTTGTTATCCTTTACGATGGGGCTGGCTGAGGTTTATGACAGCCATCAGGGGAATCAGTGTGAATGGAAATCCTTTTAGCGGATGTTACCAATGTTCAAGGTCGGAGATTTGAGAGATTGCTTTTTCGAATCAGGTTATTTTGAGGTTAGGTAGGTTTTGAATTTGGAGCAAACCGATGATGAAGGGTAGGAACGCCTGGTGGAGAATTAATTCAACGAAGTGAAAAGTCATGATTCCGTTCCAGTGAATCATGGAGAACCTGTTCCGAAAAACATAGCGAAACTCGTCGTGTTTCCTTAGAGAAGTTTGACACTTTAAAGCGCATGCTTGAAGGAAGGACTGAATGAAGCCAAGAAGTTCAGGCAAGGATCAACGACACAATATAAGCGGCGGCCTGTGGTACTTACTAGCTCTGCCTGGGATCAATTATTCAGTCTGAGTTGACAGTGATTGGAGAGGAGGAATTGACCGACCTCTGTACAGGGACGGTTTCTAGGAATCTAGAACCAAACATGGTAGACCACTAGGGCGACAAAAATTCAAGGCACAGAGTCGAGTTTGTCGTCCCGTTGACTGACTTGTTGCGAAGATCGCTGTGATCTGTTCAAGAGGGAACCTTGAAAGAATTCTGCTTGCTGTCAAGTCCGGACAAAACGACCAAAAAACTTCAGCCACCATGTCGCTTCTGCTTGAAGACTTGCTACAGAAGTTTAAAGGGACGTTCTTTGGTTGACCCCGCGGCACAATTTTGAGAAGCGACTAATAGAACTTGTGAAATTTAGTCCGGCGGATTGAAAACAGTAGAAATCCAGTTCGACTGTTAGCTGGATCAGATCAGCGACAAAGTACGCGACAAAAAACCACAAAGATGGAGCACGAAAAGCAACGACGACGAATGCATTGGGGAAATGCGTACTGCGATTGGAATTCATGCCCTAATCATGATGAAGCTTTAATTTTGCTACTACAAAAAGGCCCTTCCTCACTCATCCTCATCGCTCTTTCTTTAAATCCCATAAGATCTTAAATCTAATTTTACACGCGGCCTTATAGACTCGTCTCGTTTGTTCCATCGTCCTTTGCGTCATATTCTCTGCGAAGTTTCGTGAAAGCTGTCAATTTTAAAAAGGTTTACGACGTTAAAATGTGATGCCCCTGATATCACGTTTTAACGTCGTAAACCTTTTCAATCTTGGATTGGATAACAGACGTTTGTTAGGTTATGTGAGACGTGTCATTTTCGACATTTTTCAACCATGTATCCTTTCTAACGTCTAAAAGCGCTTGGAGAGTAGAAATCTGGTGAGACTGTCAGCGGGACAGAAACTCGGCAAAGTTAGCATTGGGCGCAAATGTGATGTGCCACTGTGACAAGCTGTGTTATAAAAGCTCTTGGCTTGACGGGATCTCCATTTCGTTCCTCTAACAAGGGTATTCACCGTTTAATTCTGCCCATAAGATCCGGCTCCGTTGTTTAAGTCAGCTTCACTTCTTTCCGGAGTTTTGACCTAATCAGAGGCAACTACATCAATTTCCCAGCAACGCGCAATCACGCTTGAATTCGATAACAGACGTTTTGTTAGGTTATGTTTCGTTTTAGAAATTTTAGAAACAAGTAACCTTTCTACTTCCTTTACTTGAGATCTACCAAGTTTTCTCATCTTTTATTAAATTGAAGACAGTTGAAAATGCCTTCTTCAATTGAAATAGCAAAAAAATACTCACGAAATAGCGGTGCATTTAAGATTCGGTGCCAGAATGGAATCCTGGGTTTACCAAGGAAACTATCAAGCATGGTGATGATAACATAATAGTACGGGCATGTTCCTCGTGGAATGGCGTTGGTTCCTAAGACCTTGTAAATGGTATTATAACGAATCTTACGCAAATATGCTTGGAACTGCAAGCTGAACAAGATATGGCCCCAAAACACATAGCCAAATTGCCAAAGGATTAGTTTGCCTCTGAAAGAGTTGCACTTTTAGAGTGATCTGCTCAATTGTTGGACCTCAATCCGATAAAAAAGAATGTGTGGAAGAAGTCCACATAAAGTCCACGATCTTTTTCTCCATTTTTAACAATAACTCCAGCCACAGCATAGCGACTTACTTCCGGAATACATCGCCAAATTGGCGAAGGATTAGTTTGCCTCTGAAAGAGTTGCACTTATAGAGTGGTCTGCTCAATTGTTGGACCTCAATCCGATAAAAAAAAAATGTGTGGAAGAAGTCCACATAACGTCCACAGTCTTTTTCTCCATTTTTAACAATAACTCCAGCCACATCCTAGCGACATACTTCCGCAAGATATGAATGTGTTTCTTATTACTGTGGAAAGACACTCAATTTATGTATTTTATTGTCCATCACTGTAGGTATGCCCGACGATTTTACCAACTCCCAAATATTCTACCCTTCAATGAACCGCGAACGAAATTGATCACACGGCGATCGCCATTAGGAATTTCAAGCTTGATTCCCAAACTTTCGCCTCAATTAACACCGAATCGCCTTTCTCATTTCCAAAAACAAGTACGAAGCGTCTAAGACCAGTTATTTGAGACATTAAAACAATCCCTTTCCAATTGTTTTCCCCCAGCTATGAGACAAAGATCCAGTTCTAGCGGAATTCAATGCTGATCTGTGTAATGAGTAAGAAAACCTTTGTCTTCAAGATCACTCCAAGGAATCAATATTCATTGACTTGGTTGCAGTTTCAAGGATCTCATGGTGATTTATGCAATCATGTGCGATCAGGATATGTATTCCCATGTGCGATCGGTTTAACGCAATTAGACGTAACTAAAGCTTTTAAGACTCCGCCGAACTTTGGGGATTAAGGTAAGAGTGACTGGCATGTCAGGGGGTGAAGCGATTCATTTCACAACTCGGCAAGAACACGATCAGTGATCCTCAATGTGATACCAGTCTTCTATGATTGATGATCTGCATACATTCCAATAAGACGAAGAAAGACATTCTTTAAGACTCATCGAAGCTCACAACAGAACTCAAAAAGCAGTGAATGAACGATCGAGCAAAATTCAAGTTAAGACAAATGATCTGATCTGATCAAATGAGAGGAGCAATCTATCATGGACCCGATATTCGTGGAATTCTCACGAAGACTCATTGCGATTTGCGATTGAAAGATGTTCGTTGGAGATACGTTTAGGTAATATGTTAAGTATGCATCTTCTGACGAATGTCTGTAGCATGCCACTTTCCACATGCTGCATGCATAAAGAAGTACGGATAAAAAATTGGCGCGGAATAGTCCAAACGAAGGACATGCGTCGCAACGCTTCATATGAACGAGTGTCTTTAGTTCATGAATCAGACATTTAGGTGATCCGCCCAAGATCGTTTCGCTAAATTCGTCATAGTGTGTTCCAAGAGGTGGACGTACAAGGTGGTGCACAGAAGTCGAGGGCGACCTCCGCCGGCTAGGTGTCCGAAACTGGAGACAGCTAGCGAGAGATAGGGCCGGCTGGAGAGGCATGTTGATTGAGGCCCTGGTCTACACCTGACTGGAGCGTCCTAAGAAGAAGGTGCCCAAGTCTTGTGAACGTCATGGAATCGATTGTTTTGGTCCGTCCATTGCAAATGACTCTTGAACGGCGGAAATATCTTCGACCAACCCGTTCAGTCACTGGCATCTAGCAGTGAAAATGTGGACTTCTGAGACGAGCATTCCGACCAAAAATTGTTGCTCTTTAAGAGGTATCCGTCCTCAATTTTGATTATTTGTAAACATCTTTCGTTTGTGAACTTCATCGTGATAAGAATGTGTTTTTATTTGACAAGTTGGTCATTGGTTTAAGGGTGCGTTCACAGTGAATGTTCGAAGTTGTCTCAATTGGAAGACCATTCATTTTCTTGACTTAAAGTTTTGAAAAAACGTAATTTTTTTTTAAACGAAGCTAAGCTGTTTGCCTTGATGGTTATTGGAGAAGATTCAACCACGAACTGTACGGGCTGTATAGCGACATGACCCTAGCCAGGCGTCTACGGTTTCAACGTCTAAGATGGCTGGGCCATATAGGGCGCATGGACAACACTGCTCCAGCCCGAAGAGTCTTCAACTCCGAACCAGTGGGAGAACGCAATAGAGGACGCGCACTGAACCGATCTAGGTGGAGAAGGATATCAATCAACCTGATGTGCGCAGTTGGAGACAGCTGGCTAAAGATCCGGCTGGAGATTCTTGTTGGTTGAGGCCCAGGTCCACCCGGGACAGTGGCCCCACCAGAAGAAGAAGCTTGTCCTTCCGTCAAGTAAAATTTTTTATTTGAACATAGAATATAATTCATCTAGAGAGATGGGGAGCTATACATATCGTCAACCATACATTAACCGCTCAGAAATGATCACTACTCTTACATTTCACTGATCAATCAGAGCTCGTGCGTGTACTCCTGTCATTCTCTACCACAACCCCTGCCCCAGCTGCTATTCACGTAACCACACCAGAAACTTGTACCGACAATCTGTCACGATGAACGACTCTTCAAAGCGATCTGTCTGCATGTTTGTCATCGTGTTTCGGAGCAAAATCCTCACAAGGACAAGTCGACCACATTCTTGGCAAACCACTTTGGATTGCCGCCACCAATGCCTCCTCTGACAAAAGGGACTAATCCTTTATTTAAATTCCACTGGAAGGATCAAGTTTTACTACTAATCAGCCCATCGAACATTGAACGCTCTTCAATTAGGCAGTGCAGTGCGTGTGTGCGTGTTAGGAGGAGCAAAATGGCATGTCACAGCTAATTGGGTTTTTGGGAAAACTATGTTCTACCTCTCGGTAGGTACCTGTGGCAAGAAAATAAACAAATAAACGACTTTAACAGGATGTTCGAGACTGCAACTGCTAATTGTCGGAATAGCCTCGTCGTAGATGTACCTACCTTGAGAGACCCTTGTAAGAGCGGAGTCTGAACAAGTGACCGCTTTCATCCAATTACAGAAACGGACAACTTGTTTCTAGTTGGAGACAAGAAATCCCCAGGGGGCTCGAATGGGTGCACAGACTTTGATTTGCATTCACACGAATGAGAGTGAGAGTTAAAATTTTATGGAATTTATTCGCTCTATTTCCGGCATCCGGCATCCGTCTCCAAATAGAATCTTACTGTCAATTGGTCGCTAAGCAAAACGATGGTTCGGGCACGAAGGCCCCCCTTGGGACTAGAGTGCTGTTTTGCTTTGTTTTGCTTGCCAATATGTCCACGCCGAGGTCATGAATATGCCCATTCCTTCTAGAGTGAAATTCCTTTGTGACAATGGCAAGATTTTTGTCCGTGAACTTCTGGATATCTGCAAAGTGACATGACCGGAATTCATACGTTTCTGTTACATTCCTAAGGCCGAAGGAACGAATACGAAAAACTGAAAGTAGGTACTGCCATTAGCAAAGGAGTAGACTGACTTATAAATAGGAGCAGTGCTGTAACAAGGGCGGTACCAGCTGCACAGAGCATATGCCCAGGAGGGAGCAAAGACGATCAGGACCAGCTTCAATTAAACGCATACAAGGGCGCAAATATAGATGCTCGCATCGGCCGCATAAAAACATCCTTACGGCATTGACTCGCAGACTGGATCATTTATGAGAATGAGAAAGAGTATCGGAGACAGAGCAGAACCTTGAGGAACGCCAGTGTTTAAGGATATCGGACTTGAACCCTTGAATTGAACGGTTAGAAATGTAATTTATACTCAATAGAAGAAAGGAATCATCAAGACTTCAAACCTGTGTAATCTCTGTCAAATGCCTTACGAATATCAAGCGTGATGATCTGGGTTACGGTCTCTAGTGTAAAAAAAATGATCCTAAAAGGACATGTTAAATATTGAACAACATACTTGGAAGGAATAAGAAAGTTGAAGACGAAGTAATAATCAACAACTTTCTAGCAACCGTGGATCAGAAAGCAGTAGTCGGAGAATTCGGGGAACATTTTGGAAGTCGAGCTACAAAATTCGTACACAGTTGCAATCACAAGGCGGTAATCAAAGCATGTATATTGCAAATACATTTTTTTAGTGTAGTCCTTTTGAATTAAAGAGAGAGATAGAGAGCAGTGATAGCACAAGGGATCCAACCAGGATCTCAGTGTGCCACAACTGCTACAGTGGTGGCAATCACCCTAACCCAACTTAACCTAAGGTGTCTCCACATTAGAATTTGGACAAGACGATTGACTTTGCCTAAAGAGCTGACAGCTAGGAAGTCATTCTTTGCAATGAGGATGGGAATTGAAGACGAGGCTTCAGGTTCATCTAGGAGTTTCTCTTATACACAAATTCTCTCTCACAACACTATTCAATTGATGCTGAATTCCTTTCGATCCAAAACACCAAAGCTCTACCATCTCTTGCTAGTAGGCTTTGTGTTTCAATTCAATTGGAGAGCCTTATGCCGAAGATATCCTCTCTTCCTCTTTGCTCTGGAGTTGATATCTGTTTTCCTGCATTGGAAAAATTTAAGGATGGCAAAGCAGCAGGTGCGAATATAGAATTTGTTAAGTGCGGAAACAATTTTTGATACTGGTGAAATACCAAAGCAATTCAAAGAGAGTTATAATTGTTCTTACTACTCACTTATCAGGCTGACGACCCATGCAGGGTCCGAGCCTGAGCGATAGCTGCTTTCCATTCCTGACGGTCCTGGGCACGCTGCTTCCAGTCATCAAGACCAAGCTGTCTTGCATCCGCGATTACTTGGTCTTTATACCGGAGATTCGGTCTTCCTCTCCTTCTCGAACCAGAAGGCTCGGATTCGAAGACCCTCTTAGCTGCGCTCGATGTGGCCGAGCCAGTGGAGTCGACGGATCTTTGCCTTCCGGACAACAGTTCGTAGAGTTCGCGGTTATGTCTTCTCCTGCATTCGCCTTCCTCGCAGACGGGACCATATATCCGACGTAGAATTTTTCTTTCGAAGGTACCAAGGATCAGTTTCGCAGTTTTGCTTATCGTCCAGCTTTGGGCTCCATATAGCAGGACTGGCAAAATAAGGGTTTTGTAGAGCACGACCTTAGTCCTTCGAGTCAGTTGCTTTGACAAACCGAAGTAACGCCGGTTGCCAAAGGCGGTTCTACGTCGGATCTCCACAGTGATGCCGTTTGTGGAGTTTACGTTTGTCCCGAGGTAGACAAACTGCTTTACTACTTCGAAATTGTAATATTTTGTGCTAGGTGGTGTGTGACGGATCGTTTTTTGGTCGACAGCATATACTCAGCTCGCTGCGCCTCTTCTTCAACTACCGTAAATGCCTCCACTACGGCACGTTGGGAACGCGCGACGATGTCGATGTCGTCTGTATAAATTAAACACTATTTCTTTTTCGTTTCCCTCTATGAGGGATTTTATTTATTAAAATTAAATTGCTGACGTTACTCAGCCCGAAGTCAACTCAAAACTAAACTTACTCTACTTATTCTAATCGTTCGATGTCGTTGAACGATGGCCTTGATGTTGTTCGGTCCCACGGTGGATGGTCGGCGACGCTCCCACGGCTCTGCTCGGCTTAAAACGCTGAGCTAGCGTCTGGCTGTTCACACACTTTGCAACTTTGGGAGCGTGTTAACTTATATCCCAACAGTTGGACTGACTTGTAGAAGATAGTGCCTTCCGTGTTTACAGCTGCCCGCCGTACCAAATTGAAGAAATCACACGACAGCGCTACTCCTTGCCGAAATTCGGTGCAGGCTTCACACGGCTCGGAAGTCCTCGAGCCGAACTGCACGGTGCATCGCTTGTTTGTTAGCGTAGTGCGCCACAATCATCAGATTTCCCGGGATCCGGGAATTCGCTCCTTGCGATGAATGCTGATAACAGTACAGGCATTAAGTTTTTATAAACAAATTTCTTCTTAATATTAAGTTGTTCAGTATAAAACGAGTTGTTTTTGTTCACATACAAATATAATATTACTTTAAGTCGAAAGATATATGATAAGATTTATTTAGCTTAGAGTGCCCGCTTAGGGCCAGTAAGTTAGAAATAGTAACACTGTTCGTCCAACTAGTTTTAAGCATTTTTGTCTAGTACGTAAGTCTTTTATGAATATGAATTTAAAATAAAAGGGTCTCCTCCGGTTCAGTACGGCGGTCTCAAGACGGAATGCTCGGGATGTTGCAATGCAGCACCAAGAGTGCTGGTGGACCCCCGCATGGGGAGCAGTCGGTTTCATGTCTTGCAGTGTATTGAATGTAAATATTCATATTTATTAGCTGCAACCTATGGCCGACGCACTTAGAATGGGGTAGTATTTTTTAAAGGTAGATTAAGGTGTAAATCATAAAAAATAAAATAAAATAGAATGTATATGTGTATACATGGGAATACATGTAACATTATGTATAATAAGGATATATGCGTATAAACATGTGTATAGGAGTATATACATGCCTATTGGAGCTTTCTGTCCACAGTTCAACAAATGATAAAACACACAGCCCGCAAATTTGAATTTTAGATTCTTCTATAAGAAATTGAGTCAGATCTCCGTTCATGGATCCATTTAAATTTTTTTTTAAAAAGAAAGATGAAAATAAGGTCCTAGTTGCATATGCATATACACGTAGGTTAGCTTAAGTTAGTTTGTAAGTTTTATTTTAAGATATAATGTAAATTAACTTGTAAGTTTTTATAAAAACCGTCCAATAGTTAAGCTTTCCAATTTTTACTTAACAGTGAGGTGTTCCTTTTAAATTTCCATTTATATTTTATTCGCTAGGTTAGGTTGAAAGACATAGATTAAGATTAAGTTTAGCATAGAGTGCCCGCCTAGGGCCAGCAAGTTAGAAATAAAAACATTGTTAGTTAGACGAACAATTTTGAAACATTTTTGTCTAGTATGTAAGTTTATTATGAATTGAAAAATTAAAATGAATTAAAAAAAAGGGTCTCCTCCGGTTCAGTACGGCGGTCTCAAGACGGAATGCTCGGGATGTTGCAATGCAGCACCAAGAGTTCTGGTGGCTGGGAAGCGAGGGAACTCCCTCCTCGAATCCTTTAGACCCCCGCATGGGAAGTAGTCGGTTTCATGTCTTGCAGTGTATTGAATGTAAATATTCATATTTATTAGCTGCAACCTATGGCCGACGCACTTAGAATGGGGTAGTATTTTTTAAGGTGGATTAAGGTGTAAATCATAAAAAATAAAATAAAATAGAATGTATATGTGTATACATGGGGATACATGTATACATTATGTATAATAAGGATATATGCGTATAAACATGTGTATAGGGGTATATACATGCCTCTTGGAGCTTTCTGTCCACAGTCCAACAAACGATAAAACACACACCCCGCAAATTTGAATTTTAGATTCTACTATAAGAAACTGAAGTCAGATCTCCGTTCATGGATCCATTTAATTTTTTTTTTAAAAGAAAGATGAAAATAAAGTCCTAGTTGCATATGCATATACACGTAGGTTAGCTTAAGTTAGTTTGTAAGTTTTATTTCAAGGTAGAATGTAAATTAGCTTGTAAGTTTTTATAAAAACCGTCCAGTAGTTAAGCTTTCTAATTTTTACTTAACAGTGAGGCGTTCCTTTTAAATTTCCATTTATATTTTATTCGCTAGGTTAGGTTGAAAGACATAGATTAAGATTAAGTTTAGCATAGAGTGCCCGCTTAGGGCCAGTAAGTTAGAAATAAAAACATTGTTAGTTAGACGAACAAGTTTTAAACATTTTTGTCTAGTATGTAAGTTTATTATGAATTGAAAAATTAAAATGAATTAAAAAAAAGGGTCTCCTCCGGTTCAGTACGGCGGTCTCAAGACGGAATGCTCGGGATGTTGCAATGCAGCACCAAGAGTTCTGGTGGCTGGGAAGCGAGGGAACTCCCTCCTCGAATCCTTTAGACCCCCGCATGGGAAGTAGTCGGTTTCATGTCTTGCAGTGTATTGAATGTAAATATTCATATTTATTAGCTGCAACCTATGGCCGACGCACTTAGAATGGGGTAGTATTTTTTAAGGTGGATTAAGGTGTAAATCATAAAAAATAAAATAAAATAGAATGTATATGTGTATACATGGGAATACATGTATACATTATGTATAATAAGGATATATGCGTATAAACATGTGTATAGGGGTATATACATGCCTCTTGGAGCTTTCTGTCCACAGTCCAACAAACGATAAAACACACACCCCGCAAATTTGAATTTTAGATTCTACTATAAGAAACTGAAGTCAGATCTCCGTTCATGGATCCATTTAATTTTTTTTAAAAAGAAAGATGAAAATAAAGTGCTAGTTGCATATGCATATACACGTAGGTTAGCTTAAGTTAGTTTGTAAGTTTTTTAAGATATAATGTAAATTAGCTTGTAAGTTTTTATAAAAACCGTCCAGTACTTAAGTATTCTAATTTTCACTCAACAGTGAGGTGTTCCTTTTAAATTTCCATTTATATTTTATTCGTTAGGTTAGGTTGAAAGACATAGATTAAGATTAAGTTTAGCTTAGAGTGCCCGCCTAGGGCCAGTAAGTTAGAAATAAAAACATTGTTAGTTAGACGAACAATTTTGAAACATTTTTGTCTAGTATGTAAGTTTATTATGAATTGAAAAATAAAAATGAATTAAAAAAAAATGCGGCGCTGGTGCGGGGAAGTTATTAAAAATAATGGTTTTCAAACTCGATATTGACAGTACAATGTAATTTTGTATGAACAAAATAGTTTTAATGACTTTTTTCATAATTTTATGAATTTTTATCAGGTGGCTTAATTATATGAGCAATGGCAACTTGGCAAAATCAACTTACATTTGAGCTTCTGAATTAAAATGAAATATGAAATGAATATTTAATGAAATATAAAATTTTGAACTAAACATTAGTTAATAATAAGTCCTGTATACCTACAATTATTTTTTTCAACATTACAAAAGTGATATTTTAATCAAATTATCTACAGCCTTCAAAGTGGCTTAATTGTATGAGCACAAGTGTATATCAACGCCTGCGTCATGCTGTCAAAATTGTATTCAAATTAGCTGCAACTTCTCGCTGTATCGGATTCATAAAACACGGTTTTGACTTTGATCAGGTTGCCAAAGTCACAATTTCTTGGCTGGCATGAATGCAACTTGGACCTTATTTTCATCTTTCTTTAAAAAAAAAAAAATTAAATGGATCCATGAACGGAGACCTAAGATATTCAATTTCTTTTTGCGGGGTGTGTGTTTTATCGTTAGTTGGACTGTGGACGGAAAGCTCCAAGAGGCTCCAACAGAAGACCAAGTTTAGCTGAAACCTGAAGACGTGCTCTATTGATTTTAAAAAATCACATCCGCCTACCGAGCACGAGATCGGTCCATGGGTTCAAAAGTGATCGGTCCATGGGTTCCGCGCTCCCATACAAGGGGAACAACTGTGCGCCACCGGCCTCATTTGAAAATTTAAATAAATTCCGTCATGTTATCTCAACCAGCGTGTAGGATTTCCTCGGCAGGTGGATCATTTGATCAAGTATGTGACTGGGAGCTAGGGCTAGGGTATGTAGAGCGCAGCCCGCACAGACTCAATAGAGGACATCCACGAAATCGAAGGCACCCGCAACTTGGCCTGTGTAATTGGAGGCAGCTAATGAGGCTTTTTGGTGGAGCCTCTGATTTTACCTGAACTGGATCTCTGAAGACACACTGTTGTCGCCAGTACATTTTCTGCCACGTATTTCCTAAGTGTTGCATTCTTGCTGTAGCAGAGTTTGTTGAGGGTGATCTTGAAGGGAGAACCTTGAGCAGCTGTCTAAATCATTTATGAGAGTATTGGACACCGGCGATTGGTGACTGATCCGATTTTGCGATCATGGATCGACGCATGTGAGATGACATTCAATGACCAAGTTCTTAGAACACAATTCAAGTCAATGATTTTTGATCTAAAGTGAAGTGTAGACAAGGCTCTAGAATCGATCGTCGATCGTTTTTTAAAGAAATTAATTCTGAAAGCACTCACTGGCCGCAATTTGATGACTGGAACTGATCTCGTCAAGGCCCTGTTTAACGACCTCGATTCCGTATCTGAACCCTTTAAACCATTTGATTGATCCATAAAACTCAACATTACATAACCCAGACGTAGACCCTTCTCGAAGCACATCCGATGTTCCGATGTATCCATCCCTTTCCGCGAATTAAAGATCTATGCGACATCTCAAGAAAGTCTTCGGCCAAGCCCAAGCATCCAATACCCAGCCGCGTGTGATTAATGATCTGTTTTCGCTTAACGCTCGCCGAAAACAAAAAGAAATAAATGAATAACCGATCAGAGCCGAAGACAAAAGACCTGCCCCGGCTCAGATCTTGAATTGTCTTCAATGAAATTAAAGCCGAATACTAGAAGGCTGCGCGACGCAGCCACGATTAATATTCAAATGGAAACATATCTCGCATGCCATTGAGCAGCCTGTTTTAGCAGGCCGCCCTCTGCCCTGCTCACCAGTTCCAGCTCCAAACTCCAGCTCGCCAGCGTGCTAATCATTCCCCGCAGGGAAGTTGTGTGTCGAGCAAATATGTATCCACAAATCGCTGGGTTTCTTTTCTAGTAGATTCAAAATTTTTTCCCACGACCACCCGCTTGAGAGGATGTGCGTGCGTGTGCGCGTGTGTGTGCGTGTTGGCAGCGTTACATATGGATTTATGCAAATTCCGAATTCGACCTCGTACTACTGCATGGATTAGCCGCCCGGCTCGAGGGAATACCTGAACAGGTATTAAATCTTTTTACAACTCTTCGACCGGATTCGGGCCGAGAGTGGCGATGGATAATTAGCTAAGCCATTGTCATCCTTTTTTTTCGGGTGACTAATTGTTTATTTATGATTTTCATTTCGGCTTTGGCTAAGCTCTTGGTTTTATTGCGCGCATAAACGAAGAGGTGGTTTTGCGAGTAATTTACAGTTTTATTGCGTTCGTCAAGGTGTCCTTTGCGAGGACTTCAGTGAAATGACATTAATTAGTCAATTACCGTGTTGATCTGCTGTTTGTTTTTGAACATAAAACAGCCGAGTCGTGGTTTTCCCATGATTAGCGGCGGCCTAGGATGCGGGATATTAGCATGCCGGTGAATTTAAAGCAAGTTTTCGTGCTAATCGGTGTCGTAAACGGCCTTCTGGTGTTGGCCGAAGGCGATTGTGTGACTTTTATGATACCTTCGGTGCTAAAAAGTGGAACGTTTTGTTCAGATTTGCATACAAAGAGGAGATGCCACACTTCATTGCTTTAACTAAGCGATAAGGTAGAAATGTTACAATTTTTTGAAGGAAACGGATCTATAAAGGCCCACATCCCAGAAAGGAAGTATTACAGAGATAGCCGACTTCACAGCTGATTGCCAACTAGTCCTTCTTCTTCTTTTCTTTATTTGGCGCTACAGACCGGTGTTGACCTGGGCCTCAACCAACAAGCCTCTCCAGCTAGCACGGTCTCTGGCTAGCTGTCTCCAGTGTCGCACGCCAAGTTGTTTGAGGTCCTTCTCCACCTGTTGCGTTGTCGCATTGCTTCGCAGTCGAAGACTCTTCGGGCCGGAGCTGAGTTGTCCACACGCTCTACATGGCCCAGCCATCTTAGGCGTTGGATCCGAAGACGCCTGACTAGACTCATGTCGTTGTACAGCCCGTACAGTTCGTGGTTGAATCTTCTCCTCCAGAAACCGTCAACGCAAACAGGACCAAAGATCGCACGCAGAGCTTTTCTCTCGAAAAGACCAAGGACTTCTTCATCCGCTTTTGAGATTGTCCATGCCTCCGCACCATAGAGCAGGACATGGATGATCAAGGTCCTTCGAGAGAGGACTCTACTACTCAAATGCCTCTTAAGCCCAAAGATACAGCGATTGGCAAGAGTAATTCTGCGTTTGATCTCGGTATTGATGTTGTTTGTACTGTTTACAGCGGAGCCGAGGTAGACGAAGTCCTTATAGCTGCCCATTGTTACGCTCTGTCCAAGACGTCGATGTTGTGCGTCCTTTCTTGATGACAGCATGTACTTCATTTTTCCCTCATTCACCGCAAGACCCACTTTAGCCGCTAGCAGCAAACGCCTCGTTGACGGCTCGCTGTGTCCGACCAATCACGTCAATATCATCCGCGTATGCTAACAGTGGTACGGACTTCTGGAAGATCGTGCCTCTAGTGTTGGTGTGTGAGTCTTGCCCGATCTTTTCCAGGATGATGTTAAAGAAATGACATGACAGCGCGTCGCCTTGTCTAAAACGTTTTTTGACGTTGAAGGTCTCTCTGTGTTCGTTACCGACCTTGATGGAGTAGCCAGAGCTCTCCATCGTCATCCTGCACAACCTGACGAGTTTGGCAGGAATGTCAAAACTAGACAAGGCGTTGTATAGCTCGTCCCTATGCACGCTGTCATATGCCGCCTTGAAATCGACAAAAAGGTGATGGGTGTCGATCTGCATTTCTTGGGTCTTTTCCAGGATCTGCCGTAGTGTGAAAATCTGGTCGATGGTGGACTTCCCTGGCCTGAAGACACACTGATATGGACCTATCAGGTTATTTATAAACGGCTTCAGGCGAGTACACAAAAAGGCAGAGAAGATCTTGTATGCGCTCTCTATAGTTGGCGCAGTCAAGGGGTCTCCTCTCTTGTGGATCGGGCAAACGATACTGAGATTCCATTCATCGGGCATGCTTTCCTCCCACCATACCCACCCCACAGATGAGCAGAGGCATGCGCTCAACGAGATCATCTCCAGCTGCCTTAAAGATTTCAGCGGACAGTCCGCCCGCACCGGCAGCCTTGTTAGACTTCAGTCTTGACATTGCTATCTTGACCTCGTCTAAGTCGGGGGACGGAATTCTCGTCGATCATCGTCCATATTGAGTGGAACATTCAGCCTGACAGCGGTATTGGTGTCATCATCGCCGTCTGACTGGAGTTTCGGATGCCGCCGTTGGCCAGACAGTTTGCCAGCTCCTCCGCCGCCATCCTTAAAGAGAGATGAGCCCTGGTACAGGTACACTCTTCCCCCTCTCTCGTCTTCGATCGAAGGTGCTCGGCTGCCAGATTTCACCACTTGGAGGTGAGAGTAGGAGTTCGCTGATAGAGGCTAAGTGCAGACGCTTGTGCCTGTATGATACGCCATACCAATGCTTTGAAATCCACGTGGAATGAGCATTTTTCGAAAATTTCCATCGATATTATCCCCCAGAAGAAATGAAGCTAGTGCCTCCATAAAACTGTGCCCAAAACGATGGTAATATGGGCCGCACTTATAAAGCACTTGTACGATATCACACGTGACATAATCGACCATGAGAGACCACACCTCGCTTTTCCTTTGAAGATGCAATCACACCGAGACTCATCGCAGCCAAACGGTGAGCGAAGGTCTTTGGGTGCCCTTCAGCTTTCTTATTACTGAGCATATTGCTGTACTATTGAAACTAAGATTGTTACTTTATTCTGTGCCCTAGTGGGCTTTGACACTAAAGAAGTTAACCCTTAGGTAGGTAGGTAGTAAGTGGCTTTGGTGCACTTAAGCCAAAGTAGGCCCGTGGTTGTGCCACGTGGGTTTACACCAAGGGGAGGTTTGAGGAGGCGTGATTTCTACAACAGTCAGCCAGATTTGACAGCGAAAGTTTCTCAAATCGATTAGTTTATCAAAGAAGTAGGCGCCCAGAGTGATTTATTAGATAGATAGATAGATTTTTATTCAGATTTTTTTTTTACAAGTTTACATGGTCTGAGTTGCCGCACATTGTCTTACACAGAGATTAGATACCTAATTGCATCTTTCTACTGAAATTGTTTAATATTTGTTAAGAAAATAAATTAAATAAATTTATAAAAACAAACTGAGAAAAAAAAAAAAAACAAAAACCTTAAGGAAAACCTCATTTAGGCAGAACAAAAAAAAAACAAAATAGATAAATAAATAAATAAATAAATTAATTAATTAATTAATTAATTAATTAATTAATTAATTAATTAATTAATTAATTAATAAATAAATAAATAAATAAATAAATAAATAAATAAATAAATAGATAAATAAATAAATAAATAAATAAATAAATAAATAAATAAATAAATTAATAAATTAATAAATAAAGAAATAAAAAAAAATAATGAATAAATAAATAAGTAAACAAATAAATAAATAAATAGATAAACAAATGAATACACAAGTAATTCCTTGTACATGTATCTAAATTGGAATTGCTAGAGATATTGCAAGAACTACGACTATGAAAAAAGATTTTTTACTAAAGTGTTATCAGAGTGACCGCAGCGGGCCTTAAATTTTACCATTAGGGTGTTTATTCTTTCAGAGATCAATTCAGCATTCGCTCTTTTATGTAAAACTCTTGTAGAGAAATACCAGGGTAGATTAAGCATCATTTTCAAAAGTTTATTTTGTGCTGTCTGTAATTTGACTATATGGCGCTTTGCGCAATCACCCCAAACCTGGCATCCATACAATTGATAACAATGACTGTTTTATAAAGGGACATAAATGTTTAATACTTATATTTCTTTGGTTCAGCGTTTCGCACACATGTTGATTAAACAACAGTTTTTTATCAAGATGTATACCTAGGTATTTTACGGAAGAGCTCCATTCAATCGATACATTAGCCACTCGTAAGTGATTGGAGGGAATGTAACAAGCTTTTCTTTTTCGAGAGAAAAAGATAGCTTGTATTTTTTCCATATTTAACTTGATTTTCCACTTAGTGAAATAGCTTAAAAGTATTTCTAGCGCATTGGAAAGATTCCTCTCGATAATGAGAGGATATTCATGCGATGTAAATACAACAGTGTCATCCGCGTAAGTAGCAATACCGCAAAGGGGGAGATTAGGAATATCTGATGTAAGTATATTGTACAATATAGGTCCAAGTACAGAGCCTTGTGGAACCCCAGTGTTGAAGTATTTTATTTCAGACTGAACATTATTAACAGATACACTAAAAGAACGATTACTGAGGAAACTCTGAATTATTTTACACAAAAAGTACGGGAAATTGAAACCGATCATTTTGAGAACAAGGCCGTTATGCCACATAGAGTCAAACGCTTTTTCAATATCAAGCATAACCATACCAGTGGATTTTTTTTGAGAACGTTGTTCTTTCACATGTTTGACTAATCTTAATACCTGGTGGGTAGTGCTGTGGGAGTTTCGGAAACCAAATTGTTCATTTGGAAAAATGTTATGATCCAGAATGAACTGTATTAACTTTTCCTTAATAACCTTTTCTAAAAGCTTACTTAGACTACTGAGCAAACTAGTGGGCCTGTAACTATCGACTTTGTCGGGAGGTTTGCCAGGTTTGTTGATAGGGATAACTTTTGCCAGTTTCCAAGAATCAGGGGAATAATTTATTTTCAAACAAGCATTAATAATAAATTTTATAAAGCTGATGCCAGCCTTGGGTAATTCTTTTAAATAAAGGTTGCTTATTTTATCAAAACCAGGTGCTTTTCTTGCCTTGAGACTACTTAAGTGAAATTCAACGTCGTCGTCAGAGACGAAGGCGCTTTGTGGAGTTAAAGTTATTTATTTCGTTATTAACCATGCTGATTGTGATAGGGTCGCTTAGATTCTCTGACACTAAGTGATTTTTAGCAAAATTGGAGGCAAGCTCATTTGCTTTGTCGACATCACTGCAAATGTCGTTTTGCAAAGGTGGAATCTGTCTATTTTTGTTTTTGATAATCTTAGCAATATTCCAAAAAGGCCTTGCATTTTTTTCTAGGTTCTTGAGTTTTTTATTCCAAGCAATGTTACGTTCATGGTTAATAAGCGTTGAAATTTGTTTATTGAGATACTTCAATTCCTGTTTATAAGTGGGGTGCCGATATCTCTGCCAATTTCTTCTGGTTGAATTTCTTATTTTTATCATATCCGAGTGATTTATTATTATTTTATTTTGAAAACTTTATTTAAAGGAAAAAGTACTAAAATTAACTATTACAATTTGATAAACCTAAGTTTAATATGGTTTGGCCCAAGGCCGTGTACCAGTGTACCGTGTACCAAATACATTTCGCTTTATTAATTTAATAAATACATACATATGTTTATTTAGAAGTCGCCTTCAATAATACGTGTTCTGTAATTAAGTGCGATCGAATATAGAGCCTTCCAACCAAGTTCACCGTTTAAAATGTTCAGAACATCATTCGTATGCATTGTGCTTACACCAGAGTAAGAGAAAGAGAAACACTTCTTCTTCCTGAAGCTTACACAGGTCACATAGAATTGGCAGGTCAGGACGGTGTGGGATGTAGTTTAAATTGATTATTTCACCTGGTGGCTGTGGCGTAGTGGGTAAGTGTGTGGACTCCTACGCAGAGAATGCCAGGTTCGATACCCGAATTTACCACCAATCATAATTCACGGCTCCACCACTTTCGAGTCACTGACAATGCTCAAAGAGTATTTCCTGTCTAGAAAAAGCTTCTCAAACTTGGCCGTTCGGAGTCGGCATTAAACTGTAGGTCCTTTCCACTCGTGAAAGAACAATAGCATGCACAACACGAGTGGTTGCTGAGAAGCTAGCCCCAGGTCCAACTCGGACTGTCGCGCCACCCATATTATTATATTATATTTCTCCTCTTAATTTAATTAAAGTAATCATCTTCAGCGGAGAGCGAGTAAGAAAGTACGTGTGTTCTTGAAGATTGTAATTTAGTTACTGCTTTCGCTTTAAAGTGGAGCTTGCTCTCTTTAGTTGTTTTGTAAAAATCTTCCTTAAGTCAGCAGTGCTAATTGCTGCAGCAATGAGCACATTTTCACCGTTGCTATCCCCCCCAGCTCCTCCCACTTTTTGATTAGATTTCCCCTTGTCGACATAGCTCTCCTGAGCACTAGGCAGCCGTTCCTCTTCCATCTCCAGTACTTTTATGATATATTCAGAGTGCAGTTTAAGCGTGTCTAAAAATAGGGGTGGCACTGTTGTTTCGAAATGCAGCGTATAATTTGGAGTGGACTTTGGTAACCGGAAAATGCGTTTTAGAAAATATCTCAGGAATCTTTCAACCTCTTCAAACTGACTTGAAACTAACCCCAAACTTGAGCACCATACAGTAATATAGAGACAGCAGTCGCACGAAATTGTTTAAGCTTAGAGCTGTGCTCAATATATTGATACATCGGCTCCATACTGTAGAAACAGCTCTTTTTGCTTCAGCTAGTTTAAGTTGGAGATGCTTTTTCATACTAAAATTCGCCGTAATTAATATGCCTAGATACTTATACTCCCGAACAATTGAAACAGTATCTCCTTTGTTCGTTCATTTTTAATTATGGGCATATCTACTGCCACCAGCTCTGAATATGATAATTTTAGATGAAAGGTTCCAAAGTGCACAATAACTCTCAAGCCGATTGATCATTAGCTGCATTCCTTCTGCATTCCAACTGATTCCGAAAGAAAAACTATATCATCGGCGAAAAGTAGTCCTGGTACCTGCATACCTACCATACAAACTGAATTCCTCCTCCAGCTGCCTCAACAATATCATTTATAAATAAAATAAAGAGTAGCGTGCTCAGAACACAGCCTTGTTTGACTCCCAATTGCGTTTCAAAGTCATCAGATACACGTTCATACGCGGAGTTGCTTTCGTACATCGCTTTCAATAAATTAACAAATTTGCTGGAGATTCCAATATTATACAGCTTGTAAAAAAGTGCTTCACGTGCGATAGAATCAAAGGCAGCACGAAAGTCGACGAAAAATGCATATAACTTTTTTTTTCCCTTGTTTTGTAGCTCTCCACAATATTTGTCAGAGTGAATATTTGATCTAAGGTTGAATAGTGTCAGCTTGAAATTCATTCAGTACATTCTTGTTATCGATCCACTGCACAAGTCTATTGAAGATTAAAGTACTAAACAACTTGACTGACGTGTTCAGGAAAGAAATGCCTCGATAATTTGCAGGGTTGTCGTACGATCCTTTCTTGTGTAGAGGAAAAATGATTGTCCTTTTAAAGCTTTCTGGCACCCTCGCTGGTTCAAATATTCTAGTCCATTATATACATATCCTTCGATCACAAGAAACAGGTAGACTCGTCAGAACGCTGAATGATATGCTATATGGCTGCAATTTCTTTTACCTTTTTAGTTATGGCAGCTCAGGATTTTCATGTGAAGTCATCAGGCATGGTAGAACCATCCGCTGACACCAATGAGCACAACATTGTTTGGATTTATTAATTTTAAACACACTTGGATGAATATTTCCATATTCCATTTATGTATGTTATTAACGGATCCAGGCCAACCAACGTTAACACCAGTAAACATTTCTTTGGCATCACATGTGGCTTTAACATTCAGAGGAGGTTAACCTTTTCGATTTATGTACTCATCTAAATAGAGTTTTGGTTTCAGTATTCCTACGGCTACAGTCGATTATATAGACAGAACTCTTTTGTTTTCATTAACCCATTAAAAACCAACCGAATTAAAAATTGAAGCAGTTCAAAAAATATTAAATGGCATACAAGTAAAAAAATACAAAGTTTAAAAAAAAAATTGTATCAACTTTGGGTTTTAGAGTACACTGGCCAAATGTGTATACACTGCTACCTTAGCTATGACATATTTTAAAACACTCCTCTTCGGTGCAAAGAGCAGTTTGGCATTTCTCACGAGTCCAGCGAATTCTGTTGTGGCAAATTCTGCAACGTAGCTTTTTTTGGGGGAAGTGCCCACCCTCGCTGCTTTCCAAAGGTGTGGGAACTGTGGGTTAATTTGGTGCTTTTATTGCAGAATCTGAACGTAAATAAGTCCTTACAATGGTACGTACAAAATTTAATAGACTTTGATTTTCGGTTGTTTTTAGTCTCCATGCATTGACCACCATTGAGTTTACCATATGTGTGAACAAAGGACACCACCATTTCTTGCCCTTTATTTTTATCCGGTAATTCTCCACGAACTGGTCATGAAAGTCGACCTCACCCATACCCTTATTGTATGCAACCAATGGTTTTGGCTGTGGAATGGTAATTTTTTCTTTCTCGGTCGTTGACCATCTTTTCACTTTAACCAGGGGTTCCAAATTGCAAAACTTAGTTGCAACGGTTACAACATAATTAATATGCCTAGATACTTATACTCCCGAACTATTTAAACAGTCTCTAATTCGATTCTAATGTTCTACTATGTATATTTTCTGAACATTCGTTCATATTTTAACAAGATCGGTCCAGTGGTACTTTAGTTAGAGACATTTATGCACATAAGGTTTATGGCGGATGGATGAGGTGGGGTCATATACATACCTCCCTAACACTGATCACATATGGTTGGATGATGGAGGTTGCAGGAAGGAAGTCTGGAAGAAAGATTAGAATCACATGTGGAACGTATGGACTGCTTTTGAGTATTCCTCAAATTCAGGAAGACAGACTTCCAATTCTAGTTGGAAGTGGAATAAGCTACAGCAATAGACGGTACACCAGTACCGAGATTAAACGCAGAATTACTCTTGCCAATCGTTGTTTCTTTGGGCTCAAGAGGCAATTGAGTAGTAGAGTCCTCTCTCGAAGGACCAAGCTAACATTAGGTGTTGTAACACCTTGATCATCCCAGTCCTGCTCTATGGTGCGGAGGCATGGACAATCTCAAAAGCGGATGAAGAATCACTTGGTCTTTTCGAGAGTAAAGTTCTGCGTTCAATCTTTGATCCTGCCTGCGTTGATGGTTATTGGAGAAGAAGATTCAACAACGAACTGTAAGGGGTGTACAGCGACATGAGCCTAGCCAGGCGTCTACAAATCCAACACCCAAGATGGCTGGGTCATGTAGAGCGCATGGACAACACAGCTCAAGCCCGAAGAGTGTTCGACTCCGACAACTCAATAGAGGACGCCCACGGAACCGATGGCGCACCCAGGTGAAGAAGGACCTCAATCAACTTGGTGTGCGCAGTTGGAGACAGCTGGCTAAAGATCGTGCCGTCTGGAGAAGCTTACTGGTTGATGAGGCCCAGGTCCACCCCGGACTATAGCGCCACCAGAAGAAGAAGAAGAGTCTGTACTCTTCTTCAAAAAATCCTTGAAAAACTGGACATAGGGTCCCGCCCAAGGATCTACAAATATAAAGTTTGATAGGTGAATGAAACATGAACGTCTGTGTCTTTATCCTCATCTCCAAGAAAGAAGAATCACAGTCGAATTGAATGCCTTCTGCAAGCATAATCATTCATCCATCTCCAACCCACCGATGGAGTAAGCGAACCCTACTTTAAGTCCCATTCATTGATAACCTTCCCATTGACTTTGTCACCAAATCAAGTTCACTCAAAAATTGATTAGAGCGGTCTTTAAAAATAACCTGATTAAAAAAAAAAAACACTGTTCACCGCCCGAGCTGGACGTATTTACATACTCGTAGTTCTTTAGCGTCAAACATTGCTCATGGGACTCTCCATGCTCTTGATAAGATAAGCGAAATCCGGCGGATGTTTCTTTGAGCGGGAAAATGATCTCAAGATTGCCCAAAAGAAACGTACAGTTTAACAACTTGTGATTGTGGTGCTAAGATCGGTTAGCAGTTGGGAATGCAAGGAGAGCACGGTCGTCAATTTCGCTTTGTGCTTCCTTTTCACGGGAGAGATAGTGTGTCGAAGAAGAGTTTTGGGGAAAGTCCCCATTTAGCGATGTACTCTATCATTCCGAGAACCTCTGCCTCCATTGGCGTCCCAGCTGAACAACGAAAGTTCGATAGATTCCCTCGCCTCTTGCCCCGACTGTACACATATTTAAACACGATTTCCGGAAATCCCAAGGGGGAAGCCCAGCCCCAAGCCACAGTCAAACCATCAACTGTCACTCCCGATGTTTCTCCGAGTTTGAATTTCTTCAAATTCAAAGCTCTCGTCAACGGGACCATCTTCTTGACGCCAATCAAAGGCCAAAGGGGTACCCAATCAATCAGATAACCGTGCGTGTGCGTGCTTGGTGCGTCTGAAAGAAAAGTCGATTCCTTCAGTTGATCCCGAATGTTTGGTGATCTTATCACAATTTCATTCAATTTGTGCCCTGAACCCCATTGACAGATATGATCAATGCTCCGACACCCCTTCGATGGACATCTCTCTTCGCCTCCCTCTCTCTCTCTCTCACACCCTGTGGCAGCCCGTCAGCAGCAGTCAAGGTATGGTTGGCAGTATGAACTCGCTTATCGCAAAGTCTGGCTTCCTGCCGCCTTGAGACACTCTCGCGCTGGTATGTTTGTTTCTCTCTCTCTCTCTCTCTTGCTCTCGTCTCTGGTCTCTGGTCTCCAGAACAGAATTGAACTTACACACCACACCCAATGCGCACAGCTCCTAGATAAGCCAACACGATCTGGAACGACAACGATCTTCTATTTGGGCACCACAGCAAGGAACTATGACAAACAGTGTGTGGCGAGAGGGAACGAACTGACATCAGAAAAAAAAAACACAAAAAAGTTCGTTACGACGATGCTGTGTGTTCTTGATAAAAATGAAAAATGAAAAAAGAAAAAATAACAGAAAACTGAAAACAGAATAAAAACGTTCCCAGTTGGAGGAGGAAGTGTGCTATTTGAATTGTGCACTGGACGCCTTATCTGGGGAATGTTACACTGGCGTTTGTGAATCGAAATTTGGCGGGAATGCATGAATGACGAGAGTAACATGGAACGAAATGAGGGTATCCAATGTGCCATTTGGCATGGGGGCCTTCCTCGGTTCTGAATGAAGTGGTAGAGACGATTGCAATGCACTGAAAGATGGTGAATGGCAGCAATTGAACGGAGTATGTAACTAATTGTGAACTGGAATGTCGTTGCATAAGCGGTTCGCTGTATGCTGGCGTGTCTGCAGGAAGTCAACGATGTTGGTGTTGTGCAGTTGAACACTTGGTGATGAATTTCTAATGACTATCGACCAACGCAACATAGAAGACGTGCAGTCTATGGAACATCACTCATCTGCTTGATCTTCTTTCTATTTGGTGTTCCTCTTCAGTGTTGCTCGAAGTTGCGAACCGTGATGGGAGACCTTTTTCACGATTCACTCAAGTTTCGTGTTCCATCTTCCTCCCGCACAGATTTCGATGGAGTGCCACAGGCGTGTTGACTTGGACCGGAGTTGTTTTATTTATACATGCAATTCCAG
The DNA here is from genome assembly GCA_964034865.1 of Eristalis intricaria. Lineage (NCBI taxonomy): Eukaryota > Metazoa > Arthropoda > Insecta > Diptera > Syrphidae > Eristalis > Eristalis intricaria. The sequence goes on along the minus strand of OZ035873.1, from coordinate 154,846,944 downwards.
ACTGGGAACCGTGATGGGAGACCTTTTTCACGATTCACTCAAGTTTCGTGTTCCATCTTCCTCCCGCACAGATTTCGATGGAGTGCCACAGGCGTGTTGACTTGGAACGGAGTTGTTTTATTTATACATGCAATTCCAGACTGGGAACCGTGATGGGAGACCTTTTTCATGATTCACTCAAGTTTCGTGTTAAAATAGAAAATAGTCCTGCGCAAAAACTCGAACTCAATACCGCAATGCAAACGTTGTCAGGGATTCAATCACACTCACTTATTGCTAGAAAGTTCCGCGACGTGTCAAATGCGCCGGCGAATATCTGTCGGCAGAATGTAATGAAAGTAAGACTACACCAGCTATTTGTACTAACTGTAAAGGAAAACATCCGGCTAACTAGCGAGGCTGCGAAGTAGCAAAAGGCGATATCAATTTAAATCGAAAAATTGTAAAAAGGGAAGTTCCATCATTTAGAAATCACTTACAAAATAATATCGAACTCAGAGTACCGCTGAGAACCCCATACGATTTACAAATGGAACTCGATAAATTTATAGAAGAAATACAGTGCGCTGCGTAGAGCAATACACCTCTCGCTAGAAAAACGACAATAGAAAATGTATTGCGATGTCCACCGGAAATACGAGAATTAGTAAGAGAGGAGGTTAGGTTAGTGGGTCGACGCGCCGGGGCCCTGCCACACTGAGGTCCTATTGGCCCCATTGCCCATGGGGTGAAACCCTTCCTATCGTTCCAATCGCCGGATGATGATAAAACCTCCTGCCTTCAAGGCTGTTGGTTATCGTCCTCCTCCATCCAGCCATCCAGAGATCCTAATAAATCTGTAAAGAGATTTTAGTGGAAGAAAATTCTCCCAGGGTTCTTTGTTTCAATTTGCATAGCCTGGGGCATTGTCAAAGATAGTGGGATATAGCCTCAATTTCCTCTTTGTCCCCACAGCCTCTGCAAATGGTGTCATGGGTAAGTCCCATTTTATGGTCATGATACTTCAGATGATTATGACCAGTGACAGCTCCGACCATCATCCTCAGCAGTTTCCAGCTACATTGGAGGAGGGAATTGGTTTTAGTGCTGTTGAACCTAGGCCATATTGTACGAGTGGTCTCACATGTAGGGATGGAACTCCACCTTTCGTTAGCTAGCTCCATGATTCTCCTGTCCACCCTTTTCTTGATGTCAGACAGAGGTGGGGAGAGCCATGAGATTGCCTGGGATGGATTTGGCCCCTTTCCTGGCGAGTTCATATGCTACCCTGTTACGGATTATGTTCCTTTAACAGGATCGTCAGCGAAAAAAGATACCAACTACTCACTGTAGAAAACAGCCAACGGTTAAAGAAAACCCCAACCACATGCGGCCCAAATTCGAAAAACCCAACACGAGTGGCCCAAAGAAGATAAAGAGAAAGCAGATCTCTTCGCAGATTATTTGGAAGCAACGTTCAAATCTAGCGATGGACAAACACCTCCTGTATACTCCTACGGTCAAGACTCAAATAATGACAATTTTTCTAAAAGAAATGCTACTTTGAACTTAAGGATGAATTGAAAAAAAACTCAAACCCAAGAAAGATCCTGGTTATGATGTGATTAAACAGGAGAAGTTCTGAAAGAATTTATTAGAATCAGAAAGCGCTTCTTATGTTTCCCTACATTATTACCGCCGCCTTTACATTAGAACATGTCCCTAGTCAGTGGAAAGTAGCTGAAATAATAATGGTTCCGAAACCAGGTAAACCCCCAAGAGACAAAAAGTCTTATGGACCGATTTCACTTCTTCCGACAATGTCTAAAGTGTTCGAAAAAATATTACTCAGAAGTTTAAGCCCTAACCACCAGTTCGGTTTTAGAAGCAAGAATTCAACTATTGACCAAGTACATCGCATAACTGATGTTATAGAAAAATAGTTTGAACAAAAGCAACTCTGCTCAGCTGTATTTTTTGATATATCTCAAGCCTTTGACAAGGTTTGGCACGAAGGCTTGAAACACAAGCTTCAGCAATTCCTCCCGAGCACAATTCCTGGATAGAATCTTCAGTGTGAAAAATGGGAAAGAACACTCCCTTTTTAAATCTATACAAGCTGGAGTACCACAAGGAAGTGTTCTTGGTCCCGTCCTTTATTCACTGTATAGCAGCGATATACCGCAGGGCGTAGGCACAGTGCTAGGCACATTTGCTGACTACACCGCCATTTTGGTAACTGCCAAAACGATCGAAGAATCAACTAGAAAATTGCAATGTGCCTTAGACCGGATACACGACTGGACGAACACTCAGCGAACACTCAATTGAGCTTAACGAAGCTAATTCGTATATAATAATAATAATATAATATGGGTGGCGCGACAGTCCTAGGCGGACTTGGGCCTAGCTTCTCAGCAACCACTCGTGTTGTGCATGCTATTGTTCTTCCACGAGTGGAAGGGACTTACAGTTTAATGCCGACTCCGAACGGCGAAGTTGAGAAGGTTTTTCACAGACAGGAGTACTCTTTGAGCATTGTCAGTGACTCGAAAGATGTAGAGCCGTGAAATATGAAAGGTGGTAAATTCGGGTATCGAACCTGGCATCTTCTGCGTAGGAGTCGACGCACTTACCCACAACGCCACGGCGACCCACAACAAATTTTTACGTATAAGAACGTGAACAACTTGCCCGTTTTAATAAATAACGTTCAAATACCCTTCGGCAATGAAGCGAATTTGCTCGGAATGACTCTCGATGTAAAGCTTAAATGGAAGGAGCACATTAAAAAGCAACGTGAGGAGCTCCAATTAAAATACAAAAGGATATAAAGGCTTATTGGAAAATATTCCAAGCTAAGTACTGACAACAAACTGCTTATATACAAGCAAGTGGTGGAACCCGTCTGGACGTATGGTATATGTACGAAAGTAATAGAAACATACTGCAAACTTTTCAAAATAAAGGGCCATCGTCAGAGCACGTTGGTATATACGAAATAACGATATCCACAGAGATCTTGGAATTTCATCAGGCCAAGATGAAGTTACGAATTTTAAAAATGGACTATACCCCTTGACCTAGCACGGTGAATTCAACCCGCGCTTAGCTGCGGGTAAGAATCTCGTTGCGAAATACATCTGAACCAAGAAAGTAAAACTGCTGGATAAGTGTAAAATATATAGTTGTAGTGGAAATATATTTTAATTGAAGGGTGGTGTCTTTACTGTCTTTCCATATTCTTAGCGGACAGATTTCGATGGGGTCCCACAGGCGTGTTGACTTGGGCCGGAGCTGTTTTGTTTATACGCAATTCCAGACTGGGAACCGTGATGGGAGACCTTTTTCACGATTCACTCAAGTTTCGTGTTCCATCTTCCTCGCGCACAGATTTCGATGGAGTGCCACAGGCGTGTTGACTTGGACCGGAGTTGTTTTATTTATACATGCAATTCCAGACTGGGAACCGTGATGGGAGACCTTTTCACGATTCACTCAAGTTTCGTGTTCCATCTTCCTCGCGCACAGATTTCGATGGAGTGCCACAGGCGCGTTATCTTGGGCCAGAGCTGTTTTGGTTATACGCAATTCCAGACTTTGGAACACTATCAGATTTTTCAGTGACTGACCAGAGATAGATGCGTGAGATTAATCGAGGTTGTTACTAGAACGCAGTGTTTTTACAGTTTAGTGTGTTTAAGTGTTTTCATTTAAATGCAATAAAACAAATTAATCTCAATATAATAAGACTATTTACGAACAACATATTAATTTTCTAAAGATCTCGAAGTGTCCAGAAAAGTTGTCCTTTCGAAAAAGTGGGCAAGCTCTGTGACATTTCGACGCAGAGGTGGAATGACCGAAATGATAAATTTTTACAATTCACGACTCCACCTCTTTCGGGTCAGTGAAAAAAGGTGCAGGGGAGACCCCTTGAGCATTTTCCTGACCAGTCTAGAAAAAGCTTGTAAAACTTAGACGTTCCGAGGCGTTAAACTGTAGGTCCCATCCACTAGCACAGGTAGACTAGGTAGACTTCGAGCAGTCGCGCCAGCCATTTAATTACTAGCGCCACAACGAAACATTAAGCGCTATATTTGTTTTCGAAAAACCATCAGAGTCTCATCAAAAACTAATGCATTCCACACCGTTCCACTTCTTATTCGACTGCAGTCAAGGTCTCAGTTCAGCCAGAGTCCCAGTAGCCTTCACCAGTTAAGGAAATAAATCACAAAACAAACAGTTCCCCCGTGTCAGAATCAAATAAGCTTAACAAACGACAGCTGAAAGAGTGTGGTGTTATCGGCTCTGTCCACCAGCGAATGTTCAAAATTTACATGTTCGTTGGTTCCCTTATCATTCCCAACTGCCGCTGGAGTGCGGAATCAGAGTCAAGGTCTCCAAAATGAGTCAGTTCTTAATTTAAGCGAATGCCAGACGAAGCTCTAGTACTTTGACCAAGAAACCAAACTTGAGTCTAGTTACATTTCAATGAGACATTAGTGTCCAAAGCTCAGTCTATCCCGTGGGAATCTCAGGCCCTCATCGCATTCAATGTCACCAGCCGGTTTGGTTCGCAATCAAACATGTGCCGCCCAATTTGATCGCGCTCAAGACTGCGTTCAATTTGGAATTCATCGAGCGTAGTAGCCATTCCAAGCAGCAGCAACCGGCGATTGGACGACAATGGCCATTAGCCACTTCAATTTGTATCTGCCTCGGAATGGGTGCTTATTCAGCACGCCAGCCGCCGCGCCGCGTGTTCGAATCGGCCCCGTAATTCTCATTCAAACTCCCACTAGCCGCATTCTCAATAAATGCTCATTAGCGAACCTGGCGAAGTGCCTCCATTTAATTGATGGCCTCACTGGGTGCGCGTCAGCGATTCCCATTTGCTCACCCTTTGCGAACACATGTTCGACTGCCGTGGACTTACCCCGATCGCATTTGCTCGGACTGACCGCCGATTAATCAGATTCCTCGGACACGCGCTTGACCTCTGGACAGACCGGGGACTTGATGAGAGCAACTCTCGCCACTCTCAAGCACAAACCCCCCTCCCTCCCGGCAGCGTATCATCTTGATATCACAGCATGCAATTAATTGATTACAAAGGATAATTGAACGACACAAGGACGAAGGTACGAAGGCGATGCATCGCTTTCCTACCTCCGGACGTTGGGAATCCTCAAATGCACGTCTATCCCACGGTGGTTCGGGCTCATTGCCCAACGGAACAAATCGCTGCCACCGTTCGGGTGTGTAACCCTTCTTCACTTGCATCCCGTGCATTGACCCTTGCACCCTTTTTTTTTTGTTTTTTCCTTTACTCATTCCGAAGTCATCCTTGGGCACCTTGAAATGTATCAGATGACTGAGTGTTCCAATTGTCTTGCTCTGGATGCCGAGCTGAGTTCCCAGTCCCATTCGGGAACTCATCATGTTCATCATCGTCGTCATCTGTTGTTCCCCTGAGAAAAACTAATCAAATCTCAAAGGTGTCCTCGTGGACTAATCTCCTCAATCCTCCGACCTCAGCCGCAACAAACAGCAGCTCTTCCTGGGAAAATGTAATGAATTTCAATTCAAGATCCATCCACTTGGCCACTCCGTCGAATGTTGATCAGTGTGGCCGGAGGTAGCTGGGCCGCCCGCGGAATTCCAATTCATTGTCGAGTCGAGCGCGCTGGTTGGATCGTTAAACCCCGTCGCAATTAAAATGCCCCCAACTTCAATGACCAGTGTTTCACGGTGTTATGAGATTGGAATTGATAAGTGAGGGAGCGGAGCGCTCGCTCGAGCACTTAAACATATTCTAGCTCTAAAGGACTGTTGGTCTGGGGAGTATCCCAAGAAAGTCAGCTTTGCGAGCAGATGGTAGGTCTGTAGACGCCACGTTCCGCCACTGCTGCCGATGGGTGAGAATGATGACACACAGCAAAGTATAGTTTTCGTTCAGGAAGTGCCGTGCCACATGACTTTTATTGTCTTGTAGATACATGACACATTTAGTTGCCGAGGGGGAGATAAAATTGAAATTGTGCTTGTGCTTCAACGGACTTTGGGTTCTACGGGCCTTTTATCTGTATTCTTTAGCTATGAATTTTATTGTGATCTTTTTTTCTTTTTTTGAGCCTGTTTCGTGATGATTATGGTTAATGTGGACGTATTTGCGAATTTTAACGTTTTTCTGCACAAAATTGAAGTTTATGAGCCTACCTTACCGACAGTCAGTCACTGACGTTGACCAAATGAGTATGTTCGTCAGGTTACAAGGCTTTTTCAACTTCTTTGTAGGAAAGTAGAAGAAATGATTTTTGGAAAATACGTGGTCGTCAGTATGACCCAACTCCATCTCCGTCACAATCGGAGAGCGTTGCTGTGACAGTTTGTATGGCATTTGTATTTATGGTCCATTTTTGACTTCATTTGTCCTTAAGATCTCAAAAAAAAACTCAAACAAAAACTATTCAAAGCCTATATTCTCGGTAAATATGTATAACTTCGACACAGTATATACGCAACAACACATATTTATGAAAAACACATTGTTTACCCTGTCCGCGATTTTGCTTCAAAGCACATTTATCACGTTCCACAATGGATTCAACCGATTTTGTTCCAAACCACATTTATCACGTCCCACAATGGACTCAACCATACAACTAGGTTTCAGAAGCCCCTGACTTCCCGTCGTGCCAGAATAAGGTGCCCGTTCGAGCTTAACACCCCCGTTTGATGGCACTGCGAGGCACGAATTTCTAAACTTTTTGTTCTTAAGTTGAGTAAATGAACTGATTCTGATGGTGTCAAAAGGTCTCCGTGGAGTGGGATTTGACTGAGAGCCTGACTCATGTGTACCACGCCACATTTAATAGGCCAATGTCCATCATTCCGACATCAATCGGAGATACTTTATTCCACATCAGCAGACGCTATTCTCTCACTCTCACATTTTGCTTGCATTATTGAGATCTTCTCTCGTCCGAAGTGACGGCGTGTTAAACTTGTGTGCCTTGAAGCAGTCATTACTTATCTTAAATTTACCCTGCTTAAAATGGAGGATAAGCCCGAGCCCTCAAAGACTCTGACGTATGCCCAAGCATTATCGCATTATTCAGCATTCAGCATTATTCTAGCTAAACTTGACGAGCAGTCCGCGATAAATAAAATCATTTCTGACAAACTTAGCAAGCTTGAGCCTAAGCCTTGTAAACAACACAGATCTTCTCGCAATATATGAATATGGAAGGTACGATCAAAATATTAACATGGAACGCCAATAGAATAAAAAATAAAACCAATGAGCTGGAGCTGCTTCAAATATCCTGGATGTGCACGTGAACATTCAGAGGGGCAAACGTCGACTCTGACTATTTCCTCATAGCAGCAAGATTCAGAGCTCGACTGTCCAATGTAAGAAAGCTGGACCAACCAATAAAGATGAGTTTTGACATTGGCCGCCTGAGCACTCTCGACTCACTCTCTGCCAGAGGCTACGAAGAGCAACTGAGTGAGAGACTTTCCGGTATGCCCACGTCATACACCAATGCCAACGATATGTGGTTGCATTGCTGGTCGGCCATCAAAGAGGTAGCCGGAACCACCTTAGGCTACCTACCACCTCCTACGAGGAACCCGTGGTATGATGGCGACTGTGAGCAGAAGAAACATGCAACTAACGATCGGGATCTGCAACGAAAAGCTAGGGCAACGCAGGAGAAGTACCGGGCTAGAAGAAGGGAGGAGAAAATGCTTCTACGCCTGAAGAAAAGGTCTCTGGCAACCTAACAGCTCAAGGATATCGAAGAGTTTAGAAACAAGCATAAAATACGGTCCTTCTACAAAAAAGCCAAAAGCCTTGCCGCTGGCTTTAGGAAAGGCACCCAAACTCTACGAAACTGTGAGGGTAACCTGGACTGACCCGCAGGGAATAGTGGATGTGTTTAAGCAGAACTTTCAACAGCTGCTTAACGGGTCTGACCAGGAGAGAGTGTTAGAGAATCAAGAAATACCAACTCAGTCGATAAAGTAGTCCTCTCACCTAGCTTTGAAGAAGTCGGCACAGCCATCAAAAGGCTGAAGAACAATAAAGCCGCAGGCTCCGATGGTTTACCATCAGAGCTCTTCAAGGCCGTTGGCATCATCTGTAGAATTTGGGAGGACGAAAGCCAGACGACTGAAATATCAGCTCCATATGCCAAATCCACAAAATAGACTATCCCACCTCTTGCAAGAACTATAGAGGTATATCCCTGCTCAACGTCGCCTACAAGATCCTGTCCAGCGTACTGTGTGAACGTCTAAAGCCGTTTTGCACCGCACTAATCGGCACGAACCAGTGCGCCTTCCGGCCTGGCAAATCGACAATAGACCAAATCTTCACACTAAGGCAAATCCTGGAAAAGACCATGGAGTTTCAAATCGATACGCACCACCTATTTATCGATTTTAAAGCCGCATACGACAACATTCAATGCAAGGAGCATTCGGCATCCCGGGAAATCTGATGATTGTGTCGCACTACGCTAACAAATACGCGAGGCACCGTGCAGTTCGGCTCGAGGACTTCCGAGCCGTGTGAAGCCTGCACCGAATTTCGGCAAGGAGATGCGCTGTCGTGTGATTTCTTAAATTTGGTACTGGAGAAGATAGTGCGGCGAGCAGCTGTAAACACGGAAGGCACTATCTTCTACAAGTCATTCCAACTGTTGGGATATTCAGACGACATCGACATCTTCGCGCGTTCCTAGTGCCGTAGTGGAAGCATTTACGGTAGTTGAAGAAGAGGCGCAGCGAGCTGTGTATATGCTGTCGACCAAAAAACGATCCGTCACACACCACCTAGCACAAAATATTACAATTTCGAAGTAGTAAAGCAGTTTGTCTACCTCGGGGCAAACGTAAACTCCACAAACGACATCACTGTGGAGATCCGACGTGGAACCGCCTTTGGCAACCGGTGTTACTTTGGTTTGTCAAAGCAACTGACTCGAAGGACTAAGGTCATGCTCTACAAAACCCTTATTTTGCCAGTCCTGCTATATGGAGCCCAAAGCTGGACGATAAGCAAAACTGCGAAGCTGATCCTTGGTACCTTCGAAAGAAAAATTCTACGTCGGATATATGGTCCCGTCTGCGAGGAAGGCGAATGCAGGAGAAGACATAACCGCGAACTCTACGAACTGTAGTCCGGAAGGCAAAGATCCGTCGACTCCACTGGCTCGGCCACATCGAGCGCATGGACACTAATGCTCCAGCTAAGAGGGTCTTGAATCCGTGCCTCCTGGTTCGAGAAGGAGAGGACGACCGAATCTCCGGTATAAAGACCAAGTAATCGCGGATGCAAGACAGCTTGGTGTTGATGACTGGAAGCAGCGACCGTCAACAATGGAAAGCAACTTTCGCTCAGGCTCGGACCCTGGATGGGTCGTCAGTCTGATAAGTAAGTACTATCTTTCTTTCTATCTTTTTATTTATTCTTGTTAATAATTTTTAAATGACTCCCTGCTTTCGCCACTATTTTCTTCTGAACTATAGATTGCAGGTTCTCTTTTTTAATTTATATATTGTATTCCATAATGTAATTCTTCTACTGTATCGTCATAATTTGAATTTGTTAAAGAATAAATTATTACTCACTATTACTACAGAACAGAACAGAAGCGGTCCAGAAAAAACAAGCAAGGTAGTTGGGGAAAGGTTGGTGAGAACTGAAGCACTTAACTACGAATCGAACATGATGGCCTTTGGGCGAAGTGGATCCTATCCCTTACAAGGCGATACTGGATAAAGTATAATAAGTAAAACGGTATATATATGACAAGGGTGATAAGGAACAAAAGTTGGTTAAGAACAGAGATTTATGATTGCGTTCGAGAGCGCGGTGAAAGTGAAAGTCTCGCAGCTGTCAAGTGAAAAGCTCGCCATGCGGTTAGTGGTCTGTCTCAATACCTCAACTCGTCCAACGCCTGAGGCGATAAAGTCATGGATAAGAGTATGAGGACAAATCAGGTCCAAGCATGTCCACGGTAAGGATGGAGCACATTAGTGGGGACGGAAATGGATAGCTGGGAAATAACCTTCTCAAGGTAAGCTTCTTGGTGACGTTAGAAGTTGATGTTTGTATATACACGCTCTCTGAAAAAATAGTCAAATCTCTCGTCACTATCTCCGCCGCGGATAAATCTGGTGTTCGTTCAACTGGCCAAAGAAAAACAACACAGAACAACATACAGTACAATTCAGAAAACGATTTATGTTACATTGATTACGAATGGAAAGGAGAAAGTGGGTACAAAAAGCACTGGCCCACAACAACAAACCTGTGGAATACGAAAAAAACTTTGATTAACGAACCAAAAGATGATGATGATGGATCCGATGGTCCCAAAGATTAAATTTACAAGTGGAGAAGTGCAGCTAGTCGACATACTGCAGCCAGAGCAGCTATAATGTAGTCCATAAGTTAGTAGTCTATGCTGTGACAGCTCAGCTAACAATAACGTTAGATTTCACGCAGTACCTCGGTCGAGTCATTGAAAATTATCTCGAAGTGCACCAAAGTCTGGAACGGCTAAGCTATTAAAACGTAAGCATAAAATAACACTGGTCCTAGTCAACACATCATCAAAATGTAACCTACGAAGCAATTGATGCCGGAGTTGGACGCAATCGGAGGCATACAACAGAAGATCATTTTCCTTAGAGAAGCTGTGATGTGGATCGACTTGCGATCACTGAATTTGGTTGATGTCTTCTCGGATCGGAGTCGAGGACTCTTTGGACCGAAGGCAAGTTGTCTATGCGCTCTACGTGGCCCAATCAGCTTAGTTTTTGGGATCGTAGCTGCTGCGTAGGCTCATGTTTCTGTACTTTTTCCCCAGATGCCATCAACGCATAAAGGACCAAAGATCGCAAGCAGAAGGGACCAAAGCGTTTTGTCCGCCCTTTAAATTGTCTATTCCTATGAGCCGTACATTAGGAGTAGAATGATCAGTGTCTTCTACATCGTCAACTTGAGCCTTCGAGGGGGATATCGACCATTGTTAGTATTTCTCATAGCGATAGACGAGGTAAAAAGTGTCTTCGACGTTTTAGGTGCCTCTGTGAACGACGACGATGTTGTGCGTCTTTTGGCTTGAACGTCAAGCTAAAAACATCGGAAAAAAAATCATCGTATCTTTGCTTGTCTATTGATCCTAGAGGAGCCTTAATTAGAGAAGTTGCCAGAGATTAGGGCGCCCTATAATACGACGGCGCACAGTGGTCCCGCAGTGGAAATAAATACCCAAAGTGACATATTTTTCCCGGCCAAATGGTTTATGTTTTTCGATTCTACAAATATGAGAACCTAGAAAGCCAAAATTTTGTTGACTTTGGATCATCCGTTTGGCTGTACCGTTAGCTCAAGGTTGGGACTTTGAAAATTACAAAAATTGACGTATTTTTTAAACAAATTTGATGAGCCATATTTCCTAAAATTATGTACATTGGAACCTTAAGTATTTTTTTTTAAAAAGGTCATACATCTTACTTTCAAACTGCGTTTTCAGTTTTTTCTTATTGCTTACCAGTTTCTTAAACCAGGCTTTTAAGTAAAGGCACATTTTGAGAGGGGCATTTCAATGTTTGATGGACTATAACAAAAATGCTCCAAGAGTCTCCAACGGGAGACCAACTTTTTCTGAAAGCTAAAGGTATTGTCTATCCATGCTGAAAAAACTAGAGACCACTTTTGATCACTTTGGGAGTACGAGGCATTTAAGTGGAGCAATGTCGTGCATTTTTCGGCATTTTCAAACGATTTCCCTTGCAATGCATGTATTGTTCAAACGCTATGCGGGATGCTTTTATTATTGTGAATTAGAATTCTTTGGGTCATAAAATTGTTATAATTATGAAACTAAATGCTTTTATCTTGTTTTGTTTGCGGTGTCATAAATGCATGTCGCAATGGGGCAAAAAAAGGGGGGGTAATTAGAGCGTTATTGGCGAATATCTATTTCTGACTTTGAGGCAACGGGAATTAGAGTATGATTCCGAAAATATTGAAGATTTCAATTAGGAACAACCAACGATGGGAACACGTCTAGAAGATTTTTTGAAGACCCATTATCAACGGCAGAAATAACGGAAATAGATGTGCAACTCATAAAAAGATTCGGTTTTATCCTGGAGACAATATGTAGCAATTTTTGGATTGACCCCGACAAGTTTGGAGCTTATGCCCAGGAAACCGCTACAATGGCTTCAAATTTATATCCCTGGTATTATATGCCAGCAGCAGTGCATAAAATTCTGTTCCACGGAGCAGAAAATAATATCATCAGCAGGCTTGCCCGTCGGATCATTGTCAGAGGAGGCGCAGGAAAGTCGGAATAAAGACTATAGGTACTATCGCATTAATAATAGTAGAAAATTTTCTCGTTCGGCAACAAATGAAGATGTTATTCATCAAAAGTTGGTATCACCTGATCCCTGGATTGCGTATTTAAGGCCTGAACCAAAAACAAAAGATTCGCTGCCACTTAGTACTGAAGCGCAAGCCTTATTACTGCATTGCTTAGTTTCTTTAATTCCAAATAAGGTGTACGTTACCAAAACTTGTAAAATTGAATTTATCAGTGATTACAAATTTGCTTTAAGTCCCAATTTCGAGTCATAGACAATAATAAATAATTATTTTATGCATTTAAACAAAAAAAAGTATTTTTTTTATTTTTTTTTAAATTAAGATTACTCCGTTAGCTTATGAGATACATCAACCATTTTTGAAACATAATAAGATCTCATAGTACTTTCAAATTTCATTAAGATCGGTTCACGGGTTCAAAAGTTACAGATTTATTTCCAACTCTCCCATACAACGGAACCACTGTACAGCGGTGGCTGGCACTGTCAATCAAGCACCATGCGATGTAGGCTATTAACGCCAGACCACCGAAGCCTGACGATTCAGAAAAAGCAAGCAAGGTAGTTGGGGAAAGATTAGTGAGAACTGACCCGCTTTCGGACATAATGGCTTTTGGGCGAAGTGGATCCTATCCCTTACAAGGCGATACTGGACAATGAATGCGTAAAACTTGAATAAGGAATAAAGCTGGTCAAGAACGGAGATTTATGATTGCGTTCGAGAGCTCGCTGAAAACAAATGAACACACATTCACAGAAGGTTAAAGAGAAGGTTAAAAAGTTGCAGGGTTTGTATAAAGTTGCGTCGTCGTCATTATTTTCGAACATTTTAGGGCTTTGAGACTTCTTCACTTTTTAACTTTATTCCGATGCAACTTCTCTTCACGGACAACCTCTAAAGATGACACCTCGTAGTCACACCTCGTGCGGTCCTGACATGAAGGCATTCGTGTACTTGAACCCCTTCAGAACGGACAGTGGTCCCGCTGCTGTCCGCTTTAGAGAAGTTTCACTGTATTACTGAACACAGCCTCGGGCTCGCGCTTGGAAATCTGAGAGAGCATGTAATGGCTCTTCTTTTCTTGGCGACTCTGCATGATTCGCCTCATTGTGAAAATCCCCGTCTCCTACGTCCCGTGATCACTAATAAAAATGACCAGACTGACTGACTGAGAAGCTGAGTCCTTAATGACTTATCTTTGGAACCAAATACCACCTCCTTTCTTGTGGTTCACAGCCATCTCCTGCCCAGAAAGATTGGCGCACATGATGTCTTCAGACGTCACGAGCAACAAATACCCAAATTGGATGCAATTAGATCCTTTTCACATAATGACAGTCAATCTCTTTAAAATATGATTACATACTCCGAAGGCCATTCAAAGAGTCCCTTTCAGCGCGTCTCATGAGAACTCAATTTAAATCCACAAAAGCGACGGTTGATCCTTGCACCATACAATTCACATGATGCAGGTACATCATCCGATTCCAACAAGGACACAGATCTTTCGCAAAACGAAAGAAAAGAAGTGGGTGTGGATTAGTAGACCAAACAACACATTGTAACACTTGCCATCCTCTTTCACAAAGGATAACAGGTACAAATCCTTGTTGACTCATAATTATCGCTTGTTTTTTTGTTTGTTCTCTTCCCGTTTTTGTCGACGTTGAAGGAGACGAAGATGATTCCGCAGAGGCCGCAGGATTAGTGGGCGATGTGCAACAATGAGGTGCAGAATGCACACACTCCGGGGAAGTCGCATTGTGCTCCTCGATTGTGGCGAAATTCGGCGTAACCTCGTGTGTGTTTATCTGTGGGTTCCTCTCTCGCTCAGCTGGGTTGGGTCGTTGAGTTTGATTGAATTGTTGACAGTGACGATGGGTTGACACAAGAAGGCGGTGGTTGACTTTTCGGATTTAAAGGAGAAATTCGTCAAAGAAAAATACGTACGTCCACAGGTGAGCACGAAAACTCTGCTCACTCTCCAACAGAAAACCCACTTCCAGGGAAGGTCTAGCGGATGGCAAGGATATTTTGGCGCGTTTTGATGTATCAAGTAAAGCCGGTCCTCGGTTCACTTTTGGCAATTATACGCTACAACACAAAACACGACGAGGGAGCCAACAAACAAATGCAGACACAGAGAGTGAGCACAAAAAAAAAGCACTTCGAGGACGTCTTTGAACAATTAAAAAGGTGAACACGGCGCGCCGAGCGTGATCCTTTTATTTGGCAGTGCGCGCGCGAAACCGTCGAGAACAGGACCAGGAGGACACACCGCACCTCTCCTCGCGAAATCGCCAGATTCACGGCTACTGCTCGTCGTTAAGTGATTGTTTTTTTTTTGTCATCTCCTCTGACTCCATTCGGTGCTTCCAAGATGCGCGCCTTTTTTGCGGTTCGTTTCTCTCGGTGTTCGTCCGTGACAGTGGTGGATCTATGCGAAGGATGTGTTGTGAGAACCCTTCTTGAACAGCGCTGAACAGTGCTTCCTGGTTCCGAACGCCAACGAGACCCAACGGCACAGGCGGAAATCGATGCTCAGGAAGCGCAAACGCGCCGCGGCACAGTGTCATGCTAATGAAGGGACTCGTGTGAACCTTCCCGTCCTTCCTGCGATGGATTTATGCAAATCTCCAGTCCCTAGGACTGTCGTAAATTCACTTAAGGTTCAGCCACATGCAAGGGCCTCATTAGGTCTGATTTGAATAACTTTGCGAATTGTTACCGCGTCGAGAAATTTTGAACTGGCGCGCCGCTGTAACGTCTAGTATGACGAGTTGGGAGGTAGATAAATATTTTATTCGTCAATGAAATTCTTGTTGGGGAATGCCACTCCCTCCCTGAGTGTGCCTCGCTCTCGCTGCCTCTTTCAATCGCCGGGAACCGGTGCGTGTGCGGGTCTAAGCTATCACCGGCGTGTCGTTACATAATCCCAGCGAGGGGGTCTGTAAATCTGCCCGCACACAGCGACACAGAGACTGATACGCGTGGCTTCTAGCGTCTAGCGTTGCCACGGCCAAGTCCGGCTGGTTACAATTTTCCGCGGCAAGTGAGATTAATTAATTAATTAACCAGGTGGACGACAGAAAACCTGAGTCTTTAATGGATGCCGTCGCGAACTGGCGTCGACAGTGGGATGGGTTAATTTGATGCAAACCAATTTGGTGACATAATTTCCGAGATTGGAATTCACGAAATGAACGAAGTCTTGTAAGTGGATGTTGTAAAAATTCGGAACAGGCCAAAACTTGTTTGGTCAACCGGGAAGCGGGTGGTCAAGGTCCAGCATCCAAAATGAATGAAACACACAAGTCTGTCAGACTTACATAATTCATGCATCGACGCCGGCTTGTCTGCCCGGTTCGACCGGTGGACGCCTACGTGCTTTTCGAGGCTTTCTGTGTCTAGGCCAAGATAATGCATGCATCCACAGAGGCTGGATTTGTGGAAGACCATGAGCCATAAATCGCACGTCCTCTCATAACGGTCAGTTTTGAAACTCAACTGAAACCGAAAATTCTTCAATATCCGGAAATTTATACAGTTACTTTCAGAATTGTAAACGATATTCACAACATGCGCAATTTCGTAATTCACAATAGTATTTAATTGAATTGTTTCCGAAAATGGAAAATACGAAAACTTCCAGACGGTTGGGAAACTCTGTCGATTTGATAGTCTCTTCCGATCATCACAATCTCCGTAATAGAACGAAACACACTTAGCTTCGGGATATATCGATCTCTAGATTGGTTAAATTGCGGGGTGCCACAAGGAGGTGTACTCTTTCCTGTTCTTTTCAACCAATGAACTGCTTTACGCACTTCAAGAGGTTAGAGGAAAATTTAATTCCACACAGACAGACATCATCCAGAATGACTTTCTTAGACCATATGGTCTCTTCACTAGGAGTTAGAAAATACCCTCCAGCACAAGTCCTTATCTGACTGCTATGCAAAAATGTCTGCAAGCCGACATCCCACATATAGGTGGGAAATCTTCAACGTGCAACAAGTTTATTCGATGCAAGTGAAAAGTACAGCTGGGCGTAGGATACTCATCACAGAACGGTAAGCAGTTTTTGAGAGTGCAACAACAGTGGAAACCAAAAAAAGGAAACAAAAAGTAGTCGCTGTGGGTCTGTTATGCCATCATACGAAAAAGATGCATGGGCGTACATAACCGCAGCGTTGAGAAGTACTCCATCCGCTGGAATTAACATAGTCCTCACCACCCTCCTTAGGCTACAAACGAAAGGCAGGCAGGTAGTCTTAAGAAACTCTTGCCCCACATACACACACTAGCTTCCTAAGGACACGTACCTCATCCCGCCAAACTCTATAAGGGACACCTTGCGCCAACTATAGACGGGTACGTCTCCTGACAATACAAGATCTTCTCTGCCATCTTGTGTACTCGCCTGAAGCCGTTTTTAAATAACCTGATATCAGTCCATATCAGTGGACAGAGACGTCCACTGTCGACCAGATCTTCATACAACGGCAGATCCTGGAAAAGACCCAAGAGATGCAGATCGACACCCACCACCTTTTTGTCGATTTCAAGGCCGCATATGCCAGCGTGCATAGTGACAAGCTATACAGAACCATGTCTAGTTTTGACATTCCTGCCAAATTCGTCAGGTTGTGCAGGATGACGATGGAGAGCTCTCGCTGCTCCATCAAGGTCGGCAACGAACTCACAGAGACCTTCAACGTCAAAAAAGGTTTTACACAAGGCGACGCGCTGTCATGTGACTTCCTTAACATCATCCTCGAGAAGATCGTGCAAGAATCACACGCCAACACTAGAGGCACGATCTTTCAGAAGTCCGTACAACTGCCAGCATACGCGGATGATATTGACGTGATTGGCAGAACACAGCCAGCCGTCAATGAGGCGTTTGCTGGCTCAAATGGATCTAGCGGTGAATGAGGGCAAAATGAAGTATATCCTGTCTTCGAGAAAGGACACACAAAATCGACGTCTTGGACAGAGCGTCACAATGGGCAGCTATAACTTCGAGGTAGTCAAGGACTTCGTCTACCTCGGCTCCACTGTAAACAGTACAAACAACATCAGTACCGAGATCAAACGCAGAGGAACTCTTGCCAACCGCTGTTTCTATGGGCTCAAGAGGCAATTGAGTAGTAGAAGGACCAAGCTGACTTTATACAAGACCTTGATCATCCCAGTCCTGCTGTACGGCGCGGAGGCATGGACAATCTCCAAAGCGGATGAGGAAGTCCTTGGTCTCTTCGAGAGAAAAGCTCTGCGTGCGATGTTTGGTCCTGTTTGCGTTGACGGTGTTTGGAGGAGAAGATTCAACCACGAACTGTACAGAGACATGAGTCTAGTCAGGCGTCTTCGGATCCAACGCCTAAGATGGCTAGGCCATGTAGAGCGTATGGACAACTCAGCTCCGGCCCGAAGAGTCTTCGATTCCGCACCAGTAGGACAGCGCAATAGAGGACGCCCAAGGAACCGATGGCGTCTTCGGATCCAGGCGTGCGACACTGTTGACAACTAGCCAGAGACCGTGCTAGCTGGAGAGGCTTGTTGTTTGAGGCCCAGGTCCACCCCGGACTGTAGCGCCACCAGAAGAAGAAGAAGCTATCATTAATAAACATTGAAAACAATAAAGGACCAAGTATAGAACCCTGGGGCACACCAGTTACAACATCACAAAATGAAGACAATTTATTTTAGCTCGCACACGATTGCTAAGATATGAATAAATTAAATTATCACAAGAATCTGAGAAGTTACAAAGTACAGACACTTTTTTTTTTTACAAAGAATATAAGGACTAACACAGTCAAATGCTTTAGAGAAGTCACGTAGAGCTAAAAATGTAATTTTTATTTTCATCAATCGCTTGTCGTATGTCGGCAGATACTTTTAAAATTGCTGTTATAAAGCTATGTCCAGAGCGAAAACTTGATCGCAGTGGTGTTAGGAGATTTTTATCATCTAGGTAAGATCTGCCTGCTCAGAAGAGTCTCGAGAGCTTAAGATGAAAAAGGAAGTATAGCTATTGGTCGGTATTCAGATTACGAATATTTTTAGGGATTGGTACAATCTTAGCTTTTTTCCACAGTAAGGGGTATTTTGATGTCATAACGATTGTGTTGAGGTGTGCGTGATATGTGGAAGAATAACAGGAAGGAGGACTTTAACAAAATCGGGATGAACATTATCTAGACCTACAGATTGACTCTTAATAGATTGTATGGCGGAGCAAACGTCGTAAGAGTTAAATGCGGAGATAGAATAACTGTCTGCATTACTATTACGCACCGGATATACGTAGCATTTGGATCAGCCGGAGGAGCGGAAGCAACAAAGTTTTTATTAAGTTCATCTAAATGTATGCTGTCGTCCAGAATCGAATCCGATTGAGCGCAGAAAAGGAAGAAAAATCCTAAAATTCGGTGAAGTTCTGGAAGAGTGTATGTTACCATTTTGCACAGGTTACTGAATAAAAACTCCACTGACAGTTGTTGACAGCTGGTTTCAAAGATACAGGGTTAAAGAAAAAACACCCTTTACCTAGGAGGACACTTTAATGCCTCGAAGTGCCGGAGTTGTCACTTCTATCCTTCTCTTGATCACCAACCAACAGCCAGTACAGGCTGTCTGTATAATTGCAGTCTGCCACTAGGTCCTTGACACTTCCTAACCAAACTTAGTTACTCATGCAAAGCCATTTAATCGATTCCATAAGTCAGTCATCCATTAATTCAACTTCGGATTACAGCCGTGCCCCTTTTCCGATCACCAAACAATGACACTCGCTACAATTGGTGCTAATTTCTGCGCATCTGCTCGTCGCAACCACCAGCACCAGCACCACCCAACCCACCACCACCGGCGCTAGGATTAATTGCCAACAAAAAAAAAACGAACTCAATAAAATCCTCTCAAGTGTTCGGCATCTCCCTCTCTCTCCCGGCCGAGCAACTGTGGTACCCTCATAATTTCAAACAATCACTACAAGCGCTCGAGACATTAATCACGGAACGAGCAGTTCCTCCGTGCAGAGTCCTTGGATGGCAGCGGAATAGCGCGGCGATATCGATTCCGTCCATCAGTGGCAGGAGCATCGCACCTGCCTAGGGAACCACACTCGAAATTCACATGTGCAGTGGTTCCCATATCGATCCCAGCCCTCGCCGGCGTGCGGAATCAACCCTTATGACGACCAGCCACCCCAGACTAGGCTGCGTGCGCTCGCCCTTCTTCTCCGCGAAACACCACCACCGCCACCAGGCGCAGGACGAGGACGCGACGCGGCGTTGTAATGCGAATGAACTCTCTTCACTTGTTTTGATTCACGGCGGAACCCCAATGCGTTACAAAACGCCACCACCAACGTTGTCGACGAGCTATTGTCCTGCCAAAACAGGATTGCACTCGACACAGTAGAATTCAGCAAGAGCAGCCAAACTGCGAGGACATAGGGGTTCATTGTCAGCAAGGATCCCTCGTCGCAAAGTAAAGGATCTGCCGTTGTCCGGAATAAATTATCACTCATCCCTTATTCGCGTCTATTGCTACAGCACAGGACACCGAGATGGAGGAGGAGGTGAATGTGCGCGAGTGCGAGGGCAACAATGCTGGTGGCTGTAGTGGAAACTCATCTGTAAGTGGATAGGAATAAGGACACGTGCCGGCGTGATCAGTTTTGTGTGCTAATTCCTTCTGACTGGATGGCAGTGTGTCCTTGTAATGTTTACTTGAGCGCAGATGTAACCGTTTGTCGTGCGACGAGGAGGAAGTGAAAGATGCCAAGGCAGCGCGCACAAAGGGGTTACATTGCGAATGGAATTTTGTCGAAAATCCTGTTCAGCTGATGATTAGCTCTTGAGCACACTGATTGGAATCGATTGGTGGCTTCGGGGGAGAAGCTGCAGATTAAGGTTTTCCTTCTGTAGCTTGTGTCGAAGAGGCGGCGGTTCTTTATGTCTGTCAACTGCTTGGTGGAGTTGTGGAAAGCAAACGCGGAGTAACTCTTGCCAAACTTGGCCTAAGGGAGGCACAAGCTGGGAATAGATCCACTCTCTCGGAAGACAAAGCTGCTTAGTCATGCTTAGTCCCGGTTTACAGTGTGGTTTGATGGGCGAACAAAAATCCAAATTTTTACATTGTGCCTTTCTATCCTTAAAGTATGTACAGTGGTACACAATGGTTTGCATACAATGATGCAATTTGGAAAAAAATGGCTGGTCATTCACCTAATATAATATAATAATAATATGGGTGGCGCGACAGTCCGAGGTGGACCTGGGCCTAGCTTCTCAGCAACCACTTGTGTTGTGCGTGCTATTGTTCTCTCACGAGTGGAAGGGACCTACAGTTTAAGGCCGACTCCGAACGGCCAAGTTTGAGAAGCTTTTTCTAGACAGGAAATACTCTTTGAGCATTGTCAGTGACTCGAAAGAGGTGGAGCCGTGAATTATGATTGGTGGTAAATTCGGGTATCGAACCTGGCACCCTCTGCGTAGGAGTCGACGCACTTACCCACTACGCTACGGCGACCCACTTCATTTATAAGCTAATATAAGCTAAAAATATTTTTGAAAGGTAAATTCCAATAAAACAACGTCTCAGGTTTCAATTTTTAGGCAAAATAAATTAAAGATTATTATTCATTTAAAAAAAACCATACCAAAACCAAAAGAAGTTCCGAAATTCACTCCACAAAAGTTTGCGTACAGCTGGTAATACTGTTTCTTTAAGCACTGTATACGCAACGGTAATTGTTTCATGACACAGCGTGCTTGTTGATTTGTGCATTGACGTTGAAAAGTTAATGTTTTTTTTTAGATTTTTTAAAAAAGGACGGTAAAAATGGCTAAAAAAAGAGTTAAGTGTTAGCGAGCGGCAGTTTATTATAAAAAAAAAAAGAATGTCCTATACGGAAATATCAAAGGAAACATCAAGAATCAACAATTCAGAGAACAATCGATCGCTTTAGATACGACGGATGGGTCGAATCAAAGCTAAGATCAGACCGTCCATCGAAGCTCACCGAAAGAGATAAACGTGTTATAAAGCGGATGGTGGACCAAGAACCATTCATAAGTGTTGAGTGCTAACCTTGAGAGAAGCAGTAACATCAAAGTCCACCCAGAAACTGTGAGGAGAACAATAGTTCAGAAGGGGTTCAAGTCATGCACACTCAGGAAAAAACCATTGGTAAACAAAATTAACCGAAAAAAACGGATAGCAGTCGCTAAGGAGTACGTGAATAAGTCTCCAGATTTCTGGCGTTCTATTATATTCTTAGACGAAACCAAATATAACATTTTTGGGTCTGACGGCCGTTTGAGGGCACGGAGGCGACAAAACGATGCCCTTAATCCAAGGAACACGATAAAGGCAATAAAGCACGGAGCTGGAAGTGTAATGTTATGGCGCTGTATGGCGTCATCAGGGGTCGGAAAGTTGGAAATAGTAGAAGGTATAATGAACCAGTATGTGTAGAGTGATATTCTCAAACGGAATTTAAGAGCAAGTGCTGAAATGTTGGGTATTTCGAACGACTACTATTTCCAGTAAGATAATAGCCCAAAACATACAGCACATAATGCCCGTCTGTGGCTGTTATACTACACTCCCCACATGCTGCGAACACCACCACAAAGTCCAGACATCAACCCAATTGAGTACGTGTGGGAAACTTTATCATTTCCGCACCCGCAGAAATAAAGACATGTTGAAGGAAACTTTGTTAGTTGAGTGGACTAATATAAACAAGTTCTTACACAGAAAAATTGGTAGCATCCATGCAAAACCGGTTGAAAGATGTAATAAGGATGAAAGGATATCCTACTAAGTATTAACACCAAAAGTAATAAAATGAAATGATTACTTGTCCATTTGAATTCAAATTCTTTCCATTCAAGTTACAGGTGTGCGCAATCTTTTGTGGAGTGAAGTTCGGAACTTGTTTTGGTTTTTGTTGTTTTTTTTTTTTTTTTAAATGAATAATAATTTTTAATTTATTTTGTTGAAAACTAAAACCTGAGACGTTGTTTTATTCGAATTTACCTTTCAAAAATATTTTTAGCTGATATTAGGTGAATGACAGCCATTTTTTTTTCCAAATTGCATCATTGTACGCATACTTTTGTGGAACACTGTATATAAGTTATTTACACAGTGCTTACATATACAGTCGAAGCTCGATAACTCGAACCACCACTTGCCACAAATAAAAAACGAGCTTTCAAGACTTTGACTTATCAAGTAACATACAAAATTGAACACATAAAACGTAGAGGAGCATAATTATAATTTAAAATACAGTCTGTTACACATGACATAAGAGCGCTTTTTTTATTTTGTATTAAAAAAAATCTTCAATGGAACTTAAACCATTTTTTTTTAAATTCATAAATGCTTAAAACTAGTTAGACGATGATGCTAGATGTAAGTTACTGGCCCTCGGCGGGCACTCTAAGCTAAACTTATGCTCATGCTATGTCTTTCGACCTAACCTAACAACGTATCTATTTTACCAATATAAAGATATTTTATACAATTATAAGTGTAGAGCTTTTTTTTGTATTTTCTATGTTTATTCAACATACAACTACCTTAAAAGTACCCTAATATGTGTAAGTCGGCCATAGAATGCAGCAGATAGACCTACATCCAATCCACTGCAAGACAGAGACCGATTACTTCCCCATTCGGGGATACGCAATACCCTTTTTACCCCGGGTCTAAATGGTTCGACGCCACCAGAAATTTTAGTGCTGTCTAGTAACATCCCGTCTTGAGACCGCCATGCTGAACCGGAGGAGATCCTCCTCAGCTCGTTGTGCGACAGAACGGTCGTCGTTGAGTCACCCCATCCACAGTTGAAGTTGAAAACTGAGCGGTACCGCTTTCATATCTTGTAATAGGCCGTACTTATCTAAATGGAGAAAAACTTCTGGGGGAACGAAGCACTGCAACGTAACCTTTCGTGGTATTCTGGATTGGGGTAGTAAGCCCCAAGTATAAAGTTATTGACCGAGTTCATCGCTTTAGCAGTATGACCCCGAATCAACTTCAACAGGAAATTGTCCACTCTTATCAGGTTTGCCCTGCTGTATAAAACCTCATTGGAATAGAATTTTATGTACTGGGACTCTGGAGTTAAATAAAGGCTAAGGCAGTGGCGTAGTGGGTAAGTGCGTCCACTCCTACGCAGAGGGTGCCATGTTCGATACCCGAATTGACCACATTTGTTAATTCACGATTCCACCTCTTTCGAGTCACTGACAATGCTCAAAGAGTATCCTTGTCTAGAAAAAGCTTCTCAACTTCGCCGTTCGGAGTCGGCGTTAAACTGTAACCACTCGTGAAAGAACAACACGAGTGGTTGCTGAGAAGCTAGGCCGAGGTCCACCCCGGACTGTAGCGCCACCAGAAGAAGAAGAAATGTTTAAGTTTATAGTTGATCGAATAATAAAGCGAACCATATTTACTTTTTTGAATTTTACTGTCATTTACTAGAGAATAACTCGTTTATTGACTCGAACTTCTAGTGTACGTAGACTTTGGTCACTACGAGTAAGTATATTGTATTTTATACCGTAACACCGTGTCTCCGGTTCGCCAGACGCTAGGTCAGCGTTTCGCTGTTCGTGGGTTCGTGGAACGTTGTTGATGCCGTGAGGTGGCCACGTGAATCATGTGTGGAGGAGGGAAACATTTTGCGACTTAACTTATACAAGCAAATCCTAAAACCTCTTTGGACGTAAGGCGCACAACTTTGGGGTTGTATCAAACCAAGTAATTTGAACATAATACAAATTCTTCAAAATAAGGACCTTAGAACCATCGTTAAAGCACGATGGTATATCAGAAATGGAATATTACCACTCCAAGATGGAGTTAAGAACTTTCCACCGAAGAGCACACAAACTCTGCAGTTTACCCGATCCTTGAGGAAACTAATGTCTTGCGCCGACTACAAAGGACTAGACCCCTTGATCTCGTGCGATAGTCTACACCCGCGCATGGTTGCGGTGTTTGCAGGAACTTTCAACAAACTACTTGGAAAGTGCTTCACTTAGTTGTAGTCTTAATAAATTCAGGGAGGTGGTTTTAGTGAGTAAAAACGACTCGATGGCGCAGTTGGTAGAGTGCCTGCCACTGGTAAGCGGGGTCCCCGGTTCGAATTCCAGTGAAAAGAAAGTTCATACGCTTTTATCTGGATTTCAAGTCTGGTCCAGTCACCATTGGCCGCTGGGATAAATTTAACTGAACTATCACTGGAGTGGTTAATCAGTAGTCTGACTGTGGGTAGTCTCACAATGGACTAACATGGTTTAAGTGTGCTGGTGATTGCACTAGCAGCCCCCTAACTAACCTAACCTAGTGAATAAAAATCTCACACTTCTATGTGCGAACGTTCGCCACACGACGAGTCTTGTCGAAGATATCCACCTACCCTCGGAAAAAATAAAAATTGTGTGTTAACGTCAAGTTTGCTTGCCCAATTTTGACATTTCTTTGTTTCAGTGTTTGACAAATTCAACCATGGAGAGGTACACAATTGCGAAGCGCGTTCAGTTTGTTGAAGCCTTTTAAGAAAATGAGCGTTCAAATCAAAATGCATTTCGTCCACTTCGTCGTTTTTCTTGGTTAGAATCTTAATCGACCAAACGTGTCCACAATCGATAGAATTATGGGCATATTTCATATGTTTCCCGGGTTTGTAGGAAAGCTGATGCATCATCGTAGAGTGACTGTTTGATGCGGCTTATTGGACGGCGGCGTTATCGGGCCGTACTTCTTAGAAAATTGGGTCGGTCAAGCAGTTGCCGTGAATGGTGGTCGCTATCGCGAGATGATAGGCTACTTTTTGTAGTCAGAAATTGAGGCTTCCTACAGGATGTTGGCACTTGCCACACACCCAACGAAACAATGGATCTTGCGCGAGAGATTCAATGGACGTATTATCTCACGTCGCACAGTGTGACGAATCGCTGATTTAGCGGGATTTAATTTAAAAAAAATGACATGCTCAAAAATAAACAAAAACCCACTTTTTTCACAGCTCAAACCTCCCACGTAATGACTGTGCAATTTTTTTTTTTTTGGTACAGCTAATGCAACAACAGAAAAAATTATCGCAAAGTCCAAATTGTATCTAATTTTTTGATAAGAAAGTCAATTTGAGGAGCACGTGTTTATTTCGTTTTCTCAGTGGTTCGTGTACCGATTCTTGAAATTTTTCTTTCTTTTAGAGTAAGTAGATTCTTACTGAATATAAAAATATGTTGTTTCAATATATAAAGTGTTTTTGTCCATATTAGGGGGGGATGGAATTAGAAATTAGAGATAAAATATGTGTTTTTTGTGTTCATTGGACGAAAAGTAGAATTGTTCACTGTTGTTCAAATTGGAGGTCATATTTGTTGTAAAACTGTGAGTGTTAGCAACAAAAGTGCGTTTTCACTTTCTGCGCACAGGTGTGACACCCATACTAAATTTTTCATTTTTTAGGATGGAACCCAAAATTACGGAAAAAACAAGTTTTTGATGTATGGATTTCTAAAGTCAAAGTCAAGCGCTTAGATGCTGTTTTTTCTTGTTTTATGGGTTTTTTGGTCGCCGTGGCGTAGTGGATAAGTGCGTCGACTCCTACGCAGAGGGTGCCAGGTTCGATACCCGAATTTACCACCTATCATAATTCATGGCCCCACCTCTTTCGAGTCACTGACAATGCTCAAAGAGTATCCTTGTCTAGAAAAAGCTTCTCCACTTCGCCGTTCGGAGTCGGCCTTAAACTGTAGGTCCCTTCCACGCGTGAAAGAACAATAGCACGCACAACACACGTGGTTGTTGAGAAAGCTAGGCCCAGGTCCACCTCGGACTGTCGCGCCACCCATATTATTATATTATTATGGGTTTTTTAGTAATTTTCCGAGGCAGCACTGAAGTCAATTAAACCAACCCTAAAAACTTTATGTATGAGATTTGACGAAAGATGGATCAAAAGCGGTCGGCGTAGACAGCGCTTCGAAAATACAAATTGTGCATGGCTAAATGAAACCCTGATACGAAATAAAATGAAATACCTTCTTCATCTAATTCTACTAGAGTATATATATATATATACACTACCTGTTGAGATTAATAATGTCAGCACGCATGTCATGATCAAACCGATTTTTTTTATTAACTGTGATTGATGGACAAATTTTCACTGATTTATCATCCATAACGTCTTCATCACAAACCTCTTACATTTAGCGCTGCCAAACCATCTGAAATGAACAATTTAGCTAATCTTTCAAAAAAGCATGCGAACCAAGAAGGCCCCTTCACTCATGGATACGATTTATGGATTGTATCCTTCATATAGCGTATAGACTAGATGTAAAAGTGCGGCAGGTTAGAGACCAAGAAAGTAAAGAAAAAAACCAAAGCCAGAAAAAAATGAATCCAAGAAAGATTTAAAAGTGAAACTGGGTTATTAGTTGATATACCAACTCAACAGTCTGGCAATACTAATGATGGAAACTGCACAAATTACAGGAATTGATAGGGAAATGATCAACAAGTTTCATGTCATCTTAGGAGCTCTTGGGTCTGGGTTCCCAATTGATACAACTGCTTTTGATAGCTACGCAAGGGAAACAAGGGAACTGTACCTTAAAAATTATGCCTGGTATTATATGCCAGTAAGTGTACATAAAGTCTTGTTTCATGGAAAACAAATAATTTCTTCTAGTATACTTCCAATCGGCCAACTTTCGGAAGAAGCTCAAGTAAGAAGAAACAAGGAAAGTAGGAAGTTTAGGGAACTATTTACCAGCAAATATTTCGCGTATAGATACGAACTAAGCAGATTGCTTTTGACCTCTGATCCATCAGTCTTGCAACTTTTGGTTATACCAAAAAACCAAGAAAGCTGAAAATTGCGTGTGTTTTTATGTGCTATTATGTGTCGAAATTTCTGCTCATATGTTCAAATAATCTATTGCATTGTATTCTGTGAATAATTTCAATAAAAAAAACCTAACAACCATGAACAAAAACATTTATTTGTGAGCGCTATTAATTTAATCCCGCTAAATCAGCGATTCGTCACACTGTGCGACGTGAGATAATATGTCCCGTAATAATCCCGCTAAATCAGCGATTCGTCACACTGTGCGTCGTGGCGATGTTCATTGGTCGCCATGATCATGTGATTTGACACCGTTGGACTTTTTTCTTTGAGGATATTTAAAAGAAAAAGTATACGTCAAGAGCTAAAAGATAAGACAAGTCGGCACATTAACGACATTGAACCTCAATTTAATCTCAAATAAAAATATGGACCATTGGATAGACGTAGCCACCGAAGCCATGGCGAGAATTTAACTGATATTTTCTTTCAACATAATCAATTCTTCATCAACTGAGGCGACTTGCGGCGATGATTAGACATCATATCATCCACAGATTTTGGATTTTGCAATGGGACAACGGCATTCTAAGGACATTTTTGGACTTTTAAACATAGTTACGGGCTAAGAATAGACCCTTGAGGTACTCCAATGCAAAACATCACAAAATTTACGACAGATTTGAACTATAGAACACTTGGACATACGATACAATTAATTTATTAGTGGAATTAATTACTGTCATAAAAAAATTAAAAACTTTTTGTTTTATTTACAATTGTCACCGTGCGTGTTTTCGTTGGACCACCCTTTATTCATAAAATAGTTTTATTGAAAAATTAAAATTGAATTTATGTAAAATGTAAGTTATATAAAGACTTAATGTGATGCCATAGATGCGATGAAGACGGCATTTATAATTATTTTTAATCAAAGTAAAAATTTATGAAAAAAAATATTTATAGATTTTATATCTTAATTTTTGAGCTACCTTTGAAATTATTAGGCCATGGAATAAGCTCATACCATTTATATTACGTTTCAAATTTCATTAAGATCGGTAAACTGGTTAAAATTTTAAACAATTTTTCGATATCCATGATTTATATCCACTGAGATAATTGATAACAACTTTCACTCCTGTTTGTGAACTGACACTCCAGACTCAACACCGAACTTGGTTTTGCTGATTTTGATCGCTTGATCTTGGAATATGTTCAAGTTCCTCAAGGTTCCTTACTTAAGACCTCATCTTTTTTGTCCGAAATTTGTTCTTCAAAAGAACATGTTGCAATGATAGCATTTTATGTGCCTCTTGGCTTATTGCGGTTTGCTTTATTTTACTTAAGCTACTGTCCCAGTTATGGCGGTGTTCGAATTTTTTGTCGAGAGCGTTAGAAACAGTCCCAGGCAAGAATTTATACTCTACACCCGGCTTGGTCGTTGCAGGCAATCTAAGCTTACCAAGATGGTAAGTTCTAGAATGTATCCTTTTTCTTGCAGAAGACCCTGGCCACAAGGCAGAATTATTTTGAGGAGCTCATGAACATAAATCTCCTTCTGCCACGTCTGCGTTCGAATCTGATGTTGAAAGTCAATCTTTCGTTCAAATGACGATTGTGTTGGAGTTCCTTAAGGTTCCCTACTTAGACCTGATATATTTTAATAGAGAAACAGAATTCTTCCGTGCTTCTTTTTGTAAGGAATCACTAAGGGGAATTTGGGGCCATTTAATGTTGCTAGTTGACTTTGTCAACCAGGAGAATAGGCAGGCTTTACCCACTTTCAGCATCACCTCTCATCGTGTAGAGACGAACATAGGAGGAGGGTGGGAGGAAAAGCCGTAGACCTCTAGGCCAAACCTCTTTAAAGACGATCTTGTTGCTATCGGATTTGAATTTAAAAGCCGACCTAAGCTCAAATGTTGTTCCAGCAACCAAGGGGTTGGCGTCAAGGTTCCCTACTTAGACCTCAAAAAGCCGATCCTCGCTCAAATGTCGTTTGAACAACCAAGGGGTTGGAATCCCTCAAAGCTCCCTACTTAGACCTCATCTCTTTCATTCTAGAGTCTGTGTTTTATCGCTCGTCATGTTGATCGATACAACACGATATCGCACTTGTTAGTATTTGTGGGACATGTGAGTGCTGCAAATTACGTCGTCTCTGTACCCCTACACATCAAGCCTCATCGTATAGAGATGGGCAGTAAGGTGTAAGCCAAACTCTAGAGGTTTCTTTAAAGAAGATTGGAAGTATACTGTCCAATCTGAGTTTATAGGACCGCGGAAATGACATCTCTCCATCCAGCCATCTTCCTGCGCATCAAAAAATGTTCCAACATCTCACCGAAAACCATCCCAAAAAGCAATTCTTTCTCATCACACAGCACTTTGACATCGCCCTGCCCGTGGTTTCACTCACAACGCACCAGGTGCAGGCAGGATCACTCCTCAGAGTCAAAAACCACGTCATTCCTGACATCCGCTCTTCACGGCGGATCAACCCGTCACTTCTTCGAAGAAAATTGATATTTTTTGTTTTTCTTGAAAAATCACCCAATTTGTCGCTTTCCCACTGAGAAAGTCTTCCGTCCTCCTTGCTTGGGACTTTCACTTTCGGGCGCACCCCACACCCCGTCCCGGCATTGTCTTTCGCGGTACATAATGCGAGATGAATTATGAAGTAATCCAAATCCTTCAGCATCCCTCTGGCCCATCAATGCCGGATCCCGTGCAAAGTTCATTGCCTTGACACCCATCTAATAAATTTCCAGCGCCAGACAACATCGAGGGGGATCCTCGCCTTTGAGTCGATTGCAGCTGGTTTCCCGAGATTGACGAAATCCCCTTAAGAAATGAAGCAAACACAAAAACATCTTTCCATATGCGCCTCGGTTTGGCGCGAGCTATACACTCACACACAGCCGATCGCACACGAGGGGTGCCCCGGCAGTGAGTGACTGGCGAGGAGCAAGGTGAAGTCCTTGCCGGCGAGAGTGAGAGGGTACAAATCGCGCGCAAATCACTCAAACACTGCAGCGGTCCTCTGGTTTGCAGACTTCATCGAAGACGACGAGGACGACTGCGACGGAGTCCTTCTGGGGTTCCTTGGCTTGATTTGTTGTGCGGTTTCGCAAGGGAACCCCTCCCTATTCTGCACACATACTATGTTTATCCTGACCTGGTATGAGCCCCTCTCGCCTGTCTCCGGTGTTTACGTAACACAAACGTCTTTCTATTCAAGAAAAAGGACATTAAACCCCGGAATGCAAAAAAAAAAAAACGAAGAAGTCTTCGTCTCCGTTCGATATCCTTGAGGGAATCCCCTTCGACGAGCTCTGTGATCCTTTCTTGATTGCTACAATTTTTCTCTCATTCCCTTTGTCTTGTCCTGTTGCTGCGACCGTGTGTCCTCTGAGAGGCAGAATCAAAATCAGATCACCGCCGTCGAAGTCTAGGAAGTGAATTCAGCATCTGTCCCGAGGTGATTTCATGCATGTCACCGTTCGTTGGATTAATCCTCATTACACATGGACTGTGCGCTCATAAATATCCTCTGCCCTGGACGAGAAGGATTTTGTAGCCATTAAGGACGTCTGAGCAGACAATAAGAATGCTAATCAAGTGCGATTAATATTCTCTTCCGCGTTGTTTGTTTGCCCGTTTGGACCGTTTCGTGTTTTGTTAGGATGGACGGCGCCAGCACCAGCGCCAGCGCCAGTGGCCAGGACGATAATGCAACAGGACAGTGTGTGCGCACGGCCACTGGGCGAGGGATATGAATATTGCTTCTGCGTATTCCGGAAGTGTGTGCGGTCGCTGCATGAAATATGAGATCACGGCTGGATTTTGAAGGATGTCCGTGTTTATCTAGTTGTAATCTTGTTTTGGATTTAACGACCATCACGTGAGCGGATGAGTGAGTGACCGGTGAACCGCAGGAAGTCCTCTAACTGCGTAGCTGAGGGGGAAACGTAATTTTTACACACCTGAACGAATGTTGAAACAGGATATTTGTTCGGTTTCGATAAGAAAATCAAGTGATGAGACGTTGATTGAGGAGGAAGTTCAGTTAACGGAAAATTTTACGAATGAGCGGTTTTTTTTTTTATTTTGGGGGCAAATATTGCGATGCAAGTGGACTGTGCGTTGTGAATGATGGTCAACAAATTATTCTTTGGATTCCACCAACGTGTGGGCGCTACAGTCCGGGGTGGACCTGGGCCTCAACCAACAAGTCTCTCCAGCTAGCACGGTCTCTGGCTAGCTGTCTCCAGTGTCGCACGCCAAGTTGGTTGAGGTCCTTCTCCACCTGGGTGCGCCATCGGTTCCTTGGGCGTCCTCTATTGCGCTGTCCCACTGGTGCGGAATCGAAGAATCTTCGGGCCGGAGCTGAGTTGTCCATACGCTCTACATGGCCCAGCCATCTTAGGTGTTGGATCCGAAGACGCCTGACTAGACTCATGTCGCTGTACAGTTCATGGTTGAATCTTCTCCTCCAGAAACCGTCAACGCAAACAGGACCAAAGATCGCACGCAGAGCTTTTCTCTCGAAGAGACCAAGGACTTCCTCATCCGCTTTGGAGATTGTCCATGGCTCCTGGACTGGGATGATGGTCCTTCGAGAGATGGCTCTACTACTCAATTGCCTCTTGAGCCCATAGAAACAGCGGTTGGCAAGACTTACTCTGCGTTTGATCTCGGTACTGATGTTGTTTGTACTGTTTACTGCGGAGCCGAGGTAGACGAAGTCATTCACTACCTCGAAGTTAAAGCTGCCCGAAGAAGCTCTGTCCAAGACGTCGATGTTGTGGGTCCTTTCTCGATGACAGCATAATCTTTGTTCAGCCCTTATTCACCGCTTGACTCATTTTAGCCGCTTCCGCCTGAATGCCAGCAAACGCCTCATTGACGGCTGGCTGTGTTCTGCTAATCACGTCAATGTCATCCGCGTATGCTGGCAGTTGTACGGACTTCTGGAAGATCGTGCCTCTAGAGTTGGCGTGTGATTCTTACACGATCTTTACCAGGATTATGGTCAAGACGTCACATGACAGCGCGTCGCCTTGTCTAAAACCTTTTTTGACATTGAAGGTCTCTATGTGTTCGTTACCGACCTTGATGGAGCAGCCAGAGCTCTCCATCGTCATCCTGCACAAACTGATGAGTTTGGCAGCAATTTCAAAACTAGACATGGCGTTGTATAGCTCGTCCCTATGCAGGCTGTCATATGCTGCCATGAAATCGACGAATAGGTGGTGGGTGTCGATCTGCGTTTTCTGGGTGTTTTCCAGGATCTGCCGTGGTGTGAAAATCTGGTCGATGGTGGACTTCCCTGGCCTGAAGACACACTGATATGGACCTATCAGGTTATTTATAAACGGCTTCAGGCGCTTACACAAAACGGCAGAGAAGATCTTGTATGCGCTCTCTATAGTTGGCGCAGTCAAAGGGGTCTCCTTTCTTGTGGATCGGGCAAACGATACTGAGATTCCATTCATCGGGCATGCTTTCCTCCGACCATACCCACCCCACAGTGCAGACGCTTGTGCCTGCATGATACGCCATACCAATGCTTTGAAATCCACGTGGAATGAGCATTTTTCGAAAATTTCCATCGATATTATCCCCCAGAAGAAATGAAGCTAGTGCCTCCATAAAACTGAGCCCAAAGCGATGGTAATATGGGCCGCACTTATAAAGCACTTGTACGACCATGAGAGACCACACCTCGCTTTTCCTTTCAAGATGCAATCACACCGAGACTCATCGTAGCCAAACGGTGAGCGAATGTCTTTGGGTGCTCTTCAGCTTTCTTTCTGGTGGGCTTTGACACTAAAGAAGTTAACCTTTAGGTAGGTAGGAAGTAAGTGGCTTTGGTGCACTTAAGCCAAAGTAGGCCCGTAGTTGTGCCACGTGTTTTTACACCAAGGGGAGGTTTGTGGAGGCGTGATTTCTACAACAGTCAGCCAGATTCGACAGTGAAAGTCTCTCAGATCGCTTAGTTTATCTCAGAAGAAGGAGCCTAGAGTACTTGAATTCATAGAAAAGCTGATTTGAAAGACTTGGCCATCCATTTTCCACGCAGTCCCTGGTTCTTCAAAAAACCACAAGAGAACATTAGCATCCTTGTGGCACTCCATTTCGAACTCTTTCAAATCTCTTCGTTGAGAGTCTTAGATCTACAAGCATGACCCAGTTACGCTGCGTACCACATCAGATGTCGTCAACGAGCCACACACAGCTGCTCTCACACCGCCTAAGACGCCACGCATAAGGACCATCCCCTCGGCGAAGATTGTCAAACAAATCACATCGGCCGACCACAGTATTCGTCGACAAAATCAGCAGCAACTCGCCGCCGGACAAACGCCACCCGGTCAGTCCCATCAAGAACCCATTCCGGTGACATTCCCCCTCCGGCCGTCGTCCAACACCCAACATCGCCAGCAACACAGCAACTTCTGCACATGCACATCTGACTTCACAGATCATTGACTCCAGAAATCCATTATTCATCCAGTGAATCAGAGGAGATTTCCTTCTATTATCTCCGCTTCCTTGTTCCTGGTCGATTCTTCCTCCTTTCGATCCGCCAAAGATGCAATTTTTGTCACCTGGTCCTGGCAGTCCGCCACTTACATCACAGGCGCACACAAAGTAACCTCGTCTTAATAGCTCGTGCCATCGGACGTCTTGCCACATAAATTCTCTCTCTCTCCTCTCAAAGAAAAGCGCATTACGCACTGTTATTTTTTTTTTTTGGTTCTGCTTCGTCTCTTTTTCTTTTTCTTCTGTCTGGTGATCCTTTTTGCCATTGTGGGTAATTGTTCTCCATCGTTTCTGCAAGAGCAGCAGCAGCAGCAGCCGCAGGAGCAGCAGGACATCTGTCCCATTCCTTTTCGAGGTTTATTAACACAAGTATTGACCGTTATTGTCTCAATGAAAGTGCGGAGTGCTCATGTCGCTCATCTTGTTGAATCGAAATCGAAATCGAAATTGATGTCGAAAGGACAACCGCGCCGCGCTGTGCCGCGCCGCCGTTTTGCGGGAAGTGTCGCTTTAAGTCAGTCACTTGCTGATTGGCAGGACAGGCTGCTGCTGGAAGGATCTTTGAAATGAAAATTTATGCGCAATAAGGAATCTTTAATTTCGGGATAAAGGTTTGCCATCGCATTACATTGCGATTCATTTCAACGGAATCGTCGTCGTTGCGTAACGGGCGACGGTTACAACAGGCAGGATACCCGCGCGAATCTAGGTCAAGGGGCTAAGGGCTTTAATTAAACGAAAGGATACGCGCGAGAGCGTGGGATTGCTTGAATTGCTAACAGATGAAACTTAATCCTTTTTTACGTAAGATCTATAAAATGTGAGAAATCGATTGAGCAGCGACGAGTGACAGGCGTCCTCCTGAAGGGCTGTCGACGCGAATGTCAGATTTGAGAAGAGCGAGCACTGTCATGTGCTTTTCTGATGAACAATGTGGAGTGGAGGGATGCGTAACTACGTGATGGCTTCGACCTAGAAACCGCTTTTATTTTATGCTGAAGGGCAAGTGCTTCCTTGAGTCGTTTAACAAGGAGGGATCTGCTTTAACGAGAAGATAAAGCATTTTCAGGTTGGACTGGAGAATGTGCTCCAATTTCGTGCCAACAACTGCCTTCCTCGTCCATTTCAGGCTTATGACCGATTCTACTGAATTGGAAGGCATACACACGCTGACAATTGTGTACAAAGTGAGTTTTAAAGGTGCCTTCAGTCAATTCCAAGTTTGGGCCTAAATTGAGTTCACAGTAGTTGGCAGTAGATCACAATAGTTTTCCAAATACTTTGCAAAAGTCAAATGGTCAAGAGATCTCCGAATCTAGTTCAACTTAAAGCGGGCCTGTCCATTCAAGCAGTCGTTTTTCTCAGGGTTGTGGATTAGGGCCTGGCTAATACTTTTACAACAACCACTCATTTCCGCGTTCTCTTCGCTGAATGGAGAATAACATTTTTAAGCCGAGTCCACGTTAGTCGTCGAGACAGGATGGCGCAGCTGGTTAAGTGTCTGCCAATGGTTAGTGGGGTCCCCGGTTCGAATCCCAGTGAAGGCAAAGTTAATACGCTTTTATTTGGTTTTCAAATCTGGTCCGATCACAATTTGTCGTTGGTACCTCCATAAGCCACCCATCTGGGTACCTCCATCAGCCGATTCCGAAAAGTACAATTTTGAACAGTTTTTCATGACAGTTATCCTCTCCGAGCGTTGTCAGCGAGTGGACGATGGCCGTGGTTTGA
Source organism: Eristalis intricaria (assembly GCA_964034865.1). Classification (NCBI taxonomy): domain Eukaryota; kingdom Metazoa; phylum Arthropoda; class Insecta; order Diptera; family Syrphidae; genus Eristalis; species Eristalis intricaria. The sequence goes on along the minus strand of OZ035873.1, from coordinate 154,811,362 downwards.
AAATGAAAGTTGGTGTATGTGGGTTCGAACCTTCAACATGTGAAGAAAATGGCTGCGAAAGACATGCCGTCTTCGTGTGAGACGACTAAAAGACGAGTACTCGAACTATGTCTTCGAAAGCAAGTTTATGGGGAAACAGCTGAGCCTACCTAGGGTGCTGCCGGTGGAGACATGGAAGGATGAAGTCCAATTGGCTCATTGACGAAACCCAGTGTTTCTGTTTTTAAGCGAGTCTAGTCAACCTTTGAGTTTGGTCAAGAGGTATGTGTGAGGTCGTGGAGGAACAAGTCTTATATAAAATCTCGGGGGATACAGGGTTTAAAGAATGAAGCTGAATCAGACGGAGTGAAATATGAATTGCATCGTTTATGGAAACCCTAGCATTTGTCAGCATTTTGGGTGTTCTATTGGAACGCACTTCAAAGGCCAAACGTCCAGACTCAGGATGAGCTTGTCATCGAGCCGCATGGTATAGTGGATTGGGTCCGATGGTCGCCAATGGACGTGGAGAAAGCCTCCTGAGCCAATCGGGGATCGCCACATAAGGCCCCCGCTGAAGTTTGGAGGTGGAAATCTCATGATTTGGGGATGCATGTGCATGGATGAGGTTGGACAATGTGTGGTACGGTAACAGGTCGAATGAATGCCCTTCAATACATCACCATTTTAGAAGGTGGACCCTTAACATGTCTTGAAAGCTGGAACAAAAATGTGTCGGAAATCTATCTTCCAGCAAGATGGCACCGCACTCAAGCAGACTTTCAAAATATTAATTCAAAGCTATGCCAAACTTTAATCGAATTCATGACTAGAAGAATAAAAGCAGTTCTCAAGGCAAGAGGAAGCTATACGAAGTACTAAAAAATACAAGTTTAGTAAAGTGAACTCATTGATCAAGGGTCCTTTTATTGTTTTTCTTAAATTAAAATAAGTTAACAATCTGAATCTCGATCCCTATGGTTTTTTTAATGAATTATAAAATTATTTTCTTATGTTGTCAAAAATTCCATTAAGTTATCTTTGTATCTTTGTATTAGTTCGCGCATTAAAGCATTCATTTGTTCTATTTTGACCTTGAAGGCTGGACAACAGTCGACATTTCTGGAGATTCGTACGCTCCACGCTACAAAACACTGTAAAATACGTCCAAATTCTGTTTTCATTCAGTCTTCAACCTAAAAACCGTCAGCGAACCCCTCTGGCCGCTATTTTTTAAAGACCATATGCTCATGCAGACTTCATTCGAGTGGCGATACCCATTATTTCCAATTGGTATAACCTCACCTTTATAACAAAAGCCGGAGAATTGTAATTTTTTGACGACATATTCATGTTCAATCAGAATGTTCCCCTCAACGCAATTGACGATGATCGAGGAGAATTCCGTCCCCCCGACCTAGACGATGTCAAGATAGCGATATCGAGACTAAAGTCGAATAAAGCTGCTGGTGCAAGATGGACTGTCTGCGGAACTGTTTAAGGCAGCTGGAGATGAGCTGGTAGGGTACATGCACCAACTCATCTGTAAGATATGGTCGGAGGAAAGCATACCCGACGAGTGGAACCTCAGCATCCATAAGAAAGGTGACCCCTTCAACTGCGCCAACTACCGAGGGGTAAGTCTCCTCAACATCGCCCATAAGATCGTCTCTACCGTTTTGTATGAGCACCTGAAACCATTCGTCAACAACCTGATAGGTCCGGGAAGTCCACCATCGACCAAATCTTCACATTAAGGCAGATCCTAGAAAAAACCCAAGAAATGCAGATCGACACCCACCACCTTTTTGTCGATTTGAAAGCCGCATATGACAGCGTGCATAGGGACGACCTATACAACGCCTTGTCTAGTTTTGACATTCCTGCTAAACTGCAGGATGATGATAGAGAGCTCTCGCTGCTCAATCAAGGTCGGTAACGAACTCACCGAGACCTTCAAAGTCAAAAAAGGTTTTAGACAAGGCGACGCGCTGTCATGTGACTTCCTTAACATCCTGGAAAAGATCGGGCAAGACTCACACGCCAACACTAAAGGCACGAACTCCCAGCAGTTGTACGGGCTAGCATACGCGGATGACATTGACGTGATTGACAGAACACAGCGAGCCGTCAATGAGGCATTTGCTGGCATTGAGGCGGAAGCGGTTAAAATGGGCCTAGTGGTGAATAAGGGCTGAACGAAGTATATGCTGTCATCAAGAAAGGACACACAACTTCGACGTTCTGGACAGAGCGTCACAATGGGCAGCTATAACGTCAAGGACTTCGTCTACCTCGGCTCCACTGTAAACAGTACAAACAACATCAATACCGAGATCAAACGCAGAGTAACTCTTGCCAACCGCTATTTCTATGGGCTCAAGAGGCAATTAAGTAGCAGAGCCATCTCTCCAAGGACCAAGCTGACTTTATACAAGTCCCAGTCCTGCTGTACGGCGCGGAGGCATGGACAATCTCAAAAGCGGATAAGGAAGTCCTTGGTATCTTCGAGAGAAAAGCTCTGCATTCGATCTTTGGTCCTGTTTAAGTTGACGGTTTCTGGAGGAGAAGATTCAACCACGAACTGTACGGGCTGTACAGCGACATGATTCTAGTGCGGAGTCTTCGAATCCAACACCTAAGATGGCTAGGCCATCTAGAGCGCATGGACAACACTGCTCCAGTCCGAAGAGTCTTCGACTCCGAACCAGTGGGACAGTGCAATAAAGGACGTCCACGGAACCGATGGCGCACCCAGGTGGAGAAGGACCTCAATCCACTCGGTGTGCGCAGTTGGGGATAGCTGGCTAGAGATCGTGCCGGCTGGAGAGGCTTACTGGTTGAGGCCCAGGTCCACCCCGGACTGTAGCGCCACCAGAAGAAGCAGAATTCATGTTCGTACGACCACAACAAAGGACAAATTCATTGAAGCACTCCGGCAAGTTTACAATTTTCAAAATAAAAAACCAGTGATTTATTCAAACACGAAAATCACGTTTATCGTGAATGAAAGTTTTCTTCACTGTTTGGCAGATCTCGCAAATCCTTTATGCACTACCAACGTCATCGTGCTTTAAGTTACTTATCCATCGAAGAGAACTCGTACGTACAGTGGCGAGCAAAACTGGATACATCTGTGGCCTATATTTTTTTTCCATATTTAATTTTTTTTTTTTTTGTACAGTGCTGGTTGTTGTTTATTTTTAATATCGGGCACCTGTTCATTTCTACCCAGGGTCATTGTAAAAATCCTTTCGCAATAGCTTTTGTCAATAAGGTGAGGATAAACAGTTTTGAGCATTCACGTGCGTAATTGTTAATCCGTTTGTAAGGCACACACGCATATTTTTTTACAAAAGTTTAACTGTTTGAAGGACGCTGCAATTCACCTGCTAGGTCCTTTTTTTAACAATTATAATTTTGAGACAACTTCTTATTTGAAGTGAAACGTCGGGATTTTTGTAGAAAAAAAAAATAGTGAAAGTGCTTACAAAAATGTCTTAAAATCAGTGAAATATTGACAGAAGTTATCATATTTCTCTTATCAATATGTTCATTCTACTGTTTATGGAATATAAATCTTAAGTTTTCCTTTTTTTAAACAGAAAGATAGAAGGGCCGATATAAAAAGACAATTTTTTGAGTGATTTTTCTAAGGTCGGCCGCCCTGGCATGGCCTCGAGTAGTCAAAGTATGCGTGTAAGAACTCGGGCCGACTACTTAATACTTAACTAGCCGACATCCGAAGTAGAGGGGGCCGACAACTCAAAAATCATGTTTTCATTGACATTTTTGCGAATAATTTGTTTTAGGTAGTAAACACACTGAAAATACCTTGAATTTCATAATTAAATGGTGAACATTATATTCCTTATTGTAATAACGGATTTTTTAGAGCTAATTAAACGTGAGTTAAGGGCCCTACTACTGGCACCATCACCGTATTTTATATATATATTTTTTTTTAATTTAAATTTTAAAAAATTAGAAATGAAAACCTGTTTTTCCACTTGAATGTCACTGTTCGCTCTAAGTATGATACCAAGATCATAATTACGAAAGTTATCATAAAGTACGATATGTCAAGCTTAGATCTAACGGTGATGGCACAAAAAAGAAAGGAAAACCGAAAACGTCCAAAACCGCATACACGAACTCCTCATGGGTTTTATTTTATGTCAGCCGTTGTAATTGTACGATTTCTTTCATCGATATATCTTTCTGTTTGTAATTAAACACGAAAACAAGGTCTGAAACTTCAAACAAGTCCGTCGTAAGGAAACAATTTTATTGGAAACTAAAATTATGTATCCAATTTTGCTCGCCACTGTACATACATTAAAGCCGAAGAAGCCTCACTAGTCCCCGATCTTTGTGCAGCAACATATCCTGGTTCTTGATCTGTCTTAAAAGCCACCGTTCCACGTTCCACATCTGAAAAAAATGTCCGCTTGCTCGGTTTGGCTTTCTTAGCAAAATTATCCGCATTTTTGTATCGTTTAATAATGTTAAACACTGTTGATGAAGGTTTATTAACTATTTCTGCAATTGTTCGTACCGATTTTCCAAATTTGGAATGTGTTATTATCAATTCCCGTATATCTTCAGATGTTTGAGGACCGCCTGGTGCCATGGCTGATTTTCTCTTTGAAGATGCGTGTTTAAATGGGCGCACAGCTATTTTAAATGAAGTAAGGAGAACCCTCCTAAATGACAAAAATCCAAACATTTACCGTTAAGTATCGAAATGCAGTGCGGTTAACAAGTGTCCCATTATTACTTTGACCTAAGATTTTTGACTTTTTTGTTGTCGTTTTGAATCTGCATTACCGAATTTAATTTTGTTTTTTGTTATTAATAAACTGATCATATGAGCATCCAAATTCCGTATATATTTCATATATAAAGCTTATAATTTTCTAGAAAATTACAGACATTTTTCGTAATTGTAAGCGTCCCATTATAATGTTGAGCCACTGTACATTAAATCCGAAGAAGCCTCACTAGTCCCCGATCTTTGTGCGAGCGAGATATCCTAGCCACTAAGGCAGCGTGAATCGAGCTTGACTCTTGAAGCCACAAAAGATTTCTTCTTTCGCTCTCAAAATGATCACAACTGAATTTCATATTCCATCTCGAGTGCTAAATAATGACTTCTTTCAGGCTAGTGATCTATAGTGGGCCCTGAACTTGAAATATCGTTGCATTGACTAATCAAGACTAAGTTCTTCTTCGCTTACGATCACTCGATCGTTGTGTCACGATAGACTTCATCTCCTTATAAAACCAGGAAAGGCTTAAATCAGCAATTCGAACCACGTCCTTTTTCGTGTGTTCGCTTAAACCGTTCTAGACTCTGTCCAAACTGTCTCATTACCTGTTGCAACTGACACGATCGACTGACACGTTTTGAACGTTAACAAAATAACGATCACCTCAGACCTAGAAAAAAGATCACCATCACCTCGAATGTCGGCCGTGTGATAATCTCTCCCAATCCATGATATGCTCACCAAAAAGAAAAAAAACCGAAAAAGAAGAACATCGCAATCCTATTAAATGCATACGTGTACAACACGCATAAACCTTATTTTTTTTCCTCAAACAACAGAAAATAAATAAAAAATACAAAAAATTAAGCATTCATGGGACACACTCCGTCGTAAGATATCCTAAGATCTCTATCTGAAAGGATTAGTTTCGACGTAGTATCATCACTTCCAGCCTCCGGGCCGGGACGTCTCCTCCTTCCCCGAACTGCTGATGATCCCTACAATTATTTATTATTCATTGTCTCCCCTTATATCCCATTTTTTCACATCGTTTTCCCTCAAAAAACCCGCGTGAGGGGGACACTCTGTGTCAAAATTAAAAAATAAAAACCGCCTTGAGCGTTTATTTTAACACCAAAACCGTTTTGTTTGACAATTTTTTGCCCACTTTCCTTCAAACAAAAAAAAGAGTCCTTATATCAGTTACTTGAAAAAAGGAAAAAAAAATTAGGGAACAGATTTTTTCCCGAAAAAAAGCGTGTCCCTTTATTTAAGAAAATTATGTTATAAATAAAAAGAAATGCAACCCTTTCTCGGCGGGTTTTTCTCCCGCGGCGGGACAATGGAAAGCGACCCACAGTGTGAACGCCAAAGCCAACCTCAGCGAGCAACACTTCGGGACGAGACGTTTTCCTCGACACACCGCATTTCGACAAAATGCTGCAATTGATGGGCTCGACGTCGTCTGACATAAGAAACGAAACGAACAAAAAAAAAATAAATCCTAACCCCTTCTCTCACACACACACGCACCATGGATCCTGTCAAGAGGAAAAAAAAGCAAAAAACAAGTTTTACCAAAAAAAAAAAAAAAATGACATCTACGACCGTTACTGCAATGCACTCCCCATGTGTGAAGGTCCTGAGGAGAAGAACAACAGGAAAAAAACACTTCTCACCCCAAGGCGGTATTTTCGGTGATTTCTTACCCACCGCTGCACACCCAAGGACGAAGGATCAGAGTCGTGAAGATCAGAGGAAAAAAAAAACTAAATCACAGTGAGATACGATTTTTTTTTTTTTGTTTTCTTTGCATGGGTGATGGATCGAGGGGTGCAAAGCAAGCGAAACGAGAAAAAACTGATCACTTTCACACAGCGCTCTCGCTCGCGCCGCGCCGAACGAAGATCCTTATCCGGAGATTCAATCCAGATCCTTAAGCCGGCGTGCAACACATCATCTAATGATGATTTCGAAAAAGTTTATTACCTCACTCGGCCTACTTGATGATGTGCATTTAAATTTTTCAGACGAGATATCGCGCATATCCCTCGGCCTGTCGGCGCGGCGCGGCGGTAGGAGGGACATGAATTTATGATTGTGAGAAGTGAGGTTGCTGCGTTGACGGCGGACGGTTCCTTGAGGAGTTCGGCTGTGTGCGTGGATCCACTCCAGTTAATTTACGATTGTTTTATGTAAATGGAATGGAGAAGAGAATCCTTAGCGCGGTGTTCCCGGTAAACCCCTGCTCCATTCTTTCTCTCTCCCTGTGTCGGATGGCCTTTCTATTTCTTTTTTATCGTTGTTTTTGTGAATTTGAGGAGCTGTGTGAAGACATTAACGAACAGGCAGCCTAAAAAAAAGATAAAATACGATGGTGTTTCGGTTTTTTTTTACGGCCCCAGGAGTGCCTGGGTCTCCGATCTCCAAAAATAGGTGTAGAATTCCACTGATCTCAGGGACTCATAGATCGGCTGCGAAGGAGTTCGTGCAGAACGTGAGAAGATGCAGCAACGTAGAGGGCGGCATTTGTCGTCGTGGGGATGCCGAAAAGCATCTCATGCTGTTGGTATCAAGAAAGATCACAGATTAAGGAGATTGCACATGTGGCAACCGCGAGCGAAGTGAGTTGGAGTGGTTAGCGATGCGGGGATGGCTGAGAATGAGAAAGATCTTCTACATTAAAAATAGTAAACAGAAAGCGAGCTGAGTTAGTCAAAACGTCAGATATGTCATTCATAGAAATCTGGAAAAGAAAAGGACCTAAGTGGCTCTCTTGTGGTATGCCAGCAACTTGGGTTCAACCAATTGAGTAGGACATAGGCCAGTAGAGTGCTACAGCCTAGCTTCAACCTCAACCTATTCTCTCACAAGTGGGTAAGGCCCACAGTTAATGCCTTAATGGAAAAGCAAAGGCCCGAAGTGGATCCCTTGTGGTATGTCAGAAGTAACAGCAACTGATACAAATTGGGTGCAACCAATTGAGTAGCAGGCCACTTCATAAAACTTGAGTGAAAACAAATTATTTCAAGCCTGATTATAATTGCATGAGTTTGAGCCCCTACAGCCTGTAGAGTGCTAGAGCCTAGCTTCTACCTCAACCTATTCTCTCACAAGTGGGTAAGACCCACAGTTAATGCCTTAATGGAAAAGCAAAGGTCCGAAGTGGGTGCCTTGTGGTATGCCAGAAGTAACAGCAACTGATACAAATTGGGTGCAAAAAATTGAGTAGGACGCAGGCCACTTTATAAAACTTGAGTGAAAACAAATGACAGTGTACTCTCGATTATTGCATCTAATGAAATTCCGATCTGTTGCAATAACCGCAAAGTTGCAATCATCCAATAAATATTTTAAACACTCTAAAAAGATTACGCAGTATACTATTTAATGTATGAATAAAATATCCTGAATCTCTGAAGAAAATCAGTTACATAATACAGTGGATTCTCCCTAAGTCGAACTCTCTCTAAGTCGAAACTCTCCCTTACTCCAACTTTTTCGCCATATTTTACATACATTTCCCTCAACTTTCCATACAAAAACCTCTCTCTAAGTCAAACTCTCTCTAACTCGAACAAATTTTGATATCCCCTGACAACTCGACTTAGGGGGAATCCACTGTATGCAAAACAAACTGCTTTGCAGAAAATCGCTTGGTAGCAGCTTTATAGCGCATATTTTGCGGTTGAATTTTGTTCAATGGTTCAGTCCATTTCTTCTGAACAAGCACATGTTAAAGCATTGTATCATGACTTCTAGTTCGACTTTGGGCTGTAAGTATATCAATAACTTCCATATCCGCACTATTATCGGAAACTTCTTCTTTCAAGGCTTCTAAGTTCCATTCAGAAATGTCATCGCTGCCCATATCTTAATATCAGATCCTTCTGAAAAAATTCGATCCCGTATTAAAAGCTGTCAAAAAGTCAGATAAATTCGTCGATAGGCAAGGGGACAATCAACTGTGAACTTGGCCATCTCTATAGTACTTCATTTCTGCACAAAACTATGTCTAGAGGATTTATGATGCCGTCAACAGTTCTGTCTTGCTGTTGCATTAAATAGTAAAGCGATGCGTTGCGAAAATTTAACACTTTTTTCGATTAGATGCACGAATCGAAAATAGAAAAGTTCATTACATTGGTTGCAATAATCGAGGCTGCACTGTATTTCAGGCCTGATAATTGTAGATTGCTAGAGCCTAGCTTCCACCTCAACCACTCGACGCCAGTGTTCTATTATTCTCTCACGGGTGGGTAAGGCCACAGTTTAATGCCGACTCTGAATCGCAAAGTTTGGGAGAGCCTTTTCTAGACAGTGGGACACTTTTGAGAATCGAAATAGATTAGGCCCTAAATTCTGGTAAATTCGGGGATCGAACCTGACATCCCGTGCCTAGGAGTCGACGCACCAACTCACAACACTACGACGGCCCGGACGGTTGTATTTGCCATAGTAAAATTTTTCTGGTTTAAGTTTGGCTTGAAACCCTGTTAGTTCGCAATACAGCAGCTGAGTCGGACTGACTTCGACACAAGCTCTTTCGTGAGTTCTCTGTTCTTTTCGTCCAGAATATCTCTCAATATCTCTACACTTTTTTTTTTTTTTTTTTTTTCATTTCATTTTTATTTCAAAATTCATGACATGCTTACGTACTAGACAAAAATGCTTAAAACTAGTTGGACGAACAGTGTTACTATTTCTAACTTACTGGCCCCAAGCGGGCACTCTAAGCTAAACTTAATCTTATCAAATATCTTTCGACTTAAAGTAATATTATATTTCTATGTGAACAAAAACGAGTTCAATACTGAACAACTTAATATTAAGAAAAAATTTGTTTATAAAAACTTAATGCCTGTACTGTTATCTTAAAACTTATAACTACCTTACAAACTAACTTAAAATAACCTAAACTAACTTAAGCTAAACAACATACATATATACATATGTATATACGAGTGTATAGACTTATATATATATGTATGTACTTACTATGTACAGTGTGTATACACGGGTACACCCTTTATGTACCTTTGTGTATACAATAGCCTTTTGTTTTTGTTTGAATATTGCACAGAATTTCAATCCAAAAAGGGATCTCTCACCGTTCATTTTAAAAACCGGTTCTAGCGATCAATATCCATCTAAGTGCTATCATAAACAGACGACACACACTTCCTCTCTCATCGTGAGTTGAATTGGAGCAAAGGCAACGTTTTAGTTTGAGTTCAAAGTCAAGACCTCAGTACAAATGAGAACGTAAGGCTAAAGCCTTTTAGATGAGCAATGGAAGAGGAGACAGCAGTAGTTCTAGTGAGGGTTGCTCATCATACTTAAGCCCTGGCCAGACGTAAGCTGCTACAAATAATACTGGAAACAGCAAAAGTTTAGAAGAGACTTTTTGGTCAAACTGGAGTTCTAGACAGATTCAGGAGACATCAAGGATGGAGTGGAGAGAATCGTTTGCCATAATCCAGATCTAGTCAGACTTAAGCGAGACTCCAAATTATACGATTTTGCCTCAGCTATCCTAGTCGTCATTAAGTTACCTTTCCTGTGAATTATTAAGGATCGCAGCCTTAGCTCAGCCTAAGAGACGGTCGCAGGTCCCCCATGGAGCTTCTTGACATTAAGACTAAATTGCTTTGGATTCGCTATGCCGATAAAAAAAAAGGATGTCCATCTCTATGGGAGCTTGTGGATCATATTCGAGATCAGGTCACATTTTAGCGACTTCAGACAGGACGGCTTTGCCATATCGATGGAGATCTCAAGCAGCCTAGCCAGCACTATTTTAACAGGTTTGTGTCTGAGCTAATATTGCCTTTCATCCCAAACGATCCGAATGAAGTTGTTTTGCATCCACGATCACTTGATCCTTCTACCGAGGAGAAAAGAAAGATCGACGCCTTCTTCTCGAACGAGTCGAAGAACTGATGTTCATGGGCCTGAGATGAATGATTTGATAGAGCTAGTATCGCTGAGGAATAAGTGTAGAATCTGTTCGACAACTTCCGTGCGAGTGTCCAGACGGCCTGAGATGAATGATTAGGTGGAGCTAGTATAGCTGAGGAATAAGTGCAGAATCTGTTCGACAACTGCCCTGCAAGTGTCCAGCCTTAGCAAAGAAGATAATTCAGGACTTAAACTTGTGTGACAACATTCACTCGTCTTTCCAACACTTAACTGTGGTTTGTCACCTCATCTATTGATTACCCTCCCCACAGTCAGATCTGTCATCCACGTTGGTGCAAATCAGACTTCAGTGTGTACGTCAAACGTTGAGACATATTTTCGAGCAACTTGGCAATTTCGAAGAGTTGCAAGATCGTCCTTTTCTTACATTTTCATGATAAACTGGAAGTCTGGTTCACCTTCAGGTGGGACTGGTATTACCTACAGCAACAAGGAGTACCAGTTCAGTGGCGACTTCGACGAATTTGATCAGCTTTTTCTGGACACTTTTAGCTTTGTCCTTAACTCCAAAGAAGTGCCCTCAGTCGACGCTCATATTTCCCATTCCATGGAGGCTACTCGATCCCCATTTACTGATCAATTCAATCGACGAAATATTCCAGAGAAATCGTGTCCTCCTCTGCTTGTGCAGCGCCATAGCTAACTGCACGATCACTCTCGTTGGGGTCAACTTCTTCAATAATTTGACAGCGAGCTGAATGACACTGACCTGTTCATAGTGGGAAATGAAGATTGGGGATTGCTTGCTGCTATATCTCTACACTGATGCCCGATTTATTCTCCGCAGTCATGTCACTTGTGTTTGTAGGTCGCCAGGGGAAGTTCGCCCCCATCAGGGGAAGTCTCTTGCAGTCCTTTCTTGTTCATTAATTGATTTATTTTTTTTCAAGACATAGAATCTTCAACCAATTTGTAGATGAAGGCAAGTCGTCGCAATGCAGGACATATTACAGCAAATTGAACCACAATATAGAAGACAACATGGCAAGTTTCACAACGGATATGATAAGCAACATCTTACAAATAAGATGTGAACTGATAAGTTTAAGCTTTATACCGCATCGCCCAGAACTCCCTCTTTTGTGCAACCTTTGCAACCTTCAGGAACGAGAGGACGTATTCAACTTCATCGCTATATGTCCCGTTCTTAAAGAATTCCGCTGCCACTTCTTTGGAGCACAGGTACTCTCGCTTGAAGAAGCGATCTTAAACGGTGACCGAGGCTGGGATCTATTGTAAAAGTATGCAATAAGCGCACTGCGCTATAGAAAATATAACATGGAGGGGAACTTTTAGAAACACCTACTTTAAATGTTAATCTGGTAGACGGCCCTAAGCCAAACCATATAGACTAAGAATTTTGTTTTTTTTTATTTTTTATTGTTAAATCCATTCTCTTTTTTGTGAAATAAATAGTCAACTAAACTCACTAACTAGTAAGGTTTTGGATTATTTGTTGCCATTTTGATGGTTATGGCGTTATTGCTCTCTCATAAAAGGACTCGTCTTATTTCAAACCCTCTCTTGAGGGGAACTTTTCACCAGCAAATTCATTCGATATGGACATGACAGGAACAAGTGATAATCACTCGGTGCTAAGTCCGGACTACAAGGTGGATGCATCAGGACCTCCCAACCAAGCTGACGGAGCTTGGGGTCAGTCGCTACCGATGTGTGAGGCGTGGTATTATCCCGATGGAACACAATTTCTTTCCTATGGACCAAAGCTGGCCGCTTCAGAGCGATTGTTTCCCTCATGCGGTACAATTTTTAACAACACAGGTCCGAATTGACTTTTTTGCCAGAGGAGATCAGCTCATAGTAGATGATTCAATGCGTAAAAGAGTATGGATTGCAATATCGATTTAAATATTGATATTTTGTTTGCAAAGCTTAATTCAGACTTGCGGCATATAAAAGGGTATAATATTTTTATAAAATAAATAAATGGGTGGCACTACAGCCCGTATACAGCCTCGTGTTTTTTTTTTTTTAATTCATTAAATACTTATGTACTAGACAAAAATGCTTAAAACTAGTTAGATGAACATGATGGTAAATATAACTTAATGGCCCTCGGCGGGCACTCTAAGCTAAGCTTAAACTTATATGCTATGTCTTTCGACCTAAAGTGACAACCTGTCTACTTACGCTGAACATAGATATTGACAATATGAAATTAAGAAAATTTATGCAAAAACTTAATAACAGAACAGTTTTCCTTAAAACTTATAAACTAACTTACATGCTGCCTTAAAATAACTTAAACTACCTTATGCTAAAATTGCATATATATATATATGTGTATATGATGACATATACAGGTATATACATATATGCACTTAATATATATACATATGCATACACATAGTTACATGCAAGTGTACACATGTGTATACCAAACATTTATTTTTTATTTATTTTTTTTTTATGTACAAGTTACGACTACCTTAAAACTACCCTACTATGTACAAGTCAGCCATAGGATGCAGTAGATAGACCTTAGACCTACTTCCAATCCATTGCACGACAGAGACCGACTATTCTCCCATTCGGAGAAACGTACTACCCTTTTTACCCCGGGTCTAAAGGGTTCGACGCTGGAGTTCCCTCTCTCCCCAGCCACCAGAACTTTCGATGTTGCATAGCAACATCCTTAACATCTCGTCTTGAGACCGCCGTACTGAACCGGAGGAGACCCTCCTCAGCTCGTTGTGCGACGGAACGGCCGTGGTTGAGTCGCCCATACACAATTGATCTGGCGATGTGGTAGATGAGCGGTACCGCATTTATATCTTGTAGCAATCCGTTTTTGTCTAGGTGCAGGAAAGCTTCTGGGGGGACGAAGCCATTGTGACGTACCCTTTCATGGTATTGAGAATTGGGGTAGTAAGCCCCAGAGATCAAGTTATTGACCGAGCTCATCGCTCTGGCAGTATGACCTCGAATCAACTTCAACAGGAAATTGTCCACTCTTATCAGGTTTGCCCTGTTGTATAAGACCTCATTGGAATAGTATTTTATGTACTGGGACTCTGGAGTTCGATAAAGGCGAAGGCAAGCCCTAAGACAAGCCCTCTCGAACAACCGAATCTTTTCCATCAAGCTTGCACTCACGTTGAACCACACGGGACACCCATAGGTCAGCATTGGCCGGATGAGGGCCATGTAGCAGATAACTTTCACCCTCGCATCGAGTTGGCTGTTGTAAAACAGTCTCTTTGTAAGGGCAAATGCGCCTCGGGCCCTGGCCAGAGCAGCATCTACATGTTTGTTAAAATATAGATACTGATCTAGCCAAATCCCCAGGTATCTGACTACAGTCTTTTGCGCCAGTGGCTCCCCGTGTCTTCCAACGATTGAGAATTTTCGCCAATTCTTTTTCGTGTCCGCCGAGGCCTTATACAACGGCGTCCTGAACAGAATGGTTTCCGACTTCCGGAAGTTGATACTCAACTTCCAGTCATCGCAACTTCTCATGAATCAATCGAAGTCACCCTGCGTGAGGGTAGTGATTTCCTCGATCTTTTTGTCTGATCTGTACACGATCGGCATACGCAATTGCATGAGGAAGAGAACTTAACAGATCGCTCAAGTAAATGTTGAACAGGATCGGCGAATTAACGGCGCCCTGTTGGAGACCATTTTTAACTTGGAATATACCTGTGGAGGTCACTTTGCCATTTTTGACGAATAACCGTCTGCCGGTAAGCATGTTACACAGTAGGTACAGCAGTGGTTTGCTAATGCCTAGCCGATTGAGCTTGTAGAAAAGACCTTCTAACCATACGGTGTCAAAGGCCTTCTCCAGATAAATCAAGCAGGCACCCGTACATTGTTTCTGGCTCTTGTTCCATTGGATATCCGACACCAGTTTCGACGCGGCATGAATAGTGTCATGCCCCGCTTTGAAACCGAATTGGTTATCCGGAATAATATGTTTGTCCTTAGTCCAGTTGATCAGAGTTCTATTGATCACCTTCTCGAATACCTTTGCTGATGTTCGGAAGGAGACTTATTGCACGGGTTCGAAGAATCTTTTCCTCTCTTGGATAAGGGTTGTACAATCGCAGTCTTCCAATGCTCCGGATAATGTGCATTATTCAGAGCATTGTTAAACAGGATTGTGTACATATTAACCACTTCTAGAGGGAGGTGTCTTAACACAATGTTCGAGATCCCGTCGACACCCACTGACTTTTTTTTCTTTAATGATTCGAAGACCGCTTGGAGCTCTGTCGTCGATATGAACGGGGGATGAACCCCTTCGACGGAGATGGCATTATCTTCCATGTTATCATCATTGAACACGACAAAGCCAGTGTTCTCAGATCGCCATTGCTGAATGTCTTCTCGAAGTTGAGAGTTGCTAGCCATTACACGGTTATCCAATTCGTGGTTACACTTCTTGGAAGACCGCGCCTAGTACTTCCATTTTTTCTTGCGGATCTTCGATCACAAAGAAGTTATCGTCGAGGAAGGCGTTATTTGAATCAATACCTGCTATAGTCAATATTTGTTCGTTGTCCGTCGTTCTGGGAAAACTTAAGACACGGAAGATCGCTATTTTTACTTCGAAAGAATTTATTAATTTGCAAATTTGCACCCTCTGCGTAGCAGTCGACGCACTAACCCAATACGCCACGGCGACCATTTATAGTCAAATTAATTTTATTTACCACACTGTTTGTATGCTGGCCAAAGGTTCGTCTTTTGTCCAAAATTACTCCTAAGTATTTAACTTCTGATTTTCACTCTATGCTTTTGCTGACAATAGTTAAATTGTTGCTCGGTAAAAAACAAGCTTTTCTCTTTCGAGTAAAAGGGCTAGTGAAGAGATTTCACAAAGATCTCGGATTAATCGCTTACAAGATCTAATTGGCTCAGTAATGGAAGGCACACGACCATCAGTTTCGTTATTGCTTAGCAGTTTGGACCTTAGAGCAGCTTGAAATGGACAACAATTTTGGGGCGAAAAATCATCTTTTCCGACGAGTAGCATTTTCTACGTTAACAAATAAAATCGCCGATTCTGGGACTCAGAAAACTCGGACGTTATAGTCGAGAAGCCAGTGCTTCCACAGAGAGTGATTGCGGAGTGGTGGCCATTGATCTTGGAAAATGAGGCTGGGAACAACGTTTCGGTTAACGGTGGGCGTTACAGAGCCACGTCAACCGACTTTTATTTATTAATGAAATTGAGAAAATCTATTTGGACGACCTGGCCAATATCATTCATGCAATCCCTGAGCTACAGCCCTAATCGATCAACAAGGGCTTGGAAAATGGGGGCGACAGAATACTGCGAAGTCAGCCGATGTTTTCCAATAGGGACTTGACAACATTTCAAATTTAATTTGTGAACGCACTCTTTCACTAATCATCAAACTATCACTGTATCAGTAAACTCAACATTTACATCGTGTCAAAGTAAACGAACGAGCAACGTCTACAAATTATAAAAATTTCCTACCGAAATTCATTCTCCAATTTTCGACGAAGCTCATTTTTGGCTCAATGGCTTCGTCAATAAGCAAAATTTGCATTATTGGTCGAGTGAAACTCCACACGTGCTTCATGAATCACCACTTCATCCAGAAGAAATAACTCATTGGAGCGGTTTGCATGCCGGCGGCGTTATTGGGTCGCCGATCGTCACGTTACAGTGAATGGTCAGCGTTATCACGCCATGATTACCGATTAGTTCTGGCCCGGATTGGAAGATGTGGACTCGAACAGGATGATGCCACAAGCCACACAATCGATTTATTGAAGAGTAAGTATGGTGAGCGCGTTATCTTAAGAAATGGGACTGTCGATAGGCCTCTTCGTTCGTGCGATTTAACGGCGCTTGAGTGTTTTCTGTGGGGCTACGTTAAGTCTTTGGTTTATGCCCACAAGCCAGCGACGTTGGAAGAACTCAGAGCCAACATTGAACGCGAATTAGCGGCCGTTTCGGCCGAAATGTGTGTCGACGAATCGACCGCTGCCAACGTGCATGGGGGAGGGCATATGAACGAAGTCGAGTTCCATGCATAAATGTTCTAATTGTACTTCAAAAAGTGAATCGTTTTTCTCGATTTAGACCTTAAATTTGTCCAAATCCAGCGATCCTTATTGGAAACCCCTTTAGAAGATCTTGTTACTACCTCATCTGAATTTGAAAGCCGATCTTCGAGGGTTTGGAGTCCCCCAAAGTTCCCTACTTAGACCTCATCTCTTTCGTCAGAGAGTCCGTGTTTTATCGCTCGTCATGTTGCTCGGTAAGACACTAACGCACCAGTTAGCATTTGTGCCACCTATGAGTGCCACAATATATGTCGTCTCTGTACCCCTACACATCAAGCCTCATCGTATAGAGATGGGCAGTAAGGTGTAAGCCAAACTCTGGAGGCTTCTTTGAAGAAGATATGGAAGTATACTGTTAAATGCTAATCAACAGTACAGTCGGAAATGACGTCTCTCCATCCAGCCATCTTCCTGCGCATCAAAAAATATTCCAACATCTCACCGAAAACCATCCCAAAAAGCAATTCTTTCTCATCACACAGCACTTTGACATCACCCTGCCCGTGGTTTCACTCACAACGCACCAGGTGCAGGCAGGATCACTCCTCAGAGTCAAAAACCACGTCATTCCTGACATCCGCTCTTCACGGCGGATCAACTCGTCACTTCTTCGAAGAAAATTGATATTTTTTTTGTTTTTCTTGAAAAATTACCCAATTTGTCCTTTTCCCACCGAGAAAGTCTTCCGTCCTCCTTGCTTGGGACTTTTTACTTTCGGGCGCACCCCACACCCCGTCCCGGCATTGTCTTTCGCGGTACATAATGCGAGATGAATTATGAAGTAATCCAAATCCTTCAGCATCCCTCTGGCCCATCAATGCCGGATCCCGTGCAAAGTTCATTGCCTTGACACCCATCTAAAAACAAAAAAGGAGGGGGAGCCTCGCCTTTGAGTCGATTGCAGCTGGTGTCCCGAGATTGACGAAATCCCCTTACACAGCAAGACCTTCCTGGTCGTCAATCTTGGATTGGCGATCATTTCCGCCGACTCACCGCCATTCAACCTGGGCTGTTATCCAGGTTCCGTCATCAATCACCATAAGCTTCAAGAATCGGTCGATGTTCTTGCGATTCAGCAGTGAGTCGCAGATATTCGCTGCATAACGCTTCTTGGCGTTAACTCATGTGGAACCCATGCATCAAGCTTCTTTTTGTGCCCAGCCTTGTTCCAGTTTTTCGTGTTTTAGCTCCTGGGCAATCTGATTTTATTGACATTTTTGACAACTTATCTTCCAGAGCGTGGTACTTCCTTGAGAACGAAATTCTTCTTCTTCTGGTGGCGCTACAGTCCGGGGTGGACCTGGGCCTCAACCTGCAAGCCTCTCCAGCCGGCACGATCCTTAGCCAGCTGTCTCCAACTGCGCACGCCAAGTTGATTGAGGTCCTTCTCCACCTGGGTGCGCCATCGGTTCCGTGGCCGTCCTCTATTGAGTTGTCGAAGTCGAAGACTCTTCGGGCTGGAGCTTTATTGTCCATGCGCTCTACATGGCCCAGCCATCTTAGGCGTTGAATTCGTAGATGCCTGACTAGGCTCATGCCGCTGTACAGCCCGTACGGTTCGTGGTTGAATCTTCTTCTCCAATAAACATCAACGCAGGCATGACCAAAGATTGAACGCAGAACTTTTCTCTCGAAAAGACCAAGTGCTTCTTCATCCGCTTTTGTGATTGTCCATGCCTCCGCACCATAGAGCAGGACAGGGATGATGAAGGTCCTTCGAGAGAGGACTCTACTACTCAATTGCCTCTTGAGCCCAAAGAAACAGCGATTGGCAAGAGTTATTCTGCGTTTGATCTCGGTACTGATGTTGTTCGCACTGTTTACTTGCGCGCTGAGGTAGACGAAGTGCTTGACTACCTCGAAGTTATAGCTGCCCATTGTCCATGGTCCTTTCTCGATGACAGCATAATCTTTGTTTTGCCCTCATTCACCGCTAGACCCATTTTGGCCGCCTCCGCTTCAATACCAGCAAGCGCCTCATTGACGGCTCGCTGTGTTCTGCCAATCACGTCAATGTCATCCGCGTATGCTAGCAGTTGTACGGACTTCTGGAAGTTCGTGCCTCTAGTGTTGGCGTGTGAGTCTTGCCCGATCTTTTCCAGGATGATGTTAAGGAAGTCACATGACAGCGCGTCGCCTTGTCTAAAACTTATTTTGACATTGAAGGTCTCGGTGAGTTCGTTACCGACCTTGATTGAGCAGCGAGAGCTCTCTATCATCATCCTGCAGTTTAGCAGGAATGTCAAAACTAGACAAGGCGTTGTATAGGTCGTCCCTATGCACGCTGTCATATGCGGCTTTCAAATCGACAAAAAGGTGGTGGGTGTCGATCTGCATCTCTTGGGTTTTTTCCAGGATCTGCCGTAGTGTGAAAATCTGGTCGATGGTGGACTTCCCTGGCCTGAAGCCACACTGATATGGTTATTTATAAACGGCTTCAGGCGCTTACACAAAACGGCAGAGAAGATCTTGTATGCACTGTCTATAGTTGGCGCAGTTGAAGGGGTCTCCTTTCTTGAGGATAGGGCAAACGATACTGAGGTTCCACTCGTCGGACAGGCTTTACTCCGGCCACATCTTCCCGATTAGCTGGTGCATACTCCCAACCAGATGATCTTCAGCAGCCGTAAGGATTTCAGGACGTCCAGGATGCATCGCAAATATATGTAGTGTCGAACTTTTTAGTTTTTGCCGATCAAAAGTATAATTCAAGAAATTTGGCATTTTGTTGGCAGCCAATGAAATTTTCTCAAATTTAGGCATTTGTGGTCACTGGCGTTCTGCAAATGACAATAACCTGATAATGATTCTCTTGTAATTTGAAATCGAAAAGTTCGTAACAGTCACACGCCTTAATGGCACACACGCATTGGGACAGTAGTTGACGTCGGGTAACCTTGTGTCACACCAACACGCCTAAGGTAGACAAAATCATTCAGAATCCCGTTTGTGAATGTCAGGAAGATTTTCAGGTCCAAGGTGGTTTCAGCTTGTTTCTGAGTTAAAACGCGGTGTGAAGGGATGAAGCTAGCATTTCGGCGATAACTACGGTGTCGGGATAACTTTCTTCGGAATGATGAGGATTTTCCATCTGAACTGCAGCCGGGTTGTAATCCTCCCACCGTATGCCACCCCAAATCGAATACGAAAGCACAGTAGAAACAGGGGTCAGTAGAAACACTGTGTCGACACCTAAACTCATGCTTACACAATCCGTTCCATGAGCTAAATGCCACTGAGTGACTGGCCTGGGTCTCGGTAAAGTAAGTCCCGTGAATATGCGACATTTGCTGGAAAAGGACAATTCTGTGGACAAACGACAGTGGATATAGGTAGTGTCTGGTCCACCTCTCACAAGTCACAAATTAACACATTCTACACAACAATTGAGTCACTTCAAATTCAATTCAAGGGATGCGCCTTCAGCATCTAATGCCTGGACTCATTCGACGTGATCAACATGATCAACTGCCTCTTGTCGAGATCGCAGCACCGCTGCTGACGCATTAAGCAGCTATATCAACACTTCCCTGCTCCTAGCCTGCACAGCGAAAACAAACCTCTTCAACAAGGCTACCTATCCCTTTGCCTATTCGCCGCTCTATTTGCTTGCGCAAAACAACATCTCAAGAAGCTAGTCAAGCGACGCAGGAGTCGCAGCACGGCACAAGGCATCATTATGCATCTCCAAATCCAATTATCACCCGAGAGCACAAACTATGCTAATTTTTACCCAATTAGACCACAAAAGCCCGGCCTTTCTGCAGCACCAGCAGCACGCTAATAGTATCCCCTCCAGGCCTAGACGCAGCGCTGCACCATCGCCCCTTTCCCTAGCACCTCGGCATTTCCATTCTCCATTCATGGAGAAA
Organism: Eristalis intricaria; assembly: GCA_964034865.1. Taxonomy (NCBI): domain Eukaryota; kingdom Metazoa; phylum Arthropoda; class Insecta; order Diptera; family Syrphidae; genus Eristalis; species Eristalis intricaria. The sequence continues at coordinate 154,790,688 of OZ035873.1, read as the reverse complement.
TTATCCCCGAAGGGAGTCCTCCCCGTCGCCGTCGCCGAGCCAAAAGCCAAGCCCTGCTAATAACCTCACAAAGTCACCACATGCACCGCGTGTGATCAAGGATCCGCGCACGCTGGCACAGCCTCGGCGACGCACTGATCCGATTTGCATGCGTGCAGCCGATTGGAAAATTCAATAAAACAAGAAAGAAAGATCCAATTGAACGGCGAAAAGGAAAAATGAAAATTTTCCAATCGAATTCGATATCCTGTCAGTGCACGCCTTTATCGCGCTCCAATAAACCCCCGTCTCTCTGCTCTCATTGATTATTCACAACCCGTTCTCGGCGAGGAGACGCGCTCGGCCCGCGCGCAATTACCATTCAAATGCGCTTGCGCTTGAGCGAGATCCTTTCGCAATTTATCATCGTTCGAGCGTAACCAAGTAGTTTGTGTGTCGCACGACGCTGGGCTTCATCAAGATAATATCGATCGGCGCCTCCTTGAGACGCTGCATCTGAGCGAGAGGAAATTCAATTAATCCTTCGGAGGTCCTGGGACCAGAGGGGGATTGCTTATTGCATCGTTTTCGCAAATTTATTGACACAAAGGACGACGCCGCACCGCACAGACAAAAGGATCGAACTCCGCTTCCCAAGGCGATGCCAAGGATGCACTTTAATTTGTTTGGTTGCATCTTCGTTTCCTCGTGGGGTACGACGCAATAATTTCCAAGGATAATGAACGTTTGATGGTAGGATTTGTCATGTCATTATGCCATGTGAGTTGGGATCGGGAATTTCGCACGAGGATGGCAATAAATTCTGCCACGTCCTGACGCAGGCGACATTTAATCCGTTCCGAGACGATTCTCTCTCCTTCCCTTCGTTCTCTTCCGGGTGTCGAGGGGAGAGGGAATGTATGCAAAAATGTTGTGCGAGAAAGTTGAAAATGCACATTTCCCAGAGGAAACTGAGACATTTTTGAGGGAAAACGAGGAAAATCTGCCGCTGACCTCTCGTGAACTGGACTAATGGATGAAGAGTTATGACGGGCCAGGGTCTTCCCGTGTGAGGACATCTGCGCGGTGCTAGGGGACTGGGTGGCGCTTGTACATTGGTGTGCTCTAATATGACGGAAGAAAGGCTGATTAATGACGCATCCTGCGAGGAGGAAGGACTTAGTGAGTTGCTTAGCGGAGGGAAACAAAATTTGTGACACAAAAGAGAGAGAGAGAGACTGAGTGCGGCTAATGAGGTGGAATGCAATCTATTTCTTTGCGGTTGATGCAGCTGAGGTCGTCTTTGCTTTCACCGAACTTTCTTCTCCTTCACTTGTTCTTGAACAATGGGATCTGGGATTTGGGGTTTGGGTGAGAGCAAACTGCGTCACTGGAAAAGTTGTGTGTCCTCGTGAAGCAAACGAAGTTAAAGGCAATTCTGACTTTCTCAACCTAAGCCAGCCTCGAATGCAGTTTGTCTAGAGTTGACTTGACAAGCTCTTGCACATGCGTGCACATCAACAAAAGAGATCCTTCCAAAAATCAAAGAAGAGATAATCATTCTGTTAAATGACGTGGAGTTTCTTTCTGACATGCACGACGGGATTATTTGGTGGCACTGGCAAATCATTCGTCATGGTTGCCCCGCTTGATAAGAAAATTTGAAAAAGGAAAGATTGGCGAAATAACCGTTTAATATAAATATATTTTAATAATTTAAAAAACATGGCAAAATAACCAATGTTAAGCATTCCAACATCGGTGTTCCACAAGGTTCCAACTTTGGGCCCCATTCTCTTTTCCGTGTACGTCAAATTTTAAGTTCAAAGGTTTTGCTAAAGCTTTGGTGGATGGAATGGGCTTACAACTCAAATGAAACGTTGTTTGGAATCAGGAAAGTCAGTAATTTTTTTTTAACCCAGCAACTTTAAGAAGCAACGTTGCTTCCGCCGTCTTTCTTAAAATCGACTGTCGAGGTTTGGGCATATTTATCCTCTTAAGTTTGTCGCTCTCATTTTGAAAATACAGTGGACTCTCCCTAAGTCGAACTCCCCCTAAGTCAAACTCTCTCTAGCTCGAACAGATTATGATATCCCGTGACAATTCGACTTAGGGGGAGTCCACTGTGCATAGATTTGAGTAGACAGTAATAGCGCGGGACGACGGACGACGGTCCCGTTGTCCATTGCATTAGATCCCCGCACGCACTGGTTAGTGCATGGAGTCCCCGTAACGGCTCACGAGGTCATTGGCGGGTTACCTGTAGTTCCTTCGTGCTAAGCCCGAGCGGCCACCAGACGCTCGCATACTGTCACCATTCAGGCCTGGCTCCAAATGGGGCCCTGGCACCCCAGGGTAGGCAATATCCGAGGCCAGTCATCTTCTTTTCGTCATCATGGGGGGTTGCCCTTCGTTAGCCAGGGTTGGCCTGATAACAAACTCAAACGCCCCAAACCTGTTGCCCGCCCCCACCAGCTGCCGGGTGGGCTCATCACGACTTCCCCGCATGCACTCTCCTGATTATTGTAGAAAATTGTATATTATTACTGCTATAACAATAACTGTGTTCCGCTCCACACAATCGACGATGATCGACGAGAATTCCGTCCCCTCGACCTAGACGAAGTCAAAATAGCGATATCGAGACTAAAGTCGAATAAGGCTGCTGGTGCAGACGGACTGTCTGCGGAACAGTTTAAGGCAGCTGGAGATGAGCTGGTAAGGTACATGCATGAAAGGATACCCGACGAGTGGAACCTCAGCATCGTTTGCCCGATCCACAAGAAAGGAGACCCCTTCAACTGCGCCAACTACCGAGGGATAAGTCTCCTCAACATCGCCTATAAGACCCTCTCTGCCGTTTTGTGTGAGCGCCTGAAACCATTCGTCAACAACCTGATAGGTTCTTACCAGTGCGGTTTCAGGCCGGGAAGTCCACCATCGACCAAATCTTCACATTACGGCAGATCCTGGAAAGAAACCCAAGAAATGCAGATCGACACCCACCACCTATTCGTCGATTTCAAGGCGGCATATGACAGCGTGCTTAGGGACGAGCTATACAACGCCATGTCTAGTTTTGACATTCCTGCCGAACTCGACAGATTGTGCAGGATGACGATGGTGATCTTTCGCTGCTCCATCAAGATCGGTAACGAACTCATCGAGACCATCAACGTCAAAAAAGGTTTTAGACAAGGCGACGCGCTGTCATGAGACTTCTTTAACATCATCCTGGAGAAGATCGTGCAATACTCACACGCCAACACTAGAGGCACGATCTTCCAGAAGTCCGTACAACTGTTAGCATACGCGGATGACATTGACGTGACTGGCAGAACACAACGAGCCGTCAATGAAGCGTTTGCTGGTATTGAAGCGGAGGCGGCCAAAATGGGTCTAGCGGTGAATGAGGGCAAAACAAAGATTATGCTGTCATCGAGAAAGGACCCACAACATCGACGTAGCAAACGTCACTATAGGCAGCTATAACTTCGAGGTAGTGAAGAACTTCGTCTACCTCGGCTCCGCTGTAAACAGTAGGAACAACACCCATACCGAGACTAAACGCAGAATAAGTCTTGCCAATCGCTGTTTCTGTGGGCTCAAGAGGCAATTGAGTAGTAGACCCTCTCTCGAAGGACCTTGATCAGCCCTGTCCTGCTCTATGGTGCGGAGGCATGGACAATCACAAAAGCGGATGAAGAACAACTTGGTCTTTTCGAGAGAAAAGCTCTGCGTGCGATCTTTGGTCATGCCTGCGTTGATGTTTATTGGAGAAGAAGATTCAACCACGAACCGTACGGGCTGTACAGCCGCATGAGCCTAGTCAAGCATCTACGAATTCAAGGCCTAAGATGGCTGGGCCATGTAGAGCGCATGGACAACAAAGCTCCAGCCCGAAGAGTCTTCGACTCCGACAACTCAATAGAGGACGCCCACGGAACCGATGGCGCACCCAGGCGGAGAAGGAGCTCAATCAACTTGGCGTGCGCAGTTGGAGACAGCTGGCTAAGGATCGTGCCGGCTGGAGAGGCTTGTTGGTTGAGGCCCAGGTCCACCCGGACTGTAGCGCTAAACAAAGAAGAAAAGTTAGAGCCCTCTCCTTCCTTCTGTGACGAAATTCCTTTCAGTTCTGCCTTCATGGCCTGGATCTTCTGCCTCAGCTTCTCCACTTCACTCTGGTCATCTTCGCTTGAATCCGTGTCCCCGTCGGCTGGTTCATCATCTTCAATTAATTTTGAAGAGAGCTCTGTTCAGCACAGGCGCAATTAAAGTTCTACCTACAGCAAACGGCTGCGTGAAAGTCGATTTCAACATTTTGGTGATTCTTTTACTGCTAAACTGGAGAACATTAACATCGTTTTATTGGTTACAACGAGCTTGATTAACCAGAGTCGGAGCAAATGTACATCGCGGTTAATGACCGCAACGAGGGTTATATTGCTTGCTACGCTATAGGCAGAAGCAGAATAATGCTTAAGAGCTTTAACATTAACACAATAAGGGAGAGCAAATATAGAATGGACATAAATTAGAAAGAGAATGGGACTAAGGACAGATCATTGGGGTACGCCTATATTCACTTTCGTAGTACTGCTTAACCCTAATCGGGCCATCCGGTGACTTTGGACCGAGTTTCGGGAGTAATTTTGAAAACCAATCCCATTCGCGCTCATTGGATACACTACGTAGAAAGGGGACGACTGCATCATTTCAAGCTGTATGTGTAGGAGGCGGCACTCGCCCTGATAAACCACAACTTTACCGGCGTATCCTTCGCCCTTTTCTGATACTCAAGCGGAAATAAAAGGCTAAAAGGCTGGTTAGGCTATATAAACAGAGCGTCAACGAGATACCCTTGGAGACTCCAGTGACCCTCCGCTGAGTACTGGAATGCAAGAAAATGAAAGGGCGGACAATCTCGCAAAAAAACGGGGACAGTGGGTGATTGCCGTTCATCTTCTCTATCCGGAACGAACATAGGCCCCAACCAAGAACCTGCTCCAGATGACAGGATCTTCTAGCTGCCTCCAGTTTCGACCACCTAGGTGGTTGCGGTCATTCTTCACTTGTGTCCGTATCCCTAGACCCGTGCATCCCCTGCTGCGTGGAATCCTATTCGGATCGGGCGCAAGTTGTTCACACGGCCTAACCACCTTGTTTGGAGGCCTTACCAGTTTCCATAAGAACTTTGTGGTTTCTGGGAGGTTTCTGGTTTTCTGCAGAATTTTTTAAAAACCCTATGAAAACTGGCTAGGCCTCCAAGCACGGTGGTTAGGCCGCATGAACAACCAGCGCCCGATGCGAACAGTTGTAGTTGATTAAAAAATTGAAACCGCCAGACCACGCGCATCGAAGGCAGCCCATTGAGTGAATTGTGGAGCACCACTGAATGGGTGTGCAACTGCCAGGCGCTCCCATCCCGACTTCAACGCTAATCGCTTATAATTAGTCTGCATCAGCATATCGACGAATGCTTCTTTCGAAACAAACGCATCCGTCCCACATCTGTTGATGTCAACATAAACTCCTTTTCGTTTCATTCATCATTCGTCGAGTGTGGTCCCATGACTGCTCTCCTCAATCGAATTGATATCAGCCAAAACAAAAAAATGTATCCCTTGGTTTGTTTTTTCCCACATAATTTGCAGATTGCCCAACATGCGGTCAATAGCTCCGGCAGCAGTCTGCCTCTCAGATTCCAGCGCATTAACCCTAATTGATGAATCCTCCCCCGAAACAATAAGCGAATCTATGTATCTCCTCCGCCATCAGCGTCTTGGTCATAGTCGCGCTTTGTCGTTGTCATCGTTGTCGCTGTCGCCAGTGTTGTGGTTTATCTGTGGTCGCAACTATCAGTGGCGTCGCCGCAAAAAAGCGGAACCAAAAAGTTCAAACCAATTAAAGAGTATCTCTAGACGCGAATGCCCAAGCGACTGCTTTAATTGAACCTCAATTCAATCGCTCAGAGCATTTGGCAACGTCAAGCCAAACGCCCATTTGATCTGACGTCTTGTATGCCATTCAATTAAATTCGCCCCGTCAACATGGTGCGCACCGTGACTTTCGACATCCCTCGCGCATGACTCATCATCGCAGGCGTACAGACACGCAACCCACACCCTTGACTGGTGGCCGGTGCCGGGTGCACTATGCGCGCACGTAGTCCGCACAGCAACACCCTCATGTGCCACCGCCGTCATAAACCGTTTTATAATGGTGCATTGTAAGCCACCCCTGACGACTGGACGGGGGTTGCAAATGCAAACGAAAACGCGCCCTAGTCCTAGCACGCGACTAGTTCAGTTCCAAGATCGATCGATATTTCTGTTAACGGTCGTTAACCGAAAATGGAGCGCAGTCAGGTTAAGGGATGGTTTTCCCTTGCACAGCGAAGGGGGTGCACGCCACTCGCGCACACACACACAGCAGTTGCTTAGGAAAAACAAAGCCAAGGTGCAGACGACGCAGAGCCAAGGAAGTGCTACCGCGCCGTCGTCGTCGCGCATAGGCCACTGTGGTGACATACGGAAAAACCGTTGGAACATTTTTTTGAATTAGGGGGTGACTTACAGTTGCTGTGCGTGGCTCGCGGTGCGTCGTCTTCGCTAGTCGGCGGCTCATCGACTCATCTGTGACTAATTTGTTATCCTAACACGCGCGCTGCGGACTAATTTCGGATGTATTCGAGTGCGCACGATGCGACGAACGAGGTGTGGTGTGGGGGAGGTCTGTGGAAAATTTATTGCGCGCAGGATGAGACGTGGAGGGCGTTGCATGTGATGCCAGGTGGTTGATGATTTTGATGTGTGTTGAGAGGGAGTACATAGTACTTGCCGCAAATCAATTAACTCACTTTCACTAAGTGCAAGGGACTCGTGTGATGCGACGACGAACGGAAAGTCCCTTGTGGAGAGGAGGCACTTACATAATCGACATCTAGGGGGCAGGGGATGGCTGGCTATCTTCGGGGAAATAGTCCGTATTAGGCGTGATCTACCATTGAAACTGTATACAGAAGTGCGGCGCAGCCTTGAGGAGGTGTCCGAAGTCGGCGTAATGCCTGACATGTCCACTTGAGGGAAGGCAAAGGTTCGAGTTGGAAGAACCGATTGTGGTTTTGGGAAGAAACCCGACCGGAGACTAGCCATCAAAAGAAATATCAAAAAGATGAAGGCAACCGCAAGAAAGGTACAGTCGATAAGACGTTTAAAGATCAGGAACAGCTAAAGCCAAGAAATGACCGTGTTTTTGGATCTTTCCGATGGCTGAATGTCTCGGTGAGTTCGTTACCGACCTTGATTTAGCAGCGAGAATTCTCCATCGTCATCCTGCACAACCTGACGAGTTTGGCAGGAATGTGAAAACTAGTCATGGTGTTCTATAGCACGTCCCTATGCGCGCTGTCATACGCGGCCTTGAAATCGACGAATAGGTGGTCGGTGTCGATCTGCATTTCTTGGGTTTCTTTCCAGGATCTGCCGTAATGTGAAGATTTGGTCGATGGTGGGCTTCCCCGGCCTGAAACCGCAATGGTAAGGACCTATCAGGTTGTTGACGAATGGTTTCAGGCGCTCACACAAAACGGCAGGGAGGTTCCGTTGAGGAGACTTATCCCTCGGTAGTTGGCGCAGTTGAAGGGGTCTCCTTTCTTGTGGATCGGGCAAACGATACTGAGATTCCACTCGTCGGGCATACTTTCCTCCGACCATATCTTACAGATGAGCTTGTGCCTGTACTCTACCAGCTTATCTCCAGCTGCCTTAAACAGTTCCCTAGACAGTCCGTCTGCACCAGCAGCTTTATTCGGCTTCAGTCTCGATATCGCTATTTTGACTTCGTCTAGTTCGGGGGGACGGAATGCCCGTCGATCATCGTCAATTGTGTTGAGTGGAACATTCTGCCTGACAGCGGTATTGGAGTCCTCCTCGCCGTTTAACAGTCTACAGAGGTGATCTGATCAGAACTGATCTTTCCAGATTCTCAGTATCGACTGCGAATCTACCCCGAGTTGTCTGAATTTGGTTCCCTTTGGATGGTTGTTTTACCTGTTGGTAGAACTTTCGGACGTCATTTCTGCCGTAACACCTCTCCATTTCCTCGATCGCGCGCTTCTCATGCTCTTTCGTTTTCCTTTTGAGAAGCCGGTGCTCTTCCCTTCTTTCAAAGTTCGTAGAGCTCACGAACCGCTCTTGTCCTTCTGTCCAGCGTCGCCTTGTATGCTGCTTGCTTCGCTGAATGTGCCTGCCTGCACTCGTTGTCAAACCAGAGGATTTTTTTGGGTGGCGTTTTAAGACCCAGCACATCAGATGCAGCTTCTCTGATGGCGTTTTGACAACGGTTCCATTGTTGGTCGATTGTTTCACCTCGCAGGGTTGGACTCGCTAGGAGCGCACACGCGTTTTCAATCGCGCGATCTATTCATCAGAATAATCTGCTCGCTTTTGCTTTGAAGTCCTTCATTTCGTTTAAAACAAAGGACCTCACGCAGCAGGTCATTAACAACAGTAGTCCCATTTCCAGCGAAGAATGTGTGCACAACACATTTTCACTCATGTGGAACTTCTGCTGCTGTCTTCCGATCTGACCTAATAATAATTATATTCTGCTCAAAAAACAATCGCGCGATTATTCAGTCGCAGGAAGTAGAACATTTCACCTCATAATCGCAACGATTGCGACGCGATGAGCGCATGTTGAAATTAATCATGCGTTCTGGCAAGAGTATACAAACACTTGCGCTTTAAATGGTTGGGATTAAAAAATCGTTGTCGCAACAAAATGTGGGTAAGCACACACTTGCGATTTTCTACCGGGTCATAAAAAGTCGCAAAAAAAGAGACACATTGGTTTATACAAGGAGGCGCGCATATGCGACCAAGTGATTGCAACGATCAGACAAGTCTCATTTGGTAGACGATTTTTTAGCCGCAAATTCAAATGAGACGCATGGATTAGAATTATAGGACTCTTGCCAATGTGATAAAAATCTTGTGAGCATAAAAATATTAAGTTCCCGGAGAAATTTTATGCTGTGGCCCTTTTGTTGCGCATAAAATCTGAAAAAAAATAACGTTTAGAAAATATTGGTTCCACTGTGCTATAAGTGATAGATTACTTGAGGGAGAGTTTCATAGGACCACAATAATTTAAAGGAATACCCAAACAAAAATTTATTTATTTATTTATTTCGTCTTACATGTTTTAAGCTTTTTTTTGGACTACTTCTATAATTTCTATAATTTTAAAATCATAGCAAAACAAAAATAGAAAGGATTATTTTTATACAAAATTACAATTTTCAATAATAATGACTGAATGAGCGGTCGCCGTGGCGTAGTGGGTTAGTGCGTCGACTCCTACGCAGAGGGTGGCAGGTTCGATACCCGAACTTACCACCTTTCATATTTCACGGCTACACCTCTTTCGAGTGACAATGCTCAAAGAGTATTTCCTGTCTAGAAAAAGGTTCTTAACTTCGCCGTTCGGAGTCGGCTTTAAACTGTAGGTCCCTTCCACGCGTAAGAGAACTATAGCACGCACAACACGTGTGGTTGCTGAGAAGCTAGGCCCTGGCCCTCTAAGGGCTGTAGCGCCACCCATAATATTATTATTATTAATAATAATGACTAATGATCTCATTATTGCGGATTTATATTCAGATCTGGACATACTGAAATCAATTGCATGTGATTACCTATTCTAATTTATGCAAGCCGTGGTTTTAGGATCATTCTGCACATAGTTCGTTCTGCAAAAAGAAATGTAGAAAAACTGTACGCTAGGTCGAAGAGTGCGAGATGGAGCATATAATTTAAACATAGATAGTAATTGCGAACAGTCTATATGACTATATATAACATCTTGTGCAAAAAGAATCGAGTAATACACCTATCCCTCGTTTTACACGCTACTCGTTCTGCACGTTTTCGATCTTACACAGTTTTTAAAATCAAAATTTTAAAAAGTAAAATTTTTAAAAAATTCCAAATTTTGACTGCACGCGAATTTATTTATACATACTTAATTATAAATCTGGTAACACTTCAGACGTATACATGCTCTACTGTCATAAACTTATATATGTATGTATATGTTGTTCTTTGATAAGAACACAAAATAAAATGGGAATTCCAATTTAAGTGTCCAAAGCCAAATTGTATGTGTTTATGAATTAATGGATTTTATACAACAGAACGAGTATCATCATTATTTACCTACACATTTTAAATTTTTTATTTTTCATAATTTCCTATTAGTTTTCACAATTTATTATACATATTGCGTAAATTATTTGAAGTAAGTAACTAAATAAGAATTATGTTTTAAAACATCCTTTTAATTAATTTTAAATTTTAGTTTTATCATGGCAAAAGTAAAAATTAACAAAACAGAGATTAAGAGAAAAATTATATCTTTGGAAACAAAAATTGAAATTTTGGACCGTCTAAGAAATAAAGAAAGGATAGTAGATGTTGCTAAATTTTATTTTATGAATGAAGCAACAATACGAACAATAAAGAAAAACGAAGACTTAATTAGAAAAAGTGTAGCAGCTGGAATGCATACGAGTATGAGGACAACTTCACATGTGCATACTGGAGCACAGTAATTATAATGTTATTAGAAGAGACCGGCCCAATTCCAGTGGTGGAGGCGGTGTTGCGATCTTCATAAAAAATAACATTAAACAAAAGGTAGTGTATAGTAGTGAAGTACGAAGGTTTCAAGAGCTGGAGGCCTGCATCGTGTGCATTTCGCTCCGCAGCGGAAGGAGGTTGTATGCGGTGTCGGTCTACTCCTCTGGCAACCCTAGTTCAAGAACAAATATATCAGAGCTCGATTCACTCTTTCGATGTCTGAGACTGGACTCGGAGGAGAACTATTTCATTTTGGCCGGGGACTTAAATGCCCGGCATGGATATTGGGGGAACATGGTTTCCAATCACAGGGGGGACCAGCTATATAGCTGGTTTTGCTTGCACAATGTCGAGTATAGACTCGATTTGAAAGCAACTGAGATCTCGTCCTATCCCAGGAGCGGCTCCTATCTGGATCTACTGTTGTTAGACGCAAGACTGCACCTGACAGACACAAACGCACAAACGGTAAACTGTTTGAACACATTCGTGTATCTCAGTGACCATTGCGGACTCAGTGCCGAATTCAAGATCCCCAACGACATTGCGGAATTAGGAGAGTATGTTCAAACGTACACCTACAACTACAGTAGGGCACGATGGACACGCTTCTCCAGACAAAGGACGCGAGCACTCTCTTCGAACGCGCTCCACATACCGTCCAATAGAAACTTGTCAAACGAAGAGATTGACATGTATCTAATTAAATTGGACGAGACAATTAAATGAACGATGGACATTACCATACCTCGATATACACGCACAAACAACGAAAACTTGTACCGCAATGCGACAATCGACGCACTCCACCAACGAAAAAGTAGACTCCTAACAAGATTAAAAAACTTGTACAGGCGGTATACTGACAGACGAGACGAGGAGGTTAGGACACTGAAATCGCTCATCAAAAATATTCAAACCTTAATTGTCCAGAATTACAGACTTTCTGTTAATTCGTACTGGAATGATAAGATTCGGGCTGTAAGATCTAACAATCCGAGTATGTTCCCGCAAATTAATAAATTCTTCCGTAGTAAATATAGCGATCTTCCGTGTCTTAAGCTCCCAAGAACGACGGACAACGAACGTTTACTGACTACAGCAGGTATCACTCCAGATAATGCCGTACTCGATGATAACTTCTTTGTGGCCGAAGATCCGCAAGAAAAAATGGAGGTACTAGGCGCGGTCTTCCAAGAAGTGTACAAGGTGAATGAGAGCGTTCGCCCGAACCACGACTTGGATAACCGCGTACTGGCTAGCAACTCTCAACTTCGAGAAGACATGCAGCAATGGCGATCTGAGAACACTGGCTTTGTCGTGTTCAATGATGATAACATGGCAGATAATGCCATCGCCGACGAAGGGGTGCATCCCCCGTTCATATCGAAGACAGAACTCCAAGCGGTCTTCGAATCATTAAAGAAGAAAAAGTCTGTTGGAATCGACGGGATCTCCAACATTGTGCTAAGACACCTCCCCCTGGAAGTGGTTAATATGTACACAATCCTGTTTAACAATGCTCTGAATAATGCACATTATCCGGAGCATTGGAAAACGGCTATTGTGCAACCCATATCCAAGAGAGGAAAAGATTCTTCGAATCCTTGCAACCTCCGGTCAATTAGTCTCCTTCCGAACATCAGCAAGGTATTCGAGAAGGTGATCAATAGAGCCTTGATCAACTGGACTAAGGACAAAAATATAATTCCGGATAACCAATTCGGTTTCAAAGCGGGGCATGACACTATTCATGCTGCGTCGAAACTGGTGTCGGATATCCAATGGAACAAGAGCCAGAAACAATGTACGGGTGCCTGCTTGATTTATCTGGAGAAGGCCTTTGACACCGTATGGTTAGAAGGTCTTTTCTACAAGCTCAATCAGCTAGGCATAAGCAAACCACTGCTGTACCTACTGTGTAACATGCTTACCGGTAGACGGTTCGTAGTCAAGAATGGCAACGTGACCTCGACAGGTATATTCCAAGTTAAAAATGGTCTCCAACAGGGTGCCGTTAATTCGCCGATCCTGTTCAACATTTACTTGAGCGATCTGTTAAGTTCTCTTCCTCATGCAATTGCGTATGCCGATGACTTGATCGTGTACAGATCAGGCAAAAAGATCGAGGAAATCACTACCCTCACGCAGGGTGACTTCGATTCATTCATGAGAAGTTGCGATGACTGGAAGTTGAGTATCAACTTCCGGAAGTCGGAAACCATTCTGTTCAGGACGCCGTTGTATAAGGCCTCGGCGGATACGAAAAAGAATTGGCGAAAGTTCTCAATCGTTGGAAGACACGGGGAACCTCTGGCGCAAAGAACTGTAGTCAGATACCTGGGGATCTGGCTAGATCAGTATCTATATTTTAATAAACATGTAGATGCTGCTCTGGCCAGGGCCCGAGGCGCTTTTGCCCTTACAAAGAGACTGTTTTACAACAGCCAACTCGATGCGAGGGTGAAGGTTATCTGCTACATGGCCCTCATCCGGCCAATGCTGACCTATGGGTGTCCCGTGTGGTTCAACGTGAGTGCAAGCTTGATGGAAAAGATTCGGTTGTTCGAGAGGGCTTGTCTTAGGGCTTGCCTTCGTCTTTATCGAACTCCAGAGTCCCAGTACATAAAATACTATTCCAATGAGGTCTTATACAACAGGGCAAACCTGATAAGAGTGGACAATTTCCTGGTGAAGTTGATTCGAGGTCACACTGCTAGAGCGATGAACTCGGTCAATAACTTGATCTCGGGGGCTTACTACCCCAATCCAGAATACCACGAAAGGGTACGTTCTAGTGGCTTCATCCCCCCAGAAGCTTTTCTGCACCTCGACAAAAATGGACTGATACAAGATATTAATGCGGTACCGCTCATCTACCACATCGCCAGATCAACTGTGGATGGGCGACTCAACCACGACCGCTCCGTCGCACAACGAGCTGAGGAGGATCTCCTCCGTTTCAGTACGGTGGTCTCAAGACGAGATGTTAAGGATGTTGCTATACAACATCGAAAGTTCTGGTGGCTGGGGAGCGAAAGAACTCCAGCGTCGAACCCTTTAGACCCGGGGTAAAAAGGGTAGTGCGGATCCCCGAATGGGGGAATAGTCGGTCTCCGTCTTGCAGTGGATTCGAAGTAGGTCTATCTGCTGCATCCCTTGGCCGACTTACACATATTAGGGTAGTTTTAAGGTAGCCATAAGTTGTACAAAAAAAAAAAAATAATAATAATAATAATTTTTGGTATACACATGTGTACACTTGTATGTACTTATGTGTATGCATATGTATATATATATTAATTAAGTGCATTATATATACGTGTATATGTTATCATATATCCATATGTATATGTATTTAATTTTAGCATAAGGTAGTTTAAGTTATTTTAAGGTAGTATGTAAGTTAGTATATAAGTTTTAAGGAAAACAGTCATTTCATTAAGTTTTTGGTAAATTTTCTTAATTTTCAACTGAAAGTGTCAGTCAATATTTATGTTTAGCGTAAATAGAAAGGTTTTTAGTCTAGGTCGAAAGACATTGTATAAGGTTAAGCTTAGCTTAGAGTGCCCGCCGAGGGCCATTAAGTTATATTTAGCATAATGTTCGTCTAACTAGTTTTACGCATTTTTGTCTAGTACCTAAGTATGTAATGAATTAAAAATAAAAATTAATTAAAAAAAAAAAAAAAAAAACAACTTCACATGTAAGAAATGTTAAGATGGAAAATATGGTAAAGGCTCTAATGATATGGCTAGAAGACCAAAATCAAAAAAGAATTCCAATTGATACGTATGCCATACAAAATAGAGCTTTAAAAATTTATGAGAAAATTCAGAATCAAGCACCGTCTACTTCTGCGAATAAAGTGCCTTTTCACGCGAGCCATGGTTGGTTCCAACGATTTAAGCAAAGACATTCCTTGCATAGTTTTAAATTAAAAGGTGAGCAAGCATCTGCTAATTTGGAAGCAGCACAAAATATCCCCAAAAATTGTAAAATGCCTGAGAGGACCTTTTTAGCAAAACATAACAAGTCAACTAGCGGCCATAAGGCAGCAAAAGATCGTATAACGATTCTTCTCTGTAGCAATGCTTCTGGTGATCATATTATGAAGCCATTGGTAATTAGCAAAGCTAAACGACCACGTTCGTTTAAAGGAATAAATATTAACAATCTTCCCGTTTATTGGAATGCGAATAAGAAAGCTTGGGTTACCGCCACGTTGTTCAATGATTGGTTCCATAACTTTTTCGTGCCAGATGTGAAAAATTATTTAAGCAAAAAAGGTTTACCTTTTAAAGCCCTTCTTGTTCTTGATAATGCTTCAGGTTACCCTCATGATTTGCAGCATGAAAATATTGAAATTGTGTTTCTACCACCAAATACAACTTCTTTGTTGCAACCACTAGACCAAGGGATAATTTCGACTTTCAAGGCAATGTATATTAAAAAGGCATTCAGATATATTTTAGATCATATGGAAAGTGAAGGATCTCTTTCAATTATTGATGCCTGGAAAAAATTTACTATGTTAGATTGCGTCAAGCATATAGGAATGTCATATGCCGAGATTAAACAATCAACGCTCCATGGGTGTTGGAAAGCAGTATGGCCTGACATATTTCAAGGTAAAAATTATAGAACATCTTTGGAGCAAGAGTATTCTCAGATAATTGAGTTGGGTCAAGAATTGGGTGTAGAAGGCTTCGACGATATAGCCGAAGCAGATATTGCTGAAATAATGGAAGACCAAGAATTAAATGAAGACGACTTAATTGAAATTATCAAAAATATTAGTGAAAACGAAAATGATGTTGAATCTGACGTTGAAAACTATGAACCCAATGCTTTCACAGCAAAAATCGTTAACGAGGGACTTGTGTTAGGAAGAAAATTAGGAAACTTTTTTCAAGAACATGATCCGAATGTTGAACGAGCTCTCAAATTTCAACGAGATGTTAACAAACTTTTAAGTCAGTATGAAGAAGTCTACAAAGATATAACAAAAAATAAAAAACAGATGCTTATTTCAGACTTTTTTCCTGACAAGTCTCAGCAAACTACATACGGCAAAAATCCATACAAGAACTGTAGAAAGTGAATCTAATGAGATAATATCCAGTGATGAATCTGATATTATACAATTTCGTAAGAGAAGACTTATCGTTGAAAGTGACAGCAATTAAGTTTGATTAAAATAAGGAACATAAGTCTTATTTAAAATTATTATTATGAATGAAGTCCAATACATATGTATATTTTTTTGCTATGAAATACATTTTTTATGCTCTTTTCTTCATTTTACAAATAAATTTAATTGTTTTTATGTTTTCTATGATTTAAATGATACTTTTATATTTTATTAAGTGTTTTAGTCATATTTTGTGTTCAAGAAATGTCTAAAAAAAGCTTGTTTATAGTTGTTTTCGTTTAACACGATTTTTCCATATAAAAATTAATTTTTCGAATTACACGGTTTTTGTCAGGAACGTATCTACCGTGTAAAACGAGGGATAGGTGTATATTCTTCTTCGAGCAAGCGGTGTCGTAGCAAGCAATAAGCGCACATCTTGCTTCATATGAAGGCTTGTTATTATTCCAATTCATTTTTCTAAGTGCAAAATTTCGTTAAACCTTTTTGATTTCTGAAGATTCGGCATTGAGGTAATAGGGATCTCATACGACACAAGTACAGTGGACTCCGCCTAAGTCGAATTGGCATGGGATACCAAAATTTGTTCGAGTTAGAGAGAGTTTGACTTAGAGAGAGGTTTTTGTATGGAAAGTTGAGGGAAATGTATGTAAGATATGGCGAAAAAGTTCGAGTTAGAGAGAGTTTCGACTTAAGGAGAGTTCGACTTAGAGAGAGTCCACTGTATATTCCAAAATGGAACGAAACAACGAAGTATACCGGAACCTTAGTGTGTAAGGGTCATTAAAATCTTTGCAGTAGCGAAATAAAGGGCAAATAAAGGAAGGGCATGTGCCTGTGCATCCAGGGTAAAGTTGTGGACTGCTCTCGACTTGGCGAGATACCAGCAACGAGCCCCGTTAATTGCACAAGTTCGCATACAGCCTCCTCGCGGCGCCTTCTGGATGACCTTTACAGCAACCGCTTAGAGCTGAGCTAATATATGCAGCGGCCTCCTTGTCCAGAGGTTTAAACCAGGACCCGGTCCTCCAGGTTCGGGGGGATTTAATTGGCTATCCTGGCTATCCGTAAAGATACAGATATCGCGGGCGGTTGCCACACTCCACCTCAGCCAGGACATAGTTTCGCTGATCGCCATTATTTCCGCTTGGAAGACACGGCAGTGGTTAGCTAAGTGAATTGGTTTGGTTTGGTGGTGTTACCACAGGTCTCCTTCCGGAATCACGGTTTCGAAAAATAAATTTCATAAAAGTCTGCCAGCCGACCAAAGGCTAGACACCGCGAGCATGTGTCCTCGGCCGGGTAGAAATGTGAAACTCACAGTCTTTGCGAAAGGCTAGCTAAACCTGTGTGTCAAATTTTTCCAGAACACAGCAAGCCTCCGGCGCCTTTAGATCAATCACGTTCCCGAACACACGGCCATCTCCAGCGAGTGTGCACTGAGGAGTCAATCCCCCGCCAAATCGACACCAGTGCTCGTGCATAAATTCCGCAATCCACTTCACCAGCACCCTGCACATCACATGCGCGCATCGCAAACTCATGAATGAAAACATTCCCAGTTCCAGGAATACCTCAAAGCTCCTGTGGAGCATCGACAGCTGGGCACACATCCCCCGGCGAGCATTTCCGACATACCGCCCGGCATGGCGACAGGAAAGAACAAAATCACCAGAATTCCACACGAGATTCCTCGCAGACAATTTTTCATCTCTAGGCGTGCCATAGGCCATTCGACGCGGAGCGCCTTCTATTAATTGCAAGTTCAATGGCAGCCACTCGGCGCTCGACGCTCGAACGCTCGACGCTCGGAACACTTGTTGCTTGTTCTCATTAGCGATCGAAAGTGAATTTCATTAATTTGTGATACGAGCGCGTACCCCAAGTGGATGATGTCGCGTAAGAGCTCGTCGCAGCCCCACATGTTGGCGCACTGGAACGCCAGACGGGCATACCCTGCCAGCGCGCATAATCGCATAGATACCGGCAAGTAGGTGCCACTTGTGTGAATGTCAAGTGATGGTGGTGGTGCTGGTGCTGGTGGATGCTCTGGAAGACGAGGAGGAAGGGTTGTGCCAGCCAATTCATATCCATATCCAAGTGAAATTTATGAGCTGCTGGATATGCGATGGGAACATGATTACTCATCGTCATTTCACATCATAGCCGCTGTGGTCGTCGTCGCTCGTCGACATGATGTTCTTTACGATCTACGAAAAAAGACACTTCGCCGGAGGAACGCCGCGCCGCCAGAGGCACGCCATGCGAGAGAGCTGATGTTGGTTTTTGGGGGCGCTTCCCCGCGGCGGATGTTGTTCTTGTGAACATCTTCCCCCTTCAGCGGTGGCGGCGGCCGATAGCGGCGTCTGATGTAGTGGCGGTGGCGCTGGGTTCCGTGAACTTGAGGCGGAAGAGGGACAACAGCACAGTGTGCCACTGATAACCTTGTCCTTAATTCGATTTTCTCGAAAATGCCGGCTTTTTCAAGGTCTGTTCACTTGCTGCAGGGGTTGGCTGGCAGTCATGCAGAGCGCATCCGGTGTGGCAGCTTTTGATCGTGGCGCCATTGCATGGACGACGCGTTGAGCTGAGCTAAGATGATGACAACACAGCTTGACATTGAGTGGAGCCAGAAAGAGAGCCGATGACAAAGTCAAGACTAACTTCAGCTCTAGGAAATTCTTCCCCGAAACAGCGACTAGACACACGTCGCGACAACTTGAGATTCTTAGGGATAATGGGACATTTTCGAGAGGTTCTCAGAATTATTACTGCATGATCGTCTCGTCCATTTGAGGCAAGTCATGGGACATTTGACAAGTCATGACAAGGCTTTCGTGAGGCGAGCAAGTCCGTTTGCACACACGTCATTATGTATACTGATTTTAAAAAGGTGTTTGACACAGTATGCCACACCGGTGCAGGGACAAAAGTTTACAAGTCATGAGTCCATAATGGACTTATTTATGTCACACCTACGTGGGTCATAAGTCCACAATCGATTTGTGAACTTTTGTCCCACTAATGTGGGTCATAAGTCCATAAAATTCAATCATGGATTTATGTCTTGTGGACTTATGTCCCTGCAACTGTCATACCATCTATATACATGAAAATTTACTCTCAAATGTATGTCGCCGGTTGGCGCCTTAACGCATTTATCGATTTCAACCAAACTGGTGGAAGTTTGGTTAAAATCGGTAAACGTATGTACGTGTTGTGCGTGCGTGAAAAAACACATGAACTTCAGTACATTTTTGGGTTTATTTCCAGTGTATGCCCGACTTTTACCTCTCTTGCCACTTTGACATTCTTGACAACTGTTTTTTTTTAACGCTTTCTTAAACCATATTGACCAATCAGAAGACAGGAACGGCATTTGCGTTATTTCGTGAATAACCGACAAAAATTCATGAACATCTGTCAAAAAAGTGGTAAAATTCGTCGACGGACTAGGGGGCTATCAGATATAAAGTCGGCTATCTCTGAAGTACTTAATTTCTGGGTATACAGTGCTCCACAAAAGTCTGGGTACAACAATGAAAAAACAATTGAAACAAAATAGCTTTTATCCACAGAGTATAAGTTAAAAATATTTTTTAAGGGTATACTCCAATAAAACAAGATGAAAGGCTTCAGTTTTAATCAAAATAAATTAAATATTGTTATTCGTTAAAAAATACAATAACAAGAACCAAAAAAAAAGTCGCAAAATTAACTTCACAAAAGTTTGCGTACAAGGGAAAATACTCTTTCATTTTACACTCTTAATGCAACGGTAGATAGTTTCTTCACACAGATTGCTTATTTATTCGAGCTTTGACGTTGCTGAGGAACGATAGATGGCTTAAGGTATGATGAACGGGTCGAATCAAAGCCTTGATAGGTCGACCATCGAAACTCATTCCAAGAGATTGCCGTGTCATAAAACGAATGGTGGTCCAAAAACAATTTATAATGACTAATAAAGTGAATGCTTAACTTGAATAATTGAGCAACACCTACCGCATCCATAAAAAATAAGAAGAGCAATAGTTCAAAGCGGTTCAGATTGATTGATCAAAATGTTCAATCAACAGAAACAGATAGCATTCGCAAAAGTCGCCAGACTTCTGGCGTAATGTTATCTTCTCTGACGAAACAAAATAAAGCGATTTGGGTGTGACGACCGTTTGAGGGCAGGGAGCCGCTAAAACGAGCCCATAAACCAAACAATTCTACTGAAACAATTAAGTACGCTGGTGTGGGCCTGAATGGCGACATCAAGATTCGGAAATCTGGCACTAATCGAAGGAAATGATGAACCTGTTCGTGAACATTGATACTCTTAAACGAAATTTAAAAGCAAGTCCTTAAATGTTAGGGATTACCGTCGATTATTACATCACAGCAAGATAATTACCACACAAAATGCATGCACTTTGCTGTTATATAACCCTTTCAAAATGCTACAAACCCCACAACAGAGTCCAGACCTCATGCCCATTGACCATATGACGGAACCAATCGACTGAAAGATCCGTGCCCACGATACCAGTAATAAGGAGATGTTAAAAGAAGCTTTATAAGTTGAGTGGACTAATATAAGCATTTACTTATAATAATTATAATATGGGTGGCGCTACAGTCCGAGGCGGACCTGGGCCTAGCTTCTCAGCAACCACTCGCGTTGTGCGTGCTATTGTTCTCTCACACGTGGAAGGGACCTACAGTTTAATGCCGACTCCGAACGGCCAAGTTTGAGAAGCTTTTTCTAGACAGGAAATACTCTTTGAGCATTGTCAGTGACTCGAAAGAGGTGGAGCCGTGAATTATGAAAGTTGGTAAATTGGGGATTCGAACCTGGCGCCATCTGCGTAGCAGTCGACGCAACCCACTACGCCACGGCGACCCAGCATTTACTTACACCACAAAATTGGTAGCATCCATGTAAAACCGGTTAAAGAGGGTCATAAGGATAAGAGGATATCTTACTTAAAAAGAGCACCAAAAGAAATAGGATTGATAGATTACTTATCGACTTTTAGTAACGTTCCTTGCATTTATTTTCACCTGTACTTCTTTTGGTTTTTATTGTTGTATTTTTTGAAAGGATAACAATATCTATTAATTTTGTGAAAAACTGAAGCTGAAAAACTGAAAATATTCTCAACTTATATTCTGAATTACATTATGCTGTAAAGAGGCTATTAGGATGAGAGAGTTTGAATTTCCGGACATACAAAGCCAACCCTACTGAGGAAATTTTTAACGGAAGAAGTTTAAACGGGCCAGAAATGACTGCAATGCAACTATCAGAAGTGTGAAATTCTCTTATGAGCAAAAGTTGAGGCAAAAAGTGCTACAATGTCCCAAGGGTAGCCAAAACTTTTGGTCATTTATAAAAAACGTAAAGTATTCCGCCTCGTCTTCAATTCCCACGCTCATTTACAATGACATTCCAGCTGTCAGCTCTTTAGACAAAGCTAATCTGCTTGAGGCTCATTTTGCAGCTAGCTCAACACTGCCAGATTCCAATTGGTCTCCACCTGTACTTGAGAGCGTTGGTTTTACCATCGACAAATCCACTTCCGCACTCGTACAGTTGCAAGAGTACTGAAAGATCTCGACGTGCACAAATCCGCTGGCCCGGATGGTATGCCCCCTATACTTCTGAAGAGGTGTTCTTCTGTGCTGACAAAACCACAGCGTAAGCTTTTTCATCTATCCTACTCTTTAGGTCTCTTTCCGAGCAGATGGAAAACAGCATTTGTCCAGCCAGTCCCTAAAAAGGGCGAATCTTCGTCACCCTCCTCGTACCGATCCATAGCACTTTTGTACGTCCCTTCTTTCTAAGGTCATGGAAACGCTGATAAATCGTCAGCTTATGAAATATCTTGAATCGCGGAAGCTTCTTAATGACCGACAATATGGTTTCCGCAGCGACAGGTCCGCGCTGGTGATCTGATAGCTTATCTCACCGAAAAGTGGAACCAGCCTTTGCACAATGCGCGCGAAAGCAAGATCGTTGCGCTTGATATTTCTAAAGAATTTGACAGAGTTTGGCATCAAGCTCTCTTGTCGAAAATCCGTGCCTATGGTATCGATGAATCTCTTCTTCTATGGATTAGAAATAACCTTTCGAACCGTTCAATTCAAGTTGTGTTGGATGGGTTCAAGTCTGATGTCCACCAAATAAGTGGTGGTGTTCCCCAAGGCTCAGTTCTGTCTCCGACACTCTTTCTCATTTTTATAAATGATCTCTTGTCTGCTACTTCTAATCCAATCCATTTCTTCGCTGATGACAGCACCCTTAGCTTTTCGTATTCGTTCCAAGACTCACGACCCCGTCCTTCGGCCGTAGAATTGGGATGGCAGCGTAAGTTTGAATTCCGATCTTGACAGCATAATTAACTGGGGAAAAAAAAATAGAGTGGAATTCAATGCTTCAAAAACTCAATGCTGTCTGCTGTCACTCAAGCGAACCCTTGATAATCAGCCATTATCCATGAATGGCGCTTGTGTCGATGAAACCGGAAAACTTTCCATCCTTTGTATGTGTATCAACACAACACTTAGTTGGAACGATCACATATTTGAGGTCGCCAAAAATGCTGCGAAATGTTTAGGCTTTCTGAATCGATGCAAGAAATATTTCACCCCTTCTGATTTGGCTTTAATTTATAAGGCGTACATCTGCCCCAAGCTTGAGTATAACGTTCATATCTGGTAGGGTGCCCCCAAGACCACACTGCACCTACTTGATAGAATCCAAAAGCGAGCGATAAAACTTATAGGAGACAACAATATCGCAGAGTTAGTTAGACTCGCTCGAACATCGACATACCGTCTCTTCTTTGTCCGTGGTTTTATCTCTGCTCAAGTGAGCTAGCATTTTTTTCATTCACCCGCAATACTCGTCTCGTCAGGAATGCCCATCAGTATACCCTCAAGCCTACTTTCGGACGCACAGTTAAATTCAGAGACTCGTTCTTCAGCCGCACTGCACGAATATGGAATGCTCTTCCTAAACTAATATTTCCCACAGACTACAACCCGCAGATAACCATTAAGACCAATGTGCACAGGTACCTCCTCTTCCTTTCTCCCTCTATACCTTCGGCCCGTGCTGTGTCTTGAACCCGGACACAGGGTATTAGCAATCCCTTGAGCACGCGAAAATGTGAATCAGAGCTCTTCTTATCTAAATTGCATTATTGTACGCAAACTTTTGTGGGACACTGTATGTATAGATCCGAGATGTTTTGGGTATATTTCATGTTGGTGTTGTATTGATTTACAAATTCCAAGGCAGTTTTAGTGAAGAATGTGCAGTTCGACCACCCTCTAGCAATGTAGGTGAAATACCAGAAGATGCCGGTGCCCGGTGTGAAATCCATTTCGGAATTGGAAACAAGTTGGAACAACATAGAACTATCTAGTTCCGTGGACATCTTCAACGCAGACATACGAATCGAACGTTCCTTCAACATAGAAATAATACCGCTCTCATTTATAACATAATTATAATATTACGACCAACTGGCCAAAGACTGAACTACATTGAACTAAATGAACTAGAAGAACGAACTAGTTCAATAAGTAGATTTGAACTAAACTGAACGCTCCCTGGACTGACCTGAACCGCACAAGCCTAATCCTCGGACACTAGGACACTCTCTCACGACTTCATACGCTCAATGGCAGTCTGCAGCTGATTGCCATGGCTTCAGTCTAGCATGAAAATCAATTAAACCAAGAATATGGTCAAATGTATTCGACATTTTCGGACCAAAAAGTGTGAATGAAAACTTCCTCAGAATGCCTAGGCTTACCAACTTCTTGGGGGCTCTTGGGGGGTTTTCTGCTTGGAAACAACAAAATTGCATCTCGTCACGTCTTGAGAAGTTAGACCATAAATCGCTGGAAAGTAGCCAGCCTAAATGAACATTCCAATGGAGCAGTTTAAGAAGGGAGGACGTCAATATTTAGACCTTCGAACATTTCGGACCTCAACTTGGAGTCAACTCTTTCATCCGACGCTACAATGTTGCCAACTAGATCGGCATTCCTGATCAGGACACCTCCTCTGGACCCTCCCCCCTCTGATTGACTTAACAATTAACTCGTCCAACGACCCCACATCAGATGTGGCTGGTCTTCAACTGAGCACTGCGCACCACAGCAACTCTCACCATGCAGCAAAAAAAAAAGGGAAAATAACATCAACCGCATCGTAGATAACGACCAGTGGATGATTGCACAACAATGCAGCAGACCAGGCACTCTGTCGTCCACACACACACACACGCTGATGAATCCACGCATCGTGGAGCTGCTGCGCGAATTATGCGCTTCCTGTGAACGAGTTGCACACCGAAGGGAGGATGTTTACGTCTAAACCCGGTTCCAGTCGATCGGCGGTTACCACGAATCCCAGTCCGTCAGTCTGTGGCGTCCGAATCTTCAGAATTTCCCCAGAACGCTGACAAGAGGCCCCACCATCGCCACCATCACCACCATCACCACCATCGCCGGCAGCGACAACAATGCCGACACAATCACTGTTGACACATTGATTTGTATGCCATTTCCGCTGACGGGAGAATTCCTAGCTATTCTCGTCCCGCAAGATCACAAGATCACAAGATCACACTTCCAGTATCCACAGTCAGCATCTGGGCGAGCATCATTAAGGCGGGGACCCGAGGCTTATTCGTAGTTTATGCTAATTCCTACGTGTTTCGGGGGTTTTATTGCGTTCCTGTGAAACGCCGCGTCGCACCGAGAGTGTGTGCAAAAAAAATAAAACCAAACAACAGAACAAAGCGCCTCACTCTGGGAATTTACATTCTTAATGGATGTGACATTTCTGGCGTTCGGATCAGCGCGAGCGTTCGTTGTGCGCGCCCCCATTGATGAAAAGCCAGACGCCCGCCGCTGGACCGGCGCGCCGGTTAACTGAACTGCCTGAGCATGATTGTCACCAAAGTTCTTGTAGCTGGCGCGGTTATGTAACGTTACACCAGCGCGTGATGGGGCCCTTGGTTGGGTAGGGATTTCGAGGAACTTGCATGACTTTGAGTGATGGACCAAGCGCGCTGTGGTCGTTCGTCCAGGAATGGGGGTTTTTTACTTGGAAGGGAGGGATTCTAATCAGCCATCTAGTCCGTTAGAGGTGCCTGTGTACAAGGAGGTGACAACGGTGGCGTGTAAACGGCAGCCGATGGGCAAAACGATAATCTTTCGGTGTCTGAACGCGTAATTGGAATAGGTACGTGAACTGAACTGGATTTTATGATTTTCTGTTGAACTCAGGAAGGTCAGAGGCTTTTGTTTTTTGATCAGAGAATATGAAATTTTGGGCGGACCAGAAATTACAGCTTCCTTTGAAGGCCTAAATTTGTCAGTTTGATGCCGTAGCCCACATTGACTACTTGTCCCGACCATTCTGTTAAATATCAGTCCTGACCTATTTTTTACGCCTCTCTGTTAGATTTTAGGAGCAATAGTTCTTTTTGGGACAAAATTTTGGCAACATTTTGGATGATTTCAGAAACGAGGTGTGCCCTTAAAAGCCTAAATGTCCTGTTTAATCTTGGGGACGCAACAGATCTTTTTCGGTTAAAAATACGGAATTTGTGAAACTTCGACTTCAAGCCTAAATTTTTAGTCACAGTCCGTCTGCTACTGGACCAAATTCGAAGGCTTTTTGTTATAATTAGGATTCCGACCAGTGTTTTTTGGAGGGCATGGGCCTGTGCATCCAGGGCAAGGTTGAGGACTGCTCTCGACTTGGCGAGATGCCAGCAACGATCCCTGTTAAATGTACAGGTCAAGTTCGCATACAGCCTCCTTGCGGCGTCCTCTGGATAGCCTTTACAGCAACCGTTTAGAGATGAACCAATGTATGCAGCGACGCCCTTGTACAGGGGTTTAAACCCGGATCCGGGGTTTGGGGGTTGCGCGTGGGGTTAACTTCCTCACCGCATAAAAAAAAAAAGTTCAGAAACGACAAGAAGCCTCGGATACGGATGACTCTACTGCTGACGACCATGGACAACGAAATAAGGACAACGATTTTCGGTTCTGCACGTGGAAGGTGAGGTCCCTGAATAGACCACGTGCAGCCGATTAACTTGCGGCAGCCCTCGAAGCTTATAAGGCAGATATCACCGCCATTCAGGAGGTGCGCTGGAATGGGCCGGGCAAAAAGCGGATGAAAAACTGCGATATTTACTTCGGCGATTGCTACAAAGAGCGAAGACAGCGCTTGTTCGGATGCGGGTTTGTTGCTCGAGGCAGACTTAGGCAAGAAGTCTCATAACCATCCGCATCAAGGTTACATTCGGCAACATCAGCCTGATCTGCGCCCACGCCCCAACGGCGGATAAAGATGACGGCAGTAAGGATGACTTTTATGATCTCCTAGGGAGGATAGCGATCAATGCCCCAGCTACGACACAAAGATCGTTCTGGGAGATTTAAACGCAAAGCTGGGCAATGAAGACATTTTTTCTTGAGACATCGGGAAGCACAGCCTGCACGAAAACACGTCCGAGAACGGACTCAGGCTGTTGGACTCCGTAACGGGCCGAAACCTCTTGGTAGCCAGTACGCGGTTCCCTCACCTCAACATCCACAAAAGGACCTGGCGGTCTCCTAGTCAATCAACCGTCAACCAGAATGATCACATTGCGATCGGTGTCAGACACTCCTCCAGTATTCTCGATGTCCGAACATTCCGAGGAGCCAACATCGACTCGGATCATTTCCTTGTTGTAGCCAAGGTAAGAACACGGATATCGATAGGACAACGGAGTAGAGCAAGACCAAAACAGTTTGACGTTGGAAAGCTACAATCGCAATTGACCGCCAGCAACTTTGCCTATCGAGTCTCCCTAAAGCTCTCAGAGAGTCCAACCCTGCGAGGCGAAACAATCGACCAACAATGGAACCGTTGTCAAAACGCCATCAGAGAAGCTGCATCTGATGTGCTGGGTTTTAAAACGCCACCCAAAAAATTCCCCTGGTTTGACAACGAGTGCAGGCAGGCACATTCAGCGAAGCAAGCAGAATACAAGGCGACGCTGGAAAGAGAGCGGTTCATGAGCTCTACGAACTTTGAAAGAAGGGAAGAGCACCGGCTTCTCAAAAGGAAAACGAAAGAACATGGGAAGCGCGCGATCGTAACCAGGCGAGTTTATGGACTTGGTCCAACCATAAACGGTCACCTACCTGATCACACATCTACGGAATCACATTCAATGGCAGCCTCGGAAGTTGTGATGATCGCGCTGCCTGACCAAACCATCGAAGCATAGTTCTTTTCGTTCGAAGAAGCAGCTGCTCAACGTTAAGTTCCTCGCGCACTGCCGTGTTTCTGACCCTATCCCGGCGGGAAATTCCCACAACAGCACGAAGCAAGCTTGTATTCGCGATCTTATTCTGTAGTTAGAGATTGGATCTTGTATTTAAGAAGTGATAGACCTCCTTTGGACAAAAGGACCTTCTGCAGGAGGATTAAATTGGCAGCCGGATATGGCCTGTTGTTAGGCCAGGGTTCAATTTGTTAGACAAAATGACCTAAATAGGTCGGTTTTCTCCTGGATTTTGCCAGGCCACAGTTCTTTTGGGGTCCAAATTTACGACCTTTTTTCGACATCAGGACTACAAGTTGAGGCCTAAATTGACATCCCGATGACACCTGCCCATGCAGTAGATTTTTTGATAAATCGAGACATAAATCTAGGCACCCCAAGAATACTTTTGGGTTCAAAGTGTAGACAGACAAGGGGAGTTTTACTGAAGCCCTAAGTCCGTTTATACGCACCTTGGTAGACCCTAAATTTCTGGGGTTTCTCTGTAAATTAGAGAGGCCGTGGGTACTTTTCGACTCAAAATATTGCATTTTTTGAACAACTACAAATATGTGAACTTTCTCCGAAGGCCATAATTCGAGGCAGTTGTCTTCCAGGTTTGACGTCAACTCCGAAGTTCCTGTTTGAGTTCTCATTAAAATCGAAGACGGCTCAAATTTCTGTCCACAGCACTTGTTCTCTTCGGTTAATGAACCAACCGAATGGATGCCAGCCACCTCGACAATCATAAAAATCACTGTTTAATCGCCTGCTGGCGTCGGCAGAGTTTTTGGAGTTTTTTGGTCATAAATTTGGAATATCGTCGTCGAGTGAACGTTGTAACCTGTCGCATTCCGAGACTTTATTGACGCAGGAGGAGGACGACAGACGGAGGATCTCACGAAATTGGGCAGGTCGATCGAATTATGTGGATTTGAGAGGCGGCGGGGATTTTTGAGGTCCACATGTACAGAGGTGAGAGGTTTAAACTGCCCGCCAGACTCCATCTCCCCCCGGACTAGTTTTGACGGATTCCTGTTGAATTTCGGAAGGCGACAGGAGTTTTTCGATCAGCAATGGTGACAGAGGGCCTTCTTGTGGATTCCAAGTGGAACTCCTGCATGAACAACCTTTGAAGACCACAAAGCTGATCCTGTTCCACTGACGCATTCCATCAACTTGTTCACCAAGAGGGACCCTCCAAAGCACTTAGAATTCGCACAAGAACCACCTCTCTCGCCGGCATCAAGCATCCACTGGTCCTTTGTCTCCTCCTTCTCAACGCAGCCCTGTCATCGATATCCATTAACCTCCATCTGCGACATATCATATTCCAAGTGATCTTGCGAAGTTGTCAACGTTTCGGCGACGCGACGGCCGCGGCGAGAGAGCCTTTTGGCTCCGTCGCATGTTCATGCGGGAGATTTGATGAAATTCAAGCCAAAGGAGCGCCGCGCCGGCCATTTAGATGACCACTTAACTTTGTTCGCAGATTCACCCAATTTGTGGCCCAACCCCTCCACCCCTCCAGGACACACACACACACGCACACAGTCGAGAATCATTAATTTCTCCTGTCATATGGTCTTAATGGTGGACATAAACAAACGTGAGGTAGACATCATTGCCGGTGGACCAGAGTCTGGGGACACACCAAAGAGGAGAGACTGGCAACCGAATGTGCGAGCTGGTAGCCCTCGGCAGCGATCGACGGAGGCCGCCATGGTCCGTGGTGACGGCACAGTGCCTCATAGCATCGAGGGAAACCTGTAGAAATTTTGGCGCCAAAATGCACTGATTCCCCACTCACACACACACATGTGAGCGCGTGCACTCGAAACCAGTCCTCAACCAGTCCAACCGCCCGCCGCCGCCGCCGCTGCCGCCTCCCGTTACCGGCACGACTAAGGTTTCGGCGTTTCGATCCTGAGAAGGATGCCTTTGTTTGGTCTTGGTTTTGCGCCGGCATCGCCATCATCATGCAGAGACTTTTACTTTTTTGCTTGTTGCCGCTCTCCAGCTTGCTCGGTGTTGGTGCGAAGGAACCGGGGCACCGACGAGCACTGGGCGGCGGCGTGGAGGTTTCTCATTAAGATCTCTGGCCACGGAGAGATGCCAGAGCCCAGGCAGACACACACACGTAGAGCAGGACAAGAATGCCAAACGGAATCATATGGCGAGGCACCGAACCCCGGACAGGGCAGGGAATTTGTTTTTCCCAAAAGTCATTGAAGAACCCCGAGCCCGAGATGATGCAGTTCTGTGTGGGCGTCGAGGGAGGGGGGTAGAGGGTGGGCGGACTTGCGCGCCTCCATTGAGGAGAACGATTGTATGGTGCATGCAAAACTGATTTTGTTTTTCCTGGGAATCGAACGCCGAAGAGGTTTGACAGCATTCCACTGGCGGCAGTCGCTTTGGATTCCCGTCCGGACGTTAGATGTTGCACGCACACAGACGCGCGGGCGTATCTGTGCGTCGGTTGGAATGCCCTTTGGGCAGGTAGAGGATTTATGACACGTTGGTGTAAATTCCTGCGATGCCAAGCAACCGGATCCGGTCTCCAATTGGTTGTTATAATTAAAAGAGGTTGCCGTCTACGTGCCGCGAATTGAAGGATCACCCCTGACCGAGACTGGATTTCGCACGGCTCCCCTAATTGCCCTTGAGAAGGCGCCACCACTGGCCATGCTCGTTGCGGTCTTAACCCAAATATCAGCGAGCATTGAGTGCCAACTTTGCATGTGAACGAACTTCGCTGTGACTGTGGCTGTGAGTCGCTCAATTAGAGCGATGTGCTGTGGCAGGACTCGGGGAATTGAGTAATTATCGGCCTCGAGGTGAGGAGACCGTGAACGAGGCAATGCGGACGAAGCGACTGGCCAATGGCCACCCACAAAGCATTGACGGCGACGTGTACATCCATCATGGGATTTGCAGTTCCTCCGCAGGATGGCTGGATGGTTATGCAAATTTTTTTTTTCTTCCTTACTCGAGAATTTCATTCGCTTGGGACTGTTTTTTGGCGTGTTCCCACAGGGATTGAAGTTTGTCTCGAAACGGAGATTGTTTCGATTGGAAACAGTCGGCTGCGCGGTGGTTTGCGTCTTCAAAAAGTCTTCAAAAAGTTCACTCGATCACGTATTGGTATTCATGTTCCAAGTGATCTTGCGATACTTTAAAAGAGTCGCCAAGACTACACTTTTAAGGCCGAGGAAGGGGTTACTCTTATAATTGAACTTCCTGCTTTATATCTAGGTCGGCATTTCTAAACCAGTGGATGATGTTGATCATAAGATATGTACTGTTAAAGAAATGAGGTAGTTCTCACCACAGCTGACTTCGTTCATATTTTTCAAGCAGAACACAAAAAGTTAATAAAATATATGGTGAACGAGCTTAACCCTGGAAGGACATGCTTATTGGCATCTATACGATGAACCTTTTCTGGCGACGACAATTCGAGGAAGCATCTAGGGTTCAGGGGTTAGGAACTAATCAAGCCTTTAAAAAAATCTCCATCCGCGCCACCTATCGGGTCCAAAACTAATTTTTGTTCTGTCTATCAGTGTCTACCGTAATTATCTACATTAAAAACTAAAACAACTAAATTGGTTGAAAATTACGGGCGAAAGAAACTATCCTTTCTTCAGGGTTATGTGCTTGGTCCCTTGCTTTTTCTAATTTTTATCAATTCATTCGTCCATGAACAATTCGATGGCAAAGTAAAAGTTTTTGAAGACGACATGGGTAGCGTTTTTCAAAACAGTGTGGCTTTATGCCATTGATGTCCACAATAGACTACATCCCAATGCGGCAGATCCGCACAAAAGACGCAACAACCTCCTATCACCTGTTCGAGAGCATCCATGGAGACGAGCTATACAAGGCCGTGTCTAGTTTTGAAATTCCACCCAAGCTCGTCAAGTTTTGCGGCTCCATTAAGGTCGATAACGAACTTACTGGGGCCCTTTAATGTCACAGTATTATTTACACAAGACACGCGCTGTCATGTGAGATGTGAGATGATCATACAAGACTCACTCTCCAAAACTAGAAGCACGACCTTCTAGAAGATCAGTTATTTGCAGATATATTTTACAGAGGCTTCTCTAATTACCATCTCAGAATAAATGAACAAAAGCTTGTTCAAGTGGTGTGGTACCTCTGATTTCCAAATCTTAATAATTGCAATATTGCTTTATATGCAGATGATACATGTATTTACTCCTCTGATGCAACCATTATTGAAACCAATCTGCAATCTGGGATAAATACTGTCCTTCGAAAACGCAAGCAATCTTTTTCACTCGAAAAAGAAAAGCTTGTTTACTTCCAAGCAATAGCCTTCAACTTAATGGTTTTCCGATCGAGTGGAAACCGAGTGGAAAATATCTTGGGGTACATTTAGATGAAAGGTTAACTTTTAGGCTTCATATTCAAGAAATTATCAAAAAGATAAACGTAACGATAAAGATTCTCTATCCATTCATATGCAGGAATTCTAAACTAAGCAATGAAAACAAAATATTGATTTTTAAGTCTATTTTCCAACCGATCATGTTCTATGGGTCTCCTGTCTGGGGTAAGTGCGCCAAAAGTCATCTGCGGAGACTCCCAATAACGCAAAATAAGCTCCTTAAAATGATTCTAAATCTCCCTTGGTTTTTCTCGACTACGGTACTACATAAGATAGCCAAGATCGAAATGGTCACAGCTAGAGTTGAAAAACTTTTTCTCCAATATAATCAATCCCTTTTATCATCCGGAAACGTCTTGATTTCAAACTTAGCTGCAGGATGAGTGCAATACTTACCTGTTTATTATCTATCTGTATATTGATTTGTTTAATATATTAACATATTTATTTATTTATTTATTTATTTACTTATTTATTAATTAATTAATTAATTTATTTATTTATTAATTAATTAATTAATTAATTAATTAATTAATTAATTTATTTATTTATTTATTAACTTATTTATTTATTTATTTATTTATTTATATACTTAATTATTTATTTATTTACTTATTTATTTGTTTATTATTTATTTATTTATATTAACATATTTATTTATTGTCAATCTTTTTTGTGTTTTCTAAAACATTCTAGTCAGAAATTTGAAATCAAGACTAACCACTTCTCTCTTCCCTCCAACGGAATTAGAATTTTTTTTTGCCACGAAGGTTTTTTAAGTGGCTTTTCCTTCAGACTAAAATCCAATACTTCTGTGATAAATTATATAAAGATTATATGAATATTTTAGTAGTAAGGTGATGTAAACCAAATTTCTGTACAACTAATTGTATGCAATACATTGTAAAATTTGTGCCACTTAAAAAAAAAAAAAAAAAAAAAAAAGTGGTGTGGTAAGGTACCTCAAGACTCTAAGAAAATTAGTTTCATTCTAAAAATGGGCCCATCAACAATTTGACCATTCATGTAAGCGCGGATGGAGTTTTATTATAATAAAGTGTATTTAAATAAAATGGAATGTACATTAAGATTTACATCTTTTTTAGTACGTAGTATTTACAATTTCGAATTTTTACAGACTTTTCTTAAAAACTATAGGTTTTGGGGGATGATTTAATGGGAGGGAAAAATAGGGGATGATTGCACTTTTGAAATATTTGTGATGCGATATCGATTTAATATTAGAAGGTCAAGAGTTCCATAGTCTAGCAGCATGAATGAAAAATAAACGCGATGAATTTAAGAAGTTATTGCGATAAGATATTAGATTAATTGATCTATTTGAGCGAGTAAAATTAAGCCTGTTGAACAAATAATCCGGACTACGACTGTGAATCAATTTGTGGAGGAAAATCCAGTTCCTGGCGTTAATGTTCTCTTGGAGACTGCACCCCATCATTAAAAGCCACCTGTAACTTGTGCATGGAGAGCGAGTCAGGATTACAATTTATTAATTCACCGTATCTTATGAGAGGCAGTTTTGGGGCAGCTACAAGTTTTTTTCGTGAGTCTTGTTGCAGCATGCTAAGCACGGAGCTTCAGTGTCGAAGAGGAGGACGGCAGCACGCTTCCGGTTGCACGGCTAAACTCGTCGGAAACATGGGTTCGTGCCCCACGTTGTGCGCTATTAAAAAGAGTGCTGGTGATCAACTCTACCATCCAACTACAACCTTTCGAAACCATTCGAAAGGTTGACTGAGATGTCAGATGATGATCTCTCAAACACGAGCTAAGCTTCCAGACCAGTGTCCACGCCTTAGGAAGAATCAGGTTCTAAGACCTTTGATTCTCGGCAGCAGTCAACACTTGGGTCTTTTCACCCGCTCCGTTCTATGGCTCTTCATAGACCTCTGATCACGACACGAGATCTACTGGCTCTTGGCCTGGGGATTGGACAACCGTCTTCAGCCCATGACCAGACAAAGAATTTAAACAGCTTTGAACACTTTCTCTATGTGTGATAGAATGATGTGATGGATCAGTAAAATTTTTAAAAAAATAAGTAAAACTACTGAGAGAGGCTATCCAGAGTCCAGGCTGATGACCTTCGGAAAGAAAGAGAGTGAAAATCATCCCCCTGAAGTCAAGATTCTACCTCGAGCCGGTGTTTAAGGTTGTCCTGAGATGTATCCTGTAATTAGCTACGATAGAAGAGAGATAGGAAAAATAGCTTAACTCCGCGAGCCCGCTTCCGGCCACTTTTGGTGGTAGAGGCATAGGCATTGGACACACTTTCTTCTTCCACTATCCTATCTCTTCTATTTCTTCTCTATCCTATTTTTTGTCGTCCGTCCGTGGTCTGCTTTAGGGTATTAGGCTTTCTATCTTTCTATCTTTTCCTATCTCTCTTCTATCGTAGCTAGTTACAGACACGAGATTTTTTTTTTTGCAAACGGGTGGTGTACGAGGGTGTACGAGGAACGAACCACAAGCGTACCGCCGTCCTCCACAAGACACTGAAGCTTCCTGCTTAGCGCTCTGCAACAGTCTTGCGGAGTGTAATAAGCACTGGGGCATAGTTTACGGAGGCAGCCATAGATGCGATCACATCCAGATAGACCTTTGCTTATTACATATCCAAGACTCGTTGTTTTCTCAACGGTTTTAATTTTATAGGAACCAAGACAGAGCTCGGGGATATAATCTAGATCAAGCTTCAGTTTGGAAGTAGGTACTAGCAGTGACTTAATTGAATTTAGCTGTAGCCCGGTTACACTTGACCAATCGATTTTATCAAGATTTGCGAAAGGTTTGGCCAGATGCAATTGAACATCATCAGCATACAAGTATACTGAGCAATGCCTACACACGGAAGGTAAATCATTGATGATCGTGCAGACGAGAATTGGACCTAGTATTGAACCCTGCGGAACACCATGTTCTACTTCCAAATGACAGGAATGACTTTGACCCATTTGTGATCTCCCTGAGAGAAAACTCCTCACTTTTCTATTCGCTCAATCACGGAAACCAAAGTAATCCTGAAGCTTCCAGCACAAAATATTATGGTTTACTTTGTCAAAAGCCTTAGAGAAATCCAGTAGACACAAATGCGAGATGAATTTTTTGTCATAAAAAGACAATGTGATTTGTGACTTGCTCTGAAACCAGATTGCTTACCGTAAAGGAGATTATTAATAGACAGGTGTTTTGTGATCTGATTCGCTATAATTTCAAGTTTAATGAACCGGATTGGTATTCCGTCTTCGCCAATTGAATTTGATTGATTTCATCTTCAGAAACGACTACAAAATCATCCAATCTTGGAATTGAGCTGGCATTGTCAACTGAAAAATTTAAATTAAAGTTTGTTGAACAAGGTTTATCCGCCAGAAAGGCATGGTTTAGTTCATCAGCACTAAAGTCACATTTTGAGCTGTGGTTACAACTAGATACACCAAATTTTTCGAAAGGTTGTTCCAGAGTTTCATCGGCGGGAGAGATGCATTAAGTTTCGACCTGAAAAAGTTTTGCTTTGAAGTACGTACTATTGTAGCTGTAGCTGTAGCGTTGTTACGTGCTGTTTTGTATGTTAACTGGTCAACAGTGCCTCCATTTACTGTAAAGCCTATTTCTTTTTTTGATGGCATTGACCACTTCAGCCGTATACCAAGAATCCTGACGGACTTTATGGGTACACACTGATCGAATAATTGCGTCAGTATTTGCTGGAAAGCATCGATTTTGTCATTGGGGTCAGTCTTATTTCGGCATTGCATCCAAGGGGCAGAAATATTGGCACTTTGGAGGTAATTAAAATCAATAGAATTAAGAGCTTTGAATGAAAAAATATCAGGGACAAACATACTGCATTTGAATTGTTAAACATTACCATGGGACAAATCCACTTCCGCACTCGTCCAGTTGCAAGAGTACTGAAAGATCTCGACGTGCACATATACGCTGGCCCGGATGGTATGCCCCCTATACTTCTGAAGAGGTGTTCTTCTGTGCTGGCAAAACCACTGCGTAAGCTTTTTCATCTATTCTACTCTTTAGGTCTCTTTCCGAGCAGATGGAAAACAGCATTTGTCGAGCCAGTCCCTAAAAAGGGCGAATCTTTGTCACCCTCCTCGTGCCGATCCATAGCACTTATGTACGTCCCTTCTTTCTAAGGTCATGCAAACGCTGATAAATCGTCAGCTTATGAAATATCTTGAATCGCGGAAGCTTCTTAATGACCGACAATATGGTTTCCGCAGCGACAGGTCCGCGCTGGTGATCTGATAGCTTATCTCACCGAAAAGTGGAACCAGTCTTTGCACAATGCGGGTGAAAGCAAGATCGTTGCGCTTGATATTTCTAAAGAATTTGACAGAGTTTGGCATCAAGCTCTCTTGTCGAAAATCCGTGCCTACGGTATCGATGAATCTCTTCTTCTATGGATTAGAAATAACCTTTCGAACCGTTCAATTCAAGTTGTGTTGGATGGGTTCAAGTCTGATGGACCAAATAAGTGGTGGTGTTCCCCAAGACTCAGTTCTGTCTCCGACACTCTTTCTCATTTTTGTAAATGATGTCTTGTCTGCTACTTCTGTTCCATTCCTTCGCTGATGACAGCACCCGCAGCTTTTCATAGTCGCTCCAAGACTCACGACCCCGTCTTTCGGCCGTAGAATTGGGATGGCAGCGTAAGTTTGAATTCCGATCTTGACAGCATAATCAACTGGGTAAAAAACAAAAGAGTGGAATTCAATGCTTCAAAAACTCAATGCTGTCTGCTGTCACTCAAGCGAACCCTTGATAATCAGCCATTATCCATGAATGGCGCTTGTGTCGATGAAACCGGAAAACTTTCCATCCTTGGTATGTGTATCAACACAACACTTAGTTGGAACGATCACATATTTGAGGTCGCCAAAAATGCTGCGAAATGTTTAGGTTTTCTTAATCGATGCAAGAAATATTTCACCCCTTCTGATTTGGCTTTAATTTATAAGGCGTACATCCGCCTCAAGCTTGAGTGCAACACTCATATCAGGTCTGGTGCCCCCAAGACCACACTGCACCTACTTGATAGAATCCGAAAGCGAGCGATAAAACTTATAGGAGACAACAATATCGCAGAGTCATTAGACTCGCTCGAACATCGACGTACCGTCTCTTCTTTGTCCGTGGTTTTATCGTTATTTCAACAAACGATGCTCAAGTGAGCTAGCCAACTGCATTCCTCCTCTCCATGAATTCACCCGCAATACTTGTCTCGCCAGGAATGCCCATCAGTATACCCTTAATCCTACTTTCGGACGCACAGTTAAATTCAGAGACTCGTTCTTCAGCCGCACTGCACGAATATGGAATGCTCTTCCCAAACTAATATTTCCCACAGACTACAACCCGCAGATATTTAAGACCAATGTGCACGGGTACCTCCTTTCCCTTTTTCCCTCTATACCTTCGGCCCGTGCTGTGTCTTGACCCCGGACATATAAGGGTATTAGCAATCCCTTGAGCACGCGCAAATTATAAAAAAAAAAAATAAAAAAACTGCTCCAATGAAGCCCTGACAGTGCTTTCTAAGCTTAGGTCATGGCATTCAAGCAAGTGGCCAGAATGATAAAATGTTCGAAAGACCATCGTCTCAAAGTTCCTTTGAATCCACAGCTTCTCCTTAAAATCATCTCCTTTAAGACAGTTCCATGTCAGTTCTGCTGGTAGCAATCTACGGCGGTTTATACTTAATTCTCATCAGACCCATGGAGTTGATGATCGTGAACGTTAGCTGCTTTTCATCGCTGACAATCTTGAGCACACAGCTTCCAGTCATCAGGATCAACTTGTCTTTGATCGGCGATACCTTGGCCTTTACCGTGAGCTAGTGTTTGCTTGACGACTGTGCACGATCAACACACGAGTTTTCTTATTAGAAGAAGCTATGAAAAGATCAAAAGAATAATTCTCGATAAACACATAAGTCGGGATGAATATTCGTGATCTTGCTCATTGAACTTGGTGGTCTTAATTAAGCCAAACCTCTGAACTAGCCCAGTGATTTGGGATATATGCAACTTGACATTCCTTCGCTTCATTACATGCAATTACTTAAGTACATGCTTAAATCACTTTAAAAAGCACAAATCAGGGCAAAATATCACCCAATATCTTATGCTCAACAACTGGGTCAGTGCTAGAGCAGTCATCT
The DNA here is from genome assembly GCA_964034865.1 of Eristalis intricaria. Taxonomy (NCBI): domain Eukaryota; kingdom Metazoa; phylum Arthropoda; class Insecta; order Diptera; family Syrphidae; genus Eristalis; species Eristalis intricaria. Next base: position 154,752,953 of record OZ035873.1, on the reverse strand, counting down.
ATCGAGGATCACTTGGTCAAACAATTTCTCAAGATTCATGACAAGCCTTTGATCGTTCTTAGTGAACTTGGATTTGTCTAAGGTATTGTGTGTGTCGAAGCTTGACATACGATCAGCCTGTATTCTACTAACTTCAATTTATATGAAGAATAGGCATCAAATTGATGGTCGGTTGATTTTGGTCTGAAGACGTTGACCGCCAGAGAAATAGATCACAGGATTCATTCAAGAGGGCGGTGGTGACCAATGCCATTAATGACATGTGAAGTACACCCTTCTACCTAAGTCCAAAATCCTGGTGTCAATTTAAACATAAAAAGTCGATCTTAAATTGATTGAAGCTTATACCGAATGTCTGTGGCTGGTCGTGGCCCTGATAGTATGTGCATCGATCCCTTCGCAACAACAAAAACCTCGCTGCCTGGGTTCGATTCCCGCCCGATACGACCAAAATTAACTCTAACGATACCACCTCTTTTTCGTGAGGACCTTTCGAGTCACTGACAATGCTGAGAAGGAGTAATAACAGTCTAGGGAAAGCTTCTCAACATTGGCCGTTCGGATCATACTGTCGAGCACGTACAACACGAGTGGTTGCCGAGAAGCTTGACCCTGGTCACCCATATTATTAATATATTTTAAGTACTGAACTCTAAAGATCAAAGCATGGGTCTTTGAGTCATTAATCAACCTGTTCTGATCAGTTGATGATTTACGATTAGTGCATGAATTTACGTTTCTCTGTTGACTGAGGGAGGTTCAAAAAGGCCTTGAACAATAACTTCAAATTGTGTAAATCCTTGGAGACATATTCTCCGCCAAGATCCGAGACTAAAATGGAGATACGTTTGCTGCTAAGTGATCTTCGTTCTGCCCGATGCTTGCGTTTGGTCAGTTTAGGAACTTGTCTTCTTACCTAACGAAGCTTTGATCTAAAAACAGATCGGGACGAACTTTCGTAATCATGCTTGAGATCTCCAGATCCTCCAGCTAGACAGCATTCAGCTCCTAAACCTTTTTCAAAACTATAACTGCTTCATCAGCCATGAACCTAGGATCACTTACTTACACTTACAAATCAATCACACGAATCTGGGAAAGCCGCTGATCGTGGAAGACTCGCGATCTTGAAGACTCACATCGCTAGATCTCACTCACGGCTTACTTTGTTGCGACTAGCCGATTCGCACCAATCACCATTCCATTCGCTTCATTAAGTCATCGCCTAACACGATCGCTGGAATGTGAACTATTCCCCAACCGCATTCCATTGTCTTGCCGCACCACACGCCATAAATAAAGATCCTCCCGAGAAAGGGGAAAACGAGAGAAACAATCGATGAGTTCCCAGAACCCACGATCAGATGGAGAAGACTAGAGGATCTCCCTGTCACAGGATACTGTGTGTGTGTTACATAAATGTTGTACCTCAAATCTAATTAAATGCGACTCCACCACTCGGGATTCGAGAATGATGATTCCCCAGAAAGGAGGACTCATTCCGCGTAGTGAATGGGATCACATTCGTCGTGTATCGTGTCGTTATGTGAGTCAGCTGATCTCAACCAGATCTTCATGTAAGTCAGGATTCACACTCCTCGTCGGTGTCGCCCTCGCTCTCTCGCTCGCTGTTTCTCTGTCTGTTGTGTTGTGTGCCCTTTCGGTTTTGTGGCCGTTTCCTCCTCGAGAGATGGTCACGAATCTGTAGATGTTAAGTGAAGATTTCTTGTGTTTCAAGATTCCATGAAAGGGTCGAGACTCTTTTGTCGGTGCGAGAGGAGCGAAGTGAGAGAGGAATGCGAAGAAGAAGAGGAGTCAGGATAAGAGTTGCCCTACTGCATTCTTCATACACACGGACACGGACTTCAGACCCGAGACCCGAGACCAGCGAGAGAGCGAGATCTGAAGTTCGACTTGGAGTGGGATGAGTCCAATAAAACCGAAGACACACCACGACAACGACAACGACGATGGTGGGAAAAAAATGTTTGAACAAGGCGCGATGCTTCCGACTGAGAGAGAGAAGGATTCTTCTTGTTCTTTTTTTTTTTTTTTCTGTTGGACCAGCGATTAACATAAATCAATTCAAAATCCATTAAGTCACCACCGGTGTGGGCGATGGATGTGATCAGATTAAAATTTAACAACCAACGCCCCGAGGTTCGCTCTGAAATCCAGTTTCGTTGGCGGCTCTATGACCAGTTCCGCATTTCTTTATGATCGAGAACTCTTGAAGGCTGAAGGCATTCTGTGTCGGATAGAGCCACAAATGAGGATCGTAAATTTGTTGAATGGGTTAGAATTATCAAGGGGAGCGCGTGCTGATCGACACAGTCATCAAAGTTTGAATTTTCAAAGCAGTTAACGATCAGTTTCGAGTGGAAGATCCCATTGTAAATTCATTGAAGAAACTTCTGAGGTTCGCCAGTAGATTGATCACTTAGCAGACAGTGTTTGAAATGCGATCGTATGATCAGTTACCTATTGAGGGTCATGGTATGCCTGCATTTTACCAGCGCGATCGAAAGATCAGTCAGCTGTCGGCGATCACTTCTGCTCAAGATCGTTTGAAAAGGGGGATGGAGCCCTGAACTTGCTTAGTGATCTTGATACACGACCAGTGTAGAACCTCTTCCTTCCCCATGGCAAGCCATTTGGTTGCACGATCAATCCAAGTTCTCGCAGAGATCACATCGAAAGACCGTGTAACTTGCTCAAGATCGTTTGAAAAGGGGGATGGAGCCCTGAACTTGCTTAGTGATCTTGATGCACGACCAGTGTAGAACCTCTTCCTTCCCCATGGGAAGCCATTTGGTTGCACGATCAAACCAAGTTCTCGCGGAGATCACATCGAAAGACCGTGTAACTTGCTCTCAACTTTCTCTCGGTCTGCTTACAATCTTAGAGTGTTCGTGTACCCTAACTGATGACAAGACTACTGCTCGTGAAAGACAACGTCTTAAAGTGGCCCTAGATCACAGTAAAACTGTCGTGGAATTTTTCAAAGGAGAGGATTTTGAGGAGAAGCTGTAGAGCCACATAGGGTTTCTTGTAGGCGTTGGGCCTTACAACTGCTCGTTGTGTGACTGATCCATCAGAACTATGTTTTGGAATTGCAAGACCTTCTTAAGATAGGCAACACGAAATCGTAATAGTTGAAGAAGCTTGTTGCATGGACCATTAATGATTAAGAGTGAAGTGATACCAAACCAAACCTTATACCAGATGGTCGACAATGTCAGAAAGCTGCATCAGCCGCACAAAGGCGACGTTTGGGAATACTTTTGTGGAGAGGTACACTCTGTGATCATTTTCTGGATCTCTAAAGATCCAGAGAACCCATATCCGTAGCGTATGAATCGACGAAACCACACACGACGGCGGGAACGTATTCACCAGGACCCATATTCTTGCACTGATCGTGAACATTCATCAAACAAATCCAAAATCTTATAGGAAGATGAAGGAAGTTCGTCCCAAATTTTGAGTTTCCGGAAAGACAGACGATTATTTTTGGAAGCTAGTGACTGTAAGGCTTTTGATCGATTTCTCGAAAGATTTAAAAGGACAACATCTACCACACAGGCTTCTACTAAATGATGGGTTTCTTGAAAGACAGGGCCATTTTTCCTGAAGCCAGCGGTAGTAGGGTCTATAAACTGAGTTCTTGTGATCGCATTTGGTTAAGTTAAGTTAGGTTAGGTGGGGTTAACCCCCTCACCACGTAAAAATATAATGGTTCAGAGACAACTAAATGCCTCGGATACGGACGGAATTAATGTTGACGACCCCAGCATACGTTACAAAGACAACGATTTGCGGTTCTGCACGTGGAATGTTAGGTCCCTTAACAGACCACGTGCAGCCGAAGAACTCGCGGAGGCCTTGGACTGCTACAAAGCAGACATCAACGCAATCCAGGAGAGAGAAACTGAAGATGAGAAACTGCGACATCTACTACGGTGATTGCAACAGGGAGAGGCGCTTATTTGGATGTGGATTTGTTGTTAGCAAATGTAGGCAGACTTAGGCAAAAAGTCTTAAGCTTTGTCTGTAAAAGTGAACGCCTCAGCATCAAGGCTAAGTTCGGGAACATCAGCCTGATTTGCGCCCACGCCCCGACAGAGGACAAAGATGACAACAGCAAGGATGACTTCTATGATCTCCGAGAAAGGACTTACGATCAGTGCCCCAGCTTCGACACCAAGATCGTTCTAGGAGATTTCAATGCAAAGCTGGGTAGGGAAGACATCTTTGTCAAAGTCATCGGGAAACACAGCCTGCACGACACCACATCCGATAACGGGCTCCGGCTGGTGGACTTTGTCACGAGACGTAATCTCTCTGTAGCTAGCACGCGGTTCCCACACCTCAACATCCATAAAGGGACCCTGATCCATCAACCATCAACCAGATTGATCATGTTGCGATCGACGTCAGACACTCCTCCAGCATTCTTGATGTCCGAACGTTCCGAGGAGCCAACATCGACTCGGACCATTTCCTTGCTGTAGCCAAGGTAAGAACTCGGATATCAAGAGATCAACGGAGTCGAGAAAGGACACCACGGTTTGACGTCGGAAAGTTACAATCGCAGCGGACTGCTAGGATCTTTGCCGATCGAGTCTCCCGGAATCTCTCTCCATGTTCGTCGCCACCTGCGCAAACAATCGAAGAAGATTGGAGGCGTTGTCAAGAAGCCATCAAAGATGCTGCCACTGATGTGCTGAGTCTTACGGCACCACGTAGAAAAAACCCATAGTCTGACAACGAGTGTAGGCTGGCACATGCAGCGAAGCTGGAAGCCTACAAAGCAACGTTGCAACGAATGACGAGAGCTGTTCGTGAGCTCTACGAACAGAGACAAAGGGACGAGACCCGGCTTCTCAGGAGAAAGAAGAAAGAGCACGAGAAGCGCGCGAGAGGTGCTACGGTAGGAACGATGTCCGAAAGTTTTACCAGAGGGTGAAGACTGCTACACGGCGATGAAGAGACCAATACCGCTGTCAGGCAGAATGTTCCACTCAATATGGACGATGATCGACGAGAATCCACGAACCACGAACGGGCTGTACAGCGACAGCAGTCTAGACCGGCGTCTTCGGATTCAACGCCTTAGATGGCTAGGCCATGTAGAGCGTATGGACAACTCAGCTCCGGCCCGGAGAGTCTTCGACTCCGAACCCGTGGGACAACGCAACAGAGGACGCCCGCATTTAAGGTGCGCCACCCAGGTGGAGAAGGACCTCAACCAACTTGGCGTGCGACACAGAAGACAGCTAGCCAGAGACCGTGCTAGCTGGAGAGGCTTGTTGGTCGAGGCCCAGGTCCACCCCGGACTGTAGCGCCAAATAAAGAAGAAGAAGAAGAAGTTAGGTTAGGTCTATGTGATTGCCACAACTGAAACAGTTCTGGTTCACTTAGATCCTGGTTGGATCAGTTGTGATATCAGTAATCGGCAGCTTACGTGCCAGTTCCTGTTTGGGTACTAACTAATACACCTGAAGATACCTTTTGGTATCCCAATGGCATATCCTGGATGATGCACTCCTTTGCTGGGTTACAGCCAATTAGTATTTTTTATAAATTTTGCTATGTCCAGAATTTTAATCCCAGATATTTCTTCAAGGCTATTGAATGAATAGCTGCCTAGCGTGTTTTTCTTTGTCCTTGCAAGTGCTGGGCAGGTGCCGAGTTAGTGAAGTGTAGTTTCTTCTTCCTCTTCGTCACTATAGCTCCTACAAAAGACTGTCTCCTTGCGTGTGTTCCGAATAGGCAATGACCAGTAATAATGCCAACTGCATTCCTGATTTCCTTTCCTTTTATATTTAGGAGTGTGCTTGTTTTTTTGGGATTTGTTGAAGGCCATGTTAGCCTTGAAGTGCTGCAAGTATCTAATTCCACCCACCTCCGATTGGCGGCGTTGATGGCATCTGTAAGTAACAAAGAGAGGGCCATGGGGTGTCCTGATTTCTTGCCACTAGCAAACCCACCCCTGTTCTGGCTAGCTTGACGACCCTTTCGTTGCCTGGAATACCACTATGCCCAGGGACCCAACATAGAGTAAGGTTGCATCAGACCGCTAACTCCCTGAGAGATAGACGGCAAAATTTTACCATCTTCGGCTTGGTTGATGGTGTATCCAGAGCTTTGAAGGTCGTCTGACTGTCTATGTATATAACGATAGATAGCCCGTCTATCGGGTTCATTGGCAGAAAGCGGGCAGCCTCTTGGATAGCTTTAACTTCTGCTGGAATACACTACAGTGGTTGGACAATCGACGGGACAGAGAGAAGAATATTTCCTAGTCCACTGCCTTCTTCCGTTTTGGATCCGTCTGTGTATACTTCCAGATGCCCAGTCTTCTCTATTTGGGATGTACCCAAATTCAAGGTATACAACGGGCGCGGTATAGTCTGTATGCTCTGGGATGTTCGCATTCTAGATTATTTAATTTTTTTTTTCTAAAATGCATTTTTATTCTTAAACTCATTGAACATTCTTATATGCTACACAAAAGTGCTTAAACTAGTTGGACGAACAATTTTCCTATTTCTAACTTACTGGCCCTTGTTTTTTGTAATACTTAAAACTACCCTAAGCTATGTAAGTCGGCCGTAGGTTGCTGGTTTAATCCGCTGCAAGACATTGGCCGACTCCCCATGAGGGGGTCTGTGCTACACTTTCTACCCCGGGTCTAAAGGATTCGTCGAGGGAGTACCCTCGCTCCCCAGCCACCAGAATTTTCGATGTTGCGTATATCCCGCCTAAACCGGAGTAGACCCTCCTCAGCTCGTTGTAGGCGGTATGAAAGAGGAGCGGTACCGCATTTATGTCTTGTATCAGACCGTTCATGTCAAAATAGAGGAATTCTTCTGGGGGGACAAAGCCGTTGTGTCGTACCCTTTCATGGTACAGTGGATTAGGGTAGTAAGCCCCCGAAATCAGATTATTGACCAAGTTCATCGCTCTAGCAGTGTGACCTCGAATCAACTTCAACAGGAAATTGTCCACTCTTTTCAGTTTGCCCTCATTGGAATAGAATTTTATTTACTGGGACTCTGGAGTTGGATAAAGGCGAAGGCAAGCCCTCTCAAACAATCGAAACTTTTCCATCAAGGTTGCACTCACGTTGAACCACACGGGACAGCCATAGGTGAGCATTGGCCGGGTGATGGCCATGCAGCAGATAACCTTCACTCTCGCCTCCAGTTGGCTGTTGTTAAACAGTCTCTTTGTAAGGGCGAAAGCGCCTCGGGCCCTGGCCAGAGCAGCATCTACATGTTTATTAAAATATAGATACTGATCTAGCCAGATCCTCAAGTTTCTGACTACAGTCCTTTGCGCCAGTGGTTCCCCGTGTCGTCCGACGATTGGGAACTGTCGCCAATTCTTTTTCGTGTCCGCCGAAGCCTTATACAACGGCGTCCTGAACAGAATGGTTTCCGACTTCTGAACTTCCAGTCATCGCAACTTCTCATGAATGATTCGAAGTCACCCTGCGTGAGGGTAGCGATTTCCTCGATCTTATTGCCTGATCTGTACACGATCGGCATACGCAATTGCATGAGGAAGAGAACTTAACAGATCGCTCAAGTAAATGTTGAACAGGATCGGCGAATTAACGGCGCCCTGTTGGAGACCATTTTTTACCTCAAATATACCTGTGGAGGTCACGTTGCCATTTTTCACAACGAACCGTCTACCGGTGAGCATGTTACACATTAGGTACAGCAGTGGTTTGCTAATGCCTAGCCGATCGAGCTTGTAGAAAAGACTTTCTAACCATACGGTGTCAAGGTCAATCAGCAGGCACCCGTACAGTGTTTCTTGCTCTTGTTCCCTTGGATATCCGACACCAGTTTCGACGCGGCATGAATAGTGTCATGCCCCGCTTTGAAACCGAATTGGTTATCCGGAATAATATGTTTGTCCTTAGTCCAGTTGATCAGAGTTCTATTGATCACCTTCTCGAATACCTTTGCTGATGTTCGGAAGGAGACTTATTGCACGGGTTCGAAGAATCTTTTCCTCTCTTGGATAAGGGTTGTACAATCGCAGTCTTCCAATGCTCCGGATAATGTGCATTATTCAGAGCATTTTTAAACAGTATGGTGTACATATTAACCACTTATCGGTAACACAATGTTCGAGATCTCGTCCACTCCCACAGACTTTTTCTTCTCTAGTGATTCGAAGACCTCTTTGAGCTCTGTCTTCGCTATGAACGGGGTAGATTATTTCCATGTGACATAAACTGTGCATTTTGCTCCAGCGGTTGCATTCCCTCAACCTGATCGCTGCCTTGGTAGCCGCCAACTTCCCGTAAATGTCCATAGGAAGTAGTTGTGGCATTGTTTCCATGGCATAAAAAAGGAAAAAACAGCATCGATCGCGCACATGTCTCAGGGAAATGTAAGATCTCTCAGGAGGGTCAGAAAATTTGGTTTGAAAGTTCTTTAGTGATCTTGATGCCCATTCTACTTCTTCAGTCAATCATGCAGCTCCAGAGGCCTACCACATGACCGATCTAGGTCGAGAGGCCTGTTGACTGACATTCGAAGGAGAAGCCCAACAAGAGGAAGTATTTTCTTCCAGAGTAGAACAGAGTCCCAGATGAGATCTCGGACAGATCTTATTTTTCCTACGTCTCTGTAAAAGTGCGAGATCGGTAGTGAAATACTGGCCTACAACTGAGTACATGCACAGAAACAGAGTTCTTCGGCTATGGCTTTTGAGAAACCCACTGACGAAAGCACACTGGCAAGCTTACCACAAGTTTGTGCATACCCGTGATGATGATCCCTTCTTGTTCAGTGCCTGTTAGAGGGTCCTCGTCGCTGATCTCATGTTCAAAGTCTCAGTCACCGGTTTTAACTTAATCCACGGTAGCGTCCTAGAGTGCCATCGTCAGTGGCTTTCTCAAAGCCATCGCCGAAGAACTCTGTTTCTATGTACTCAGTTGTAGGCCGGTATTTAATACGACACACGACGATATTCTCAGGAATCCAAACAGAGTACATCCGTCTGTGGGCCATAAGCCGCTGATCAATCTCGTCAACTGCGAAAGGAGCGACGTATATTCATCCTCAATTCTTCATTCCAGGCCATTGCCATGGTCTCAAAAACGATCCTCACCTCCTAATCAGAAACAATCACTTGGAATCGATCCATTAGAAGGTCAGAGAAGATCGTCCCGGATTGTGTGTTTCACAGAAGCTTCCTATTAGGGTCCATTCATCATTCAAAACACGCGACTTGTTAGTCGCTTTCTCACGATCACTGGCCACGATCACAGTCTTTGCATGAAGCCTCCGACTTTCTCCGCTTCGAGCCTCTCTCACATAAATCCAACAAGCGCTTCTGGACGTCAAACGCTGCTCCTGCTCCCGCCACTGACGGCTGATTCTATCGCATCTAAAACTCTCGCCTCCACACTCTCAGCTCCTTTGACAGCCCTTCTTGTGATGCGGTTTATTAGAACTTTGCGATGCCCATCTGGGATAAGCCCGCACTTGGGAGGTTCTGCTTGCGCTTATCGCTCATTAACCGGCGGTCCCACCGTCAATCTGCGATTTTGTCATGTCGCGGCTTATCGCTCGGCCCCCGATCTTGGCCAAAAAACGAATTAACTTGACACCCTTGCCTTGTCATCGTCGTCGGCTTAATTTTACGATTTATGCAAATTGCTGAGGGAAACACTTTAATTCTCGCCGCACTAAATCACCGGGCGAACGAGGCTATCTAGATCAAATCCGCTGCGCGAGATGAATCGCCGCCATTCAGTGCCGGAGCCAGCCGGCTGTTCGGTGCGCGTCCACAGAATCATCTCCCATTCGGCACGCACAAGGCTCCGATCGGGAATTTCAATGGAGTCATGTCTTCGACATGGCTAATCGGTAATTTCTTCTCGAGCTCGTTCCACCACTGGCTCTGGCTCTGACTCTGGCTCCGGCTCCGGCCCTGGCTGCGGAATGATTATGGAAAATTATTTAATATTCCGTCGCTGGTCCGTGGTGGGTTGTTATGTGGCCTTGGCCGCGAACCTTTCGGGGCGGCTTTCGGTTTCTTCTTCGTTTTCCGCTCCGCCGTGGATACGTATCGGGAATTTCAAATCGAAATTGGGAGGCAGACTGTGTGTGCGTGTGTGTCTGGCCGGTTGGGTGCAGACTTTTACACCTGTCAAGGCTGGGTGCGCAGGGATTGATGGATGACGGTGGATGGCAGCGAAAGTTGTGAATGACACATTGGGAGAGGAATTCCTGAAGATGATCTCAGCTTTGAATTTTAAGCGATGAGATCAGTGATCCTTCGAAGGGGCATCAGACTGGGGGTGAGACGAAAGGGACGAGAAGTCAGAAACCAGACAGTGATCTCAAGAGAGGGAGGATCGTCTCATGGAAGGGACAGAGGATCGTCTGCTTCGAAGGTGCGATCGGGAGCGCAAGAGCGTCTATGAAGGCGTGAAGCCTGGGGTCTAGTCTAGAGAGGCTCCCAACCTCATGCCTGATCATCACTCGCCACAAGATCGGTCAGAAATGAAGTGAGATCCGGGCCTTTGAAGACCCGACCGGATGGCCAAGCGAGGGTATGATGGCGTGTTGCCTTGGGTCCAGTCTACAGAGGCTCCCAATCCCATGCCTGATCCTCACTCACCCCTGGACTAAAAGATCGTTGAGAAAGGGAGTGAGATCGGGGCCTTTGGAGACACGATCGGATGACCAAGCGCGGGTATGATGGCGTGTTGCCTTGGGTCCAGTCTAGAGAGGCTCCAAATTTCATGCCTGATCCTCACTCGTCCCTGGACCTCAAGATCGTTGAGAAAGGGATTGAGATCGGGGCCTTTGAAGACACGATCTGATGGCCAAGCGCGGGTATGATGGCGTGTTGCCTAGGTTCCAGTCAGGAGAGGTTCCCACCGCGAGTCCGATCCACAATTGCAACAAGATCACTGCCTTCACTGACCGCCACGACACTTTCCACCCGCCCATCAGTCCGTCCAGGGAGAAACCTTCACCTCTTCGTTCCCATCCCTGGAATGACCTCAAGGTGGTGCCCAGTTAGATCAACAGCCAATGCACCTCGTACCTAGTGCACACATATTAGCACAACTGCGCTCAATTAGTTTGCTTGTGTGGAACGCAAATATTCCCCCAGCGGACGACGACTTCGCCAATGTCACAACGCACACGCAGCACCTCCGCGGTCTGCATTCCTCCGAGTCAAGCCGTTGTGTTAAGCTAATAATTGCCCTCTAATGGAATTCTGTCGCGTATACATTGTTAATCTGTACACAAGCCCGACTGACATCTCATTGACGGTGTGGCCGTGGTGCCGTGTTTACATTTTAGCAAATAGCGGCGGTCCAAAACGCGACCCCTGTGGGACCCCGACCAGAAATTGCTCCACTGCCTGGAGAGAGAGAGCGATCATCCAGCCAACGACAACAAAGCGTTGTTTGTTGATGCTGGAGCGATGTTTTGGTCGTATTTTTAGCGTAGACCCCCACGAGAGGTGGGGATACACCACACACAAGTGTCTATTTGTGTTCATCTCTCCCCGGCCGGCGCAACGCAGATGACAACGGCACCGAGGGAGAAACGACGCGACGACGAGCTCAGACTGTGTCGAGGCAGTTGGAACAGACGGTTGCAGCAGCACTGCACTCGTACATAATCTCATTCCGTGACCGGGGAGCTGCGCAGGCAATACAGCACAGCGTCCTCCTTCTGCGCTTCGGCTGCGCACTTGCTCTGTGGACGATGACGGCTGGCGCGGGGGGCAACAAATCGTGCAATTTCAAGACAAAACAACTCTCCCTGATGTGGTGCGGCTGGTGAAGGTGCTGCTCCTCAATCCACACCGCAGAATGTGCAATAGATGAAATGTGGTCGGCGCAGGGACTCTGTGGATCATTTGCAATTAGACTGCCCTATGCGTGGAGCCCACATCCACATCCCGTCCATGGAGGCCTCTAATCATCCGGCAAAGGCGAAATGGGTTCGGCACGGCCAAGATGATTTGAAAGATGGCAAGGAGCTGCATGTCTTCGGATGTCAGTCCGCCTCCTGCGCTCGCAATCGTGCACCGACGACGCGACGTTACGGGACGGTCGGTGCAGCAGCGCGTTCCCTTTTATTGCTTCCATCTCTGATTTGTGTAAATCGTGCTCGGATAGAGTGCTTGGCTCGCTCTAACGAACCCCGAACCTCGCCTTGTGCCATTGTTCTCTCTCTCTGTGTTCTGTGTGTGAGCCGCCACAGCCGCCGCCGCAGACTGGCAGAGAGGATGTGGATAATGATGCTGCCGCTGCTGCTGACGATGATCCCCGTCATCATCATCATCATCATACCACCGAGACGGTGGATGTGGTGCGCTGCTGCGACGACGACGTCGCTCTTGTTCGGCAAAAGAAGACGGCTCCGGTTAAGACGTTCAGTGTTTACATTCGACTCTCCGCCGTGGAAGGGAGTAACATAAACAAACCTCTCTGGGATCAGGGGGGAAGGCAGGGGGGACCAGTCAGTCATCTTGGATAAGCACACACTCGAGCCAACCGCCAACCGCCAACATGTGGGTGCCCATGAAATTCCGCAGAATGAAAACAAGTCTCCAATGGATCACCGTGAAATTCGCATGAATTGTTGCGGTCTGGGCTGACGGCGGCAGCAGTTGCAGCGGGGACAAGCTGCCGAAATACGAGACCTTCGGGCACGGGCCAGCTAGACAGTCGGCCAGACAGGCTGACGGACGGGTGGACGGACTGTGTGGGCACTGGGCTGCCATAGATCATTACACACAATAGTTGATGATGATTTGTTTCCAATTGCCAGAGGAGGAGCAGCTGTTCCGATGTGCTGCGCAGATAACACTCTTCAGATGCAACGCGTGCGGTTGTGGGTCTATGAGTCTTGGGGGCAATCTTCGGTGGTCTGGCTGTGCCTTGGGTCTGAGGTCAAATAGATGGTTGTGGGCAATTCTTTGGGTGGTTGGCGTGAAGGGAGTGTGTCAGTCCGCCAATCTGCTTCTCAGTTGTCACAAGGATGAGTCTCACGGCGAATAGAGGAATCAACAAGAGTGCACGATGCCTTGAAGGGAGAGTCAGTCATGAGGTCGACTCTATTTGTGTCCATCGACAAGCATTTTCGTGGAATATATTTCATTCATGCAGAGGATGAAGGTGTCGATGGCTGGATTCACTGATCAGGTACATTGACGCCTATTAAGTCGATATATCAGTCATGGCGCCCGGCACGAGACCATCATCAATGAATTTTGTTTCCGTCGATTTGGTGTTAACAGGACGACGATGAATGTCATACTGACTGCAAAAGCGTGGAAGAATCTCAGGAAAAAATACCAGCCGTGGTCTGGACAACAAGATCGTGAGGCTAAATGCCGCTGGACAGCATTCCTGTGGCCATCGATAAGAGACTTCTATGATGACGGTCACGCAGTTCACCGAAAGACCCCAAAGTTTAGCTGAAAGTGCTGAACCAGATTGGATTTCTGAATGGATATCCCTTCGTCGCAGGCCTTGGGAGGTTCAGACATGGTTCAAGACTAAAATCAATCCCGAAAGAAACAATCCCATCAAGGAACGCATTGTTGTCATATCAGGTTTTCGTTGCGCAAAGTAAGTCGACATTTCCGTTCTAGTTTTGAAATCCGGCAAAAGTAGTGTGTTACTGCGTCGACGCAGAGGGTTAGAGTCCCCAGTCTACCAACTTTCATAATTCACGGCTTCCTCCTCTTTCGAGTTCGAGACAATGCTCAAATAGTATTCCTGCCTATAAAAAGCCTCTCAACTTTGCAGTTCGGAGTCGGCATTGAACTCTAGGTCCCTTCCCCTCGTGAAAGAACAATAGCACGCACAAAACGACCGTCGCGCCACTATTATTATTATTATTATATCACTATTATGGAATCGGTTATAAGCCATATAATTCTTCCCTACCGCTTGGAAAGAGGATATCAGAGCACGTGGTGTACACGCTATACATGGCCTAAAACATGACTCAGGCTGCGGAGTACCCGTGGTTTAGATTCAATATGTGTTGAACTGATATCTTCGAAAATAGAAAAACAAACAAATAAGTTTCTCAATTCCTGCGCTTTTGCCGACAATCGCCTTGTCAATGCCCTATTTGAAACAAATAGCAACTAAAGCTATCCAAACTATTATTATATATTATTTATTTATTTATCTATTTACTTTTTCGTTCGTATTGTGTTTTGTTTTTTTAATATTTTTTCATTTATCTCTTCTTTGTTTTTTTTTGCTTATATATAAAAACCTTTTATCGCATTTTCCTTCAAAGTATTTGTTCATAAATGAAATATTTAATGGGTCTAAACTTTTGCAATAATTTTTCAGAAGAAAGATATAAATGTATCAAATCTTTCTTTTAACTGGTCACTTTGCTTCCTCGATAGTGACGTGGATGCCGCTGCTGATATGATCACAAATATTCTTCTGCTGGGCATGAGAACCTTCATTCTTCACAGAGTGAAGAGTATCAAGTCCAAGGCAAACGCATGGTATGACTCGAGCTGTAAAGAGGCTATTAGGATGAGAGAGTTGAATTTACTGAGGAAAACCGGAAAAAGTTTAAACAGGCCAGAAATGACTGCAATGCAACTATCAGAAGTGTGAAATTGTCTTATGAGCAAAAGTTGAGGCAAAAAGTGCTACAATGTCCCAAGGGTAGCAACAACTTTTGGTCATTTGTAAAAAACGTAAAGAATTCCACCTCGTCTTATTAGCCTCGTCGGTATTAGCAATTTTTTGCACGCGCAAATCATCAAATCAATTAAAAAAATTCTCTGTATCTTATGCTGTGCGATTACTAAATCATGTAAAAATTTTAATACGAAATAAAGACATCTATCTAGAAAAAAAGAAAAAAGATGAAGCTTTGAAAGTAAAAATCCAACCCTTAGAAATCAGGTATCTCGAATTCTTTTCAATTTAAATGTCATCGTGGTGGCCAAAAAGGTCATATGAAACGAGATTGCCGAGTCAAATTAAGTAATAAAAGGTTACATTATGCTCAAAAGCAATGTAATGTTGATGAGGAAGGTTACATTGCATGCGATTATTCGAATATTGAGCGATGTAACTACGTTCCAGAGAGTAATTTGAAGTGAAAGAATTAGTATATAGACAGCGGTGCCACGTCGCAAATGTGCTGTTGCAAGGATGATTTTGTCGAGTTAGACACAGATTTTTCTGTACTTATTCAGCTGGCCAACAGAAAGTTTGCTAATAGAGGAGGAATATGAACTGTAAAACTGAATACAAAAGTTAGAGGCAAAATTAAGTCGATATTTCTGTACAAAACATTTTTTATTCCGGAATTGCGAAGCAATTTAATTTCAGCAAGTAAGGCTACTGAAAATGACTGCAAGATTATTTTAGAAGAGAAACATGCATACAGTGGGTGTCATTAATATTCGGTTTTTTTCTCGAATGTGTGAAAAATTGCAGTTACAGGTTGAAACCAAATGGTTTTTAATCCAATCTTTTCCTGCTCGGTAAGTTCTTTTATTTTCTTCGAGATTACCAATTGTTTGAGTAAAAAAAAATCACAAGATATTCAATTTACACGAAAAACTATGAAAAAAGTACCTTCATTAATATTCGCTTTTTTAACTTGCACTTCTCTTTACTCTTACTTCTCTTTACGCTAAGCAGCCTATGCTCAGATTTGTATATCTGTTTGAAATTATCATTCCTACAACATTATTTGGTAATAGCCTGTTTAAAATCGTTCGAAGGAAAGAACACTTTGCTGAAAAAACGAGAGTTGGTGTTAAGCCACCATTTAAAAGGTGAAAATTACAATAAAATTGCAGAAAATTTGAAAATAAAGCCTAATACAGTCGGTGACATCATAAGACGCTTCAGGAACGAAGGCCGTATCGAATTCAAGAAGCAAAAAGGGCAGCCCAGGAAATTAACACAGCGCGAATAACGCATAACAACAATACAAAATAAAGATAACAACTGTCTTAGTGCACCTAAGTCAGCTGTTGGTTGAATGCGGAAAGCGTGTTTCTGAGTCTACGGTTCGCAGAACTATCAAATCAGAAGGTTTCACAAGCCGAGTAGCTAGGAAAAAGCCCTTTATCAACTTGCGCAACCGTAATAGTCGCCAAAAATTTGCTAAGGATTACAAAGAAAAAGACCCAGTATGTCGGGAAGATGTAATTTTCGCAGATGAGAGCAAGTTAAACCTTTTCGGGTCTGATGGAAGGGTTATGGTTTGGCGCAAGAAGCTAAAGAGAAAGCGGAGATACAACAGCCTTAAGAAAAACAACAC
This sequence comes from Eristalis intricaria, assembly GCA_964034865.1. Classification (NCBI taxonomy): domain Eukaryota; kingdom Metazoa; phylum Arthropoda; class Insecta; order Diptera; family Syrphidae; genus Eristalis; species Eristalis intricaria. The sequence continues at coordinate 154,736,628 of OZ035873.1, read as the reverse complement.
ATGGAATCTCTGTGATCTACCTGTTGGGCCGACAGCGATAGGGAGCAGGTGGGCTTATAAAACCAAGTACTTGCCTAATGGAGAAGTTGAACGAAGAAAGGCACGTCTAGTAGCAAAAAGCTATATGCAAAAATATAGCATTGACTGATATATGCCCTGTCAGTGGAGCATGACTTTCAAAAAAGGTTTGTCGACTTAACAAAGCTTGTATGGGCAGGCAAAGGGATATAACTTTGGATAATCATTTGAAGGACATCAATTTTAAATTATTATATAAATATATATTTTATAGCACCAAAGAACAAAAAATCTGCAAAAAAAAAAAATCAGAATAGACCTCTTACAAGTTACAAATATGTCAGTATTCTAAAACCGCCTTGAGGCCGTCTGTGGTTGTTACTGAACAAAAGACTTACTTCATTGTGAGATTTGAAAAGAAGCAAATTATTCCTCTTATTATCCTCCTTATTATTATATTGTGGGTCGCCGTATTGTAGTAGCTAAGTGCATCGACTCCTACACAGAGGGTGCCAGGTTCGAATCCCCAATTTGTGTCAACGCTCAAGGTATGTTCTGTCTTATGGAAGGTGGAAGCTTCTTAAGTGTTAACCCCTCGAAATCGCTATAACTCCTCTCGTGATAGCTACACATGTCCACATCGGACTTTAGCCCCGCCACCCATGTTATCATGATTATTATTATCCCCCATTTAGCGCAAAATTTATTCCAGGCCCCAATCAAGCCCTTAATCAACCCCATCGCCGTCTAATCTGAAATACAAATCACAATCAGATTATATCATTTGAATCAGCTAACAAGGAACTATTAACGAGATTATCATATTCATAATCTTAGTCATCTCTCAGTCGATTACGCAGGTAGCCATTGATTAAGTTATTGGCCACGTTACTAATTAAGTGTCATTTAAGACAAAGTATTCTATGGAAAATGAATAAACATATCGCTTAATTCTTTTTGGCACCTCCTGTGTACACATCCATAAAAAAATCAATCATATACGTTTTTTTTTGTTTTGCTTTTATGTGATAGCCGTTTCATCATGGGGAGACTATGGCTGAACGACCCGTCACAGCGCCTAATTTTTCGAATCAAGATCCGTTTCTTTATTAAAACGTGTTGTTTGCTTTGGTGGGCATGTTAATTATGAGAACTGCTTGGGGATACCATGCTGTCGCTATGACAGCGTCACTCTGCATAATCCATTCAAAACCTAAAAGAACCTGTCATTGTTTAATAATAATATAATAATAATAATATGGGTGGCGCTACAGTCCGAGGCGGACCTGGGCCTAGCTTCTCGGTAACCTCTCGTGTTGTGCGTGCTATTGTTCTTTCACGAGTGGAAGGGACCTACAGTTTAAAGCCGGCTCCGAACGGCGAATTTGTGAAGCTTTTTCCAGACAGGAGTACTCTTTGAGCATTTTCAGTGACTCAAAAGAGGTGGAGCCGTGAGTTATGAAAGTTGGTAAATTGGGGATTCGAACCTGGCACCCTCTGCGTAGCAGTCGACGCACTAACCCACTACGCCACGGCGATAGTGTATGCTCAATTTTGTGTGTTAAAATGAAGTGCTTTTTTTTATTTTGCTTAGAAATAGGGTTTTTTTTTTTTTAATTTTCATATATTTGTTTATGGTTTCATAGCAATTGAAATATGTCAATTCGAACTGCATTTAAGTTTTATTAATTAACTACTTTTTGTTAAGCGGAAAAGAGAAAAATATGTTTAAGCTGTGAATGTATGCTCAATTTTGTGAGATACTGTATAACATTAGCAGTATTGTTAGTTAAAAACATGTCAAGTAGTGAGGGGTTATGTAGAGATTTAAAACAAGTAGGGTAACGACAATTAATTGGAGATAACCCAACCTTATCACAGAAAAATTGAAATAGACTAGTTGTATTATTACATTTAAGTATATTAACATTAAAGTCACCACCCACCAGAACTTTGGTATAATTGCTTTAAAATTTTAGTTAGGTTTCTTCAAGTTCTTCTACGTTTTTTTCTAAGAAACATTAAGGAGGCGAGTACACAGCGACCAAGAGCATTTTCTCATTCAAAGCACTAACTTCGACGGAACAAAATTGAATCACAGACCTAAAAGACGTGTACACACATTTATGCTTCAATGAAGTTTTGGCATAAATACACACACCCCCACCTACCCTATCTGCACGGTAATTTCTAAACAATTTGAAATTAGGGAAATCAACCATATTAGATGGAATATGACAGTTAAGCCAAGAATCAGAGACCATCAACACATCAATATTAGAGGGACAGAACGTTTGATACAAGATCGTATATTTTGCTCGAATGCTTGTCTGGAAGGGGCGGAGCAAAGCAATGCGTCCTTAGACGATGTCATGACGCTTCAGAGGCTTTGAAGTAAGTTGGTACGGAATAAGCGCGTCTTTACAAAATTATAAACTTTTTTAATTCCATATAATGTGTGCATTATATTTAACGTGATTTTGACCTTATAATGGTTTTTTTCCGACTTATAATGGCTTTATATTTTACATGGAAAATAAATATGCGGTACTTCCAACATCCTTCACACTTGAACCGAGCCCGGTTTTCATTGCGAGTAAGAATCGGGGTACTACTGTATTTTATCTCAATTTTTGTTTTCCCTTTTTGGTGCGGTGGCATGGACCGAATTTCTGTGCTATGTCGCATGATTAAAGACTTTTTGAAATAGTAAAACAATGTTGTTGTGAATATTTTTTATATATTTTTATATATATTATTTTTTTAAACTTAAATTTAAAGAACTTAGAAATAAAAAAAAAAAAAAAAAAAAAAAAAAAACTAGAATGTCGCCCTTATGTCGCATGATTAAAGACTTTTTGAGATAGTAAAACAATGTTGTTGTGAATATTTTTTTATATATTTTTATATATATTATTTTTTTAAACTTAAATTTAAAGAACTTAGAAATAAAAAAAAAAAAAAACTAGAATGTCGCCCTTATGTCGCATGATTAAAGACTTTTTGAGATAGTAAAACAATGTTGTTGTGAATATTTTTTTATATATTTTTATATATATTATTTTTTTAAACTTAAATTTAAAGAACTTAGAAATAAAAAAAAAACTAGAATGTCGCCCTTAGTGCTTTTGATGCCAAGATCATAATGACGAAATCATAAAGTATGACACGCCAAGTTTAGACCTAACGGTGAATGCACACAAAAGAGAGGAGAAATGAAAACCTTCAAAACTAGATACATGGTATCCGACTGGTTTTTATTTTATTTCAGCCCTTGTAATTGCATAATTTTTTTCATCGATACCTCTTTCTTTCAGTAATTAAACAAGAGAACAGCTCTAAAGATGTCAATCAAATCCGTCAAAAGGAAACAATTCACAAAAACTAAAATAATGTACCCAGTTTTGCACGCCACTGTATTTTCCAACTCCGTGACTCGCCAGTCACGTAATCTTTAAACTGTCCTAAGTTTCCCCTAACGTCAAATCCTTAATTTCTGTAAACTTTTGCATGGCAGACGTACCTAGTCTGTCACACTATCTACAGCATCCACACACCAAATTCCAACTTCAGAGGCTTCCAAAGTCAAAAACTGCGTAAAAAAAAACCCTCTGAATCCATTCATAATCCCCACCAAAGCATATTTCCATCTCATTCGCAAATGACTTCCCATCACGAGCTCAAAAAAACGATCTCCTCGGCGAGATAATCAACATCGCAAGGCGTTCATTGACATGCCTTCAAACCGCTTCCCGAATGACAGCTGTCATTCGATCGGCATTCATTAACGCTGCGACGTCATTCTTGCGCCGCTTCCCGACAAAGCATCGCAATCCAGAGCGAATACCATGCGCTGCGTCCTTCTCCCTCCCCTAAGTACCACCAAATGGCCATAAAAACGTCGAAAAAAAACGGCCGAAAATGCCGTAAATTCCCATGCGGACTGTCATTCACAAACAGCAATTAGCCTCTGTGACATCTCGCGTCATCCTTGCAACTCCCCGAAAAAGTCTAAACACGCGGAAGTTGAACGCGCCGCACATCTCAGCGAGATCCAGTTTAATTACAAGGGTATTCCCGGAGTCTCAACGAAGGGAAGCATCCTTCCCGCGGGACAGCATCACCTCTGGCCATGCAACGGGGCGCGCAGATCGCTTTATTTTGATAGCAATGCCTCGCAAGACAATGTCACGACAACCGCCAGAAGACGTTTATCCCATAAAACGGGGTCAAGCGCCCGAATGCAGATGCTGCAGGGGTTGCCGCTGCACCAAATCCCAGATCCTCGAGACGGGAAAACAAAAAAAAAAAACCCGTCAGCCTAGAACTCCGCGTCAAGATCGCACTGACGTTCGACAAACAAAGGGCAATCAGGATGCGCCGGGCGGACGGGGACAACGGCCACGACAAAGGAAATCCGGATTCGCATTCGGATTCCGAGGCAGGATGCTTATCTCGCGACCATGATCCTCTTAATGGGAACGATGCGAGCGATTCTGCGCGCATACCCTCACCCCTTGCGCGGTCCAGGTCATTACATGGGATGCGACGAGGGCTTCTAGTCTAATTTGCATTCGCCAGCGTCGTCTGCAGGACAGGGGGTTGTGCATCGCATTTTCACACGGGGCACACGGTGCAGGTCGAGTGTGCGGCGCGCTGGACTGGGACGCGCATTACGTCCGGCTCAAGGGGTCAGCGGCTAGTTTGGGATAGTAAATCTTATTTTATTGGGCATTATCCGCCAAAGTGGGCAGACCCCATGCACTCGCTGGAATTAGCCGGGGATAAGTTATGACACCACTCGGAGGATGACACGCGCCACCAGAACCGGATGCTGCTTGGAGGAGCTGTTGCTGCTGTTGCATGCGGTGGCGTGGATCCAAAAATAAGCATTCACCCCTCTTGATGGCGGGGTTGTGTCATCAGTTGTCAACTGCGGCGGTGGGGTGGTGATGTTTGTTATTAGCTCAAGGCAGCGTCCTAGATTTCATGTTTGGGGTGTGATCTGTTTCCACAGGGGGAGCCCCCTGTCCCACTCTCACCAAATGAAAACCGTTACAATGTGTAAGAGTACCAGCGATCGGAAGATGCGCAGCCACAGTCAACACGATGGGGGATGCGGATGGTGCAGCATGTCGCGCTCGTTGCTTGGGGTCAGGGGTTATTTTTAGATTCGTTCCTCCACGGTCTTGGGCTTCGCTTTAATGAGACTTAATTGTGTAATTGAGGTATCCAGAAACGCAGCGGCGGCGGCGGACTGTGTTTATGTTTCGCTGCACACTGGGGGATGTGTGGTGTGCGCTATGCGTGGTTGCGATGATGCATCTGCTTCTGCTTGTCTGTGGTCGGGATTGAATTAAATTAAATGTTGCGAGGGACCGCATAGACGAGCGTGTTAGCGTTAACATCTATGTGACATGGGGAATTGAGTTGTCGGTCACTGACCTAGCCGAAGGGAAAACGAAAGTTGAAGTGCGATCGTTGGCGTTGTCGAAATGCAGAGAAACTGAAGCTGGATATGGGTCAGTTTTCGTTTTTATTACACGATCCAGAGTGTAATCAAGATGTTATGTCGTGACGGGACGACTGAATGGATATGGGCCAATGGAGACATTTTTGAAGGTCATCAAGTGGCGCTCTGTTTGAGTAGGGAAATTTGGGCCAATTGTTGGGAAAGGGAAGTGACGGAAGATTCTGCAAAAATCGGGATCAGTCCAAATGAATGGGCAAGAGAGGGCGAAGTTGGGTATCTCTTAGTTCCTTCATAGCACTAAACATACTCCTCAACCTGCCACAGAACGAATTGCCAGACATACAGCAGCTAGTACGGCGATCATTGAATTAAGATCGCTGAGCAGCTTGTCAGAACTGAAGTCTGGACATTCAACGATCCTTCGCAGGTATGCCTTTATACCCATAGATACAGACCTCACTATACCTGAACTCCTCTTCGAGAAGAATTTCTCAACCAGCCCAGATCTTACTGGGAAGGTCCACTGCGAATCTTCACGGTGTGAGTGCCCGCGCTTATTCCAAGGATCTAAATATCTAGCTATCTTTTCGACTACCTAATCACTGTAGCATCTTTCAGGCTGAAGGCGATTAAGGAAGACCTGTCCTGTCCATCTGTTCTGATATTCAATTCTGAAAATCCCTGGCACCAAGTGGCGACTGTGGCTGCAATACACGAGGAAGCACTTGAGCTGATCTCCAATAAAAGCTATAGCATCGCACATCTTGCCATGGAAACAGTATGTCACGACCAAGGCCTGGACCCCAGTTAATCCAAAGAAATGAAAAAAAAAGCCGGTATCTCGAAAAACAGACTCCTGAGCTGGGAGAATCTCGGGCAATCCCTTACACCATCAAGCCGCGTAACTCCATAAGAAGAAAAGTGGAAGACCAAGTTCTGGATAGAACCAAAACTCAATGGCTCAGACTGAAATTGGATTGCAATGTCAAGCGCCCTGTGACCGGTGCTGAACAAAAAGAGATCAACATTACTGATCAGCTTTGCTTGCAAGCAAGTGCGAATGCTAATCGGAGTCCTAACCGGGCACTGTGCCATCGCGACTGAGTATGCCACACAACAATTTTTGCAAGAGCTGAGGAAGAAATACAATTCATCCAGCACCTGCTCGGCGATTGACCAGCCCAAGCAAAGAAAATAAGACATTTCCTACGAAAGCACTTCTTTAGAGAGCTAAATGACTTAAAGGGTAATGATCACAGGCTGAAACTATAGCGATTAAGGAAGCCCTGTCCTGGCTAAAAAAAAACAACGTAATATCGCGCACAGATATCGCCATCTGTTCTGATAGCCCGGCAGCGATCAAATCTCTGGATTCAGTCACTTTAAACTCCAAGACTTCCCTTAAAAGCCGCCTATCTCTTAACGAGATCGCCAAGCATTTTAACATCCAATTTATGTGGGTGCCGGGACACTGTGCGGACGAACTCGCTCGAAAAGGGCACAAACTCTGTACTCTTTCCGGGTGGAGACCCACCCTCCATGCCTATCGCTAAAGCTTGATACGCTTGCGCTTTTCCGCGGATGGACCGCGTCACAGGATGCCTCATTACCAAACAACTATGACCTATGATCGATCCCAAACGATCGCTTAGCTTGATCAGATTAAGCAGGCGTTTTAACAGGGCATTGTGCCATCCGAACTCACGCCTCTAGACTAGACCTTCCCTATAATGATTTCTGTATAACCTGCAGGGACGAGGATAAGGAAGAAACCTTTGAGCACTTGCTGCAGTGGTCTCTCATTCCGGGGCTGAACTGAGCAACATCAAAATCAGCCGTCTTCTTCGCTTTATCAAAAGCACTAATTGGTTTGTGGAATAGGTATGGGCCTATGCTTGGCCTAAGTGCGTCTGCTATTCTTATGCGCGGCAGTCAGCCACCTCAACCTAACCTAACCTAGCTCCTTCATTTCTTATATGTAGAATAGTGGGATAGAGACATTTCGCAGCTCAAGCACATAAGCAGATAAGTACTTAACATACTCTTGCGCACACACGAGAGTGGTGGCTCGACTTCATCTCTCTTCGTAGCCAAAGCGTGATGGCGTGACAGCGTCATGCCGTTTCTCGTCACGGATACGAATAAAAAGATGTTTCACTTTAAAAAGATGATAAATCCAAATGAAATTTCGTAGTTTTTTTCTTCAGCAGTTTGTCATTATTCACCTTGTGGAAAGCTTCTCGTCAACTTGTTCTTATTTGCTTGGTCAGGTCTCATGACTGCAACGAACGACGAGAGCTGTTCGTGAGCTCTACGAACAGAGACGAAGGGACGGGACCCGGCTTCTCAGGAGAAAGAAGAAAGAGCACGAGAAACGAGTGATCGAGGAGATGGAGAGGTGCTACGGCGGGAACGATGTCCGAAAGTTTTACCAGAGGGGGAAGCAGTTATCCAGTGGTAATGAGGTTCGGACAGAAGCCTGCCGGGACGAGAATGGACAACTAGTAGTAGAGCCGCAGTCGATACTGAGAATTAAGAAGAACCATTTCTGCAGACTGCTAAACGGCGATGATGACACCAATACCGCTGTCAGGATGAATGTTCCACTCAATATGGACGATGATCGACGAGAATTCCGTCCCCCCGACTTAGACGATGTCAAGATAGCAATATCAAGACTAAAGTTTAACATAGCTACCGGTGCGGACCGTCTGTCCACTGAAAAGGAGATGATCTGGTTGGGCGCATGCACCTGCTCATCTGTGGGATATGGTCAGAGGAAGGCACGCCCGATGAATCGAATGCCAACACAAGACGCACGATCTTCCAGAAGTCCGTACAACTGCTAGCATACACGGATGACATTGACATGATAGGTCGAAAACAGAGAGCAGTCAATGAAGCGATTGCTGGCATTGAGGCAGAAGCGGCTAAAATGGGTCTAGCGGTGAATGAGGGCAGAACGAAGTATATGCTGTCATCAAGAAAGGACACACAACATCGACGTCTTAGACAGAGCTTCTTCGGGCAGCTTTAACTTCGAGGTAGTGAAGGACTTCGTCTACCTCGGCTCCGCAGTAAACAGTACAAACAACATCAGTATCGAGATCAAACGCAGAGGAACTCTTGCCAACGGCTGTTTCTATGGGCTCAAAAGGGAATTCGGTAGTAGAGCCCCCTGTCGAAGGACCAAGCTGACTTTATACAAGACCTTGATCATCCCAGTCCCAGGAGCCATGAACAATCTCAAAAACGGATGAGGAAGTACTTGGTATCTTCGAGAGAAAAGCTCTGCGTACGATCTATGGTCCTGTTTGCGTTGACGGTTTCTGGAGGAGAAGATTCAACCACGAACTGTACGGGCTGTACATCGACTTGAGCCTAGTCAGGCGTCTTCGGATCCAACAAAGAAACAGAGGACGCCCGCGTTTAAGGTGGCGCGCACCCAGGTGGAGAAGGACTTCAATCAACTTGGCGTGCGACACTGGAGACAGCTAGCCAAAGACCGTGCTAGCTGGAGAGGCTTGTTGGTTGAGGCCCAGGTTTACCCCGGACTGTAGCGCCAAATAAAGAGAAAAATGGTATGAAGTAGGATAAGTCAAATCAGTTACTTTTTGGTTGAAAAAAGGCAATTTTCAAAAAAATGGTCCGCCATTTTGTTAATTTTTGTGAGAAATTAATAATCCTAGTTCAAACCAGAGCCAAACATGTACTCTTTCTAATCCCGTTGGAATTTTTGGTTCCACACGTTCCAGTGAGGGTGAGGGGGATATATAATATAAAATATAAAATATAAGATATAAAATATAAAATATAAAATATAAACTATAAAACATAAAATATAAAATATAAAATATAAAACATAAAATATAAAATATAAAATATAAAATATAAGATATAAAATATAAAATATAAAATATAAAATATAAAATATAAAATATAAAATATAAAATATAAAATATAAAATATAAAATATAAAATATAAAATATAAAATATAAAATATAAAATATAAAATATAAAATATAAAATATAAAATATAAAATATAAAATATAAAATATAAAATATAAAATATAAAATATAAAATATAAAATATAAAATATAACATACAAAATATAAAATATAACATACAAAATATAAAATATAAAATATAAAATATAAAATATAAAATATAAAATATAAAATATAAAATATAAAATATAAAATATAAAATATAAAATATAAAATATAAAATATAAAATATAAAATATAAAATATAAAATATAAAATATAAAATATAAAATATAAAATATAAAATATAAAATATAAAATATAAAATATAAAATATAAAATATAAAATATAAAATATAAAATATAAAATATAAAATATAAAATATAAAATATAAAATATAAAATATAAAATATAAAATATAAAATATAAAATATAAAATATAAAATATAAAATATAAAATATAAAATATAAAATATAAAATATAAAATATAAAATATAAAAAATTGTAAATATAAAATATAAAATATAAAATATAAATATAATAAATAATATACTATGTACAATTTTTTTTCTTCTTTTTTAAGTCTTCAAATAAATGTATGCAAAGTTGAAAGCCTAAAAAATAATTTATGTTCATTTACCAGCAGATTGAAAATCGTCAAAATTTCAAATCGAGAATGGTGGAGGTCTCCGATAAAAGTGGAACCTAATCTAGAGATCTAGACGGCTGTCAAGGGTTATAGTCTTGTACATTTGCAATAAAAACAGACCGGGATACGATAAGATACACAGAGTCATCGATACGGATCATCCCGAAAAAGCCAGGCGAACTGTAGCTCCATGATCGTCTAAATAACTTTGAGCCCCAACACACACACACACAAGGACAGAATCTGCATCACTCCACATGACTCCTCACTTCCGCTATCGGCAAATTTTTCAAAACTCACTTCAATTTGTTACGTATGTGCTCTAAAGCACTCTCAATCGAAATCAGCACACACGCCGCCAGCCACTCTGACTCCGAGATCACTTCCACCTCAACCGCCAGTCCACGAGTGTCCCTTCCCTCCCGCGGAACGACGACGACGATGATGCCGATTACAGGCAATTTCAATAAATCCAACAAGTGACAACGGTTAAATTAAATGCACCACAACGGTCGCGCCCCGCTATCGCCACTCGAAGACCACTCAGTCACTCAGTCTCTCTCTCACTCTCAGCCGCTCCCACTCTCACTCTGTTGAAGAGCACCTCGTTCAGAGTGAAGCACAATTAGCCCGCTTCTCGCAGTTTCGCACAGAAGTGCATATGTACGCGGCGGCGGCGGCGATTCCATCGAAATTTGTGTATCTCACTGAGTGCCGGGGATTAAGACGGGCCCTAGATGCATCCAACGCATCCCGACCATCGCCATCACATCCCGTCGTGCTGTTGCTGATGACGTTGCTTTGTCTTAAGATGACACCGAGCGGCAGTGGTGTCGCAAAACATTACAACAAGCAGGCGGGATGGCACTCACACACACACACACACTCACAGCCGATCCACAGGCAACCAGCATCCCCTTGACAATGGTCACATCCGCGACCAAGTGACAGACGCGAGAAGACGACTCGACTCCCGCTCGAGGAACATTGCGGGAAGTAATATTTTAATGAAACTTAATTGACGCCGATTATTGAGAATGCCGCCACCGCCACCGTCGTCGCACTGTGGCCACTGCAGAAGGAAGACAATCACCACCACGACGACGAGGACGCACACACACAGAGCTTCGAGAGTCACCAGCGAGGCCCGGAGAAGCGAATGCTGAGAGCTAATCAAAACGCTGCCTCATAACAAGCGCAACATCTTAACGTCGTTGACGTGGAACTGGACCACACTAGGATGTGGCCCTGCGGCCCCCACCCGCTCCGCAGCGAGCGGCAGGAGATGATGATTGAATGTTATGATGGCTGCATCAACTTCAGCGCTGGGGTTATGATGATTCCCTTCGCGGTGGCGGCGTCGGCGCAGCCAATGGAAGTGCGTAGGCCACATATGGCCGCGTCATGTGCAACTTCTGTGGCCCGGCTGGTGTGAGATGCCATGGCAGAGAGGCGCGCACAGACACAGAGGTGCAAAAATAGTTTCGTCCACGGTGTGCTCCGGGGCCGGGGAGAATCGGAAGAGGCACTCCAATGCCCCTTCGTCGGCGGCGGCGGTGTGGGAGATTGCCGCCGTCTAGGTGCTGCGCGGATCCTCGCAAAGGTGGGGCAAATTAAGTCGATGTTAAGTGGGTAAGTAAGTGGATACGGGAAATCATGACAAGATCCTTGATATCATGACTTATTAGTGGTTCGTCTCCGGAGGGAGGGGGCGAGGCAGCGGCTGACGGTGGCTTTGTTGCGGCGAAGGTGGATGCTATTGTCTGCGCTTTGTGTGGGATCATTACGAGATGGTTGATGGGGAGGGCCTTCTTTGGGTCGATGAACTTCGATTCGAACTGAAGGGAGCGAGAGAGAGTGAGAGAGAGAGGGGGTGTGTCCGTGTGTGTGAATTGAGGGAGGTCGTGACAGGCATGGGGTCGGGAATTGATGTTGATGGGAGTGCAGTGGAGCTGAATTTAGAACTTGATTAGATTGTGGACGGAGTGGGACGCTGTGGTTGTGAACAAATGTGGGGGGCGCTGAGATTGAGATTCGATTTTAGTGCGTGAACAGATGTTCGACTTGCTTTGAGTGCTTTGATGGGGTCTGCAGTCGGAGATGCCCGTGGGAAATCGGGGAGTCTTGTGGTGGTTGGTGGTACACCTCTGGAATCAGTGGGGGGGTGGTGATTGTGAGTGCAAGTTTGAATGGGACAATTAATGGTAATGGTGAAAGCTCCCATAGGCGGACAGCGACGATCGCAGCGCTTGTGTCCTGCTAAAGGTGTTGTCCGTCCATGAGAATATATGGAACGTGAATTCAAGATCAAGAGTGCCACGTAATAGGAGCTTTCAATGTATCACATGGCCTTTCTCCGTCGTAGGACGCCCCAGTCCGGGGTGGACCAGTGCCCCACACAGCTCTAGTGTGGGGGGAAGGTCACTGCTTCTGGATTTATTTGCCATGAAGATATTGTGCAGCTGAAGAAAGACTTGGCGCAGTGAATTCAAAGACCCCGGCTGACCATATCGAAATAATAGTCGAATTGGAATGAAAACTTCCGGATAAAGCGAAAAAATGAGGATGATGAGGAGATGGTCATTTTAAGTGAATTTTAGGGAATCCACCATAAGACGATTCTGTGGATGTACCCAGCCGATCCTGACATATGGCCGGATAGACTGGTGGCAAGCTTGTCTGAAATTGTCAAACTTAAAGCTGCTCACGAGCATACAGAGACGCGCATGCCTAGGTTAGAGGTGCTACTGAATCTCCTTCCACTCGACCTCTATACAGAGATGACTGCCGCGCAAAGGGAGCCATTAGGATCTCCCAATCCAATAACTGGCACCCCAGCCCTGCAATTCTTGATAGACTTCATCGAACAAATATAAAGCGACCACTCTCCCCCCATTTCGAGGCACTGACAATGCTCAAAGAGTATTCGTGTCTAGAAAAAGCTTCTCAACTTCGCCGTTCGGAGTCGGCATTGAACTGTAAGTCCCTTCCCGTCGTGAACGAACAATAGCACGCACAACACGAGTGGTTGCTGAGAACCTAGGTCCAGGTCCGCCTCAGACTGTAGCGCCACCCATATTATTATTACTTGACTTCGAAATACCCTTCAAAAAGTACTTCCCAACAAGGGAGGAGTGGAGCTCAAACGAACCCATCACTGAATCGAGTTCAATCAAAAGTCAATCAAAGTCAAAGATGGAAAGAGGAACAGGCGCGGGCATCTTCTCCGAATTGTCAAACATGCACATGCACCTGATTACGGCAGTCGTTTTTCAAGCGGAGGTCCTTGCGGTCAAAGAAACGGCCAAATTGATATCATTGTTGGAAATACCACCAGCTGATATAACATTCTTTATTGACAGTCAAGCGGCCATTAAAGCAACTTCGGCTATCGATGTCGCTAAGAGCTCAATGTTCTTGGCACACAGCATTCGATCACTCTGTGCTGGGTCCCAGGTCACAGGGACATAAACGGAAACGAGGTAGCAGATGAACCTGCCAGGAAAGGGGCCGAATCCGACCCATCCCAGGCAATCTCATGGCTTTCCCCACCTCTGGCTGACATCAAGAGAAAGGTGGACAGGAGAATCGTGGAGCTAGCTAATGAAAGGTGGAGTTCCATCCACCACACGTACGATATGGCCTAGGTTCAACAACACCAAAACCGATTCCCTCCTCCAATGTAGCAGGAAACTGCTGAGGATGATGGTCGGAGCTGTCACTGGTCATAATCAGTTTTTTTGAACACAAAATGGGGCTTATCCATGCCACCATTTGCAGAGGCTGCGGGGACGAAGAGGAGATCGAGGATGCATCCCACTATCTTTGCCAATGCCCCAGTCTATGTAAATTGAGACAAAGAACCCTGGGAGAATTTTTCTTCCATGACCTATATATCAGATATCCCACTAAAATCATTTTACAGATTTATTAGGATCTCTGGATGGAGGAGGACGATAACCAACATCCTTGAAGTCAAGATTTTTTTTTTCATCATACGGGGACGATGGGAAGGGTTTTACCCCTTGGGCATCACAATGGGTCCAATAGGACTTCAGTGTGGCGCGGCCCCGCCAACCTAACCTAGGGAATCCACTTTAGGAATTCGAGTTCGTGAATTGGAAGCACTCATAGCGAATAAGATTGTTTTTGGTTCCCAACAATCAGGCCGATAAATCGGCCATCGATGAGTCTGGGATGTACAAACTAGGTCTAGAAAGGATCACCATCCCGTCGCATAGATCTCGCGGAGATCTCTTGCAAATGCAGTAACCAAGAACAGAATGATGTAAGTATAAATGTTAACTGGCGTTAATGATTTGATCACCTGACGGATTCAGTTTGCACAAATCTCGTAAACGAGCTTCGAAGCAACGATAAGTCCCACGACATGAAGAGAGAAGGAAAAAATAACTAAAAATGTACCTCCCGAATAACCGACTGTTCATCGGCTGCAAATGATTCGAAATCTGTTTGTTGCGCAAAATTGCGCTGTTTAGTGTGCTTAAAGATACATTTTTTCAATTAAAAGTATAACTCGACGACTAGCAGTTAAAACTTCTCTTCACAAAGGTCAAAATTAACCTCAATTAATGAAAAAAAGAGGACTGTAAAAGACTGCCCTGATCAATTTCATTTCGAAACGGCGACCTACCAACACAAGTGACATGACTGCGGATAATACATCGGGCATCAGTGTAGAGATATTGAAAGTGATTCTGGACGAAAATAACAGAGAACTCACGGAAGAGCTTGTGTCGAAGTCGGACTTTCAGCTGCTGTATTGCGAACTAACAGGACTGAAAGCAAACTTAAGCCAGATTTCCGAAAAGTTATGTACCTAGAAGCTCGTAAGAAACTCCTTGAGGCACAGGTCGACAAACTAATGCAAACTAATGAAAAGCACCGAAGCCGACGTCGTCGTACAAGTTCCGGCTGATTCAAACACAGACTTAATAGAAAAAGCGAAGTCCGTTTGGGCAGGACTGCTGCGCAAAGACCATGCAGACACCGACGTCGAAACAGCATATGCTATTAGCAAACAAGGTCAAAGTGCTGCAACTTTGATTGGAACAAATGAAATCCAGAACATATTGACAACAAACTGCTTGTATACAAGCAAATCCTAAAACCTGTTTGGACGTATGGCGTATAACTTTGGGGTTGTACCAAAGCAATTAAATTGAACATAATACATACTAGGTGCTTAGAACCATCGACAATGGACCATTGTTTATCAGAAACGATGATATCCACAGATATCTTGGGATATTACCACTCCAAGATGATTTTAAGAACTTTGCTTATAAACATGAGCACCGCCTAGAAGAGCACTTAGACTCTGCAGTTTACCCGATCCTTGAGGAAACTAATGTCTTGCGCCGACTTCAAAGGACTAGACCCCTTGATCTCGTGAGATAGTCTACACCCGCGCATGGTTGCGGTGTTAGGTTATGTTAGGTAGTTGGGCTGCTAGTGAATTCATCAACACACTTAGACCATATTGGTCCATTGTGATACCCACAGTCAGACTACTACCACTGATTGACCACTCCAGTGATTTTGATTCCAACGGCAAATGATGATTAGACCAGATTTGAAAACCACATAAAAGCGTATTAACTTTGCCTTCACTGGGATTCGAACCGGGGACCCCGCTACCCAGGGATCGGGCACTTTACCAACTGCGCTATCTAGTTGTTGATTACTGTTTTAGCAGCAACTTTTATTGGAGAGTAACCTGCCGATCAGTACCTAAATTATGAGATACAAACTACTGGTTAAGTACTTCACTTAGTTGTAGTCTTAAAAAAAATATAGGGAGGTGGTTTTAGTGAGTAAAAATCTCACACTTCTATGTGCGAACGGTCGCCATAGAGTCTTGTCGAAGATTTCCGCCTACCAACGGAAAAAAAAATTAAGGGTGGAACTCTCTAACCGCTAGTGAGACTACCTGAATTCTATGGCAGAGGTTCAATAGTGCAAAGATCTATGCAGTGGGTGCGGAGACAAAGAGGAAGTAGAGGACACCCCTCACTGGCTTTGGCAATGCTCCAGCCTCTGTCTACTGATATATAGAACACTGGAAGGATTATTTTTCCAAGATCTCCAGGAACTTGCGGAAATTCTGCTAAACACGTCAACAACTGGGGAAAGGTGTCAAGACTTCTGAAGGGCTGGTCTAATCAACGCAGCAAAACCTGAAGGAAGACATGAATAGGGCATCACGATGAGTCCAGCCGGACCTAAGTGAGGTGTGGTCCCACCATGTCTAGCCAACTCACCTAACCGAACCTACTTGGCGTTGCCATTCTTAAATAATGGGCGACTTGTACTACCTTCTCTATGCAAACTTACATGTAAATGTGCATGTCTTAAATTCGAAGCTGCGGCTTTCTGCCATTTTTTGACTCTCAGCTCTGTTGTACCTAGGGTGCAAGTCTGCTAGTAATTATTTTATGTGTTGTTCTTAAAGTCTACGTTTGCTCACCACCAGCGTAATAGTCTAAAGTTTGTGATGCTCACATTTGCAGAGGACTAAAACCCTACAAGATCAGTCCTGTTAGTTCGCAATACAGCAGCCCTACAAGACAATGTTGCTGTAAGGGTCTTAGCAAATTGTATCTCCACTCTTAAAGATATCATGTAGAAGGCTTTCTTAAAATGAAAGCTTTAACGAAAACATGTAGCTGCACTTAAAGCGCCATCCGCTAGACAAATTTGGAATAGAGCAAGCAATCAGTCATCTACTGCGGTGAGTGCAACAGGGAGAGATGCTTGTTGGATTTGTTGTTCAAGGCAGACTTAGGCAAAAAGTCTTAAGCTTTGTCTGTAAAAGCGAACACCTCAGCATCAAGGCTAAATTCGGGAACATCAACCTGATTTGCGCCCACGCCCCGACAGAGGACAAAGATGACAACAGCAAGGATGACTTCTATGATCTCCTAGAAAGAATTTACGATCAGTGCCCCAGCTTCGACACCAAGATCGTTCTAGGAGATTTCAATGCAAAGCTGGGTAGGGAAGACATCTTTGTCAAAGTCATCGGGAAACACAGCCTGCACGACACCACATCCGATAACGCACTCAGGCTGGTGGACTTTGTCACGGGACGTAATCTCTATGTAGCTAGCACGCGGTTCCCACACCTCAACAGCAATAAAGGGACCTGGCGGTCCCCTGATCAATCAACCGTCAACCAGATTGATCATGTTGCGATCGGCGTCAGACACTCCCCCAGTATTCTCGATGTCCGAACATTCCGAGGAGCCAACATCGACTCGGACCATTTCCTTGCTGTAGCCAAGGTAAGAACTCGGATACCAAGAGATCAACGGAGTCGAGAAAGGACACCACGGTTTGACGTCGGAAAGCTACAATCGCAACGGACTGCTAGGATCTTTGCCGATTGAGTCTCCCGGAATCTCTCGTTCGTCGCCACCTGCGCGATGAACTTAGACCCGGAGGCGTTGTCAAGAAGCCATCAAAGATGCTGCCACTGATGTGCTGGGTTTTACGGCACCACCCAGAGAAAAACAAATGGCTTGACAACGAGTGCAGGCTGGTACATGCAGCGAAGCTGGAAGCCTACAAAGCAACGCTGCAACGAAAAATGAGAGGTGTTCGTGAGCTCTACGAACAGAGAAGAAGGAACGAGACCCGGCTTCTCAGGAGAAAGAAGAAAGAGCACTAGAAGCGCGCGATCGAGGAGATGGAGAGGTGCTACGGCAGGCACGATGTCCGAAAGTTTTACCAGAGGGTGAAGCAGTTATCCAGTTGATATGAGGTTCGGACAGAAGCCTGCCGGGACGAGAATTGACAACTAGCAGTCGATACTCAGAAATTGAGAGAACCTTTTTCTGCAGACTGCTAAACGGCGATGATGAAACCAATACCGCTGTCAGGCAGAATGTTCCACTCCACACAATTGACGATGATGGTCTACAATTCCATCCGTCCGACCTAGACGAGGTCAAGATAGCAATGTCAAGACTGAAGTCTAACAAGGCTGCCGGTGCGGACCGGCTGCCCACGGAAATCTTTAAGGCGGCTGGAGATGATCTGGTTGGGCGCATGCACGAGCTCATCTGTGGGGTATGGTCGGAGGAAAGCATGCCCGACGAGTGGAACCTCAATATCGTTTGCCCGATCCACAAGAAAGGAGAACCCTTTGACTGCGCCAACTACCGAGGGATAAGTCTCCTCAACATCGCTTACAAGATCTTCTCTGCCGTTTTGTGTACGTCTGAAGCCGTTTATAAATAACCTGATAGGTCCATATCAGTGTGTCTTCAGGCCAGGGAAGTCCACCATCGACCAGATTTTCACACCACGGCAGATAATGGGAAGGACCCAAGAAATGCAGATCGACACCCACCACCTATTCATCGATTTCAAGGCCGCATATGACAGCGTGCATAGGGACGAGCTGTACAACGCCTAGTTATGTCTAGTTTTGACATTCCTGCCAAACTCGTCAGGTTGTGCAGGATGACGATGGAGAATTCTCGCTGCTCCATCAACGTCGGCAACGAACTCACCGAGACCTTCAACGTCAAAAAAGGTTTTAGACAAGGCGACGCGCTGTCATGTGACTTCTTTAACATCATCCTGGAGAAGATCGTGCAAGACTCACACGCCAACACTAGAGGCACGATCTTTCAGAAGTCCGTACAACTGTTAGCATACGCGGACGACATTAACGTGATTGGTAGAACACAGCGAGCCGTCCTGGCGCACCCAGGTGGAGAAGGACCTCAACCAACTTGGCGTGCAACACTGGAGACAGCTAGCCAGCGCCAAATAAAGAAGAAGAAGAAAGCAGTCAGTTCAGCTATGAGTCATAAAACACTTGGACTGTCGATCGAACTCAGTCACTGGGTCACCCAACCAATCTCAACGTATTCCATCTCCTCCCCAATAACACCGATTACCAGCTGCATCAGTGCACCTTCGAGAAACTAACCTGTGCAAATTTACACAAACTAATCGAAAGCGGGTGAAGGAGTTCGCAACATCGGTTCATATATTTAAGTCTAAACGCTGATCGACTTTGTCTCTGTTTTTCACGACAAGCGGGAGTGTCTTGAATGCTCGGCAATGTCTTTGAGGAACGGCAAGGGAAGGAACGCGACATAGAGGCCATGCTGGGATGTGTAGCAAAGATCTGTCGTGGATCAACTTAACTCAACCCATAAATACCCGGGCTCTGGCTTAGACTCTCTGAAATGGAGCCTTCTGATTCGAATAGAAGAGGAAAAATAAGATCCTCCGATCGAATGTGAAGATGACACTTTGATCTTATTTACTTAAAGGAGCTACCTGGGGACTGTCAAACATGGAAGAGTAAGCTCAAGCTTCCCCTAATGACCATTTACAAGACGGGGCAGTAGGTCATGGTCAAAATTTATGTCTACTCGAATTGAACCTCTCGAGAAAATCCAAGGATCCGGGTCGAAGGACCACAAATAAACTGCACATCCCCCCAGAAACCCAGTTTTATTTCCCACAATCTCACAATCTGGCAGCCCCCTTCACATTCCACGGCCATCATCTTGACATCAACCGCTTTTCACGTTGCTTCCTCCCACTCCATGGCTGCCCTCCTCACCGCCCCCCTTGGCGGCAGACAGAAAAGTCTGAACATTAATTTGCTACTTCCTTTTTGTTGCGATGCCAAAAACGGAACAAAGCCGCTGGCAAACGCGTAGAAGAATCAAAACAAAACGTCAAGGATAACCATCCACTCTGGATCTTGTTGTGCCACAAAAACCTTGTAATGCGCAACCCACCACAATTGTTGTACGAAACCCTATTCTCAGGCTTCCTCTCCGTCTCCCTCCCATCCGTCCACAACGTCTCCACATCGCTCGCCAATTGAATAGTAGCGAATGAGAGTCTCAAGAAGCGTCCCGATTGCAATCGTAAACAAGAACTCTTTCGCCCACTTTACTCCTTTTTGCCATTCCTTGCTCGACGCCGGCTCCGAACGAACCGACGGACGGACGTACGGACGGATGGATGGATGGATGGATGGACGGAAGGACGGACGGATGGACGGCGGTTGGTTTGCTAGAGAACCCATCCCATCGGGCATTGGTTTCGAGAAAAATTGCAGCTGTTTGTTGCAAATCCACTTCTATTCCCACATACCCCAGCGGCCAACGCGCCGCCACAAACACAGTCACACGGCCGCACACTCCGAGGACGTCAATGGCGGCGGCGGCGGCGCGGCGCAGGAAAAGACCAAGGACCCCTTAACGACTTCCGTTCTGTTCTTTGTTTACATCCACACCACACAGTCGAGCGGGGGGGACACCCCAGCAGCCAACGCAGATTTATACGACACACACGCTAAGGGAATTCTACTCGCACATAAATCGCTATAAGTTGCTATAAATCGCACACCGCATAGATACTTGGGCTCGGGGATGGGTTGAGCTCGGAGTAGGCAGCGCCACGACATTGGCTCTAGTTTCCATTCGCTTTGTATCCCGAGCGCGCTATGGGTGGCGCGGCGGTGTGTGGGGGGGCCCCAGAGGATCCTGCCCACCAGCCGTTGATGGTGGGAAACAAAGTCGCTCACGTAACCAAGGCACACGGCGGCGGCGCGACGAGCGGAGATAGACATTCCTCATACGCCTATGCTGCGCCTGCGCAGCCACCTCAGTGTGTCTGTGAGAGCGGTCGGTTCATTAAACCGTCGGCTGTGTGTTTGTGTGTTTTGTTCTTGCGCTGTCGCCTCAGTTTGGGAGGACATTGTTGCGCCGCGCGCTCTTTTATCACATGTCAAGCGCTTTAACGAAGCCTGACGCGGCCAAGCGATGAGACCTGACACTGGAGAGGGCCCATAATGATGATGGCCCCTGTCTAAGCGATCGACCGATCGATAGAAGTGGAAAACAAAAACCGAGTGGCCTGTCAGAGGCATCCGTGATGTATAAATCGATTTCCATTTCGTTGCACCGCGCTGCGAGAGATGCTGCCACTGCCGGCGCGGCACGGCCGGAGGGGGTCACTGTCATCCTCGCTTACTGCGGACCAGAGGATTGGAATTCCATTTTGTTCGCTCGCCACACACGGTCGCGGCTCGGTTGTGGCTGCGGCTGCGGCTCTGTCGGATGACCTTGAGCGGGGAAGGTTTGTTTTTCTTCTCCTCGTTCGCTGTGTGCCTCCCCATCCTCCTTCCCACCGCGCGGGCGATGGGTGCTGAATTGTAATTCAGTTGTAAATTCAAGGGCCATCCATGCCGACCGACCATTGAAAAGCTTCTCGCCTGGGAATTGGATCTAATTCGACGGCGATCGTCTGCTTAGTATGCTCCGAAGTGGGCCTGTAATACGTCCGTTTGGGTGAAAATATCGACTCGCGATCGTATCGCACTCATTTATGTTCGTTGATCGAGACACTGGTACCTGTCCGTTGTGCAAGATTGATGGTGATGATTGTGGGGGGTGGGGGGTCATTTGGGAGTAATTGCGCATTACGCACTGTGCCTTTGGGGACGCGATCGATCGATAATGATCGAGTTGTTTGCGTGTGTTGATCTACATTTTTTCAGACAACCTGCTGCCTAGGCGCGGGGGGTTGAGGAATGTTGAAAGGGCCAATTTCACGTGATGTCGATCAGCGATCAGTGATCAGTCGTGATCAGGACATTCGTATGCTCGATTCGAGTGGAAATTTGGTTCGAATTGCGGGCTGTGAATGGCAAATGAATGAGTCTTGACTTTTCCTTTTAGACGTGGAATGCGGATGAGTTTGGATTCAGGAAGGGAATATTGGGTAGTGTCTAGATGGGGGTTAAAGGGTGGTGTATGTTGGAGGAGTTTTGTGGGGGTTACGTATTTTTCGTCGATCCTCAATGGAACCTCCATCCATCTGGCGACAGTTAGCCCGCTTTTTCTTGGACACCAGCTCTCTAATAAAGCCACCAAGGCGGCCGGCGAGAAGAGGGCCTGAGCTGTTTACAGCAACGATGCAAAGGTGCCTCGAAGAAGGAAACTTTCCTAATTGCTGGAAACTCAAAAACCTGGTACTGAAACTCAAAGGCAATAAGCCCCCGGGAGAACCGTCAGGGAATCGATCAATCTTCCTGCTTCACACCACGGGAAAATATCCTGGAGAGTATCTAATACGGCAGGCTAATCGGCGTGGCGGAGGAGTGAGGAGCCTTGTCCTACCATCAGTTCGGTTTTGGGAAATCGCGCTCTACCGTCGACGCCATCAAAGAGGTAGTAGACACAGCAATCGAAGCGATAACGTGTTCAAGATGGAGGGGCAGTACAAAAAAATACTGTGCCGTAGTGACGCTGGACATCAAAAACGCGTTTAACTCAGCGAACTGGTCCTGCACCATGAGAGCCTTGAATAGGATGAGTACACCGCAGTACTTGAGGAAGATAATCGCCAGCTGACGTTTAACTCAGCGAACTGGTCCTGCACCATGAGAGCCTTGAATAGGATGAGTACACCGCAGTACTTGAGGAAGATAATCGCCAGCTATTTCACCAACAGGAAACTTAAATACCAGACTGACGGCGGGATGAAATACCACGAAGTGCCGAAAAAGGCGTTCCACAGGGTTCATTCCTTGGACCCCTCCTGTGGAACTTAATGTACGACGGAGTACTGAGACTAACGCAACCACAGTCAAGGTGATCGGTTTTCCTGACGACATCGCGGTTGTGACAGTGGCCAAGCACATCCACGAGGTGGAAGCAGCCGCAAACGAAGCGATCGCCAGGATCAAGAATGGGACGGAATCCGCCGACCTAGAAGTAGCTGACCACAAGACTGAGTCTGTCTTAATAGCCAGCCAGCCGAAAGACTGTGGAATACGCTAACTGCCAAATAATTCGATGGAAGGAGGCTCTAAAATACCTAGGGGTTATGCTCGACAACCGGCTGCACTTTAAAACTCACGTCGAGTACTGAAGCAAAAAAGCAGCAAGGATGCAGGCAGCGCTCTCCGGAAGGCTGCTCAATATTGGAGGACCGGGATATGCGAGAAGGATCCTGCTTTCCACAGTGGTTAGGGTAAGGGCGGGGGCCCAAGGAAGCTCTCGACATCATACGCGCTCTGCGCGGTAAGAGCAATCAGCGGTTTCCGAACAATTTCGTACGAAGCAGCCTGCGGGCATGGTCCCGATCGACATTCTCGCCACCGAAATGCAAAGGATCTACCTACGGAGATCTGCAAATCAGGCGGGTCTGAAAAATGAAGAAAGGGCAACATCAATGGTACCGTGGCAAGCCTGGTGGGACACCACAAACAAAGGTAGATGGACCCATAAATTGATACCCAGAATAGAAGCCTCGACGCTGTCCAGACTCACGGGAACTGCAACTACCACCTCACGCAGTTCTTGTCGGGCCATGGGTGTTACCGGAAATACCTCCACAGATCCGGTCACGACAGCTCACCCCCCTGTCCAGAATGCGCGGGCGAAGATGAAGACGCAGAGCACGCAATATTGCCGTGGCGAGAGGAAGTCGACCAACTCCCGAGCTCCATCACATATGACGGAGTCAGCTGACAAATGGCTGGTGACCTGTTCCTTTATAACAAGCGTGCAGATCGAGCTAAGAAGTCTCGAACGAGAAAGCCGAGCCGAATTGGCAAATATAGATCACATAGCGTGATATGCTAACCAGCCCAGCGAAGTAATATCCAACGGCAGTTCCACGGGGAGAGTGTTAGAAGTGTGCAGAGGTGTGGTTTAGGACGTAGGCGCGAAGAAAAAAGAGAACAATATCCCGTCAATCGTTCATGATGGCAACACCGGTTACCAGTATCTTGAAGAAGATCCCACATTCATTGGCGCAAACCATTAAAATGACACGAGAAACGGGGTCCTCCGGTTATTGTACTGGGTTTCAGTTCATACCTGGAGACGGCTCCATGTATGCGTTTTGAAACTCGAATTACAGCACACAGTAGTCCCATTGTATGGGGAAGTTGGAAATAAATCTGTACATTTTGAACCCGTGGACCGATCTTAAAATTTAAAACATTAGTTCGGGTAAGAAACATTTCTTCGATTGTACTTGGCTTTGCTTTTGAAAGCTGACAAATTTTACATTTCATCACATATGTCGAAACGTCTTGCGCCATATTTTTCCAATTGAATGTGGATCATCGTGAAATTGTTTCAACAATTGTTGCTCAATTTGTTCTTCGACTTCTTTCGTCTTTATTTGGCGCTACAGTCCGGGGTGGACCTGGGCCTCAATCAACAAGCACGGTTGTTGCTGGGCCTTGGGCCCAACAACAAGCCTCTCCAACTAGCACGGTCTCTGGCTAGCTGTCTCCAGTGTCGCACGCCAAGTTGGTTGAGGTCCTTCTCCAACTGGGTGCGCCACATTCGTCGCGGGCGTCCGCTGTTGCGTTATCCCACGGGTTCGGAGTCGAAGACCAACCGCTCGCTTCCAGCTTAAGCCTCTTCAATTAGCACGGTCTCTAGTTGTAACAGACCAAGTTGCTTAAGGCGCCCATCTTAAACAAGAGCATCCTCTGTTGCGTTGTCCCACGGGTTCGGAGTCGAAGACTCTTCGGGTTGGAGCTGAGTGGTCCATATGCTTTACATGGCCTAGTCATCTTAGGCATTGGATCCGAAGACGCCTGACTAGACTCATGTCGCTGTATAGCCCGTACGGCTCGTGGTTGAATCTTCTCCTACAAACACCGTCAACGCAAACAGGAACAAAGATCGCACGCAGAGCTTTTCTCTCGAAGAGACCAAGGACTTTCTCATCCGCTTTTGAGATTGTCCATGCCTCATCGCCGTACAGCAGGACTGGGATGATCAAGGTCTTGTATAAAGTCAGCTTGGTCCTTCGAGATAGGGCTCTACTACTCAATTACCTCTTGAGCCCATAGAAACAGCGGTTGGCAAGAGTTACTCTGCCTTTGATCTCGGTACTGATGTTGTAGACGAAGTCCTTGACTACCTCGAAGTTATAGCTGCCCATTGTGACGCTCTGTCCCAGACGTCGATGTTGTGTGTCCTTTCTTGATGACAGTACTTTGTTTTGCCCTCATTCACCGCTAGTCCCATTTTAATTTATTTGTTCATCTATGTCTTTTGTCGGTGGATTTGTTAGTCAAATTTGTATTTTTTTAATACTATAATATTACAATTTGACCAGCGCGTGCAGACACACACTTGCTCCGCTGGAACATTTTACAAAGGTGAGTAGAGCGTGTGCAGACACCTAGGTATTGCTGTGATTGCACATTGCACTGCAGTGGTACAAGTGCCACGAGTTCTTATTTTGGTCCAAAACTGGTTGATGTATCTCAAGCGGATTACTCTTTAACGGAGTAAACTTAAGTTAAAAAAATAATAATAAATGCATAACATAATTATTTATTATTGTCAATTATTCTAAATTGTTGCTTAAACTAAAGCTGTTGTCACTATGTACATAAATAAATTCAATTTTGTATGAATTGCCATCCCTTTATATGATTCTCCAACTTGACAACTTTTTTTTTAAATAAAACGCAAGCCATTTGAGACATTTCAAAAACTTTATTATAGGCTTACAACGTTTATGAATGGAACTTGACTTCTTTCATGTAGCCACCGCGGGCACTCTGGCAGCGGTCGATTCATTGCACTCAATTTCCAACGACTTGGCCACACTTTTCGGTCGAAACGGCCGCTATTTCGCGTTCAATGTTGGCTCTGAGTTCTTCCAACGTCGTCGTCGGCTTGTTGGCATAAACCAGTGAATTATCAGCGGCTTGAAAGCGCTTGAGTCACTGATAATGCTTTCATTTTGAAAATTGGTAAATTCTGGTATTGATCCTGGCTTCGGCGACCATTGACTTCCTATATGCCCAAGAGATAATTTCACGCCGCATTCCCTTAGGAGACCAGACCTGTGTTGCCAGCCATTCAAACTCGATCTTAGCTATTTCTCATTCAAGCTGTCAATCACATTATCCATCCCTTTAGAGGCCGCTCAGAAAGCCATCATCAACGGGCCTTCAAACAAAGTGTCTAATTAGAGCATTCCGATTGTTCGTAGGCTCTGCCAGTAGCCCAAGCCCACCCAACCGCCATTTAGACCGTGTCTCCGTACGTGTCTGACACTCTAATTGAGACCGAGCACGGTTCCGTGTAAGTCAATAAATCGCCGAGCCACCAAAAAGCCGAGTTTAGCATAGAAACCTGATTAATTGCCCGCCGCAGCGCGCTCGTCGCCCAAAAAACCATTCCGATGGATGTCATAAATTCCAAATACATGGTCCAGGAGAGAGGAAAAAGAACCAAAAAAAAACGATGAGATGAGATTTAACACGTATTTCCTCCGCACCGTGTCGGTCAGTACAAATATTTGACTCTCCCGGCCTTCGGGCCTCGCTGCGCTCTCTCTCTCTCTGCGTGCCACTCTTCTGGTGCTGTCAATCCAGATCTTGCGGATTGCCGGTGAATTTTGACACAATGCCATGAGAAATGGATTTGCAAATACGAAAGTCAGTGGCGGCGCTTAAGATGATCTCGAAGGTATTTGCTAAGTAATCAAGTATTTAGTACCGCGACTGGTGCACGGGATGTGAACGATTCGGTACACGATACATTCGGATGGACACAATGGATCGTGTAGACAAACTGGTGTTGGCTGTGTTGGCCGACCGACGACGACGGGCCAGGCCAGGGGTCTAGAGCGGAGTCTAGTTGAAATTCAGGAAATCCACCGATTCGATGATGACGACGACGACGACGCACAAAGTGCGAGAATTTACATGCTTTATCCATTGGGAATGGTTATTAAATATTTGCTCGTGTCTCTCTGTAAGGCTAAAGGCGACGCGGCGCGGCGGCGTCTGAGTATTGACGTGCGTAGGGTTCATCTCTTCTCATGGACTCCTCGTTGGTGGGAAACAACGTCGTTGAGGCTCCGGGCGATGTTTGGAGAACGATTTTTTCTTGGGTTTTTTTTTCTCGTTCTGTGCGTCGACCATTGTTCTTGGGTAAAGGCTTGGCTTTTTTTTTTCTTCTGAATTCTTGGAGACCATGTGGCCCTTTGGGAAGTTGCTGTATTTGACTCAAAGCAAAACTGAAGGCAAACCATTTACAAACAGTGGCAGCGAGAGGAGCCTGATGACGACGACAATCCAGAAATGTTGTCACAACGCAGCGTAAAGTAAAAAGTTGACCCACCTTTTAACATTTCGACGGTCATCTTGACGGAGCATCTCCAAATGTATGCAGATCTTCATAAAGGCATCGAAGAACTTCAAGTGAGCATATGTTGAGCTGACAAATTGAGACTTTGCCAGTGGTAGCCTCTCCAGTGAGTAGCAGGGAATATCTTAATGGGTTAGGTAGGGGGGCTTCTAGTACATTCACCAGTACTCTTAGACCACGTTGATCCAATTTTAAACCCACAGTCAGACTACTACCACTGACTGGCAAATGGTGGCTTTACCAGATTTGAAAACCAGATAGAAGCGTATTAACTTTTCTTTCACTGGGATTCGAACCAGGGGCAGGCACTCTACCAACTGCGCCATCCAGTTACAATCGTATTACGCAATGTATGTACAAGGCCGCAGGCCACAGCTGAATAGCAATGAACGAGAGAGTGCCGAATTGGCCAGACAAGGGTCTGAAATGGATACCGACGAAGCGGACACATCACTGCAACCACCGATCAGTGCACGTTACCGGTCCATAAGCGAAAAGAAGCCTCTTCTCGTCTTGTCTTGCAAGAAATGACTGCCACATGACAAGATCAACGTGGCCAGAGTTCAAACAACGGCAAAACAAAGAAGCTTCTGGCATTGGACCAGATCTCGTTCCTTGTGCTCGTCGGAGTGATCACAGGACACCGACCCATCGGAACAATGCTTGGGGAATTGAAGCGATCTGACCGACACGGAAACGATCCAACATCTGCTTTGCCACTGTCCAGCTCTCATGAATCGGCGCCTAGCTTCGCTGGGCCAAAGATTCTTCACAGAGACTGCGGACTTAGCGACCGCAGATATATCGGATCTTCTAAGATTTGTAAAGAGCACGGAGTGGTTTATGCCAGGATGAGTCGACTTAATGTGTACTAAAGAAATGAAGGGATTCACAATGGACCCTAAGGCCTCCGAGTGGATGCTCAATCATCATGACATGACATGAGTGGGTTAAGCTATCAAGAGCTCTAGTCGAGACTAATGTGTCCGTGGTCAAGACACAGCACGGGCCGAAGGTAGAGAGGGAGAAAGGGAGAGGGGGTACCTGTGCACATTGGTCTTAAATATCTGCGGATTATAGTCTGTGGGAAATATTAAGCCGGGAAGAGCATTCTATATTCATGCAGTGCGGCTGGAACAATTTTCGACTTGTCCCAAAAAAACTTCTTGGGAAATAAGAGGAGTGACAGTTTTGAAGAAATTGTCAAAAATATGTTGTCATCATACCAAGAACTAGGCTGCAACATATCTCCGAAAATCCACTTTTTGCATTTGGAATTTGGAAAATTGTGGGGCTTTTAATCGATGAACATGGGGAGCGATTCTATCATAGCATGGAAAACGCTATCAGGGCAAGTGGAGCGTTGCAGAGCTGGCGGATTATTGCTGGACTATTCGCCGAGATGTTCCAGAAGCAGAGTATAAGAGGACAGCGAAGAAACCAAGTCGCAATTCCACTAATATATAAAAGAAGAAGCTATTTTTCCATTTTTGGCAAAAACCTTGTAATTTTTTTTCTAAAAAATCGGCAACAAATTTTAAGTATTCATTATAATTTTTTTAATCAACATATGAAAACTAATAAAAAAAACTACTTTACTTGAAGAATGCTTTTTTACAGTCAAAATTTGTAGAACTGTGTTATCAAGGGTTCGCTTGAGTGACAGCTGACAGCATTGAGTTTTTGAAGCATTGAATGCCACTCTATTGCTTTTTCCCCAGTTAATTATGCTGTGCTTAACATACGCTGCCGTTCCAATTCTGCGGCCAAAGGGCGAAGTCGTGAGTCTTAGGGCGCTATGTAAAGCTGCGGTCATCAGCAAATGGATTGGATTAGAAGTAGCACAAAGGAGGTGATTTACAAAAACGAGAAAGAGTAGGGGAGACAGAACAGAGCCTTGGGGAACACCAGCACTTATTTGGTGGACATCAGAATTGAACCCATCCAAAACAACTTGATTTGAAAGGTAATTTCTAATCCATAGAAGAAGAGATTCATCGATACCATAGGCACGAATTTTCGACAAGAGCGTCAACTGATGCCAAACTCTGTCAAATGCTCTAGAAATATCAAGCGCAACGATCTTGCTTTTTCGATGTGATAAGCTATCAAATCACCAGTAGAAGAGAGGCAGTCCATCCGTTGCACTGAAAGTACCAACATTCTTTCGTTGGAATAGAAGATCGAACTGGAAGTCTGATCCTCAGAAGCATAAGTCTTTGTGCGCTCAAATTCGAAGAAGACATTCGGCAGTATGTCCCCGTAAGTGTGGAAACAAATTTTGCCGTCCTTCACCATTCTGTAAGCAATTAGTCTAAAGAGTTTGATAAAAATCCGTGTTGAAGGATCGACATCCACAAACATCAAAACATTCAAAAAATAATAAATACCTCGAGAATTCCTGTGAAAAATTTTGTAATCGGGTACGCGAAATTGCTTAAAAAATATACATTCTCTGGACTTAAACAAAATGTGATGCGAAAATAACAAACCTCTGGGCAGTGGCATGTGGACTTTTTCGATGTTTCAAACCCGGCTCTGTCCCTTAAAATGATTCCTTGTTCTTGCTCTTTAAGTTCTGGACCTGGGTCACAATCAAAATGCTTGTCCAGCTGGAGAATCCTCTTGCTAATGATTTGAGATCCCTTGTGCCGCTTCTCCTTGTCCTGTTCTGTGAGTGATCTTGAACCGACTAAGGACATCGATGTCGACATCCATTTAAGGCACTTCAGTTTGTCCGAAGCTTTGAAGCCATCTTCGTCGACTCGCCGTCTTCCCAGCTAGACGGGCCTCTTCTCAAATTCCTTCGATGGGCCCTTAATGATCTTTCAAGACCAAGGATCATTAATCTTGAACCGACTAAGGACATTCATGTCTACATCCACATAAGGCACTTCTGTTTGTCCGAAGCTTTGAAGCCATCTTCGTCGACTCGCCGTCTTCCCAGCTAGACGGGCCTCTTCTCAAATTTCTGCGATGGGCTGTTAATGATCTTTCAAGACCAAGAATCAGTGATCTTGAACCGACTAAGGACATCAATGTCGACATCCATTTAAGGCACTTCAGTTTGTCCGAAGCTTTGAAGCCGTCTTCCCAGCTAGACGGGCCTCTTCTCAAATTCCTGCGATGGGCTGTTAATGATCTTTCAAGACCGAGGATCAGTGATCTTGAACCGACTAAGGACATCCACTTAAGGCGCTTCAGTTTGTCCGAAGCTTTGAAGCCATCTTCGTCGACTCGCCGTCTTCCCAGCTAGACGGGCCTCTTCTCAAATTCCTGCGATGGGCTGTTAATGATCTTTCAAGACCGAGGATCAGTGATCTTGAACCGACTAAGGACATCAATGTCGACATCCATTTAAGGCACTTCAGTTTGTCCGAAGCTTTGAAGGCGTCTTCCCAGCTAGACGGGCCTCTTCTCAAATTCCTTCGATGGGCCCTTAATGATCTTTCAAGACCAAGGATCAGTGATCTTGAACCGACTAAGGACATCAATGTCGACATCCATTTAAGGCACTTCAGTTCGTCCGAAGCTTTGAAGCCATCTTCGTCGACTCGCCGTCTTCACAGCTAGACGGGCCTCTTCTCAAATTCCTTCGATGGGCCTTTAATGATCTTTCAAGACCAAGGATCAGTGGTCTTGAACCGACTAAGGACATCCACTTAAGGCACTTCTGTTTGTCCGAAGCTTTGAAGCCATCTTCGTCGACTCGCCGTCTTCCCAGCTAGACGGGCCTCTTCTCAAATTCCTTCGATGGGCACTTAATGGTCTTTCAAGACCAAGGATCAGTGATCTTGAACCGACTAAGGACATCCACTTAAGGCACTTCAGTTTGTCCGAAGCTTTGAAGCCAACTTCGTCTACTCGCCGTCTTCCCATCTAGACGGGTCTCTTCTCAAATTCCTTCGATGGGCTGTTAATGATCTTTCAAGACCAAGGATCAGTGATCTTGAACCGACTAAGGACATCCACTTAAGGCACTTCAGTTTGTCCGAAGCTTTGAAGCCGTCTTCGTCGACTCGCCGTCTTCCCAGCTAGACGGGCCTCTTCTCAAATTCCTTCGATGGGCACTTAACGATCTTTCAAGACCAAGGATCAGTGATCTTGAACCGACTAAGGACATCCACTTAAGGCACTTCAGTTTGTCCGAAGCTTTGAAGCCGTCTTCCCAGCTAGACGGGCCTCTTCTCAAATTCCTTCGATGGGCCCTTAATGATCTTTCAACGACGCCCCAGGCCCGTCCGCCCATCGGAGCTCCTAAAACGCTACCATCGGCAAACAGAGAAGCTCACGCGTAGATCGGATCGTCATATGATGGGTCCTCAAATGACACAGCGTCCACAGCAGACATTCTCCTCTCCCTCGACCATCCACGCCCGAATCACTCCCTTTCATCGAACTGGTAACAGAAACCGTTCCAAATCGAGAATCTCGCCACTGCCACTAAAGCCCCCCACCCATAATGGACGCTAATTGCTTTTTACGATCCACCGCTCGACGTCAGTCCAACAAGATCAATCATTTGCCCGTCTAACGATCGATCGTACGCAGAGCCGCCCAAAGATAAACACCAGCATCAGGTTCCACATTTGAGGGCCCATTGTTACGACGCGATCGCCCGATAAACGAGGTAGAAATTATGCATGCCCCGCCTAAGGGCCACCTAATGGCCGGCGGCAGCAGCAGTTGACAGATCACTCACCTCACCGGAGATTGCATCACACCGGGGCGCGCATATCGATCGGAATGCCATCCTCATCGGCGATCGGCGATCGGCGATCACTCGGGCTAATTAACACGTCCCAGCAACGGACACGGGTAATGACAACAATTTGCGAGCCAACGCGGAGAGTAGCGAATCCGCGCCCTGCCGCCGCACATACCAATTGAAGCGAGGAATCGGATCGGACACACAAGGGACCCAGCAACGGCCGCGGTTTGAGGTTGCGCCAGGCCATCAATTGCGAGTCAAAACCTCGCAAAAAACGCGAAAAAAAAAACACCTTCACCTCGAGTGGCTGGCTGGCTGGCCTCCTCCGCGGCGGATACCGAGCGTAGGTCTGGGATTCTTTGCGGATCTTTGCGGGAGCGCACATTGTTCGGATGGTAATTTGTGTGAGTTTTTGGCTAAAATTTATGCAAATCATGAGACAATTTAGCGGGCAGCCGGCGAGAACCGGCGATGTGCCTGGCAAGGGTTGTCAATCAACGATCGAGTTTCGCAGCGACCAACGACCGACGCGATGGATGCGTGCGGGGGAGAGAGTGCGCCCATGGTGGTGCTGGCTTGTTTTTGAGAATACAAAAGACGGTTTTTGTTGATTTATGAACCGATGGCGTGGAGCGGGAGTGCGCCCGCACCACGGTTGCTGGACTCGCCGGGGATACTTACTCAGTCTTGTGATTATCCGCGCTGTGGCATCTGAAAAATAAAAAGGAAACGTCTGTTAGAGATTTAGATGCGATGTGAGTGTGAGGTTTGTTGAGAAATTCGGGGAATCGGCTGGCCTTGAGATGGGTGATGGCCTTTGGGCGGGCGGCAGAGGTCATGCGAGTCAATGGTTTCGATGAAATGCAGACTCTATGGGTTGGTGATGGGGTATCTGGTTTCGGTTCGGGTTCTGACGGAATTCTGAATCACGAGATGGAAGTTGGGAACCCGAAGGGGGAGGAACGTTGTTGGTAACAGACACGGAGTCGTCAAAACTGAAAAACAGAGAACTACAAGCCTGAACGATCAGAGAGGATGACCGGGAAGAATGGGAATGCAAAAGGTGGGACTGGTGAGGGGAACTGATCATCCTGACAAGCTGTTGTTCGTGGAAGTTCTAGGCATGGCCACGTCGTTAGAGTCGAGCGGCTAACGATGGCTTCAGTCGCAGGCATAGGAAGATCATGTCCTCCCAAGAAAAACCACGTGGGAGGCCAGGCAATAAGACTACTAGAGGAATACAAGATTACTGACAAAGCTAGGGAAAGTGGAGGTACTTGACGCGATCTTTCAGGTAGTGTACAAGGTGAATAAGAGCGTTCGCCGGAATCACGACATGGATAACCGCGTAATGGCAGCAACTCTCAAGACATGCACCCGGCTTTGTCGTGTTTCATGATGATAACATGGCAGATCATGCCATCCCCCGTTCATATCGAAGACAGAACCCCAAGCGGTCTTCGAATCTTAAAAGAGGAAAGTCAGCTGGAGTCGACGGGATCTCCAACATTGTGTTAAGACACCTCCCCCGGAAGTGGTTACTATGGACACGACCCTATTTAACAATGCTCCGAATCATGCACATTATCCGGAGCATTGGAAAACGGCTATTGTGCAACCCATACACAAGAGAGGAAAACATTCTTCGAATTCATGAAACCTCTGGTCAATTAGTCTTCTTCCGAACATCAGTAAGGTATTCGAGAAGGTGATCAATAGAGCCTTGATCAACTGGACTTGGGACAAAAATGTAATTCCGGGTAACCAATTCGCTTTCAAAGCGAGGCATGACACTATTCATGCCGCGTCGAAACTGGTGTCGGATGTCCAAGGGAACAAGAGCCAGAAACACTGTGCGGGTGCCTGCTTGATCAATCTGGAGAAGGTCTTCGACACCGTATGGTTAGAAGGTCTTTTCTACAAGCTCGATCCGCTAGGCATAAGCAAACCACTGCTGTACCTACTGTGTAACATGCTTACCGATAGATGGTGGTATCACTGGTATTTTTGATGTAAAAAAATGGTCTCCAACAGGGCGCCGTCCACCATCGACCAGATTTTCACACCACGGCAGATCCCGGAAAAGACAGAAATGCAGATCGACACCTTTTTGTCGATTTCAAGGCCGCATATGACAGTGTGCATAGGGACGATCTATACAAGGCCATGTCTAGTTTTGACATTCCTGCCAAACTCGTCAGGTTGTGCAGCATGACGATGGAGAGCTCTCGGTGCTCCATCAAGGTCGGCAACGATCTCACCGAGACCTTCAATGTCAAAAAACGTTTTAGACAAGGCGACGCGGTGTCATGTGACTTCTTTAACATCATCGTGGAGAAGAGCGTGCAAGACTCAGACGCCAACACTAGAGACATGATCTTCCAGAAGTCAGTACAATCGCTGGCATAAGCAGGTGACATTAGCATTAAGCTCCAACCGGAAGAGTCTTCGACTCCGAACCAGTGGGACAACGCAATAGAGGACGCCCACGGAGCCGATGGAACACCCATGTGGATTAGGACCTCAATCAATTTTGTGTGCGCAAATAGAGACGAGTGGCATAAAATCGTGCCAGCTGGAGAGACTCGGTGGTTGAGGCCAAGGTCCACCCCAGGCTGTACGGGCACGAGAAGAAGAAGAAAAAGCAATGACACACCTTCAGTCGATAGTCTGTTCATGCGTATTAGTCTATCCCATCATTAACCGTAGTTATGACGTCCATTCACGTCTACCATGGTGTGGCGACAAAAACTTAAAAATACGCGTCAGAGCAATTGAACGTCTTTTGGTTCTTATTTGAGTTTAATGTGCTACAAAAATATTGGTGTCCCCCAAAGACCCGCTGTAGGCCCTATACTATCCCGAGTATAGTAATGACCTCCATGATTTTTATGCAGAAAATAATTCGTAGATTCCTTCGGTCAAACTATCTATGCTGTCTCCCAAGTGTTTCTTGAGGCGAACTTTTCGTGGAATGACTTTCCGGATCCCGGGCCACCTCGGGCTCTAGGGAAATGAGACCTTTGATGAACTTGCTTGAGCAGAGGAGGTACTCTAAGGACCTTTAGTTGGTTAGGGCTTCCTTCGTTCGTGTTACTTGGACCTCTCGAGAGCACAACCGGATGTGGATTGACTCTCCAAGATGTCGACAGATCAATTGCAAACGTCTGTAAGAATTTCGCGGCATACTTGTTATCTCTTGAGAGAAAAGACTGCAGATGACTTACCAACGCACTAACGGGCCACTACACCTGCCTAGGTGAAGAAACAATCTGCGGCGCATGTGGAGAAGCACTTCCTCTGTCACTGTCCCGCCTTTGCTCGGATCAGGTGGCAGGATTTTGGCGCTGATGCGGTGAGAGCTGATGATGTAGGCTCCCCATCACAGAAGCACCTTACAGTCTTCTTTTACATTAACATTCACAATCAGATAGATCAGCCGGTTTGGTCTGCCTTGGAGGGGAGTGCGTTTGCCAGGCGAAAAGCTACCTGAGCAGATTCTACTGCGTACACTAACCTCAAGGGAAGACGATATAAATGTCAAAAACAAAACAACTCAGCTCCGAACTCGTGGGATGACATAGCCAGAGACCGTGCTAGTTGGAGAGGCTTGTTGGCCCAGGACCACCCCGAACTTGCAAATAAAGAAGAAGAAGTGTCCAGCCAATGATCAGTCTGTCATTCGCGTTTTCTAGCAGCGTTTTTTCGTGATCTTCTCAGTAGAGGAAAAGACTTAGTCTAGAAGTACATATATGGAATGTACGTGGAATTTAATTTCGCCAGAGTTCGTTTAGGTCATGCGCTCAACGTAACTCCGACCTAAAGCGTCATGAATGCCGAACCAGGTTCACAAGGCAACAGGGGCGCCCGTTTTTAACGTGGAACCGTGTGCTCGGCGGAGTGGAAGAAAAGTTACAGCTGTTCAAAAATGAGGGAAGTTAATGAAGAAATTCGCTATATTTTCAAATTTTTGTGGACAAATGGGAAGACTGCCACGCAAGCCAACAATGAAATTTGTGAAGTTTACGGAGACCATGCTGTATCAGTTCGTGTATCACAACAATGGTTCGCTCGCTTCCGTTCTGGAAATTTCGATGTGAAAGATGCACCTCGCTCTGGTCGAACTATCGCTGAAAAAGTCGATGAAATTTTGGAAATGATTGACCAGGACCGTCACATAAGCAGCCATGACATCGCTAAGGAACTAAACATTCATCATCAAACCATTTAAACAAGGCTGGCTACAAAAAGAAGCTCGATGTTTGGATACCACATGAATTGTCTGCGAAAAATATAATGGACCGAATTAACATCTGCGATTCTTTGCTGAAACGAACTGAAATCGAACCATTTCTGAAGCGAATGGTAACAGGAGACGAAAAGTGGATCAAATACGACAATAATGTGTGAAAAAGATCATGGTGCAAGCGTGGTGAAGCTCAACAAATGGTCGCAAAGCCAAAATTGACGCCTCGAAAGGTAATGCTGAGTGTTTTGGTGGGAATGGAAAGGAATCATCTACTATAAGCTCCAGCCTGGTCGAACGAAAGATTGAAGCAAGCGATCGAAAAAAAAAAAACGGCCAGAACTCTGTTCAACAGAAGGGGCTTAGTTTTCCATCAGGGCAACGCTAGAAAACCCACAATCTTTGATGACTTGGCAAAAGCTTGGCTGGGAAGTTTTGATACATCCACTATATAGGCCTGACCTTGAGCCATCGGACTACCATTTGTTTCGGCCAATGCAGAACTCCCTTGATGGAGTAAAGTTGGCTTCAAGAGAAGCCTGTTAAAATTACTTGTCGCAGTTTTTCGCCGAAAGTCTTACACTGATGGAATAATGTGTTTACCGGAAAAAATGGCAAAAGGTGGTCGACCAAAATGGTACATATTTGCTTCAATAAAGTTCATTATAAATATAAAAACAAAAATGAGTTGAAGTTTGATTAGAAATACGAAAAGACTTTTCGACTACCCATTACATATATACCTCTTAAAAACTACCCAAAGATATAAATTAAACTATTTTGTTGTTTTTATTTTAAGAAAATAATTTTTTATTTGGTCCCCCTGTTGGGCAGAGGTTTCCCTTACAAATCCAAAATTGAACTCCCCAAAATTAATCTTAGGACTACCTTAAATACTACGAGTACAGGTTGCTGGCGTGGGTAATCAAATGACCGATGCATTCCTCGCTGGCGTGGATACTCAAATGACCGATGCATTCCTCGCTGGCGTGGATACTCAGGTGACCGTTGCATTGCTCGCTGGTATGGATACTCAGGTGACCGTTGCATTGGTACTCGGGTGACCAATGCATTCTTCGTTGGCGCGTGTATTTCCCAGACGCTATGTCGACAAAATCTGGTTAGCAAATTGGGTGTTAACTCCTCCCCCCTTAAGTGCAAACGCCCCCGTTTGCTCGGTAGGATTAGAAGAGAGGTATTTTGCTGACTTGACATATCCTGGACGATGGCGCCTGAGATTGGCTCACTGGGATGTTAGGTTGTGAATTATGTGGCATCACGTCCTCTGGTATTTGCTCCAACCTAAAGTTTTCCTGTGATTTGGCTGGCTGCATCATCCTTCTAACTTTGATGACCATGAGCCCTCCTGATACAATGACTAGCAGCACGAGGATAAGGTTGACGGTAACTCCCCATCTATGTCTTTCTTGTAGTAGATCAATGGTCTGGATGTTTTTGATATTTAGCTCGTTGACCATTTCCAGGGAAATTGTTGGTTTCTGGTTAAACGATTGGTGGCAGGAGACGCGTTCTTGTTACCTCATAAGATGTGAATACTTGGTCCTTTTCAGTTATAGTGGTGTTCTTGTACCCGATGATAAAGGTGCCATTCAGCTGAAGTGGGTCAGCATCTATTTTAATAACGCCGTTGTATCCATTGAGTAGTAAGGTGCCAGGAACTATTTCTTCTACACCTATGACTTGTTGATAGCTGATCTTGTTGCAGTTGCTCGCTCGACTTCGGAGAAGGTTTGGAATGCATTCTGTACTTGTTATGTCTACTACGTTACTAGTATTACATATGGCTATACTATTGCTTGTTTTACATTTACTTATAATAGCATAAAACTTATCTCTACAATACAAAATATTTTTGTATATGATTTTAAGTATAAAATTAGATTTTCTTAGTGGCTTCTTGTTAAGCTTACAAATTTCGTTGCTAGTTTTAGGAATTGATACAATGTAGATTAAAGTGGAACCATTCGAGGCTATTTTAGCTTCAGCAAAGTCTGCTGTTTGTTCAATATTTAGGTAATTGATATTTTCCTTTTCTAATGTTTCCTTTATAAATTTTATTTCTTCGTTACTTAAAATTAATGGGTTGACAATATTTGACTTCGCCAAATGTAGGGCATAAATGACATGTAACAGGTCTTGCTACGATAGGTAGCATCATCATGTCGGTGCCTTAGATTTTTTCCTTTTTTCCTGGGCCGGCTACTCGGGATCCTTGGGCACACACACGATCGGCTAGCGGCGTTCTCCGGACCGTCTAGTCGCACTAGGAAGTTAACTGTTTTCACTTCTTTCTTTTTGGCTAGCGGATGCTCACTATTATTCTTTTTTTACACTACTTTTTCACAATATTTCATTCGTTTACTCATTTTACATTAATCTCCCTACTATTTTTTGCAACTTTGACAACAACTTTTTTTTTTTTCCTTTCTTTTACTATTGTTCACTTTCACTTATTTAACTAGTTTTCACCACCGGGTTACTCGCGGACCAGTGGGCGATCGCGCACGGTTTTTTTCTTGTATTCGTTTCCAATGGTGGCATGGGAGCTTCTTGAGGCCTCTGGCACACTCATACGCACTATTTTTGCTTTACGAATTTATTACCCGCACTGACGCGCACCACTGGTCCCTGCTCGGGCGCCAATTAAACTATTTTGTTGTTTTTATTTTAAAAAAATAATTTTTTATTTGGTCCCCCTGTTGGGCAGAGGTTTCCCTTACAAATCCAAAATTGCACTCCCCAAAATTAATCTTAGGACTACCTTAAATACTACGAGTACTGGTTGCTGGCGTGGGTACTCAAGTGACCGATGCATTCCTCGCTGGCGTGGATACTCAGGTGACCGTTGCATTGCTCGCTGGTATGGATACTCAGGTGACCGTTGCATTGGTACTCGGGTGACCAATGCATTCTTCGTTGGCGCGTGTATTTCCCAGACGCTACGTCGACAAAATCTGGTTAGCAATTTGGTTGTTAACTTATATAAGTCGGATATAGGTTGCGGCAGATAGATTTCCATCTAATGCGCTGCAAGACAGAGACCTGCGCCCTATAAGGGGAAACGAACGACTCTTTCTACCCCCGAGTCTAAAAGGTTCGACGCTGTAGTTCCCTCGGTCCCCAGCCACCAGAAATTTTGGTGCTGCCTAGCAACATCCCGAGAAACCCGCCTTGAGACCGCAGTACTGAACCGGAGGAGACCCTCCGTAGCTCGTGGTGCGACGGAGCGGTCGTGGTTGAGTCAGTTGATCTTGCGATGCGATAGATGAGCGGTACTGCATTTATTTTTTGCAACCGTTCGAGGCTGTTCTGGGGGGACGAAGCCGTTGTGCCGCACCCTTTCGTGGTATTGAGGCAGTAAGAGCCTGAGATCAAGTTAGTGACCGAGTTCATCGCTCTGGCAGTATGACCTCGAATCAACTTCAGGTCGTAAGTCGGAAATTGTCCACTCTAATCAGGTTTTCCCTGTTGTATAAGACCTCATTGGAATAGAATTTTATGTACTGGGACTCTGGAGTTCGATAAAGGCGAAGGCAAGCCCTAAGACAAGCTCTCTTGAACAACCGAATCTTTTCCATCAAGCTTGCACTTCCGTTGAACCACACGGGACAGCCATAGGTGAGCATTGGCCGGATGAGGATCATGTAGCAGATAACCTTCACCCTCTCATCGAGGTGGCTGTTATAAAACAGTAAGTGGCTTGTGTCCTGGGCAGAGCACCATCTATGTCTATTGCTTAACCTCCAATCGGCGATATCGAGATCAGTTAAATCTGCACATACTGAACTGAACGAATTTTGAACATTCCCTCGGCTCATTGCCCTTTCTCCGCGACAACCTGATCCGTCTTATCAGCCAACGAATGTGGAGCCACATACATTGTACGTGCATCACTTACAGCTCTGTCAAGGCGGCACACGCAGTCGTAGTGTCAGAAAAAGCCCCCAATCGCCTTTCACTATCTGCGACAAACTTCCTCCGAACGCAGTGAATGAAGTACAAGATCCAGCCCGTGCCCCCACCCGCCGCCCCCAGACAACACACAATCCATCAAAGATATGAATGCAGATACCCATGCCATTCAGCTCCACCCAATCCACTTGCTCCACCATCACACCTCCTTCCATTAATCAACCGCAACACAGTCCGAGAGAGAGATTGCCCAAATCAAGACACACCAACCGAACGAACCGGCCGACCGGCCAGACGGACAGACACACTGACCAACACCGCGCCGCCGCCGTCGACGATCGCCGTCCAGTTTGTGATCAAATCCCCCAGCGATTATCATGCGAACAGCGTCCCGATAAACAACTGACAGCAGGGCAGCGGGCGGGAGCAGGCTCGGGGGCCAGGGACAGCGGCAACTACAACTTTTGTTGAATGAAATTCCAAAAATTACGTGCGGAAAAAGGAATCCACAGACACACACACTCCCCGGCAAGCTTTCGGAGGCAGAGCAAGAAGAACTCATCCGTTGTGGCACCGCCGACCGCATGCTAATTTGATTTTTCATCCTGTGGGAACGGAGCAGGGCCGGTTGGGCTGCGCCACGTAGGAGAGGTGTGTTCCTTGTTCTGCTGGTCATTTGTGGTTTCCTTTCATTTCATTTGAGGTTTTGCAACACTCGCAGGGCGACCCGAAATCAGGGTCGACCGCAGCAGCACCGCTCAGTGGTCATCTAAAGCAAACACGCCGCCGCTGCCGCCTCGAGGATGCATGCGATGCGAGCGAGACATTGCAACAATGTTGCTAAACAATGATTAATTTGTTTAACACCTCGGGCGGCCAAAGTAGCTCGCTCTGCGAGAGGATCTTGCTTGCTTGCGTGTCGCTAGCCCCTTGACAGCCGACAGGTAGGACGACGTCCTTTTTCTGTCTCCCCGGTGCATGTATGTCCCCGGCTCAGCCGGTGTAATGCTGGAATTTATAGCGGGACGTGATTAGAAATCCGACGCGCGGCAGGGTTCAATCGACGACGCTGAGCGCTTCTCGGGGATTTTTCTCGGAATCGAAGGAGCGACGGCGTAAATATTTGTACCTTACCGGCGTGGACAATCGAAAGTTGTTGTGGAGAGTGACACATACGCGCCGTAAAATGCGGGATTACGACCACCACTCGCCGGAGCGTGGGAGCGGGTGGGGTGGACGCGCAGGTGGACGCCTCGATATCACCGGAACAGCCGCTGATGGGCAATAATGTATGGAATTAGTCGGATTTATTCCGACAAGGCAGAGCATTCACAAGTGTCCATGAGCCGGAAGACGGGATGTGATTTGAAGGGGTTTGGACTCGAGGGGGAGATGGGATCGGCTTTGAAAGCGGATTTAGGGCAGCGGGGGACCAGTTGGCTTTCTAAGAGGACATGTCTTGGAAAGAGGCAAGGGTTGGGAGTTGGGTATCGGAGGGAGGGTTGAGGAAGGAAGGGATACAAGGCACATCGAGGCGGAGTCACACACTGGTCGAGAGGACAGAAGCCGGGCGATACGAGAGAATAACGACGAGGCGACAAGAGGACTACCAGGAGAATGGACGGATGTAGAAACAATCGACCAGTCGGATTATTGAATGGGAAAAGAGGCGGAAGAGCGACCGAGAGGGTGGATGAAGAGGGTTGATTCTCGAGCGGGCGCCTAAAAGAGAGGACGAATGGACAAAAGACTATGAGAGCAACTAAGATGCTTAGTTGAAAAGCGGCTTGATCGACAAGTAGCCTCCTTGACAAGCGGCCTACTCGACAAGCGGCCTAATTGACGAGCGGCCTACACGACAAGCGACCTTCTCTACAAGGAGCCTAACCGACAAGGGGTCTAGTCGAGAAGCGGCCTACTCGACAAACGGCCTACTTGACAAGCGGCCTACTCGACAAGGGGCCTATTCGATATACAGCCTAACCGACAAGGGGCCTAGTCGACAAGCGGCCTAGTCGATAAGCGGCCTGTCGACAAGCGGCTTAGTCGACAAGGGGCCTAGTCGACATGCAGCCTTCTCGACAAGCGGCCTAGTCGACAAGCGGCCTACACGACAAGCGACCTACTCGACAAGGGGCCTAACCGACAAGGGGTCTAGTCGAGAAGCGGCCTACTCGACAAACGGCCTACTTGACAAGCGGCCTACTCGACAAGGGGCCTATTCGATATACAGCCTAACCGACAAGGGGCCTAGTCGACAAGCGGCCTAGTCGATAAGCGGCCTGTCGACAAGCGGCTTAGTCGACAAGGGGCCTAGTCGACATGCAGCCTTCTCGACAAGCGGCCTGCTCGACAAGCGGCCTGCTCGACAAGCGGCCTGCTCGACAAGCGGCCTATTCGACAAGCGGCCTACACGACAAGCGGCCTAGTCGACAAGCGGCCTGCTCGACAAGCGGCCTGCTCGACAAGCGGCCTAGTCGACAAGCGGCATACACGACAAGCGACCTACTCGACAAGGGGTCTAGTCGACAAGCGGCCTACTCGACAAGCGGCCTGCTCGACAAGCGGCCTAATTGACGAGCGGCCTACACGACAAGCGACCTTCTCTACAAGGAGCCTAACCGACAAGGGGTCTAGTCGAGAAGCGGCCTACTCGACAAACGGCCTACTTGACAAGCGGCCTACTCGACAAGGGGCCTATTCGATATACAGCCTAACCGACAAGGGGCCTAGTCGACAAGCGGCCTAGTCGATAAGTGGCCTACTCGACAAGCGGCCTAGTCGACAAGCGGCCTACACGACAAGCGACCTACTCGACAAGGGGCCTAACCGACAAGGGGTCTAGTCGACAAGCGGTCTACTCGACAAACGGCCTACTTGACAACCGGCCTACTCGACAAGGGGCCTATTCGACAAGCGACCTAGTCGATAAGTGGCCTACACGACAAGCGACCTTCTCTACAAGGAGCCTAACCGACAAGGGGTCTAGTCGAGAAGCGGCCTACTCGACAAACGGCCTACTTGACAAGCGGCCTACTCGACAAGGGGCCTATTCGATATACAGCCTAACCGACAAGGGGCCTAGTCGACAAGCGGCCTAGTCGATAAGTGGCCTACTCGACAAGCGGCCTAGTCGACAAGCGGCCTACACGACAAGCGACCTACTCGACAAGGGGCCTAACCGACAAGGGGTCTAGTCGACAAGCGGTCTACTCGACAAACGGCCT
This sequence comes from Eristalis intricaria, assembly GCA_964034865.1. Taxonomy (NCBI): domain Eukaryota; kingdom Metazoa; phylum Arthropoda; class Insecta; order Diptera; family Syrphidae; genus Eristalis; species Eristalis intricaria. The sequence continues at coordinate 154,693,179 of OZ035873.1, read as the reverse complement.
ACTTGACAACCGGCCTACTCGACAAGGGGCCTATTCGACAAGCGACCTAGTCGATAAGTGGCCTACACGACAAGCGACCTACTCGACAAGGAGCCTAACCGACAAGGGGTCTAGTCCACAAGCGGCCTACTCGACAAACGGCCTACTTGACAAGCGGCCTACTCGACAAGTGGCCTATTCGATATACGGCCTAACCGACAAGGGGCCTATTCGACAAGGGGCCTAGTCGATAAGCGGTCTATTCGACAAGGGACCCAACCGACAAGGGACCTATTCGACAAGCTGCCTATTCGACAAGCGGCCCGTTGACAAGTGACCTAGCAGCTTACTCGACAGCTAGTCGTCAAACCACTCGATTGTCGAGCGTAGCGACGAGTAGCTTAATCGACGGCTGGCCTCAACGATAAGGACACGCGTTGGCATAAATGGACAGGGAGTCTGACGGACCTTAAAACGATAGGGCGTCTGGAAAAGGATCCTGGTCTACGAGCGTCTTAGTTGACGACGGGCTGTTCGAGAAGCACCTGTTTGGATCAGTTAAGAAATGGACATCGTAGGGAGAAGCACAAGTAAGGCTGGCGGAATAACATTCAAGTCCATGCGTCTTAATTGACGAAAGGCAACGATTCGGACTAGGGGGTATTTGAAATAATGCACGATGGAGCGAGGATGCTAGGACAATCGATAGACGATCATGGGGATGTATAACCTACGGGGAAGCTGGGCAACTGCCACCATCCACAAGCAGCCTAACTGACAAGTGGCCTAGTCGACCAGCTCCTTAATCGACAAGGGTCCTAGTCGACCAGCGCTCTAGTCGAGAAGGGGCTTAGTCCACAAGCGACCTAGTACAATGAGTGTCGAAGCTATGAACGGCCTACTCGACAAGCGGCCTAGTCGGCAAGCGGCCTAATCGACAAGGAGCCTAGTCGACAAGTGGCCTAGTCGACAAGCGGCCTATTCGACAAGGGGCCTACTCGGCAAGTGGTCTAGTCGACCAGTGCCCTAGTCTAGAAGGGGCTTAGTCGACAAGCGGCCTAGTATAATGAGTGTCCAAGCTATGAACGGCTTAATCGACAAGTGGCCTAAGCGACGAGGACGCGTGTTTCCACGAATGTACAAGAAGTGACGAGTTAATTCACGGAAAAGTTGACCAGTCGTCGTCTAAATGTCTGAATGGACCAACTGGCTATCAGGATACTCCCCACTAATCGTCGACGTTGAAGACCGAATAATTCATGAAATGACCTCTTGAATGTAACGAGATGGAATTGAAGGAGGATTTTCCACCTGATTTCCGGCGTAATTCCATTCAAACGGCAACAAATCCATCATCAGGCTCGTCTCCGTCGAATCACCTCATCGTCCAATTCGCCAAACAACCTCGGTGGTCACAGGACAAAGCCGCCACGCAGACAAACAACTGGCAAGGCAAAACCTACAAATCTGCCCACAAACTCTCAACAGTTTGCTAAAAATGAAAGAAAAGGGACCAGGAACAAAAAAGGAAGAAGAACACAATAATCCGCATCTCATGACAGCTCTCGCAAGGATTACCTCCGAACGTCCGACTTCCTTTCGTCGCTCGGCACAAAGGACGACTGACCCACAAACAGCACTCTCCGCCGACCGTATCTCCGCCACAAAGGACCGCATAATTGACGTCCTCATTCAGGGATCATCGCCGGTTATTGATACATCTCGTCCGGCAAGCGATGCCAAAAGCGTTACAATTTGCGAAGAATGGCCTGAGAAAATGATGAATCTATCTATCACATAGAACGTCGACGGACAACGAGCTGATCATCCACCTGATCGGAGCCAGGCGGAGATCCTTGCCCGATGCGCCGAAATTTAATCCGGTTACGATGATGACTCAGATTCATTCAGAAACGAGAGCAATTTGAGCAGCAGGAGATAAGGATTCGTCAATTTCATTGAGGATCGAATGCGGCGCGGGAAACGGATGCCGTGGAGGATCTTCGAATCAAGCCGCAGCGCAGAGGGGCGCAGTGTGTGAGAATCGAATCGCAGACAAGTTATGTGACGGCCGAGGTTCGAGACAAAAGTGCCCAACGAATTGTGTCACTTTTCATCCGATCGGCCGCCGAGAGTTGAGTCAGCTCAGTTGCAAGGCCGGGGAGGCAATTGTCCAATGGAGATCGGATCGAGTGATAGGGTGCGAGACGGGGCGCATTGTCCTGCGATGACAAGGCATTTTTCCTGTTCGATCCTTTTTCACATGGACCGAACGTTAGTTCGTCGGAAAAACCATTTTCGAGTGAGTTATAGGACCTAATGGAGATGGGGTCCTGTGACAAAATTCCGAGACGCTGTGGAGATGTTCTAAGGACAGGCGGTGGTTTCTGTTCTGAAATTGACAGAGTTTCTCTGAATGATCAAACCAGTCGTAGGCAATTATTGTGTCAGTCAGCGGACGGAATGGAGGCCGATAAATTGGGTGGCGTCAGCAAGGTTACACGATCATCGGTGATGATGATCGGTTCGCGCGATCTTGCGTTGACGGCGATTGAAGGACAAGATACGGGGTCTAAAGCGGCAGCTCGGGAGGCAACGTCATGGACATTCAGCTTTATGCAATTTTCGAGTGAGTTATAGGACCTAATGGAGATGGGGTCCTGTGACAAATTTCGAGACGCTGGGGAGATGTTTTAAGAAGAGGCGGAAGACGTCAAGGATTGTGCTGGATCCAAGAAATTGATGAGGGCTTAGACCAAGTTTTTGTGTCCAACTGAAGGTAGATCGCAATGAAATGTGCTAGGTGGCTATCGGTGGTCTATGTCCAACCGGAACTTCATGTGACCGTTGCCTATGACGGTGAAGGCATGGATATTTAAGATATTCCCGACTGTCTCCGATGGCCCAAGGGGTGATCTTCACAGTGATCTTGAGTTAAGAGAGCCGGAGCCTCGGATTGAAAGTTGATGTTGATGTTTGCATTTTACTTACTTATCAGGCTGACAACCAATGTAGGGTCCGAGCATGAGCTATAGCTGCTTTCCATTCTTGACGGTCCTGGGAACGCTGCTTCCAGTCATCAAAACCAAGCTGTCTTGCATCCGCGATTACTTGGTCTTTATACCGGAGATTCGGTTTTCCTCTCCTTCTCCAACCAAGAGGCTCGGATTCGCAGACCCTCTTAGCTGAAGCATTCTTGTCCATGCGCTCGATGTTGCCGAGCCAGTGCAGTCGACGCACATCCCGGTTGTGTCTTCTACTCCATTCGCAGACGGGACCATATATCCGACGTAGAATTTTTCTTTCGAAGGTACCAAGGATCAGCTCCGCAGTTTTGCTTATCGTCCAGCTTTCGGCTCCATATAGCAGGACTGGCAAAATAAGGGTTTTGTAGAGCATGACCTTAGTCCTTCGAGTCAGGAGTTTTGACTAACCGAAGTAACACCGGTTGCCAAAGGCGGTTCTACTTCGGATCTCCACAGTGATGTCGTTTGTGGAGTTTACGTTTGCCTCGTTTAACCGTAAATGCTTCCACTACGGGTCGATGTCATCTGCATATCCCAACAGCTGGACTGACTTGTGGAAGATAGTGCCTTCCGTGTTTACAGCTGCCCGCCGCACTATCTTCTCCAGTACCAAATTGAAGAAATCACACGACAGTGCATCTCCTTACCGGAATCCGGTGCAGTTTTCAAACGGCTCGGAAGTCTTCGAGCCGAACTGCACGATGCGTCTCTTGTTTGTTAGCGTAGTGCGACACAACCGGATCAGTTTTTCCGGGATCCCGAATTCGACCATCGCATCAAATAACTCCTTGCGATGAATGCTGTCGTATGCGGCCATCGAGAACATCCTTGTCGTGCAAAGTATAGCGAACAACTTTATCCAAAAAAAAGAGAAGTTGTACGTCTTTTTTTGTCAACTTCAAGGCTACATTCGATATGATTGACCGTCCAGCTCTCTTTTTCAAGTTGGAATGTGCACTGTCAGAATCTTTCGTGGTTCCACTCTGAAATGGGCTTAAAACAGGGATAGGCACTAAGTCAAAATTTATTCGCGTTATTTATCAATGCTCTTATTGAACCCTGGGGGGAATTGAATTGTCCGGAGTTATCATCAAAGCACTCTTGTTCGCAGATGACGTGGTGCTATTTTCTTACTCGACTCGCCTCATATGCTACAACTAATGATCAATAATCTGGATACGTACTGCAAATTGTGGAATTTGAGAGTGCGCTTGGAAAAATCAATGGTGATGATTTTTCGAAAAGGTTCCGGACGAGAGATGAAAAATGGATTTTTAATGGTGAAGAGATTGAAGTAGTAAATCCTATTCTATTGGTCGACGATGATATTGGCCTTCGCGGGTCCCCACAAAAAAAGTCGAAAGGAGTTAAATCGAGGCGGCTAGTTGACATCGCCAAGACGGCTGATAACGATTTGGGAATTTGGTGCGCAAAAGATCGATTTCCGCATGGGCTGTGTGGCAAGGCGCGCCAGTGGGTTAACAGTGCAAAAAATGTCTTTGATGAAAGTCTGCTGTAGCCTTCTTAGTTTTAAGTCTAAGTGCTCTTAGATAGCCCGAGCTTATGATTTCATTATTTATTCAAGTTGCAAGCCATATTTTCAACAAAAATTTAGATGGCTTTATCCCAAGGTTCATAAAATAAACTCTGTATCTTCATACATTAGTCTATTTGCCTCTTCTTTGCTATTTAAAATAAAAAAAAATCTTCAAATGTACCTGCAATAAGTAGCTTGTGTTAGTGCGTCGACTCCTACGGAGAGGGTGCTAGGTTCGATACCCGAATTTTACCGCCTTTGATAATTCACGGCACCGCCTATTTCGAGTCACTGACAATGCTCAAAGAGTATTCCTGTCTAGAAAGAGCTTCTCAACTTCGCCGTTCGGAGTCGGCATTAAACTGTAGATCCCTTCCACTCGTGAAAGAACAATAGCACGCACGACACGAGTGGTTGCTGAGAAGTTAGGCCCAGGTTCGCCTCGGACTATCGCGCCACCCATATTATTATTATAAGTAGCTTCCGACATAGGTGTCAAAATGAAAAACTTTTAATGGATACGCTTTGAGTTTTAAAAAAATCCATGTCAAGCTACGCGTAGCGACTTATATCAACGTGTTAAGTTCCAGCACAAAAAAAAATAGCTGCGACTTCTTGCAACTTTCGGAGTTGTTCAAAAACCACAATTTTTTCGGCTGTCAGCTGTCAGTCTCAAAAAAAAAGGTATGATTTAAAAAAACCACCACCATATGGGACACATTGTACAAGGTCGCGCAAAATTAATCATCTAATTTTGTTTTTAAATAGCTATTTCACTAAACAAAAAAAAAAAGGATTTTGAATAATTGAAATCTTCATTTGGTTTTCTTTTTCCTGTTCAGTGGAAAGGTGATGTCCGCCAAGTGGCTGCCGCCAGCCTTAGTAGCATCTTCCATGACTTACCTCGTGTCGAATATTCGCCTTAAGGGCTGCGATTGTCTGTTCGAGTCGAGTAGTTAAGCGCCGGAATGTTGGCCCAGTTGGCGCGACTCTATGAGGAAATTGACGTCGAAATTTATTGGTTAAAAAAGAATCGACACTACTCCACGCTCTTGGTGAATATGGCGCTCCAATGATTGTCTGTTTATATACTGCAACTGTCTAGTTCACAAGATTGCCGTACGACGCCATTTGCAAAAATTGTAACATCTTCCAATATAATTATTAATTTTACGCCACCTTGTACCTCGTCTTCTTCTGGTGGCGCTACAGTCCGGGGTGGACCTGGAACTCAACCAGTAAGCCTCTCCAGCCGGCACGATCTTTAGCCAACTGTCTCCAACTGCGCACACCAAGTTGATTGAGGTCCTTCTCCACCTGGGTGCGCCATCGGTTCCGTGGGCGTCCTCTATTGCGTTGTCCCACTGGTTCGGAGTCGAAAAACTCTTCGGGCTGGAGCAGTGTTGTCCATGCGCTCTACATGGCCCAGCCATCTTCGGCGTTGAACCCGTAGACGCCTGTCTAGGCTCATGCCGCTGTACACGTCCGTACAGTTCGTGGTTGAATCTTCTTCTGCAATAACCATCAACGCAGACAGGACCAAAGATTGAACGCAGAACTTTTCTCTCGAAGAGACCAAGTGCTTCTTCATCCGCTTTTTGACCATGTCTCCGCACCATAGAGCAGGACAGGGATGATCAAGGTGTTATATAATGTTAGCTTGGTCCTTCGAGAGAGGACTCTACTACTCAATTGCCTCTTGAGCCCAAAGAAAAAGCGATTGGCAAGAGTAATTGTTCCTCGTCACTGTCTCATAATCTAGCCAGTTCCCACGTTTCAAGAGTAGACCAGAACATGGAAGTCTTTGGCTGCAGGGATGTGTGTCGTGAGCTATGCGCCGCAGTTTGAGGCTCAGCCTGCACCTGGAACCACTAACATTCTTCTTCTTTGTGTTGCGATCGCCTGGAGGGAATCCGCGAAGCCACTTCAGCCCGTGAAGCTGGGTGAGATCCACCTCTCGAAGGAGCCTCGAATCTGTTCTTAGTGTCTGACGTGATGGTGACCGGCATATACTTCGTATTATTCTCGTTGACCTTAAGACCAGCTCGCTTGGCCTCTTCTTCAATTGCAGTAAATGCTTCCACTATGGGTCGCGCGACGATGTCGATGTTGTCTGCATATCCCAACAGCTGGACTGACTTGTAGAAGATAGTGCCGTCCGTGTTTACAGCTGCCCGCCGCACTGTCTTCTCCAGTAACAAATTGAAGAAATCACATGACAGCGCGTCTCCTTGCCGAAATCAGGTGCAGGCTTCACACGACTCGGAAGTCCTCGTGCCAAACTGCACGGTGCATGGCATATTTGTTAGCGTGGTGCGACACAACCGGATCAGTTTTTCCGGGATCCCGAATTCGGCCATAGCACCAAATAACTCCATGCGATGAATGCTGTCGTATGCGGCTTTAAAATCGATAAAAAGGTGGTGCGTATCGATTTGAAACTCGCTGGTCTTCTCCTGGATTTGCCTTGGTGTTAAGATTTGGTCTATAGTCGATTTGTCGGGCCGGAAGTCGAACAATATAACATGGTTGGCGCTACAGCCCGTAGAGGGATAGGGCATAGTTTCTAAGCAATGGATTATGGCGATTCAAAACTGCTTTAGACGTTCCCACAGTACGCTGGACAGGATCATGTAGGCGACGTTGATCAGGAATACAACTCTATAGCTGTTGCAAGAGGTAGGATAGCCTTTTTTGTGGTTGGGACTTATGGAGCTGATATTCCAGTCGTCGGGCATGCTTTCGTCCTCCCAAATTCTACAGATGATCTGGTGCATGCTTCTTACCAGAACATCGCCACCGGCCTCGAGCCCTAATGGTTGTGTTGTTCTTAAGCCTTTTAGCAGCCCGTTAAGCAGCTGTTGGAAGTGCTGCCATCCACTATTCCCTGGGAGTCAGTAACCAGGTTACTTTGTATGTTTCAAAGAGCCTGGGTGCCTTTCCTAGAGCCAGCGGCAAGGCTTTTGGCGTTTTTGTAGAAGGCTCGTATTTTATGCTTGTCCCTAGACTCTTCGATATCCTTGAGCTGGGAGGTTGCGAGAGACCTTTTCAGGCGTAGAAGCTTTTCCTCGTCCCTTCTTCCAACCCGGTACTCCTGCGCTGCCCTAGTTTTTCGTTGCAGTGCCTTTTGGTATGCCTCGTCAGTTGCATGTTTCTTCTGCTCACACCCGCCATCATACCACGGGTTCCTCGTCGGAGGTGGTAAGTAGCCTGAGGTGGTTTCGGCTACTTCTTTGAGGGCCGAGCGGCAATGCAAACACATCTCGTTGGGGCATACCGGGGAGTCTCTCACTCAGGTGCTCTTCGTAGGCTCTGGCGATCTCATGTGTCAAAGTCGAACGTTTTCAGTTGGCATTGCCTTTTCCTCGTGGGAGGTCATACACCGACTTGCCACAGCGTCTCGAGATTTTCTGGAACAGCTAGAGGATAATCAGAGCTTGGCAAGAGCACGAGGCGGTCCTGGGCCTTCTTCAGCTTCTACAGCAACCACTCGTGTTGTGCATGTTATTGTTCTCTCTCTCGAGTGGACACAGTTTAATGCCGACTCCGAAGAGACAAAAATACTCATTATCAGTGGTCAGACTTTGAAGAATTCTACCTGCTCTAGAAAAGGCCAGAGAGAAGTCCGACTTTGAGCACGCAGTTCAACTTAAGTCATAAGCTGGTTGGCATAAAGCTGGCGGCCTATTTAACCCCACAGTGGATTTCCAAGAAGTCCGGAAGAGTTCTCCTTAAATTAATAAAGCCCGATGTTGTTCAACGGCTGATCCAGAACAATCATCACTACATCGTCACAGAAGAACCGTCCAGTGCCCCATTGTTCTTCATCGTGAATCAGAACTTCCGCTTAGAATGTCCAGACTTCGAACTCGCCTTCAGTCTAGTCAAAATGAAATCTTGCAAGAATCTCCTTCACCGTCGTTTCCGTTTAAAACTTCAAAAACAAACAGTCTAGTTCCGCTTGAGTGCAGCAACATTGATCTAGAGACAGCCAGCGGTACCTGAGCTCACCGATCACACGGGAAGTCCATCAGACTTCCCACAAGCACTTAACCGACTCTCGAGTGAAAAGAAAGGGACCAGGACCGCGACACACAATCGCCTGAGAACCAGCCGATCGCTGGTTGATCTCATAATTTGCCCCAAATTCCTAGAATCCAATCCAGATGATCTCCTTCGTCGGGATTCGCTTTTCAAAAGATCTCTCCTTTTTTTCATCAATGGCTGTGCGTCTGTGTGAGTGACGGACAAACCATTGAATGGCTCCAAAAATTGAAAAGAATCCTCAGTGCCTCAGCGAAGCGAAGGAGAAAGGACATCCTGAGCTGGGAATGAAATTCGCGGAACCAGTTCCTGTGTGCGATTCTTTTTGCGCAACGGCCATCCGCCCGACGAGGATCCCCGAAGGACGCTCTTCCTCGTCTCAAGTGGTCTGGGAATGCGCTCGCTGTGCGCTGTGCTCGGAGCCAATGATCATCACCGATCGCCGGTGATTTTCACAATCGCTCGGCGCGTCCTTGAGGGATTGATTGTAAATATTTGGGTATCCTTGCGATTGTGCGGACCCACGCAAGGTGACGAGTGATGCGGGCTACTTTCCCAGGGATTGCATGTGGCACGCACAACAGTTGTGCACTTCCACGAAAGCACTTGACCGTCGGATCCTGGCGAGAGTTACGGTATCCCACGGCAAGCAGGCAAACTACCGTTTCCTAGCCAGAGGGTGACATTCGATACTTCCCCAGGAGAAAGGCCATTTCACTTAAAACGGCACGAAAGGTGATCCCGCTCCGAGATGGTACGGTCAATTAATATTTGCTCGCAGGGACCCCTCTCTCGCTCTCGCTCTCGCTCGTCCTCGGCAGATAACGGATCGAGTGGAGATCTGTTTGCTCATCCAGCCACTTGGAAGGACATCGACGAGAAGGTGCATCGGTGTCCCTGCTCTTTTGTTTTGCTTTCATTCCCACTGCCGGTCGGTCGTAACCATCGTCGTCGTCGGATTTTTTGCAGGACCAAGTGTCCTGTTAACCAAACACTTAAGCGAATCCACCTTCGTCGGCCGGGGCTATGGGAAAATTTCTCCGCAATCAGCTGTTGCTGATCTAGTCTCGTCTCTCTTGTCGGTTGTCTGCTCGGTTCCTTGTTCTTTTTTTGCTCACTTTCGCCTGGGAATGTCCTTTTTTTCGGTCGTCGTCCTGGGAAGCAGAAGTGTGTCAGGTTTAACGATCCTGTTCGTCGCATTGTTCGACGACGTTGCACAATCGTTTGTCAAGTTGTCACCTGTCCCGTGCGGACGGAGAACGCTCCGGTCGGTGCCGATCCTCCTTTCGGTCGGTGGGCCGGTGTGTCCAATCGGGAGGTGATTTAATTAATTGAGAGATCCTCCCACACCAGACTGGAGACGAGGACCACCATCAGTCGCGCGCGTAATCGAATTCAGATACTCAGGCAGACAAGTGCGCTTCAAGCCGGGCGATCGTGATTGATCGTGAAGTGGATGACAAGCGAGTTGTGCCCGCTCGAGGATCCATTGTCAACGATGATGATCGTGAGTGTTGATGATGGTCTGTAACCGGTTGGGCGGGCGACGACGCGGGATGAGTTGACAGAGACGTTGTTTGTCCGAGGACGGCACTGATCCTCGCGCGATGCTCGAGTGGTGGTGGTCCGGAGGCTTTCAAATTGATTTCGGGTCATGCACGGGGATGACTCAGCCCTCTCGAGGTGAAGATTGATTGAACAGGTATTGGAACACTATGGATGGACGGAGAGAGTGACGCGATCAGTGGCGGGAAAAAAAAGGTGATCAACGCCAACCACACTCAAAGAGATCAGGTTTTGATGTGGGTCCACGGGATGCAGTGGATTGTGTTTATTCAAAGAGTGAGCTGCATCAGGAGACGTTGCTACTTGGTTTGACTTTGATGTCTTAACTGGAACGTGGTGTATGTGGGTTGAAGACTTAGTCTTTACAAATCTCAGATACTGGCTTGGAGGGGCTTCTAGCTCGTCTAGCCCTGAAGTGGGTTGAAGACTTAATCCTCACAAATCTCAGATGCTGGCTTGGAGGGGCTTCTACCTCGTCTAGCCCTGAAGTGGGTTGAAGACTTAATCCTCACAAATCTCAGATGCTGGCTTGGAGGGGCTTCTACCTCGTCTAGCCCTGAAGTGGGTTGAAGACTTAATCCTCACAAATCTCAGATGCTGGCTTGGAGGGGCTTCTACCTCGTCTAGCCCTGAAGTGGGTTGAAGACTTAATCCTCACAAATCTCAGATGCTGGCTTGAAGGGGCTTCTACCTCGTCTAGCCCTGAAGGTTGCCGTTGACTGAAACAACAGCACAATGAGGACGCGTCAATTTCAGGGCCCTTCAGGACACTTTTATGGTTTGCGATACTGAGCCACTGTGGATTTCATTCAATGCCATTAATTAAGACGTCTCGGAGGAGAACGTCTTAAGCTTCCGTGTTCGCTGTATCGTCATAGAAGTGTTCAATGGAAAATGGTGTGCCACAAGATTCCATATTCGGACCGTTTTGTTTAAAGAAGAATATGGGTAGGCTACAGGAGATTGAATAAGTCGCGGGCAGACAGTACGATGGATCGTGCAAGCGTTCAGCTCGATGGCAAGGCGGCAAACGCAGCAAACGTTGGCACGATCGAAACCAATGTTAAGTGGTAGATCTACCACACAATCTACCACGGAAGTCAAAGATTCTTCTCCTTTATTTGGCGGTACAGTCCGGGGTGGACCTGGGCCTCAACCAACAAGCCTCTCCAACTAGCACGGTCTCTGGCTAGCTGTCTCCAGGCCGCACGCCAAGTTGGTTGAGGTCCTTCTCCACCTGGGTGCGCCAGGACGGCTCGCTGTGTTCTACCAATCACGTCAATGTCGTCCGCGTATGCTTACAGCTGTACGAACTTCTGGAAGATCATGTCTGTGTGTTGTCGTGTAAGTCTTGAATGATCCTCTGCAGGATGATGTTAAAGAAGTCAAATGACAGCGCGTCGCCTTGTCTAAAACCTTTTTTGACGTTGAAGGTCTTGGTGAGTTCGTTGCCGACCTTGATGGAGCAGCGAGAATTCTCCATCGTCATTCTGCACAACCTGGCGAGTTTGGCAGGAATGTCAAAAAAAGTGTGTTCTATAGCTCGTCCCTATGCACGCTGGCATATGCGGCCTTGAAATCGACGAAAAGGTGGTGGATGTCGATCTGCATCTCTTGGGTCTTTTCCAGGATCTGCCGTGGTGTGAAAAGCTGGTCGATAGTGGACTTCCCTGGTCTCAAGCCACACTGATATGGGACCCATCAGGTTGTTTATCAATGGCTTCAGGCGAGTACACAAAACGGCAGAGAGGATCTTATAGGCGATGTTAAGGAGACTTTTCCCTCGGTAGTTGGCGCAGTCAAAGGGGTCTCCTTTCTTGTGGATCGGGCAAACGATACTGAGATTCCACTCGTCGGGCATACTTTCCTCCGACCATACCCCACAGATGAGCTCGTGCATGCGCCCAACCAGATCATCTCCAGGTGCCTTAAGTTCGCCGGTTCTCGTCCCTTCTTCTCTGTTTGTAGAGCACACGAACAGCTCTCGTTGTTCGTGGCAGCATTGCTTTGTAGGCTTCCAGCTTCGCTGCATGTGCCAGCCTGCACTCGTTGTCAAGCCATGGGTTACAGAGGCTTGGTCAGCAGAAGAAAAAGGAACCACATACCGTGTCTCTCAGTTTTTAGCCTAGTTTTAGAGTCCTATTCCTTCTAAGTCCGTTTTAACAGTCGTGCTTCATCGTGCTTCATTGGTGTAAAATGCGACTAGTAGATGATGACACTCCGGACCTGATGGACCTTCCAAATCTGAAACATCATAAGCCGGCTTGGTTTGCAACCGCACCTCGGAATTGAATGAAGCTCTTCTTTGTCATTGATCCACATCACTTGTCTCCTTCGAACCACGACTTGACACCCGCGTAGGTTCACGTCTTTCAAGTCAAGTGGACATTTCTGAGCAGAGTCTTTTTCCAGATTTTCCCGAAATTCCTCAAAAAGGATCCACAATGCACACCTCTAAACCTTTTCAAAAACTCCCGCTCTCTCTGAAAACTGTTCCCCCTTGACGTAAAGGCGATCCCAAACCGCCATCTCTCCCTTCCCCCACACCGAACATCCTCCATAAATCAAAGAATCAATCTCGTAGCTCTCCTCAAATTAGTCCTAAATGCATACACAACACGGAGCTGGATAAGGAGGACGAGGCTGCAATAGCAACATCAACATCAACATCTACACGAACCACTTAGCACACACAGTTCAATCCTGGCCGTTATCAGATACTCTCCCACGGTCATAAAAGTGTGGTCCTTTTCGTACCTTTTCAACGGACAATCGTCGCCCGCCGCGCTCCACTGTGCGTCTTCGTCTTCGTCTTTGGCTTCCTTATCGTCGACTCAACCCAAAACAAATACACACCCGACCCGAGTCCTCAGTCTCTCAGTCGGGGCTACAATAACAAAAGTCAGCTGATTACGAGCCGATCGGTGTTGATCACACAGCTGATCCCCGGCCATCAGGTGATGTGTCCGTCCGTGCGTCGCGCGTCTGTGTGCGTTGAGCGATAAAAAGGTTTAAGGACACAACCGAGGGAAACCTGTTGATTTTCGTTTTTTTTTTCTCACTTTTACAGTTCACAACCGAAGGAGACCCGCTCCGAGACCCCAGACCAGACCCACTATGGATCACCTACCTGCGGTCCTTTGTGCGCTATCAGCTGAGAGAGAGGTAGCGACTCGAACAAGGGCAAACAGGAAAATCTTCGGGGAATCGTGGCTATCACCGTGCCGATGACAGTTCTCAGTTTGTGCGGCACAGAGTTTCTCACGACGCACCCTCGGCTCGCAGAATCTCATGTCAGCTCGAGATGACAGCGCAAGCTCAGCGTCTTGGATTTTCCTCTTCAATTCACTCGTGGCGGTGGTGTCAGGGGAGTTGGCGCACTCGTTTCAGGAAGTCGATCTGCCATTTGGGGTCGCACTTCCTTGCACGCTGACCATTCCCATGACCTCGGGGTGTGCGCTCTGCTGCGAGCGATCTGCTTCCTTGTTTGTGATAAGCGGGATTCATCGAACGCCCAGCGCACATGGGAACGTGTGTGAGAGTGCCGGCAATCAGCTGGGTGACCTATGCAAATATGAAACGGATTCGAGGAGGAAAACTCGAAAATCCGGAAGGAAACCGCCCGAGTGCGGGTAGCAATGAACAAAACGGAAGAGCTGCTCTCGGGTGTGAACTCTGTTGCCGGGGGTCGAGCAGCAAGAGTGTGGACGGGATTTCAATGACATTTCATTCAAGTTGTGGGGGATTCTTGTTTGTGAGAGATTTTAATCAACAGAAGGTTCTTCTGAGAGTTTCTAAGATTCTGTCGTTATTTTAAGTGAATGTGGCTCGGGGGAGCTGGTTCCTTGAGATTTAGGTCTCTCTGGTGACATTAGATGACATCACTGCTTTCAAATCACTGGCAGGATTTCATAGCATGCCCAGGCTCTCAGTGTAAGATCAACAAACGATCAGAGGTCTGATCCACTTCGTTATTCCATCTTAAGCTAGCGGCTTACGACATGCATACCCTTTGATGACCGTCATTCGGTTTCCGTAAAGCCCTGAACCTCCCTTTATCTACTAAGCCTACGAGCACCGACGTCTTAGACTAAACATTACCATAGACAGATATAACTTCCAAGTAGTGAAAGACTTTGTCTACCAAGGCTCTGAAGGTAATGCGAACAATGATACCACCGCAGAGATGAAACGAAGGATCACGCTTGCCAATCGGTGTTTTTGGACTTGGACAGCAGTTGAAGAATAAAGCCCTCTCTCGAAGAACCAAGATAGACCTAGACAGTCTCAGTGTATGGCGCAGAAGCATGGACACTAATCAAAGCGCTTCGAGAGGAAAGTCCTTCGTATTATCTTTGGTCCCGTATGTACTGATGGTGTTTGGAGGAGGAGACTGTCAAACGAGTTCGAGTCTCTCGTCTCAGGTGGCTGGGCCATCTAGAGCGAATGATAAAGTATAGTGAGCGTGTTATCTCAAGTAATGAGCCAGTCGATTGGCCGCCTCGTCCGTCCGATTTACCACCGCTTGACTATTTTCTGTAAGGCTATTTGAAGTCATGGGTTTATGCCAACAAACCGACGATGTTGGAAGAACTCAGAGCCAACTTTGAACCCGAAATAGGTGCCGTTTCAGACGAAATGTGTGGCGGAGTTGTTAAAAATTGGGTCGAACGAATCGACCGCTGCAAACGTGTCCGCGGTGGCCACATGAACGAAGTCGATTTCCATTCATAAATGTTTTGATTGCATTTCAAGCCGATAATAAACTTTTTGAAATATCTCAAAGGGATTGCGATTTATTTTCAAAAAAGTCAAGTCAAGTCCTTATTGGAAAACCATTTATATGTGTAGTTCAGCTATATTACGATATAGTAGTGTTGTAGCGTGAGTCGCCGTGGCGTAGTGGTTCAATGCGTCGACTCCTATGCAGAGGGTGCCAATTTCGAATCCCCGTTCTACCAACTTTCATAATTCACAGCGTCCACCTCTTTGGAGTCACCGACAATGCTCAAAGAGTATTCCTGTCTAGAAAAAGCTTCTTCGCCGTTCGGAGTCGGCATAAAACTGTAGGTCCCTTCCAAACGTGAGAAAATAATAGCACGCACAGCATGAGTGGTTGCTGAGAAGCTAGGCCCAGGTCCGCCTCGGACTGTGGCGCCATCTACATTATGTCATTATTATAGTGTCGTAGCAGACGGATATTTTTCCAAGATGAAAAATATAAAAAGGACACAATCTGAATGCAGAAACTGTACACTCATTAAAAAAATGGCACATAAATCCGAAACATTTGTTCCTTCACCCGAAATTGTACGCTTTTATTTAAAAGTTGAATGGTAAATTTGAAAAAAAGATTTCCATAGTTCAAGATACAGAACATTATAATTAAATGTTTTTTTTTTTTACTTATGCTACCGAAATAAATGAACGAATTGTGTCTCTTTATGATATGTTTATTTTTTCTTGCATTTGCTGATTTATTACTCATTACTTAGTTTCGAGTTAAAAATTGCCTTTATTTTGTCTCATTACACTTGATCATTTCCGAATAATCTATATTGCATTTTTTAATCCTACCTCAAGAATAGGATATTTAGAGTTTAGCACGAAACGGAATACTCGGAATTTAAAGACATCGCCGCCGGGGCTACGCAAGGGGTCTTCTTGGCCCTACTCTGTTTTTGTTATATACCCGGGACATACCACAAACTGAGGGCACAATAGTAGCTACGTTCGCAGACGATACGGTTATTCTGGCTACGGAAAGCACAATCGAGTTCGTTACCGTAAAACTGCAGCACGCTGTAAATAAAACTTGCGATTAGACTAAACTCGTTCGCATTGTCTTAAATGAAACCAAATCCACGCATATTCGTTTTACCTACAAAAACATAGACACTATACCCGTCTTCATTATCTTGGTACAAATGCAGTACGCAAATGAAGCCAAATATCTCGGGATGACGTTGGATGCTAAGCTTAAGTGGAGAGCGCACGTAAGGAATCGATATAGAGAAATTTACTGGCTACTCGGATGGCATTCCAAGTTAAGCGCGTATAAGGCCTTAAGCCTGTGTGAACCTACGGTATACAACTTTGAACAGACAATTCATACAGTCATTCCAAAGCAATGTTATAAGGGTTGCCGTAAATGCTCCCTGGTATCTACGAAATCATGATATACAAAGAGATTTAAGGATCCCAACCGTGGACGA
The DNA here is from genome assembly GCA_964034865.1 of Eristalis intricaria. Lineage (NCBI taxonomy): Eukaryota > Metazoa > Arthropoda > Insecta > Diptera > Syrphidae > Eristalis > Eristalis intricaria. Next base: position 154,676,812 of record OZ035873.1, on the reverse strand, counting down.
AGATATAAAAAAAAACTTCGCGAGGAACTTAAGACTTCGACTTTATGGTCATTGTAAACATGCCATACTCCAAACACTGGACATGAGAAACCTTGTGCGCGGTCTTCAACGAATGAAACCGTTCGATTTAGCGCAATGAGTAGAGGCCGCTATAAACGGTTCCTCCCACCTTTTTACCTCCCTCACGCGTAAAAACAATGATGTTAAAACTACTGGATAGGGAAACCTAGTTGTAGTTATTAAGGGAAGGGTGTGTTTATAATAATATGGGTGGCGCTACAGTCCGAGGTGGATCTGGGCCTAGCTTCTCAGCAACCACTTGTGTTGTGCGTGCTATTGTTATTTCACGAATGGAAGGGACCTACAGTTTAATGCCGACTCCGAACGGCATTTAAGCGATGAAGCGGCTCTAATGATTCTCAGTACCACGGACCAGCAAGGACAAATACGGACACCTCCCGGAATACATCCAAACTATTTACGCTCATCGACAGCGGCTTCGAAAGCGCCTCCAAAGGATACTTCAGCCGACATGGAACATGGAGAACGAAGAGTACAGAGCCATCCACTCGCAGCTCAAATGCACTAACGTCATGTTCCAGCGGGCGGTGAAGAATTTTCAAGACGAAGACCTACGAAGAAGACTGGAGAACATCAAACCAGGACCAGATGCCTTCCGTAAAATCGGGCATATAGTTGGGAAAAACAAAAAAATGCCACAGACAATCACGAAGAACGAAATCACTCTTACAACGGACGAGGAGAAAGCGGAAGCCTTCGCTACACACTTCCAATGTAACTTCAAGGAGAGACCACCAGTCCATCTGCCAGATTTCATCAGCGAAGTTGAAACACGGGTGGCCACCATTTCAGATCTGACCAGTAGCATCTCATCATTCAATGAGGCCAACACTTCTGTTGACCCAACGAGCGGTGAGATGTTCACGAATATTGAGGAAGTCAGAAGCATAATCCATCATGGTAATGCAAAGAAATCGTCTGGTAATGACCAGATTTCCAACTTCTTACTAAAGAAGTTACCAAATCTAGCACTATTACTGTTGACGATTATATTCAACAACTGCATAAACAACAGCTACTTCCCAAATACTTGGAAAGTAGCTAAAGTGGTCCCGGTCCCAAAGAAGCTGAACCGATCTCGCGTGGATGGTTATCGACCTATCGCCTTGCTTTCTTGTATAAGTAAGGTCATGGAGTCGATAATGCTCAGAAGAATTAACACAGTCAGCGAAGAGCGCTTTATACTGCCGTCGTTCCAGTATGGTTTCAGGCCTAAGCATGGTACAATCCACCCATTGCTTAGGCTGCATAGTGACGTCACCCGAGGCCTTAATAAAAAGGAAACGACAGTGGCATGTCTGTTGGACATTGAGAAGGCTTTCGATACGGTTTGGATCAAAGGACTCATCTTCAAGCTCATGAGTTTTGGATTTCCTACATATCTGGTAAGACTCATATATAATTTCCTCACTAATAGAATCTTCTTTGTCCAGGTAAACACTGTCAGATCAGCAGTGAAGTGTATCAACGCGCGAGTACCACAAGGATCGAGGATGGGGCCCGCCCTGTTTAATCTATACACCGCAGACCAACCAACCAACGCAAGTGGAAGCAATACACTCTTGTATGCCGATGACTCTATTACGTACGCTACCTCTCTCTCACCGGAGATAGCCACAAGAAGAGTAGCACATAACATCAGCCAACGATGGGACTACAACATCAAGTGGGGGCTGAAAATAAACAGCGAAAAGTCTATACTCATGTGCTTCAGAACACCAGCAGCAGACATACGAGGAAGCAGGGGCAGGACACTGGTCAGAAGATGCAACAATCTTAAGATAACTCTTCCGGACAACACAACGATTACTCCAACGCAGAACACAAAATATCTGGGTATTTTGTTCAACGAGAGGTTCAGATTCAAGAACCACGTGGATGCTATCCTCAAACGGGCAGCTTTTGCCCTACATCTGGTACATCCACTGCTCCGGAGAAGAACTGGTCTTACAACGAAGACCAAGGTGCTTATCTACAAGCAACTCATAAGACCAGTTATAACCTACGGATGCCCGATCTGGTACACCATAAACCCCACAGCAATGGAGAGAATCTGTCTTTTTGAACGGAGGATCTTAAGGATGTTCACCGGTCTCCACAGAGACCCTTCGACACTGAAGTTCATCCCGACCAGAAGGATCTACGAAGAAGCAAAGATCTTGCCAATAGACAAATACGTGATTCAACTATCAAGAAACCTACTAAATAATATTTGCAGTCATCCAAATGAAGACATACAAGAGCTGCAACGACTGCCACTCGATCGCAGTCACCGCTACCTTCACGCAACTGCAATCACACACCCTGGATTTGATGATCTATTCAATGACGACTCCACGCAGTTCTACAAAAAGAACAACACAGGACACTACAGAGGGTAGTCCCCTCTGAAAGTATCTTTTCATCTATCCTTTGTTCCTCTTACCCCCTTTTTTTTTCTTAACCAAACTCCCAAATGAAATTATCCCGAATTACAATGACAAGATTTAGCATGCCAGAAAATATTGTAAATGATACAATTTTCAAAAAAAGATGTCAAACGAAATACGTCGGGCCCCTATTGTTGAGCCGACATTACTATGATAGTTATAAGTCTAGTTGTAAGTCATTTGTATATACTAATGGACGTAAAATAAAGCTAATAGTCTAATCTAATCTAATGATTCTCAGTTCGGTCAGGTTATTGAAGATGTACGCCTCTAAATGACTTTTCCTTCAGGATGACGTAGATGCAAGTGTCCACACGCTCTACAGTTCTTCTTACCTCGAAATCATTACTTATCAAATACCTTCTTTTTCGATCTTGAAACAGGTCTTCTCCACCAGCACTCCCACCTCTGAAGACAGACCTTCATACGAGTGTTTCAAAGTCGCCTCGTCACCCCTCATCCCTGTTCAAGTGTAATGGTAATTTCGACTCGTAAATGGTATCAGGTCGCGGGGCAATAAAAATCGAATGTTGACAATACATTCGCCCCGTATCGCATCACAAACCACTCTATTAGTCTCCATAGCTTGTGATTTCTTTAATTGACATCGGGCTTCGGTTACAGTGTTCCGATCTTCATTCACGCTGAACTCCCTGATCCGATCTATGGATCCATTAAGCTTATCCCCGTTTTGAAATCAATTAAATGTCAATCTTTAATATTACACAGCGTTTGTTGATATATGGGCCGTTAATTGATATCATCATTATTGAGACATTACAATGTTTTATTTGGGGTGACTGAGATTATGTACATTGTGTTTGGTTAGGTTCTCCTACGTACTGAATTTTTACTTGCAGGCAGTTAGTGCTGGAATTAATTTCGGAACTCAAGCATGAACAATGAGTGGACTCTCTCTCTAAGTCGAACATTTTCATCATATTTTATGTACATTTACCTAAAATTTCCATACAAAACCCTCTCTCTAACTCGAACAGCTTATGGTATCCGATGACAATTCGACTTAGGGGGAGTCGACTGTATTTAATTTTAATAACATTTTGTAAGAGTTCCTTAAACAAGTGAGAAATACGAGGGAATAACAAACTAATTCCAGTTTTATTGAACAGAAAACTGTAATGCTTTTCTTCTCTATTTGGTGCTACAGTCCGGGTTGGACATGGGCCTCAGCCAGTAAGCCTCTCCAGCTAGCACGGTCTCTGGCTAGCTGTCTCCAGTGTCGCACGCCAAGTTGGTTGAGGTCCTTCTCCACCTGGGTGCGCCACCTTAAACGCGGGCGACCTCTGTTGCGTTGTCCCACGGGTTCGGAGTCGAAGACTCTTCGGGAGCAGTGTTGTCCATGCGCTATACATGGCCTAGCCATTTTAGGCGTTGGATCCGACGAACAGAGAAGAAGGAACGAGACCCGGCTTCTCAGGAGAAAGAAGAGAGAGCACGAGAAGCGCGCGATCGAGGAGATGGAGAGGTGCTACGGCGGGAACGATGTCCGAAAGTTCGACCAGAGAGTGAAGCAGTTATCCAGTGGATATGAGGTTCGGACAGAAGCCTGCCGGGACGAGAATGCTAAAAGCGAAGCTAAAAGCCTACAAAGCAACGCTGCCACGAACAACGAGAGCTGTTCGTGTGCTCCACGAACAGAGAAGAAGGAACGAGACCCGGCTTCTCAGGAGAAACAAGAAAGAGCACGAGAAGCGGGAGATGGAGAGGTGCTACGGCGGGAACGATGTCCGAAAGTTCGACCAGAGAGTGAAGCAGTTATCCAGTGGATATGAGGTTCGGACAGAAGCCTGCCGGGACGAGAATGCTAAAAGCGAAGCTAAAAGCCTACAAAGCAACGCTGCCACGAACAACGAGAGCTGTTCGTGTGCTCCACGAACAGAGAAGAAGGAACGAGACCCGGCTTCTCAGCAGAAACAAGATAGAGCACGAGAAGCGGGAGATGGAGAGGTGCTACGGCGGGAACGATGTCCGAAAGTTCGACCAGAGAGTGAAGCAGTTATCCAGTGGATATGAGGTTCGGACAGAAGCCTGCCGGGACGAGAATGCTAAAAGCGAAGCTAAAAGCCTACAAAGCAACGCTGCCACGAACAACGAGAGCTGTTCGTGTGCTCCACGAACAGAGAAGAAGGAACGAGACCCGGCTTCTCAGCAGAAACAAGATAGAGCACGAGAAGCGGGAGATGGAGAGGTGCTACGGCGGGAACGATGTCCGAAAGTTCGACCAGAGAGTGAAGCTGTTATCCAGTGGATATGAGGTTCGGACAGAAGCCTGCCGGGACGAGAATTGACAACTAGCAGTCGATACTGAGAATTTGAGAGAACCTTTTTCTGCAGACTGCTAAACGGGATGATGACACTAATACCGCCGTCAGGCAGAATGTTCCACTCCACACAATTGACGATGATGGTCTACAATTCCGTTCCTCCGAAATAGACGAGGTCAAGATTGCAATGTCAAGACTGAAGTCTAACAAGGCTGCCGGTGCGGACAGTGGACAGCCGCATTGAAATCTTTAAGGCAGCTGGAGATGAGCTGGTGAGGTACATGCACCAACTCATCTGTGGGGTATGGTCGGAGGAAAGTATGCCCGACGAGTGGAATCTCAGTATCGTTTGCCCGATCCACAAGAAAGGAGCCCCCTTCAACTGCGCCAACTACCGAGGGTAAAGTCTCCTGAACATCGCCTATAAGATCCTCTCTGCCGTTTTGTGTACTCGCCTGAAGCCATTTATAAACAACCTGATGGGTCCCATATCAGTGTGGCTTGAGGCCAGGGAAGTCCACCATCGACCAGATTTTCACACCACGGCAGATCCTGGAAAAGACCCAAGAGATGCAAATCGACATCCACCACCTTTTCGTCGATTTCAAGGCCGCACATGACAGCGTGCATAGGGACGAGCTATACAACGCCATGTCTAGTTTTGACATTCCTGCCAAACTCGTCAGGTTGTGCAGAATGACGGTGGAGAATTCTCGCTGCTCCATCAAGGTCGGCAAACGAACTCACTTAGACCTTCAATGTCTCAAAAAGGTTTTAGACAAGGCGACGCGCTTTCATGTGACTTCTTTAACATCATCCTGGAGAAGATCGTGCAAGACTCATAGGCCAACACTAGAGGCACGATCTTCCAGAAGTCCGTACAACTGTTAGCATACGCGGATGACATTGACGTGACTGGCAGAACACAGCGAGTCGTCAATGAAGCGTTTGCTGGCATTGAGGCGGAAGCGGCTAAAATGGGTCTAGCGGTGAATAAGGGCTGAACGAAGTATATGCTGTCATCAAGAAAGGACACACAACATCGACGTCCTGGACAGAGCGTCACAATGGGCAGCTATAACGTCAAGGACTTCGTATACCTCGGCTCCGCAGTAAATAGTACGAACAACATCAGCACCGAGATAAAACGCAGAGTAACTCCTGCCAACCGCTGTTTCTATGGGCTCAAGAGGTAATTGAGTAGTAGAGCCCTCTCTCGAAGGACCAAGCTGACTTTACACAAGACCTTGATCATCCCGGTCCTGCTGTATGGCGCGGAGGAATGGACAATCTCAAACGCAGCTGAGGAAGTCCTTGGTCTCTTCGAGAGAAAAGCTCTGCGTGCGATCATTGGTCCTCTTTGCGTTGACGGTTTCTGGAGGAGAAGATTCAACCACGAACTGTACGTGCTGTACAGCGACATGAGTCTAGTCAGGCGTGTTCGGATCCAACGCCTAAGATGGCTAGGTCATGTAGAGCGTATGGACAACTCAGCTCCGGCCCGAAGAGTCTTCGACTCCGAACCCGTGGGACAACGCAACAGAGGACGCCCACGGAACCGATGGCGCACCCAGGTGGAGAAGGACCTCAACCAACTTGGCGTGCGACACTGGAGGCAGCTAGCCAGAGACCGTGCTAGCTGGAGAGGCTTGTTGGCTGAGGCCCAGGTCCACCCCGGTATGTAGCGCCAAATAAAGAACACTGGCTTTTGAATTTATCAAAATATGGATTTCCACAAAAACTAACAGAATAGTTAAGAAAAGTGACAAAAATAATTGCGGAAAACACCATTCGAAGACTGTTCTAAAGCGCCATCCGGAACTGTCCCTCAGAACACCAGAGGGACACTCAAAAGGACGGGCGATAGTGTTAGTGGTTTTCAAAAAGTTATCTGCAAGATATTGATGCTGCAGATATTCTTGAAGACCCTTTTAAATGGAGACGAAACATGGTTCAGCTGTTTCGGCGCCTAAAGGCTGGAAAGAACCCTTATAAGGTTAGGCAAGGCAACGAAAAGGAGACAGTGATTGTTTTGTTTGTTTTTAGTGCGAATGGTGAAACTAGTCGTTTTTCCATACGTATGCCCCCCACAAGCTCTAATCGAGAGCATATCTGATAAATGGATCTTGGGAAGGTCACAGAGCGGCTGGATAAATAGTGAAGTAAATAATTTTTTTTAAAGAGCTATATAATAGCAGTTTAATTTGATGGTTTTCATAAAGTAATAAATATTTTAAGGCTGAAAAATGTATTTTTAACCTCTGTTGAAATAATGAATGTATAGATGTAAAAACTCGGGCCGACTACTAAATATTTAACTGGCCGACTGGCGACCTTGGGACTGAGGTAAAGCGGACCGACTGCTCAAAAATGTGGTTTGAATAATTTTATATTAATTTTTTTAGGTAGCAAATACACTTAAAAATGTTCATAATTATTTCATTTCATAATTAACACATTCCAATAAATTAGAAATAATGAATATCCTTCTTTACTAGTATCGTGGATTTTTTCCGAGCAAATTAAACATAAAAAAAATGTTAAGGGGCCAACTAGTGTCTCCATCGCCATACATCATGAGAAAAATGCTTGGGATATGATGAGCAATGGGCAAAATGCGGTAGGTTTAGAGTTAATGTTGGTAGGTCTTCAAACTTTGAAATAAGTGGTAAAAATACTCCTTAAGTAATAGAGGTCCCCATCACTGCGGCAAATCGATGCAAAACAAAAAATGAAACATAATTTATGTAATCAATATGTAAAAACCAAAAAAAAATAAATCTTATCTATCTATCTTGAAGTCGATGTAAACATCGTTGACTGAACATCGATGACCGATAATAATCGACAAAAAATAAAAGTTTGGTACGGTTTACATGCGGGCGCCGTTATTGAACCACATTTATCCGTGGAGGATAACGATCATCACGTTACTGTGAATGGTCAGCGTGATCGCGCCGTGATTACACGTTATTTTTTGGCCCCAATTGAAAGATGTGGACTGGAACAGGATCGTGCCACAAGTCACACAGCACACGATACAACCGATTTATTGAAGAGTAAGTGAGGTGAGCGTGGAATCTCAAGAAATGGGCCAGTCGATTGGCCGCCTCATTCGTACGATTGAACGCCGCTTGACTATTTTCTGTGGGCCTACGTTGGGTGATCGGTATATGCCAACAGGCCGACGACGTAGGAAGAACTCAGAGCCAACGAATCGACCGCTGCACACTTGCCCGCGGTGGCCATATGAACGAAGTCGAGTTCCATTGAGAAATGTTTTGATTTTACTTCAAGCCGATTATAAAGAAAAGGGTTCAAGTTCTTATTGGAAAACCCTTTATATACGTGATACCTACTCTTAGTCCTAAGTCCCGCCCGAAATGAATCTGAGAATGTCATTCAGTTCAACAGCTTCGTGGCTTC